>JADMNL010000027.1:71447500-72697500 GCA_016271365.2 Neoceratodus forsteri | reverse complement strand
ATCCTTGTGCCACACTGGGGCCCACCCAGCGTGGCAAGCATCCCATGTCGTCCGTTTTTTACCTGTAAAAAAAAGCGGTTCCCACATCTCCTGGCCCCCTCCACAACCCGCACCCACCCACTTTACGCTAGCCTCCCACCCCCTCACCCCATACTTACCTCCAGACTCGGCGCTCGATCTTGGTGGACCGGGAACATCTGCACTCTTCAAAGCTGACGCGAACTGAGGAAATGCCAGTAAGCTGTATAATGGGCTGGATAGGGGTTTCAACTTTCACTTATCTCAGGCATTTTTGGAATTTTGCACAAATTTTCAACATGGGGTTTTGGGACCCCTTCTCGCGATTGATGTCGCGCCGCTTGGCGTTGGCGGGCGAAGGTGATTTACGCCGTCTGCGAAATCACGCTGGGCGGGCTCTGTGTTTCCAACATCAGACAAAGACAATATTGTGGTCGCGTAAAAATGTTATTTCTGGCGTCGTTGCACAGTTCCTACGCGGGCTAAGCCGGATTACATCAAATTTTCAATATTTTCACTTCCAGATTTTCAGCATTGCCATTTTACCACACCTTCTTATGAGTAGTACAGCTGTCATTTTCACATCTCACCCAAAATGTGTTTCTCGTAATGTAGCGCACAATGGCGCAGTCGGTGTGCAAAATCAATGTCGGACAAATTAAGAAAATCACAGTGACATTGTTCATGAGCAGAGGTCTTAAAATGGCTATATTGAAAATTTGGTGAAAAATTCCTCAAAATGACTACTGTTTTTGACGTGCGCTGTACAGTTCCTACGCACGCTTGTAAGTTCGCAAATTTTCAATATTTTCACTCCAGATTTTCAACATTGCCATTTTATTACACTTTCTTATGAACAGTACAGCTGTCATTTTTCACATCTCACCCAAAATGTGTTTCCGCCCATGTAGCGCACAATGGCGCAGTCGGTGTGCGAAATCAATGTACGGGACAAATTAAGAAAATCACAGTGATATTGTTCATGAGCAGAGGTCTTAAAATGGCTATATTGAAAATTTGGTGAAAAAATTCCTCAAAATGACTGTTTTACGAGCGAGCATTGCACAGTTCCTACGCACGCTTGTAAGTTCGCAAATTTTCAATATTTTCACTCCAGATTTTCAACATTACCATTTTACCACACCTTCTTATGAGTAGTACAGCTGCCATTTTACACATGTCACCCAAAACGTGTTTCCGCCCATGTAGCGCACAATGGCGCAGTCGGTGTGTGAGATCAATATACGGGACAAATTAAGAAAATCACAGTGACACTGTTCATGAGGTGAGGTGTTAAAATGGCTATGTTGAAAATTTGGTGAAAAAATTCCTCAAAATGACTGTTTTACGAGCGTGCGTTGTACAGTTCCTACGCATGCTTGTAAGTTCGCAAATTTTCAATATTTTCACTCCAGATTTTCAACATTGCCATTTTACCACACCTTCTTATGAGCAGTATGGCTGTCATTTTTCATCTCACCCAAAATGTGTTTCCGCCATCATAGCGCGTGCAATGCGCTGGTCGGTGTGCAAAATCAATGTGCAGGACAAATTAAGAAAATCACAGTAACATCGTTCATGAGCAGAGAGGTCTTGAATGGCTATATTGAAAATTTGGTAAAAAAATTCCTAAAAATGATTGTTTTACGAGCGGCGTTGTACAGTTCCTACGCACGCTTTGTAAGTTCAAGTAAATTTTCTAATATTTTCATCTAGATTTTCAACATTGTCATTTTTTATTATAATTTTCTTATGAACAGTACAGCTGCAGTTTTTCATATGTCGCCTAAAATGTGTTTTCGAGACATGTAGCGACAATGGTGCTGTTGGTGTGCAAAGCAATGTTTAGGACAGATTAAGAAAATCACAGTTACACTGTTCATGAGCAGAGTCCTAAAATAGCTATGTTGAAAATTTGGTGACAAAAGTCCATAAAATGACTGTGATCGAGTGAGCATTGCGCAGTTTCCACGCACCTCGTTACTTCATGACTTTGTAATATTTTCAGTCCAGATTTTCACCAGTGACATTTTCCACACTTCCTTATGAACAGTACAGCTGTCATTTTTCACAACATGGCTGAAGTGTGTTTCACAGTTTCAGCGCGAGAGATTTGGTCGCTGTGGGAAATCATTGTTCGGCACAGATAAAGAAAAACACAGTGACACTGTTCATGATCGGAGGCACCAAAATGCCTGAGTTGACAATCTGCTGTAAAAATTCCCAACCTAATAATATTACGGTGTCGTTGTACCAGTTTCTATATCGTACCGTGACTTCACCATTTTTTAAATATTTTACTACAGATTTGCAACATTGCCATTTTTACACCTCCCATGAACAGTACAGCTGTCATTTTTACACCCTGTTCGAATGTTTTTGCACCTGTGGTGCTAAATGCCGTAGTCACTGTGCATAAGCAGCCGCTGCTAACAAATTGATATTCCCCCTGTTCATGAGGTGGGGTCACAAAACAAACATGTTGAAGATTTGGAGTGAAAATACCAACGAATGCCTGAGGTATTAGGGTTTCCAACTATAACGCCCAACCCTGTAGACAATGACAGGCATCAGGGGTGTGACTTGGGATTCTTGCCTGTGATGCTCATACCATTCCACACCGTGCAGTCAGTGAGAGGCATTGAGGTATGCCTTGGACTCTTCGGCCCCAAACTTCACCCCATTCTCCTATATCGCACCCATCTCACCATATTTCCTAATGAAATGGGGTGCGCATAAGGGCCAAAGACCCCAAGGAACACCGTGACACTTGTCAGTGTCTGCAGGTTGGGGTGTGGTGAGATGGCGTGGCCGTTATGCCTGACGACCCAAACGCACACCCCAATGCCTGTCACTCTCTGCAGGGTGGTGGTGGGGTTGGCTTCAGTTCAATACTTCACTGCCATTCCTATTACGCAGCTCTGTAACTTCTACACTACCACTGCCAATGCCAGCAAGCAAACATTCGGCACTGACAAATGCTTGTTTTTCTAATTTTCATATCAGGCCCCTGGTTTCAGCCACATAAAAGTGCCAGGTGCTATTGCTGCATATCTGAGAGACTGTATGGTTCTGAGGCCGGGGGCAATACAAGAATTTTGAATTGCAGTCTCTAATTTAGTAGTCAAATGTGGACCATATTAATATAACCAGTGTCACACCAGTTACCAAAACATTTCTTAAAGCTGCTTACTCTCTGGTCTGGCCTACAACAGAGGTCATTATCTACAACTGAGGCCACAAAATATCCGTCCAAGTAGGAGAATGGCCTTTTACATGCAGAGAGTTGTAAACCCATGGAATAAACTTCCTCTCAGTATTATAATTAGTAAAAGTAAGTAATAATTTCAACAAACACTAGATTCTTATATCAGAGGGGGGAACATACCTTTCTATTATGGGTAGACGGAAAGGAGTAATTATGGTCTCACCGCCTTCTCAGCTCTTTACACCATTGTATGAAGCATTGTATGAATCATTGTGATTTGTGGGATCATTTATAATGGATAATATGCTGGGTAAGCACTAATAGCCATGGTAGCTAAATACAGGTCACTGGCATCATGAACTGCACCCTTGCCACTGCACCAACATGCCGACCCTGTCCCACTGAGTTTCTGTCCTTTGCCTCTCGACACTCCTGTCCAGTTCCAATCCATACCTCTCATCCCATGAACTGGTTCTTACCGCCATCAACCACAGCACTGCTCAGGTCCTGGAGTAAGGATCGAGAGCAAATCAGGGGTGTAGCCAGCAATTTTGAACTTGTACTCGAGAGTTGATGGAACTGTTGCTCCCCCCTTGTAAACACAAACAAAAAGATGCACTGCCTCACCACACAAACATTGCCCCACCTTAATTACATTCAACAACATGTAGCAAGCCAATGACTCTAATAGATTCACAACCTTCTATCTCTCTCACACACAGACACACACACATACACACACACACTACCAATCATACAGATGTTAGTTGGCTTTTAGTTTCAGTATTTGTGATAAGCCTCTGTACCACATCAAGGTATCCAACCTTAGAGAAATTCATTCACACCAGCACTCATGCATAGCATACATACTCAGTCGTGTCACTCATGGCCTCTAAGTTTAGCACATACACATCTTCCAGTGATCATTCACAAACTCACAATAAAGAAGAAGAAGAATCAGCATTTATATAGCGCTTTTTCATACATCCAAAGCGCTTTACAAGCAATGCTAGACTGGTAGTGAAGTGACTGAATGTGTGGTGGCGGCCATATCGCACATCATCACCCACACACAGCCTGGATAATTGCATGAAACATTTTTTTATGGGAAGGGGAATGTTGGCCAGGACATCTGGAATGTTCCCTACTCTTTGCGAAGAGTACCCTTGATTCTTTTACTTCCACCTGGACACCCACCAGGACAACACCAGGATGGGCAGAAGGGACCTCGGTTTAACATCTCATCCGAAGGACGGCACACCCCAGCAGTACAGCACCCCCCAATACTGCACTCAGACACCAGCGATTTTTAGGTGCAAGTCCAATCCCGGTGTGGGACGAGAAGTGGGACGACCTTCTGATCCAGAGGCGGATGTGCTACCAACTGAGCCACGCTGACATCCAGCATAATTACCAAGGAGGGAAGAACAGTCCTTCAGGCACATTGGGCTCTGTTTGTGTTTGTTGCCATGGCCTGAGATTCAGGCTGCCCCTGGATTTTCCAGATTTTATTGTACTCAGAAAAGTACACTGAGTATGTCTGCTGACACCTCAAGAACCAACATTTTTTTAACAAAAACCATGACAATAAGTTAAGCAATTTTCCATGTCTTTCTCTCTAAACCCTACTCACCTTGTTGTAGCCCCCCCCCCAGTCAGCCTATTCCAGTCCTGACTCATTCCTTCTACAGCATGGTTAATTGTTTTATCACCACATAGGGTGAGTGAATACCTTATTTCAAATGTTTGGTTAAATATTCATATTCAGGGCCCCAAATACTCGGGTATTAGGTATTCATATTCATTATTCATGAGCCTGTGGGGAACAAAAGAAAAGGCAAGAAACAGCCCCCCACCCTCTTCCCCAGCCCACTCTTTAAAATTCAACCTCTATCCCCCGCCCTCTGCTACAAGCCTAATTTCACCTTCCTCCCAGCACCCACAGTTTCATACAGGGGGGACCTGTCTTCCCCCAAGGGCTGTGACGAGCAGGGTTCCACAGGGCTCGGTACTGGACCCAGTGCTGTTTGGGATATTCATAGCAGATATCTCACATGGCATCAGGAGTAAGATCAGTCTGCTTGCTGATGATACCAAGATGGGGGCGGTGGTGGATGACAAAGCAGGGTGGCAGGGGCTGTAGGATGACCTGAGTAGACTGGAGGAGTAGTCAGAAATATGGCAGTTGGATTTCAATGTGAAGAAGTGCAAGGTTCTGCACTTCGGAGCAAGGAATCCCGGGAGTACCTACCGGTTGGGAAGGGTTCAGTTAGGTATCACCGAGGTGGAGAAAGATCTAGGGGTGGTTATAATGGGGAATATGAATAACAGCTCAATGCAGAAAGGTGGCAGCTAAATCCAACAGGATGCTGGGGTGTATCGCAAGAGGAATCTTATCCAGAAGTAGGGAAGTGATCCTGCCTCTGTAGAGGTCACTAGTCAGGCCACACTTGGAGTACTGTGTAAAGTACAGGTGTCCGTTTCTGAGGAAGGATATAAGATGCTGGAAGGGGTACAGTGCAGAGTGACAAAGAAGATCCAAAGATTGGAAGAGAAACCCTACGAGGACAGGCTAAGTGAGTTAAAAATATGTTCACCATGGAGGAGAGGAGGGACCGAGGGGATATGATCGAAACCGTTAAATACTTGATGGGGATAAGCAAGACAGGTACAGAAGGGGTCTTTAAGTTGAGGAGGGGAGGGACATGAGAGGGCATGGTCTCAAATTGGAGGGGGGAAGATATAGGAGAAAGATGAGGGTGGAAACAGTATAGAGAAAGGCGACAAAAATGATTCAGGGTCTGCAGTACATGTCCTATAAAGAAAGACTTAGGGAACTGAATATGTACTCCCTGGAGCAGAGGAGAGAGAGAGAGAGAGAGGGGACATGATTGAAACATTCAAGTACATAAAAGGCATTGACAAGGTACAGGACAGGAACTTTTTCACTTCAAGAAGGGCTGCAGGACTAGGGGACATGACCTTATGCTGCAAAGAGGGGGGTTCTCTACCAACACCAGGAAGTTTTTTTTCCCAGAAAAACTGGTGGATGCCTGGAACAGCCTGCCCCAAGATGTTGTGGGGGTCAATACTGTGAGGGGATTCAAGAATGCATGGGATAGACACAAGAGAGCCCTGACTACAAAGGGCGACTAGAGCATCAAAATATGTCTAAAACAAATGGACAGACTAGATGGACCTAGCGGTCTCCTTCTGCCATCAACTTCTATGTTTCTATATTTTTTCATGGAGAGAGTTGTGACAAAATGGAACACTCTGCCTCAGGAGGCGGTATCCTGTAAGATGGTGGGCAGGTTTAAAAGGTGATGGAAGGGGGGGCAGCTGCAATGTAAGGGTGCTAGCTGCACATTCGAGCAGACCTGGCTGATCATGGGGCATGTTTCTGCTGGCAGATTCGTATGTTCAAATGTTTCAAACAAAAAAACTCCCATGATGGGTGACTGATACCACCTGCCTGCCTCCCTCCATGGTTGGTCACTGTCTTTAGGGTTTTTCTGTTATAAAAACCAGTACCCCGGCCCCCACCCTGGCAACACACAACTCCCCCATCCTACCCCCAGCACCCAAATGTTCTTTTAAAAGAAGGGCCCCCAGGTGTGACAATGAAGGTGACAGACACAGCCCACCCTCCTCCACGGCCAGTTGCCTTCAAGTGAATGAAAACACTCCCACACTTGTTTGCACAGTAAACCAGCTGATCACATGATTTTTTTTAATTGTATTTCCTGAATAAGAGTAGGCACAAATAGTGCCACTATTTGTTATTCATATCCATATAATGAATGGTGCATTATTCGTGGTATTCGGGAAACACTATTCGTTACTCACACACCCCTATCACAAGACAAGGGTTACTGGAAAATTTCAAATTCAGGAAGACTTTGTGTGGCCTGCACTTTGTTAATAGTCCAAGAAGCGAATTTTTAAGCAACAGGGGCTAGTATTCCCTAAACAAAAACCGAAGTACAAATCCACACAGAATAGCAAAACAAACATATAAAATATAATAGTATGCACTTCAATAATTTTTACAACAAAAGCAGCAGCAGCAGCAGCAGCGGGCACCTACTTTGCCAGCAGATTTTTTTTCAGTCTGTTAAATCCATGATTTGATTCTTAAGAGGTGGAGGAAACTATTTCCTTACATAGGTGAGTGTAAGCCATGCATATTCCCCACATAAACCTCAAATGTTAATAGTAAATAACACTTTGCATCTTACTAAAGATAAAGAATCCTTAGAGGAAGTTGGAACAAGAGGATAACCAGAAGCACAGTGGAATTCAAATTCAAGCAGGCTGGCACAAAGGTGGTCTTATGTCTTTGGGGGCCCCCAGCAAGGGTAATCAGTCAGGCCTCTACCCCCCTACTGTGCTAGGCATCTTCATGTCACTGTAATGCTATTTTGAAAACTTCTGCCCAGCTCACTGACATCCCTTGTGTGTCGTTTCAACAGGGCACAGTAAGGCATCTAAATAATTAAAAAGCACTTAAACCCTGAAGACTGATATCTTGCATTGGGTCAGACTGAGGACGGTTAGAGTTGGGGGCCTCAGCAGCTGCTGGGATGGAGGGTGCTAATGCCAGCTCTGGGCAGGAAACAGTAAGAAGACACAAATTAGTAAAGCAGCTGCAACAGTGCTTATACTGTACCTTTGTCAGATGGGCTACTATAGCTAGGAAATGAGGTTCATCTTTTATGAGTGTTTGAAAGGTTATTATGTTGAGCCTGGCACCACAGCAACTTCAGGCAAATCAAATTTCATTTCTAGGTGAGGCAGACGGCCAGGTTTGTAACTCAGAGGTGTTAACTGAGCCAACGGAGTAGTGCTAAACGCGCCATGGTACCCTGTATCCTATCTTTAAATTTCTACTATCTGAATTAGTGTCCTGCATTTTAGCACTGCTACCTATCTCTATCCTTTGCCCTGATTTTTCTTTCTTTTTTCCCTGTGGCTTTCCATGTGGTGTCCTCCCCCAATAACCTAAGGTGTTACAGATCTTTCTGGCTTAATTTTAGAGATACTTTTGTGCAGAGTCTTTGGGGCCTAGGGGAATAGCTGCCATTGCCTTTGTATTTTTTGTTTTAAATCGACTGTCCCTTCTCCCCTCCACAGGCCACTTACCCTGAATGGGCGTCTACCTCCAACCTCTCCCATGGGAGCTGTGCCTTCTCTGGCGACTCTTTCATGGTGACCTGCCTGACTGCCAGCCAGCCCTGAGACCCACAGGCATGGACACAGAGATCCAGCCCAACCTTTGGAGCTACTGGGCTTGAATCTTGGCACTTTCTGTCTCCACTGGCTGATTTGGTTCTGTATCTCACTTCCTCAGCCTTGATTGGACACTTCCCCTTTCTCCTGCCCTCTTATTTGCTACTGCTTTCATCTTTCATCTCCCCAAGCTGCTTATTTTGTACAAACTTTCATATTGCTGGGTTGTATTTACTGATCTATATATATATATATATATATATATATATATATATATATATATATATATACACTACAGGTCAAAAGTTTTAGAACACCCCCATTTTTCCAGCTTTTATTGAAATTTAAACAATTCCAGTCCAGTGAATAACCTGAAATGGTACAAAGGTAAGCGGTAAACTGCTAGAGGTTAAAAAAAAAATTTACGTTAGCAAAAACTGCTTTAGAGAAATTGCAAAGAAAGCCAAGGTGTCACTGAGTACAGTTTCCTACACCATCAAAAGGCACTTGGAAACTGGAGGAAACTCTGACAGGAAGAGGTCTGGCAGACCCAAAGCCACAACAGAATCAGAAGACAAGTTTCTGAGAGTCAACAGCTTGCATGATAGGCGGCTCACAGGACAACAGCACAGAGTGACTGGCACCCTGAACCAAAAGGGCTACCACAGCATTTTGCAGCGCCATGCAATACCCTCTGGTCTCGCCTAGTTGGTCAGGGGTTCATCCTACAACAAGATAATGACCCAAAACATACCTCCAGGCTATGTCAGAACTACCTTCGAGGAAAAGAACAAGGCGGTAGGCTTCAAATCATGAATGGCCAGCACAGTCTCCAGACTTAAACCCCATCGAGCTGGTTTGGGATGAACTGGACAGAAGGGTGAAGCAAAGCAACCTACAAGTGCAACACATTTGTGGAACTTCTGCAACAGTGTTGGGAAGAACTTCCCGAACAATATTTGATGTCCATTGTAGGAAGAATGCCACGAGTGTGTTCAAGTGTTACAGTATATCTGCAAAAGGTGGCTACTTTGATGAGTCAAAAATTTAGATTAAATTTTATTAAATAAAATGATTCTATGATTTCTTTTTTATCTCCAATTGTTTATTTGTTCTATGCTTTAATTTCAGAGTACATTGAGACATTAACCTGCGTAAATTTCAATAAAAACTGGTAAAATGGGGGTGTTCTAAAACTTTTGACCGGTAGTGTATATATATTTTTTTTTTTTTCACTTTCTCATTTGCAAATTGTACTGCAAAGTCACTAGAGGGCAACAACTCAATTAACTTGCTGCTGCTGCTGGCAACTGTTACTGCCCACCGCTACTCACAGTCGCTTTACTTCTGGCAGTGCCACTGATTTACTCCCTACTGCTGATTATTATATCCTGATCTATTCTTGTTCACCCAATCCGTACAATATGCCCAACCTTCCTTCACCACTTCCCCTCCTTTTCATTATTCTATCAGTTTTAACTACTGCAGCTCCGCACTCTCCTCAGTCTAATAAACCTTTCTCATCTTTCCCCCCGCTCTCCTAGCCCCTACCTTTATCCTTGCCATAACTCCAACACCCCCTCAAATACTCTGATCTCACTTCCCTCACCCCCGTGCTTCTCTATTCTCAGCCTCTAGCCATCTAGCTTTCCTTTGCCTCCTCATCTTCATCTCACCAAGCCCCCAACCCCCAAATACTTTCCAAATCTTCGACCCATCACAAATGCCCTAATTTCCACTCCCTCATAATAGCATTCCTCTTACTTGCATCAGGAAAAGTTCATCCCAATCCTGGCGGCCCCACTACACTCACCTCTGCCAGTTGCAATCCTTCCTCTAATGTGCCAGTTTCCCGTACCCCTTCTGTCCTCCCCAAAGGCCTGAAAATCCTTTACTTAAACATCTGCAGTCTCGTCTCAAAAATTGACCTTTTACATCCTATGGTAATCTACCTCACACCTGATGTTTTAATTTTAATGGAAACTTGGTTAAACGCTAAAATACCTGATCTCGCTATTAATATCCCAGGTTATTCCATAATCAGGCAAAACAGAACTGGCAGGGATGGCAGAGTAGCCATGTATATCCTGTTCTCACTTCAGTTCACAACCATTCTATCATCCTCATTACCCTCCGTCTAGGAAGCACTTGTAGTAAACATTAGCTTGCCTTTTTCCTCCTCTATCTTCATAGCTAGCATCTACTGTTGACCTGGTTCCAAGGCATCTGATATTTCGGATCTCATTACCTCCATAACCTCTCTCTCTCTCAAAAAAAAGGCGAGCTATACATCCTGGGTGATGCAAACCTAAACTGGCCATCACCAACAACTGCCAAGACATGTAATGACAACACAGCCCTCAATCTCTCCCAACTCATCCTGGAACCCACCCGCCTAAATCATAAAACCCTTAACCACTCCCTGATAGACTGGCCTCTCACCCCCACCGAGTCATTAAATCAGGCATCCTCCTGGATGCCCTCAGTGATCATCACCCAATCTTCATAGTCAGGAAAGTCCACAGACCAAAACCGCCACACAAAATCATGCAACTCCACTCCTTCAGATACTTAAACTTTAATCCCCTTCTTAATGAACTGGCCAGCTTCGATTGGTCCCCTATTGCCTTTGCCCCTTCCATTGACCAAGCCCTCACTTATTTTAAAGATAAATTTCTAATTACATGGAACTCCTAGGCTCCATTCAAACACACTAGAGTTCATGGCAACATCATCCCTGGGTCTCCCCCAAGTTACTGACCTGTCTCAGGGAGTGAGACAAAGCCTGGAGGAAACATAAGGTCTCACAGCTTCCCCCCAGACTATGCCATGTATCGCATGTTAAGAAATGCCTGCACAAAAGCTACCAGACTTGCCAAGTCTGAATATTTTAAATCATCTTTTCTCAAAAACATCAATTCTCCCTCCAAATTCTGGACAGTGGTCCATACCTTATTCTCCCCTCCCTTCACGTCCGTCCCTCCCAGTGATTAAAATAAACAACTCATTGGTCTCTGAACTGTACGCAGTGGCTCAAGAGTTTAACTCCTATTATACCTCCTGCACCACAGCGCTTCTAAAGTCCCTCCCCCCTAACCTTCCCCCTCCCCATCCTCCTACACCCAGCACTCAACCCCTCCACACCCAC
Source organism: Neoceratodus forsteri (assembly GCA_016271365.2). Taxonomy (NCBI): domain Eukaryota; kingdom Metazoa; phylum Chordata; order Ceratodontiformes; family Ceratodontidae; genus Neoceratodus; species Neoceratodus forsteri. The sequence continues at coordinate 72,685,894 of JADMNL010000027.1, read as the reverse complement.
CTTTCCTTCTTCTTTTCTGCTGTCTCCCCAGAGGAAACACTAACGGCCCTTCTCTCTCTCTCTCTCTTAATCCTTCTAAAGGCTCATCACCGGATGACCTTGATCCTAAACTCCTCTACCTTTCAGCTTCTACTATAACCTACCCTCTCTCCTTAATTCTAAATCTCTCCTTCTCATCCTCATCTGTCCCTTCATCCTGGAAACATGTGGTGGTCCTCCCTCTCCTAAAGGATGGTGACCCCTCCTCCCCCCCCCTGCAAATTTTTGCCCAATCTCCCTCCTCCCTGCCTTTGCTAAGCTCCAAGAACACCTGGTCCTCTCTCATCTAACCTCCTTCCTTGATGACTCTTCCTTTTTCACCCCGTTCCAATCTGGCTTTCAGAAGAACCACTCCACTACCACCTCCCTACTCAGGCTCACTGACTCCGCCCTCACCGGGATGGATAATGGCCTCATTACCTCTGCCATCTTTGTCAACCTCGCCAAAGCTTTCGACGCAATCTCCCATGCCCTACTTCTTGACTCCCTTACGGCTGCTGGGTTGTCTACTTCTGCCCAAAACTGGTTTAGAGCTTACCTCTCAGGCAGAACACAATCAGTCAAGATCCAGGATACAATCTCTCCACCCCTCCCTATTTCCACAGGAATCCCACAGGGCTCGGTGCTTGGACCCATTCTCTTCTCCATTTTCCTAAATGACTTGCCCTCAGTATGCTCCCCCTCCTCCTCTATCCATATTTATACATAGATACATAGACAGTGTTGGCAGATAAGGTCCTATGGCCCACCCAGTCTGCCCATTTGAGCTTGTAAGTTCAGTTTGTTTTCCTAGAAGTCTGTTTCCCCTTACCCCTGACCTCTAGAATTCCTTTATGTCTATCCCATGCATTCTTAAATCCCGTGATTGTTTCAGCCCCCACCACTTCCTCTGGCAGGGTGTTCCACTTGTCCTTTATGTAGTGGCTCAAGAGTATAGTCAAGATCCAGGATACAATCTCTCTCCCCCCTCCCTATTTCCACAGAAGTCCCACAGGGCTCGGTGCTTGGACCCATTCTCTTCGACATCCTGAAAAAACTTCGCCCCAAGCTTGGTGACTTAGGCACAGGAATAAGGATCAGTACTGGGACCAATCAATCAATCAATCAATCAATCAAATTTTATTTAACCAGGCAGATACATCATTGAGCAAGCTCATTTGCAAGATGGTCCTGGCACACAGAAGAAAAACAATTACAGTATTCAACAGCACTTCATGAAACAGTAGACAATAAAACAGCCAAGCTTAAATTACAAGACATTAGTTTCTTGAGCAAGACTTAGCTAACAGGCTGTATACATACACAGGTACTTCATCATAATATGGCGAGGAGACATGGAGGAGAGAGATAGGAGAGGGTGGCAAAGACATGGTGGAGAACAGAGGGAAGAGAGGATGACAAGACGCATAAGGGGAGAGAGGGGGAAGTACTGCTAAGGAAGAACCCCCCAGGGGGGATGCCACAGGGAAGGGGAGGCTAGGAGTGGGGGATAGATACACTATTGAAAGGTCAGCCAACATGGGAAATAAGAAGGCCGGGGGGGTCAAATGCAAGGGGAACATTGAGTCCGTAAGTCAAAAATTTACCTGAAGCAGTCGCACTCGGTGTTTAAGCATTGATACAGAATCTGTCTGAATACGAATGGGCTGGGAAGGAGAGAGAGTTTAAGTGCTTTTTGCATGTTATTCCAGAGTGATGGAAGGAAAGAGCAGATGGCAGTTGAACCAAGATGTGTCCTTGTCCGTGGTAGCTTGAGGAGGACAGAGGAGGAGTTCATAGGCCATATGTACCTTTTGACCGTTCAAACAGGTTACAGATAAATGGTGGGAGTTTGTTAGAGATAGCCCTGAGGAGCCACATGAGGGTGTTTATTTGCCACCTCATTAGGCGGGACGGCCAATCAATTGCCTGGTATAGCAGGCAGTGGTGAGTCTGCAGGGGCATGACAAGTATGAATCTCAAAGCAAGATGGTAGAGTGTATCAAGTTTCTGGAGTGCATGCTGAGGGCAGTGACTGTACAGGAAGTCAGCATAGTCAAGCAAGGGTAGGAAGGTTGTTTGAACCAGCCGCTTCTTTGCTTCAAGGGCAAGTAGATGTCTTATACGGTAAAATATGCCAAGGCGCTGTCTTAGCTTTTTAGTTAGCTCACTCAGGTGTACATTGAAACTGAATTTATTATTCAGCCAGACTCCCAAATATTTTAATTTGTCCACTATTTCCAGAGGTTCACCAAGTAGGGAGAAAATCTGGGGGTTACCAGGTGTCCCCCTGTTGTGGGAGGAGAGCAGGGAGATAATCATGGCTTTGTTTTTTTTTTTGCATTAAGCAAGAGCTTAAGGCTCAGCAGGTTATGTTGGAGGAGGATAAAGTCCTGCTGTAACTCCCTGTAAGCAAGATCTAGGGATTGGTTGATTGCATAGAGGAATGTGTCATCTGCGAAAAGGTGAACTTTTCCTGCAATTAAGCCAGAGTCTATGCGGTCAATATAGAGTGCGAAGAGGATAGGCCCAAGATAGAACCTTGCAGTATGCCTCGGGGCAGAGATTTTAGTGGGGACAGTTCCCCTTGTGCTTGTCCTGTTCAATGACTTCATTAATGACACTGCAGAGGGGCTGGAAGGAAAGGTCTGTCTAGTTGCAGATGACACCAAGATCTGCAACAGGGTGGATACTCCAGAAGGGGTGCAGAAAATGATGAGGGACCTGGAGAAGCTTGAAAGATGATTGGAGGTGTGACAACTGAGGTTCAATGCAAAAAAGTGAAAGATAATACACCTGGGCAGGGGAACCCTAGGGAGAGCTACAGGATGGGGGGGGGGTGCTGACCATCACCAAAGAGGAGAGGGACCTAGGGGTTATCATATCTGATGACCTTAAGGTATCAAAGCAGTGTGCAAAGGCTGCAGGGAGGTCCAGTGGCATGCTGGGGTGCATAGGCAGAGATATTACTAGTAGGAGGTGGGAAGTGGTGATGCCATTGTATAAAACACTGGTAAGGCCTTACCTGGAGTACTGCATGCAGTACTGGAGACCACACATGTGTAGGGACATAAACAAGGTGGAGGCTGTCCAGAGAAGGGCGACAAAGATGGTGCATGGTTTGCACCACAAAACATATGAGGAGAGACTAAGAGACCTCAATATGTACTCACTGGGGGAGAGGAGAGAAAGGGGTGACATGATAGAAACATTTAAGTATCTCAAGGGCATAAACAAGGTGCAGGTGGGAGAACTTTTCCAATGTAGAAAATATACCAGAATGAGGGAGCACGATATGAAATTGGAGTGGGGGGGGGGGAGATTAAGAAGTAACATGAGGAAGTTTTTCTACACAGAAAGGGTGGTGAACACTTGGAATAGTCTGCCACAAGAGGTGGTGGGGCAAGCACAGTGGAGCAGTTTAAACATGCCTGGGACAAGCACAGGAGAACCTTGGGTGGGAAGGAAGTGATGAAAAGCCATTGACCACTTAGGGTGAGTGGATACATACATGTATAGGGCCTACAGGCAGACTGGATGGGCCTAGCAGTCATTATCTGCTGACAATGTTTATGTTTCTATGCCGACGACACCATCCTGTCCTCCTCTGGCAAATGCCCTGCTGATGTAGCAATCACCCTTCAGCATGACTTCAACCAGGTTCAGCTATGGTTTGCCTCACGTCAACTATTCCTAAATGCCAAAAAGACTGTCTCCATGAAGTTTGGCAGTAGGCAGAGGCTCTCTAGGCTCCACCCTTTACCTTTTTTCCATACCCTTGATAGGACAACCCTAGTGGACACCTCCTCATTCAGATACCTTGGGGATTGGTTGGATCAACACCTCAACTTCTCTGGCCACATTGATTTGATGCCAACCTGAAAAACCTGTACCCCAAACTTGGTGCCTTATTCAGGAACTGTAATTACATCCCTCCTATGGTGTGGCGTGAACTAGTTCAGGAGTTGATCCTCCCCATTTTCGATTACTGTGATGTAGTCTACGGTGCCACTCCCAAATCCTCCCTAACCAGACTGGACACTCTCTTTAACTCCTTCTGTCATTTTGCCCTTGATGCTCCATCACGCACTAATCACTGTGACCTCTACCACACCCTGTCCCTTCCCCCGTTTGCCAACAGGCACCTCACTCATTGTGCCAAACTCACTTCTAAATTTTGTTTAGGAGAACTTCCCTTGTGCCTCTCATGCTCACTTTCTTCCCCCCTCCCACTCCCTCAGATCCTCTGACACTCGCACTTTGTTGGTCCCCTGTCAAACCACTCTCATCGGTCAGTCAGGCTTCACCCATCATTTCCCTTAAATCTGGAACTCCATCACTCCCTAAATACAGCCCTCCTCCTCCTCCTCCTACTCCCTTGCCTCTGCCTTACATAACTTTCTCTCATCTAACTGCTCCTGCTTTAACCCTCCTTAACCGTCCTCCTATACCTCTGCTCATGGCCGGATTTACCTTTATGCAAATTACACTATGGCGTAGGGCCCTGTGGTTCAGGAGGGGCCCCACAACACTCTAACTTGAACTAATTTATACTATTTCCTCTTTTCCCCACCAGCCATCTCTGGGCACCGACCGCCGCATAACTTGCCTTGCAGTTGATTGCGGCCTCAGCTGGCCACACACAGGATCATTGTCATTATTTCACTTCATGCCACCAATTGCCAAAATAAAAAAGCCTCCCACCCCCCGCCAGTGCTGCCACCTCTCAATCTCTCTTGGTGGCTCCATCTTCACCTCTCATCTACCCTGACTCCACCATGGCACAAAATCAACCAACCATGTCTCATCACAGGTCCTCCAGAGGTGTGGCTACTGGAGAGTAGGAATCTGTGCGTGTGTGCGTGGTGTCAGAGTGTGTTGGCCAGGCACTAAGAATCGAGGAGGAGCATGAGCAGTGGGGGACAACAAAAGTCAGTCGGTCGTGGTCAGAGGGATCGTCTCGATCGATTCAAAGAGAGGACAGAGTTTCACCGATAGTGGGACTCACCAACGTCCAGCCAGCACTTCCGCTTCTTAATCTTTCTGTCGTCCAGATGAAGTGTGTTGTGGTGCAGCGTCGCATGCTGCTGCTGGTGTAGTCAGTCAGACAGTACTGCTGGGTGCCTGGGCCTCTGGTCCTGTGAGGAGGAGTTCTCCTGGGCCTGGATGACCGAGTTGGCTCACTGCACCCATTGGCATGAAGATCTGTCCATCCTGATCCTCCAATCTAGGCATTTGATTTATCCTCCTCCAGCTCCTGATTGATCACATCAGTCAGGGTCAGGCCAAGAAGAAGGCCACATCAGGAGGTAACAGGTATGTTATTACTGTGACCATGCTGCTAACAGTACATTGTTTGACTTATTTTTGCTATTTTGTTTTCTTTCTTTCTTTTTCCGTCTGGATTTGGTGGTCAGACGGTCGGTGGGTTTGGCTGGAAATGGAGGGAGAAGAGTGAGCAGTGCACACTGAACATCCCGCACAGCAATTGATTATTGTTTACTGAAGTGAAAAAAATGACTAAAAAATATATATAGAGAGAGAGAGTCAGAGAAAATAACTAATTGCGATATTGGCATTTACATGGGCGTGACTGACTGGGCTGCTACTAGCCAGCCAATGCTCAGGGCTAGCCGGCAAGCCAAGATTATTTCTATAGTTATAACCATCATGGGGCTACCTAGTCACTGCTGCTTGCTTGAATTTGATGCATCATTTATATCCGAAATCTGCCAGGGCTCAGGGCTGCAACTTGCAAGATAAGATTATTTCTATAGTCATCATGGCTGGGGCAACCTACTATATTCACTGCTGCTTGAATTTGATACATCATTTATATCAGAAATCTGGGAGCAAACCAAACCAGGTTGCTCTGAAAGGATTCTGCTCGGCTTCACTACTTGACTTGACTTACTTAGAGGTTAATTATTAAATTAATGAATTGCTGGAGTTTACAAGGTTTCTGCATGAATAGACCAGTCCACCAAGATTAAATTAAGATCTGGACTAGGGCAGATGGCTAACTAATTAATTAGGGAGCTCTCTGATTAGTCTTTTTGAAGGGTACAAAATTAAATACAAGCAAGGACAAGGTTAGCAGGCTCTTGGTCTTAGCACGCGTTAAGCTTATGATGTTTTCTGCTAGTTTCTTTTTAGCCTCTTCTTTTATACTTAATGACTCTGGAAATCTAACAGAAAATTTACAGTGAGTTATTGAGTACCATGGTCATTGCCGTCTTGCCAGCCTGGCATCCCAGAACAGTGGGATGTTGACATTTAGGGGCCCCCCGAGCCACAAAATGTGACTTGGAGTAGGGCCCCCACGTTCATTAATCTGGGCCTGCCTCTGCTCCTCTCCATGACTCACACACCCCATTAAACCTTCCTCTCCCCGCGCCTGCTTCTCAGCACGCTCTCCTCTCCCTTCACCGCTTACCCCCTCACTCCTACCCCAAACCTTCTTCCATTACCAACTTGCCCCTGCCTAGTTTTGACCTCTGGCAGGGTTCTCAGCATCCTGGAGAGGTCTAGCACTGCAAGGCCTCCTCATTCCCTCCCCTCCCCCTCCTTTCTACCCAACTTGTCCTTGCCTAAATCTGCACTCTGTTGGGATTTAGCACCCTGGCGATGTCTACTGTCAGGTAAGTTTCTTCGCTCCCTACTTTTCCCTTTCTCTTCTATCCCCCCCCGTTCCCTCTGTCCAACATCTTCACTAATTCTATCCCCTGGCGGGGTTCTTTGCATCTTGGAGGGGCCCAGCACTGGGCAATTACTCTTCCTTCACTCCCCTTCCGCCTTTATCATTTCACCCAACTGCTCATCTCCTAATTCTGTGCTCTGACAGGGTTCTCAGCATCCTGGAGTGGCCTAGTCTTAGGTAAGCTTCTCCTTTCCCTCCTCGTCCCTTCTTTCCCTTCATCCTTTCTTTTCTCTCTTTCCAACATGTCCTCACCTAGTTCTGCCCCCTGGCAGGGTTCTCAGCATCCTGTAGGGGTCTAGCACTGGGAAATGACTCTTCCTTCCCTCCCCTTTCTCCTCCATCCTTTCTACCTAACTCGTCCTTGCCTGACTCTGCTCTCTGGCAGGGTTCTCAGCATCCTGGAGTGGCCTAGTCTTAGGCAAGTTTCTCCCACCCCTCCTCCTCCTTCCCTTTACCATCCTCTCTACTATCTCTGCCCAACTTGTCCTTGCCTACTCCTGCCCCTTATTCTAAGTCCTCACCTCATTCCACCACTGGCAGCGATCTCCACATTCTGAAGGGGCCAATTCCAGATATGACTTGTCCTTTCCTACCCTATCCCTACCCCCACCTCTCTCCTGCCCCCCTCTCTACCCCCCCCGCACTTAAACAAAGGAATTATTTCACTTGAGCTAATAACTTGCACTTTTTGTTCTGTCTGAAGTGCTCCCAGATTGCATTAGCCCTGTGTTAACTTGCCCCTCACAACTGATTTTTTTTGCTCACTTTGCTCCAGTAATGTTCCCCCATCTTTATCCTCTCCTTGTCCCAGCTGGTTTCCCCTGTCTAACCCTCTACCCTCCTTGATGTCCCCTCACTGCACCTCATTCATTCAATAATTCCTAAATAATCTGCCTCTTAACTGTGATCCATTCCTGCAAGGAGTTGGCTCCAAGGCTACATTAAATGTCTGTACTATGTTCCTCAGATTTGCCACTTGTAATTAAATGCATATTCCATGGGTATGATATATTTAACTGTATGTTATGTCACAAATGCGATTGTATGATTATTTATATTTTTTAACTGTATATCTTGTTACAAATGTAATTGAATGTTTAATTTCTTGGATATGTTAAATGTTAAACTGTATGTCTAATTCTTCTTCCAGTTGTCCCCTCCTCAGGTCGCATTGGGAGACGAGCAGCTTGTTGTTCCATGTGCCTTCCTGGTGAAACATTTCAATAAATAAATAAATAAATAAAATAAACTGGTTACCGAGGTGTTAATATGTGCTGGAACAACAGTGCTTTGTTACAGATATTAGGCAAAAGTGTCCCAGATAGGCACGATTACAAATTAGTTCAGTTCCTTTAGGACTCTTGGATGAATCCCATCCAGCCCTATCACCTCACCATCCTAAACCAAGCAGGGACTTCACTTGAACATGTTCCTGATTCTAAATACCTAGATGTCACATTGGACAGCTCACCCTCCTACCATCGGCACATTGACTCTGTCACCAAAGCCACCAACATCCGTATAGGCCTGCTCTACAGGCACAAACACTGCATGACTCCTGACACTGTCCATTTGGCTATCAACAGCTCTGTCACCTCCATCATCGATTACTGGCTAGCAATCTATGGCTCTGCCTCTGCCCTCCGCAGAATTACAGTGGTACTCAACAAAGCATGCAGGCTGCTAACTGGGGCTGACTGACTTACACACACTTGTGACCTGTACACTCGGGCAGGATGGCTCCCTCTCATCAGCCGGATTCAGTATCAAACCTGCCTCCTAGCCAAATAAATCCTCCTCAGGGGCATGCCCCCAGGCACTGAAAAAATACTCATAGACCACCACAGCGCATAGCGAACTAGAAGCTCACACTAACAACCTTCCTTGTCCCCAGATGTCGGACCACCATGGGCTAGAGGGCCTTTGCCCACAGAGCATCTCAGTGGTACAATACTCTCAACAAAGAAACTCTTACTGCTCCTGCCCTTGGCCCTTTTAAGAGACAACTCCGACTTCATCTAAACTCAACTAATCATTATGACTGCCTCACCTAATCAGGGGCCTAACATACACTGCCCTCCACTTCAGCCTTGAAAGCTACTTCTCCCCGCCTTTTCCACTTTCCATCTGCCTTACCTTCCCACCCCTTGCCCCCTCTCCCTTTCCTTACCCCCCCAGACATTTCCTGACTTTTATCCCTTCTTCTTAAAGCTCTTTTCCCACCCTCTACCCTCTGAATATGGCCTTCCAGCCTAGCACTCACCCACCCTCTCATCCACAGCACTTATTCTTAAGTTTTCCCCTGGCTGGTATGTCATATCACATAACATTTGGCACATTTTGAATTACTGTGATTTTCTAACCCTCAGTCTCTTGTTTCCTTTTATTGTGTAACTTTGTATTATTATGTTTGCCCTTTGTATGCCCCCATTCCTTTGATGGGGAACCTTTGTAAATGAGCAGCCCCTGCTCAAAGGTAATTGTAATCCTAGAGTTCAATAAATAAAAAAAAAAAATAAATAACCTTATTCTCTTTTAAGGCTTCTGATCTCTTTCGGAGCCTCTCCACTGAGAATGGACTTGTGTCCACTCCTCCACCTCCCTGATGCTTACTGCAGCATGCTGGTCCCTGCCAACCCTCTACCATGAAGACCGAGCAGAAGTAATTGTTTAGTATCGTAGTCCTACTGGACACACTTAGTGACCACTGTCCTATCCTCTGGACACTGGACCAATCGCTCCCCAAAACTTCCTGCAAAGGTAACTTATCAACATGCCCTCAAGAAAGGCATGCTCCGGCAATTCCAGGACTACCGACTCACATGTGACTGTTCCCCTGTTGGCTCTGCTACCTGTGTAGATAATGCCCTTGCACACTTCATCTCCACCTTCAACTCTGCCTGCAATATTTTTGCCCCTTCTCCAAATGCATAATCAAAGGCTCTAGTAACCTCTGGATCACCCCAGCACTCCTAAGTCTCATGGTTATGCGTGATATCCTCTGGCACAAAGCCCTGGCATCATGTCTCCTGGCTGAGAGACAACACTATGGGTTTGCCAGATACGAGTGTAACCATGAAATTCACCTTGCAAAGGCTGCCCACTTTAAAACTAGCCTCTCTTCATCCTGGGGAAATGGGAGTTCTGGGATAATATAAAGGAACTCATCAGTAAGCCCAACTCCTCCACCTCTTCCTTGCTAAATATCAATGGTGTCACCACCCAGGACCCTCAGTGTATTGCCAACCCTTTTAATGCCGCATTCACAGATCTTAGCAGTGTGCTCCTCCCTGTTTTTTTCTGTGATAATCCTGGTTCCCTACCAATTTTGGGCCCTGCACTTATTCCCCCCTTCCACTTTAGGCTAATCACCCTTAGGGAAGCAAGATCGTGCCTAACTTGAGTTTGGGGAAAATCCAGACTTAGTGGTGACTCATTGGACCCTAAGGTACCCCGTTTGGCCCTGGATGCAGTTCTGACTCCACTCACTAAAATCCTAAACTTCTTCCTCTGCCTTGGCCAATTCCCAACACAATGGAAAGCTGCAATGGTAACTGCAGTACACAAGAGTGGTGATAAACCCTTCTGTAGTAACTACCACCCCATCTCAATCCTCCCTCCCATTTCCAAAGCCCTTGAATGGATAGTGACCGACCAGCTCATAGATTACCTCACCAAGTATAATCTACAATGCAAACAGCAACACATGTTTAGGAAGGAACACAGCACCACCACTGCCCTCCTAGAATTTACTGATTTTACTCAAAAAGCCCTAGACTGAGGTAATTTAGTAGGGTCTATATTTATAGACCTTACGAAAGCATTTGACACATTCAATCATGCTCTCCTTTTAAAGACCTTCTCAGTGCTGGGCCTCTCCCAAGAAGTTCCCTCCTGGTTTTCCAACTACCCTAGTGGGAGATCACAATGAGTAAAAATCATTGACACTTTCTTTTTCAGCCTACCAGTTCATTCTGGGATACCACAAGGGTCCATATTAGGACGGCTACATTTCAGCCTCTTCCTCAGTTCCCTTCCCTTAGCATGCTCTGGCAACCTGCTCCTGTATGCAGATGATACCGTCATATACTCTAGTCACCTAGCCCCTCTCCCCCTGCAGTGCAACTTGCAAAAGAACTTCGGGGAAATTGAATCTTGGTTCGCCCTACACAAACTCACCTTAAACTATAAAAAAACAAAAGTGATGTTATTTACTAACCCCTAGAATAAACATATGGATGTGCCTCTCACTATTCTCAATATTCACTGCCAGCCTCTGGAGCAGGTAATAAACTTTAAGTACCTCAGCATCACCCTAGACCCCTCCCTCTCCTTCCAGGAGCATGTCAACCAGGTCTGCAAAGCTGTAAATACTAGAATTGGCCTACGCTACAGGCACAGGTCTTGTTTCAGTGCTGATGGCCTCAAGCTGGTCGCTGCCAGCTCGGTCCTTTCCATTGTAGACTATGGAATAGTGATCTATGGGAGTGCAGTTGACACCATGCTAGATAGGGTTAAGGTCTCCCTCAATAAAGCTTGTTGCCTTGTAGTAATTGGCCATAGGCTGACCCGCACCTTCGACCGCTATCAACAAGTAACCTGCTTGAATTTTACAGGGAGACTTCAGTACCGCACCTGTCTACTGGCATGCAATTTTACCCGTAGTCCCTCACAGCCCACTACCTGGAAACTCCTCACCGTCACCCCTGCTCCCCGGGCTACCAGAAGCTCCACTAAAGTCTCCTTTCTTACCCCATTTTGCAGAACAGCTCATGGACAGTATGCTTTTATGTACAGAGCTCTTCTCTGGTTAAATAGTCTACCTCCAGAGGTTTTCTCTGAAAATAAAATAGGCCCATTTAAACTTAAACTGCGGCAACATCTACTAATTTTAAACAGCTGTGACTCTTCCTACAGTAGCACTGCTACCCCTCACGCAGTGTGCCTCCTCCACTTATTTCCTCCCTTGACTTTCCCCTGACTTTATCATTCCTCTGCCTACTCTCTGCCTCCCTACCCTCCACTCTCCCTGTCTCCTTCCTTCTTCTTTGGCTTCCCAGCTCACTCTCTCCCCCCTTCCAGTCTACCTCCAGCAATTTCACTCTGTCCTCTCCTCCTGCCAAAGAACCTACATATAGGTTCCCCCAGTCCCTCCCCCCTCCTCTAGTTACCTGCTACCTCCTTTCTTACTGTATGGCAAGGTTCCATCGGACAGCCTTTCCTCTTACCTGTGCCCTCTTAGACCTGCTTTCTTCCTCAGTGTCCTCCCTGACTATTGTTTTTTGGTATTTAGTGTGTTCCACCTAGCATTTTGTTTGCACAACTCTGTATTATCATCTCTGTATTAGTACTTATTGTTACTTGCACTGTTTCTTTTTGTATTCTAGCTATGTAATCACTTTGTAAACTTGCACTGTAATCACTTTGTTATCTTTGATGTGGGGCCTTTGTAAATAAGTCTGTGACTCAAAGGTTTGTAATTCCGATATTTCAATAAATAAAAATAAATAAAGTATTTCTGCTTTCTCTTGATCTTCCTCCGCGCAGTCCCCCTGGCTTCCTGATTCTCACTGGCCCTTCTTTTGCCTTCCTCTTTTACCCCACATACCTGAAGAAGGTATTTTCCCCATTTATAACCTCCTTAGCTATCCTCTCCTCTGTTAGTACTTTAGCTGCCCTTACCCTCCTTCCTGCCTCCTTTTGTTTTGTGAGATACACCCCTCTGTCTTCATCCTTCTGGGTCTCCTAGTACTTTTAAATGCTATTTTCTTCTCCTTCACTGCCTTTGCCACTGTCTTTGAGAATTATAGTGGCCTCTTCCTCCTCTGTCCCTTGCTCACTTCCTTCAAACAGCATGCCATTGCCTGAACTGTACCTCCTTAAAGAGCAGGTTCTCATTTAGGAACTGTTCCCCTGTCCCAACATATACGGCAGCTTACCTGCCCTGAATGGAGTGCCCTAAGAAGTGTAATTTATTTCTGGTCTTTTTTGTAGAAAAAACACCCGTAATTTTTACTTTTGCAGCCGGCTGCTGAAACGGACCAAGTTTCTGGTATGGTTCCTGCTAGACACGCCCTCATGCAAGCCTGTTTCGTGACATTTCTAAATGAACAGCATGGGGGCGTGCTGCATAGACTTTAACGGGGACACTTTTTTAAAGTTTGATTTTTACACTTTGCCATGCCAATTATGGCAAAGGAAAGGCACTGCTCAAAAAACAAGGACATCATCAGCCTGACCTCGTAGTGGGGAAGATTATGGAAGCACTACTGAAGGAGCGATTGGTAGAACATTTGGTTGCCAGTGAACTACAGAATCCAAGACAGCATGGTTTCATTGGGGGGAGCTCATGCCAGACCGACCTCATTGAATTTCTCGACTGGGTGACAAGGGAGGTGGACCAGGGGAAGGCAGTGGACATGGCCTTATCTGGACTTCAGCAAGGCCTTTGACACTGTGCCACATAGAAGGCTATTAAACAAACTGGGGAATATGGGAGTGGGTAGGACAGTAGTGCGGTGGGTGGGTGGGTAATCAGCTGGGTGGCATAGGACTTGTGATGCAATCTATGTACCATCTTTGTTGCTCTCCTCTGAACCTTCTCTACCCTGTCTATGCCCTTATGTAAGTAAGGTCTCCAGAACTGTACACTGTACTCCAGGTGGGGCCTCACTAGTGTCTTGTATAGTGGAATTATGACCTCCCTTTTCCTGCTGGTGATGCCCCTGCCTATGCATCCCAGCATCCTATTTGCTTTACCTGCTGCCTGGTCACACTGTTTCCCTACCTTGAGGTCATCAGAGATGATAACCCCAAGATCCCTTTCCTGCTTGATGCATGCTATATTCTCATCCCCAACTGATATATTGTGCCAGGGTTTTTGTGCCCCCATATTGTTACCAAAGCTTGATGCACTCCAAGACTTTATCAGCCAATATAATCCTGACATCCTTGCTGTAGTTGAAACATGGCTGACACCAAAAGTTCCTGATGTGGCAATTACCTTACAGGGCTACAATGTTTTCAGACTGGACCGTGTCTCTAAAAGGGGAAGGGGCTGTGCCATCTACATTAAGAATAATCTCCTGGGGCACCTTGTTCCAACCCACGTCCCTGCCTCCTCTGCCCAGCTTCTACCCATTAAAATTCTTCTAGGTCCCAATCAAAAAGCTCTCACCATCGTCTCTGTATATATTCCACCTCTAGATCAAGATCTTGGCATCGAAGAAGTTCTTAACTTTGTCAGCTCCCAACCTCTTGGCTCTGAACACATTCTGCTTGGTGATTTCAATATAAACTGGCTCGCATCTGATGTCTACACTCATAAGGATGCCCTTGCAGCTGCCAACCTGTCACAATTAGTCACCACACCAACTTGGATAAATTACAAAACTGGTACGAGTACCCTGCTTGACTGGGTTCTCACCAATCACCCTACCAGGATCTCTCATACCTCTGTTCTCATAGACTCTCTCAGTGACCACTCCCCGGTTATATGTGAATGGTCTAATAAATTTCTAAAGCCACCCCCTATAATCATTACCAGCAGAGTCCTCCCCCGTGGTCAACTTACCCATCTCAAACAGTACCTATCCTTGCAAGACTGGCTGCTCATCTACAAGGCGATGGATGTTAACCTTTCCCTCGGCTACATCATCACTGCCTTCAATAAGGCCTGTGACCTCTTTGGTCCTTCAAAAAAATGGAAAACAAAAGCCCTCTGTAACCCTTGGATAACTGTGGAGCTCCTTTCCCAGCTGAAATCTAGGGACCACCTGTGGGCAGTGGCTAAAGCCACAGGCAAACAATCTGACATCCAAAAATACAAACATGCCCGTAGCGCCTGCACAAAATCCATTTGTCTCACGAAAAGCTCATATTATAAGGACGTCCTCACCAACACCTGGGGAAATGGTCGTGCTTTCTGAGACGATATCAAGGACATTACTGGGAAACAATCAAAGTCCCCTCCGGCCATGTTAATTGTTGAAGGGTCCACTACCCTTGATCCCATGGCCATTGCAAATACCTTTAACACGGCTTTTACTGACCTCAGTACTGTTCTACCACCTGATTTCTTTACAGTCAGTCACACCCCCTCTAACACACCCTGCACTCTGTCAAACCACCCTCATTTCTACTTCAGGGAGATTAAGATGAATGAAGCTCGTTACTACATCGCCTCAGCCATCTCCACTTCCAGAATCAGCAGTGACACCCTGGACCTTAAGCTGCTATCACTTACACTTGATGAGGTCCTCAGTCCCCTAACTAAAATTCTTAACCTCTCTCTCCACACCAGTACATTCCCTGAAATATGGAAAACTGCCACTGTGACCCCGGTCCACAAAACCGGATAAGACCTACCAGTCTAACTACCACCCGATCTCCATATTGCCACCACTATCCAAAGCCCTAGAGTGTATTGTAGTGGACCAGCTCACTGATTATTTGGACAAATAGAATATTCAGTGCACACAACAGCATGATTTTAGAAAAGGGCATAATACCACCACTGCCCTGCTTGAATTTACCGGTGCAATGCATAGTTCCCTTGATAAAGGACTTCTTACAGGGGCTGTCTTCATTGACCTCTCGAAGACATTTGACACGGTCCATCATAGGCTACTGTATGACCAACTATTCCTTGCTGGCCTAGGACTGGACTCAGCCTGTTGGTTCAGAAGCTACCTTGACAACCGCTCTCAAACAGTAAAAATTGCCAATGCTATCTCAGACACCTTGCCTGTCTGCTCCAGAGTACCTCAGGGCTCCATACTGGGCCCTCTCCTTTTCAGCCTCTTTTTAAACTCCCTACCACAATCCTGCTCAGAACAAATCATCCTGTATGCGGATGATGCTGTTGTCTTTTCTACGCACAAGGACCTTTCACCACTACAACACAGCCTTCAACTCAGATTCAGTGCCATTGAAACATGGTTCTCCAATCATAAACTAGTCCTCAATCACTAGAAAACCAAGTCATTGCTATTCTGCAGTTCACATAACCGTTACAAGCAACACCCCCTTGCCATCTCCACCAAGCAGGGGACTGTCCTCGAACATGTTTACTCTTTCAAATACCTAGGGATTCTGCTTGACTCCAGTCTCTCCTACATGGCTCACATTGACAGCGTGGCTAAAGCTGCCAGCACACACCTTGGATTACTCCACAAGCACAGGCAGCACCTCACACCAGAGGCCCTGAAGATTGCCATCCAGAGCTCTGTGGTGTCAGTTATTATGGCCATATTATCTATGGCTCCGCCACGATGTCTGCTCTCCGATGTATAACAACTGCTCTTAACAAAGCATGCCGACTCACAACTGTTGCCCACCGCCTCATCCACACCTGTGCCCTTTATGAACAAACCGGATGGCTCCAACTCTCCAACCGTATAAAGTATCTCGCATGTGCTATGGCGGCAAAAATCAACCTTGGCCTCACACCCTCCAGTGTTACTGCCTTGTTACATCAAAACACCAACCGACAAAACACCAGGAGCTCGACAACCCAGATTCTACAAGTTCCTCGCTGTCGAACTACACAGGGCCAACACTCCTTTGCCTATAGGGCTCCTCTGTGGATGAATGGTCTCAGCCACACCATCTCCTCTGCCTCAACACTAGGTCTGTTTAAAACCAGGCTCTGGGCCCATCTCATTGCCTCTAGCTCCTGTGACTGCCTCTCCTAGATGATGACCTACACAGCATTAATCCTAACTTATATACTGCTTAACCCCAGGCCCCCCCAGTCCTCCTCCCCCAGCTCCTGAGGCGCCACTTCAAATCTCAGGTCTTCATAACAACTCATTAGTCTCTCCTTGCCCCATTACAGCACTTATCCCCCCACCCTGCCCCTTTTCTCTCTATCACTCCTTCCTTTTTATTTTCGACAAATGCCTCCAGCTGCATCTTCATACTCCCCCTCTCCTCTCATCCCTGTTTCTCTGCCACCCCGGGAGCCTGACCCTACCCATTCCTTGTGGGCATATGCATCCTAGCTGTGTTCACCATATTACTATAGCTGCCTCTGTTAACTACCTACACCTCTCCTCCTGCTCTACACCTTACTCTTCCTATTATTGACCCCTTTCAATAGCACTGTTGTACATGAATTGTTTACTGCTATTTCACTGTTGCTTCCTTGTTGTTTATTATTTCTGATGTGGAACCTTTGTAAAAGAGCCTTGGCTCAAAGGTACTTGTAATCCTAGAATAAATAAATAAAAAAATAAATAAATATGCATTATCTTGCACTTCTTTGCATTGAATTTCAACTGCCAAACCCCTGACCATTCTTCAAGTTTCTGCAGGTCCCTTCTCATTCTGTCTACACCCTCTGGTGTGTCTGCTCTGTTACAGAGCTTTGTGTCATCAGCAAACAGGGAAATTCTGCCTTCTAGGTCCTGCGCAATGTCACTGATGAAGATGTTGAATAGGACCGATCCCAGCACTGATCCCTGTGGTACCCCACTGGTCACTCTTCCCTCTGTGGAGTGACAGCCATTTACCGCCACCCTCTGTGTCCTGCCGCTCAGCCAGTTACCTACCCACTGCACTACTGTCCTGCCCACACCCATATTCCCCAGTTTGTGTAATAGTCTTCTATGTGGCACAGTGTCAAAGGCCTTGCTGACGTCCAGATAGGCCATGTCCACTGCCCTCCCTGATCCACCTCCCTCACCCAGTCAAAAATTCAACGAGGTTGGTCTGACATGACCTCCCCTGGTGAAACTATGCTGCCTTGGGTCCTGTAGTCCATTGACAACCAGATGTTCCACCAATCTCTCCTTCAGTAGTGCTTCCATGATCTTCCCCACTACCGAGGTGAGGCTGACTGGTCTGTAGATCCCCGCTTCCTCTTTGTTCTCACTTTTGTAAAAGGGGACTACACCTGCTGTCCTCCAGTCTTTGGGTACCTCCCCTGTTTCCAGTGATCAGCTAAACAGGATAGCCAGAGGTTCAGCCACCACCTCTCTTAGTCCTTTAAGGACCCTGGGGTGCACCCCATCTGGCCCCATTAACATGTGGCACCTGCCCCATTTTGGGCCCCATCTCATGTTACGGGCTCTCACTCCCAGGTTCTGTACCCTACTACAACTGTTAGTCCCCTATTTACTCAAATTCCTATTCCCCCCCACACTAGTCCCCCTACTGCCCCCTTGCCGACTGGGTTAATTCAGTCTCAACTCTCATCCATTAGATACTGTATTACTGTAGAAATCCTAAAGCCTCCTTGTCCATTTTTCACCCCTCATCCACCATACTTTTTGTTCTCAGCTCTCATATAGTTTCACTTAGCCCAGTTAGAAATCCTATTGAACTCCAAGTATTACTCAGCTCAGTTAGAGAAATAAACAGAACAATTAAATCTGTATTATTACAGTAATCCTAAAAGTATCCAATCATTGCTTTGTCTCCACCCAAGAGACCCTGCTGTGATATAGGACCACAGAGGACCCTGGGTGGGAGGGTAGAGCAACTCAAAGTCCCAACATAGCTCCATTGAGCTCGCTCACTCCCCCTCTCTCACTCGCTCATTCTATTTCTCCCAGCACTGCAGGCTGCCCTTTTGTACTGGGCTCCTGCCTGCGTTGGCACCTTTTCCTGCCCACAAAGAAATCCACAGCAGTCCCGACAGAGCTCCGTTGAGCTTCCTCACTCCCCCTCCCTCACTTGCTTGTTCTGCTTCTCCTGGCACTGCAGGCTGCCCTTTTTTTCTGGACTCCTGCCTGCATTGGTGCCTTTTTCTGCCCACAAAGAAATTCGCAACAGTCCCGACAGTGCTCCATTGAGCTCGCTCACTCCCCCTTTCTCACTCGCTCCATCTTAATCTGTCTTAAACACTGATTTCCCACAGCGACCGTGCTATTCTGCGTCGGAAGTGCAAAAACACATTTCGGTCAGGATGTGAAAAATGACAGCTGTACTGTTCATAAGGAGGTGTGAAACAATGCCAGGGTTGAAAATCTGGCATTAAAAATATTACAAATATGCGAAGTTACAAGGGTGTGTGGAAATTGTGCATCGCACGCTTGTAACACAGTCATTTTTTGGATTTTTTCACCAAATTTGCAACATAGGCCTTTTGAGAGCTCACCTCATGAACAGTGGTACTGTCATTTCATTAATCAGTCCAGAAAGGTGATTCCACGCAGTGACTGCGAAATCACCTTTCAGGACCGAATAATGCAATGACAGTGACTGAATTAATAAGGAGGGGTCCCAAGAACCCCATGTTGAGAATTTGGTGCCAAAATTCCCCTAAATGCCTGAGAAATGCACCAAAGTTGGAAAAATCCTATTTATACCATTATACAGCTTACCGGCATGTCTTCAGTTTGCGGTCGACTCTGAAGAGTGCAAAAGTGTTCCCGGTCCACTGAAGATTGTCGCTGGGATCTGGAGGTAAGTATGGGGTGAGGGGTGTGGAGGGTGGGGTACGCAGAGGGTGGGCGCGGGTTGGAAGAGGGGCTGAACTCTACGAGGGACCATTTTCCTAGTTTACAGGTGTTGGGAAAAAAAACATTGCAGGACTGTTTTTTTTTTTCAGGGACTTTTGCATGCTGGGATGAGCTCCCAGTGTGCCACCTGAATGTTTTTTGGGGGCTATAGCCAACAGGGATTTGGGCACCCCTGCTGGTTACTACCAGTTGCGCGGGGGATGAGGGGACTGGGCACCATCCTCAGCAGACAACAAATTGAGGGGGAGACATTATGCCGACAGTGAGTGGGCTCTCCCATCCAGCAAATTCAACTGGGAAGGGAGCTGGAAGCCAGCGAGTTGGGCACCCGTCCCGGCAAAGCGGGGGGGGGCACGATGCTGAGGGGATTGGGCACCCCGTCGGCATAAAGCAGAAACTTGGGTGTGGGGAAATATGCCAACAGGGACTGGGCTCCCCATTGGCATACTGGGTCGGGGGCATGCAAGGTCACTCCCTCATTGCAGCGGAATGGCTGATGCTGCAATGATGAGGCAGCACCTGATTGCAGCAGCTAAAATGTTTCAAGGTGGTGGCATGCTGGCTGAAATAATGTCAGCAGCAGCATGCTACCCCATTGGGGAAAGTGGGACAAGCCTCAAAAGGCAGTGGGGGCACTGGCCACAACAGTGCTGCACCTCCACAACCTGCTTCTGCAGCAAGCTGCTGCAACATGTGTTTTGCGCATGCAAGCAAGCAACATAAAAAGGAGGGGAAAAGGGGGGGTCAAGGGTACTGAAAAAGGTCAAGTCCTTTGAAATGTCCTTCATCCATTTTTACAGGGTTTACTCAGATTCCATAAAGAAACTGAGACTGAATCCAACTCTGGTTGTAAATACCGAGCCCTGGGTCCATAAGTATGGAGTTAGATCCGTGTTAGTGTGCATGCCAAGTAGCAGCTCTCCTGTGCACTACTTGATCAAGGGTTCCTGGAATAAACTTTCAGACTTGGAGACCAAGGAATGGCTATAAACAGGAAAAAAACAATAGATAAATACAAATAACTTAAGTAATGAAACAGAGCGCAATTTCAGCATTATGGAGTAAAATCCACTTCTTCATTTAGTTCCATTGGCACTGTTGTCTTATGATTGACAATCCATTTAGTCTCTTTCTGTGACAGAGTTTGGCCTCTATTACCCCCTCTCTGGTTTCTTTTGACATGTTCTAATATGCTGAATTTAAGAGAGACTGGTTTACTATTATGTACTAAGACAAAATGTTCCCCTTTGGCTTTGTAGCATTGTACAGGTTTCCATTAATAATTGCCCTGGCATGTTCTTGTAGTCCAAGTTTTACAGGTCATGTTGTTTTCCAAACATAATAGCATTTACAGGGGTACCAAAAAATGTACATGACAAAGGGAGTTGTGCAAGTTAGCAATTCTTGTATTTTAAAGATGTTACTGTCTTTTTCAATTGTATCTCCTGCGTGTGCATATTTGCACACATTACATCTACCACACTTGCACAGTCCCTTTGGTTTCATACCAAGCCATCTAGTTTGTGTCTGTTCACTTAATGTTGATGTAAAGTGTCTATTTACTCTTCTGTCCCCTGTACTTGTACCTTTACTAAATGAGACTCTTGGTGTCTGTGCAATCTCTTTTTTTTGGATTGGGTCACTTAACAGCACAGGCCAAAACCTATGAACTAAGTTGCCCACTTTATCTGCCATTGGATTAAACTCAGTCACAAAGGTGACAACATCACTCCCATCTTTATTATCCTCGGTTATCCTTTTTGTGTGCACTTGTGCTTGTGCAAGGAATGTCTTGCTACTATACGGCATTTTAGAGGTGACACTGCCATGCCAATTACAGCTGAAACTGCAATTGGCTTGGCAGTGTAGACTAATGACCAGCCACTCTGGTAATGACAGTAGTTTTTCTTGCTTACGTGGCATGTCCTCCAATTGAAAGAAATGAGCTACTCCAATGAGAGAGAGCTTTATTTCTTTCTGTAGACGTAACTCTGAGCATGCGCATTAGAGTTAACACTAATGCGCATGGCCATGTTACGGTTATTTGCGGCTCCTACTACCTGCAGCACTCCCTGTCCCTGGTCCATCCTCACTCCACTGACCCCTCCTGACTTCCACATTAGCTGTGGCATGGCTTTACTTGTTGGCGGCTCCTGTCGTCTGCCACATTCTAGCTCTCTCTCTGTCTCGCCCTGGTCCATCCTTGCTCTTCTGTACCCCCCAGCTTCCACATTAGCCATGGTGTGGCTTACCCTTCAGTGTGGGACACTGGGTAGCCCACTCCCAGTATCCCCAGTCATGTTGCCTGCAGCCAGCAGTGTGGGACACTGGGTAGCCCACTCCCAGTGTCCCCAGTCATGTTCCCTGCAGCCAGCAGTGTGGGACACTGGGTAGCCCACTCCCAGTGTCCCCAGTCATGTTCCCTGCAGCCAGCAGTGTGGGACACTGGGTAGCCCACTCCCTGTGTCCCCAGTCATGTTCTCTGCAGCAAGCAGTGTGGGACAGTGAGGAGCCCACTTTCAGTGTTCCCAGTCATGTTCCCTGCAGCCAGCAGTGTGGGACACTGGGGAGCCCATTCCCAGTGTCCCCTGACGTGTACCCCCAAAAAACACTAAGACACTGGGGAGCCCACTCCCAGTGTCCCAACATCTTCAGTAAAAAACTTGAAAAGAAGAAAACAGTCCCCCGATGTCTTTTTTTACCTGTAAAAAAGAAAATGTCCCTCGTCATCCCCATTGTCTCCATCCCACATCCCCACCTTCCCACTGAGCGCCCATCTCCTTGCATCACCCTCACCATCCTTACCTCTGGAGGTTGACTTTTGCAATCTTCTGTGGACTATCCAATAGTTCCCATTTTTATATACTTCCTAAAACACATTAGGATATGAATAACCCACCAGGTAGGCCCACTGTAGCAGGATAGGGTCCCTCACACAGAATTTGGGTATATTTGTGCACAGTTTTCTCCAGTCCATTGTCTTTACCTTAATATCATACATAAAACACAGTATAGGCTAGATATTCAGACTGCACCAGGCAATGGCGCAAGTGGAGGCGCAGCACAACTGAGATGTGCCAGGGCCAAGACAAGGGGATATTCAAAGGTGATATGCCGTGGCGCATCACCTTTGAATATAGCCCAGAATGTTCATGACACATATACAATGCACCAGTGCAACCCCCAGACAGGTAGGACTGGGAATGGCGCTGGGCGCATGTCTGGAGATATTCAGACTTAGGCATGCAAATGGGGCCATAATGTATGCAAGGTGCAAATGGGACCATTTGCATTACATTGTGGCCCCATTTGCATGTGCTGTGTAGGGCAGCCAGTGAAATGTGCCTGGCACTCTGCACAGAATATTGTCTGGACTGAGGGGGTCCTGGGGCACCCCCTGCCCTGTAACTGTGATCATGGTAAAAATGAATACATGTCAATCCCTGGTAGTTTAGTGGTACCCCCTTCCCACCCTTAGCCCCGATCTGCCAGTAGGAATGTAATGGATGCCCTGGTGATCTAGTAGTTCCCCCCTCCTTGCCCATAACCCCGATCATGGCAAAAATGAATAACTGTTACCCCATGGTAGTCTAGAGGCACCCCCCCCATAACCCTGAGCAAGGAAAAAATGAATACAAGTCAGCCCCGGTGGTCTAGTGTTAACCCCCCCTCCCCATAGCCTGATCACGGGTAAGAGTACATAATGGACACTCCTTAGTGATCTAGTGGTACCCTCCCACCCCTCCTGATGCCCTGATTTCTGTAAAGGAACAGACTTTCCCATCCCTGGTAGTCTAGTGGTCCCCTATCCCACCCAATGCATCGATTGTTGGTGCCCCGTATTGAAATATATCGCTCGTGGTCCAGTGGCCCTCCCCCCCATAGCTGATCGCCGGTAAATGAGAGTCATCCCATCCCTAGTAGTCTAGCAGTGCCCACCACCCACATAGGACTCCCTGCCCACCCTGCTCCCCTGTCATTGGTGGGCAGCTTTAACCTGCCTGCATACCACCCGAACGTCTGCCGAATGACAGCTTACAGTAATGCACTTTAAGCCCATTGGTCCACAGTTGGGACCAATGGACTTGCAGGGCATACTGTACGAGACATTCACATATATGTGAATGGACTTCATTCACATATAGAAACATAGAATTTGACAGCAGATAAGGACTGCTTGGCCCACCTAGTCTACCCATTTTCCTACCTAACAAATAAGCTGCAGATCCTAGTTAACCAACAGCTTACTTCCTCCTACCCCCCACTAGGACTGCCTTATGTCTGTCCCATGCATTCTTGAATTCCCCCACAGTTTTTGACTCCACGACCTCCTCAGGGAGGCTGCTCCATGCATCCACAACCCTCTCTGTGAAAAAATACTTCCTCACATTACCTCTGAGCCGTCGCCCCTCTATCTTCAAATTGTGCCCCTTGTTCTTGCACATCTATTTTTCTGAAAGATGCTACCCTCTTGGACTTTGTTGATTCCCTGAAGTACTTGGAAAGTTTCTATCATGTCCCTCTCTCCCTTCTTTTCCTAAAGGGTATACATATTAAGCTCCTTTAGTCTTCTTCATATGTCCTGGTGCAGACCCTGCACCATTTTGGTTGCCCTCCTCTGGACAGCCTCCACTCTGTCTACGTCTTTGCGGAGATGGGGTCTCCAGAACCGCACACAGTACTCCAGATGGGGTCTCACCAACTGTCTGTACAGAGGGATAACAACTTCCTGTTTTCCTCTATTGATGCCTCTCCCTATGCATCCCAGTATCCCCCCAGCCTTCCTTACTGCCTTCTCACATTGCTTGCCACCTTTAGGTCATCTGATATAATTACCCCCAGGTTCCTTTCCATTTTTACTGTTGTCAGTATCTCACCCCCCATTGTGTACTCTTTTCCTGGGTTTTTGTTTCCCAGGTGCATTACCTTGCACTTCTTTGCATTGAATCTGAGCTGCCATACATTTGACCATTCCTTCAACCTTGCCAAGTCCCATCTCATCCTTTCCACTTCATCTTGTGTATCAACCCTGTTGCAGATCTTTGTGTCGTCTGCAAAGAGACATACTTTTCTTTCCAGTTCCTCTGCAATGTCACTTATAAAGACATTAAAAAGGACTGGTCCCAGTACTGAACCCTGTGGTACCCCGCTAGTAACCCTCCTTTCTTCACTGTGGACTCCATTTACTACTACCTTTTGCGTCCTGTTGTCTAGCCAACTTTTATCCAGGCTACCACCTTAGGACCCACTCCAAGGCTGGCTAACTTGTTTATTAATCTTTTGTGTGGACCTTATCAAATGCCTTGCTAAAATCTAGGTAGGCCATGTCCACAGCCCCTCCCTGGTCTACTACTTTGGTCACCCAGTCAAATAAATCTATTAGATTCTGTCTGACATGACCTTCCCATTGTGAATCCATGCTGCCTTGGGTTCTGTGCCCCACTGGCCTCTAGGTACTCAACAATTCTTTCCTTCAGAAGTGATTCCATCATTTTCCCTACCACTGAGGTCAAACTAACTGGTCTGTAGTTTCCTGCCTCTATCCTGCTCCCACTTTTGTGAAGAGGAATCACATCCGCCATCCTCCAGTCCTCCCTGATTTGTTAAAGAGAGTAGTCAGCGGTGTCACTAGTTCTACCCTTAGTTCTTTTAGAATTCTTGTGTGAATCCCATCAGGCCCCATTGCTTTGTCTACCTTCAATTTTATTAGTTCTTTCAGAACCCTTTCTTCTGTAAATGGACTGGTATTGACCCCCGTCTTCAGAGTGTTTCTCTTGTTTGGTTTAGGTACCTCCCCCTCCTCTTCCTTTATGCATACTGAGCAGAAATATTTGTTCAGTATCCCTGCTTTTTCACTCTCACCCTCTACCCACATTCCCTTCCCTTTATTAAGCTTCAGTGTCCCTCCTTTGGTCTTTCTTCGCTTCCTAATGTACCTGTAAAAGGTTTTATCCCCCTTCTTAACAGAGTTGGCTATCCTTTCCTCGGTTTGGGCCTTTGCTAGTCTGACTGCCTTCCCAGCCTCTTTCTGCTTTAACTGATAAAGTTCTCTGTCCTGCTCCTTTTGTGTTTCTTTATATTTCCTGAATGATATCCTTTTCTCCTTAACCTTCCCTGCCACCTCTTTTGAGAACCATAGCGTTTTTTTCCTTCGTTGTGTTTTGTTGATTTGCTTTACACAAAGGCTTGTTGCCTCTGTGATGTCTGTTTTGATTACACCCCATTGTTCCTCCACCCCTCCTTCTTGCCTCTTTGCTATTGCTTTTCTGAGGCACTCTTTCATTTTCCCAAAGTCAGCCCTCCTAAAGTCCAATACTCTTGCTTTTGTATGGCTTGATTGTATGGCTGTGTTTATCGTGAACCACACTGTTTGGTAGTCGCTTGTTCCCGGATGGCTACCCACTTCTAAATCTGAGATTTGTATATTTGTGACTGTTTCGTTCAGTATGCCCTGCGAGCCCATTGGTCCCCACTGTGGACCAATGGGCTTACAGCACATACTGTAAGCTGTCATTCAGTGGGTGGCCAGGTGGTATGCAGGTGGGTTGATGCTGCCCATCGATGACTGGGGAGCTGGGTGGGCAGGGGTCCAGTGTGGGTGGGGGTGGGAGCTCTGCTAGACCACTAGGGATGGGATGACTTTCATTTACGGTGATCAGCTACAGGAGGGCGCTGGACCACCAGGGATATATTTCAATACGGGGCACTGGCGATCGGTGCATTGGGTGGGATGGGGAGACCACTAGACTACCAGGGATGGGAACGCCTGTTCCTTTATGGTGATTGGAGCATCAGAAGGGGTGGGGGGGTACCACTAGATCACCAGGGAGTGTCAATTATGTACTGTTATCCATGATCGGCTATGGGAGGGGAGGGAGGGGTTTACCAGTAGACTACCAGGGCTGTCTTATATTCATTTTTACCACAATTGCAGTTACAGGTGGGAGTGGAGTGCCACTAGACTACCAGAGATTGACAGTTATTCATTTTTGCCATGATCGGGGTTACGGGCAGAGAGGGGGGAACCATTAGATCACCAGGGCATCCATTGCATTTCTACTGGCAGATCGGGGCTAGGGGTGGGAAGGGGGGTACCACTAGACTATCAGGGACCATATGGGTGCTTGTGGACGGTGTTCTGGGTGGGCAGGTGGCCACCCATGGCTGGTGGCTGCTGTGTTGTGCCTGTGGGTGGCCAGCATTTGAGCCTTTTTTTCTGGCTCAACTTTGTGCCACAGTATGCGGTGCATCTAGGGGCTGTGCCAGCAGATGTGCCACACATCCCGGGCTGAATATCGGGATGTGCCACATATTTATGGGCACACCCCCTGCAGATGTGCTGCATCATTACCAATGCGTCTCCAGTTAAGATCCTTGAATTTGCGCCATGCAAGTCCCCTTTGAATATCGCACTGGGGTGCATTGCAGGGGTTGCACCAGCACAACTGCTTTGAATATCTAGTCCCATGGATTTACTCAGCAAATTCAAGGGGAAAATCCTAGGATCAAAACTGGAGCTAGCTAACCATTGATGTTAATAGTCATTATACATCCATTTCACATGATGTAGACATCCATGCAGTTGAGAGCTTCCTGTCAACCAATCAGGACATTCCAACTCACTTTGTTATAAATGCAATCAGATTTGCTCTTACACATAATTATTTTATGTTTAGGAATGATTTATTTTTGCGAACATGTGGTACAGCTATGGGGGCAGCGTTTGCCCCCTCTTACGTTAACACCGTCATGTGTTTATTCAAAGCCAGATATGTCTTTAACAGAAAAACTAACAAGTGCCTTGACCAAATAGTCTGTTGGTTTTGATTTATTGATGACATAATAATTATATGGTCGGGTAACAATGCAATCATCCCAGAATTTATGACATATCTGAACAACAATGATATGGGACTGCAGTTCTCCTACAATACTGACAAACACACCTTCAAAATTTTGAATTTGAAACTTATTGGTCTATCTGGGGAACCCATAAAGACAGCAGGATATAGAAAAGAAATTGCAGGCAACACCATTTTGTATGCTAAAAGTGCTCACCCAAAAAACTAATATTATTTATTTTTATTTTATTTTGGTAAGGCCCACTAGACACAGGTGCCAGTTTTCAGGGGCAACCCAGGAGCACTGGGGAGGTTAAGTGACTTGCTCAGAGTCACACAGTATGTAAGTGGAGGCTGTGGGAATCAAACCCAGGTATGTCTGCTGGATGTACCAAGCTCATTCACAGCTTGTTACTCTAACCTCTAGGCAAAACTGCCAGCCCTGTATCGTCCATTCCGTATGGGGAGATGATTAGGCTCAGAAGGCAGAGTTTATGATACAGGCTGGTGCACTAAAGTATAGGCTGTTAAAAAGAGTCTACTCTAACCAAGTTCTGGAAGAAGCATTTCAGAAGGCTGTAACTGTAAACAGAGATGACCTCTTAACAGTACACAAAGCAACAAGCATTTGTCAATGCCGAACATTCACTTTCAGGTTTGTGCTGGGATGGGTAATAGAGGGTGTGGGGCAGACAGCACACAAAGGGAGGGAGAGGGAGGGAGGGTTTAATTGGATGCAGGGTCTAGTGGAGGAACAGAAGGTGTGGGGCGGACAGCACACAGAGGGAGAGGGAGGGTTTAATTGGATGCAGGGTCTAGTGGGAGAACAGAAGGTGTGGGGTGGACAGCACACAGAGGGAGGGAGAGGGAAGGTTTAATTGGATGCAGGGTCTAGTGGAGGAACAGAAGGTGTGGGGCAGACAGCACACAGAGGGAGGGAGAGGGAGGGTTTAATTGGATGCAGGGTCTAGTGGGAGAACAGAAGGTGTGGGGCGGACAGCACACAGAGGGAGGGAGAGGGAGGGAGGGTTTAATTGGATTCAGGGTCTAGTGGAGGAACATAAGGTGTGGGGTGGACAGCACACAGAGGGAGGAAGAGGGAGGGTTTAATTGGATGCAGGGTCTAGTGGGAGAACAGAAGGTGTGGGGCGGACAGCACACAGAGGGAGGGAGGGAGAGGGAGGGTTTAATTGGATGCAGGGTCTAGTGGAGGAACAGAAGGTATGGGGCGGACTGCACACAGAGGGAGGGAGCTGCAGGATTGAATTCAATTTAGGGTGCTGGGACGGGTAACGGAGGGTGCGGGGCAGACAGCACACAGAAGGATGAAGAGGGAGGGCTTACTTGGATGCTGGCTCTGGTGTGGGAATGGAGGGTGTGGGGTGGACAGCATACAAAGGGAGGGAGCGGGAGGGTTTAATTGGATGCCAGGTGCTGGGACAGGGAACAGAGAGTGCGGTATTGTGTACCTGTACCTCTACTCTGTACCATCCTGATCAATATATTTTGTACCTGTACCTATAGTCTGTATCATCCTGACCAATGTATGTCTCCACCTCAAATGGATGCTTGTGAAAATGCGCTGTACTGCTCACATGCCTTTCCAGTATAAAAAATATAAATAAAAATGAAATGACATGACTTACCTGAGTGTAGGGTGCCACGGGCTAGTCCTGGGGAAATGTTGTCCGCTGCACCTGTAAAAGAAGAGACAAAGGGGTCACAAAGGATCCACAGTTCTTAGGGGGGGTTAAAAAGGGTGGAAAGGACAGGAGAGAAATACAATTATACTTATCTGATGGGGTCAGAGTCCAGCTCCTGTCAGACCTGTGGAGACAGGAGAAAAAATAGATTAGGTAAGAAAGAAAAAGATGTTAGATCAGGAAATGCAAAGTAATCAATCAATCAATCAATCAATCATCTTTATTTAAAAAGGTGGAACACTATTGAGAAGAACTCATTGACAAAGTGGGCCTGGACAATTCAAATGCAATAACAACATAAATACACATGTAAGGAATAAAAAAACATTAGATACATCCAAACGATACATGTAATGTGCAGTATATACAGTGTCTACAAAAATACAAGAATCCAAGATGCTAGGTAGTAATACCTGATGATTGGTGCACATGGGGGATACAGTGTCTTCGACTGATGCAATAACAATGATCATAGAGCAATAGTAGTGATAGCATACCTAAGTTGGTGACATTCAGTTAGATAGAGTTACCGAACAACATAATTAGGAAAGTGGGAAAGGGGTGTTGAGAGAGATAGGGGGAAGATGCCTATAGAGGAGGCAGGAGAAAGGAAAGAACAAGAGGGAGGAAGGTGTGTGTATGAACGGATTGGGGTGTCAGACCGAATGTTGATACTTATCCTGAAGGTGCTTAGGGGCTCGGCACCATGGCCAACCTGGCAGGATAGAACAGGGTTACAAGTAACAATTGCAGGGGTCAATAAACTGTCGTCTTAGGAGTGATTTGAAGGAAGACATTTTAATTAGGGATGAGAGTTTTAGAGATTTCTGTAGATTATTCCATGCAGTGGGTAGGTAGTAGCGTAATGAAGAGGCCACATATTGAGTTCTGTAGCGGGGATGTCTAGGCACAGATAAGAATATTTCCTAAGCAAATAGGTTCCAGTGGAGTATGTTAGAAGGTTAGAGATATATGATGGTAACATGCCAGATAGGGCTCTGAAGGTCCAGGTGGCCACCTTTTTGAGTCTTCTGGTTGTTAAAGACTGTCAGCCCAGCATATCATATAGGGCACAATGGTGCGTTCTGAAGGGTGCGCTGGTGATAAATCTTAGGGCCCTATTGTACAATGTGTCAAGATTTGCCAGGGCTGAGTGGGGGCTGTGCTTGTATAGAATGTCTGCATAATCCAAGAGGGGAAGGAATGGGAATTGTACTACTCTTAGCTTGGCTTCCTGTGTTAGGAGATGCTTAACAGAGAAACATAGAAGTTGTCAGCAGTACGATCCATCAAGTCTGCCCTTGGCTTCCTACCCTCCTGCTTAGCTGCCTGCTTGTGTATCCCACAGTGTCTGTCCCATGCCTGCTTGAATCCCCCCACTGTCTTGGCTCCCACCATCCACTCTGGCGGGCTATTCCATGGTTCCACAACGCGCTCTGTGAAGAAGAGTTTCCTCATATTGCTTCTGAACTTTCCTCCCTTAAGTAGAAGGTTGTGCCCTCTAGTCCTGCTGTAGTCCTTTACCTTAAAGAGGTTCTGCACATCCACCCTATTGTTGCCTTTAAGGTTTTTGAATGTTTTTATCATGTCCCCACGATTCCTGCGTTGTTCTAGGGAGTATAATTTGAGGTCATCTAGCCTTGCTTCGTACAGTTGCTGATGCAAGCCCTGCATCATCTTTGCTGCTCTTCTCTGTACCGTCTCCAGCCTATATATGTCCTTCCTGAGGTGCGGCCTCCAGAATTGGACACAGTACTCTAGGTGAGGCCTGACCAGGGACTGATACAGGGGCATGATTACTTCATGCCTTCTACTCGTGATGCCCCTCCCTATGCATCCCAGGATACCACTAGCCTTTAGAGTTGCCTTTTCAAATTATCTACTGACCTTGAGGTCATCTGATATGATCACCCCTAGGTCTTACTCCTGCCTGGTAGCCACCAGCTGCCCCCTCCCCCCCCATTGAGTACAGTTTCCCTGGGTTACGCTTTTCCAGGTGCATGACCTTGCATTTTTTGGCATTGAATTTCAATTGCCAGGTCTTGGACCACTCCTCCAGTTTTTGGAGATCAGCTTCCATGTTTTGCTGTCTCTCTGTTGTGTCTACCCTGTTGCCGATTTTGGTGTCATCTGCACACAGGCACACCTTTCTCTCCAGTTCATCCGCAATGTCGCTGATGAATGTGTTGAAGAGAATCGATCACAGAACTGAGCCCTGCAGGACCCCGTTAGTCACCTTCCCCTCCACAGACAGAGTGCCATTTACTAATACTCTCTGAGTTCTCCCATGTAATCAGTTTCTGACCCAGTTTGTAACCTCAGGCCCAATTCCCATATTCTCCAGTTTTTTGACTAGTCTGCTGTGTGAAACAGAGTCAAAAGCTTTGCTGAAGTCCAGGTGAACCACATCCACTGCCCCACCCTGATCCACTGTTTTGGTGACCCAATTGAAAAAAACAACCAGGTTTGTCTGGCAGGACCTCCCTGCCATGAAACAGTGTTGATTTTTGTCAAGCTGACTAGTTCGCTCCAAAAAAGCTATGATTCTTTCCTTCAGCAGGGGCTCCATTAGTTTTCCCACGACTGATGTTAGACTAACCGGATAGTAGTTACCCGGCTGTTCCTTGTTTCTGCTCTTGTGGCGTGGTACTACTGTTGTACTCTTCCAATCCACCGGCACCTCCCCACTCCTTAATGATTTGTTGAAGAGCACTGCTAAGGGGGCTGCTAGTACCTTCCCTAGTTCTTTCAGTATTCTTGGGTGTATCCCATCTGGCCCCATAGCTTTATCTACTTTTAACTTATCTATTTCTCAACCCTTTCCTCTACGAAGGAATCCGTGTCTATTCCTTCAATCGGACACTTCTTTATGCCTATTGTAGGTCCGATACCATCTGCTTCCTGTGTGAAGACTGAACAGAAGTACTCACTGAGTGCCTCTGCCTTCTCCCTGCCTTGCTCTGTCGTTTGTCTGTCTTTTTTTGTGATTCTAACAATGCCCCCTTTGTTCTTCCTTTTGTCACGTATGTACCTGTAGAAGGTTTTGTTACCCTTTTTTACTTCCTGAGCTATTCTAACCTCTGTTTGAGCCTTTGCATTTCTTATCACTTTCTCTGTCTCTTTTAGTTTCTGTTTATATTCTGTTTTGTCCGCCTTGTTCCCTGACTCCTTGTACTTTCTGAAGGCTATGTGCTTTTCTCTCACCATGGTTACCAACTCCTTGGAAAACCATAGAGGGTTTTCCTCCTTTTGTTCTTACCAACCTGATGGGCACACTGTGATGTGACCATGGTTATTGCATCCTTCAGCCTTGTCCAATATTCCTCAATGCTCCCTTCTGTTGAGTTACTAAGGTTGTCTCTTAGGCAGGCCTTCATGTTTGTGAAGTCTGCTCTCCTGAAGTCAAGGACCTTCAGTTTAGAGTGTGTGGAGTCTACAGTCCTTTTTACCCTGAACCATACTGTGTTATTATCAATGTTGCCCAGGTGGTTCTCTACTTCGACCCCCATAATCCTATTGCTATTTGTTAATATCAGATTTAGAACCACGTTACCTCTTGTGGGTGATATCACTAGTTGACTTAGGCCTGCTTCCTGTAGTGTGACTAGGAATTCCCTGCTCTTCTGTGATGCTGCTCTGTGGGTATTCTAATCTATGTCCGGCAGATCGAAATTCCCCACCAGCACCATGTCCCCTTTGCCTGACATCTGGAGGATGGTTTCCAGGATTTCCTTATCCCTGGCTTCCTCCTGATTTGGGGTCTGTAGATTATTCCTACCCGAATGGGTTTCCGGCTTCCGGCCCCTATTGTGATCCATAGATCCTCTGTTTCCCCTAGTGCCTGCTGCATTTCTGTAGCATTGATGGTATCCTTAACATAAACAGCTTCCCCCCCCCTCCCTTTTTCCCAGTCCTATCTCTCCTAAACAAGTTGTATCCCAGGATAGTCACCTCCCAATCATGATTATTTGTGAACCATGTTTCAGTCATGGCCACCCAGTCTAGTACTGCCTCAGCTATTGTGGCAGTGAGGTCAGTCATCTTGTTAGCCAGACTGCTTGCACTGAGGTATAGTGCTGACCACTCTTGTTGTGTCACTTTGTTTGTCATGCCTCCCTTGATCTTATTGTTTGTCCCTTTGTAGTGCTTCCTGTTTATGGTTCCTCCTTTTCCATTATGATGGTCAACGCCAGAGCCAGAAAGGGTTTTATATTTTCTGCTCTCTGCTTTTGCTATCCTGGAGTGTGTAGATTTGGTGCTAGCTGGAGGAGGAGAGACAGCAAGCTCTATGTGTGCTTCTCCTAGAGCTACCGCCATCTCCCCTCCCGCTAGTTTAACTGTCCTAGGTGGATGTTAGATTTCTGGCCCAGTGCTCTGACTCTCTCTTCAGTCAGGTGGAGGCCATAGAATTTGAAGAACTCCCTTTCCCAGAATTTGCCCCAGTTTCCGACAAAGTGGTAACCCTTTGTGTGGCACCAGTCCTTGAGCCATGCGTTGAGCTCACTTATCTCTTTCTGTCTGATTTTCTGCCTGTTCTTCGCCTTTTCACATACAGGCAGAATCTCAGAGAATGCAATACTGGATGAAAATTAAGCCATTTTCTTGCTAAGCTGCGCAATGTGCTCCTTAACCTCCTCAACCGACCGGCTAGCAAGGTCATTGGTCCCTAGTTGGACCAGGATGTTTGAGGCCTCTTCTTCCTTTTTAACTTTGTTGACTATTCGTTCAGTGTCCCTACAAGCGGATGCTCCTGGGGGACATCTGACCTGCACATCTACATGTTTGCTTTGTCTTAGGTGGGGGTCCACACCGCGAATCATGGAGTCCCCTATGAATATGATTTTTTCCAGTTGAGGTTTTGTTTATGATGTTGTTTTGCTGTCCTGTTGCATTTGGCATTCCTTTGGCCCGAGACATCCTCCGTCATTACGGATGGTATGGACGCAAGAGGTGTGTACCTGTTTGCTGTGTTAAGAGTGCTTTGTTGGTTTGGGAGAGTTGCCCAAGCTCTGCCCCCTTTTTCTGCAACCAGTTGCCATCCCCCAGGCCTGGTCATTCTCTGGGGGACAGGTGTTCTGGTTTGGCGTCAGCGATGTGGAGGTGCACTCCTAAAAGAAATGTTTCCCTGTAGGTGGTTATGCAGGATGCTGATCTCACCCCATGCCTCCTGCAGCTGAGTCCTGAGGTGATATATCTCTGAGCATATGAGACAGCAGCCCTGCCTTCAGGCCGCGTGACCATTGAAGAGTGTCCCACAGTGTTGGCAGCCAACGATACCCGTGTGCGTGCCAGTGGATGGAAAGAAAGGGTACATAATTATTCAAATTAACCTTTGTTACTCCTTCCTGCTGAAAAAAAAATCAGTTTGTTAAGGTCTGCCACTTAGTACTGCAACAAGAGACTGGAGGAGAGAAGGTCTCTTTTCCAGTTGGTGAAGATCAGTGAAGCGCAGTAGATAGTATGAACAGGGGATGGACCACACTTGGAATATGCCTCCAAGTATTGCCCTTTGTGTCTGAGCTGTTGCTTCTGGTTGTTTCTGTCTGAGAGCTTTATATTAGTCAACCATTATTTCAGTGGTGGGTACAGCAGATAGTAAGGCTAGGGTCTGGACCACTCTTGGGGTATGCCTCCTAGGTGTGCCCTTTATGTCTGAGCTGCTGTTTCCGGCTGAGAGCTTTCTATTAGTTGACCACTATTTCAGTAGTGGTACAGCAATGCAAATGCTGATTTACATACAGCAGCTAGGAATTTTGGGTAAGTGTCCCAGCTGCTTCTTATGCTGAGAGAGCAGACGCTGGCTGGGTCTGAGCAGAGTGATCAAGGAGAGAAGTCACCTCAGTGGAGATAGGAGCCCGGACTGTGCACTCCAAGGGGGATTCAGCCAGGTAGAACTGCTGTCAAGGAATCCCTGCCTCTGCACCTATCGGAGTTTGCCTTCCCTCCATGATTGGTCTCTCTCCCAGTCGGTGAAGATCAGTGAAGCTCAGCAGAAGAGAGCAGCTGCTGGCTGGGTCTGAGCAGAGCGATCGAGGAGAGAAATTGCCTCAGTGGGGATAGGAGCCTGGACTGTGCACTCCAAGGGGAAATCAGCCAAGTAGAACTGCTGTCAAGGAATCCCTGCTTCTGCACCTGTCAGAGTCTGTCTTCCCTTCGTGACTGGTCTCTCTCTCTCTCTGTCAGTTGGTGAAGATTTGTGAAGCTCAGCAGACAGTAAGGCTAGGGGCTGGACCGCACTTGGAGTATGCCTCGTAGGGTTGCCCTAGGAAGCATACGCCAAGTGCCTCCTTGGGCATTGATTTAGCTTCTTGCACGGTTCTTCTATATGGACTGTGTATGAAAGTTTATGATCTAACCTGATGCCAAGACACTTGAACTTTATTAAAGCTTCAATGGGCTCACCTAGGAGGGATGTTATTTGTGGCTCAATACCTGATGGAGGGGATTTATCCGGGGTGAGGGTGGGAGATAGAGTCATGGCCATAATTTTTTTTATATTCAGTAAGAGTTTAAGACTCAAGAGATTATGCTGAAGTAAATCAAACTCATCTTGCAATGCATTACAGGCAAGCTCCAGAGTAGGTTCGGCTACATAAATTACACAATCATCGGCGGACAAATGTACACTTGTTTGACTGATGTTTGCATCGATACTATTAATGTAGTGAAAAGTAAAGGTCCCAAGACTGAGCTTTGGGGGACATCTCTGGGCAGAATCTTGAGCGAGGATTGATCTCCTTGTGCCTTAATTTGTTGTTTTCTACCCTTTAGATAGCATGTGAACCAACTGACAGCAATAGCATTTGCACCAGTGTCTTGGAGAGTGGTCAATATCA
Source organism: Neoceratodus forsteri (assembly GCA_016271365.2). NCBI lineage: Eukaryota > Metazoa > Chordata > Ceratodontiformes > Ceratodontidae > Neoceratodus > Neoceratodus forsteri. Next base: position 72,650,329 of record JADMNL010000027.1, on the reverse strand, counting down.
GATTACATAGATACATAGACAGTGTCAGCAGATAAGGGCCTCTGGCCCACCCAGTCTGCCCATTTGAGCTTGTAAGTTCAGTTAATGTTTCCCTAGAAGTCTGTTGCCCCTTACCCCTGACCTCCTGAATTCCTTTATGTCTATCCCATGCATTCTTAAATCCCGTGATTGTTTCAGCCCCCACCATTTCCTCTGGCAGGTTGTTCCACTTGTCCACCACCCATTCTGAGTAGAAATTCTTCCTCACGTTTCCTCTGAATCGTCCTCCCTCCAACTTCATCCCATGCCCTCTAGTCCTGGAACATCTTTTTCATTTAAAAATAGTGTATTCCTGCACCCTGTTCCTCCCTGTAAGATACTTGTATGCCTCTACCATATCCCTTCTCTCCCTCCTCTCCTCCAGGGAGTACATATTCATTTCCTTCAACCTGTCCTTATAGGACTTGTGATGCAATCCATGTACCATCTTAGTTGCCCTCCTCTGAACCTTCTCTACCCTGTCTATGTCCTTATGTAGGTAAGGTCTCCAGAACTGTACACTGTACTTCGGGTGGGGCCTCACTAGTGTCTTGTATAGTGGAATTATGACCTCCCTTTTCCTGCTGGTGATGCCCCTGCCTATGCATCCCAGCATCCTATTTGCTTTACCTGCTGCCTTGTCACACTGTTTCCCTACCTTGAGGTCATCAGAGATGATGACCCCAAGATCCCTTTCCTGCTTGGTGCATGCTATATCCTCACCCCCCAACTGATATATTGTGCCAGGGTTTTTGTGCCCCATATGCATTATCTTGCACTTCTTTGCATTGAATTTCAACTGCCAAACCCTGACCATTCTTCAAGTTTCTTCAGGTCCCTTCTCATTCTGTCTACACCCTCTGGTGTGTCTACTCTGTTACAGAGCTTTGTGTCATCAGTGAACAGTGAAATTCTGCCTTCTAGGTCCTACGCAATGTCACTGATGAAGATGTTGAATAGGACCGGTCCCAGCACTGATCCCTGTGGTACCCCACTGGTCACTCTTCCCTCTGTGGAGTGACAGCCATTTACCACCACCCTCTGCATCCCACCACCCAGCCAGTTACCTACCCACCACACTACAGTCCTGCCCACACCATATTGCCCAGTTTGTGTAATAGTCTTCTATGTGGCACAGTGTCAAAGGCCTTGCTGAAGTCCAGATAGGCCATGTCCACTGCCCTCCCCTGATCCACCTCCCTAGTCACCCAGTCAAAAAATTAAATGAGGTTGGTCTGACATGACCTTCCCCTGGTGAAATCATGCTGTCTTGGGTCCTGTAGTCCATTGACAACCAGATGCTCCACCAATCTCTCCTTCAGCAGTGCTTCCATGACCTTCCCCACTACCGAGGTGAGGCTGACTGGTCTGTAGTTCCCCGCTTCCTCTTTGTTCCCACTTTTGTATTAGGGAACTACATCTGCTGTCCTCCACTTTTTGGGTACCTCCCCTGTTTCCAGTGATCAGCTAAACAGGATAGCCAGAGGTTCAGCTACCACCTCTCTTAGTTCTTTAAGGACCCTGGGGTGCACCCCATCTGGCCCCATTGCTTTATCAACTCTTATTACTTCCAGTCTCTTCAGGACCCTTTCTTGTGTAAAGGGACTTGTGTCCATTTCTGCACCATTCTCACCCTTGTACCCTTCAGACCCATTACCATCCTCTTCCTCAGTAAAGACTGAGCAGAAATACCTGTTCAATATGTCAGCTTTACTGTTGTCATCCTCCACGCGCCGCCATCCTCCCCTTCAGTCTCACTATCCTCCCTTTGCCTTTCTTTTTTCACTTATGTACCTGTAAAAGGTTTGTCCCTCTACCCACTGATTTTGCAATGTGTTCTTCTGTCTGAGCTTTGGCTTCCCTTACTGACCTCCCTGCCTCCTTTGCTTCTCCTGGTACTTCTCCCTACCCTTTCTGCCTGTGTCTTTTGTATTGCCTGAATGCAGTCTTTTGGCTTTCACTTTCTTTGCTACCTCTTTGGAAAACCATAATGGTCTCCTCTTTCTTTTCCTCTTGCTAACCTGTAATGCATAATTCTGTTGCTCTTGTAATCTCCATTTTAAATACTGCCCACTGTTCCTCAACCCCTGATTCCTGCCCCATTCCCTTAATGCCTCTTTCAAGTATCTCCCCATTTTCCAAAAGTCTGCCCCCTAAAATCCAGGATATGTTTTTTGTGTGGTTTGGTTCTGCTCTTTCTGTGATTTCAAACCACAATGACGGTGGTCACTGTTCCCCAGGTGCTCCCCACTGTTACCCCCATCACACTGTCCCTGTTTGTGAGCACAAGGTTCAGTATTGCCTTCTGCTGAGTTAGTTCCATGACCAGTTGCTGAGGAAGGCACCCTGAAGGAGTCAGGATAAATCTGCTCCTAGTTGATGCTGCTGCTGGGATGCTCCAGTCCACGTCTGGAATATTGAAGTCTCCAACCAGTACTACCTCACCCTTGTCTGCCATCCTTTGGATGGCTAGCATCAGCTCCCTATCTGTTTCTTCCTCCTGGGCTGGTGATCTATAGACCATACCTGTGCGGATGGCTGGTCCCATTTTCCTTTCCAGCTTAACCCACAGTATCTCTCCCCCATTTTGTTCCTCCTGGATCTCTGTGGCCCTTATGTCATTTTTCACATACAGTGCCACTCCTCCTCCCTTCCTACCTGCCCTGCCCTGTCTCTTCTGAATATGTTGTAGCATGGGATGGGTCAAACGTTGGTCAACTGGGTGGCAAATTGGTTGATGGGTAGAAAACAGAGAGTGGTGGTAAATGGTATACAGTCAGAAGAGATGCAAGTCACAAGTGGGGTACCTCAGGGATCAGTCCTGGGGCCAGTCCTCTTCAATATCTTCATTAGTGACCTTGCAGATGGACTAGAGGGTAAGGCTTGTCTGTTTGCAGAGGACACCAAGATCTGCAACAGAGTAGATGATCCAGATGGGGTGGGCAGAATGAGAAGAGATCTCGATAAACTAGCGAAATAGTCAGAAGAGTGGCAACAGGGATTTAATGCAAAGAAGTGCAAGATCACACACATAGGGAAGAGAAACCCTGAAGCCACCTATAGGCTGGGAGGGGAGTTGCTGGCAGTCACAAAGGAAGAAAGAGACTTGGGCATCATCATCATTGATGACCTGAAATCATCCAAGCAGACCTCTAAAGCAGTAGGTAAGGCTAGAGGGATGTTAGGGTGTATTAGTGGGGTATCACAAGTCGTAAGAGGGAGGTAATAATCCCGCTTTACAAGACACTGGTTAGGCCCCATCTGGAGTACTGCGTGCAGTACTGGAGGCCACACCTTCACAAGGACATTAACCAAATTGAGGCAGTCCAGAGAAGGGCAACCAAAATGGTGCAGGGACTGCATCAGAAGACATATGAGGACAGATTAATGGAGCTCAATATGTATACCCTTGAGCAAAGGAGGGAGTGAGGTGATATGATCAAGACATTCAAACACCTTAAGGGCATTAACAAGGTGAAAGAGTCTAACATGTTTAAATATAAGAAAAATAGCAGGACAAGAGGAAACAGCATGAGATTAGAGGGAGGCCAATTAAGGGGGAATGTGAGGAAGTTCTTTTTCACAGAAAGGGTTGTGGATGCATGGAACAGCCTACCCCAGGAAGTGGTGGCTATGAATACAGTGCAGGGCTTCAAACAGCCATGGGATAGGACAAAGGGAGCAATATAGATGAGTATGAATAGATAGGCCACTGACAGAGCAAAGGCCAATGGCACATTTATAAGGTAGAAAAAGAAATGGGCAGACTGGATGGGCTTTGCAGTCCTTATCTGCCATCAACTTCTATGTTTCTATGTTTCTATGTAGCCAGGGATGGCCATCTCCCAGTCGTGGTTATCATTACACCAGGTTTCAGTGATGGCCACAATGTCCAGGTCTGACTGCACCATGGCAGCCTACAGATCTTCCATCTTGTTGCTAAGGCTCCTGGCATTGGCACACATGGCTTTCCATGATTTGACCTCCCTAGACTGTTTCACTGTTCTACTCCAGCCCCTTCCTTGGTTGTCCTGTATCCCTGGTTCTCCTTGCTGTCTGCCTTCTGCTGAATTTTGCCCCTTTTCTGCCTATCCACCTCTTGGGTGCTAATCTCCATCTTTTGCGCACTGTTTTGTAGAGATAGCCACTCCCCCAGTTCACTGGTTCTACTGCTAGCTGTGGGGGGTGAGCAAAGAGGTACCCTCCTTGCTGGCCTGCCACCCCCCTTTGCTAGTTTAAATGCTTGTCAGTGTAGCATTTAAACTTATCATTGAGTGCTTAGATTCCCCTCCAGGATGGATGCAGGCTGTCAGGCTTGAACAAACCTCCATCCTCCAGGTGGGTCCCCAGTCACCAATGAATCAAACCCTTCCTCACAGCACCAGTTCTTCAACCATGAGTTAAAGTTCCTGGTGCATACCCCCTATGCTCTTCCTTGCCTCTCACAGGTAGTATTTCTGAGAAAGTGACAGAAGTAGCTACTTGCTTGAGACCCCTCCCCAGTTTCCTAAACTCTTCTTGAACTTCCTTTGGCTCCCCATTTTCCAGGTCATTAGTACCTAGATGAATAATGACATCCAGCTCACCCTCCCATCTTGCCTTCCCAGTGATCCCCAGGATCTTCCTTCTATACCTCCATGCCATGGCACCTGGTAGGCACCTCACCTTACCTCCCCATCCCCCCTCCTGTGTTCCTAGTTGGATTCCTCTTATTTTATTTTATTTATTTATTTAGTTGTTTAACCAGGAGTAGCACACTAAGCTGAAAGCTTTTTTACAGGAGCGACCTGGGAGCACAGGGAAGTTAAGTGACTTGCTCAGGGTCACACAGTATGCAAGTGGAAGCTGTGGGATTCAAACCCAGGTCTGGGCTGCTGGATGTCACCAGATTTGCAGCTCAGAGCCTTAAACCACTGCACTATACTGCCTGCCTTATGATGGAGTCCCCCACCAGGATTCGCTTCCTCCTCCTCTGGGGTCCACTGCTCTCCCCACTGAGGTCACCTCCTTGGCTAACCTCCACATCCTTTCCTTCCACTTCTCTGGGTACCTCTATTTGGTTGTCCCCATTTGCCAGTGTGGCATATGAATTCTTGAGTGGAATAGGATCTGGGATGTGCCTCTGCCTGACCGCGCTAACCCTCCCTGAGCCCAGTGTCATCAAGTGCTCCTCATTCTCAGCATCCTTTGGGGCAGTTACGCATTAGTTTCATTGGTCGTCTCTGGATAGGGGTGATGGTACTCCTGACCCAGTTTACTTCCGCTCTGAGTCTGGCTACCTCATCCCACAGTCCAGAGAGATGCATGCAGATAGGCAGCACCTTCAGTGTCCAGAAGGTCTGCCTTGAATATGGCTGCCCCACAGCCACCTGCATTGCACCACTCCCCACATTATACTACAACTATACTGCTATTCCACTGCTTGTCTGTTACTGAAGTTCTCCTAGTTCCCTTTTTATTAATTTACTGTCCTAAAAATCCTGCCACTGATCCTCAGATACTTTTCTTTTTAAAAAAGAAAATAAACCAATAAATAAATAAATGAGTCAAAACACATGTTGTGCTGAGGGTGGGTTTCTTCCCCCTTATGCCCCCGGTCGACTGAGTCTACTGAGTCGAAGGCCTTACTCAGGTCAAGAAATAAGGTGCTGACGTAGTGCTTGGAATCAAGTGCTAGATGCCAATCATTAGTTACCTTAGCTAAAGCGGAGATTGTACTATGTTTTTTTTCTGAACCCTGATTGGTTGGGGTTTAATATCATAGCCGAGTCTAAATATTCTCTGAGCTGGGCATTTATTACTTTTTCAAGTAGTTTTGAAAGGATGGGCAGTAAGGATATTAGCCTATAATTGTTCAAGTCACTGGGATCGCCAGATTTGAATGGCAGGACTACATGTGCCACTTTTCAGATGGAAGGGAGTTTGTCAGAGGATAATGACAAGTTGAATAAATGGGCTATCAGTGTGGTTGAAGCACGGTGGCCCAGTTTTAAGAAGAAAGGTTCTAGGTTATCCACTCCTGCACTCTTCCTAGGATCCAGGCCTAGGAATAGACTAACAAACAGAACAAAAAAAAGTGTGTGTTTGTCTGAGTTAACTGAACTGAATGGTTATCTGAACAGTTATCTAGGTGTAAATCTCAGGTGACTGAAAGGACTTGATAGTTGTGAGGTTTAAATTACTTGTAGAAAGATCTAGTAAGCAGGGGGAGTGGCTTAGCTAGAAAGCAGCTACATTTAAAGACTGCCTTAGAAAGATTCTGCTAGTAGCTTGGCAGAAGACACCAGGAGAAAGAACTGCTGTGTGACTGGACTTATCTACTGGGACTAAAGAAGTAGAACTCTTTTACTTGGACCTTTAATTTAGGGTAAAAAAACTAACAAACAAAACAAAAAAAAGTGTGTGTTTGTCTGAGTTAACTGAACTGAATGGTTATCTGAACAGTTATCTAGGAGTAAATCTCAGGTGATTGAAAGGACTTGATAGCTGTGAGGTTTAAATTACTTGTAGAAAGATCTAGTAAGTAGGGGGAGTGGCTTAGCTAGAAGGAAGCTACATTTAAAGACTGCCTTAGAAAGATTCTGCTAGTAGCTTGGCAGAAGACACCAGGAGAAAGAACTGCTGTGTGACTGGACTTCTCTATTGGGACTATATTGTCCTCCTTTCCCACCCAAAGCTAGTTCTACTTTTATAGGCACATGATTTGGCTGACAACAGGAACTTCCTGTTTGGGAGCAGGAAGTGAGTGATCACAGAGCCACCAAAGACCCACCATCCTAGAAGGGCAAGAGTAGCTCTCCAGCCCCCTCTAACTGCTGGAGGTCTGCCTCTGAGAAAGTAAGGGGTCTACTGAGAAATATAGGATATTCTTGTCTCAGAATAGGACAATCAGGAGCTTAAAGGGCACAGAGACAGAAAGTAAGGAGAGAGAAAAACAGAGGCAAGGTAAGGATTCCAAACAGTTAAGGGGCAGAAATAAGACATGATGGGAGTGGTGCAGTGCAGTGGCTGTGGAGCAGCAGTCTTCCGGGAGACATTCTGGAGGATGTGGTGTTGTCCCATCTGCAGGCACCTCTCTGGGCTGAGGGAGGAGGTTGCTCATCTCCAGGCTGAGTTGGCCAGGATTTGTGGGACCTCCTCTTCCATCCAGGGACCACCAGTGCCACTGCTGTTGCCTCAGAGGTTGCCAAGAAAGAGGAGTGGTTGGACCACAGTGGGCTCAGGGAGGGTGAGGGTGGTGGAACAAAGGTGCATCCCTCCAGCTGTACCTCTCCACAATTTCTATGCCATTCTGGCAAACTGTGGTTCCTCTATGGAGGCACCCGCAGTGGAGACCAAGGAGGATGCTGGGAACTTCCACAAAGGAGACCCACAGGAGGGTGGCAGAGGACCCTGCAGGGGAAGGAAACAACTCCTGGTGGGGGACTTCATTGTAAGGAAGGTAAAACTGGGGGAGGAAGGGAAGAGGGAGGTAAGGTGCCTGCCTGGCGCCATAGCTTGGAGGGACAGGGAGCGAATCCTAAGGATTGCCGGAGCAGCTGCACGGGGAAGGAGCTGGATGTCATTGTCCACCCAGGGACAAATGACCTGGCTAAGAAAGGATTAGAGAAGTGCAGGAAGAGTTTGTGGAATTGGGGAAGGGCCTTAGACAAGTAGCACAAACGGTAACCTTCCCGGAGGTGCTGCCCATCTATGGCGTAGGAGAGGCTAGGGTGTTCTGCACCATGGGATTCAATCAGTGGTTAAAAAACTGGTGTGGAGCTCAGGGATTTGGCTTCATTGGGGACTGGGGGTCCACCTGGAGTGATGCAAGCCTATACTAGCATGGTGGGCTGCATCTGTCCAGGAGGGGAACCAGGATCCTAGGAGATAGGTTTAAATGCTTCATTGGTAAGCATTTAAACTAGCCAAGGGGGAGGCACTGGAAAGGAGCAGGGAAATCCTAGCCCCCCAAAAAATCACGGTAGTAAGAGTGGTGCACACCAACATAGAGGTGTCGAAAGGGAGAAGGGCAGGGGTAAATGGAGAAAGTGACAAAGGCAAGAAGGACAGAGATGGGGTGAAAAGGAGTAAGGCCATCAGGAAATGGAGGGTAATGAGTACAAAGCCCGTAGTCTGGGCAACAAGCTCCCTGAGCTGGTGGCCTTGATGGAAGAGGGATGCCTGGATATCGTGGCAGTCACAGAAACATGGTACACAGAGAACCATGACTGGGATGTTAACATACCAGGGTACATAACCTACAGAAGAGACAGGTAGGGGAGAAGAGGGGGAGGGGTAGCTCTCTATGTAAAGGAAGGGATAAAAGCAACTGAACAAAAGAGTAAATAGGGAGGAGAGGAGGCACTGTGGGTCACCTTGGAGACTGGAAAGGGCACCACAATCCGCACAGGGGTTGTGTACAGATCCCCATGTCAGGGGGAGGGAATGGACAAGGATATGATAGAAGGCATTCTTAGAATGGCAGAGAAAGGGGAGATACTGTTGATGGGAGACCTGAATATGCCAGATGTTAACTGGAGCACATTTGCTGCAGCCACATCCAAGAGCAGGGCCATTCTTGATGCCCTACAGGTGGCAGGCCTCAGACAGCTAGTTTCAGAACCCACTCATGAGGGAGCAATCTTAGACCTTGTACTCTCAAATGGTGGCAGTGATAGGATCTCAGATCTAGAAGTGGGTTGCCATCTGGGAACAAGTGCCCATCAAACAGTATGGTTCACATTAAACTCAGCTACAGAGTCAAGCCATACAAAAGTGAGGGTACTAGACTTTAGGATGGCTGACTTTGGCAAGATGGGAGAGTGTCTCAGAAAAGCACTAGCAAACAGGCTAGAAGGAGGTGTGGAGCAACAATGGGGAATCATCAAAACTGCCAAGCCTTTGTGTAAAGCAAATAAACAAATCAAAACAAAAGAAAAAGCCACTATGGTTCTCAAAGAGGTGGCTGTGAAAGTCAGGAAGAAAAAGATAGCATTCCGGAAGTATAAGAAACACAGAAGGAGCAGGACAGAGGCTGTACCAGTTAAGGCAGAAGGAAGCATGGAGGAAGTCAGAATAGCAAAGGCCCAAACTGAGGAAAAGATAGCCAACTCAGTTAAGAAGGGGGATAAAACCTTTTACAGGTAATCAGCGAGCGTAGAAAGACAAAGGGAGGGACAGTGAGGCTGAATAGAATGAGTGGTGGGTGGGCAGAGGGGGACAGTGGAAAAGCAGGGATACTGAATGAATATTTCTGCTCAGTATTCACAAAAGAGGAGGGGGAATTGCCTAATCCAGTTAACAGAAACACTCTTGATAGGGGGGTCAATCCCAGTCCTTTCACAGAAGAAAGGGTTCTGCAAGAACTCCTAAAACTGAAGGTAGACAAAGCAATGGGGCCTGATGGAATTCACCCCAGAATTCTAAAAGAATTAAGGGGGTAACTAGTGAAACCACTGGCTACTCTTTTTAATAAATCATGGGAGGATGGTGTTGTACCCGAGGACTGGAGGAAGGTAGATGTGATTCCCCTTCACAAAAGTGGGACCAAGACAGAGGCAGGAAACTACAGACCTGTCAGTCTGACCTCTGTGGTAGGGAAAGTGATGGAGTCACTTCTGAAGGAAAGAATAGTTGAGTACCTAGAGACCAGTGGGGCACAGGACCCAAAACAGCATGGGTTCACAGCGGGAAGGTCTTGTCAGACGAATCTAATAGATTTCTTTGACTGGGTGACCAAGTAGTAGACCAGGAGGGGTTGTGGACATGGCCTACCTAGACTTTATGAAGGCATTTGACACAGTCCACACAAAGATTAATAGTCAAATTAACCAGCCTGGGAGGGGTCCCAGGGTGGTAGCCTGAGTAAAACATTGGCTGGACAACAGGACACAGAAGGTAATTGTAATGGAGTCCACTCTGAAGAAAGAGGGTTACTAGTGAGGGTACGCAGGAGTTCAGTATTGGGTCCAGTCCTTTCTAATGTCTTCATAAGTGACATTGCAGAGGGACTGGAAGGAAAAGTATGCCTCTTTGCAGATGACACAAAGATCTGCAACAGGGTTGATACACAAGAAGGTGTGGAAAGGATGAGAAGGGACTTGGCAAGGTTGGAGGAATGGTCAGAAGTATGACAGCTAGGATTCAACGAAAGAAGTACAAAATAATGCACCTGGAAACAAGAACCCATGGGAAGAATACACAATGGGGGGGGAGGTAGTAGCAACAGCAAAAAGGAAAGGACCTGGGCGAATCATATCAGATGACCTTAAGGTTAGCAAGCAATGTAAGAAGGCAGTAGGGAGGGCTGGGGGTATACTGGGATGCATAGGGAGAGGCATCAGCAGCAGAAAACAGGGAGTTGTTACAGACAGTTGGTGAGACCCCATCTGGAGTACTGCGTCCAGTTCTGGAGACCCCATCTCCGCAAGGACATAGACAGGATAGAGGCAGTCCAGAGGAGGGCAACTAAAATGGGCAGGGTCTGCAAGAGAAGCCAAGTGAGGAGAGACTAAAGAGCTTAACATGTATACCCTGAGGAAAGAAGGAGAGGGGGGACATGATAGAAACTTTGGCGCCTCAGTGGAATCAACAAAGTCCAAAAGGGTAGCATCTTTCAGAAAAAGAGACGGTAAGAACAAGGGGACAATTTAAAGATGGGGCGGTTCAGGGCAATGTGAGGAAGTATTATTTCACAGAGTGGGTAGTGGATGCATGGAACAGCCTTCCTGAGGAGGCTGTGGGGTCTAAAACTGTGGGAGAATTCAAGAATGCATGGGGCAGACATAAGGCAATTCTTGTGAGGGGTAGGAAAAAATAGGCTGTTGGTTAACTAGGATCTGCGGCCTATCCTGTAGGTAGGGAAATGGGCAGACTAGATGGGCCAAGCGGTCCTTATCTGCCATCAAAGTCTATGTTTCTATGTTTCTCCACCTGTTTATAAGTGACAGGGCAGAAGGAGAATTTGACTTCTGGGGGAGAGACTTTGCTAGGGTGTCTAGCAGTGGGAGGATCTGGGGCTTGCTGGTGAAGTTTGCTTGCAGCAGATGAGTCAAAGGCTAGCCCGGCCACTGTGAAATGATTATTTAAGTGGTCAAGCATGCACTGCCAATCTGAGGTGCTAGTATTGCCAGAGGTGATTTTGTCTGGGAGGGCATTAACTGAGTGGTGCCCTTCGAATTCCCTTAGGGTTTTCCAGAAATTGGCAGAATTATTTGCAGCAGATGTTAATCTAAAATCAACAATGAAGTGTGTACTGGGCTGTGGTGCACTAAAACTACACCTACATCAAAAAGAGAAAGTTTTAGGCACACACTAACCTCATAAAAGGGACGCGGACTTCAAGATGAAAGTACAAAAAAGATCTTTATTTTAAAGTCAAACCATTAAAACAACAGAGCCACTACAGCCTAGGCTCTAGTGGCACTGCTGTTTTAATGGTTTGCAGTGGGAGGGTTTAACTGCGTCGGGTGCCGGATGGATAAGGGAGGGCTGTATGTAAAGCTAGTCAGAATTCCAGCCATGCGCTTTAGTGTCAACTCTAATGCACATACCCGAGTTACTGCTACAGAAAGAAATGAAGTGCTCTCTCTTTGAGCAGTTAATTTCTTTCAACTACAGAACGTGCCACGTCAGCAAGCAGAACTGCTGTCATGACCAGAATGGCTGTCCATTCGTCTAGACTGCCAAGCCCATTGCAGTTTCAGCTGCAATTGGCTCGGCAGTGACACACCTGTAAAATGTCGTTAGTAACAGGATGTTCCTTGCGCAAGTGCAAGTGAACATAAAAAGGAAGGACAAGGATAACAAAGATGGGAGTGATGTTGTCACCTTTGTGACTGAGTTTAATCCAATAGCAGATAAAATGGGCAGCTTAGTTCATAAATTCTGGCCTATACTGTTAAGTGGCCCAATCCTAAAATAAGAGATTGCACAGACAAAGGTACAAGTACAGGGGACAGAAGAGTAAATAGACACTTTACATCAACATTAAGTGAACAGACACAAACTAGATGGCTTGGTATGAAACCAAAGGGACTGTGCAAGTGTGGTAGATGTAATGTGTGCAAATATGCACACGCAGGAGATACAATTGAAAAAGACAGTAACATCTTTAAAATACAAGAATTGCTAACTTGCACAACTTCCTTTGGCGTGTACATTTGTTAGTGCCCCTGTAAATGCTATTATGTTGGGAAAACAACATGGCCTGTAAAACTTAGACTACAAGAACATGTCAGGGCAATTATTAATGGAAACCTGTACAATGCTACAGAGCCATAGGAGAAAATTTTGTCTTAGTACATAATGGTAAACCAGACTCTCTTAAATTCAGCATATTAGAACATGTCAAAAGAAACCAGAGGGAGGGTAACAGAGGCCAAACTCTGTCACAGAAAGAGACTAAATGGATTATCAATCATAAGACGGCAGTGCCAATGGAACTAAATGAAGAAGTGGATTTTACTCCATATTTGTGAACAAAATGCTGAAATAGCGCTCTGTTTCATTACTTAAGTTATTTGCATTTATCTATTGTTTTTTTCCTGTTTAGATAGCCATTCCTTGGTCTCCAAGCCTGAAAGTTTATTCCAGGAACCCTTGATCAAGTAGTGCACAGGAGAGCTGCTACTAGGCATGCACACTAACACGGATCTAACTCCATACTTATGGACCCAGGGCTCGGTATTTACAACCAGAGTTGGATTCAGTCCCAGATTTTGTCCTTCCTGGGCACTTACCTTCTAAGTTTCTTTATAGAAACTAAATAAACCCTGTAAAAATGGATGAAGGACATTTCAAAGGACTTGACCTTTTTCAATACCCACCTTGACCTCTCCCTTTTCCCTCCTTTTTATGTTGGCTTGCGCGCATGCGCAAGCAACATCTTGCGCTAGTACGGGTTTTGGGGGGCGCGGCTGCTGTTGGGCAAACGCAGGGCACGCATCAGTAGGTGCGTCCCTGATTCCCCAATCAGCCTGCATGCCGGCGCCACACCATGCATGCATAATGGGGCGAGCACATCTAAGCAAAGGTCCGCTGCAATCCGAGCAAAGCTCGTCATATGCAGTGGTCCTTTGCTTGTTGTGCTCGCCGCCATTATGACCATGTTCGGTGAGCAGGTGGTCCCTCACGCTTGCCACATCGGGGGTGGCCAATCCTCCTGTCGGCAACCTCCCCGTGTTTGTGTGTCGACAGGGGAGCCCACTCCCCGTCGGCTTACCCCCAAATGTTGAATGCCTAGGGGTGCCCAATCCCCTGGCTTGCAGCCCCCGCTGTCTTTCACATCGCCGACGGGAGTGCACTCCCATTGACATCACCCCCCAACTGTTGAATGCCGAGGGGGTGCCTAATCCCCTCGGCTCGTGCTCCCCGCTTCCTTTGTTTGCAGACGGGGTGCCCACCCTCGGCAATACCCCCCATGTTGTAGTGTGACGGCAGGGTGCCCATTCCCCGTCCATTCACTGACACCCCTAAAAATCCACTTAGGTGACACACTGGGAGCCGCACCCAGCGTACAAATGCCCTGCAACACGAAAACTGTCCCGGACGGTTTTCCTTTTTCCCCTGCAAGACGAAAACCGTCCCTCATAGTCTAGATGCCCCCACCCGCACCCACCCACTGCGCACCCTGCCTGCTCTCACCCCCTCACCCCATACTTACCTCCAGACTCTGCGCGACGATCTTCCATGGACCGGGAACACGTCTGCACACTTTAAAGCCGACCGCGAACTGAGGAAATGCCGGTAAGCTGTATAATGGAATGAATAGGGTTTTTTCAACTTTGCTGCATATCTCAGGCATTTCTTGGAATTTTGGCACCAAATTTTCAACGGGGGGTTTTTTGGGCCCCTCCTCATGAATTCTATCACTGTCATGGCGTTAATCAGCTTCGAAAGGTGATTTCGGAGTCACTGCACGAAATCACTTTTCGGGACCCATTAATGAAATGACAGTGCCAGTGTTCATGAGGTGGCCTCTCAAAAAGCCTATGTTCCAAATTTGGTGGAAAAAATCCAACAAATGCCTGTTTTCCGCAATTTGCAGTAGTTCTTATGCAGGCTCGTAACTTCGCGCATTCACAATATTTTAATGCCAGATTTTCAGCATTGGCATTTTTGTGCACCTCCTTGTGAACAGCATAGCTGTCATTTTCCACATCCTGCCCAAAATGTGTTTTCACACTTCCGGCGCACAATAGCGCAGTCGCTGTGGGAAATCAGTGTTTGAGCCAGATTATGAAAATGACAGTGACACAGTTCATGAGCAGAGCTCCTAGAATGCCTATGTTGAAAATTTGGAGCCGATACTCAATAAAATGACTGTGTTACGAGCGTGCGTTGCCAGATTGCACGCATGCTCGTACCGTCGTGCATTTGTGATATTTTCACTCTGGATTTTCACCATTGCCATTTTTCTACACCTCTTGATGAACAGTACAGCCACTACTTCACATATCCTGGCCAAAATGTGTTTCCGCACTTCCGGCGCAGAATAGCGTGGTTGCTGTGCGAAATCACTTTTTGGGACACTTTGAGGAAATGACAGTGACACTGTACATGAGCAGAGGTGCTAAAATGCCTATGTTGAAAATTTAGTGCCGAACGCCCATAAAGTGGCAGTGCTGCAAGCGTGCGTTGCATATTTCCCACGCACCCTTGTAACTCCGCAAATTCCGTATATTTGTATGCCACATTTTCAGCACTGGCATTTTATTACACCTCCTTATGAACTGTGCAGCTGTCATTTTTCACATCCTGCCCAGCATGTTTTTTCGCACTGCACTAACAAACACCCAAAGGGACACCCTAATGCCTGTCACTCTCTGCAGGGTGGGGGTGCCGCTGCATCTCTCTAACTCCTGTACTGCCAATGGCAGCAAGACAACATTCGGCATTGACAAATGCTTTTTTCATTTGTTTTCACTGTTTCTATTTCTCTCATGGTTTTGTTTGCCCCACTTCCATTCCTTTATATTTAAATGTAACTAAAGCTTTTCTTTTTTTAAATTCATCTTTGTTATGGAAAAAAGTCCCAGTACAGGAGAAATCATTGGATAAATCCATGCAGTTACAAGATACATTCACTTTGTAAGAATTTCACTTTGTTTATCTATACTGTATCCTAATATGTATTAGTGTGGGATGTTACCCCCTAGGGGTAGCGTCTTCCCTTGTGGTGTGCTTATACATACTGTCTTTCTTCATTTCCTGTGCCATTTCTCTTGTGGCTATCAATGTTAGGGCTAAAGGCTTCATCAAGAAAAGTAACCAAAGAAAACACAAAGTAAATATATGACTCAACTGGAGTAAACAAGTAAAATTTGAGGAGACCATGTTGTCATTGCCTCATGTATCCCTTGAGGAAGTCCCTGTTTAAAAAAGGTGTGTGTGGCAAGGCTCTTTTCAGGTATCTAATTGTGTGTGGGGTGACCTAGTTCAGCTATCTACTGTGTGTTTCCCTCATCTTTCTGGTCGTCTGTGAGGTGTCCTGGGTCCGTAGCCAGGGCTCGAGTTTCTGCCAGATCCCATTTGCGCCACTGCTCCTTTTGTTTATTTGTGGTGAGCCTGAGTTTGACTGTCAACTCCTCCATTCTTTTTATATCCTCAACCCTGGCTTTCCAAGAATCAATAGACTGGGAAGAGACCTTAAGCCTGGTGTCTGTGATTTCTTTCTGTGCCGCCAGACACAGAGTCCTGAAAAGGACCTGCTGTCTGTTATTTCTGACCACTGGTGTTTTAAAGCTGAGGATCATTGTGTTAAAGTTAAATGGGAATTGTGTCCCCCACATTTGATTAAGATATTGATGAATTGTAGACTAGAAGGTGACTACCGGAAGACAGGACCAGAAGATATGGAGGTGAGTCCCCACCTGGCCACAGCCTCTCCAGTATAACTCTGAGTTACTCCTATGGAAGTGTTTAATGATTGAGGGAGTGTGGAAAAAACTAGTTAGGCATTTCCAGTGGAATTCCCTCCATCCAGGCGATGCCATGGTCCTCTATCCTCTTTTCTAAGCCAATTTCCACCTCTCCTCTGCGACTTGGATTCCCATCTCCTCCTCCCATTTCATACAGAGACACTCAAAATGGGTGCTTTTGTCTCCCTGGAGTGCTTTATATGCTGCCAAGATCAATTTGCCCTTCCCAGTGAGCCAGACAGACCAATACAGGAAGTTTTCCCATGCAGAAAATTCTCTTTATTTTAGAAATGAGATGGTCCTACATCAGGTAGTGCCATGCCTGCAGAAACCTGTGAAAGTCAGCCTGGGTTAAAGCATACTTATTCTGAAGCATTGCAAAGGAGACCACTGCTTCACCCTGAATCAGACTCTGGAATCTTACCAGGGATACAGCGCTCTATTAGAGAAACTGGGGGTCTGCTCATGGGGAAGGGGGTAAAATGAGGGTCTCCAATAATAGTAGTGAGTGGGCATACTCCCTGTGGAGTTTGTGTTTGCCTTCTAGCCTTCACCAGGACCTTCAATATGTATCAGGCCCAAGGGTCCTGCAGGCTGTTTCAGACCTCTGATGTGAGAGGGGCATGTAGAAGTGAGGAGAGACGGATCAGTTGGGCCTGGTGGGCCTCAATCTCCAGCCACCTAATGTCTCTCATCTGCTTTACCCAGGACACTACTGGGAACAGCTGAGCAGCAATATGGTATAGTCTGAGGTCAGGTAGGGCCATTTCTCCTCTACTCCTCGGCTGGGTGAGGAGCTTACAGCTGATCATTTTCCTGACCTTCTGCCATACAAATGCTAGGAGGGAGACATTTACAGTTTTCCAAAAGGAGTCAGGAACATTGATGGGCAGGGCCTGGAAAAGAAATAAGAAGTATGGGAGGACATTTATCTTAATTGCATCTATCCTTCCAACCAGGGAGAGAGGGAGTAATTCCCAATGAGTCAGATCTGCCTGAATTTCTGCCCACATCTTTTCATAATTGAGTCTAAAAAGTGCCGACAGTTGGGGGGAGATCTTGACCCCCAAGTATCTCACTGTGTTGGCAGTGGTCCACTTGAAGGGAAAGTCCCTTGTTACCTCCCAGGGCAAAGTAACCCCAAATTGTATTGCTTCTGACTTCTCTAAGTTGACTTTGTACCCAGAAATCTGGCCATACCTCTTAAGTTCCCTGCCCAGGGCCGGAAGAAAGAGGTTAAGAAGAAGATGGAGTCATCTGCATACAAAGAGACCTTATGTTGCCGGCCCATATGCCCTGTATGTCATTGTTCTCCTGTACCACCTCTGCCAGAGGCTCAATGCAGACTGAAAACAGCAAAGGGAAGAGCAGGCACACCTGCCTTGTTTCCCAAGTTAAATGGAATCTCTCTGTAGTGTATCCTTTGGCCATCACTGTTGCCTGGGGAGGCATACAGGGTTTTCACTCCAACCCTGAATTTGGGGCCGAGCCGTATTTCCTGCAGGGTTCTTTGTAGGATCCTCCAGTCCACCCAGTCAAAGGCCTTTTCAACATCCATGAACACTGCGAGTGTAAGTTCACGTGAGGCCTGCTGACATGTAATGAGATTCAGGAGTCGCCATATGTTATTGTGTATTAGCCATGAAGCCTGTTTGATCCAGGTGAAGCATACTCCCCACCCAGCCCTGCAGCCTGTGTGCCAGAATAGAGGTGCATAGTTTCTGATCTACACTGAGCAGGAAGATAGGTCTGTATTAACTGCAGACCATAGGATCTTTCCCCACTTTGTGTATCACCGAGTTCTGTGCATATTACCATCTAGGGGGCACACCTTCCCCCTCCTGAACCCTCTACATACCTGCCCAAGCAAAGTGACCAGCTCCTCCCTCATGGTCTTATAAAGCTGAGCCACCAATCTTTCAGGGCCCGGTGCCTTCTCTGACTTCAATCTCATGATGCTATTGTTGACCTCCTTATCTGTGATAGAAGTAGAAGACTTGGTTTGCCGGCCAAGGCACCTAGCTTCGCCTGAGCTCTTTCCTTCTAAGACTGCTTGAAAGGCAGAGTAGAGAAACTTACCAGAGCAAGGGAAAAGGATTAAGACTTCTTTTGGCTAAGCAGATTTACTGTGTGGTGTTGTTTTTATTTTTTACTCACAGGGATTGCTACTATTTGTTGCTAACATTTCATTGTTTTATTTTTCTCTGTAGTAAAGTGTTTCTTACAGCGTATATCTTCTCTGAAATTATTACAGGTGGTGCCTTACAGGTTTTACAGTTTTATCTAACATTAGGATAAGCCTTCAGGGTTACTGCATTTGTTGTTGACTGATTGTTTCTGCTCTTACCTCCTTGTTCTTTCGTCCGTGGTTCTTCTTTTTCGGCAGGGGAAGGGCCCAGCCACCCACCCCATCCCCATCCACCCCACACTACACTCCTTTTATAGGGTACCACAGTTGTGACATTTCCTGTGGCAGAGCAGAAAGGCAGATCAGTGGGGCATCCACAAGGTGAGCTCATTTACAGGGCACTAGTAATTTAACTTGTTATAACAAGTAAAACAAAAACAAAACACAATCAAACCATTACTTGCATTTTTTTTCCTTCTAATTACTCTGACTAGGTTACAAACCCAGCAACTTATCTGGAATGGATATCATTAACTGCAGGTACTGTGGAACAATTTTCAGAAGGACAGTCTTACAGGATTTAAGACACTGTCCTACATGCTGGGCCATTGGAGATCTTAGGGCTCAGCTCCAGGCAGCATGGGCAGAAATTGCACGCCTCAAATTTCATATTCAAGAGGAAATACATTATAAGAACCACCCGCCATTTCCCCAGCATCCAACAGAAAAACCTCGACCGCAGAGGTTAGTTGGTCCAGGAGGTTGGCAGGTGGTTAGGAAGGGCAAATCGGGTGCCCATCACTCTCTGCTCTCCAACATATTACCTCCAAAAACCATATAAACACTACAAACAGGTATCTGCCTCTATCTCTGAAATCAAACAAAGAGGCAGAAGACACTGCAGAGCAGGACACTGCAGCACAGGAGCTAGCACAACAAAACTCACCCAAATCAGGAACCAAAACAAAAAAAGCAAAAAGGAAATCCAAAAAACTTCTGATCATAGGAGACTCCATGATTCGAGGAGTTGATACCCATCTCCAGCCAGGGGTAATGGTCAGATGTCTTCCAGGTACATCAGCATGGAGAGACACTGACCGCATTGCTAAAATTGTTCACAAAGCAGGAGAAAACATTGATGTCCTAGTACACATAGGGACTAATGATCTTGCCAGCCGGTCAGTTGTGGAGACCAAGGAACACCTGGCCAGGCTGGGTGACAAACTATCATCCATTTTGTCCGGCATCTCCTTCTTTGAGATCCTGCCAGTCTGGGAGAGGGGGGCAGATGGACGGAAGGTCAGAGAAGGGGAGATAGGGGAGCTAAACACGTGGCTCAAGGGCTGGTGCCAGGAAAAAGGACACAGATTTGTAGGGAACTGGCAACAGTTCTGGGAGCGAAAGTTCTTTAAATTTGATGGACTGCATCTGACTAAGGAGGGAGTCAGTGCATTGGGGCAGAAGTTTGATGTCTTTGCAGAATATTTAAACTAGCAAATGGGGAGAGGGGTGCAGCACCCCATACGTCGAATGGAAAGAACACCCCTCCCCCCTCAGCTAGTGGTCAAACAGGGATTCAGCATGTTTGCAGTTCATTTGCATCACCAGGTAAGACAAAAGGTTTGTCTCCCCTTACAACACACAGGTGTAATGCCAAACCTCACCCAACAACTAACACACTGAAATCTGGCCAATGGAAAATCATGTACACAAATGCTCACAGCCTGGGAAATAAGATCCCAGACCTGCAGGCAATAATGTCAGAGGCTAAACTGGACATAGTAGCAATTAGTGAGACGTGGTTTACCAGTAACCACACTTGGGAGACTTCAGTACCTGGCTATGTATTGTTCAGAAGAGACCGAGATGCAAAAGGGGAGGAGTGGCCCTGTATGTCAATGAAAATATCAAAGCTACAGAAATTCAGAATACACATAAGGAGCCAGAAGAACTGTGGGTCATCCTAGAAACAGGAAATGGGACAGCCATAAGAACTGGGGTTGTCTACAGGCCCCCAGACCAGTGGGAGGACTTAGACACATTACTGTTAGAAGATATACAAAACATGACAGCTAAAGGGGAGGTTCTGAAAATGGGAGACTTCAACATGCCAGATACAGATTGGTCAATACCAGCAGGAACATCTGCCAGAACTAGACACATAGTGGATTCCCTGCAGGGGGAGGGCCTCAAACAACTGGTACAACAACCCACAACAGACAGGGCTATCCTAGATCTAATACTGACTAACAGGGAAGGGATCACAGATCTCCAGGTAGAAGGTCACCTGGGGCCAGTGACCATCACATGGTATGGTTCAATTTGGCTACTACATCTAAATCATCCCATTCCAAGGCAAAAATATGGGACTTCAGAGGAACTGACTTTGATAAGATGGCCAACAGAGTTAAGCTAGCCCTGGCAAAAAGAAACACAGGTGAGGGGTACAGGCAAAGTGGGCAAGCATTAAGGATGCAATACTTGAAGCAACATCCCATTGTGTTAGACAGAAAAGGAAGTTCAAAAGAAGAGGAAACCACTCTGCTCTCAAATACAGTAGCAGAAAGGTCAGAGCCAAAGGCTGGCCTTCAGGAAATATAAGGGAACACAGCGGGATGAAGATAGAGAGCATACCAAACTGCCCTAAGGGAAGCAGGGAAGGCAGTAAGGCAGGCAAAGTCCCAAACTGAGGAAACACTAGCACGAACAGTAAAAGAAGGTGACAAGACTTCTATAGATACATTAGTGAAAGGAGAAAGCCCAGAGGGGTATTGCTAAGCTAATGGAGAAAAGGGAGCATGTGAGGAGGAGGACCCTGTAAAGCATCTATCCTAAATAGATACTTTGCTCAGTATTTACTGAAGAGAAGGTGAGGCAGGGCCCACAGCTCAGCACCATGGACACAGGGGAAGGAGGTGAGCACTACTCCCTTCACAAAGAAGGGTCCTACAAGAGCTTGCTAAGCTCCAGGGTGGATAAGGCAATGGGACCTGCTGGCATACATCCCAGGGTACTTAAGGAGCTAAAGGTGGAACTAGCAGAGCCATTAGCAGAACTGTTTAGTGAGTCTCTGAGCACAGGAGAGGTCCCAAAAGACTGGAGAAGGGCTCATGTGATCCCACCCACAAGAGTGGTAGCAGGGAGGAGGCAGGGAACTACAGACCAGTCAGTCTTACCTTAGTAGTGGGCAAGATTATGGAAGCACTCCTTAAGGAAAGGATAGTGCAACACCTGGAATCCATAGGGGCACAGATCCAAGACAGCATGGGTTTACAAAAGGAAGGTCCTGTCAAACTAATCTCATAGATTTCTTTGACTGGGTAACCAGAGTGGTGGACCAAGGGGGAGCAGTTGATGTCGCCTACCTTGACTTCAGCAAAGCTTTTGACACTGTTCCACATAGAAGACTGATAAACAAGCTGGGTAGGCTCAAAGTGGGTCAAGTTGGTCAACTGGGTGGCAAACTGGTTGACGGGCAGAAAACAGAGAGTGGTGGTAAATGGCATACAGTCAGAAGAGATGCAAGTCACAAGTGGGGTACCTCAGGATCAGTCCTGGGGCAGTCTTCTTCAACATCTTCATTAATGACCTTGCAGATGGACTAGAGGGTAAGGCTTGTCTGTTTGCAGATGACATCAAGATCTGCAACAGAGTAGACGATCCAGATGGGGTGGGCAGAATGAGAAGAGATCTGGATAAACTAGCAAAATGGTCAGAAGAGTGGCAACTGGGATTTAATGCAAAGAAGTGCAAGATCATGCACATAGGGAAGAGAAACCCTGAAGCCACCTATAGGCTGGCAGAGGAGTTGCTAACAGTCACAAAGGAAGAAAGAGACTTGGGCGTCATCATCACTGATGACCTGAAATCATCCAAGCAGACCTCTAAAGCAGTAGGTAAGGCTAGGGGGGTGTTAGGGTGTATTAGTAGGGGTATCACAAGTTGTAAGAGGGAGGTAATAATCCCTCTTTACAAGACACTGGTTAGGCCCCATCTGGAGTACTGCGTGCAGTATTGGAGGCCACGGGCCGGCCCGGTGGCGCCGAGGGTTGAGGCGCTGGATGCCACACCTCGTTCCACGCCGGCGACCCGGGTTCGGGAGCGGACTCGGGTAGTAGGTGGGTCGGCCGGGGTGAGACAGGCTTGAGTGTCCGACGACAGCTCGCCTGCCCGGGAGGGATTCGCTAATCTGGTGACTTAATGACCCCTCGGTGGAGGCTCAGGAAGTGCAAGCCCCTGGGGATTAGCTGGTTGGCCTTTGAGCAGTACGGACGTCGATGTGCGCTGACATCAGGGAGGTTGTTGACTGCTCGGGGTGGGAAAACCGAGAAAAGAGCCTGCCTCGTCCGGGAAGATAGTGGGACCCAGGGCATTGCCCGCCTGATGTGCCCGTGCCGCCCAGCAGTCCACGAGGCGGGCCGAAGCGTAAATTCTGAGTTAGATCCCCACCGCCCGCCTGGGGTAAAACCATGTCTCCATGGGGACTTGTGGTCTGTGTGGGCAGGGTTCCGGGTAGTGGTATGTCCGTGGGTCATCGCTGAAGGGTCGGAGGAGGCAGGCTGCGAGGAGGATAAAGAGTGATTTCAAAAAAAGTACTGGAGGCCACACCTTCACAAGGACATTAACCAAATTGAGGCAGTCCAGAGAAGGGCAACCAAAATGGTGCAGGGACTGCATCAAAAGACATATGAGGACAGATTAACCAAGCTCAATATGTATACTCTTGAGCAAAGGAGGGAGAGAGGTGATATGATCGAGGCATTCAAACACCTTAAGGGCATTAACAAGGTGAAAGAGTCTAACATGTTTAAATATAAGAAAAATAGCAGGACAAGAGGACACAGCATGAGATTAGAGAGGGGGGCCGATTAAGGGGGAATATGAGGAAATTCTTTTTCACAGAAAGGGTGATGGATGCATGGAATTGCCTACCTCAAGAAGTGGTGGCTATGAATACAGTGCAGGGCTTCAAACAGGCATGGGATAGGCATAAGGGAGCAATACAAATGAGTATGAATAGATAGGCCACTGACAGAGCAAAGGCCGATGGCACATTTATAAGGTAGAAAAAGAAATGGGCAGACTGGATGGGCCTTGCGGTCCTTATCTGCCGTCAACTTCTATGTTTCTATGATGGGGGCCTCCAGGCTCTTCATCTCTTCTTGCATGAGTCAGTTGAGTCTGACCTTTGCAAAAAACTCATCCAGTTTTTTTATGATAGTCCTCTGTCAACTCCTGGAGGTAGAGTTTCTTATAGAACTCCTGAAATAGCATAGCTACAGTATTTTCTCTGGGTTTGAGACGTATTGATTAGGACCTGGGTTTGCCCTTAACTAAAGGACCATTCTGCTGGCTGCCTCTTTATGGAGCTGCCATGCCAGAAGTCTATATGGATGTGCAATGTAGGAGGCATAATATGCCTGTCCTACCCAAGCTCTTTTAAGTTTTGCACTCTTCACTGGGCTAAGGTGAGTCTCCTGCAAGAACGCTATTTCAGTTTGAAGTCTTTTAAGCTCATTGAGGACCCTAGTTCTTTTCACTGGACTGCCCAGACCCCTCCTGTTGTGCATAGCTAGGTTACCTTCTGCCATTGTCCAATATAATCATCCCCTGTGTGTCTGTTATTAAACAATATAGTCTCTCATACTTCCAGTAACACAGTTGAACTTGCAAAATGTCAACTATATACAACATAACTGTACTTCCGATGCTTGAAGAACACAGTCTGCCTGATAGCTGACCATGAGCAGACAGGGTGAGGCATCCTAGCCAGGGGCCTTGCACTTAACTTGCACCTTCGAATTGCCAGCACCATGTGCCTATCTCCACAATTCCAACCATTGTCTCCACCTCTGAGTGGGTATCCCTGAAACTAAAGCCTTTCTGAGCATTCATAAATCTCTTATAGTACTTTTTCACTTTTATTTGCCTCCCCTCATTGAGTGTTAATCCACCCCTACACACATACACAAAGGAATTCTTCATTTTTAGATCCTGTTTCCATTATTTAATAATAAACTACTAGGTAAAATATTATGAAGTTGTTTAATGGATTTAACAGGATCTTCATTGTAAATTCATTGATTTAGGGGTCTGTTCTGCTTCCTTTGCTATTTTTTTAATTTTCCAAAATGTGTAGCCTGTAATCATCTTATAAGCTAATATGTGAACATACTAAACCTAATTTAGGTATAAATTTATTTACTATATTGTATAAATTCAACAATAACATCCACACCAACAGCTTATGAGATGCATTAACAACATTATAAATTTAAAGTTATAGTAAGTTTGACATGTAACATTACTTTTGTAATTCACTTTGGGTGTGTTTCACTTTATATTATGTGTTTAAAATGGGAACGATTATTGTACTCCTTAGATCCGTGCCCTGAGGAAGGCCCTGTGTGGGGTTAAAGCACTGGGGACGTAGGATTGTGCGTTTTCTTCAGGCATCTCCGTGCCACAATAAACTGAATTTGCTTCACTGAAACCAGGCTCTTGTGCTTGTCTGCAGAGTGCTGAGTGCCTCTCCTGTACTCCATCACCTCAGGTGTGACCCCAGTCCCTGATGTAGCCCAAACCCTTCTCCCTTCATCCAGCCTTCAACTACTCATTGAAAGACCTGGTATGGAGTTCCTTAGCCTTCTCCCAACTATGCATGGGGTAGCACCTCAGTGAAGTCAATTGTGCAAGCTAATTGCTTCAGACCCCTGCACAGCTCAATAAACCTGACCTGAACTACCCCTATAGCTCCCCTACATCCATCTCCCTCCCTACTCCCTCTTCCCTTGTGATTTCCAAGACCCTGATTTGGAGGGTGGACACAAAGGAAAGGATACAGGACCTGTGGGAAGGTCTTGGTAAACTTGAGAGATGGTGAGGACTCTGGCAACTCAACTTCAATGGCAAAAAGTGCAAAGTTATGCACATCGGGGCTAGAAATCCTAGGACGAAGTACTACTGGGGGGGGGGGAGGATGGAAGAGGGTAGCTGCTTCAGAGAAAGAAAAGAATCTGCAGGTTGTGATTACTAGAGACCTAAAACACACCACACAATGCAAAAAAGGCAGTGGCAAAGGCTAACAGGATGCTGGGGTGTATAGTTAGAGGGATTCAGTAGGAGAAGTAGGAGCGAGGTCATTTTGCCATTGTACAGGTCACTGGTAAGACCACATTTGGAATATGGGGTAAGGTATTGCCACCCATACCTTAAGAAAGACATCAGCATGCTAGAAAGAGTTCAAAGGAGAGCAACCAAGATGATCAGGGTCAACAGAATGGGTCATACGAGGAGAGGCTGGGAGCCCTAACAATGTACTCCCTGGAAGAGAGGAGAGAGAGATAGATGACATGATAGAGACCATCAAATATTTGAGGGGGATCAACAAAGTGGAAAAAGAAGGTATCTTTAAAAGAGTGATGGCAGAACCACAAGAGGCCATACCTTAAAGTTGATTGAGAGGTTAGGAAGGATGTAAGGAAACATTTTTTTACGGAGAAGGTGGTGGTCACGTGGAATGCACTGTCAGAAGAAGTGGTCTCAGTAAAGATGGTGGGGGCCTTTAAGATGGCCTGGGACAAACTCATAGGGAACCCATGGGATCTAGGAGGGAAGAAGGGAGGGAGGGGGGATGGGGGCATGGTTACTGGCGTAAGCGGAGAGCCCTGCATCAGTTGCTGAGCAGATACGATAGACCAATAGGCCTTCTTCTGCTGGCTTTTTGTACGTTTGCATCTGCCTTCCAGTACTCCCTGGCAAAGCACCTGGAATACAATGTACTACCCTGTCCCTCCCTTCTCCTGCCCCCAACTCAGTCCACCTGACTATGGAGTCCCCCACTAACAACTGCCCCTTCTTGGCTGGGGACTCTCACAGCCTCCTTAAGGCCTGCTCCCTTGAGGACCCCCACCTCCTATCTTACTCCTGCCTTGAGTGCCTCATCTTGGCTTCCCCATCCCACCAGAATGGTGAAGGAATTGTACAACTGTAAGATCTGAGGGGTACGCTTCCTCCTTCCTCCCCCCACTCTCCCGGAGTCCACCAAGATCCAGCCACTCTGCCTCCATGCTGGCATCCTATGAGAGAACAGTGACAAACTAGGTGGCTCCTGGATGAGGCAGATAGAGCCCTGTACTTGTGCCAGTTCAGCCTGGAGTCCAGCGACATCTTCTGTCAACCCAGAGTGGTGCCTGCATGTGGGGCAACACCTCAGTCTCCAGAACGTGTCTCTGAAGATTGCGGCCACACACCCATTACACTGCACCACTCCCATGCCTGATGATTTGTTTATCCTACTGACTTTTTGCTTCCCTGCCTTTAGGTTTCCCTTATCACTAACCCCCTCCTCTTGGCTTCCCTTTACCTTTTCCCTTCTGAGTCTGTGTTCGATCTCTTAGCCTAGATAGCATTTTCCTTCAAATCCCTTTTTAGGTCTCTTGGTGACTTCAAATAATTAGGTTCCTATACTCACTTTCTCTCCTACCCTAGATAGGGTGCTGCATGTATTCTTACCCTACTGTGTACTTCAGTTGCCATCATCTTGACCTATGTGGGTCTTACCCTCCCTACCCTACACTATACCATTATTTCCCCCATCCCACTGACAGTACACTTTTTTAAACAGTCAGAAACCAGTACACACGTAGTCTGCCTTACCTTACTGGAGCGGTTACCTGTGTACCTGCTTCCACCTGCTGATGCCTGCCAATACCTAAGAGGCCAATCCTGCACCTGCACCACTCCTGTTCTGTTCCACTTACTTTCTGGGACACAAACATGTGTGGAACACAGTAAGAGGTAGTCCCATAATAGCTCCCCAACCACTTCCTACTGGCTAAAGATTGTTCCATAAATGTCACATTACCACCACCTGCTTCCTGCTCTGGATCTAGAGAGAGCTCAGAAGGTTAGGTCCATGCTTACTAAAAGAATCTCTGCTTCTATTCAACATAAACGTTTTCTTGTTGATAAGTCCTGAATCTTTGTTGATCTGCATCATTAATAATCAAAAGTGCTGCACAGCCGTGTTTCCCACCATAGTAGGAAGTGTGGACTGTTTTCACATCTCGGCAAACTAACTGGAACAGAGTGTGGAAGACCTCCTTCAGCCACCAGAGTCAGCCCTCTTTTGCTGTGGCAGGAATCTTGGTCTTTCAGTTTCTAAGCCCGTAATTTAGCCACTAGACCACATTGCCTCTCTAAAGAAGCTTATTTTAAGAGTAGCAGTTATCTTAGGAGGTGCCTGCTCTAATTATTAGACTATAATAATGGATAAGCACTCAATTCATTATCCACTGCTATTGAAGGCAAGACCATTTTTGAGATTATTCTAGTTCTTTGACATCAGAATCAGTTGTGGAAGTGAAGTGTTTTCCTTTATAAATGAGATAATGTTCATTTTTATGATTATAAATTACTTACATGATTTCAGCCAATCAGCGCTCAGAACCACTGAGACTTTTATCCTGCATACAGTAGTCTCTTGGTGAGAGAATGTTAAAGGGAAAGTTACACTTCACAGGCAGGGGGCGGAGCATTATACTTGATTTTAAAAATAAAAACATGCTAAGCTTATTATAAATCTCTCTAGTCAATGCATGTGAGTAATAGTATATTTATATGTGTACTGAAAGGTGTCTGATATTGAATGAGAACATTCTCTCATGCTGTTTTGGATCTGAAAGAAGAGTTCAGCTTCATTTTGTAGTCCTCTTGCCCAAACAGTATAAGAACACATTCTTATTCCATACAGGACACCCCTCCATACACATCTAAACATACAGTATACCATCAGCTTAGTTATAGGACTGGCAAGAACGTGTGTGACTGTAAGATCTTGGCTACATTTATCTGACAATTACAAGCGCAACTTCCTTTATGTTTTCTCTCATTATTTTTTATTCAGCTTCGCAAATTTAACCTTTTCTTTGCTATTTGTGCTGAGGGGATTGGAGGAGCTTTCCAGTATGGCTACAATGTTTCCATCATCAATGCTCCCACAATGGTAAGAATTTATTTGATGTACGATCTTTTTATTGTACATTATATAGATATAGATATATTATATGTATATAATAGTATAGAATACTTATATATTATAATATCTATTTTATTTATTCATTTGTTTTACCAGGGAGACATGCTGAGCAGACTACTGCTCAATTCCAGATGTGCCCTGGGGGTAGGGGGAAATAGGAGAGCATGCAAACATATACAGTAAGGTCAATTACATGATATACATAAGAGAATGGGAGAGCATACAAATATATACAGTAATGACAAATGACATGATTGCAAGAGAAACATTAGCAAGGTAGAGTACAAATTCACAGGCAGGTACATAGCTATGGCTTCAATATGGTAATACATACAAGGTACATAGTTCATGGTGGTGAGCTTTTTATGATAGGAGGAAAATGAGACCAGAAGACAGGAGACTTCTGGGAGGTTCCATCATCAGGTAAGTGGATGGAACAGTGAAATCTGGGAGTGGTGTGTGTCAGTGGGAATTACCCTAGTGCAGGGGTTTGAGGACTATCATTTTGTGAGCTCCCAGGGGTGCAAGTGCAGATAGGGTGGAAGTTTGTTATGAGTAGAGAGTTAAAGTGCCTACCAGGTGTGGCATGCCGGATGTCCGATGTGAGAGAGTTCCAGAGGCTGGGCAAGCAGAAACTGAAAGCTGACTGGTCTGCTGAGGTTGACATGCATGGGATGGCCAGTAGACATGAGTGTTTATTCCTCAGTGCATAGCCCTGGGGGTGTGGGCCAAGAGGAATGTGGTAAGGTACATGGGGAGGGACTGCGACCAGTATTTCACTGTGAGGCTTGCACAATGGGCTAGGCACCGTCGGTGCAATGAGGGGAGGTCTAGGTTCCTGCACGGGATACTGTGATGAGTGCTGGGCGAACAGTCAAGAGCGAAGCGACAGAAGGAATGAAAGAGGTGGTCCAGTCTGGCCAGGGTGGACTTTGGAGTGGCACCATAGACTATCTATCTATCTATCTATCTATCTATCTATCTATCTATCTATCTATCTATCGTGTGTTGGGGGGTGGTGAGGCAGGAATTTCCATATAAAAAAGTGTAGTTGATAATCAAAAAGTAAGGAGCTGGCTACTGTCACAAAACCACTCCTGGGGGCCAGGTCCACTGAGCTCACAGCACCCTCCCCTAAGTGCAATCCGTGACAGAGGGAACAGGAATACCCTCCAAGTGTCCTTCTAGAGTGCGCGCTGAACTCACAACTGAACACTGACCACGAGGGCCCAGGGCTTCCTCTCTAATCTGGGTAAGGGTAATATGCAGTCTCCAGTCTTTAGCCAGGTAAGAACCCTCTTTGCTTGCTGCATTGAGGGGAGGACCCAGGTGTTACAAGCTCTTTGGGGCTGTCCTCATAACCCTGATGTGTCTTCTCCCACAGGTGATGCAGCAACAAAGTTCAAACTCTACAGACCCCTCCTGAAATCTATGTATTTCCCCTACCCCCCCCCCAGATTTCCCTTCCAGAATCCTAGTCTTTGGTAGCTATTTTTCATTATTTATTTCTACAATCGTATATACAACCTTTGAGTCAAAGGCTCGTTTACAAAGGTACCTCGTCACATAGAGTACAACAGTGATACAGTATTACAGATTGATTGATATACAGATTTACACAGATTAAACACATTTGATATACGCATTGTTACATTTCATAGACAGTAGATACAAAAAAGCATATATCTGGAAATGGGGGGAGGGGACCAGGAGGGATGGGGGGGAGGCGAAGAGACAATCCAGGGGATCTTGTCGAAGTGCATGTAGCCCAGTGGACTTTGTCGATATGCCCTAGAGAAAGTCAAGTGGCCTGTTAATGACAGGTACAGCTGCGGGTGTTAAATAGGTGGTACCGCAGGGCAGATTTGAAGGCAAAAATTTTGGGAGTATTGGTGACCATTCCTGGTAGAGTGTTAAACCAGGATGGGGCCCTGTAGAAACAGGATCTCTGAGCTTGGGAGGTCCTAGTTTTGGGGACCAGTAAAGTGGCCTTGTTTGAACTTCGGGTGGATACTGTGGGGGCGGAATGCTGAAGGGAGACAGATACCCTGGGGGGGAGCCCAAGTAGAATTTTCTTAGCTAGGAGGCAGGTTTGGCAATAGATACATCCTTTTAGATTGAACAGCTGAGCAGTGGAGTAGAGATGACAAGTGTGGATGAGCCTAGGGGCACTGGTCAGTAGTCTTCAGGCCTTATTAAGAGTGAGTTGGATCTTGTTGAGTGTTGTGTGGTCCATGGCTTCATATATTGGCAGGCCATAATCCACTAGAGACAGTATTGAGGATGTGATGGCCAGACAAAGAGCATTGGGTGGGAGGCAGTCCTTGTGGCAGTAAAGGAAGCCAATCTGGGTGTTGGTGGCAGAGGTGAGGACATTAATGTGGGTGTGAAAGGTGAGGGCAGTGTCAAAAGTAATTCCAAGATATTTGTAGGTGTTCACCTGCTCTAACGGGTATTGGGTGCTTGGAAGGATAAGGAGGGGGTTGTTTCTAGCTTTATTTTGATGGTGGGAGAAGAGCATTGACTTAGTTTTGTTGAGGTTAATGACAAGTCTGTGCTCCTCGAACCAGCATTCTGCTTGGGTGAAGGTGTGTTGGAGTGAGTCTTGGAGAGAAGCAGAGGTTCGGTGAGAGGCATAAAGAATGGCATCATCTGCATACAGGAGGATTTTTCCAGAGCAAGGACTGGGCAGGGTGTTTAGATACAGGCTAAAAAAGAGGGGGCCCAGGATGGAACCCTGGGGGAACCCGGTCCAGACAGGGAGGGTCTCAGAGAGTGTCCCATTGATTTTTACACACTGGGACCAAGGTAATAGGTAGCTAGAGCACCAGGCGAGGGGGCCAGTGGAGAAACCGATATGGTAGAGGGCGTTGAGTAGGAGGGGTGGCAGACAGTGTCAAAGGCCTTTGAGAGGTCAATGAACACTGCTCTAGCAAGGTTGCCAGAGTCAAGAGAGGAGTGCAGAAAGTTGGAGAATTCCAGTAGGGCTGTGCTAGTGCTGTGGGCTGCTTGGAAACCATGCTGCTCTGGGCACAGAACAGCATATTTAGCTAGATACTCGGAAAGCTGGGTAGCCACCACTTTTTCAATGGCTTTGGAGAGTGGGGGAAGGATGAAAATTGGCCAATAGTTGCTGGGGGTGGATCTGTCACCCCCTTTATGAATGGGTGCAACAATGGCCATTTCCTAGACACGTGGAAATTGCCCCAAGCAGAGAGATCAGTTTAATATGCTTGTAAGTGGGACTAGGATGTCATCCAGGACCAAACATAGTATTTTGGGATCCAAGGAGTTGTTGCTAGGGCTGTTGCTGCTTAAAGCTTTTTGAAGGAACGGTCTGGCTTCATGGGTGGATATTGTATGCATGTAGAACTGGGGACATTGAAGGACTGGTGGCTGTGAGTTGGTGGTCGGGTCAAAGAAATTACCAGGAAACCCAGAGCTAAGGTCCGTGAAGGAGGTGTTAAGGCAGTTAGCTATGTCAGTGATAACTGATCTGTCAATAGTAATCTGGGATGGGGAAGGGGAGAGCGAGACTTACCATTCAATTCTTTAATATTATCCCAAAGGGTTTGGGCAGACCCCCCAGGAGGAGGTAAGGGTCAGCCTTCGCCTTACGGATAGCTCATGTGCACCTATTCCATGCAGCATTGTAGGCTTGCCTGTCTGCCTACTTACCGTTCTCAGTTGCTCGGTGCCTATCTCTGAGGTTTTGGAGTAGGGCGGGGGTGACCCAAGGGACATTCTGCTTTTTGGTGCGCAGCCTGGTAAGCGGTGCGTAGAGATCACAGGCCTTATTAAAGGCCTGTGTGAAGTGGTCGATGCTGGAATCAATGCAGGGTGCCCTGTTGAAGGGGCAAATCAGTCTATTTGGGCAAGGAGTTGCTTAAGTTTATCCAGTCCACCCGGGGCGAAAGTGCCTGTTATGGTGGCACCGTTAGCAATAAACAGGCATGTCACAGATTAATAAATGTTACCACCTTTATACACACACACAAAGCACTCACAGGCAGTTTTTAAAAGCAAGTGCTTTTACTAATTACTAAATAATTATCATACAAGACTTACAAACAAAAGATTAAGAAATTTGGTTACAGGATAACAAACAAAAGTTGGAACAAAATACATACAAACACATTGTAAAATTAACTGTCTAATGTCTACCTTGTCTGTAGAAAAGAATCAAAGTCCAGAAAATAAATGAAGTTTCTGCAAAAGTTTTCCATGTCCCAGTTCTTCTTGTATCCCTGGTCTTCAGTGTGAGTCAGACAGTTTGGTTTCTCTGGTGTGTCAGGAAAGGTGTCTCATGAAAAAGTGTGCACCAAAAGGTTGTGTTGAGGGTCTTATGTACCGTGATTTCTGCAGTCTGTGGACTTATCTTTTTGGGTCAGCAGGGGTCTCTCTTGCTATTTTTCAAACTTAAAGTGAACCACAACTCACTTCCACCTGCAGTCCGTGAGGCTCCCTCAATTGAGGTTTTTAAGGGGAGGCTAAAGGCCCACCTCTTCAGCCTGACCTTTGACTGCTGACATCTTCTTTAGTTTTGGTCAGTCCAATGAAGTTTGACTTCTGTAAATCTCTATTTTACTGTATTTTAATCTTGTTACGGTTTTATTGAGGGTTTTATTATGTTTAATCTACTGTTGTATGACCTCATTTATGTTCAGCACCCAGAGCTTACGGGATTGGGTGCCCTATAAATAAAATTGCCTTGCCACAATTATTAATCTTCTGTTAGATTTCCCCCCACATCAACTTTGTGACTGGGCCTTTGATATCCTTGTCCTTCCTGCGACCTAATAAAATGTAAATAGACTGAGGCAGTTCCCAGAAATTGGCACTAGGTTCACAGATTGTCCATTTGCATAACCCCTGCTCTAAAACCTTTTTCTCTTTGATTTTAAAGTTTATGACCAGAGGGAAGATGTTTTCTGTCTCCTGAATATATGACACTTTTTCCTTTGAACAGTTTACTCCAAACCTTCTTTGAAATGTAATTTCAGTTTCCTGTTGAGAAAGCCTTTCCTAGGCAAAAGAGGAATGTCAGTCATTTGCAACACATTCTTTCTTCTTCAGTACCCTTTAAAAAAAACACAGGCATTCTTCTGATAAACTTGATATCCTGGCCTGTTGGGGAATTTAAACATAGCCAAAATCACAGAAAAATATGACTGAATTTTATGACAGCAGGGGCCAAATCACCACATCCCTCCCTTCTAAGACTGAATTTGTGGGAACACGCCCCTATTGTATGGCAGAGATCCCACAATTATGTTACTGTTCTAATTGGCGAGACAGGTCATCTGCATTTGTGTTGGCCAACCCGGCTCTGTACGTAATTGTCATGTCATAGATCTGCAATGCAATACTCTATTTGAGGAGCCATCCATTTGTTTTGCCCATCTAATTTAACCACACTAGAGAGTTGTCATCAGTCTGTACCTTGAAGCACCTCCCATAGAGGTACGATTCTAATTTCTTCAGGGCCCATACCAGCGCAAGGCATTCCTTTTCTACCGTGGAATATGCCTGCTCATGGGGAAGTAACTTCTTGCTCAGGTACACTATCGGGTGGTCTCTTCCCTGTTTAGATGTCTGGCTGAGGACTGCTCCAATCCCCATATCCAAGGCATCCATCTGTACTACAAACTACCTAGTGTAATCTGGACTGGTCAACACAGGGGCACTGCACAGTGCTGCTTTTAGCCATGTGGAGGCTCATTCACAGGCTGGCTCCCAGTTTACCTTTTTGGGCTGGCTTTTCTTTAGCAAGCCAGACAGGGGAGCCACCAGGGTACTGTAATTGGGCACAAACTTTTGGTAGGACCCTGCGGTCCCTAGGAAGCTCCTAACCTGCTTCTTGGTTTTAGGCATGGGCCACACCTCTATTGTGTCAATCTTTGCATGATTAGGATGAACCTGCCCCTGCCCCACTAAATGGCCTAGGTATGCCACCTCCTCCATAGCCACCTGGCACTTTTCTGTCTTGACAATGAGCCCTGCCTCCTGTATCCTGCCCAACATTTCCTTCAGATGGGATAGGTGTTCCTTCCAGCTGGTAGTGAAGATGCAATATCATCCAGGTAAGCCACTTCGTACTCTTCAGTACCTTGTAACACCTGGTTGACCAACCTTTAGAATGTGAGAGGAGCAGTCTTTTTCCAAAAGGCATTACCCGGAGTTTGAATAATCCTACTGGAGTGATGAAGGTTGACCGTTCTCAAGCTCTGGCTTCACCTGCTAGTATGCTTTTGTCAAGTCAGTTGTGGTAAGGTATGTCACCCCTCCCAGTTTGTCTAGTAATTCATCCATCCATGGTATTGGGTGGGCATTAGACTTTGTGACTGTGTTGAGTCCATGATAGGCCACACAAAAGCAAGTAAGCCCATCCAGCTTGGGAGCAAGCACTATGGGTGAGTCCCAGGGACTGTGAGATTTCTGGATTACCCCTAAATCCAGTGTAACCCTCCCCACCCCTGTCCTTTTACCAAGACAATGAC
Source organism: Neoceratodus forsteri (assembly GCA_016271365.2). Classification (NCBI taxonomy): domain Eukaryota; kingdom Metazoa; phylum Chordata; order Ceratodontiformes; family Ceratodontidae; genus Neoceratodus; species Neoceratodus forsteri. The sequence goes on along the minus strand of JADMNL010000027.1, from coordinate 72,615,742 downwards.
AGGTGGCATGCTGTTGGCATTTGGCAGCAATACCTGGTGGGGAGTTGTATATCTACGGGTTCGGGGAAGGATAAGGCTACTTGGCACAAGAGGCCTAGGTTTGGCTACTCTGCACAGGGGCACCCAAGTAAATCCAACTACAGGAAGCAATAACTGTAATGTCCAGAACCAGGATTGGGATTTTTCAGTGTGGCTTTATTTATTAACTCACTGAACATAAACAAAGCTCTGTATGGTCCCCCACAGGGCTACGTAACTGTAATGCAGATTAGAGGTTAAACACAGTGGTCCATTGGAGAATGAACACTACAAACAGTTGTCTGGCTTTGGACCCACCAGGCACTCAGCCTGGACTTTGCATGCGCATTGGATACACAGCCTGACTGGCCCGGCTCCCCTGCCGGCCACTCTACTGACGGTCCACTTGGCGAATGAACCCAAACTCTACTTGGAAAGACATCCCATCAAATAAGGAAGCTCCCAAACTGTGGCTCCCCACACCACTTGAAGTCTGCGACTCCTAGAGAGATTTTCAAGTTGCGACCCACGTCTGGGTACCCACCCCATCACTGGCCAAGCGCATGAGGCGAGTAGCAAAAACACAAGAAATCCGTAGAGGTGGACCTGGTTACTAAAGATGGGGATCTATCCACCTCCAGCTCCCACAGCCCATACCCGGCCATTTCTCTGGACACACAGAACTTTAGACTTTAAAACTGTAGATTGACGGTGGATGAACTGATGCACCCCCTCTGCTGTGAACTTTAACACTTTAAACAGATGACTGCTCTATTTGTTCGTCCTAGTGTATATAGTCCTCCCAAACAGCAGTCCCCAATACCTGAAATCCAACTGAAGAAAAGAAGTTGTTTGCCCCTTCCAATGAGGCCAAACACTCACCCATTCATTGCAGGTGCCCCACAGGCGAAGAAATGTAACCTTTGCTGTTATACATGAACAGACTGAACTTAAATTAAAACAGGCAGCTTTCTTCCCAAAGTGAGAGAAGGGGATTGCCCCTGGAACCCACAAAGAACTTTTCCTCACCCCCCCCAGAGGGAGGGGGGTAAACAGACACTACTGGTGTCCCTCTTGTTTGCTTAAGGACAAACTGAAGACTGACTTTCAAATTCCCAAGGTTCTAGAACTACTCTGAGCTGAAGAGTCCAACTGTGGCTCATGCAGCTGTAACAATTCTACTATGATGTCATCCCTCTAGTCTCAGCTGTGACTGAGGACAGAGTGAGATAGTGTGAAACCCATTTAACTGGAGTTTCACAAGCTGCCTTCCCTGCCTACCATTAGGTCTTACTGGGATTCTAGTAACCCTGGGTAACAAAGGGGTTACACTCGCCCTTGACCAGGAAAATGACTGTCCCCAGTCATTATGCACCTAGCCTTAGGCCATCCCACCCTATGTGCTACCTGCGGAGGGGTGATCAGGCCCTCCCACCGTATGTGAGGCACAGGTAGGCAACACTAAAGGCCTAGAGGCCTACAGCTGACATATCAGCCTCTACTCTATCCACTTACTATGGACACCTAGTGGCTCTGGTAGAATTGTCCACAGCATAGCCCTGATAGATCAGCACTGTGGCCCCTACTGCAGGTCGGGGCCACAGCCTGTCCATCCCCCCTAACCCTCTAGGGGAAACCTATCTGCCTCTAACATAACATCCCAAACGAAAACAAAACCCGGGGACCTCCCCGACCTTAGACAGCCTGCAACTACAACATTAGGAACACAAACAGTACTTTAATTTCTAAACATAAGCACTAAAATGAGGAACTCCGATGAGCCCCTCCTGCTCTTCTTGTCTTCTACTCTTTCTTCCAGGAACACCTGTAAGAAAAGACAAAAACAAAACAAAAAAAAAACACACCCTAATCTGCATTTACTATCTACCTAAACAACAACAGCCACAACCCTTACCATACAGGATAAACAGAACACTAAACAATCCCAAAAAGAAAAAATACATATTTTTTTTTTTTTTTAGAAAAGTAGAAAAGACAGTACATACATTAAGTACAGAAATGACATTGATAACAATACACCTTTTGGGGGGATGGAATGCCCTAAATGTCCCACTAGTGACTACAAGGCCCGAAGGCCAGTCCATTAAAGAGTCTCTCCTGGGCCGGAGCCCAGTGAACATAGTCTTTTAAGGCCATAATCCTGAAGGGGAGAGTCTTTGCGGACAATTCACACACTGTTTGAAGTCTGTAGTGTAAGATGTGTATTGCAATGTCATAAAGATAGAACAAAAAGAGATTTTGACTCACCAGCCTCTTGAAGTATTCGAACTAAGCAAACCTGGTCCCTTCCGAAGACTCTCCATGGCAGCATTTCTTCTGATACAGCTGGGCGGACATCTTCCGGGAACCCACAGGAGTGCACATCTGGAAACAGCTGGGCTGATGACATAACTGGAGAAGGAACCTTAGAACAGGAACAAAAAGAGAAACAGCTGGTCCGGCGTCATCCGATTACCAGGCGATGAACAGGCAAACAGCTGGGCTGGTGTCCTCTCTGGATCTGAAGTCATCTGGTGGTAGCAGTAGATGGTTGGTAATTGCAGACAGTTTACTGTAAACTGAAGAATGTGGGGCCCCGACTTTTTGTTTATTCATTTTGGCAGTTCAATAAAGGTACTTCACAGTTCAGATGTGGCAGTATTGACTACCACTGCTCGGCTCTCCATTTTGTAGGCACGGGCTTAATTTCTGAAAGGTCCTTGCACTGAGGCCAATAGTAGAGGGGGTCAGGGGCTTGAATTATTACTCCATCTGGACGCACATAATTCACACAGTGGGAGACTTCGCGTCCCTCTCCGTCCACAATTCTCACTCTGTCCATAAACAGTGTCCTGCCTCTCTTCCACTGTGTATACTTTTCGTGGAACAGTCTATTCTTTACATACTGGTTAGCCCCAGGATGCACATGTTTCATTGCTTCATCCCAGATCCAGGATTTCCTGCAGTTGTCAATCTCCTCCCAGACTCTCCGAGGAAAGGTAGGAAAGGTCATACCAAAGATTTCATTGGCCTTTCTGAACCAGTCTCTCCTCTTTACTTGCTTTGGTCAATCTGAGACCGCTGGCCTGGCTTGGGGGTGGCCAGTCCTGGTTCTGCCAGCTTCGCATCCTCAACGAAATTAAAAACGGATCCCTGACTTTTTTTTCTTCTGGTGAAGCCAGGGCAGTGGCATCACCACCTTAGCGGAGGTCGACATCTCCCATTCAAAGGCCTCTGCATCTCATCTTCACCTTCGAGACTTGGGCTAGGCCCCCCCACCTAGGGGTCTATTGATGCTTTATCTGAACTTGCCTTCTGAGATCCAGCATCCAAAACTTCAAGTTCAGATTCAGTCGCTAATTCTGCACTCTCTAACTTTGTGCCACACTCCCCCGGGGGACCTTCCTCCATAGGCTCCACCTGATGCTATGTGCTGCCAACTGCAGATTCTTGAAGTTGTGTCCATGTGGGAGCCAAATGAATTTGAGGCACTTTATCAAGCCATATTTTTGTAGACAACCAGCACCGTGAGGAATCATGAAGACATCCCTTCCAGCACTCAAGCACATCTGGCATACACGCACTGGATAATTAGGAATTGCCACATCAGGAGGGAGTTGCCCTCTGTAGCACCAATTTTCAATGTCTCTCAATCTATTTACTGCTGCTGTTACTGCAACCCGGGCATGATCCGGGTAACGAGCTGGTCCTGAGGCCATAACTGCAGAAAACAAACAAAAGTTCACTGTAATTGAAAGTCCCACTTTAAATGAACACACTCTGTAGCTTTAAAATGGCTCCTCTGCTGCTGTGTTTACTTTACTACCCCACCCTGTAATGGCGGCGGCAGCACTTCTGTGCATCAACATTCAGACTCTGGGTCAAGCCACTGTGCACCCGATTTACATCAGCTACTATTAACTTTTATTTCAAACTGCATAACTTGCTCTTTTCTGGCTGTTCTCACATCTACAGGATTTTCCTTGGACTTTTTTCACATGCTGGCAACATTTATTTAATCACAGTCCCTTTAACTTCAGGTTTCAGCACAGGATTGCCTGCTTTTACTAGCGTTGCATTTATTTTACAACTCACAGTCTCTCTCTGGCTGCAAACTTTAAACTGAGGCTACTTTCATTGCTATGCTCACATTTAATGGCTTTACAGACTTGCACTTGCTAGCAGGATATCACACAATTGCTACTTGCAAAGCGACTACACAACTGCACTCACATTTTGTATGGCATTACTGAAAATCACTGATTTGAGCAGTTTTAAATCGTTTACTCACTGTTATGGTAGCAGATTGCTGCGATGGGGGAAAACGGCCTACAGCCAGATTTTGAAGGCCTCGGATTTCAAACAGGCAGGCAGTCTCCAGCGATATTGTATTAATCACACTTCACAGATCCCACGACCGATAAGCGGGTTGAGCCCGATTTTAACTGGAAAATTCACTTTTCACTGTTTACAGCGCTTTGAACACTTCGCGAATGCTCCTCCACTGCCAGTACACGCACTACTGTCTGTCTCCCTCTCGAATGCTGAAGCAGACACATAAGAGCTGGCTGAGGGGCGGGACTAATGGCAAACTGACCAACCACATGACGCCATGCAAATGAGCCTCTTCTTCCTCACGAGGGCTCCTCTCCTCACGGCGATTGTCGAGCAGGCTAATTTAAACTGAAAAACTGCACTTTTTTTTTTTTTTCAACTGACTCCACGGCGGGAGCCCATTTCAACCATGTAACATTGCCATTAACTCTGCAGTCTCTAGTATTGCACAGAAAGCATTTCCAACGTCCAGGGCATAATTTCTCTGTTGCTACTTCTAGTTTTCCACACTTTTCTTTCACAGAAACTCATTTTAAAAGCATTTCAAACGTCCAGGGCATAATTTCTCTGTTGCTACACCTAGTTTTCCACACTTTTCGTCACAGAACTTTATTTTAAAACTGACAAACGCTGTAAACTATGTTGATGCAGGACAAGGACACACACTTTGGCTTTACAGCTCCTTGGTAAACAGTTGGCATTTTTTAAACAGCAGCACAAGATTCACAGCACACAGCACACACTAGGGAAATTGCTTCAACTTTTTTGGGCTACCAACTGCCAGATAGCCAAAATGCTAGCCTACTTGCCCAAGCACCTTCCTTCCCAAACAAATCCAAAGCGGTGCCTCCATTTTTGTAACCCTTGGTGTGTTTACTTTTACGGGTTCGGGGAAGGATGAGGTTACCTGGCACAAGAGACCTAGGTTTGACTACTTTGCACAGGGGCACCCAAATAAATCCAACTACAGGAAGCAATAACTGTAATGTCCAGAACCAGAATTGGGATTTTTCAGTGTGGTTTTATTTATTAACTCACTGAACATAAACAAAGCTCTGTATGGTCCCCCACAGGGCTACATAACTGTAATGCAGATTAGAGGTTAAACACAGCGGTCCATTTGAGGAATGAACACTACAACAGTTGTCTGGCTTTGGACCCACCAGGCACTCAGCCCGGACTTTGCATGCACATTGGATACACAGCTCGACTGGCCCGGCTCCCCTGCCGGCCACTCGACTGACGGTCCACTTGGCAATGAACCCAAACTCTACTTGGAAAGACATCCCATCAAACAAGGAGGCTCCCAAACTGTGGCTCCCCACCCCACTTAGAGTCTGCGACTCCTAGAGAGATTTTCAAGTTGCGACCCACGTCTGGGTACCCACCCCATCACTGGCCAAGCGCATGAGGCGAGTAGCAAAAACACAGAAGAAATCCGTGAAGGTGGACCTGGTTACTAAAGATGGGATTTATCCACCTCCAGCTCCACAGCCCATACCGGCCATTTCTCTGGACACACAGAACTTTAGACTTTAAAACTGTAGATTGACGGTGGATGACCTGAAGCACCCCCTCTGCTGTGAACTTTAACACTTTAAACAGATGACTGCTCTATTTGTTCATCCTAGTGTATATAGTCCTCCCAAACAGCAGTCCCCAATACTTGAAATCCAACTGAAGAAAAGAAGTTGTTTGCCCCTTCCAATGAGGCCAAACACTCACCCATTTGTTGCAGGTGCCCCACAGGCGAAGAAATGTAACCTTTGCTGTTATACATGAACAGACTGACTTAAATTAAAACAGGCAGCTTTCTTCCCAAAGTGAGAAGGGATTGCCCTGGAACCCACAAAGAACTTTTCCTCACCCCAGAGGGAGGGGGGTAAACAGACACTACTGGTGTCCCTCTTGTTTGCTTAAGGACAAACTGAAGACTGACTTTCAAATTCCCAAGGTTCTAGAATTATTCTGAGCTGAAGATTCCAACTGTGGCTCATGCAGCTGTAACAATTCTACTATGATGTCATCCCTCTAGTCTCAGCTGTGACTGAGGACAGAGTGAGACAGTGTGAAACCCATTTAACTGGAGTTTCACAAGCTGCCTTCCCTGCCTACCACTAGGTCTTACTGGGATTCTAGTAACCCCGGGTAACAAAGGGGTTACACCAACATTTCATCCACCTTCCTTCTAATGTTCTTTAGGATGGCCTCAGACACCTGGTAGACTGTCCATTGTAGGGGCTTTTGCATCCCCGTGTCTATGTCATGTGTTGCTAAGGGGGTTCATCTGAACCGGGCCGTAAACAAAGGGGCAAAGTCCTCTAAAACCTTCCATACTTCCTGGGTCTGTCCTGAGGTCATCTAGGGTGACAACTTGATTGCCTCCACAGATAACTCCTGCTTGCTTTCCTTTAGCAAGTCCAGGAGGGGGTCTTCCTCGTCCATCCCCTCCCCAGGACTACACACTGCAAACACCATGTCAGCCCTATTTGCATATGGCTTCATCATATTGACATGGTACTGTATATCCCATGGGTATGTCTCCTGTCAGGCAGTTCCACAATATAATTCACTTCATTGACCTGTTGGACTACCTTGCATGGTCTCGCCCACTCAGCCTGCAGCTTGTCCTTCCAGACTGGAATTAGAACCATTACTTCCTGACCTGCCCTGTATGAGTGAGCTCTGACTCCATGGTTGTACCAGACATTTCGCTACTGCTGGGCAGCTGACAGGTTGCTTTAGGCCACCCCCACAAGTTCCTTCAGCTTCTCCCTAAACTTAAGGACATACTGCACTATGGGAGTTCCCTGGGTGGCATGCTTGCCTTCCCAGTCTCCCTAGATAAAGTATAGGGGCCCATACACCCTACGTCCATATAAGAGTTTGAAGGGGGAGAACCCTGTTGGCTCTTGGGGCACCTCCCTGTATACAAACATAGGGGGGAAAAGGTATTTCTCCCTGTCCCTCCCATGTTACACAGCAAATGCTTAGAGCATTGACTTAAGGGTACCATTAAATCTTTCCACGAGCCCATTGGCTTGTGGGTGATAAGGTGTCATGTGTCTCTGCACCACCCCACACTTCTCACACAACCACTTCATCAAGTCTGACATGAAGCTACCCCCTTGATCAGAGATAAACTCCTGTGGAAACCTGACATGGAGAAAATCCCTAGCAAGGTGTCTGCCACTTTGTCTGCCTTAAGTGAGGAGAGGGCAACTGCCTCTGGGTATCGGTTAGTGTAATCAACCACCATCAGGATAAACTTTTTCCCGGAGGAGCTTGGGGTATTCAAGGGTCCCACAATGTCCATTCCTACCTTCTGAAATGGCTCCTCCACAATGGGCAAGAGAATTGTGGAAGCTTTTGTTTTACTACCTCCCTTCTCTGTCTGTTGGCACCGGTGACAAGACCTGCAATATTCTTTCACTTGGTGTGTGAAGTTGGGCCAATAGAAATTTTGGGCCAGTCGCTGCATGGTGTGAGCGATGCCCAGATATCTGGACATGGGGATGTTGTGAGAAATCTTGAGCAACCACTCACAATACCCCTGGGGAACGACAAGATGCCTGTCCATCACCCCACCTGTTGCACCTGGGTTATGCCCCCTTTCATCCCACATACACCTCACACTGTATTCCTGGTCTGTTATATTGTGATACTGCTATTTTGCACTAATATATAGATTTAGGCATCCATCATATAAGCATGAGTGCCAGGGATGTGCTTTGCTGCTAATATTTGCTAATGTTTACATTATTTCGTAGGATTAGATCATGCGTGACTGTTATACCTCACTATAATGCATTATGTGTGTCCTTTACATATATTCCTTATATAATCTACCTAATCACTGATAATATGACTCTGAGGGATCATCAGTGATTACTGTATACAGTACTTATATTCTCATATAATTATATGTAGTGTGTGTTTTACACTCAGGCAGATATGCCACGTGTAATAGAGCCCTGTCAGCAGTTCTGGTTGTCTCATTAGAAAGAAAACCTATGTTATGTCTTCTATTATACATAAGCAAGAAATGCCAAGAGTAATAGAGCCCCGTCAGCATTTCTTTTGTCCAAGCTATAATGCAAACAGAAGCATATTATTTGTGTCATATGATACTCATTAGTAATTCTGTCTCCTAAGTCATTATCCAATACATATTGTCTCTCATATCTGTAACTATGAGGTAATCTCTGTTGCTATGCTGTTATCTGTAGTATATAGCCTTCTGCTACCTACTGTAGCGGCAGGAGAGTGCAGAGAGAACAAGATCTTGGAGAACCTAAGATCATAGAAATACTGGAGATTATGTACATTCTTCAGGAGAGTGGTGAGAAACCCATCTCCCTTGTGATTTTCTTTGTCACATGCTTGGCGTAAGTAGTCTAATAAACATTTATTAGTACTCTTGCTTGTTTACGAATGTTTCTTAGCAGACTCCAAAGACATAAGAATTTGTACTATTAGTATTATTATTATTTACCCTACACACTAAGAGTGTTTAGGCAACACCCTCTGTCCTCACATCCTGTGTATACAACAGTCCATCATCCCAAAATACTCTATGCTTCATGTCACCCCCTGTGTCCCATCAGCTTCTGCACAATCTCTCAGCCTCTGCAAACTAGGGTCAATCCTCTGAGCAGCAGCAAAATCTTCACATTTTCCCAAAGCATGGGACATGTCCCCTTCAGTTCCTAAACTGTGGTCTGTAGCTCTAGCATCAGGGCATTCAGAATCACTGCCATACCTAAACTTCTGACCATTTGTTACCCCTTCCTCCTCAGAGTAACCTTCTGTAGATGTTTTGTGAATGGCTACTTGGGATGTACTACCTCCCTTTCACTATTCTCCATATCAGGAAACACAGGCTGGGGAACCAGCCTCCTATTCTTTTCCACAGCGGCTTCCATGGGGTTCAGGGAATTACAAGCAGCCTGTGCCATCTGACTGTGGGTAACTGCACACACTACGCCCTATAGATTATTTCCTATAATCACATCCAGGGTGAGGTTGTCTGCCACTGCCACTTTTTGCACCCTCTCTCCTGTCTCACCTCAATCCAGAAGAACACTAGCTAGTGGCAAGGTTTTCTCCTCCCTAGTGAATCCTCTCACAGTTACAAACTGGTCTGGTATAAGTTGTTCAGGCCCAACCAAATCCCTTTTACCAGTGTAAGAGATGCCCCCATGTCCCTTAACCCATGGATCTGTACCCCATTTATGGTAACTGGGTGTATGTGCTCCCTCATGTTTACAGGCACACTTTCAAGGATACACAGTGCACCCACCTCCTTTTGAGGGATGTTTTGCCCACTCTGTACCTTTTTAGGACACTGTCTAGCAAGATGCCCTGGCTGTTTACAAAACCAACATTCATAATTCCTTTTATCCAAGAAGTCCCTTTTTGGTAACTTGAGGCTTCCCCTTTCTGCAGAGGTGGTGAGGGTTTTAGTTACCCTAAAGGTGTGCTTTTTCCTTTTTGCCCTGCAGTACCTGCTCCCCCACTTCCTTTCAGAGCAGGCCTGCTCCTGGCATAGCAATCCGAGAGGTCAGCAGCCTGCTGTGCTGTTTTTGGATCTTGGTCCTCTAGTCAGGTTTTCAACTCCACTGGGCAAGCCCAAAAGAACTGCTCCAGTAATACAACCTCCATAATTTTCCCAACAGAGTTTGCTTCCACCCCCTTCCACCATTTCAAAAACTGATGTTGCTTCATGGCGAGTTCCTCAAAGCTCAAGTCAGGGCTCTTCAGAGATTATGGAATTTAACCCTGTAGGTCTCAGGAATTAGTTCATACTTTTAAAGTAAAGTAGTTTTAAGTTTCTCATAGTCTTTACTGTCATCATTGTCCATTTGGTCTAGCACCTCATGCCCTTTAACAGTAAGCAGCAGGGATAGCTGAAAGCTCCAGGCCTCCCTGAGTATCTTGTCCTGGATACAGACCTTTTCAAATGAATTAAAAAAATACATCCATATCCTCCCCTCTTTAAATTCAGCTATTAATTTGGAATTTAATTTATACCTCAACCCTAGAGTTTCAGGTTCACCCCTGCCACTTACCTCCTCTGACACTGGTAGTTGGACTCTTAGCCTCTCCAGTTCAAACGCTCTCTGGTGCTGCTGTTCCTTGGCCTCTCTCTGGTGCTGGTTTTCCTGCATCTCCAGTTCAGACTTTCTCTGCTTGAATTCCCTTTGCTGCTGGGCTTCAAATGTTCTTTGCTCCAGCTCCAATTTCCTCAGCTCAAATTGTAGTCTGATCCCTTCCAGCTCCAGCTCTGTTGTGGCCTTCACCTGATACTGTGGCTCTGGGTTCCCTCTGGTTTCACTGTCCTCTTCCCTGGGACTAGACACTGCGATGGCCCTTGGCACCCCTGTGCCAAGGTCTGGTCCCTTTTAGTCACTTGCCGTGACTCGAGGTTCTGGGCAACTGCTTGCTCATCAGCTGCCATGAGAGCCTCCACGAGGTTCTTTTTGGTTCGCCCCTCGCAATGGGTCCCTCTTTCTTGACACAACTGCCTTAACTGGTCTGCAGTGCATTCACTGTAGTTGGAAGCCATTTTCTTTCCCAACTACTGCTACACTAGCTTACACCGTAAAATAACAAAACAAACAAACAAACAGAACAAAAAAACAGCAGGAAACTTTATACTGTAACACAAGTCTTTTTTTTCCAAATCTCTGCCCTGTTTGTGTGTGGATTGTTTACAGTTTATCGATCTGATACACTGGCCTCGAATCCGACTACTATGCCTGTGCCATCAATATCTCTTGGATCCCACCACTATGCCACCAGATCTGTCATGAATCCACTCATGGGGACCAGGTCCACTGAGCTCACAGTGCACACCCTTAAAGAGCAGTCTGTGATGGAACAGGAATACCCCCCACGTGTCCTTCTAGAGTGCTCACTGAATTCACAACTGAACAATTGCCACAAAGGTCAAGGGCTTCCTCTCTAATCTGGGTAAAGGTAAAATACAATCTCCAGTCTATAGCCAGGTAAGAATCCTCCATGGTTGCTGCACTGGGGGAAGGATCCAGGTGTTACAAGCTCTTTGGGGCTGTCCTCAGAACCCTGATTGTGTCTTCTCCCACAGGTCATGCAGCAACATAGTTCAAACTCTACAGACCCCTCCCAAGACCTATGTATTTCCCCTACTTAGCCCCCAGATTTCTCTTCCAGGATCCTAGTCTTTAGTAGCTATGGTGGCACCATTAGCAATAAACAGATGTGTCATAGATTAATAAATGTTCCCACCATTATACACGCACAATGCACTCACAGGCAGTTTTTAAAAGCAAGTGCTTTTTGCTAATTACTAAATAATCATACAAGATTTACAAACAAAAGATTCAGAAATGTGGTTACAGGATAACATAAAAGTTGGAACAAAATACATACAAACACACTGTAAAAGTAACTGTCTAATGTCTACCTTGTCTGTAGAAAATATCAAAGTCCAGAAAATAAATGAAGTTTCTGCAAAAGTTTTCCAAGTCCCAGTTCTTCTTGTAGCCCTGGTCTTCAGTGTGAGTCAGACAGTTTGGTTTCTCTGGTGTGTCAGGAGAGGTGTCTCATGAAAAAGTGTGCACCAAAAGGCTGTGTTGATGGTCTTATGTACCCTGATTTCTGCAGTCTATGGTCTTATCTTTTGGGGCCAGCAGGGATCTCTCTTGCTGTTTCACACATTTTAAGTGAATCACAATTATTAATTTTATGTTAGATTTCTCCCTACACCAACTTCCTGTCTGGGCCTTTGATAGCCATGTCCTTTCTGCCACCTAATAAAATATAAATAGACTGATGCAGTTCCCAGAGATTGGCACTAGGTTCACAGATTGTCTATTTGAATAACCCCTGCTCTAAAACCATTTTATCTTTAATTTTAAAGTTTATGACCAGAGAGGAGATGTTTTCTATCTCCTGAATTTATGATACCTTTTCCTTTGAAAACCTAATCCAAACCTTCTTTGAAATATAATTTCATAGTCCTGTTAAGTAAGCCTTTCCCAGACAAAAGAGGAATGTCAGTCATTTGCAGTACATTCTCTCTTCTCCAGTACCCTTTAAAACACATTCTGGTCAGATACACCATGGCTGCATAATGAAGTTAGTGAAGTTGTATGGAATTGTTAAGGAGGTATGAAGAAACAACACAATGATTTGTAAGTAGTAAGATTGTTTTAGCTTCTTTTCTAAGGAAGGTATACAAATTATTAGTAAAATATATGGAGGTGCACATTTTAATGAAAAGAACAGGAAGCAATATAGGTTTACAAAAGAACCGCAGAGCAAATGCTACTGAGGTATGTGTCATCCCAGATGATATTGGCTGGACAGCCACATTTTAAAGAAAACACAATTGCACATACCCCAATAATGCAAATCATCATGGGAAACATATGCAAACCCCCATGATGGTACAGAAGGTGGCAGTACATGAAAAAGTACTGGCTGGTATATGTTCAGCCTTGGGATTATTTACACAGTTTTTTTTTAAGAGAAACAGGGTTTTTGTCCATGAGGTGATGTAAGTTATATTTAAGCAATGTGTTGATATCAGGAAGTCAAGTATAATGATGGACTGTTAGCAGAGAAAATGTGGTAGTAACTTTCAGAGGGGGTTGCTTTTCATAAGGGTAAGGCAGTTTGCTTGTGATAATGGGAATATAAGGAAAGTATGAGGTCTATACAGAAGTGGAGGACAAATATGCACAGTTTCATAAGGATGTGCTCAGATTGCAGGCAAATGTGATACGCAGGTTTGTTTTAGAAATAGGTAAAAATAGCGATACATGCAATTGATAGAAAGATAGATAGATAATTACATAGACATATAGTTAGAGAAAAAGAGAGAGACAGACTGACAGGCAGAATAGGACTGGCAGTGAAGTACTGAAGTGACGCTAACCCCACCCCCACCATTCAGAGATGGACAGGCACTGGGGTGTGCCTTTGAGTCGTTGCCCATAATATTCATGCCATTTCACCTCACCCTGCCCTGCAGACACAGACAAGTGTTGAGGTGTGCCTTGGGGTGTTCAAGCTTTACACTCACCCCATTCCATAAGGAAATACGCTGAAATGGGTACAGTACTGCATAAGAAAATGGAGTGAACTTTGGGGCTGAAGAGTCAAAGGCACACATTGAAACCTGTCACTGGCTGCAGGGTGGGGATGGGGGGTGGAATGGCATGAGCATTACTGTTGACAGTCCCAAGTCACACCTCTGATGCCTGTCAGTCCCTACAGGGCAGGGTGTTATGGTCAGAAACCCAAATGCCCTGGGCATTGTTGCATGACTTCTTGACCTAGCAACAGCATTTAATGAATTACATTATAAGGACAAGTAAATGTTTTTAATACGTTTACGAACAGTTACATAAACTTAATTTTCTTCATAGAATAATTTAAATTTAGTAACAGTGGTAGTACAAAGCAATTACTCAGATAACTTGAAAACTATAACTACTTTATATTGTAATTGACACCCCATAAGGACCTCCTTGAAACTGAGATGCAAATGTCACGCATTTATCAATTTTCTAACAGGAATATTTTACTATCCTAAATACATTTCTTGCTTCAGTAATTGCTCAGCACATCTATTGCATGACCTACTCATTGACATTTTACATCTGCTGTGCAATGTATTGCTACTTACTACACCAACATCATGAACCATACAACAGATGACTGCCATAGCTAGGGAGGCAGTATAGCACAGTGGTGTAAGGCTCTGAGCTACAAATCTGGAGATCTGGGTTTAAATCCTACAGTCCCCACATGCATACTGGGGGAACCTAAGCAAGTCACTTAACTTTCATGTGCTCCCAGGTTGCCCCTGTAAACAAGCTTTCACCTTAGTGTACCACTCCTGGTTAAACAATTGAAACTAAAAAAACACAATATATTATGCTTTATTTTGCTACTACAAGCTTTGATTAATACATCCATCCTTAAATGTACTTTTTATAGCTTATGTGTCTGTGACCTATGCAGAACTACACTTAAAATCTTGCACATAAATAAATAAATCATCAGAATAACATTTATTTCAGTAGTATCCCCTTCCATTTCAGGTGCCCGTGACACTATATGTGTATATATATTTTTTTTATATATATTTTAACTTCAAAGCACTAAACTTATTCAAATGCACAAAACACAAGACTTTATTCTCTTCACACATTACTGCTAAACTTCAGGTCCCAGAGAGATAAAAATGTAGAGCTTCCCTAGGTATGTGGGTGTGCTTCAGCTGTGTGTGTGTGTGTGTGGGGGGTTATAAAAGCTTTTAAGAAACAGACACTCTAGTATCCAATATGGGATAGTCTTCTTTGGGTGACATATTTTACTCCTTTGTGGGCTTATACCTTAATTGTAATTCTTGTATTGCAAGTGCTTGCTTTCCTCAAGTGCTATAATTTCAGGATGCAGTTTCACAAATGCTGTATAAGGATGCAGTTTCAGGCACTCCTTAATTACTTTTTCTTTCCTTCTGAACCTTAAGCTCTGATGACCCAGGCAGCTCTGATAGTCAGTTGTTCCAACATGACAGATCGACCTCATGCCCTTCCCACATAAACCAAAACAAAGGTGGGGGGCGGATCTTTAGGAGCTTCTCAGGTGGAGGTGGGGTGGCTCTCATCCCCAAAAAAAACTAATGCTGCCTCCCACTGCTCAGGTTTCAGTTCTTATACCTCCCATTTAAGAAAGAAAATAGTGCCCTGCAACCATTGACTAGCATGAAAGTGTATTTATTTGAGGGTGGAAAGCATTTCTGGGAGGAGACTATTTACACCTTCAGCCAGTTCCACAGACAGGAAACATGACATCAACCCTTTTGTACATGCAAAATGTCTGCAGGATCTGCTCACTGCAGCCGTAAAAATATGGGCATCCTTCTGATAAACCTTATATCCTGTCCTGTTGGGGAACTTAAACTTAACCAAAATCATAGAAAAAGATGACAGAATTATGCCAGCAGGGGTCAAATTGCCACAGCTACTAATTAGCAAACAAATAAAATGCCATATTTAGTTGAGGACTTGGTTAAGCAGCGTGAAAGCTAAGCACACAACTAAGTTAAATATTTAAAAAATTGAGCAATAGCTGAAGACTGTGAATTATTCTCACCAAGTTAGCTGAAGGTTGAGAATAAGCGCTTTATTTACGTCTTTTTTTAAGTGGAGTATACTGAACATCAGCTGGGCTCAGCAAAATAATTTGAATAGTTTAACTGCACCATACATACTGTATATGCTTTTATTTTTCTGACGAAATAATAGAATGGTGATTTTTAGGTTTTACATTTATCCTAAAATTATAGTATAAGTTTAGATAAGGAAAGTATCTATATGTGACACAAATCAAGTATCATGCACTGACTCATCATAACCTAAACTTGTCCCCCCTTTGAGGAATTTAATTAGGAACCATCTTTAGTCTTTCATGACAGTAGGAAATAGGCTCAAAGTGATACAAGTGGTAAGTCTATAGGGTAAATATTGTTAAAGCAGCAGTACTAGGTATTTTTTTTCAGCCCTTTGACACTGCCGGGGGAGAAGATCCACCCCCTATATAGTTCAGATTTTGGCATATACTGGGATCCAGGTGTCATGTGGCTCATGCTGAGGTTTTGTTTCCCATGTGCATCCCCCCCCCATCCCACTGCCTGTGGCTGGGCCAGTCGAGCAATAACTTCAGCACATGATCAGGCGTGCTCCTGCACCCGACATGCAGAGGTCCACCGGTTCCTGCCCCGACAGACTCCCAGTATGGTCCTGGACTGTCACAACTCCCTGCTAACACTAGGGACCGGTAGGCACCAGGTGCCATAAGAAGGCTAGCAGTCCCTGGAATGCTCAGCCTCCCCCCCCGGCTGACTCGCTGACATCCAAGTTCCACTGCTGAACCCCGGTTATCGATGCCACAGACAGAAGTGCTTCTGCTGCATCAGCGGGCCAGCCACAGCAGTACTAATTAATAAACAATCTAACCAAAGTAACAAGGCCTACCACAAGGCAACCAAAATGTTGGTGTGTATTGGCAAGTGGTTTGATAGCAGGAGGGAAGCAGCTATATTACCCCCCTGGTGAGGCTATATTTCAAATACTTTGCCCAGTTCTGGAGTTCCCACCTAAGAAAAGACAAAGACAGGCTAGAGATGGTGTAGCATAGGGTAACCAAAATGATTCAGGGCCAGCAGGGCAGCTCCTACAAGGATCGGCTTAAGGCCTTGAATATGTACTTGCTAGAGGACTGAAGGAAAAGGGGTGCTAGAGACCTTCAAGTTCCTGAAAGGAATGCACAAGGTAGATTGTGAGGAAATATTCAGTAGGAATGGTGGATCAAGAACTCGGAGACATGAGTGGAAGCTGGTGGGGGAAGGGGATGCAGGAGGGACTTGAGAAAGTTTTATTTTACAGAAAGGGTGGTTGAGCGATGAAGCTGCCTAACAGCTGATATTGTAGGTGCAAGAACCATCAGTGGTTTCAAATTCAGTAGGGAAAGAGCAAAAGGCTTTATAGTTACACAGGAGGAAGCAGTAGGGCAAGGTGGGAGGCAAGAGCAACAATCCTAATTAGACAGTAAGTCATGGGGTAAGATAGGGTAAAATAGGACAAATGGACCTATGGGCTCTCTCTGCTGACATGTTCTGTTTGTATGTTTTTATGTAATAAAAATATTCTTTTTAACAATCATTATGTCAGACAAGCCCCCCAACTAGTAAAACTTAAACCCTTTGCTTTCCATTTTTTTGTTTCTTTATATTCTTTATAGCACAGATCCTTGCCAGGCATGCCATATTGGATTCTGAGGGAAAGGGGTGGTGCCATGCTCTCATTGGTTATTTTGCCTGATGTAATGGGAATGCACTGACCATTCCTGTGTTTGTTCATAGGAACAAGTACTGTAAACAAAGGGTGGAAAACAGGAAATGGTATGTGGCTGCCATATTTCCTGCAGATCCACACATTATAAATGCATTAAAATTATTTTCAGTTATTCCTTCATATACTCCAGTTAACTGAATGCAATCACTATTATAGGACTAAAAATTCTAAAATCAGAATTTTAAAAGCTCTGTGGTACATGAAGTGGAAGGTGCCTTTGTTTTCTCACTTTTCTTCTGTGGACTGTGGAAAAACTATCATGGTCATGCTTAAAATGTGGCTGCTAAACTATGTGGGCATGTCTAAAATGTGGACCGATTATAGTGAACATATCTTAAATGTGGATAAACTACTATGGGTGTGTCAGAATTGTGGATAATTGATTAAGAAAGTGGTTGTAGTAGTTGGTGAGGTATTGAATTATGATTTTCCTCTGTTCTGGTTGGCTTACAATAGATACCTGTCATATAAATCAGGACAGCTGAGTACACTAGTCAGATGGCTGATAAATAATTTGCATGGCTAATGTTTATTCACTCTCAACTGGCATTCAGTTGACACTGAGTTGGCCACTAGTTAAGTACTCTGAACACTTTATGCATTTGTTCCATATGGATAATTATCTCATCATCTTATTGTAGCAACAGTTAACTCTGTGACTGTGTCACTGCATGTTGAGGTCAAGCGACCAAAAGACAGTGTGGTAAGAGGTTCACCTGAAAGCCAAAAAGGGGACTAGCACAGTGAAGGTGTGGGACTTCAGGGAAGCAGACTTCAATAGGATGCAAAGGCTGCTGGGAGTCAATATTGGGAATAGCAGGAATAGAAGGGGTAGAAGGAAAATGGGAGGTGTTCAGATTAGGTGTGCTAGAGGCTGTGGCCAGTTGGGTTGATAGGGATAGCATGAGGAAGAGGACAAGAGGACCACTGTAAATCACACAGGATTTGAAGGAAGCAGTGAGAGTAAAGAGGACATTTAAAATACAAGGGCCTTCTGCAGCCTTTAACTGTAACATGTCTACCTTGAACTGTTTCCATCTTCTCTCCACCCCTTTAACCTCTGTTATTCCTCCATATTATCTCCTAGTAGTCCAAGTAGCCTTTGCATCCCTCAAAGTCTTCTTTTCTGAAGTCCTGCACTTTTACTGTTCTGTTCCCCTTGCTTGCTTCCACTTGAACCTCCAGATACGCTGTCTTGTGATCACTTGATTCTAATGATTACTGGACTGCTGTGTTTAGGGTCAGCTCAGTGTTCATGAGCACCAGGTCCAATAGTGCTCCCTCCTTTCTAGGGCCAACTGTGCAAGGAATGCTTCCTGGCAGACCTCTACCAGGAATTGGTTCCTTGCACTTGAGTTGGTTCATTGCACTTGAGTTGGTTCATTGCACTTGTGGAAATTGTGACTTTCCAGTCCATGTTGAAGTCCTCTATTATCACTACTTCCCCTGACATGGATGTGCTCTTCAGAATTTCATCTAGTTCCCTATCCATCCTGATACTGGTTTGGTGGCATGTTAGCTACCCTCACCCTGATTTGTTTCCCATTTCCTGTTGTTACTGGTACCCATGTGCTGTTACTAGTACTCACAGAGTCTCTGAACCTCCAGATCCACACACATTGTTTATTTCTGTGGTTTAATACCTTCCCTTACATAGAGTGCTACTCCATTCCCTTGCCCTTTGCCCTGTCCTTCCTAAATAATGCATATCCCAGTATGGATGTTTCCTACTCATGGGTCTGATTTGCCCATGTTTCCATGACAGCCACCAGGTCTAAATTACCCTCCGCTATCAGTGCTCGAAGTTCCTACATTTTGTTACCCAAACTTGCTGTATCAGTGCATACCAGCTTCCAATACAGTCCCACTCCCTCTCCTTGTACTGCCCAAGATTTCGCCTACTTTGAACATGCATTTGATGAGAAAAGGCTGGAAGGTCCCTCCTGGGTTTTCTCTATGCTAGTGTACCTAATCAAGCCCTTTCTCACCCCTTCCTAGTTTAAACTAACGTAACATACTGAGCCCATCTGGCTTCCAGCTCCCTTTAGCCCTCCTCATTAGGGTATAGAACATGTCTTTTAAACAGCCTCCACCCCCTCCAAGTCAGGCTCCAGTCCCCAAGGAAATGAAATTCCTCTTCCCTGCACTACCCAGTTAGCCATGCATTGAACAGAAAAACATAAAACAGTTCCCTCTCATTCATGTATGACTGTGGTAGTACCCCTGAGAAGGCTACCACCACTGCTCTTTCCTTTGTTACTTTCCCTAGTGCATGGAAGCTTGCCAGACCTCTTGCAAAAATCATTTGTGTTTGTACTGTCAGCTCTGGCCTGCCCATCCCCTCTCCTTTGAGTTCCTCCACTATAGACACAGTTCAATTTTGCTTCATTTTTTTTTAATTTATGTTTATTGTTTTGAAAATAAAAACAAGTACATGTTACCTCATACAGGGCAATAAAGATGAGCATTTACAGCAAAACAACTGATCAAATATTTGATATACAATTACACATCTCCTGTAATCTGTTACAATAGGAAGTGGGGGGTTCCCATGAGTTTTATTTAAACCATGTTATTACCCAAAGTGCCAGCCATCTTAGCTGCTCTGAAAATTCCCTAATTAGGTAGAATTTATACAGACATGTTAACTGAAGTCACAGTGAACTGCTATTTATCCAAATTTCAGTTTAATTTTATAGGTTAGGAGTGGTGAGCTCCCTTAACCCTACTACACAACATGATCTCTATCAATCGGTTAGTTACTGAGATTTTCTACTTCAAAACTTAACTTCAAATTCAAGTCGGCATAACAGACAGACCAACTCTTTAAGACAAGACTTTATTGAGACTTAGTACTCCTCCCAAGTCCGAGAAGGCAAGGTACAATAATTACCCAAGAATGGTGTTTATCACTTTATAGACCTAAGTATCCTGCACTAAAGCCCCCTGTCAGAAATTATCCAATTAACCCACCTTTCTCCTCCTTCAGGGAAAGAAAAAGAACAAGTGAACATTAAGCATACATGAAAAAAGTCAACAGAAATGGACTTAGATCCATTTCAGTGTCCCAAATGTCCCAATTAAGCTCACTGATGGCAACGAATTTCGGCATTTAATCCAGTTTGGTCAGTCCTCACCTGACTCCTCTCTGGTAACATCTTCCTCCATGTTGGGCCTCTCTCATGAAACAAACTCCTTCTCAATCTTTTCTAGCCATCTTCCAGCATCCTTTGGCTCTGAGAACTGCCACGACTTTTCCCGCATATGAGATCCTCAGTTGCACTGGCAGCAAAAAGGAATGGATGATGCTGAGTGCTCTTAATTTCTGCTGACTCCATCAAAACATTTTCTTCGGGCCCTGGTTTGGAATGAGAGGTCTGGGAAACATTTTACATCCGAGTCATTGATAGTTAGTGGGTAAGCCGCTCGAGCAGCAGATAAAATCATGTCTCTGATGTCTGTTCCTCTAGTCCTGACTAGGATAGTATGGGAAACATTTGAATCTGTGGGCCTGACTCTGAGATTGACCTGGTATGCACGCCTGAGGTTACTCCAATCAAGCTCAGCTGGGGTAGATATTGAAGCCTGTAGCCACTCCACCATAAATGCAAGTAAATGAAGTCCCTCAGCACCTTTGGGTACTCCAACAAAACAAAGTTTGCCTGCCCTTACTTCACTTTCAAGAACCTCCAGCCTGCCCCACAGCTACATATTTTCCTGTGCCATCCTGGTGATGTGCATGTGCAACCTTAAGTGGATGATATACCAATTTTTCTCAGAGATACCAGCTGCATATTGAATCTTATTAAGGAGAGCAACAGGACATGAGTAGGACAGAATAGTGTACTGGTCACCTGTGATGTAAGGGACCTACATATTTATTTCCCATGAAGAAGGCATTACCGCCATGGGGGAATTGTTAGAAAATAGACCACCAGGCTGTCATGCCCCTTCTAGAGCTCTTCAAATACTGGCTGAAATTATTCGGAAGAACAACTTTTTCAAATTTAGTGGAGGTTTTATGAACAATCAATGGATACAGCAAAGGGGAGTAGAATGGCCCCAGGTTATGCTAATTAATGTATGCATACGTTAGAACAAAAGCATGTACTAACAGAAGACACAACCCCATTTTTTCTGAGAACATCACCATGGAAGTGTTACATAGAAGGTATTGTATTCATTTGGGTGGGCTCAGAAGAGGAATTAAAGGAGTTTAGGAAAATATGTATACAAGGAATCCAAATTTATCATTAAAGGTGGATTTTAAACATGAAACCTGTCTTTATAAAAATCCCACAGATTAAGAACATAATCTTAACAGCAGACAGCTTCCACTAATGTTGTTTGATGGAAAATATTCCACATTCTGAACTTTTGAAGATAAAAAAAAATAGTATCCTTGAGGAGGATTTGGAAAGGAACTGTGACGAGCAGGTCAACAGATTTGCCAACAGAAGGTATGCCAAGGGAACTCTCAATTGGGCCCTTGAGAAGGTCAAAACTGTTAACAGGCAAGACACTTTAGGGGTCAGACTGAAAACAGTGAACAGGGACAGAAACATTATTTTTGCAACAACCCATTGTGATATTTAACCATCAATTCGTAAGGCTGTACATGAACATTGAAAAAAGCACTTATATGAAACATTGGTGGACTGCTGGGTCAAGTTTTGGTTTGCACAATAAAATCCCACTGTTATGCTCTATCTTTAGTGTGAAGTGTATCCTTTGGTGCAGTAACTTGATGCAGGGCTTTCCGCGTTTATTGATTGCTAGTGCTCTAGCCCAGGGCACGAGTAACACATGGGAAGTTGATCTTCCTGACATTAGTATCAATATTCATTAGAGAATATTTTTTTTAACTTTTGTTTTTTCTAGGGTTCATAACGCGCCTTGGGTAGTCTAGCTTAAAAAGGACTGTGTAAAAAGCATGCGCCTGTCCCCAGCTGAACTTGTACTGCCTTTGTGTCGGATATCACAGTGTTCACTATGACAATAGACTGTGATATCACAAACAACAACTGTAATCAGGAGTGTAACTGGAAATATTACTTTTGTACACACTGTCCAGCTGGTGCCTCCACCCCACCTCCATTTTGTCTGGTCATGTGTTACTGTGTATAGAGTTAAAAAAAATCAATTGTTTCCAGATGTCTCATAGCCTATCTCTAAAAATGTTGTACACGTATCTCCATGTCCTAAATAACAGAAGTTCAAACAGTTACAAACAGTTATCAGTGGCCTCTAGTTGATGGAATTCTGAAGATTAGAATGAAAATGATTAGGAAAAGGCATATGGTTTAGGACAGGTACTTAGAACTGTACATGAACGTGTACAGTGAGTAGGCCTGCCTTCACCATTGATTTTACGGTCAGTTGAGGACAGTTGTATGCTTTTTGAAGGGCTTGATAAAATACGTGGGATGGTATATATCCGAAAAAGCTTAGTAGACCAATATCAGGAGGAAGTTGAAATAAAAAACAACCTAAAGCGAAACATAATTGTCATAGTGGTAATAGTTTATCTGAGTAGAGAGATACTGTTTAAAAGGTACCTAAACAAGCAGTTTTTTAAAACTGCAAACTCCAGAATCTGGCTTCATAACAAGGTAAAGTAGAGGATGCTGTTTACATTTATGCTAAAATTGCATTTATGTGTAACCCCCTTGTTACCCGGGATTACTAGAATCCCAGTAAGACCTAGTGGTAGGCAGGGAAGGCAGCTTGTGAAACTCCAGTTAAATGGATTTCACACTGTGTCACTCTGTTCTCATTCTCAGCTGAGACTGAGGGATGACATCACCATAGAACACTTGCAGCTGCATGAACCACACTGGAATGCTGCAGTTGGAAGTTAGGATAGAATGTTGGGGATTTTGAACAGATTCTGTGTGCAGTCTTGGAGAGAGGAGCAGCACAGCAGTCTGTGTGTAGGCTCTCAGAGCCTTAAGCTCTGTTTTAGAGCTACTGTAACGGAAGTGTGTGTTTCCACTGAAAGAGGAACATAGTAAGCTGTTTGTGAAGTGGTGGAGACCGCTGTTACTGGTCAATGTGCCCCATCCCTGAGGGGATGGGGTAGAAAGGTTTGTCTGTCTTCCAGGGGCAACCCTCTTGGCTCTGGCTAAGGAAGAAGCTGCCTTATTTAAAGTTGTGCTGCGGCACCAGAAGCTGTAGGAGAGAAATTCCTGTGAGGAATCGCCTGTGGGGCACCTGCAACCAAAGGGTGAGTTCACTCTGACAGAGGGCCTGCGTTTTAACCTGAACTGTTGGAACATGGGGATTGGACTACTTAATTTGTAGGAGGTCTAGTGTAATAGACATTGCCGGTTAATTCAAGTAGGTTCAAGTCCAGCACAAAGAGTGAAGTAAAGTGGGGATTGGACTGCTTAATAAGCGGGGGGCCTAGAGCAATGGGCTAAGCCAAGTAAAAGTAGGTTCAAGTCCAGCACAATGGGAAAGCAAGACAAGTAGAGGAAATGTGACATACATTTAGCCTTAATCTACATTGCCAAGCTTTACAGAATGAGATGATTAATGTCCAGAGAAACGGCCGGATATGAATTGTGGAAGCGAGAGGTGGGAGACCCCCCCCCATCAGTAGTAACCAAATTCACCTCTACAGATTTGCTCTGTGGCACCTTTACTTTCTCTCAGGTACTTGGCCAGTGCATGAGGAAAGTACCCAGACGTGGGATTAAAAGGAGAACTCCCTGATAGAGCTGAGGTGCTCTTAGGGGGTTTAGGGAGCCACCAGAAAAGGTTTCCATGACATATGGAAGGTGTCCAAGTGGCTGGCAAGGGAGCCGAGCCAGGGAAATCCCAGATAGTGTACATGTTTGGGCTGTGTACCTAAAGCAGCGTGCAAGTCCAGGCTGTGTGCCCGGTAGGTTCAGAGCCTGAGGGCTGAAGTGTTGAAGAAGTGTTCTTGATTCTTTTTAATCTGCATTACCAGAAGTGTAGCCCCATGGGGGTCCGTCTATGCTTTGTTTGTCCTGCTTGGATGTGAATAAAAGACACACTTTAGAATCCCATTCCTGGTATTGGACATTACAGTTATTGCTTTCTGTTTTCGGAATTACTTGGGTGCCCCTGTGCAGAGTAGCCAAACCTAGCCCTTGTGCCGAGTAACCTATTCCTCCCTGAACCCAGTCCTCACCTGGTACTGCTGTCAGATTCAAACAGCATACCACCTGTCGTTTGCAAAAAGGCAGGGGGGAAGGGTTACATATGTAAATAATATAAATGCAGTTTCATAGCTTTTGAAAAATGTAAACATCAGCCTTTCACTTTCAAAAACAGCCTTGGTGTCTCCCTAACATGTCTGCCAAGTGTGTTAAGTGATGCGTCATGATGACATCATCGGAGTTAGAGACAGAGATCCACATATATTTCTATATTGCTAGCTAGTTCTTCTTTCCTTCTTTATTTTGAATTGTAGTACCGGAATGATCAACACCATATATTAACTCGTGGATTATTTTGATCAGTACACGTTAGGCTATGATTTTGTTAATTTTGTTTACTTTAACTTGAGGAAAATGTTTTGTAGTTCGACTGACTTTTTCCTTGGCAAACTGCATTACAGTACAACACTTCAATTACCTGATGATCAAGTGGTTTTATGATGCACTGAATTTTGTTTTTTGTTAACCAGGAGAGACACATTAAGCTGAAAGCTTGTTTACAGGTGTGGCCTGGGAGCACAAGGAAGTGTAATGACTGGCTTAGGGTCACACAGCAAAGTACCGGTCTGATTCAGTTCCAAAGTCCATGCTCTCTTGCTAATCCACAAATAAGGCTTTCTTTTCCCATGTGAACCTCCTGCATCTAGCCTGCCTTCTGTTGAACACCCCATCATCCATGCCCTGTCCTTAGTACTGCCTGGTGCCGCATATGTGCTTACGGTCTCATGAAGAGAATTATCATACCTCAGATTGTAATCTTGTACCTCAGAGAGTTGTGCACACCTATACCAATATGCATCATCAGCTGGCACTGTTAAAAAATGCCTCCCAAATCACTCTCCAATCACATTCTCAGTGTTTGACTTCTGCTCCCACAATAAACATTGAGTGGATCACCACCCTTCTGCACAGTGATAGTAGTATGTACAGTCCCCTGTTGTGTTTTTTCCCACATTAACCAACAGCTAGGTCTTCCTGGAGGGCCAAGCAATAAGCATCATGACCCCCCCAGAAAAACTGCTGTTCATGCCCTCTTAAGGGCTGCACTTACAATGGGTAACGATATTATTAGCAGGAGAGGCATACTAATACCGTGAGCAAATCCACCCGACTTCTAGTGTCAGTCTACTCCTTTACCTGTGATCTGCAGAACCCAGCAGGACAGTTCCCAGCAATTTTTCTCCAGTACTTTTCTGTGTTCTACTCCAAAATTCGAGTTGGCTGGCTACCACCCTTCCAAATCTTGAATGAGCTATACACAATTCCCTCAATACTGTCCTAACAAACGTCAACCCCACCCCCACACCCGAGGGTAATCTCCCTACACTGAATTCAAGTGACAGTTTAGGCGCAGCCCTGCCACTCTGAGTATTTGTCATCACTGGCTACTCTCATCCACAGTCAGGTAGTGATCACGATGCTGGCAGCCCCACATTTCAGATCTCACAGTGATCTGCTCAACGTCCTCCTTCATGTCTTCAGCTAACCTGCATATAGCTATACCCTGCTGGAATGGCCTCTTCAGTCCCTCTCTGGCATTCATTCTTTTCACCTGCTCCCCACACCAAAAGCTGGTGAGTTCACTACCCTTCTGCATCATGAATGTGGTTAGTACATTCTCCCATGTTATTTTTACATATTAATAATAAACATGATCTCCTGGTATGCCAGGCTGATAGCTGCATTGCACAAATGGAAAAATAGGCTTTCCTACCCATGTAAGAGCTATGCCACCTATGATTAGGCACTATTAAATGATGTGCACACCTATCATTCAGCGGTGCCTAATCAAAAGTAGCCTAGATATTTCAAGGATAGGAAATCCCATCATTCCCCTTGTTCCCTGTTGCTATCAGCCTGACTTACTGGAAATATATGTTTATATTTGATATGTCAAAATAAAACAGGGACTCTACTACTTGCATTCATGATGCAGAAGGGTGATGAGCTCATCAGATTTTGGTGTGAGGAGGAATAGTGAAGAATGAATACCAGAGGGGGACTGAGAAGGTCACTCTTGCAAGGTACTGCTATATTCAGGAAAGGGGAAGGAAGAAAGAAGGAGAGAAATATGAGCAGATTACTGTGAGAAGTAAGATGTGGGGCTGCCAGCACCTTGATCACTACCTGACCCCGTTGTCCTGGCCAACATTCCCCTTTCCATAAAACCAGTTCATGCAATCATCCAAGGCTGTGTGTGGATATTAATGTATGAAATGGCTACCTCTACATGTTCAGTCACTTCACTACCAGTCTAGTATTGCTTGTAAAGCACCTCCAGATACAGTGTATATGAAAACCACTATATAAATGCTGATTCCTATTATTGTTATTATTTCTCATGGAAAAAGAAGACAAGACAAGCATATATTTGAGTTTTGAGAAAGTATGAACACTAACATTGGACTGAACAAGAACTTTGCTACAAAACAGTGGTGGCTCTAGGGGGTGGTGAAGGGTGTGGCACCCCCCCCCGTTCACAAATAGTAATGTACTTGCATGCTGCTGCTGCTGCTGCATTTCACTTTGTTGAAGAAGTCTGATTTCTTAATTGTACAATTGTTTACATTCAAACTATGGATTACATTGGTAGGTTCTGTCAAAAACGTACTAGATAAGAACAATAGCAGAAAATATAATGGTTTAATAAAAATGTTAAAACGTGTATATTAAGCATGCACACCACCCAGCACTCCCACTGTAGCATCCTGGATCCACCATAACCACTCGACCACCAGGTTATTCAAGAGTTGTACTGCACTGTGGTTTGCCACAGAGAAAGTCGGTTGGATTAAAACACAATTTCAGCATGTTAAAATAAACAAAATGAACAGAACCAGTCTAACATGTGCATTATACAAAATAATGCACATGGTTTTGACCATTTGGGTGAAACAATTCTATACAAAGGGAAAACATAACTAGTTAGCACTACAGACAGCCATATATCTCTCTGACTTTGGCTCCAATGATGTCATCACATAACACATTTGGTGGCCATTTTAGAAGCAAGTAAGACAGTTTTTTTGAAATTAGAAGGCTGATTTTACACTATTCAAATGCTCTGGAACCACATTTAGGTAAATTATATAAATGTAGTTTTAGCTTTAATAAATACAGTGCCTTTCCTTTAGTCACCTACGGAGTCAGATTTTTGAATAGTTTGTTGTCAAAATGCTGTTTAGGTATCCTTTAAGTCAGGGCTAAAGCAAAGCTAATTAACATTATACAATGGCAAGAAAAAATCATGGACTCTGATTGGTCAGTCTGGGACTGGACCCGTGATGTTATCCCAGTACAACATCACGGATCTAGTCCCAGCACAGAAAAGACCGCATCAAATGTTAAAAAAAGCAATCACTCCACAACGCGATTGCCTGCCCCACTATCCTCGCTGACAGGACGATCAGTGTTACTACCTGGTCTGCCCTACACTGACAGCACTCTGTTTACTGAACACCGAGTTCAAATCTGCTCCTAAGTTACCCGATAAAAGAAACTACATCGCGAACCCTGTAATTTCAGACCCGAGTGAGCATGCATTTTAAACAGTGACACGGCTGCTCTACTCACAGCACTTCGCTGAGTCCTTCTCTTGCCATAACGCTCGCTGGCTTCTCAAATACATTTCTTCATTTTAGTTATTATTTTAAAACCCAGACTAACCTTCCTTCACTTCAGGATTGACACCACACTGAGCGAGTGAAGTGAATCACCACATCAAGCGATGAAATGCGTCACCAACGTCTTTTCAAGAGCATATAGAGTCTCTACACTGTCTCTCTCAGTAACATCAGGGTGAAACAGGAGTGAATTAGCAAGAGAAAAAAAATTAAACACCAGCGTCTTTTCAAGATGCATACAGGATCTCTACACTGTCTCTCTCAGTAACAGCAGGGGGAAAGAGCAAAAGGACAAGGTGCACAGGGGGTCAAAAAGACAGAGCCACAAAGACAGACATTAAAAGAAATACAGAAAACCATGTAGAGGGCAGCGCCACCTCCTGCACAAGACAGGAACTGTGCACTTTTTTTTTCAATAAGTATACCTGCCCAAACAAAAAAATGAAATAAATTTATATTTTAAACAGGTTTTCCTATCTTTTTCTACTTAAAATAAAATGAGCCATTGTATAATAGCAATAAGGCACTCCAGGGTGTGTGTGTTGTGCTGGGATAACATCACTTCTGGGGTGATTAGTCGCACGCCTCGCACCCCTGCGGCCTCACAGGCTGACATTATCCCAGCACAACACACACCCTGTCGTGCCTTATTGCTTAATTAATTGTTTCATACAATGTATTTTGTATGAATTGCTTGGATCATAGAAAGGTACACAAATAACCTGTTTCTAAAATTCTGCATGGCATACAAGTGTATGTGTAAAGGAGAACTGCCTCTCTCTCAGATACAGCACCACCTGCTTTTAACACTGAGCATGAGACCCAACAGTACTGTCATTTTTTTATCTCCTCCACTAGTGCCCACTGTCGCTGAGGCTTGGTCAGGAAGCATAAGCAGACCTGGATAAATTGTAAAATCCTCAAATAGTGTTCTATTATTTATTTAGCTTTTGTTTGCTGGGTACGCATACTAGACAAAAAAATGCCTATTTTCAGGTGCGACCCAGGAGATTACATAGGTAAAAATACAGAATAATGTAAAGGTACAACAAAAATAGGATAATCTGAGAAACACCAACATAGTGACAGAGGTGATAAAGGCAAGGTACAATTACATAGAGGAATGAGCATTAGGACAAGTCATAATACAGTGGGATTTTTGTTATACAATATTAGTGGCAACGATAACAAAAACAAAAAGAAATATACAG
The DNA here is from genome assembly GCA_016271365.2 of Neoceratodus forsteri. Lineage (NCBI taxonomy): Eukaryota > Metazoa > Chordata > Ceratodontiformes > Ceratodontidae > Neoceratodus > Neoceratodus forsteri. The sequence continues at coordinate 72,586,457 of JADMNL010000027.1, read as the reverse complement.
ACTGGTTTTCAGCATAGGCAGTCCAAAAAACAAAGTTCAATTTCTGAGTTCAGAACTGAAGTCTACAATCAACCAGTTCTCTCTTGTATCCAGTCTCCAAATCCTCCTGAAGACACTTGCACTCCTCTTTTCACAGAAAAATATGGAACCTTGTCAGCTTCTAGCTTCCAGCAGAGTATTGTGACCCAGAACTTTAGAACCTTGTCAGCTTCTAGCTTCCAGCAGAGTACTGTGACCCAGAACTTTAGAACCTTGTCAGATTCTAGCTTCCAGAGCACTGTGATCCAGCTATTAGCTGGCCTCTTTTGCCGACAGATTCTACCAGCCTGAGGTCAGAGGTCACACTCTGATACACTTTGCTAATAAACTTGAATAGCTGTTTCCATAATAATTTCAACTGTAATAACTACATCTAGTTTACAAATTAGGGAACCCAGTTTCATACATATTTCTTTATAACTATATATAAGCAGGGTAGAGAGGTAGGGACAGCAACAAGGGAACAGAAAAACACAGCAAGTAAAGGCAGGAGTTGATTGTGCAGTGCAATAGGTAAGCAATAAGACATGACAGGGTGTGCATGGAACACATTTTACCACACGGCCAGGGGCGTAATAAGGCAGAGGCCTTGGCCAGTGCTTGTTTCTGGCGTGCTGTAAAATGTGTTCCATACACACCTGGAGGTCTTATTGACTTATAATAATGGGCCCTATTTTTAAAAACTTTTTGAGTTAGAAAATCATTTTTAAATGTTAAAAATAGTATTTGTTTATGTACATTTAAGATAAAATAATCCTTCCACCTACCATGTAATGACATCATTATGACATCATAATGTCTGTGCTGGACAAAGTGATGCTGCAAACACACTAACTCCCCCCCCTTTCTTTCTTTGTTGTAGTAAGAAGCTCTGGGAAACTATGGAATTCCAGACACAGCTGTTTCTTTTCCTCCAAAGTTAGTAGTGTGCGGTATACACACAGAGATACTAGTGGCGTTACTAAGGAAGCAGATGCACACACACGCCTGTCTGTACTTGTCTCTCCACAGCGCAGCGCCCCTCCCAAAAGCCTAGGCGGCAGTTGTCAGTGTAACAGGGCGACAGGTGAATGTAGAGAAAGAGCTCCAAAATAAAGATCTTCCATTGGTGCCGTTTCTCTCTTGCTCTTTCTACCTGCTCTGTTTATCCGGTAATGACAGTCGGAGGCTCTATTTTTATTTTAATTTTACCTCCCGGTTTCTTCAGCTCCAGTGCCGTCAGGTGCTGGACAACGTCCTCCACTTCTCTTTCTACCTGCTCTGTTTATCCGGTAATGACGGTCGGGGGCTCTATTTTTATTTTAATTTTACCTCTCGGTTTCTTCAGCTCCAGTGCCGTCAGGACAACGTCCTCCACTTTCACATCATCCTTGCCCTCGAAGTCAGCGCTGATGCAGTCACCGAGTAGAGCCCCTAAAAGCGAACTACATTCCTATAGTCAATCGGAGCATTAGCGAGAGAATTGAAGATGGCGGCATTTTAAATGCCAACGTTCTAATGCTCTTGATATTGTTTAGAAATGCGGTTCTGCATCTCTGACCTTTTCTTTAGCCATGCATGGAACAGATTTCATGCATGGCGAGCTCAGTCTCTGATTGGCTGGTTTTGTCTACCCATTTTATAAAAAAGAAATAGACAGTAGGCAAAATCCTTGCTTCAAACTCTCTCTACACATCACAGGGCCCAACCAACCCTGTCACACCCACCAACCACAAAACCATCCAACTGTTCTGTGAACCAGTAATTATACAAAGAATAAAAGTAAAACTATAGACAGCAGTAAAACTAATGTTTGTGTGCAATACCAGTCTGATCCATTTATACCAGAGTGATACCAGTCTACTCCACTTGTAATCACTAGAGAATTTGCTGTTCTGTTTATTGTGCTTTAATATGTTAGTAATTACTAACTACTTTTATAATAAATGATTTATTTGTGTAATGAGTCACGTGGGCTTTTACCTCTACTTTTCAAACTTCTAGTAAAAAAAAAATCAATAGAACTCTGGTATTGTGATGTAAACAAATTACAGCTACTTAGGAACTCAGCGTACTTCCATGGGAAATGATAGATTTATTTCTATCTTTTTAAAAGAAGTCGGCACTTCTGTCAGCAACAAATTGTACCTTTTATACAGTATGTTTGTAATATTGTGGTCCATTTGTGTGATTTTACACTTTGTTCAAAACGTAAATAGCTTCTGTTTCTTTTTCTGGTGTTAAATCCAATTAGGAAGAAATGATCACCACTACTATAAATCATAAAAAGAGCACAGATGATCAAATATTACATATTTGTTTTAAGTCTATAACATTTTAGTGGAAAAAAACTTTGGTCCGGATATTCAAAAGGGTTGTGCCTGGTGCAACAGAGCTGCGCCGGTGCAACCCCGCATTGTGGCTCGGTGGGATATTGAAAGGCTGCCAGGTGCAGCAGAAATCCCGATGCGCCGGGGCACAATGTATTGGTATGCAGCACAGATGCAGGGGGCGTGGCACATCCTGATATTCAGCCCAGGATGTGCAGCGCATATGGTGGTGCAGCCACCCTCCTATGAACCCTGCTATGAATTACTTCATTCACATATTTGGGACTGTCTAGTACAATAATCCCTGCAAGCCCATTGGTCCACACTGGGGACCAATGGGCTTATAGCCCATACCGTACCTGTCATTCGGCAGGAGGCCAGGTGGTATATGGGTGGGATGCAGCTGCCTGCCAATGATGGGGGGAGTGGGGAGCAGGGTAGGCAAGGGGTTCTGTGTGGATGACGGGGGGGAGGTACCACTGGATCACCAGGGAATTGATCTATGGAGATGTACCGCAATCACGGCAATGGGTGGGGGGGTCCACTAGACCACCAGGGATGGTAATAAATACATATATCGGGGACTCGGGTGGGAGGGTTGACCACTAGACCACCAGGGATAGACATGCATTATATATATCCGGGAATCAGGGACTCGGGAGGGCACTAGACTACCAGGGCTTTGTGTAATACATATACCGTGAGCGCGGCTAGGGGCGGGGGATGCCCCGGGATCTCCACTGCACATGTAATGCTATGCAGGGTGCCAGGTGCAAGTCACCGGGCTGCCCTGCGCCAGATATGCAAGGGCCATAATGACATGCAAATGGCTCCATTTGCACCTTGCATATATTATGGCCTCATTTGCATGCCCCCTGCTGAATATCATGGGTGATACACCTAGCGCAACTGCACCTGTACTGGTGCATCCCCGTGCTCCCTATCTGTGGCTCGTACTGGTGCAGTGCCACTATGCCATGCACAGTATGTGTGCTGACCGTGCCATATTCAATGATGCTATGCCATGGTGCATCCCCGTTGAATATCACCTGGTCCTGGCCCTGGCACATCACAGTTGCACTGTGCCCAGGCTTGTACCACTGCCCGGCACAGTCTGAATATCTGGACCCTTATGTCTCTAAAAAATATCTGCAAATAGATTTGCAGTTTTTCTATTGAAATACACTACCTGCTTTGCCAGTAAAGATTGTTTGACTTCTTAATATGAGGAATCTGTTCGATTCTTTTTTACTAGTAGTTGGTAAAATAAAAATACAATTATGAAAAAAGTAAGTGAATAAATAAAAATTGCACAAATATTATTACCAAGGACAAACCAAATGCCCCAAACCATCATTCTGTAAGATATACTTGTGGGTTACGGAATTTGGCATTGAGAGTGTAAAAAAAACTCATTATACACTGTTGCTTGTACATTATCCTCTATTTCTCATACCTTTACCCTCCTTATTTTTACTAGTTTGTCCAGAAGTTTATAAATGAGACGTGGGAAGTTCGCTATGAAACAGCACTGAATCCATACATACTGACACTCCTTTGGTCTGTTATTGTTTCTATTTTTACCTTTGGTGGCCTGTTAGGATCTCAAGTTGGTGGACTTTTGGCAATAAGATTTGGAAGGTAAGTTTGATTATCCTTAGAAAATCCTAGCAGTGCAGATTGGTTTATGATCCAAGTGTTCACTTTTGGAAAATTATTTGATAGACATTTTGGGGAAATTATTAGTTTGCTTTAAAAGATGGAAAGAGAGAAAAAATATTGGTATTTGAAGTAAAACTCATTTTCAGTATGACCTATATAGTAGAAACAAAAATGCTTTTAATTACGTTGGAAAACATGGAATAGCATTTTGTTGTCTATCATATACTTGTTTCCTAAATACTCACCTTAAAGCACCTTACCTGATCTGACAGCTTGTACATTACTATTGTAGATTGTATTGTATTGTATTTACAGATAAGTGGGGGTAAAATTATGAGATAAAAAAGATATCTTGGCTAATCTTATAAGTACCAGCAGCATATCAAAAATATATTGTTACTGTTGTCAGAATGCATATTTTTAAGGTTACTGTCATCACATTACACACATGGCATCTCTAGTAATGGGGTCTGGGATGCATACAAAGCATATACTAGAGGGGTTACAGTAGTATTTAATCTCCATCATAAAAAATGTAGAGTAACAGAAATGTAAAATCTAGAGCAACAAATAAATATGACAGAAACAATGAACAGCCTATCAATAGATCCTATCAGATCTCAAGAGTTAATCAATTTAAAAGATCAGTATAATAAATTAGTCACATTGGAGGCAGAAGGACGATTGCTATTAACCCATAGTAATATTATGCTCTGGGGGATAAACCCAATAAAATTTTAGCATGGCAACTGGAAAAAATGCCAGGAAGAGAATTGTATAAGTAGTATAAAAAGTGACTTAGGAATCCCCCCACATCTGAAATCCAGATTTAGTATTTGCCATATTGGTCCTTGTAAGAACAGATCCAGAAGCAAATTATTTGATACCTTTTATTGAACCAACATAGATATAACAAAAATGACAAAGTGCTTTAGCTTTTGGACCAACACGTCCTTCGTCGGAAGCATAATGTCCATTACGCTTCGAACGAAGGACTTGCCGGTCTGAAAGCTAAAGCACTTTGTTCTTTTTGTTACAGCTATGTTGGTCCAATAAAAGGTATCAAATCATTTGCTTCTGGATCTGTTCCCACATCTGAAGAAATTGTAGAATAACATATTTTTGTCCCAGTCATTGCAATCATCTTTCAACCAAGCGAATATACTACCTTTTAAGAAAAAGAACAAAGACCCATTGAATCTATACTCATACCATCCAATATCATTAATAAATTCAGATGCCAAAATTTTTAACTAAAATACTAGATAATAGATTATATAAGCTTTTACCGGATGTTATCCACTCTGATCAAAATGGGTCTATCAAAGGTCAGCAAGTACACAATAATATTAGGTGTACTATAAATATAATAGATTCATTTAAATAATCAAACTTTACCCTTCTTTCGTTAGATGCAGAAAAAGCTGTAGACCCTGTAGAATGGAATTATATTAAGGTGGTACTGAAGAGTTTTGGTTTTGGCCCCAAGTTTAGGTCATGGGTTGATGTGTTATATTCAAACCCTATAGCAAGAGTCAGGACCAACAATGAGATTTCAGATTCCTTTAAACTACAAAGAGGGATCTGTCAAGGGTGCCCCTTATCCCCTTTGATTTTTGCACTCGTCATTGAACCGTTAGCTACTGCCATCAGACATAACAAATTAATATCAGTGTTACAGGTAGACAATATGGAACACATAATTAGCCTTTACACAGATGATGCTTTAGTCTTCACAAATAAAGTGATTTAGTCACATTCCGCAAATGCCTGTTTCACATAGTATGACATTGCCACCCATGCTTCAGATGCTGAAGCTGCAATTTGTTTTTTTAAAAAATCTGTCATAGTAATTTTTTTATATGTTTTTGTTGCTGGTGCCCTCCAATTTTCTGTGTGCAGCCACACACCCAGAATGATGTCATGCAAGAGAACTGTCAATGTTTTACATACAGCAACAAGGAATTCTGGGTAAATGATAAAGTTGACTTAAATGTTCATTACTCAGAGGTGCAGTCCCTTATTTTGGTAGTGGGGACTGCAGAATAGCACCTAATATATAGACATATAACCTAGTTCCCAGGGCATTGTGGGTACAGTGCATAGCTGATTTTTCTGTCTCCCTTATCAAAGTGCAGTGTCCTATGTCGGTAGTGTTTACAGCAGTACAGTCTGTAGAAACATTTCTGGAAAACTGTTTTTGAGATGCAGATAGGCCAAAAGGATAATTTACCAGTCTGTGTAGATATTGTTTGACTTTTACTGCCTGCTGGTGAAGTGGCAGGTCTGAAATGAGGGAAATGCTACAAGTCTTGATGGCTGAGAGGGACCTGGGGGTGGTGGTGGATGTCAAGATGAACAACTCAGAGACTTGTAGGAGGGCAGCAGCCAAGGCCAACAGGATGCTGGGATGCATCGCTAGGGGGATCACCTCCAGAAGGAGGGAAGTGATACTCCCTCTGTATAACTGCTTGGTGAGGCCACACCTCGACTACTGCGTGCAGTTTTGGAGGCCACACTTAAAGAGGGACATTAAACTCCTGTAGAGGGTCCAGAGAAGGCAACCAAAATGATTTGGGGCTTGGGAGACAGGACCTATGAGGAGAGGCTCAAAGAGCTAAATATGTACACATTGGAAGAGGGAAGGGAATGGGGGGACATGATAGAGGTCTTCAAGTACATGAAGGGGGTAAATAGGGGAGGAACAGTCAGGGTGCTTTGAAGGAAGGAGGAGGGGGCCACTAGAGGGCATGGGTGGAAGCTGGAGGGGGGAAGATTCAGGGGAGAAAGGAGGAGGTGCTGCTTCACTGAGAGGGTGGTGGAGCCATGGAATGCACTGCCTAGGGGGTTGGTGGAGGCAGAGATGGAGGAGAGGTTCAAGAGGGGGTGGGACAGGTACAGGGGAAGGGTTTTGGAAGCAAAATTCAATGCAGCGAGAATATCTGGAACTGGGAAGGGAGAAGCCAGAGAAGGCGAGAGGGGCAGCAAGGTCAGCTCCCAGGGTGGGGGCTGACTAAAAGATCAGACGCAAAAGACCGTTAGGCCTATTCTGCTGGTATTTTAGTATGTTAGTATGTAAGTGGCAGCTCCTGTCAGAATGTGGGAGCGTGATGATACTTTTCTATGTTTATATTATAGGGCCTGAAAGACTATAAATAGTTCAGGAGTATAATTATGAGTCAGACTACTTTTCTTTTTCTTTGGTGTCCAGCTTCTGCCATGAGTTCAAAATTGTAAAAGGAAAAGGATGTTTGCAATACCAAGACTGACCAACAGAGGTCTCTGTTTCAACACAGTGTTTAAAAACTTTGTTTCCCTTGCATGATGTCATGGTTGGGGTTGTAGCCGTGAGAAAAAAAGGGGCAAGATTATACAAATGAAGCGAAGCACAGAAATAAAAGCATTTTTTTCATGGAAAACAGCACTTTTTGGCAGTTTGAATGGTAGGAGATTGATTCACAACTCCTACAGGTTACTACTCCCATTTGATGTGGCAAACATGACAAAATCACTTTAAGGCATTGTTTCCCAGTTTTGAACCGATTATTGGATAAATTTGGGTCAGTCTCAGGATATAAAGTAAACTGTGGGAAATCAGAAATAATGGAATATAAGGTGCATACAGACCCATTCTGACTTAAGTCATAACATCCTTAATCAATCAATCAATCAATCAAAATCTTTATTTATTCAGGCGAGCATCATTGAGCATAGCTCATTTACAAGATGGACCTGATTGGTCATAACAATATAAAGGTACAATTTTTTACACAAATACAAGATATAGATTGAGTACAAAAACAAGGACATTATAAATGAACAAAAAGCAAGAATATTTACATATATACAAGGCAATGAGCCAAAGAAACTGGGTTATAATAAAAAGGAGTAAAATAAGACAGTAATGAGAGATTAAAGCGAGGGAGGTGGGATTGTGGGAATAAGGTCAGGTATGAGTTGAGTGGGTGAAGGCTACAAAAACAAATTAAGGGTGGAAATGTGAGGAAAAAAGGGGTGTGGGAGAAAAAAGTGGGTTGTGGTAGGACTAGGCCTTGTGAAAACAGTTGCATGGCTCTGGAAAGAGACTAGTGTATAGCTTTTTGAAGGATGTTAATGGAATGAGGGTATTCAACTTCAGGATCTTTTGAAGAGAGTTCCAAATAAGTGCTAGAGAGTAGCTGATTGCAGCCCTCCCATGCCGGGTACAGGTAATAGGTATCTTCAGCATGATGAGTTTGTTGTTCCTTAGGTCATATGGTCTGGATATGACCTGGGTTAAACAATCTGAAATGCAGGATGGCAATTTGTTTGTTAGAGCTTTGTAGATCCATAAAGCAGCATTTTTGTTTCTTCTATGATATAGGGATGTCCAGCCGACTGCAGTATAGAGAGAGCAATGGTGGGTGCTGAAAGGAAGGTTAATCAGCTGAAATATCTTTGAGTAACCTTAGACTCTGAACTAAAAGAAGTTTTTAAACAAAATTTTATGCCATTAGTCGGTGAAGTCAAGAAAGACTTAAAACACTGGGAATCTCTCCCTCTTACTTTATTAGGATGCTCTAATATAATTAAAATGAATATTTTATCAAGATTCTTGTTTCTGTTTCAAACCCTTCCCATCTTGATGCAACCCTTACCCTGGCCAAGAGTGGCATCTTGCAACCAGGACCCCCCTAACCTGTACCACAGACAAGTCAACAAACCACAAGTTGGCATAAGTAAAGGCTTTAGGGCAAATACCTGGCTCAGCATCTAAGAAGGCAGGGGAGGGGGGTTAGAGTAAAAAATAATATTTATATTTATATTGAATTCTGGGAGAGAGAGAGGTGCTAGGGCTATGCTACATCTCCTCTCTGAGGGGGCCCATACCAATTCACTCTTGGAGGCACAGATGACATGTCCGCTACCAGAAAATGGAAATGCATGGTATGGCTTTATTTTCCGAACAAAGATGGAAAGGCAGCAATGGGTGGTCCCCCACATATGGATACTGTACTTTACAGAAACAGCACTTTGCATCAGGAACACTTTGCTTTCTCCAAAACAGACAGCAATGGCATTCCACACAAACCTCTCTACAGAATGAACTGTCCATTCCTCTGTTCAGGGATCTCTGGACTTTCTTTTCTGTAAGTGCCTATTACGTGGGGGTTGCCACACACTTTAAAATCAAAATTCCTCCTGACAAGATTTTGAAGCTAGTTGTTAAAAGAAAAACAGCAAAATATTCAAACTGCAGATAAGTTATAACTTGTAAACTGTTTTTGTATATATCAAATATACAATAGCACGACTCAAAATCCACAATTTATTATCACTTGTGAGTGGCCAGGACTTTCATAACTCACTCGTGGCTCTGCCACTCATGAGTTAAGGTACTGCCCCCTCACACTTGAAGATGAACTGCATATTTAACTCAGCCCATTGCATATCTCCTTTATATTTTATTATGTTATATTTTGTTATATTATGTTATGTTATGTCATTACTCGGTATTACTTGGTGAGTTAAGATGGAACCAGGCCAATGGTCCATCGAGACCGCCTTCCCCGCACCATGTGGGGTGAATTAAGCCCCATTATCTCGTAATAACGTGTCCAGTTCAGTTTTGAACTTATTAAAATTATGTTACAGTATGTACTGTTATGTTATGTCATAATATATTATATATTATATTATGCCATTGTGTATCATATTATAGCCTATCGTATTATGTATTATAAAAAGGATCTGAGAAATGGAGCTTTCTGATTGGCTGCAAACATTCTAACAACCATATGTTAATCTTTTATTAACATACATGTAGTTTGACCATATGCTGAGCAAAGTTTAACACTGTTTAAAAATATGTTTTATTATAATAGCAATAAGGCACTCCCAGGGATTATGTTAATGTTCAGTTAATCACCCTCTAGGGGTATGTGACACTCGGCTACACCTCGTGCCACAGTACACCCCTAGAAGGTGATTAACAGACCATTAACATAACCCTTGGTCATGCCTTATTGCTTAATTGTATCTTATCAATACGATTAAGCCATGACTTCTGCACTGTACTTTGTGTGCTGCTGTAGTCCCCCTCTCTTGTAATTCCCCTTCCCCAGTTCATACCTTGAAGTGAGCTTTAACTCAGTATGCATTTTCCAAACAGCAAGTATGTAAATAGTTAAGCATGGCTGTCATGGTTTTGTCTTTTAGGAAAGGCACTCTTCTATTCAACAATGTTATAGCACTAGTTGCAGCCCTTCTGATGGGTATTAGCTATTCTGCTGGCATGTTTGAGCTCATCATCATTGGGAGATTCTTAATTGGGCTAAACTCAGGTAAGTACACATAAGTCAGTTTTTGTTTGTTTCTGAAGCTCTCTCATGTTCCCATAAGCTCAGATCAATGGTTAATTGCTGATACATTTGTACCATAGGTACATGTATACCTAGTCAGAAAACAGAGCAAGCATGGAGACGGTATACATGGATCAGTTTAAAGAGGAGTTCTCCCCATTCATTGTGGATTTTTTGTAAACACCGAACTCTGAAAGCAGATGATTCAGTACTGGTAAAATATAAATAAGCATATTAGTTAACTAAATTTAGTTGATGCTCAATTTAGCAAAAAGACCCACACATCTTAAAAGTCTGTGTTCAAACTACACTGAACTTGGTGAGAGCAATTTAAAAGCATTCAACTAGTACTCATCTGTTAAAATATTTAAATGCGTTACATGCTTAGCTTTCTGAAAGCTCAACCATCAGTGCTGAACCAACTAAAGGTGTTATTTCAGTTGCGCACTATTTATTTATTTACTGGGGTAGGTGCACTGATCCAATGGATCGTGTTCAGGCATGACCCAGGCCATGAAGATGGCACATGGGTAATACAAAACAATACAATTACATTAATTAAGAATGGTGCAGGTGATAAAAACAAAATAGGAATACACTGAATGCATTGAATACAGTAACATACAGATAAGATGTGAGAATACATTGCAACGGCAAGAAACACAAATTGAATACAACACAATACAAATAAAATGCAAGTGCAATATACACGATGGTACAAGCAGGCAGTCTTTAGAATGTCCAGCACAGAACAGCAGTTCACAGCTTGTTGATTATCAGCTATACTTTTCATGTGGGCAGTGTCCAGTAGAGGATATCATACAATTTGTATCATCTCAGTCCTGATGTGTTGCCCCAGACATAGAGCTGTAGAATGTTGAAATTCAAATTCTGCAGTGTGGTCACACTCCCTAGGAGTGTTGAGAATTTAACATTAGCCCCTGAAATGTCTGGGAGGTCCTGACTTTGCACTTCACAGAGTTTTCACAAAGTGGGCACTTTGTGAAGAAAAACATCATACTTTGTGGGGAAAATCTTGGAAAACTGGTTAATTATCACACTTTGCACAAGTTTTTCTATGTGAAGTGCAATGTTTTTCTTTGTGATTTCCATGCAGGCAGAACAGTGAAAAACTACTTGAAGTTCTGCACTTCGTGGTAAACTACATGAATTGTAACTTTTTATACTTTGTCCACATTTAACACTCCCCCAGGCATTAAAAGAGGCAATTACAGTCCAGTGAATTAATTCTGTGGCTGGAATAGTATGGCATCCTCTCTGCAATATTTATTTAAGGTTAATCTTCTATCCCAATAATGTCCCTGCTCTCAAATTCTGTGAAAGACATTACTGGAGGGGAATGCCCTAATAGTAGGGATCAATTACCAAGTAGAGTCTGCGGAATTTATCTTGTTTTATTTATTGATCAGATTTTTGGATTAACACCTTTGAGCTCAAGTGCTCTTTTTCAAAGGTTCCTTGTCAGTTGTGGTAACAGTAATTTAGGATACATAGTCTGGCCAACGTTACATTCAACAAGGAGAGACACTAATAGTAGAGGCCCAGACAGAGCCTGGTCATGTTCAGAACAAAGTGCAATTAGGATAAGACCCAGTCCCTGTGCATTATTGGAGAAGGATATGAATGGCACCAACCCAAACAGAGCTTGGTCAATATCAGGCAAAAGGAGCCCAAAGATTTCAGGCTATTCAGTTTGATGGGTTACAGCCGTGAGGTGGCAAAAAGGTGGCAGAGAGGTGAGTGGGCTGTAGACAAAAGTGGATAAACAATTGTTTCAAGGCGAGAGGGGAAGAGGGTGTGCTATTTACTTATCAGACTCACTACAGGGCCAAGTCCTGCTGACAATTGTATTTGATAACAATGCCCAGGCACTTGCAGTCAAAATTGCAATTGTCACCAGCAAGTCCCTCACTGTTCTCTCTGTATATATCCCCCCAAAGGATACTTGCAGAGGCTTTAGTCTTATATTTGGCTACATCTCTAGCCTTGTAAATCCCTCTGAAATAGTAGATCTTGGTGACTTTAATGTAAACTGGCTTGCCCCTGAAGCTGACCCTTTTAAAGATGCACTCGCCTCCCTTAACCTCTCCCAATTGGTTAATTCCCCCACCAGGCGCAACTATAGAACAGGCAACAGCACTCAATTAGACCTACTTCTTACAACCATCCTGAAAGGTTTAGGGCACTGAGGTCTTATCTGACTTGCTCAGTGACCACTCCCCGGTTATCAGCTTCTGGTCTAACAAAGCCCCTAAACTCCCCTTAAGGCAATTTACCAGTGTGTCCTGAAAAAAGGGCAGTGGCAGCAGTTCTCATGTTACCTTCAGCAGTGTGACTGGATGCTCTTTTTTTTCGGCCATTAATGTTGACTCTGCACTAGAATACTTTATCATCACTTTCGATGCAGCCTGTGATATCTACACCCCTCTCAGAAAAAGGAAATCCAAAGGTGCCTGTAACCCTTGGATCTCCAACTCTCTCCTTAATCAGATGGCTGCTTGAGATCATCTCTGCCATAAAGCCCATGCCTCTGGGAACCCCTCTGACTGGGAGAGGTACAAGGCGAATAGGAACAACTGCATTCATGCAATTCACTTTGCTAAATCTGATTATTACAAAACTGTGTTTACTGACACATGGGTAACAGTAGCAATTTTTGGAAGAACATCAAGGAACTGACTGACAAGCCCAAGAAAACTCCACCCTCACTTATCAGCATCAATGGGGTTTCCACCCAGGATCCACAACAAATTGCTGACATCTTTAATAATGCCTTCTCAGACCTGAGTGGAGTCTATCCCCCTGACTTCTTCTCTAATGTCCCCTCTACACCTGGAACCCCTAACAGCTCCCCTAGAGTTATGACCACTCTCAACTACCCCCCCCCCTTCTACTTTAGGACAGTTTTGGCCAAAGAGACAAAAAGTACCTCTTTCAGGTCTTTAACAGATCGCGCTACAGCAGTGATTCCCTTGATTTTAAAACTTCTCTGCCTTACCCTGTATGCTGTACTGCTACCACTCACCAAGATTTTCAATCTGTCCCTCTGCCTAGGTCAATTCCCTCTCTTGTGTAAGGCAGCCATAGTTACCCCTGTCTACAAGAGCAGAGAGAAGACCTTGCACTGTTCCACCTCTATACTCCCCCCCAAAGTGCTTGAATGTATAGTTTCTGATCAGTTTTCCGATTACCTGTCCAAATACAACACTCAATGTCCACAACAACACAGGTTTAGAAAAAATCATAGCAGCACTACCACACTTCTTGAATAAACTACATTTATTCATAGAGCATTCGACCGTGGACACCTGGTTGGGTCCATCTACATTGACCTAACTAAAGCATTTGACATGGCTAACCATTCCCTACTTACTGAGTCTCTCCCCGTCATTGGTCTTGCACGCAGTTTAACATGCAGTTACCTCCTGGTTTCAGAACTACCTTGCTGGCAGAATGCAATGGATGAAAATTAGGGGTACCCTCTCCACCTCCCATCCTGTGCTTTCCAGTGTACCACAAGGCTCCATTCTTGGCCCCTTTCTTTTTAGTCTCTTCCTCAATTCCCTCCCCCAGGCCTGCCCCAGTCAACTCCTCATCTATGTGGATGATGCCTTCTTATTCACGAGCCAGCCAGACCCCTCCCTCCTTATTAGAGAGTTGCAGCACAGCTTTGCCCTGGTCGAGTCCTGGCTTAGAGAACACAAGTTAATCCTGAACTATAAAAAGACCAAGGTGATGTTATTTGCAAATTCTCACAACAAGCATAAGTTAGCTCAACTCACCATCCTTAACAACTGTCATGATCCTCTGGAGCAAATACACAACTTCAGGTACCTAGGCAATACACTTGACAGCACCTTATCCTTTAATGATCATATAAACATCATTTCTAAAGCTGTTAATACTTGAATAGGGCTCTTCTACAGACACTGTCACAGCCTTACCCCGATGCACTCCGTCTTGCTGTCAACAGCTCTGTCCTTTCTCTTGTAGACTATGGGCTAGTCATTTATAGAGCAGCTACTGACACTTCACTTAGACTTATTAAGGTTGCCCTCAGTTAGGCCTGCCGATTAGTTTCTGGGGCTCACAGGTACACCCACACCTGAGATCTGTATACCCAGACCTGCTGGCTGAATCTTAGTGGCAGGATCATGTGCCAGACCTGCCTACTAGGTAAGAAGATCTGTCTGGGTCTAACCTCTCTAACAACACGACACCTCCTTACCCCAGTAACCAATCCTCAGGGGATGAGAAGTGCAACTAGACCTACCTATCAGGACCCATTCTTTCGGTCTAATCAAGGGAAGTGAGCCTTTCTCTACACAGCTCCAACCCGGCTATCTGTTCTCCCTCTTGATGTGCAAACTGCCTTTAAGTTAGGGCAGTTTAAACGCAACCTCAGACAGTACCTTCTTTCTCTCAACCGCTGTGACTGCCCAACTTAAGCTACTTCACCCTCACGTATCCCATCATTTCCTAGCTAAAGAGCTGCCACTCTCCCCACCCTCCCCTCCTCCCTCCGCATCCACCATAGGTACCGCTCTCTTGATGTGTTTCCTCTCTACTTCGCTTCACTCTGTAGCTTCTGAACCCTGATTTCCACCTATTCCCCCCTCCTCCCTCTTTCCCCTTTTTCACCGTTACTTTTTATTTGTCTTGGCTGACCCATGTTAGCCTATTAACTTCGACAAAGTTATTCTTGACTGCCTATCATCACATACTGAATCATTATTGTATTTTATCTTCGCTTTTACCCTGGTATCTATTTTTGGTTCTTATTTGCCAACTTTGACAAAGTCTGATATAATGACTGCTGTGATTGTTTTTTTTTTGTTTTGTTATATCCATGTCATGTTTTTGTTACATTGTTGTATTTAGCTAATTGTTTCAATTTCTTTTGGGCATGGAACCTTTGCAAATGAGTCTCAGACTCAAAGGTATGTCAAATTCCGAGACTGTAATAAATAAATAAAGTTTATCATGTGTAACAACAGCAGGAGGCTTTCTTTTCAAGCTCTTTCTTAAGAGAGGACTTAAACTGGGAAATGTTGGGTAGGCCCCGTATGGGTTCTGGGAGATCATTCATCAAGGAGGCTGCTCGGGATGCAAAAGAGCGCTTCCCTTGACTGGTGTTACAGTAGGGGACTTCAAGGGCTTGTCTAGTCATACTCCTAGTCTCATAGTTATTTATGACCAGGTGGAAAAAGTCACTGATGGCAATTGGGGTGAATCCCAACTGGACTTTTCTGGCCAGAAGGCAAGTCTGTTATTGCAGTCTTTCATGAAGTGGGAGCAATTCAGTTTGTGAGTACAGGAGCAGAAGTGAGATAATCTATGTACCCCACTAACAAAGCAACAAGCTTTGTTGAGAACCAAGTGTATCCTGTTAAGGACAGTCTCACAGGCCTCCCTGTAAATGGGGAGACCATAGTCAATAAGGGGTAATATCATACCTGAGATTACCATTCGCCTTACATCAGTGGTGAGATTTCATTTTTGCCTGTAGAATGCTCCATGTTTTTGATTGGTCTGGTTAGCTAAGTTGTC
Source organism: Neoceratodus forsteri (assembly GCA_016271365.2). NCBI lineage: Eukaryota > Metazoa > Chordata > Ceratodontiformes > Ceratodontidae > Neoceratodus > Neoceratodus forsteri. Next base: position 72,570,535 of record JADMNL010000027.1, on the reverse strand, counting down.
AGCATGGGGGCAATTGAGAGAGTGTCTTCCAGGGTGATGCCCAAGTACTTAAAGGTTTTCACTTGTTCCAGGGCAGCACCATGTGCATTCAGGATGACCAGAGGGGAGCCCTTCTTCTTGTGGTGTTACAGGCATCGACTTAGTTTTTTTGTAGTTAAGTACAAGTTTGTTCATTGTAAACCATTCTTCAAGGGACTTGAAACTGCTTTGGAGGTCGCTGGTGAGATCAGTCATCTGAGTGCTACTGTTATAAACCACCACATCATCGACAAAGTAGCATTTTGGAATGTGGACAGGCTTCTGGAAGGCTATTGATAAAAAAACAGAAGAGGAGAGGGCCAAGAATAGACCCCTGAGGGACCCCAACAGAGACACTTTTGGCATTCGAGAGCATACCCTCGATCCTGACCCTCTGTGACCTCCCTGCAAGGTAGCATCTAAACTATGAGAGTGTTTCTGTTGAGAGGCCAGGTGTAGATAGCTTGTCCAGTAACAATTAATGATTTATGAAGTTGAATGTCTTGGTCAGGTCTATATAAGTAGCCCCAATCACGTGACCCTTGTCGAGCACCTTGTGTAGATTGTTGGTGTACCCAACCAGTGCAGTTCCGGTGCTACTGAGTTTTCAAAAACTATGTTGTTGCTTGCACAGCAAGTTATATTTGTTTATGTCGGAGACCAATTGGTTGGAAGCAATTTTCTCCAGGGCCTTGAACAGGGGGAAAGGATGGAGATCAGTCTATAGTTGGCTACATTGGTACGATCTCCACTTTTGTGGACTGAGGTAACAATATCAGCTTTATAGGTTTCAGGGAACTGGGAGAGTTGTAAGGGCATGTTAAATAATTTGGCCAAGGGGAATGTTAGCACATCCAAGGCTAAGGCCAGAAGCTTCATGTCAACCATGTCTCCACCCATTCTTGTTTTCCCCAGAACCTTTTTGATGTAGTTGCCAGTTTTCTTTACTGTGACATGCTTAAAATAGAACTTTAGGGGGACTGTATCTGGGCCAGGTGTATTGCTTTGACCTATATGATCATCTTTGTGCCCAATCCTGGGGGAGGATTGTAGTCAGGTATGTGAAGGCATCATTAAAGATATCATCCAGTTCAATGGGAGCTACAGTGATTTTTCCTGTCAAGTTAAGCATTATTGGGGATGCTGTGGCGTTACTGCCAAGTAGGTCTTTTAAGCAGTCCCAGAATTTCTTCCCTTTTCTCCAGGTTTTCTCAGTTTTTCTTCATAGAAGTCTGCTTTCACTTTCCTGACATCATCTCGGGTGCATTTGTTGCATGCTTCCTTTGTATTTTTGCATATCAGCAGGCAGATCTGAATCCTTGGCACAGGGCCAGAGATTATCCCTGGTCTGAAATGGTGCAAGTAGCTCCAGGGTGATCCATTCAGATGTGAACTTTGTAAACTAGGAAATCAAACTGCATTAGATAGAGCCAAATATTCAATGTGTGACCATAAGCAAGTCACTTAATGTCCCAGTGCATCAGTCCACCCCGTTGTGCAAATGAGTATGAGTAGGACCCCATTGAGATGGAGATGTTGCACCTCAGCTACAGTATCCTTGATAAAAAATAGTAAAAAAATATGCATAAGGAATATGTAGGGGGAACCTGTATGATACATGATTTATGCACACAAGTGCTATTTGACCTTACGTAAACTAACAAATGATGTAAGCCATGAGTGAGGTTGCCAAGGGTAAACAGTGCAAGTGTGCATAAATCATGTATCACACAAGGTCGTCCCTGCATATTCCATTTACGTAATAGTGAAGGACCCTGTGTTATAGGTGATTTTGTTTGTATCTAATTTTTTTTTTTTAATTACATAAATATGTGGGACTTTTTGTTGAATAAGTGTGTCTCCATATTTTGTGTGCCCTGTTGCTATGGGTGTTGCTAGAGGAGCATCATTATGATGCCAATGCTGATGCTGTTACATAGCAACTGATTGGTGTAGGAACTGAAGATTAGTTTTTTTGAAAAGGGAAATATTGAGGTGGTCTTTAGTGAGCGAAAGTGGTGGGTCAGAAGTAATGAAGGAAGGTGGCTGCAGTTTGGAACTTTTATTTCAAATTTGTTTTATTTAAAAAACAAAATGGACTCATCTGGAGAGTCACTGGCAGCGTGGAGCAGGATTGAGTGACTTGGAACAGTCGGAGCATCTGCAGGTGGACAATGGATGTGAGGTATTGCGAAAACAGGAAAGAAAATAAATGCTTTGCGGTTGGGGGTGTTATTTTGACACAGTTTGACACTGTTTGCGGGCATGCAAAGAAGAGAATGTTTGGCGCAGACAAGAGAGCTGAGGTGGGTAGGCTGGGTGAAGGAAGGAATGAGCACTGTGCAGTCTCAGTCAGGAAAACAGAAGCACAAAAAGAAAGAAAACAAAAATACAGTTGTGAGATAGTGCTGACCAACCATGGTGGAGGGAGTCATGATGTGTCTACTATGTGTATAAATCTGTGATGACGTGTTTAATATATTTATGTGAGACTTCACATTTATGCACATAGTGGCTCAGATACACAGATTTATCACATAGCATTTATGTCCACACCTATTGCATAAATATATATATCTTTTATAGGGACACAATAGCGCCCCTATAATTAGGGTTGAGTAGGCTGTTTAATGTTAAACCCCAATATTTGCACCCTAATAACTTTGGCGTCATTTGATGAAATAACCCAAAATTTGACATACGTGGTCATGCTGTCAGAGTTGTAAGACTTGAAAAGTTTTGTGACGACATCTTGTGTGCTTTCCAAGATATAGAGTGCCAAAAAAACGGAACAAAATAGCCTATACTTAACATTGCATATGTTTTGCTCTCACCTATGATCTAGATGGTGGGGACCTTTTTCATGAAATTTTCAGGATTGAAGGGGCATGTGCCCATATACTATTAGTTGGCTGCTGTGATTAGGGTGCTATAACGTGGGTGCTACAACAAGGGCGTGAGTAACAGGGGTGATCTTGATTTTAGATCGCCCTGCACCCACACCATTTTGGGTGTCCACACAATTTCTTTGCCCTTCATGGCATGGCCACCCCAGAGTAGGTTATATTTATTTTTAGGGGGTGGGGGTGAAGCTCCTTGTATTGGGGGGTGTGTGGGGTGTGAGGCCCCTCCTCAAAACCTGACTGTCTCCCAGGATGGGGCTTTGGCGTTCTAAATCCTGGGAGGTGCAATGCCAGCCAAGGTAATGCTGGGTGGCATATTGCCTGCACCCTAATCAACATTAGCCAGATTCCTGGTGCAGCGACATGGATGAACCTGTGTATCAAGGGTGTGCCTTTGGAAGGTTTCCTGAAAAATATGATATGTTTTAGAGTTAAAAGGATTTTTTGAGTTAACTCATTCATGTTGGTAAATGTCTGTTGATGGCAGCAGAAAACATTCCCTTCAGGTCGGTAGATGTCTGTAGTTGGCAACAAATCACTCACAGTCTTGCCAGGAGACATTTGGGGATGTGTCCAGTTTGAATATAAATATTAAGCCAGCCAATCAACTTGGAGCTTATTTAAGTATTTCAAGGTGTACTTCACTACCTGCTTATCATGCATGTATACATAATTTAGTGCTGATATGTTATATGTTTTCTACAAAAAATGGCTTACGTTGTTTTTTTTTTATTTTAAAAAATCATTTTGTGGGTATTTTAGCTAGTATTAAAAAAACCCAAATTGCATAGAATTGATTGGATACCACTGTTAGAAAGGTAATTTTGTGCTGAACAAATGTGTTATTCGTACTTTGTGTGTAGCAGTTACGGTTCATGAGGTATTTACATTTGTTTGTAGTATTATGTATGGCTTTTATTTTTAAAAAATCAGTTTTTTTTTGGCATTTCAGCTAGTATAAAGAAACAGGAATTGTTTAGAACTGATTGCATACCACCATTAGAAAGGTAATTTTGTGCTGAACAAATGCGTCACTCATACTTTGTGTGTAGCAGTTACGATTCATGAAGTGTTCACATTTGTTTATGGTATGGTTGACTTTTGTCTGTCAAGCCTTGCAAAAGTAACTTGAATAAAAAGGATAAAAATACATGTGTTGTATTAGAAAGCTTGCTTTTTATGATAAAATTACTTTACTACCTGTTTATCATGTATGGATACATAATTTGGTGTAGCTATATCACTTGTTCCTTCCTAAAAAAATGATTTACGTTGCTTTTTTTATTAAAAAAACATCTCAAGTGTTTTGGGTATTTCAGCAAGTAAAAAAATACAAAAACAAACAAATTGATTACAATTGATTGCATACCACTGTTAGAAAGGTAATTTTTTGCTGAACACTTTGCCACTCTTACTTTATGTGTAACACTTACGGTTCATGCAGTATTCACATTTATAGGTTCATAGAGATATTACAAGTCAGGAGGTCAGAGACCTATTATGGACTTGCCACATATCAGTGGTACATTCGGATATATTCCTCTCCCAAATATATGACCAATGATTTTCTAAACATTTCCATTGTACCACTATTCACCACTGAAGCTGGTTGCGAGTTCCACTGTTTTAGTACCCTTTGCCCAAACCATCTTCCCCTCTATTCAGTTCTATAGTCCTCTCCCTTAAGCATTAATATCAATCAATTAATCAATCAATCAAAATCTTTATTTACCCAGGCGATCACCATTAAGCAAGCTCATTTACAAGGTGGACCTGCAGTTTGCAAGGACGAGGGTACAGAATAGAGTACAAGTAAAATATACATAAAACAACAGTAGCAAGACATATACAACAAAATATATACAGTGTAGAAATAAAGGTAAATAATATATACAGAGATGCCTTTATAATCCTATCCATCAATAACATGTTCATAGCCTGTAAAGGAGTCCCTGGGATATGGAAAAGCACATGCGAAGGAGGCAGGGATGCTGGCAGAAAGATTCTGGGATACTAAGCAGGTGGTATCAGGGCATAAGAGTGGGCGATGGGGGGTGTGTTGCAGTGAGTACATTTTACCAGTGGGACTGGAATGGACTGAGGTGAACCGGTAGTACCGGTGGGACTAGAATGGACTGAGGGGGGTGATAATCTTGGTAACGGAACACTTAGTTTGAATGGGAAGGACTTAAATTGAGTGGAAATGTCAGCTGGACAAGTAGGAACAGTGAAAACAGTTACAGAGCTTCACAAATGTTTTGGCATACAGGGTCTTGAACATAGCAAGACTAACAGGGGAGCTAAGTCTCAGCGATTTCTTTATCCTATTCCAAAGCATGGGCAGGACAAAGCTTATGGCTGCTCTTCCAAAGCGGGTACTGACCCTAGGTATTTTCAGGGAAACCAGCGAGTGACTTCTCAAGGCATAATTCCCAATCAGGCTTAGTGGGAGAGAGTCAGCAATGTATTGCGGGAGTTTGTTGGTGATGGTTCGGAGTATCCAGAGGGCTGCATTTCTATACCACCTGTGTTGAAGGGAGGGCCAACCCACAGTTGCATATAGTGAACAGTGGTGGGTAGAAAGGGGAGGCCTGTTATAAATCTCAGAGCTCTATGATACAGTACATCCAATTTAGCAAGGTGTGAGGCTGGGCACAGGCCATATATGAAGTCAGCATAGTCAATTAGTGACAAGAACGTGGATTGGATGAGCTGTCTTTTGGCGTCTGCGGTCAGGAGGTGATTTATTCTGAAGAAGAGTCCAAGCCTCTGCCTCAGCTTTTTCAGCAGTTCTTCTATATGTTCCACAAAGGAGGGTTTATTGTCTATCCAGACACCCAAATACTTGAATTTCTGTACGTATTCAAGATGTTCACCTAGTAAGGTGGAGATAGAAGGTAATGGACCAGCAGCGGCAGAATATGGCCCCTTGCCAGTTGGTGAGAATAGCATTGCCTTGGTTTTCTTGGAGTTAAGTAGTAGTGTTTTACTGAGGAGCTGGTGCTGCAGGATGTTAAAGTCGATTTGCAGGTCGCCACAGGCAGTTTCAGGAGATTCACGGCTTATGTAGAGCACCGTGTCGTCAGCAAACGGGTGAATGCTTGCTTCCTTAATGCCTACATCAAGGCTGTTGATATAGACAGCAAATAGTAAGGGTTCCAATATGGACCCCTGAGGGACACCTCTTTTTATCAGTTTAAGTGAAGAATGCTCCCCTTCAGCCTTGATTTGTTGTTGCCTGCCAGTGAGGTAGTCATGGAACCAACACAAGGAGGTTCGGTCTAGGCCTATAGTTTGTAAAGTGGAGGGGAGCAAACAGTGGTCGACGGTGTCGAAGGCCTTACTGAGATCCAGGAAAACTGCACAGATGAATTTTTTGTTGTCTAAGTCCCATTGCCAGTCATTAGTTACTTTTGCCAGGGCCGTAATGGTATTGTGCTTTGCTCTGAAGCTTGACTGCACAGGGTTTAATAAGTTTGAGTTGTCTATGAAAGATCTCAGCTGGGTATCTACAATTTTTTCTAGGAGCTTGGAGAGTATGGGGAGGAGAAAGATCGGCCTATAGTTATTTAGGTCACAGGGATCCCCTGATTTAAACAGGGGAATGACGTGAGCAACTTTCCGTAATTGAGGGAGGGAACCTTGTGATAGGGACAGGTTGAATAAGTGAGAGATAGGTGCGGCAAGGATGTGATGAGCAATTTTCAGGTAATATGGGTCGAAGAAGTCAGCCCCAGCACTTTTTTTAGTGTCCAATTTTAGGAGAAGATCTTCAACTTCCTTTACGGAGGTGGGTAAGAATGAGAAGGTTACGATATTGTTACTCGGTTCCGGGAGCTTAGTGTTGATCTGTGGGTGTAGTCTGCTTACCAGTGCATTATGAAATGCTAGGCCTGCAGTGCAAAATGATTGTTGAAGGCCTGCAGAATCTAGTTTCTGTCACTGATTATAGCATTGTCAGTGGTAATTTTGGAGGGAAGCACATTTCCTGGAGAATGACCAGTCAGTTCTTTTAGTGTGGACCAGAACTTGTTAGGGCATTTCGACGCAGAATCTTGCTCAGATTGGTAAAAATTGGCCTTGGCCTCTCTGACCATCTTAGTGCAGGCATTTCTAGCTGTCCTGAAGAGACACCAGTCTTCATCTGTGTGTGATTTGCAGGCCTTTTTCCAGAGTTGATCTCTTTTTAGTAAGGCAGCCTTGAGGTCCGCTGAGAACCAACGACATGTTCTAGCTTTCATACATGCTTTTACCATAGGAGCATGGTTATTTAGGACACTGGTTATAATTTCATGGAAGATGTCGTAGGCGTTACTCACTGATTTAGCAAGGTAAAAACCCTGCCAGTGCAAAGAGTTTTTTAATTCATTGAAGTATGCGAGAGGATTGAAGTTCCGTCTGGACCTTTTAGTGGAAAATTTAGATGCTGTGAGGGTTTAGCATCAGTTCTTATACCAGCAATAAAGCAGTGGTCACTAACATCAGCTGAAAAAATTCCGGCATGGGAAAAGGAATATGGTTTGCTTACGAGAAGGACATCAAATAGGGTGCTGTTCATTGGGTTTTTCTTGTTAATGCGAGTTGGCTCAGTAATAAGTTAATACATTTAATCTGATGTTCATAGAATATGTGTTCCGCATTAATCCCATGCTTTCCCACAGTAGTTCATCTTTAAGAGCAGAGTAAACAAAATATAAATCACCCCTTTTCCTCCTATACACCAAAGAGAACATTCCCAGCTTCCTCACTCTTTCATCATAGTTCTCATGTTTGCTTGCACGCATGTGCAAGAAACATAGTGCGGTGATCCAAAATGCAGTGCCGTACAGTTGAAAGAGAGAGCATCGCTTCAGTGAGCAGTGCTCCCCTCCCAACACACAAGCATGCGCATGTCCCAGCCTTATGCGCTCCCCCACGCACACTATATAGCCAACAGGGGTACCCAATCCCTCGTTGGCTTCCACCCCAAAAAAAGCTGTGCAGGTGCCACACTGGGTGCCCACCCCAGCGTGGCAAAGATTGTTATAGCTGATGGGGGTGCCCAATCCCCATCGGCTCCATGCTCCCCCCTCCCCAAAAAGCTTTCAAGTGCCATGCTGGGAGCCCACCCCAGCATGGCAAAGCTTGTTGTGGCCGACGGGGAAGCCCAATCCCCCGTTGGCTCCAGCCCCCCCAAACAGCATTTACAGCTGCCATGCTGGGAGCCCACCTCAGCATGGCAAACGTCCCGCATTGTCTTAATAAAAAAAAACCTGTAAATAAAAACATTCCCACGCATTCTCCCTGCCCCACCCGCACCCACCACTCGCACCCTCCCCATCCCCCACCCCCTACTTACCTCCGGAGTCTGGCGCGACGATCTTCGGTGGACCGGGAACACGTCTGCACTCTTCAAAGCCGACCGTGAACTGAGAAAATGCCGGTAAGCTGTATAATGTAATAAATAGGGTTTTTTCAACTTTGCTGCATATCTCAGGCATTTTTGGAATTTTGGCACCAAATTTTCAACATGGGGTTTTGGGACCCCTCAATGAAAATGTGTTTCCATGTAGCGTACAATGGCGCAGTCGAGTGTGTGAAATCAATGTATGGGACACATTAAGAAAATCATAGTGACACTGTTCATGAGCAGAGGTCTTAAAATGGCTATGTTGAAATTTGGTGAAAAATTCTAAAGCAAGCTGATTCACGGCGGTGTGCGTTGCGCAGTTCCTCGCCGCATTCGTAAGTTTGCAAATTTTAATATTTGCACTCCTGATTTTCAACATTGCCATTTTACCACACCTTCTTATGAGTGGTGCAGCTGTCATTTTTCACATCTCGCCGAAAATGTGTTTTCACGCATGTAGCATACGATGGTGCAGTCGGTGTGCGCAATCAATGTTTGGGACAGATAAAGAAAATCACAGTGACACTGTTCATTAGCATAGGTCTTAAAATGGCTATGTTGAAAAGTTGGTGAAAAAATTCCCAAAAATGACTGTTTAGCAGCCCACGTTGCGCAGTTCCTACACACGCTCGCAAGTTTGCAAATTTTTAATATTTGCACACCAGGTTTTCAACATTGCCATTTTAGAAAATCGGTCTGTCAAATTCTGCACCCTGATTGGCTGACACATCCAACCATGCAGTCCGGTATCAGGCAACAGAGACCAGAAACTAATAAGTCCCACTCTGTCTGCCTGCGTACTGGTATTTTGGATCGATGGAATGTTAAGCATGTGGATGGCTGCCATTTTTTTAAATCTAGCTTAGTTAGACCGAGTGTAACAGAGCAACTCTCTCCCACCAGCCCCTTACTCTTTTCTTTCTCCACAGTTTCTCTATTGCCATTTTAAATTAATAAAAAAAAACCTCTGCCTAGCCCTGCTATACAGCACAATGCGTCTTGCCCTCAGCCCAAAACGAAAGTACAGTACGACACAATATTCTCAGCACCCACCGAACTCCTATACTGTACCTTGTCACCTGATCGATCGCAACTGATGTAAAAAAAAATCATCACCTAAGCATGCTGCTGTGTCAAATGTTCTCACTCGCTTACTTCCTGGTCTCCGGTCATTGCAGCTCTGCCTGTCTATGCGCTTCTGATTATGTTAAAAAGAAAACAAAATCGGTGGCATGGCTCGACCTCTCCTGGTCTTCTACTGACACGCAATGCCGACAACTTCAGAGGTTTACCTGTCACACTCACGGGGGGGGGGAGACACCATATAACGCCATGAAACAGCGGTCTGTTAAACCGAATTAAAAAGACAATAAATAAGTAAAATCGCTGCCGTTGTACATCGGAATTGTAGATCTCCTCCACTGCTTGATTTTACAGCCCAAGGTCGCAGCCTAACAGCCGCATCTTCCCAATGAAAAAAAAATTTTACAAGGAAGGCAGAGAAGTGTTTTTAAACATGGAAACTATGCCAAGATACATGGGGGACTTAAAAAGCCATGTCTTCTTCTTCTGTATGTGAGGGTGGAGATATGTAAATAAAGAATGGCTGGGGGGGCAACAGAAGATGGAACAGCTCAGAAGCAAATGGACTACTTTATCCAAAAGAAAGTTTTTTTTTTAACATTTATATTTCTTTTTAAAGTTATTTACACTGTTATTTTATAGCCTAGTAAAAATATACACAGATGTCCATTTTCTAAGCGCAATAATACCCTCCAGGGTGGGCGGTATTGTGTTATACCGGACCTTCCAGGGGCTATAAGGCCCTCCGCCTGTGGCGTCGGGCCTCGGTGCATCCCTGGGCGGTCCGGTCTCGTATAATACATCCTGTAGGTATATTGCTACTACACACTTCCTTATGAGCAGTACAGCTGCCATTTTTCACATCTCACCCAAAATGTGTTTCTGCACATGTAGCGCACAATGGTGCAGTCAGTGTGCGAAAGCAATGTTTGGGACAGATTAAGAAAATCACAGTGACACCGGTCATGAGCAGAGGTCTTAAAATGGCTATGTTGAAAATTTGGTGACAAAAGTCCATAAAATGACTGTGTTATGAGTGAGCATTGTGCAGTTTCCATGCGCCTTTGTAAGTTCATGAATTTGTAATATTTTCAGTCCAGATTTTCACCAGTGGCATTTTTCCACGCTTCCTTATGAACAATACAGCTGCCATTTTTCACAACATGGCCGAAATGTGTTTTCACACTTTCAGCACAAAAATGCATGGTCGCTGTGGGAAGTCATTGTTCGGGTCAGATAAAGAAAATCACAGTGACACTGCTCATGATCAGAGGTTCCAAAATGCCTGTGTTGACAATCTGCTGTAAAAAATCCCCAACTAATTACGGGTGTGCGTTGCACAGTTTCTACACACGCTCGTTGCTTCACCGATTTTTTAATATTTTCACTGCAGATTTTCAACATTGCCATTTTTACACCTCCCCATGAACAGTACAGCTGTCATTTTTCACTTCCTGTTCGGAATGTGTTTTTGCACCTGTGGTGACAAATGCCGTAGTTGCTGTGCAAAAGCAGCTTTTGGCTAACAAACTGATATTGTCACTGTTCATGAGGTGGGGGTCACAAAAAAAACATGTTGAAAATTTGGAGAGAAAATATCAACGAATGCCTGAGGTGTTAGGGTTTCCGACAATAACGCCCCACCCTGTAGAGAATGACAGGCATCAGGGCTGTGACTTGGGATTGTCACCTGCAATGCTCATACCATTCCACCCCACCCACACCCTGCAGCCACTGAGAGGCATCGAGGTGTGCCTTGGGACTCTTCGGCCCCAAAGTTCACCCCATTCTCCTATACCGCACCCATCTCACCGTATTTCCTAATGGAATGGGGTGCTCATAAAGGCCAAAGACCCCAAGGCACACTGTGACACTTGTCGGTGTCTGCAGGGTAGGGTGTTGTGCAATGGCATGGCCGTTATGCCTTTCAGTCTCTGAAGGGTGCTGGTGGGGTTGGCTTCAGTTCAATACTTCACTGCCATTCCTATTGTGCAGCTCTCTAACTCGTACACTACCAATGCCAATGCCAGCAAGCAAGCAAACATTCGGCATTGACAAATGCTTGTTTTTTAGATGTTGTATTATCTTTGTTGTCTTTCTCTGTATCCTCTCTACAAGTTTTATATTCCCTATTGCTAGAGGGACACAATAGGGTGCACGATATTCCAAGGGTGGCCTAGCCAAGGCTGAGTAAAGTGGAACAATTACTCCAACATCCCCACTTTTAATATTTTAGAGAATGTAGCACAGTAATTTATTGCACTTTTTGACTGTCCCTTAAGTATGCAAATCAAATGATAACTTATTAGTGATAGTTACACCAAGGTCTTTTTCAGATGTTACTGCCTGTAAAATTTGCCCATTTAGTGTATATTCAGCCATCATAGTATTATGAACAAAATGTAGGACCTTACATTTGTTACGGCTGAAACTTACATTATGCTTTTGGGCCCAATGTTCCAACACAGTTGGCTGAAGTTGTAAATCTCTGACAGCGTCCTGATTGTTTACTATGGCACCTATTTTTGTATTATCAGCATATTTGCATACCCAAATACCACTAGATGTTTTCATGGTAGAAATACATAGATTAAACAGAGTGGGTCACAAAACAGATCCCTGTGGTATTCCACTTGTGACCATGATACCAACTCGCTGACGACTGTGGATTAACCAAGATTCAACCCCGGCTATTATCATAGGAATCATAGGAAGGATACTGAGCCAAATGGACTTTCGTCCTATATGCTCGCCACTTCTCCTAATTTCTAATCTGGTTCAGATGCCTGTCCCATTTAGATTTAAACTCAGTAGTTGACTGACTAGCCACAACCTCCAATGGTAATCTATTTCAATCATACACCACCCTTTGATTAAACCACCATGTACTTCATACTTTCTTCCTTTTTGATGCTGTTAGCTGCATTGGGTGAGACCTTGTATTATACATACTGCTGTTTAATTCTAAACCAGTGATATCCCAAATATCATCACTTTGCCAAGTCTTGTACACTAAGCACATATCACCTCGCTTTCTTCGCTCCTCCAAGGAATACATATTCAACTCCATCAATCTGGTTGCGTAATTTTTCCCTACCATATTATGGATAGCTTTTGTTGCTCTTTTCTGGACCCGCTCCAACAACATTGAGTCCTGTTTTTTAAAGGGTGACCACACCTGTGCTTCATACTCCATAATAGGCCTCACCAAAGATATATACAGGGGCATAATAACAGTCCTACTTCTGAATGACATATGCCTCAGTATACAGTTTAAAATTCTATTTCCTTTTTGGGCTATATTTTGACAGTGTGGTGAGAAGGACATGTCACTGGATACTGTTATGCCCAGATCTCTTTCCTCAGCTGTTATTTTTAGTGGTGTGTTTCCTAATTTATAGGGTAATTTAGGATTTCTGTTACTCAGATGCATAATAAAACATTTATCTTTATTTAGTGTCAATTTGAATTTATTTGACCATATATCGATATTATCTATTGTGTCTTGTAGATTTGATGTACTGAGTCTAATATTTACTTCTGCACCAATCCTACAGTCATCGGCGAACTTTTGTATCCATACAGATTGTTGTTTTATTTGAAGTGATGATATATAAAGATTAAATAAACAAGGGCCCAGCACTGATCCCTGGGGCACCCCACTTGTCACACCCAAACTATCGGACTGTTCCCCTCTAATGCTCACACATTGATTTCTATCGTGTAACCAGTTCTGAACCCAGTTTATAATACAAGGGTTTATAATCAGATTTCTCATTTGTTGTAATAATTCAGGGTGAGGGAGCTTGTCAAAGTCCGAGAAATCTAGAAACAGCACATCAACAGGGATTCCCTTATCCAATCTATCTATAACATGGTTATAGAAGGCCAACATATTCGTCTGACACGACCTACCCTTTACAAAACCATGCTGAAATTTATCTGTGAGATGATTTGTTTCTAAATATTCATTTATTCTATCCTTTAATACTCCTTCCAAGATCTTGGAGGGTATGGCAGTAAGACTAATCCACCACTGTACTTTTTTATTTCTCCCAGTATACTTTTGCTTTGTGGGAATATTTTTCATTTCTTGCTGTTTTATTTTTGAAGAAAAAATTTCCCATACTTCTTTCAATGGTCTATCATCGAACTCTTTCCTCCACTGCCATTTTGAAAGGTTGGCGTTCATCTTTACAAAATTTGCTTTTCCAAGGTCGTGAGTAATGGTTTTACCCCTTTGATTTATTACTGGTTCAGCTAGTTTAAATTCCACTTTAGAGTGGTCGCTTGTTCCTAAAGCTGCAGTAGTCTTACACTCACTCAGAGTGTCTCCCATATTTGTTAAAACTATATCCAGTATATGTTTTCCCCTGGTCTGATCTGTTACACACTGAACTAACCTAATTTGATCACATGCAATTTGAAATTCTTTCTCAAATGGTGTTACTGCAAAAGATGTTCCCCAATTTATTCCAGGTAGGTTTAAATCCCCTAGAATTAATAGTCTATCTGTTGGGTTTAGGGTCAACATGTGATCAATCAAACTTTTATTGTATTGTGAGGTTGATGATGGAGCTCTGTAAATAAGTCCCAACATTATTTTTGGGGCGTACGTCGGTAGTAATTTGATCCATACTTGATATTATATTAGGCTGCAGATTCAATTCTGACATTGTCTCTGTCAGTTCCCTATGCAGAACGATGTCAACGATGTATCACTGGAAACAGGGGAGGTACCCAAAGACTGGAGGACAGCAGATGTAGTCCCCTTATACAAAAGTGGGAACAAAGAGGAAGCAGGGAACTACAGACCAGTCAGCATCACCTCGGTAGTGGGGAAGATCATGGAAGCACTACTGAAGGAGAGATTGGTGGAACATTTGGTTGTCAATGTACTACACGACCCAAGGCAGCATGGTTTCACCAGGGGGAGGTCATGTCAGACCAAGCTCATTGAATTTTTTGACTGGGTGACTAGGGAGATGGATCGGGGAGGGCAGTGGGCATGGCCTAACTGGACTTCAGCAAGGCCTTTGACACTGTGCCACATAGAAGACTATTACACAAACTGGGGAGTATGGGTGTGGGCAGGACAGTAGTGTGGTGGGTAGGTAACTGGCTGGGTGGCAGGACACAGAGGGTGGTGGTAAATGGCTGTCACTCCACAGAGGGAAGAGTGACCAGTGGGGTACCACAGAGATCAGTGCTGGGACTGGTCCTATTCAACATCTTCATCAGTGACATTAGCTTGGGACCTATAAGGCAGAATTTCACTGTTCGCTGATGACACAAAGCTCTGTAACAGAGCAGACACACCAAGGGTGTAGACAGAATGAGAAGGGACCTGCAGAAACTTGAAGAATGGTCAGGGGTTTGGCAGTTGAAATTCAATGCAAGAGTGCAAGATAATGCATATGGGGCACAAAAACCCTGGCACAATATATCAGTTGAGGGGTGAGGATATAGCATGCACCAAGCGAGGCAGGGATCTTGGGACTATCATATCTGATGACCTCAAGGTAGGGAAACAGTGTGATAAGGCAGCAGGTAAAGCAAATAGGATGCTGGGATGTATAGGCAGGGGAATCACCAGCAGGAAAAGGGAGGTCATAATTCCACTATACAAGACACTAGTGAGGCCTCACCTGGAGTACAGTGTACAGTTCTGGAGACCATACGTATGTAAGGACATAGACAGGGTAGAGAAGGTTCAGAGGACGGCAACAAAGATGGTGCATGGATTGCATCACAAGTCTTATGAAGACAGGTTGAATGAACTGAACATGTACTCCCTGGAGGAGAGGAGGGAGAGAGGGGGATATGATAGAGATATACAAGTATCTTACAGGGAGGAACAGGGTGCAGGAATACACTATTTTTAAGTGAAAAAGATGTTCCAGGACTAGATAAACTAGTGTTGTGCTCCTGTATGAGCCAGAAGTCCATCTTCTTCCAGGTTGTGTACAGGAGTGCTGGGAACAACTGAGAAGCTGCGTGGAATATACTATTTTGGATGAATTATCTGTAACTAAACTCTCTCTCTTGCTTACATCTGAGAGAAGTTTTCCTCAATTTTAAAGTGGCAGAGCTTGGTATTTGTTTTAGTTTTTAATTCAGAAAGGGGGTTTTTAAAACAGCTTATCTTCTGCATATTTGATTTTCCTTGTGGCTAACTGGACTGATTACTTGAATTCTGTGTGAATCTGCATCAATATATTTTGCAACTTTTGGTGGGGCTCTGTGATTCAAAATAGCAAAAGCTGCAGGTTGAAACTGGATGCCAAACATAGCCTGAGGTGGGGGTAATTGTCTTCACAAGTCAGAGCTCAGCATCATAGCCATTTGTCTAGCTAGACCATTTGTCAGCATTATTCAATTACTATAAACTAGTGGTGTGCTCCTGTATGAGCCAGAAGTCCATCTTCTTCCAGGTTGTGTACAGGAGTGCTGGGAACAACTGAGAAGTGCGTGGAATATACTATTTTGAGACAAATTATCTGTAACTAAACTCTCTCTCTTGGATGTCTGGATTTTCTCTGTTTGATTAGCAGGGTACTTTCTCTGTCAAATTGTTGTGTAGGGTATCTTGCTGACAGGAAGGCACTCATCGCAGCGGTGGGTGAGAGCTTTTAGTCGATTGTTTTGTGAGGACACAGTTTAGGCCCAACCCTTCCCACCCTCACCCCACCCACCCTGAAATAGTTCCTTTATACCTGAGGTTCTGACATCATTTCCTCGAGTGCAAGGTGCATTTCACTGTCATATCCTCTCTAGCACACTGCACTGATAATATAAGCATACACGTTGTATAATATATATATATATTTCTATATAATCAAATCACACGCACGCACACATACAAATACAATAAAAAACTAGATAAACATGTTGGGAATAGTGCAATGTAATGGCTGTGGGGCAGCAGTCTTCTGGGAGTCTTTCTGGAGGCTGAGATGCTGCCCTATTTGCAGACAACTATCTGCCCTGAGGGAGGAAGTTGCCCATCTTCAGGCCACACTGGACAGTAGTAAGGAAACCTTCCCTCAGGCCACACTGGACAGTAGAAAGGGAACCTCCCCCATACAGGGAGCACTAGCGCCACCACCACTACCTCAGAGGTTGCGAAGAAAGCACAGCAGTTGGACCACAGTGGGCTCAGGGAGGGTGAGGAGGGTGGAACAGAGGCACACCCAGTCAATTGTTCCACTCCACAATCCATACACCATTCTGGGGGAGCATAGCTCCCCTATGGGTGTACCCAGAGAAGACTGATGATAACTGTCACAAGGGAGGCCCACAGAAAGGAGGCAGAGGACACCAAAGGAAAGGAAGCAGCCCTGGTGGGGTACTCAATATTAGGGGTATAGAACTGGGGAGACGAGAAAATGAAGTAAGGTGCCTGCCTGGTGCCATGGCTTGAGGGACAGGAAGCCATCCTCAGGATCACGAGAACAGCTGCAAGGGATTCCGAGCTGGACATAATTGTCCACCTAGGGACAAATGACTTGGCTCATCATGAGATTAGAGCAGTGCAGGAGGACATTGCAGAGTTGGGGAGGGACCTAAGACGAGTAGCACACACAGTTTCCTTCTCAGAGGTGCTGCCTGTCAAAAGCATGGGGGAGGCGAGGGTAATTGGCACCATGCAGTTTAATGAATGGTTGAAAAAATGGTGCAGAGCACAGGGGTTTGGCTTCATTGGGGACTGGGGTCCACCTGAGGGACACCAGCCCATACTGGCAGGATGGTCTGCATCTGTCCAGGAAGGGAACAAGTCTTTTGAGCAATCAGTTTAAATGCTTCATTGACAAGCTTTTAAACTAGTCAAAGAGGGGCACTGACAAGCAGCAGGAAATCAGCCTCTCCCTACAAAACAGGGTACTAAATGAGAAAAGACAGAGGTAGAACGGTCAGTGGGGATGCTGCACTGGAAGGTAAAGCCATCAAAAATGGAGAGCAATGAGTACTAATGCCCGTAGTCTGGGTAACAAGCTTCCTGAATTAGTGGCCTTGATGGAGGAAGAACATCTGGACATCGTGGCAGTCACAGAAACATGGTACACACAAAACCATGACTGGGACATAAACATACCAGGATACACTGTGTACAGGAGGGACAGGAGGGTAAAGAGGAGGAGGAGTAGTTCTTTACATAAGGGAAGGAATAAAAGCAACAGAACAAAAGGGTACACAGGGAGGAGAAGAAGCACTGTGGGTAAATTTGGAGACAGGCAATGGCACCACAATACGAGCAGAGGTTAGTATACAGACCTTCTCAGGGGAGGAAATGGACAGGAAATGATAGAAAGTATACTTAGAATGGCAGAAAAAGGGGAGATATTGCTGATGGGTGATCTGAATATGCCAGATGTTAACTGGAGCGCAGTTGCAGCTGCCACTTCGAAGAGTGCAGTTATTCTAGATGCCCTACAGGGGGCATGCCTTAGACAACTAGTACTGGAGCCCACTCGAGAGGGAGCAATATTAGACTTGATTCTCTCAAATGGAGATGGTGAGAGGATTACAGATGTAGAAGTGGGTAGCCATCTGGGAACTAGCGACCATCGAACAGTATGGTTCACAATAAACACAGCAATAGAGTCAAGCCATACAAAGACAAAAGTACTGGACTTTAGGAGGGCTGACTTTGCCAAAATGGGTGAGTGCCTAAGGAACGCACTAGCAAATGGGCAGGAAGGAGGGGTGGAAGAACAATGGGGAATAATAAAAACTGCCATCACAGAGGTAACGAGCCTTTGTGTGAAGCAAATAAACAAAACAAGACGATGTAAGAAACCACTATGGTTCTCAAAGGAAGTGGCAGTGAAGGTTCAAGAGAAAAAGAAAGCATTCAGGAAGTACAAGGAATCGCAGAGGGAGCAGGACAGAGAACTGTATCAGTTAAAGCAAAATGAGGCTGGGAAGGCAGTCAGAACAGCAAAGGCCCAAACCGAGGAAAAGATAGCCAACTCAGTTAAGAAGGGGGATAAAACCTTTTATAGGTACATCAGGGAGCGAAGGAAGACCAAGGGAGGGATAGTGAGGCTTAATAAAGGGGAGGGAGGGTGGGCAGAGGGAGACTGTGAAAAGGCAGAGATACTAAACAAATATTTTTGCTCAGTATTTACAAAGGAGGAGGAGGTACATAAAACAAACAGTAGTAACACTCTGGATACAGAAGTTGATACCGCCCATTTACAGAACAAAGGGTTCTGAAAGAACTCTTAAAACTGAAGGTGGACAAAGCAATGGGGCTGATGGGATTCATCCCAGAATTCTAAAAAGAACTAAGGGTAGAACTAGTGACACCACTGACTACCCTTTTTAACAAATCATGGGAGGATGGGTGGTACCCGAGGACTGGAGGAGGGCAGATGTGATTCCCCTTCACAAAAGTGGAGCAAGGCAGAAGCAGGAAACTATAGACCTGTTAGTTTAACCTCAGTGATAGGAAAATGATGGAATCACTTCAAAGGAAAGATTGTCAGTATCTAGAGGCCAAGAGGCACAGGACCCTAGGCAGCATGGATTCACAGTGGGAAGGTCATGCCAGACGAATCTGATAGATTTCTTTGACTGGGTGACCAAAGTAGTAGATCAGGGAGGGGCTGTGGACATGGCCTACCTAGACTTTAGCAAGGCATTTGACACAGTCCCACACAAAAGATTAATATGCAAGTTAGCCAGCCTGGGAGTGGGTCCCAAGATGACAGCCTGGGTAAAGAATTGGCTGGAGAATAGGACACAGAGAGTAATAGTAAATGGAGTCCACTCAGAAGAAAGGAGGGTTACTAGTGGGGTACCGCAGGGTTCAGTATTGGGATCAGGTCCTCTTCAATGTCTTTATAAGCGTACATTGCAGAAGGACTGGAAGGAAAAGTATGTCTCTTTGCAGATGACACTAAGATCTGCAACAGAGTTGATGCACAGGTGGGGTGGAAAGGATGAGAAGGGACTTGGCAAGGTTAGAGGAATGGTCAAATGTATGGCAGCTTAGATTCAATGCTAAGAAGTGCAAGGTAATGCACCTGGGAAACAAAACCAGGGAAGAGTACACAATGGGGGTGAGATACTAACAACAAAAAATGGAAAGGGACCTGGGGTAGTCATATCAGATGACCTAAAGACGGGCAAGCAATGTGAGAGGGCAGCAAGGAGGGCTGGGGGATACTGGGATGCATAGGAGAGGCATCACCAGTAGAAAACAGGAAGTTATTATCCCTCTGTACAGACAGCTGGTGAGACCCCATCTGGAGTATTGTGTGCAGTTCTGGAGACCCAATCTCCGCAAAGACATAGACAGGATGGAAGCTGTCCAGAGGAGGGCAACTAAAATGGTGCAGGGTCTGCACCGGAAGACATATGAAGAGAGACTTAAGGAGCTTAATATGTATAGCCTCGAGGAATGAAGGGAGAGGGGGGACATGATAGAAATGTTCAAGTACCTCAAGGGAATCAACAAAGTCCAAGAGGGTAGCATCTTTCAAAAAAAGAGGTGTGCAAGAACAAGAGGGCACAATTTGAAAATAGAGGGCGGGCGACTCAGAGGTAATTTAAGGAAGTATTTTTTTACAGAGAGAGTTGTGGATGCATGGAACGGCCTTCCGAAGGAGGTTGTGGAGTCAAAATCAGTGGTGGAATTCAAGCATGCATGGGATAGTCATAAGGCAGTTCTGGGGGGTGGAGGTAGGAAGAAGTAGGCTGCTGGTTAACTAGGATCTGCAGCTTATCCAGTAGGTAGGGAAATGGGCAGACTGGGTGGGCCAAGCGGTCCTTATCTGCCGTCAAATTCTATGTTTCTATGTTTCTAGAGGGCGTGGGATGAAGTTGGAGGGAGGACGATTCAGAGGAAATGTGAGGAAGAATTTCTTCACAGAACGGGTGGTGGATAAGTGGAACACCCTGCCAGAGGAAGTGGTGGGGGCTGAAACAATCACAGGATTTAAGAATTCATGGGATAGAAATAAAGGAATTCTGGAGGTCAGGGGTAAGGGACAACAGACTTCTAGGAAAACATAAACTGAACTTACAAGCTCAAATGGGCAGACTGGTTGGGCCATAGGCCCTTATCTGCCGACACTGTCTATGTATCTATGTATAAAAGCTCTAGAGTAATCCAAGTACACAACTTCCGCCGCTAACCCCTCTTCAATAGCTTTACTAACTGACTGAAAGAACTGTAATATGTTCATTAGGCATGATCTGCCTTTGCAGAAACCATGCTGGGTGATGTCAGCCAACCCAGAAGACTTAATATGATTTTCAATAATATCCCTAACAAACTGTTCCAGTATTTTACCCAGGACTGACGTGAGATTGATTGGCCTGTAATTACTCACAATGTGCTTATCCACTTTTTTAAAAATAGGAGTGATGTTAGCCTCCCTGCAATCCTTAATAGCAAAACCCTAATTCAAGGATCTGTTAAATAACAATGTGATAGGGCCAGCCAGTTCCTCAGCTAATTCTTTCAACATCCTCAGACGTATTCCATCCAGCCCTGCAGACTTATCAACCATTACATTCTGTAATCTTGTTAGTATATACTGTTTTATTATTGTTGCCTCGATAGTAATCATTGTTCCTATTTCATATTGTCTAACCACATTTTCGCTGGGTTGAAAAATGCCGACAAAGACGTCATTAAACTTGGCTGCCATTTCTTGTTCACTATGAATTATATGTTTGCCATCTTTCAATGGCCCTACCATTTTATTAGCTGACCTATAGCTACCTACATGCTGAAGCATTTGTTTCTGGTATGGTGTATATTGCTTAATGTTGACTTAGAAAGGCCCAAGACGCAGTGTTACGAGTATAGATGGCAGAAGGGGTGGAACTCTCAGACAGTTGCTGTAATTAGTTGCAATTATTTGTAATTAGTGCATTAGTTAACCAAAAAATGTGAACAGTAAAAAAAAAGCATCACAACCTATAATTTGTGAATGTAATTTTCAACGTTATTTGTGACATATATTTTTATATAAACTAAGGTAAGTGCGTTCAATATATTTCAATGGGACTTTGAACTTTAATTCATAACTTTGTCAGTTTTGCATATTTTGACCCCGCATTTTCAACATGGCCTTTTTAGGACCCCACCTCATAAACAGTGGTGGTGGTGGTGGAATTATGCAAATCAGGCCTGAAAGATGATTTTGCAGTCACTTGGCAAAATCATCTTTCAGGCAGGATTTATAAATTTGCACTGCCCCTGTTCATGAGGTGGGGTCATAAGAAGGTTATGTTGAAAATGTGGGGTTGAAATATGCACAAATTACAAAGTTAGGTTAGAAGGAGGTGTGGAGCAACAATGGGGAATCATCAAAACTGCCATCACAGAGGCAACAAGCCTTTGTGTGAAGCAAACAAACAAATCAAAATGAAAGAAAAAGCCACTATGGTTCTCAAAAGAGGTGGCTGTGAAAGTCAGGAAGAAAAAGATAGCATTCAGGAAGTATAAGGAAACACAGAAGGAGCAGGACAGAAAGCTGTACCAGTTAAGGCAGAAGGAAGCAGGGAGGGAAGTCAGAATAGCAAAGGCCCAAACTGAGGAAAAGATAGCCAACTCAGTTAAGAAGGGGGATAAAACCTTTTATAGGTACATCAGAGCGTAGAAAGACAAAGGGAGGGACAGTGAGGCTGAATAGAACGAACGGTGGGTGGGCAGAGGGGACAGTGAAAAAGCAGGGATACTGAATGAATATTTCTGCTCAGTATTCACAAAAGAGGAGGGAAGTGCCTAATCCAATTAACAGAAGCACTCTTTGATAGGGGTCGATCCCAGTCCTTTCACAGAAGAAAGGGTTCTGCAAGAACTCCTAAAACTGAAGGTGGACAAAGCAATGGGTCCTGATGGAATTCACCCAGACTTCTAAAAGAATTAAGGGAGGAACTAGTGAAACCATTGGCTACTCTTTTTAATAAATCATGGGAGGATGATGTGGTACCCGAGGACTGGAGGAAAGTGGATGTGATTCCCCTTCACAAAAGTGGGACCAAGACAGAGGCAGGAAACTACAGACCTGTCAATCTGACCTCTGTGGTAGGGAAAGTGATGGAGTCACTTCTGAAGGAAAGAATAGTTGAGTACCTAGACGCCAGTGGGGCACAAGACCCAAGGAAGCATGGGTTCACAACGGGAAGGTCATGTCAGACGAATCTAATGGATTTCTTTGACTGAGTGACCAAAGTAGTAGACCAGGGAGGGGCTGTGGGCATGACCTACCTAGACTTTCGCAAGGCATTTGACACAATCCCACACAAAAGATTAACAGTCAAATTAACCAGCCTGGGAGTGGGCCCCAGGGTGGTAGCCTGGGTAAAACATTGGCTGGACAACAGGACGCAAAGGGCAGTAGTAAATGGAGTACACAGTGAAGAAAGGAGGGTTACTGGTGCGGTACTGCAGGGTTCAGTACTGGGACCAGTCCTTTTTAATGTCTTTATAAGTGACATTGCAGAGGAACTGGAAGGAAAAGTATGCCTCTTTGCAGATGACACAAAGATCTGCAACAGGGTTGATACACAAGGAGGTGTGGAAAGGATGAAAAGGGACTTGGCAAGGTTTGCGGAATGGTCAGAAGTATGGCAGCTAGGATTCAATGCAAAGAAGTGCAAAATAATGCACCTGGAAACAAGAACCCAGGGGAAGAATACACAATGGGTGGGGAGGTAGTAACAACAACAAAAAAGGAAAGGGACCTGGGGGTAATCATATCAGATGACCTTAAGGTTAGCAAGCAATGTGAGCAGGCAGTAGGGAGGGCTGGGGATATACTGGGATGTATAGGGAGAGGCATCAGCAGCAGAAAACAGGAAGTTGTTATCCCTCTGTACAGACAGTTGGTGAGACCCCATCTGGAGTACTGTGTCCAGTTCTGGAGACCCCATCTCCGCAAGGACATAGACAGGATAGAGGTAGTCCAGAGGAGGGCAACTAAAATGGTGCAGGGTCTGCAAGAGAAGCCGTATGAGGAGAGACTAAAGGAGCTTAATATGTATTCCCTTGAGGAAGGAAGGGAGAGGGGGGACATGATAGAAACTTTTAAGTACCTCAGTGGAATCAACAAAGTCCAAGAGGGTAGCATCTTTCAGAAAAAGAGACTTGCAAGAACAAGGGAACACAATTTAAAGATAGAAGGGGCAGTTCGGGACAATGTGAGGAAGTATTATTTCACAGAGAGGGTAGTGGATGCATGGAACAGCCTTGCTGAGGAGGTTGTGGGGCCTAAAACTGTGGGAGAATTCAAGAATGCATGGGACAGACATAAGGCAATTCTTGTGGGGGGTAGGAAGAAATAGGCTGTTGGTTAACTAGGATCTGCGGCCTATCCTGTAGGTAGGGAAATGGGCAGACTAGATCAGCCAAGCGGTCCTTATCTACCGTCAAAGTCTTTGTTTCTAAGTTATGAGCATATGTTTAAATTTTTATTTGCTCACTTGTAACTTTGGTAATTTTAATTTGCATTCCCTGGTGGGGGTGGGGGTGGAATGTGCCAGGCTCTGCACTTCTGTAGGTGGATGGAGTCTTCCCATAGCGCAGGGCCAAAAGGGCCCTCTGCATAGGCACCTGTTCACAAGGGTCCTGATGGGACTTGCATGAATGAGGATAGAATTCCACTATCTCAAAAAGAAAGGAAATTCTTTGCAAAAAAATGTTTTATGCACCAATTAGGATAACTTAACACCACAAAAGTAGGGAAATGTGGTGTCAGGCTTTCCAACCCTAACTCCACCCTCCACCACCCAAGCAGCAAAAGGAAAAAACATTAGTATTTTGGGTTTCCGGAGTATTTATGACTCAGTGGTGGGGTCTTCCTGAGGGTTATCAACCCTAATGTCTATCCCATTCCCCAAATATACAATGTCACACATGATCTACTGTGGGCCCTGTGTGAAGAAAGTGAAAACAAACTGTTTTGGCAGCATATGGTGAGACATACTTCTCTACCTTTGAAGAGTGCTTCACTATGAGGCACTGGCTTGCAGCTCTACCTTGTGCTTTGGACAGGAGGCTATGGGCTGCAGGAAGGAGTGAGTATTAGTGTTGACAACCCCAAGAAAGAGCCTACCACTGACTTGCAAGGACTCTGGAGACCCAAAACACAAGTGTTTTTTTTTTCCTTTTGCTGCTTGGGGTATAGGTGGGGAGTTAGGCTAGAAACCCTAATGCTGCATTTCCCTACTTTTGTGGTATTAAGTAACCTCAGCTGGTGCATTAATGAAGTTTTTTGCAAATAATACACATGTATATATATATATATATATATATATATACATATACACACACACACACACACACACACACAGTACACACACAAATACATATACATAAATATATACATAACTAAATACATAAGCTTGTATGCGGTCTTCTGCCGAAATTCCTCATAATGCTGACAGAAAAGAATTGCTTATTTTTAAAAGTATTGACTACAGTTTGTGCAGATGAGGGTTTGTTGCCTGACTTGCACTGATCTAATCCTACCATAGATCAGTTAAAATGACAAATATTTTAGAACATATGACATGGGGCATAGGCCAATTCAATCTGTATATTTATTTATGAAATGAAACCATGCCAAGTGAACAAGCATCACAGATACAAACAAGCATTTGTCAATGCCGAATGTTTGTTTGCTGGCATTGGCATTGGTAGTGTAGGAGTTACAGAGCTGCATAATAGAAATGGCGGTGAAGTATTGAACTGAAGCCAACCCCACCACCACCCTGCAGAAACTGACAGGCATTGGGGTGTGCCTTTGGGTCGTCAGGCATAACGGCCATGCCATTTCACCACACCCTACCCTGTAGACACCGACAAGTGTCACGGTGTGCCTTGGGGTCTTTGGCCCTTTATGCACACCCATTCCATCAGGAAATATGGTGAGATGGAGTACGTATAGAGAATGGGGTGAACTTGGGGCTGAAGAGTCCAAGACACACCTCGATGCCTCTCACTGGCTGCAGGTTGTGGAATGGTATGAGCATTACAGGTGAGAATCCCAAGTCACAGCCCTGATGCCTGTCATTCTCTACAGGGTGGGGCGTTATGGTCGGAAACCCTAATGCCTCAGGCATTTGTTGGTATTTTCACTCCAAATTTTCAACATTTTTTTTTGTGACCCCCACCTCATGAACAGTGGCAATATCAGTTTGTTAGCTGAAAGCTGCTTTTGCACAGTGACTATGTCATTTAGTACCACAGGTGCAAAAACACATTCCGAACAGGATGTGAAAAATGACAGCTGTACCGTTCATGGGGAGGTGTAAAAAATGGCAATGTTGAAAATCTGCAGTGAAAATATAAAAAAAACTGGTGAAGTCATGAGCGTACATAGAAACTGTGTAACGCACACCCATAATGTAATTAGTTTGGGGAATTTTTACAGTAGATTGTCAACACAGGTATTTTGGGACCTCCGATCATGAACAATGTCACTGTGATTTTCTTTATCTGTTCCGAACTATAATTTCCCACAGCGACCACGCATTTCTACGCTGAAAGTGTGAAAACACATTTCGGCCATGTTGCGAAAAATGACAGCTGTACTGTTCACAAGGAAGTGTGGAAAAATGCCCCTGGTGAAAATCTGGACTGAAAATATTACAAATTCATGAACTTACCAGGGAGTGTGGAAACTGTGCAATGCACACTCGTAACACAGTCATTTTATGGACTTTTGTCACCAAATTTTCAACATAGCTATTTTAAGACCTCTGCTCATGAACAGTGTCACTGTGATTTTCTTAATCTGTCCCAAACATTGCTTTCTCACACCGACTGCACCATTGTGTGCTACACATGCGGAAACACATTTTGGGTGAGATATGAAAAATGGCAGCTGTACTGCTCATAAGTAAATGTAGTAAAATGTCAATGCTGAAAATCTGGCGTGCAAATATTAAAAATTCGCAAACTTGTGAGCGTGTGTAGGAACTGCGCAATGTGCATTCCTAAAACAGTCTTTTTTGAGAATTTTTTCACCAAATTTTCAACATAGTCATTTTAAGACCTCTGCTCATGAAAAGTGTCACTGTGATTTTCTTAATCTGTCCCAAACATTGATTGCGCACACTGATTGTGCCATTGTGCACTACATGCAGGGAAACACATTTTGGGCAACATGCTAAAAATGACAGCTGTACTGCTCATAAGGAGGTGTGGTAAAATGGCAATGTTGGAAAGCTGGAGTGCAAAGATTAAAAATTTCAGAACTTACGAAGGCAGTAGGAACTGGCGCACGCACGCCAGAAACAGTCATTTTATGAATTTTCACCAAATTTTCAACATAGCCATTTTAAGACCTCTGCTCATGAACAGTGTCACTGTGATTTTCTTAATGTGTCCCATACATTGATTTCGCATACTGACTGCGCCATTGTGCACTACATGCACGGAAACACATTTTGGGCGAGATGTGAAAAATGACAGCTGTACTGCTCATAAAGAGGTGTGGTAAAATGGCAATGTTGAAAATCCAGAGTGCTAATATTGAAAATTCACAAACTTACGAGCGTTCGTAGGAACTGCGCAACGCACACTCATAAAACAGTCATTTTTAGGAATTTGTTCACCAAATTTATAACATAGGCTTTTTCAGAGCCCACATTATGAACACTGGCACTGTCGTTTCATTAATTGGTCCTGAAAGGTGATTTCACGCAGTGACTGCAAAATCACCCTTCAGGCCCAATTAACGCCATGACAGTTCAAGAATTCATGAGGAGGGGTCCCAAAAACCCCATGTTGAAAATTTAGTGCCAAAATTCCAAAAAATGCCTGAGATATGCATTAAAGTTGAAAAAACTCTATTTATTGCATTATACAGCTTACCAGCATTTCCTCAGTTCGCGGTCGGCTTTGAAGAGTACAGACGTGTTCCAGGTCCACCGAAGATTGTCGCGACAAGCTCCGGAGGTAAGTATGGGGTGAGGGGGGTGTGGGCAGGGTGCGCAGTGGGTGGGCACGGATGAGAAGGGAGACCGCTGAGGGAACATTTTTTTGTTTACATTTTTTTTTTTTACTTGGATGATGCGGGACGTTTGCCATGCTGGGGTGGGCTCCCAGTGTGGCAGCTGGAAAAACTGTTCGCGGGGCTGGAGCTGATGGGGATGGGGCACCAGGCGCCGGCTATACAGTATGTACGCGGGGAGCTGCGATGAGCACGCAGCATGCAGCAGTGTGGAGGGAGCGCTGCTCACTGAAGTGGAGCTCTCCCTTTCAACTGTATGGCACTGCATTTTCAACTGCTGTCATAGACAACTGCAGCATTCCACAGAGAACTGCGGCTGTGCCTGCAAACACACTGACTGAATTGGAAGATGGGTGCCACACCTCCGAAAACTCAGATGATGGCATTATGTTTCTTGCACATGCATGCAAGCAAACATAAAAATACAACTTAAAATAAATATACTGTGTCTAAACAATGCAGATTTTCTAAGTGCTCTGACCCAACACTGCAGGCATGTGCTGGAAAAGCAGTCAGAACAAGATCGGCTGAGACCATGCAAAGCCTTATGTGCAATGTACACGATTATTAAAAAAAACACACACAAAAAACATTTAAGTTAGTAATTCAAGAGAAAATGTCAGACAAAAGATGAATTATCCTGAAATTTACTCCTGGCAGCTGATGCTACCGCAGGAACAGAAATCACATTGCATGCCTTGCATCATATGATTCTTTAACTACATATTCACTTGGCTGCATGACTTGGTCAAATGCCATCTTGCCTAAGGGGATATTATCCAGTCTTTTAACAAACAATACATGCAATATTAGCACCATTCTCCTGAAACACATTTCTTCCTCCAGAGCTGTTTCATTGGAGATTTCTTCTTCTGCAGAAGCCAGATGCCAGTTTTCTGCATATAGCACATCATCTTGCTACCTCTACCATGGTTGCTGGATGCCACACCCAGCTGCTACCTTGGTATGCCGCTACCTCGGTACACCCTCAGGTTTGACCCTGATGTGGGGCTCTGCTTTCTGAATTGTGGCAAGTGAAGGCCTGAAGTCTTCCTTGGAAGTGGGGGATTAAAAGTTGAGCTGGTGATAGGGAGACAGGCTGAGTGTCATCTGTCCATCAATTTTCCCTTTTCCTGTTTTTATCTCTCACATGAGAGTGTGCATGGTGGCACCATCAGGTACCATCAAGACAGATGCACCTGCATGAACAAACTCCCTTCTTCTGAAGGCACCTATCATTCCCAGCTGCTGCACTACCTGTGATAACCCAGGAAGTGCTAGAGCAGCTGGATGCATGACCCACCCACCCCCCAGGAGGAGAAAGGCATCCTGTGTACTGGCTCTCTGAAAGGAGGAGGAAACCATCCTGTGTGCTGGCTCTCTGACAGGAGGAGAAAGACATCCTGTGTGCTGGATCGCTGACTCTCCTGTCTTGGGGCCCAGACCTGGGTCACCAGCACTGCAAGCGGCAATGCTGTTGCTCTGTGCATATTATGGACTTAAAGAGTCCCTGACACCACTGAAAGAACTCTGAACTATGTAAGATTTAGACACAGTACAGTTTATATTTTATGCATTTTCTGTAACTCTTTCCCACTTTATTACTGAGCACAGCTGCATGAACACAAGGCAGTTGTCTCCTAGACTTTATCTGCTTTGGCTACCTGTCTACACCTAATATCATAATTCTGTTTATGACATCATAATTATCGCCACAGCAGGTGGCTGTGATGTCATGAACAGAATTGTGATGTCAAGGGCTCGATTTTCAAAGGTTGATGCAGGGCTTGTGTCACGGTCTGTGTCGACCCGATTTTGTGGCTCAGCTGCACCAAACTCCTTTGGCACAACTTCATCTGATTTTAGTACATCAGGCACAGTTGTGACACTACCTACTCTTTACAGTGACTTGCGCCAAATATTTGGTGCAATCCCTGTAAAAAAGTCCTGCAGCATGCCACAAGTTATACCAGGGGGGAGCTGGTCTAACTAGCAGTATTTAGCGCACGGACTGAAAATCCCAATTGGCGCTGGGAGAATGCCACAAGCCCCGTGCGACACATGATCAGCGCACCAGGGGCTTGTGGCATTCTCAGGCTTTTGAAAATCAAGCCCCAGGAGTAGACAAGCAGCTGCAGTGTGTCTGCAGAGATCCTGTTTTCATGCAAACATCCTTACTAACAAAAAAATAAGGGTGAGAACTAAAGAAAAATCATATGGAAAACATATGAACTGTAAGCTGAATTGTGTCTGAACTTTCCATTTTTTTCAGTGTTGTCCCAATGGCATCAGGGGATCTTTAGGCATGATTTTTCTTTGTCTTCCATCTTGCTTTTATCCCCAGTCTCATCATTATGCCCTGTGAGGTCCTTGATGGAGGCAGAAATCCAGCCCCTATCAACTGCTTTCTCTGCCATTGGGTCAATGGGGATCCACCAAGAGCAGTACCTAGGAGTGCCATGCACTGTCATTACAACTTTTCTCCCGTTCTGAACCTTAACCCTCCCTCTGCCCCTGACGGTATGCATGCACCTCCTTAGCATTTGTGTGTACACAGTGAACCACCCAATTAATGAGCAAGTGCTCTGGCCCACCATCAGGGGTCACTCCTCAGACTGGGACATGCTACCATTTGCATCTCTCTCTTCCAGCTGGTTCCTCCCAAATACCAGCATCCCAGGTGTGCCCGTGAACCCAGGTCACTGGCATGGCAGCATAGCACACAGTCACTGGGCCAATCAGGTGACCAAGAATAATTTCTAAGATGTTAATAATGATCTAGTAGCCAATCAGGACCCTTGCTAGTCTCATGAATAATTATTTAGACTTATAATCATTCTTCACTGTGTGATGCTATACCAGCATGGGGTCATAATGTCGCAGTCAAAACCGCACACATTAAGAATGCAGCATGCAAATCAGCGTGCAGCAAAATAACATCGGCACAACACACCGACCAGAAAAGAAAAGAGTACACTGGAGGAATATGTTTGTTTTTGTAGGGGGGCTCCTGCACCCCCCCACCCCCCTCAGACTTATTATAATCAACTCCAGAGGGTCATGGACTTCAAGGAAAAAAGAAAACTTGGACTGGGGAACAGTTTTTTTTTTTAAAAAGCCACATCACAGTGGGACCTGGGGAGAACTGAACCTCAGCCCCAGGTCCCTGACACCGCTGGAGGCAGGTGCTCTAGACACTCCACCATGGGAGCAGCTCAGCCAGGCACTGCCCCAGCAATATCCTTCAAGTTCTCTAATGGTAGCATACAGTGACAGGGGTAATGGTTCTTACCGCACACTGAAACAAACCGTGTCGCTGTAGAACCATTCATGCTTCTTACAGTGTGGTATTTCATGTGCGGTTTTGTCTGTGTGTATTGACCCTGTACCTGCCATACCACTGTTACAGTAACTGACACAGCGACCAAAACCAATAGCATTATCAGCTGTTTCAAGTGTCACTTTACCTCTATAAGCATAAAACAGTTATCTTTCCACTTTCTAGGAACTTGGTTAGGCCCTACCATGGTTACTGTTCACCAGTTTGGAATCCATATCACAATCAGAATAAGATTTTATTAGAATGGGTCAAAATAAGAGCTACAAAACTGATTGAGAATTGTAAGGAACTATCTTATGATAGATTAGAACTAATGACCCTTGAAACTCAAAGAGAAGAAGTTGATCTTTTACTTACTGTATGTTTGACATCATGCACCATCCAGTACAGAGGAATAGTTTGGGATTTGAAATTTAGAATAAAAACTGTGCAACTAGAAAACATAATGAACAGACTGAGCTCACCGAAATGCAGGACAGTGATGAGACAGTATTTCTTTACAAACTGGATAATTGGCATGTGGACAGACTCCCTCTCCCTCTCCCTCAGGAAATCACCGACAGTCCCAACAAAACTGAATGCAGATGGGAAGTTGATCTAGTTATTTTGGGTGGTTATCAGCTGCATTATTATCAGAATGGACAGTCACGAAGGAACTCACTATCTGCTTATGCTTAAATCCCAAGAATAAACCCCAGAATAGACTGCACTTGTGCTGAAGTGGAGAAAGATGCCATCAAAGACATTCCGCAGGCAGAGAGACTACAGACTACAGAGTGGAAGCAAATTTGTGAGACCCTCGAAGTTCAGTTTGAAGGACAGGACCAGTGCAGTCATGAAATAATGCAGCTGAACACACTCATGCAGATCACGGGTGACACCTTCACTGCTGTCATGGCTGCTTTTATACTGACCAGACAGGTCCAAGTACCCTAGCAGACAGCACACACCCCCCCTGCACAATTGACAGCAAATACCTCCTCTGCAGCAGACAAGAGGCTGATGAAGAAAGTAGAATGAGATCAGCTGAATAAGTACTGCAGCCTCATAAGTGCAAGACCAAGAGGAAGGAAGCTTCAGGGAGAACAAAAGAACAAGCGCTGTCTCAGAAGACATCCTGAGCACCAGAGCTCACATGTGAGACCAGCAGCAGCAGCCTCCATGGAAACATAGACTTTGATGGCAGATAAGGACCGCTTCGCTCATCCAATCTGCCCATTCCTCCTTACCTACACTATTACCACAGACCATACTCGATCTACAGCTCTTTCTCCCTCCCCCTATAATTCCCTTGTGTTTATCCCATACATTCTTGACCACCCACTGTTTTTGCCCCCACCACCTCTGCTGGAAGGATGTTCCAGGAATCCACCACCCTTTCTGTGAAGAAGTACTTCCTCACATCTGTCCTGAATCTACCTCCTCCAGCTTCACAGCATATCCCCTTGTTCTTGAGCACCTTTTCTTCTGAAAAATATTTCCCTCCAGTACCTTATTTACCCCCATAAGGTATTTAAAGGTCTCTATCATCTCCCTCCTCTCTTCCACTGTGTACATATTGAGGTCCTTTAGTCTCTCCTCACAGAGCTTTTGATGCGGACCCTGCACCATTTTAGTTACCCTCCTCTGGGCTACCTCCATTCTGTCTGTGTCCTTCTGGAGATGTGGTCTTCAGAAATAGACATAGTACTGTAGGTGGGATCTTACAAGAGATCTATACAGAAGCAACACCACCTCCCCCTTTCTGCTGGTGATACCCCTACCTATGCACCCCACTAGCCCTCCCAACTGCCTTGTCGCACTGCTTAGGCACCTTTAGGTCATCTAATATGATTACCCTCAGGACGTTTTCCTGCTTGGTGGTCGTCAGTACCACTCCACCCATTTTGTACTCTGCCCCTGGGTTTCTATACCCTAAGTGTATTGTTTTGCATCTTTTCACATTGAAACCCAGCTGCCATACCCTTGATCACTCCTCTAGTTTTCTCAGTTCTCTGCTCATCCTTTCCACCCCATCCCCCTGAAGTGTCCACCCTACTGCAGATTTTGGTCATTCGCAAAGAGGCAGACCTTCCCTTCCAGCTCCTCAGAAATGTCAGTTATAAAGACATTAAAGAGGACCTGTTCCAGCACTGATCCTTGAGGCACCTTGCTGGTCACTCTCCCTTCCTTGGAGTGAATTCCTTTTACCAACACCCTGTGTCACCTATCCCCTAACCAATTTCTCATCCAGTTTACCAACTTTGGATGCACTCCTAAACTACCCTGCTTGCTTGCTAGTCTCCTATGCAGAATGGTGTTGAAAGTTTTACTGAAGCCTTAATAAGTTTTACTCCATCTACTGCAGCAGCAGGTATGCAGATGGACAATGCCAGAAAAAGAAACACATTGTAAAGAATTGCATACGTTACTAAGTCTGGCCTTTTTTATTCACAATAAAAAACAGTTAGGGTTTGGTTCCATGTCATAACGGTGAAAATAAAACAGCGTCAGATATGACAGCGAGTGCACTTCATCGAAAACTGATATGGCAACTCTGCACTACACTGAAACCATGATCAGTGACGGTCCCACCACACTCACCAAGATGGAAGTCTGCTATATTTTAATGCATGGGGCTTTGCCCCTCACACCCACCCTAATTATTATGATCAACTCCAAGGGTGGGGCCTGACACTGGGGTAAGGAGACAACTTGGGGAGGGACTATTTGGGGTGGTGGGGGACTCAAGTATTTAGAACGGAGGAATGGGGGACTGTGGAGCACAAAGCCAGGGATTGGGGAATGGGAGCAAAAAAAACTTGAAGTACTAACCACACAATCAAAATTTCACATGCACCCCTAGCCAGCCTAGAACCCTGCACTGTAGCCATACACTACCTCCACCACACCAGACGGCCAACTGGGATCTGCTTGCCAAACTACCTCCCATATCCTCATTTACATCTGCTCCTCCTACTGTCACCCTATCTTCCTTTTAAATTCATCCATTTGAAAGTGAAACTGCTCTCACCATTAGAATTCGTGCCTCTTTCTCAGCTCCTCATTCTTCAACTTAAGTGAGCACTGAACCAGCAAGCCCAGTTTGTTTTTAATGATTCCCATCAGGGTCACACTCAGATGCAATGACTTCTGGCATGCAAGTCAACATCCTAACGTCACATGTGCCCACCCATAGTAATGAGGTCAGACCCTCGCCATGTCCCCGACCTGGAAACTACAATCCAGTGCTCAGTGGCAGATTACCTAGAGGGGGGAATCATGTATATTAACTTGCATGTCAGTTCTTTTTTCATAGTCTAAATCTGTTAAAACATTAAAAGAGAAGCCCAGCCTCTCTCTCAAGGAAAAGAACCCATGTCTAACACTAGGGAGAGGTCAAATGAGGCAGGGGGAAGTCATGAACAGGTTACATTGCTAAACATCATTGCATCTGAGTGTGACCCCCAATAGGAATCATTAAAAACAAACTGGGCTTGCTGATTTAGTGCTCACTCAAGTCAGAGAATGAGGTGCCAATCAAGAAGCACAAATTCTAAAGGTGAGAGCAGTTTCATTTTTCAAAGGGATGAATTTAAAAGGAAATGTATAACAAAGAAGCAGATTGCTTAATATGGCCACCATTAAGTTTAGAAACAAGGCGATATTCAATCAGTGATTGCACAAAGGGAATTTTAGCATTTATTTTATTTAGTTCTTGTTAACTGGGCAAGGCCCACTAGGTACAAGTGCCTGTTTTCAGGAGCACTAAGGAGCTTTGGGTTGGTTAAGTGACTTGCTCAGAGTCACACAGTATGTAAGTGGAGGTTGTGGGAATCAAACCCAGGTCCGTTGGATGGACCAGGCTCTTTCACAGCTCATTACTCTAACCTCTAGGCTATACTGCCAGGTGTTTGTTTCTTTTGCAGCTGATGATGTGAAAATATAAGAGAAGAAAAGTGAATTAATTATACAGATATTAAGTATGGGTTATTTACTGTTATTTAAGTACATTAAGGTTTGAGGAAGTAAAACTAGAACATGTTTACCCTTTTTTTATTTTCACATGGTGGCAGAATTGCACAATCATGAGCAGAACTGAAGTGAGCAATACATTACCCTTCAAATATCCTTAAAGGAAATAGGAAGGATCCTGCGAAACATAATTTATTGTTTTTTTATTATAATTTGATTTATACACAGGTGTCTCTGTAAGCCAAATAGCTATTAGGAATGCATCTGTTGTATTTTTGTTTTGTTTTCCTGAGCACATTTGGATGTTTGTAAAAAGTTAATGTATATATAGAATGTGAGAATGTTCATACGTGTTCATACAGAAACTTTTGCTTTATATTTAGAAACCCCTTCCACCCTGAGGAAGGGGTATTTGGGCACCCCGATGCATTAGTATCAATGGGGCTGATTTTTCCTTACTTTTTCATACAATATGAGATTGTACTGGGGATTAATAAGGCCACCAATCGACTAACAATGCCCTTATTAATCTATAAATTGGCATCATGTTGTATTAAAAAGTAAGGAAAAATCAGTCCCATTCATTTCAAATGGGCTCACCGCTGCGCTCGCCTTTGCTTTACGTCACTACGTAATGTGCCTGAGCGCGGGGGCATGTAGTTGAATCAGAAAGTGGAAGGGATCAGCTGGCCACCTTGCCGGGGCCAAACTATGATTCCTTGCCACATAGAAATGCCTGAAAATAAAATATTAAAATTTACACAGAGGGACTATCATGGACCTAGGGTACCATATCCCGAAAGTGATACCTTAAGTCCACAAAATCACTTTAATTTTATTTTTTTAAGCTTTATATTTATTGTTTTTATTAAGACAAACATACAGTTTGAAATACATGCTTGGACATTTCTAATTATTACATTTTGCTGCTGTATTTAACCTCAAAGATACAGTAACAACTAATACTAATTACAATATAAAAAAATGAAAAACAAATTAAAATTTATATAAAAGATGTGATGGATAGATTAAAGAGAGTTAAGATTAATAAATCCCCTGGACCGGACAATATACATCCCAGACTGATTTACGAAATAGCAGAGGAAATAGCTTACCCATTAACCTTTATTTTTCAGGAGTCATTAGACAGAGGAGAGGTTGTTAGCAAATGGAGGGAAGCTCATGTGGTTCCCATCTTCAAAAAGGGAAAGAAGGACTCCCCTGACAATTATAGACCAGTTAGTTTAACATCTACATTTGGGAAAATTTTGGAGAGCATAATAAAAGATCATATTCAGGACCACATGATTGTAAACAACCTTTTAGATTGCAGTCAACATGGTTTTACAAAGTCACGATCATGTCAAACTAACCTATTGAGCTTTTATGAAAAAGTTAGTAGTTTTTTGGATCATGGTAGGTCAGTGGATGTAATTCAGTTAGATTATTCAGAAGCTTTCGATAAATTACCACATGAAGAATTAATTAAATCCCTACTTGTGCTAAATATAAATGGGACCCTTGTAAATTGGATATCAGAATGGTTGGAGAATAGGAGGCAGCGAGTGGTAATTAATGGGTTGTTGTCTAATTGGCTTTCAGTTACAAGTGGGGTCCCTCAGGGTTCAGTGTTGGGCCCCTGCCTGTTCAACATATATATATATCATCATTACAGTATATTAAGTGAAATGTATAGATAACCAAGTTTGCCGATGACTGTAGAGTGGGAGTAGTAATAGATTCATCTTCAGATTATATTGGATTTCAGGAAGCGCTCAAATATATTGAGAAATGGACAGTAGACCATAGACTTAAACTTATTGAGGATAAATGTATTGTCCTACACATGGGCAAGAAGAATTTGGAATTCAATTACACTATCATACTAACATACTAAAATGCCAGCAGAATAGGCCTAACGGTCTTTCGTGTCTGCTCATTTGGTCAGCCCCCAACCTGGGTGCTGACCTTGCTATCCCCTCACCTTCTCTGGTTTCTCCCTTCCCAGTTCCGGATATTCTTGCTGCATTGGATTTTGCTTCCAGAACCCTTCCCCTGTACCTGTCCCAACCCCTCTTGAACCCCTCCACTGTCTCTGCCTCCACCAGCCCCCTAGGTAGTGCATTCCATGGCTCCACCACCCTCTCAGTGAAGTAGCACCTCCTCCTTTCTCCCCTGAATCTTCCCCCCTCCAGCTTCCACCCATGCCCTCTAGTGGCCCCTCCTCCTTCCTTCGAAGCACCCTGACTGTTCCTCCCCTATTTACCCTCTTCATGTACCTGAAGACCTCTATCATGTCCCCCCGGTCCCTTCTCTCTTCCAATGTGTACATATTTAGCTCTTCGAGACTCTCCTCATAGGTCCTGTCCCCCAAGCCCCAAATCATTTTGGTTGCCCGCCTCTGGACCCTCTCAGGAGGTTAATGTCCCTCTTTAAGTGTGGCCTCCAAAACTGCATGCAGTACTCAAGGTCAATAATAAACAATTAAAACAAGTGACACAGGAAAGGGATTGGGTGTTATTATACAAAATTACTGCCCATTGTGATCAAACTATTAAAAACGCTAATAGAACTCTTAACTGTATATTGAGACATACAGTAAGTAGAAGTAGAGAGGTTTTGATCCCACTGAATAGATTGTTGGTTATAGCCCACTTGGAGTACTGTTCCCAGGTTTGGACCCCTTACACTAAGGGTGAGATAGCGAGAGTGGAGAGAGTGCAGCGAGTGGCTACCCGCTCAATAATGGGACTTGAAAATATGACTTATGAGGAGAGGTTGGACAATTTGGATCTGTATTCCTTGGCTTATAGAAGGATGGAGGGGTGATACAATTTTAGTCTATAAATCATTTCAAGATAATATCCTCAGAGAAAATTTAGGACTTGAATTATTTGTCAGAAATTACAATACAAGAGCTCATTGTAGACAAATTAAACAACAAAAGTGGAAATCACAAAAAAGAAAACAGTGGTTTAATCAGAGGGTCATTTCAAGGTGGAATTCTCTTCCCTATGATATACTTAGTAGTCCAACTTTAGATATTTCTAAAATAAGATTAGATGATTATAGTAGAACCAAGTCCTTAGTTTATTAATTAGTTCACTTGTTGATAATACAATTTTATGCAAGCAGACAAGGACGAAAGTCTATATATGCTTTGTGCCAACTATGACACTATGATGAGGGTGCCATTCCTCATTAATACTACCACGTGGTACATCCATGCAATTAGATTCGTCACTGAGGGGTTCCCAATATAGTCTAATTAGAACATTAAACATTAAATTTAAAAATCTGTGAACTGAGCCCATGAGCAGCATTTTGAAAATCTCCCAAAGTCATTGAAACATAAGTCCCAAATATTCGTGCCCTTCAAGAAGGACGTTAAGATACCATGCTTTAACTTTTAATGGTGCACTAAGTGTACGATATTCATTATTTGATGGATTTTACAGCCAGTGGATAAAAGTAAATGATATCCATCTTTAGAACAGCCCTATCATCTCAAGCACAAAAGAAAGTAGAAAAAAAACCCAAACTTTTAACTTAGCTGAAAGGAAACTGAAGAAACCAATCCTTCCTCTCCTTCAATAAACAGGAGATATTATTATACAAATTGAAACATGAGTTCAGGATTTTGAGGTGAGATACCTCCATTAATTTCAAAGTATGACCAAACAAAAGTGAATATCCATTCTGGAACACCAACGAAAGCAACCTGGTCCAATATTAGTATTAATCATTTAAGTCCCAGTGAGGTACTCACGCTATTGACCGAACCATTGAAGAAGAAAGAGTTATGAAAATTCATTGAAAACTCAGGTTTCTTCATTGTCTGAGGAGGAGTCAGTGGCTCTTCTAGCTTGATCCACGGAAGCTGCATGCTTTTGGCTCCATTTGAGAGCCTCTCCAGGGTCAGAAAACAAAAATATCTTCCCCCGATGTGCAATTCTGAGGCGGGCTGGAAATATCATCCCATGTGAGATGGAGGCAGTCTGTAGCATAGCCCTAACACCATCATTTTTTTCTTTTTTGCCTCGTGGAGAAACTGATATCTGGAAAGAGCTTAATCTGCTCACCATCATGTAAAAGCATCCTTTCATGTTGGGCAAGTACCAGCAGGAAATCGCGTGAGCCTGACCCATCTGAAACCACAATGACCATGCGAGATGCCTCAGGATTCTCTGTGCAACCATGTTAGGTAATCCAATAGGCTTTATGAAAAATGTCCACTTTTGGTGCTGCTTCTCCTCTGAACTGTTAAATGAACCACTCCTTCAAGAATAGAAGCAAATGATCACCTTCACTACCTTCGGGTAACCTCAGAATACGTATATTCAGAGATCTAACTTGATTCTCCAGAGATTCAATGCATGCCTTCCAGTGAGTACTATCCTTGATTATCATTGAAACTGCTCCTAAAGCAGCATCCACCCGTTTAGCTGTATCTGTTGATGCAATCTGTATGTGCTCCCTGTTCGTCTCCAAAGTAGACACCCTGTTTGTCAGACTATCAAATTGTCTAGACATAATGGAGACTGATTTGATACATTTAGAGAATTTGGCACCGATTGTTTGAAGCATTTCTTCACTCTGTTCGTCGGCCTGTTCTTCATTGTGGGCCTGGTTTGACCTCGTGTTCTGCATCACGGGAGCCTTTTTAGATCAAGCTCCTGAGCCCTGTTGTTGGTCCTTACAAGGATTGCCCATGTCGAACTATAATGATTCCACTATTAGTTTTTCTACTTTTCAATTCAATTGCACAAGAATTGTTGGCTGAATTCTGCTAAGTTTAGACCTCCGACTTGCAATCACTATCAAAAAGGCTGCCATCTTGGTCGGGCTCCACAGCGCCCCCCCCCCCCCCCCCACAAAATCACTTTAAAAGATGAAAGGAGAGAACAAATTTCCAAACTGTGTGATATCTGTGTTTCTCAACCCACATGTGTACATGCTTGAGCTACAAACCCAGTGCAAGGAGCTAGCTGCGCCATTTTCACCTTAGCCACTTGTGATGACGGCAGACCAACAAGATCTGTGTATGTGTAGATTGGGCTCTGTCTGTTTGTATCTCTCTAGACTTCTGTACCTGAAAATAGGCATTATCTAGTGCATCTACCTAATTAACATACTGTAAAGGAAATCAGTAACTAGTTGTCTACATTTATGTCTCTGCTTCCGTTGTTGGTTTCTTTGCATCAGTCATTGTTTCTCCATGTCAGTCCTCGCTGCTATGTCCTATGCTCCCATTGTTGAGTTCTGTACACTCTTTATTGGACTGTTAAGTTAGTCAGAAGCACTTTTTTTATCTAACAATTTTGGAAACTATTTGAGGAAAATTGTGATGAAACATAAAACATAAAAAATCCCATTTTAGGGAGGAGGTTTTAATTTTATTTGGGGAAACATTAGTTCAACATGAGCCCCATAAAAGATCCTGGAAGCTCTGCAGGCTGATATCAAAATCCCTCTGTGTGAAGGGAAAATGGTACAGTGAATAACTGCAGCATTTCTTCTAATGCTGTAGCACCCAGCATGAGACTATTAGATCCTGCTTTTAGGCATATAGAGCTTCATTATGTACTATACTGAACTGTCATCTCTGTTAGCAAATGTTTGCTCTGTACCTCAATGTATGACATGGAACCTCTGTAAACGAGTCTCTGACCCAAAGGTCTTTCTGAATATTTACCAAAAAACAATAAACAATATCCCCTGCAGCTTATCCCACTGTACACATCATCAGAGGGCTGTCTGTGGGGAATTCTGGTAGTTGCCGATAATGGCTGGTGAGGGGTCGCAGGATCAACCAGAAAAAAAGACACAATACAGGCATGTGACAATGAAAAAAATTACCTGCTTTCCGTTTTTACTAATTGAGATCTATAGGTCCCACTTCTGAAGGTGTAATCATGTGCATTCACATTTCTTCAATACTATTGCAGTAGCAGTCATTGTGGCTTTGACCAGAGTTTTTTTTTCCTTCTATTATTTATTACCTCAGCTGGGGGGGGGGGTTGTTCCTTTGGTTCCTCCCCTCCACATCCAGTCAGCCTTCACGGCTGTTGCCCCGAACGCAGCCAGAGCTCAGACTTCCCCGCC
Organism: Neoceratodus forsteri; assembly: GCA_016271365.2. Classification (NCBI taxonomy): domain Eukaryota; kingdom Metazoa; phylum Chordata; order Ceratodontiformes; family Ceratodontidae; genus Neoceratodus; species Neoceratodus forsteri. The sequence goes on along the minus strand of JADMNL010000027.1, from coordinate 72,529,762 downwards.
TCAGCCATCCCAGGCCGCATCACAGCAGTTACTTACCCCACCACTGTGGAGACCTGGAGGGTGGACCCAGGAAGAGACTAACTTGGGCTTGTCCATGGCGGCGCCATCGGGCAGTCTTCATGTGCTATGAGAGGATTTTTCTTTTGGTTTCCCCTGCAGGGAGGGCATACAGTGACGCCAGTTGAGAGCACGCATATGTCTGCAGTAACGCGTTTTCCCTCCACCCCCTTTGTCTGCAGCATTGTGCACTGCCCCCAGTCGCCACTGGGGCTAGTAGAGTGCTGACCACTGATGTCACCCCCTCCCCAGAGAAGGAGAGCAGTCCCATGGATGCTCAATCCTTCTCCAACCCTGCCAACCCGTGGTGACCAATGCTTGTTCCCGAACACGGGTTGCAGGCGCAGTGTGAGGTAGGGCATCCAGTGCCCCAGCCCACTGCACCACTGGGCAGGCCTGATCAGAGTTTGTTAATATAAGGAAGGATAGACTTTGGTTTCATTGGAGGGGTTTTTGGAGGTTGGGTACTGGAGACCAATCAGTCAATCAGCCAATCACTTTATTTAACCAGGCATAAACACCATTGAGCAAGCTCATTTTCAGACCAGGGATCAGTCAATGAATACTGTTGGGGTGTTTGGGGGTGGGAGGGATCAGTGACCAGGGATTATTAACTACAGGCCGTAGGAGTGTTTGAGGATGGGGGAGGGCACTAGGCCACCAGTGCAGGCAGCCCTTCCATGTGCTGGGTGTTAGGGAGGTTCTGGCCTATAATGAGGACCTAATGAGATGCAGATGACCCCATAGTGCCTTCCTAGTGATATATGGTCCTTTACATCTTAAGGTAGAAACATGTCACTTTTCTCCAGTGAAGTAATTGACATTAGTGGGCCCTAACTGCCCGATTACAATCCCAGTCCCCTATAGCACCCTATTGGCAACATGCCTTCTATGGCCAGTAGGGGGCCGAGGTTTGCAATCACAATCTGGTTAGTGCCAGACTGGTATACTGGAACATGCCTTTAGAGATCACAAAGTGCATCCCAATATACTACTTTTTTGCTCCAGGCACTAATTAACTGCAGGAGCAAGTATTTAGTGGGCCGTGATCTGGACCTATGAACATCCTGGCCTAGGACATTTCTAAATTGGGCACAATGCATTTATGACATCACAGTTCTATCCATTGGGATTATGATGCCTATGAGAAGAATTTCTTCACAGAGCAGGTGGTAAATAGGCAGCACAGTCGACCCTGTAATGTGATCAATGCTGGGACTATCTTGGGGTTCAGAACCCAATGGGATATTTTCAAGGGGCTAATTAGGGACAAAAAATAGACAGAGGTAGTCAGAGCTCTAAAAGGGCAGAGTAAAACAAAGTAGGAACAACAGGACAGACTTGATGTACTTATAGGGCTGCATTTTCAATTATAATTCTAATTAAGCATGGATGAGCTAAATTAGCTCACCGATTGGCTGCCATGCCAATCTGAAATCATTTAGAAGTGTCCTGCATGGCAGCTACACAGCTGATTGTGTGCTCCACACTGATAGCAGCGGCAGCAACACAAAGCAAGCGTTTTTGCTGCTGCTGTCACTGTAGAGCAAGAGACACAGACTGGCTGTATTAGCAGTCATGACAGAATTAAAAATTCAGCCAACCACAAAGTGAAAATGTCCTCCACCAACCTACATTTCAACATGTTCTGGGGGGTAAATGCGGAACAGTGGCTAAATGATATGGTTGCACAGTTTTCTGAGGAGAATCTTGCCAACTCTGTCTCCATGCACAGACCTGTATCACCTGAGGTAAACTCAGAAACCCAAATGGAACATTTCTGGATTGCTTAAATGAGTATTTCTCCCATTGTTTCCTGTAAACCCCTGTCTGACAACACCGGTCCTGTCATCAGTGGCATACGTTACCACGCACAACTGCCACCACGCAACACAGTGAGCTTGTGCTGCCTCAGACAGAGTGAATGTGAGGTGCCTCAGGAAAAAAGAAAAGCAAAACAAAATTAAGAACCTGCAAAAAAAGGGTAGCATGTTATCATAGCGAATCAAATTGAGAGACTCAGAAATGAGTGTTTCAGTTTGGTCACTTTCAGGCTCAGAGATGGGGAACGTATAGCGAGGGGAGGGAATAGCAAGGGAGGATGGGAAGAATGACAAGGGGAAGGAATAACGATGGCGAGGGGGAGGAAGAGGGATGGGCTAAATGGGGACGTGGAGCTTGATGCCGTTGAGCTACCCGCCTAGCGTAGCGAGTAGGGACACTGTCTGCAGTGCTGGTGGTACTGGGCTCAGGACTGCATACTGGTCTGTTTTTTGATTTAGCAGGTGTTTTTTTTTTAAGTTATTGTCATTGTCAGTCCCTCATCTTTCCTCCAGTGTCTGTCCCCCCTCAGAGATGATTATTTAAGTATAGGGGGGCTTGCCACATTAAACATAATTTTAAATGTGTGCTGGGTTGGTCACTGGTACTTTTTGCTGTGTGCTGAATTGTTTTTCAGCAGATTGTACTCGCTGTATTGCGTCAACCAAGAATTTTTGCTGCTATGACATGGAACCCCCAGAAAAGATCATTATTGCAATTAGACGTATAATCGCAGTAATTACCTAACAGCCGATCATTTCCTGAGAATTAACAACCAGCTGGTGGGGATTCCCCCCGGCCAATCATGAATCCTCAGGAAATGACTGACTGGTCATTATTGCTTAAATGATGATGTAGTGCCTGTGTCAGTCTGTGTGTCAATCCTGTGCATCACCGCAGCTGCACCAAATCCAAATGCTGCAGTTTCACCTAATTTTCTAATCTCAGATGCAGTAACAGCACCTGGACCTCTTTTACAGCAGTTTGTGGCAAAGACTGGGCACAAGCCACTTACAAGAGGTTCCAACATTGATGCATGTTAGACCATAGGAAAGTGGACTAGCGGGTGTCTAAATGGTACATGAGATAGAAAATCCAATTTTCTTTGCTGCACATCTGGGCACCATTTCTTTTCTTTTTTTGTTAGTCTTTTCTGCCCCCAGTCCGACTGGCCCCCTCTGCCAGTCACTCCAGACCCCGTAACCCTGGCTTCCTCCAGGACTTATCTGTCTGTGTCTTCTCCAGGCCTCAAGAAGTTTCCCCAACCCCACTAAACTAGATCCAGTGCACTGGATAGCCAGATACTGTGGGTGACCAGTATGTCATGCTGGCGGGGAGAGTTCTTGTTTTCTCCCCAGGAGACATGGATGTACAATGCTGTCATGATGCCCATCACATGTTTCTGCACAATGTGCACCGATGGCGGCTGTACCTCTGCACACTTCTACCAACCTTGGACTGCCTTCTCCTTAGCTTCCCAGCAGGTTCAGGTGCATGCCGACCTCTGCGTCCCTCATGCCTGGAGGAAGAAAGCAGTCCTACAACTTTTTTATCCTCCTAGCCCCAACCGACCCTGAGATGCCCTGAGTTCACTTTTGATCCCAAGTCATTGGTGCCGCAAGCAGTAACGCTACTGCTGCATCGGTGGTCCAGCACTAGTAGCACCATATCTTTTTTTTTTTTTGTATAATATCTTTATTAAATGACAGAGAGATCACATATTACATTACCAGTCATTTCAATGTCCATACCGGTCAGTCCACATTGTACAGGTAACAATAAGACACAAGTCAGAGTTTACATAAGCATATATGATCTTGTTATCCAAACTCTATTCCTGTCAAGTTTTATTTGTTTAGGAAAGAAAGAAGGGAAAAAAAGGGAGGAGAACTTAAAAAACAATAAAAACAGTCCCCCTCCCAAACTGGTAAACTCCAGTAATTAAATTGGTCTTAGTCTGTATCCGTGTCTCGTTGTCCATGTGGGTCATATACTAACTCATATTTCTATTTCTTTTTTTATTTTCCTTTCTAGAGAGAGGAAGTATCTTCAGTCCCCCTACCTTTCCTCTGTCTAGCCATTCAGTGTACTAATCCACTCTCTACTAGCAATATCCTACACTCCCACACTCAAGGAGCTCAAATAGCCAGTCCAGGCTCTCTCTCGAATCTGTCTTCTTCCCCTTTTAGGGAGTATGCTAGTTTATCTATAGCAAGCACTCTTAGGGTGAGCTGCTTCCATTCCTCCACTGTGGGGCCTAACTCTGTGATCCAAACATTCTGTATTCCCTGTCAGGCCACCACAAGGAGTATCCTAATCCATCTGGGATAGAGTACCCAGTCCCCATTATCCATTCCTTCCACCTCCAGGAGCAGTGATCTTTGTGAACATTCAATTGGTTGTCCCTCATCTTCGAAGTTTCTTTAACTACCCCCTTCCAGTAATGAACAACCAGAGGACATTCCCAATAATAATGCTTATTTGTTCTTTGTGCCACTTTACATTTATTACAGATTGAGGTCACCCCTGGACAAAATCTGTTTACTATGGCTGGGGGATGGTATCATCTCTGTATAAACTTATATTGTGCTTCTTTGTATTTAGTGCATATTAATAACCCCTTGTGGGATTTCAACATTAGTTGCCAAATAGGCTCACTGATTTCTTCTCCCAAGTCTTTTTCCCACCACTTCTTGGCTAACTGTACAGGTGTTTGGAAGAACTTTCTGTCCAGCCTCACTGCTCACCCAATAAACCCTTTTTCATTCTTAGATGCCCCCAGTATCTCCCTTTCAGGGTCAGACAGCCGGTCCGTGGCTCCTTGAGATCCAGTTATCCACTTATAGTTACTCCTCACCTGAAAATATCTGTACAGATGTGTAGACGGGAGATTTAGCCCTTCTTTCAGTTCTTGAAAAGAATATATGCCATTTCTCGTGGTGAGATCTGCCATATGCCTTACTCCCCTATTTTGCCATATCCTGAAACCTTCATCTTTTAGGCCTGGGAGAAAATCATGATTCTGTGCGACCAGAACTTAGAGTGTATGAGCTGTATCTAACCCCTGCCTTCTTTTTATTTTGTCCCAGACCTTCAAACTTGCTGTCACTGTAAGGTTGGGTGTTGGTATCCTATTATATATTTTAGGTCCCTCCCTTCCCAAATAACTCGAGATCCTCCCTTGTATTCCCTCTTCCTCCAATTCAAGCCAGGTTGCTACCTCACTTCTGTTAACCCAGTTCTGAATGTACCTATATTGGGCCAGCAGAAAATATTCATGACGTCAGGCAAATTCAGCCCGCCCTGCACAGTAGGCGCTCTTCAGCCTTTTCAGGCTAATTCGTGGGTGCCTACCTTGCCATATAAATGTTGCAAAGGCTTTCTCTATGTTTTTTATATCTCGTGCCATTGGACTGAATGGGAGCATCTGCATTACATATAACAGTCTGGGGAGTACATTCATTTTAAGCAAATTTGTCCTTCTCATCCAGGAGATGGGCAACTCTTTCCACCTAGCTAGATCCTGCACAATTTCTTTAAACAGTGGCTTATAGTTTTCCTCATAAAGAGTTTTAAGGTCCTTCCCTATTTTAATGCCCAAATATGTAAAATTTTTTTACTACCTTTAGACACCAGGCTTCATTTTTCTGCTGCCGCCCCGGAACATAATCTCTGATTTCTGAATGCTGATCTTGTATCCGAGAATACTGCAAACTGCTCAGTTGTAGACAATACCCTGGGGATCGACTGCTTTGGTTTAGTAAGGAACAGCAGCACATCATCTGCATACAAGGTGACAACATGGTTTCCACCCTGCTTTCCTAAGACTCCCCTTATATTAGGGTCGCTGAGAATCTTGATGGCCAGAGGCTCTATTGCCCGAGCAAACAGCAGGGGTGACAATGGGCACCCATGTCTTGTTCCTCTGTGCAGTCTAAATTCCGGGGACAGAGTTCCATTAATATTTGAGCCAATGGGGTTCTGTAGAAGGCACCCACCATTTTCACATAGCCCTCCCCTAAGCCATATCTCTGCAAAAGGTGCAAGAGATATTACCATTCAATTCTATCAAATGCTTTTTCCGCATCCATAGATAGGACACACAACTCCCCTGGATGTTTTTTGCCCCACCATATTACATTCCATAATCATCTGATATTGTGATATGACTGTTTGCCTTTTACAAAACCTGTTTGGTCTGGTTTAACCAGAAGGGGAAGTACCTCCTCTAGCCTTCCAGCTAGTACCTTTGTCATAATCTTACAGTGTTGATTCAAAAGAGAGATAGGGCGAAAAAAATCCACACTCTTCCAAATCCTTACCTGTCTTAGGGATGACTGTTATAAGAGCCTGACAACATGTTCGAGGAATCCCTCAGTTCTCCCTAGCTTCTTCTAGAACCCTACCAAGTGTACCCGTCACCTCTTCTTTCAATGTTTTATAATATTCAGCTCCAAAGCCATCCAGGCCCACAGCTTTACCATTCTTAAAACTTCATATTGCTTTCCTGATTTCCCCTATGCTAGCTTTCGCTTCCAACTTTCCCATTTGCTCCTTACTCAGCTTAGGAAGTTTGAGATCTTTAAGGAAACTTTTCTGTTCTACACTTTTACCTTGGCATTCCGCATAGTAAAGCCCCTCATAATATTCTTTAAACCTATCTAGAATTTCTACCACCTTTTGTAACAGTCTTCCTCGTTTGTGTTTAATTTGTATTATGTGGTGACTGCTTTTCCCACCTTTCATGGTCGAACCAAAAGAGGGCCCAGCCTATTCCCCCACTCATACATTTTTTGCTTAGCATAGAGAATTCAGGTGCTAACTTCCTTATCTATGTTTGAAGTTAACATTTCTCCGGCCAGTCTTAATTCCTGACTTTTGGACTCTCCACCCACATTGAGCACCTCTTTTTCTATGTAACCCCCCCGTAAATGGGGGTTCCAAAAAAGTCTTCCAGGAGCTTGCTTGAATGCTACAAGCCTGAATGGTGTTTGGCGTTTAAGCCATTTATCTGTGAGTGCTTTTAGAGCCTCTGGTACTGGCTCTTTAAGAGCTGTCTGCTTGTAGACATAATTAGTTTCTATGGGGGGACTGTGTGTTTCCCTGCTTGAGTCCCACTCGAGCTGCTGCCAAATCGCTCCGTTTCTGCCATCTCTAAGTGAGCAGAAGGAGCACTCTTCAAAGATGTAATTGTTTGCTTGTAACCTGTTAGAGTAATAAATAAAATGCAGTTTGATTCAACCTGCTTTCTTGTGGCAAGGACAGTGCAGAGTAACTCCCTCATGTTGGTTCTGAACTGCTGAATTGGACCAATCATGGTAAGGATCCTTTAAAATGGAGCCTGCTCTGGGTGAATCAGAACTTGGACTCTCCTCTGGAGCCTGCTGTAAGGGGGTTGTATGGCCAATGCCTCTGGGAATTGTAGTTTGGACTTTGGCGCCTTTTTGCACCAACACGGGGAGTCTGATTGTGACAGCCAAACCAGCCAACTGAACTGGGAGGAAATCAAAGGAAATGCCCGGCTCTGTCTACTGGAAAGTCAGATGAGTTGAGACAGTGAAGGGAGAAGGAGCTATTAGCTTCTGCGCTGTATAGTTTCACACGGGAAGCGCATGTAAGGCCCTGAGTTTCAGTCTGCAGCCTGTGCAAGCGCCCGTTTGGACTGAATCTGACCTGTGAGGAGAATCAAGGAGATCTTAAGAGTAGAAACCAGGCTCACCCTGTAGAAGACTGGAGAAATTGCTGAATCGCGCTCGGTCTGTCAGGAACTGAATTTGCTGTGTGTTCTCCCGGGTATCGTGCAGTTATTGCGGTCGGGATAGAGAAGCAGCCTGCCTGGTATAGTACTTTCGTTTTACATATAAATGTGTGTAGTGCTTGTGGGGAATCGCGTTTCAAATCCCCTGTACAGTGAATTGAGTGCATGAAGCTGGAAGTAAACCCCAGTTTAATCCAGACTACATCTATTTGCTCTAAACTGCAGTGCGGTCCAGTCACAAGGACCTTGTCCACATGGTCTGCTCCTCCTGGCAATCCAGGACTATCTGCATCCCATCCAGCTTTCAGCATTGAATCCGTGAGTACAAATCAGGGTAGCTCCCTGCCATCTCTACATTTAATTGCAAGTGTTCCATCTGATTTATTTTCCCTTCTTGAATTGTGAATTCATGAATTGAGCCAACTGGCTCCGGATTACAATTTGGTTATTGTGCAAGTGTTTTTTCCACTACAGGGCCCCAACCAGCTGCACCTATCCTGGCTACCCCCCCCCCATCCTGGGTACCCAGTGAAAGTGACAATTTGGGACTCTGAATATTCGCACAGTACTGTGATTATTAATGTGTTTAACCTAATTAACCTGATTTCCCCCTTCCTTGTTACAGCTCCTTAAATAAATCAGATCTGTTGGTTTCAGCAAAGTTACATTGGCTGAGGTATTCATTTATGTTAAAGTATTGTACTGTGTTTTTTTTGCACTGTATGATCTTGTTTTGCAGGGGGTCCCCAGAATCCAGTCGACAGAGCCAGTCCTGGGGGTTAGTGTACATTGTGAAGATATTCCTAATGCATTGTGTGGGCCACTAGTGGGAAGAAAAGGGGATTACAGTGTCTCAGAGGGCCGTGACCAAGTTAGTTTAACTAATGCAAACCTTGACCTCTGGGTGGAGGCACCCGCTATTGGACCTAGGCCCCTCAACCTGTTAGTAGTTAAGCAGGCAGGGGTAGTAGCCCTTGGGATAGCGCCACCTAGGGGTTATATCTAAATCCCCTATTCTGGTTTCTAGCTCTCTTTTTTTCTGTCTCCTTTCCCTTTTCTGATTAGCAGTATATCCAATTATCATTCCCTGCATATAGGCTTTGCTAGCCTCCCAGTACATGCCCACATTCTCCACTGTTCCTTTATTCTGTTCCTCATAGAATTTCCATTGTTCTTTTAAGAACTCTCTGAAATCCTCCTGAGATAGTAAATAGGTAGGAGACTGCCATCTCCCTCTCTGACCCTCAGCATGTGTCAGCTCAATCTCCGGCTCCACCATAGCATAATCCGACAAAAATATTGGACTATGCCCCATTGATTTTACATGTTGGTATAAATCCCTCTGCATGTAAATATAATCCAATCAGGACGGCACCATATATTTGATGCACCCAGGACTTGCAGAAAAACAACTTGTCACAAATAAGCTACTGAGCTGTCAAATGCTAACAGGCAGTTTCTGAAAGGCCCCTATGGATAAGTACAGTGGAATTTAGTGTTGCCTGATGATCTGAAGTCATTTGCTTGAACTGATAAACAACTGACTTCTTTCTTCTTCAATAACGTCTCTTCCATGTGGCATTGGAAAATGCCCAATGGTTTGCCAATGGTGAACCCCAGAAGTTTGAACTGATATGGTCCTCCCTAAAGAAGGCCATAGAAACTGGTTTGTTCATGTTTTGACCATAGTATGCATATATCCATGACTTCTAGGTGCTTCACTATTGACATGACGTGATGATTAATGTCTCTTCCATGTAATCTGTGAAACTTTCAATCACAATATTTCACACAAAAAGTAATCTGCTGGATTTTCTCAAATCCTCTTTACAAAGACTTTTTATTCAGTGGAGTGGTGGTGGCAGTGGTGGGGTGGAGCTGATGCAAACCGAACAACAAAACCAAATGAAGAATTATACAAGTAAGCAGTAACACATTGCTGATTTGACCAGGCAGGTATAAATAGTAAGAAGGAAATTGTGTTTTCTAGGAATCTGCATTATTTTCTAGATTATAAATCAGTCTGCTTATCCTAGTGTTGTGAGCCCAGAATAGCAAACCATGAGATCTCAGGTTTGAATCCCACTAGAACCATTTATTTACGGTGTGACCTTGAGCAAGTTTCTTGCTCCCCATGCTTTTAGCCCTCCTAGCTGTAGTTAGAGGTAGAAGCAGGCACCCAGTGAAAAGGGGAGTGCAGCTCAGTCTGGCAATCCTGAGCAAATAAACTACAAATAGATTAAAATTCAATGCAGGTCTTTTCGTTTATTTTTTTCATTTAAAGAATGCTACATTCTGATTGACTACCTGCCAAACTTAATTACAGTTCTACCAACTCCTAAAAATGGTCCCACCGTGCCTCTAGAAATGTTGCCTTCAGAACTGCCAGTCTGAAGTCTCTGCTCCACATCAACAAAATAAAAATGTGAGACTCTGTACCGGTTAACTTGGAGTTGTTCACAGATGCTACCTTGAATCAATTTCAGGACCTGGCAGATGAAACAACTGGGGGAAAAACAAAGTAATTTCAAAACTAAAACAATTTATTCTCTATTATTTTGGTTTTTTTGCTATCCTAAACTAATATTATGAGCACCATAACCACTCCAGGTTGTAGTTAGCAGTGCCCTAAATACTGTACATGTCATGGGGCTGAAGGCACTTGGCCTGTAGCACTGTGCATTGGTATACACCTGGATATGCATTTATGGCCCTATGACCAACACCCTGTCGTGTATTATTGTTTACATGACTTATACAAGTTTATGCCATATACCTAACACTTTATACAGTACTGATTCTGAAGGAGGACATACCCTAACCCAGCCTAAATCTCAGGAACTGTCTCTTGATTTTGCAGGTATTGGTGTCTGTGTACAGCCCTTGTACGTGAATGAGATTGCACCAACAGCCGTGCGAGGCACTATGGCTATGAGTACTTCTATCTTCATAACTGGCGGAATACTAACCGGACAAGTGATTGGCCTGAGGTAAAGAAACAGAAGATTTGGCATGATGAGTTATCAGTACAGTCATTTGGCCTGTAGACTGTAGATTACAGGGGCTCTCTCAACCTACTTAGGCTTCAAAGTGTCTCTAGTTTTATAAACATGTTATGATTGGTCATGTTCTGCAGAGATTGCTGATAAAATTGCACTTCATTTCTGTTCCTTTCATCTTTTTATTTATTTATTTAAAGCATATTTTGCCAAGTGAGCAAACAAAAGTGAAAACCAGACTGCTCACCATACTGGTGTTACCACACAAAATACCATGTTTGTTAACAGTTCTTGATCGACTCCCACGGCATCTTTCCTGGACTTGAGAACACCTCCAACAAAGTCCAGGCACTCATGATATGAACATACATACAAAGAAGCCAGCAGAAGAAGACTATTTGGTCTATCAAGTCTGCTTGTATTTCAGGGTCCACAGCTTGAGCTAATGTCCCTGCCCTCCCTCCCCACTCCTCCCATCCTCCTTATCCATGATCCTTACTTTCCCCTATACCTGTCCCAGCCTCTCTTAAAGCTGCCCACTGTCTTCAACAAGATGACCTCTTCCAGCAGTGCATTCTAAGTGTCCACCACCCTCTCTGTGAAGAAGTGTTTCCTGACCTCCCTCCTAAACCTCCCACCCTCCAGCTTAAGACTGTGCCCCCTCATGTTATGGTTGCCACTCAGCTTAAAGAGACTCTCCTTATTTATCCCTTTCAAGTAGTTGAAGGTCCCAATCATGTCCCCTCTCTCTCTCTCCTGTATTCCAAGGAGTACATGATCAGTGCCCTTAACCTCTCCTTGTATGCCTTATCCTGTTGACACACTATCATCTTTGTAGCCTTCCTCTGGACCTTCTCCAGCAGGTTAATGTCCTTTTTGATGTGTGGGCACCAGTAGTGAACTCCATACTCTAGATGTGGCCTTACCAGTGAAACATAGAAACATAGAATTTGATGGCAGATAAGGACCACTTGGCCCACCCAGTCTGCCCATTTTCCTACCTAATGGATAAGCTGCAGATCCTAGTTAACCAGCAGCCTACTTCTTTCTACCCCGCCCCTAGAATTGCCTTATGACTGTCCCATACATGCTTGAATTCAACCACTGTTTTTGACTCACAACCTCCTCCGAGGCTGCGTCCATGCATCCACAACCCTCTCTGTGAAAAATACTTCTTACATTACCTCTGAGCCAACCCCCTCTATCTTCAAATTGTGCCCTTGTTCTTGCACACCCTTTTGAAAGATGCTACCCTCTTAGACTTTGTTGATTCCATTGAGGTATTTGAAAGTTTCTATCATGTCCCCCCTCTCCCTCCTTTCCTCAAGGCTATACATATTAAGCTCCTTTAGTCTCTCTTCATTTGTCTTCTGGTGCAGACCCGGCACCATTTTAGTTGCCCTCCTCTGGACAGCTTCCATCTTGTCTGTGTCCTTGCGGAGACTGGGTCTCCAGAACTGCACACAGTACTCCAGATGGGGTCTCACCAGCTGTCTGTACAGAGGATAACAACTTCCTGTTTTCTACTGGTGATGCCTCCCTATGCATCCCAGTATCCCCCAGCCCTCCTTACTGCCCTCTCACATTGCTTGCCCACCTTTAAGTCATCTAATATGACTACCCCCAGGTCCCTTTCCATTTTTGTTGTTGTTAGTATCTCACTCCCCATTGTGTACTCTTCCCTTGGGTTTTTGTTTCCCAGGTGCATGACCTTGCACTTCTTAGCATTGAATCTAAGCTGCCATACATTTGACCATTCCTCTAACCTTGCCATGTCCCTTCTCATCCTTTCCACCTCACCTTGAGCATCAACTCTGTTGCAGATCTCTGTCATCTGCAAAGAGACATTCTTTTCCTTCCAGTCCCTCTGCAATGACGCTTATAAAGACATTGAAGAGGACCGGTCCTAATACTGAACCCAGCGGTACGCCACTAGTAGCCCCCTTTCTTCAGAGTGGACTCCATTTACTATTACCCTCTGTGTCCTATTCTCCAGCCAATTCTTTACCCAGGCTATCATCTTGGGACCCACTCCCAGGCTGGCTAACTTGTATGTTAATCTTTTGTGTGGGACTGAGTCAAATGCCTTGCTAAAGTCTAGGTATGCCATGTCCACAGCCCCTCCCTGATCTACTACTTTGGCCACCCAGTCAAAGTAATCTATTAGATTTGTCTGGCATGACCTTCCTGCTGTGAATCCATGCTGCCTTGGGTCCTGTGCCCCTCTGGCCTCTAGGTACTCTACAGTTCTTTCCTTCAGAAGTGATTCCGTCATTTTCCCTATCACTGAGGTAAACTAACAGTGAGCTGTACAAGGGCAGTATAACCTCCTCTATCCTACTATTGATTCCCCTGATATGATCATGCAGTGAGAGGAAAGAAGACTATTGTATCATGAATCACTGCACTGTTTGGAGGTGTTCCTAATGTTCAGAAAACATAGAAACAAAAAATGTGTTGGCAAATACGGACTGCTTGGCGCATCCAATCTGCCAGTTTTTCCCTGCCTACAGTATTCTTCTCGATCGCTGTCACTTTCTCCCTCCTCTCATTTCTTTCCGCTAAGATTTCCTTATGCCTATCCCATGTTTTCTTGAACCCCGCCACTGTTTTTGCCCCAACCACCTTGGCTGGAAAACTATTCCAGGAATCTACCATTCTTTCTGTGAAGAAATACTTTCTCACATCTCTTTTGAACCTACCCCCCTCCAGCTTCACAGCATGTCCCTTTGTTCACAAGCACATTTTTTTTCTGAAAAATACTTTCTTCCTGTACCTTATCTACCCCTCAGAGGTATTTAAAAGTCTCTATCATATCCCTCCTCTTCCTCCTCTCTCCCAGGGTGTCCATATTAAGTCCCCTTTGTCTCGCCTTATAGGGCATTTGACGTAGACCCTGCACCATTTCAGTTTTCTCCTCTGGACCGCTTCCACTCTGTCTATGTCCTTCTGGAATGTGGTCTCCAGAACAGTACCCAGTATTCCAGGTGAGGTCTCACCATCAACCTACACAGAGGCAACACCACCTCCCTCATGCTGGTGAACCCTCTCGTTATGTGCCACAGCATCCCACTAGCCTTCCCAACTACCTTTTCATGCTGCCTGTCCAACTTTAAGTCATCAGAGATGATTATACGCAGGTCTCATTCCTGCTTGATGACCGTTAATGCCACTCCCCCAATTTGTACTCTGCCATTGGGGTTCTGTGCCCTAGGTGCATTATTTGGCACCTTTTTGCATTGAAACCCAGCTGCCATACCCTTGATCACTCCTTGGGTTTTCTCAGGTCTCTGCTCATTCTCTCCTCACCCCCGGTGGTGTCTACCCTATTCTAGATTTTGGAGTCATCCACAAAGAGGGAGAGCTTCCCCTCCAGTTCCTTTGCAATGTCACTTATAGAGACATTAAAGACACCAGTCCCAGCATTGATCTCTGAGGCATGCCCCAGTCACCCTTTCCTCCTTGGAGTGAACTCCATTTAGTATCACCCTCCATCTCCTGTTCCCTAACCAATTTCTTATCCAGTTTAACACCTTTGGACCCACTCCTAAGCTACCCAGCTTGTTTAATTGTCTCCTATGTTGAACAGTGTTGAGTGCCTTACTGAAATCTAAGAAGACCACTTCCACTGCACCACCCTGATCAAATTCCTAAGTCATCCAGTCAAAGAAATCTATCAGATTCATTAGACAGGACCTCCCTCCTGTGAATCCATGCTGTTTCAGATCGTGTAACCCATTTGATTCAAGATATTCCACTACCCTCTTCTTTAGGAGTGATTCCATTCACTTTCCCACCATTTATGTCAGGCTGACTGGCCTATAATTGCCAGCCTCCTCCCTGCTACCACTCTTTTGAAGAGGGACTACATCTTTCCTCCTTGAGTCCTCTGGACCCACACCTGGTACTAGTGAGCTGTTAAATAGGATTATCAGAGGTGTATCCAGTACCTCCCTGAGCTCTTTCATTACCCTAGGATGTACCCCATCTGTTCCCATTACTTTGCCCATTTTCAGATTTGTGAGTCCCTTTAGGACTATCTCCTCTCAAAAAGGACACGTGTCCATCTCCCTCTTTTCAGAGTTCCTATTAGAGATGGGGCAAAGTTTAAATCTGCAAAGTTTCTGTGAAGCGGCCAAAATTCGCACTTCTCGGAGCTTTGCAAAGTTTTTACAACCCTTAGTAACTTCAACTTTGCCTGAAATTGTGAAGTGTTCACTCGCAAATGGCAGAATTTTGCCCACAAATGGTGAAGTTCCACCATTTATGGGCAAAATTCTGCACTTTGTGGGTGGAACTTTGCAGTTCAAAGTGGAACTTTCCACTTTGTGGATCGATCTGCGCTCTGTGAATTGTGTGAAATTCGTGGATTAATTCGCGAAGCAAATTTTGCCAGCTTTGCCCATCTCTAGTTTCTATTACTTTTTTGTGGCCCCTCCCCTTTTCCTTCCACCATGAACACTAAACAAAAGTATTTGTTCAGTATGTCTGCCTTTTCCTGGTCACCTTATGCACAGTCCCCCCAATCCCTTTACAACCTTATAATCCCTCCACTGGTCCTCCTCCTCCTCCTTCTACTTACATACCTAAAAAAATGTATTGTTCAGTTTTGTTACTTCTTGGGCTATCTTCTCTTCAGTTTGCAGCTTTGCAGTCTTTACCGTTTTCTCGGTTTCTCCTGATACACCTCCCTATCCTCCTCCCTCTGCATCTCCTTATACCTTCTGAATGCTATATTTTTAGCCTTCATCTTCAGGTTAATCATCTGTTTGTTTGTCTGTCCAGGACAAGAGCACAAAGCCAAACTGCATTTCTGGGTGTGGTCTGAGTAGGGGATTACAAAGGAGGAAGAGAATGATGGGGCCAGACGAAATGCACCCCAGGATCTTAAAAGAATGAGATTAGAGTTGGCTGTCCCACTGTCTAAAATATTCACCAAATCCTTAAAGAGTGGTGAGGTACCCAAAGATTGGAAAAGGGCAATCGTGGTCCCGCTCCACAAATTGGGCAGCAAGGAGGACTCTGGAAATTACAGGCCGGTAAGCCTCACATCCATAGTGGGGAAGTTAATGGAGACACTTCTCAAACAGAGGATCATGGCATTCCTGAAGGGTAGCAGCCATCAGAACCCCAAGCAGCACAGTTTCACAGCGGGTAGGTCATGCCAAACAAATTTGATTGAGTTTTTTGACTGTGTCACAAAGGTTATAGATAACGGCGGGGCGGTAGATGTGGTCTACTTACGGTTTAGCAAGGCCTTCGACTTGGTTCCACACAGAAGGCTGGTAAAGAAGCTAGATCATACAGGAGTTGGATCAGAAGTAGTTAGATGGGTTAAAAACTGGTTACAGGGCAGAACCCAGAAAGTGCAAGTTAATGGAGCCCTGTTATCAGAAGGTAGGGTAACCAGCGGTGTGCCCCAGGGTTCAGCACGGGGGGCCCCGTTCTTCAATATTTTCATATCGGACATAGCTAACGGGCTACAGGGAAAGAAGTGTCTATTTGCAGATGGCACCAAAATTTGCAACAGGGTCAATACCCAGCAGGGAGTGGATGAGATGGAAGCTGACCACAAGAAACTGGAAGAGTGGTCTGGAGCATGGCAGTTGAAATTCTATGCCAAAAAGTTCAACGTCATGCACATAGGAAAAATAAATCTTTCCCCTCCAAGGTAATGTGCCTTATTTGGATTTCTTTTTCCTATACAATACAAATTCAGCAGTAGAGAGGAGGCGGAGAACTATAGGCCGGTCAGCCTCACTTCAGTAGTGGGGAAGATCATGGAGACATTGGTTAAAGAAAGGATAGTGGGGCATGTAGAAGCCATCGGAGGCCAGGACCATAGGCAACATGGATTCACAGTGGGGAGGTCATGTCAGACAGATCTGGTTGATCTCTTTGACTGAGTGACAAATGAAGTAAATCAGGGTGGGGCAGTGGACAACGCTCACCTTGATGTAAGCAAAGGCTTTGACACCGTCCCACATAGGAGGCTGATAAACAAGCTGAGTAGGCTGGGCATGGGGGAAAGGGTGGTAAACTAAGTTAGAAACTGGTTAACAGACAGAAGGCAGAGAGCGGTGGTAAATGGGACGCAGTCTGGGGAGAGGGGGTGACCAGTGGGGTGCCACAGGGAGTGGTCCTGGGGCCAGTCCTGTTCAATGTCTTCATTGGTGATATTGCAGAAGGGCTGAAGGGAAAGGTCTGCCTGTTTACAGATGACACCAAGATGTGTAACACAGTGGATACCCCAGAGGGAGTGGAGAGAATGAGAAGGGACCTGGGGAAGCTTGAGAAATGGTCTGAGGACTGGCAACCGAAGTTTAATTCAAAAAAGTGCAAAATGATGCACCTGGGACACAGAAACCCTGGGGAAAGGTACAGGATGGGAGGGGGAGGGAGTTGCTGACAGTCACAAGGAAGGAAAGGGACCTGGGGGTTCTTATTTCAGATGACCTGAAAATGTCAAAGTGGTAAGTCAGCTAGGAGGGCCAGTGACATGCTGGGGTGCATAGGCAGGGGTATCACCAGCATAAGGAGGGAGGTAGTGATGCCATTATATGAAACCATGGTCAGGCTTCACATAGAGTAGTGTGTGCAGTTCTGGAGGTCGCACCTTCGTAAGGATATTAACAAGCTGGAGATGGTCCAGAGAAGAATGAATGAGAAGGTACAGAGCTTGCAACACAAGACTTATGAGGAGAAATTAAGGGACCTCAATATGTACTCACTGGAAGAGAGGAGGGAAAGAGGGAATATGATAGAAACATTCAAGTACCTCAAGGGTATAAAAACAACTACTGAGAAGCAGGAGACAGCTGCTGTAGGCATATGTGTCAGCTTCTGTGTTGATATTCTTTTATAATGTATGGTTGAACATGTTATAAGTAGAAATCTACCTTTTTATAACAACGTTTTACCATCGATGTGATGTGCCGATGTTGTTAACCCATCGATGGTATGTCACATCGATGGGTTAACAACTGGGAACAGACTGGGCATGCGCGCAACTGGATCGGACGTCTTTGAAACAGCCGCGGCGGTGAGGGCAGAGCAGCGGTGACATAAAGAAACTGCAGTAAGGAACTGCTTTCTTTTCTAAAAAACCTAAATGGTACCATACATTATAACATATAATGTATGGTACATCGATGGGTAACCATTGTTTTAACCCATCTCAAGGTTGCCATGGTGACCTAAACCCCTTGAGCTTTGCTCTCAAGGTTTACATGGTTACCCTGGCAACCTCTTGATGGTTAACAAACCAGCTAACCATCGATGACCATATATTATCCTCTATGTTCTTATAAATCCGTAATCTCCAGTATTTCAGTAACCACATGACCACACTGTCTTCTTTAGGAAATGTTATGCTGGTTGATGCCCGGTGTCAGATGGCAGACAGAGGGCTCACCAGATTGTGTTGCCATTTGAAAAACTTCATTGAGTGTTCTTTTACTGGAAAGCATTTTGGAAAGCTGGTGAAGGTTTCACAATTTTTATTAAGATTTTATCTCCTTATGTCTATCCCCTTTGGCCTCCCCCCCCATCCCCACATCCCAACAGTCATCAGTGGCCACAGCTGCAGCCTTCTTCTTCTTGCCAAGATGGTGGGTGAGAAACATAGAAACATATAAACATAGAATTTGACGGCAGATAAGGACCGCTTGGCCCACCTAGTCTACCCATTTCCCTACCTGATGGATAAGCTGCAGATTCTAGTTAATCAACAGCTTACTTCCTCCTACCCCCCAGTAGAATTGCCTTGTGTCTGTCCATGAGCAGCTGCCTTCACAGTCTATGAAGTCTGACGTCTTTCAGTGCTGCTTATTGGCCATCTTCCAACACGGGCAAGCTGCTGCCAGCCCAAAACTAACTCAGGACAAGCAGGTTTCAAAGTGGGAAGGAAATGGAGTGAGCAAGAATCAAGTACTCATTCAGATGCCGCGTCGATTTTAAGATCAACATACTGGTGTGAACACTGCAAATAGAACCCCAGCTCTTTAAGCAGCCTTATGTAGAGTAAAGGCTTCTCGAAGCACTGGGGTTCTGTTTATTGTACTGTAAATGGGATGCATCTAATTCAGTAATTTACTGTACCTTACATCTGGATGTATGGTAGGTCCAACTTTAAATAAACATTGCACCTGAATTAACACATGGTGCCAAAGAAACAGAATTTGTCAGCAGGAAAGGACCGCTCAGCCCACCCAGTCTGACCAAGTGTTCTCAACCTGCTTGTTTATTTTATTTATTTTATTTGTATACAGTCTAGGAATTATAACCCTTTGAGTCAGGGACTCATTTACAGAGGCTCCATATCATACATTTAGTGAGGACATATACAGAGTAATATACAGTGCAATAACAAGTACAGAGACAACAGTGGGATCAAACATGTACACAGCATTATTTACAGAGTTTATTTAGCAACAAAAGAAGCCTAAGCCCTACAGAGGAGTTTATGAGCAATCACAGTAACTGTTTAACATAACATAAGTGCGCAGCACTGGCTTAAACGGCCCTAGCTTTGGGATTGAGATGGCAGTATCGGGGAGGGAGTTCATCCAGTGTGGTGCCCTGTAGCAAAAGGATCTTTGGCTGGCAGTGATCCTTGCAAAAGGGATGCAGAAGGTAGTAGCATTAGAGCGTCTTGTGGCCCGTGTCGGCAAGCATGTTTGAAGGAGCAATAGACAGCCATGGGGGCTAACCCTAGTTGTATTTTTTGGGCCAATAAGCAGGTCTGATAGAGCAGTCGCTCTGGAAATTTAGCCATGATGACCATTGGTAGAGGTCACAGGTATGTACTTGTACTTGTAACTCCTGCCTGCATATGTTACTGCATGTCTTATTCTGCCTGCATCCATCAGGACCTCCTTGTGAATGAGCTTGTCTAATGGACTTTTCCTGCAATGAACTTGAACCTACTCCACTTCCATAGCCCTACTGATCTCCGTTGACCCCCTCCTTCCCCTTTTTCTAATATACCCTATAATTATCCCATGCATGCTTCATGCCCCCTACCATTTTAGCTTCCACCACTTCTCCTGGCAATCTGTTCAAGGCATCTACCACCCTTTCAGTAAAGAAATATTTCTTCACATCTATCCTGAATGCCCCCTCAGCTTCATTGTATTTCCCTTTGTTTGGGTGCTTATCCTCATTTGTAAGAAACTCCCCAATTTGCCGTGCCCATAGCCTTGTCACACTGTACTGCCATCTTAAGGTCGTCTGATATAATAACCTCAAGGACCCTTTCATATCAGTACCTCTCCCCATCCTATACCCATCATCGGGGTTCCCATGCCCTAGGTACATGATTTTACACTTGTTAGCACTGAACTCCAAGTAAGAAAATGGAACTGATTTGAATGAATTGCTGGCTTTTAAGCAGCTTTTTGTGGGGTGTGTATATGTGTGTGAGTGGGGGGCTCTGCTATTATAACTATTTGCTTTTGATTTGGTATAATGTGCGAACAGACTAACCCTGCTCCACACTCCGTGTGCTATATTGGAGATAAGGAGCCGATATAGCATTGGGCCAAGCACTGAGCCCTGAGGCACCCCGCTTGTCACTGCTCTGGGTACTGAGAGCTACCCCACCACCACCACCACCCTCTGCAACAACCTCTGTAACCAGTTCTCTATCCATGTAGTCAGACCACCTTCCACCTGTACCCCACCTTCTCCTCACTCTTCTCCTCCTTGGCCTGTGTCCCTCTACCCAGTAGTCCGCACCCTTTCTCCTCCTTTTTCTTACAAGGTAGTGGTGCCTTCTGTATTACACTCAGACCACTCTATCTGCCCCCTTCCAGGCTTACTATGCCTCCACCTTTACCTATATCTAGGGTGGTGACCTCATCAGGCTCTCCTGTCCGGACCTTTCTATCAACGTCAATCTTTTGCCCTCCCCCCCATTTGTTTAAATCCACCTTAGTAGAGATATACCCCTGTAATCTTGCCTTTTTTTTTTTTTTTTTTACATATTTTCTCACTGGGCTACAGTCGGCTTGGTCATCCAGACTGACCCCCCAACCCTGCCCCTGACATCAGGCTGACCTGCTCACCTCCACGGATTACCCCCCTGGTGGGGTGGTGAGGAGCTTCCCAGGTCGACCCACCAGAGCAGGATCCGCCGAACCACATGGTACCGGCAGTACTTCCAAGAATACCACCGACTTCCCCACCCCGTCACACTGCCTGCCCAAGTACTCAAACCCCCCCCCCACTACTTCCACAGTGTCTCCTGCCAAGTAATTTGTATCCACATGCAACCGTAAATGAGGTTTCTTCCTCCCCCTTGCTGCATGCTTGAGCAGTGCCTGCCCTGCCCTCCTGCAGTCAACCTGGACAGTTTCAACCCAAATATGGCTGTGCCTTTCCCCTTTCCGCCCCCTCTCACCCATTTCATCATAGGATTCCTCAGGATGAGTACCCCCTCTCCCCTTACTCCCTTTCCCTTCTAATGCCCCTTCCACCACCCCAGTATTCATTCTTCCCTGTCCCTTACCCCCGCCAGCTTCTCCCTCTGTGACAGCATCACCCCTTTCCTCTGCCTTATTCCTCCCATCCCCCTTGAACCCCTTCCCAGCCTGATTACTTCCTACTGGGCTTCCCATGTCGACCCCCCCTTCCCTGCTGATTTCCAACCCCTCTCCTATCACCATTGTTGTCGATTTAGAGCCCCCATTCCCTTCTACCCCAATAGTGATGCCCCATCCTTCCCCTTCCCCTTCCGTAGCCTTCTCTTCTTCAGTCACCACCCTCCCTCCTTCCTTACTAGCCCCTTCTACCCTTTTGTCCTCGCTATCTCTTCCTCTACCTGTTGCCTTCCCTCTCATGCTCCGCTTGTCCTCCCTCCTTCAGAATGTTCCTGCTCCTCCCTCTCTGTCCCATAGCAGAGGTTCGAATCTATTCGTAGTCAATACCTGTCCTACATCTCTTTCCCTATCAGTTCCCCTCTCCTACTTGTTCCCCTCTGTGGCACCCTTGGTTCCTCCCACCCGCAGTCACCTGCTCTCTCCCCTGGTACTCCTCGTGGTCTCTTCCTCCCCCTCACCTTGGGCACCCCCTTCCTTCTTCTTTCTTTTCGGCTAGTGCCTCTGATACGGAGGTCAGTTTCAGTCCCTAGTTATTCTTCCCCTTCCCCCTTTGCCATCCCCTATTCCTCCCCCTCAGTATGCCTACCATACTCATCTGCCCTGCCACTTACACTCCTCCCTAACCGCCACAGTTCCTCCCTCAAACTAGTCAGTCATCTACAGACCATAATCCCCCATCCTCCAAGCCCAGTCCAGGATCATGGCAGACCCACACCCTGTACACCCCTCCACCCTTCCAAAGATGCCCGTCCTATTGACATGTGGCACCTGCCCCATTTTGACCCCCAGTCTTATGTTATGGGCTCTTACTCCCAAGTTCTGTACCCTGCTACAACTGTTAGGCCCCTATTTACTCAAATTCCTGTCTCCCCCACACTAGTCCCACTACTGACCCATTGCTGACCAGGGGAATTCAGTTTCAAATCTCATCCATTAGATACAGTATTACTGTAGCAATCCTAAAGCCTCCTTGTCTGTTTTTCAGCCTTCAGCTGCCATACTTTTTGTTCTCGGCTCTCATATACTTTCACTTGGCCCAGTTAGAAATCCTATTGCACTCCAAGTATTACTCAGCTCAGTTAGAGAAATAAACAGAACAAATAAATATGTATTATTATAGCAATCATATCAGTATAGCTCAGTACTTACCTCAGTTAGAGAA
Source organism: Neoceratodus forsteri (assembly GCA_016271365.2). Classification (NCBI taxonomy): domain Eukaryota; kingdom Metazoa; phylum Chordata; order Ceratodontiformes; family Ceratodontidae; genus Neoceratodus; species Neoceratodus forsteri. The sequence goes on along the minus strand of JADMNL010000027.1, from coordinate 72,507,364 downwards.
AGAAACAGAACAACTAAATCTGTATTATTACAGCAATCCTAAAGTATCCAATCATTGCTTTGTCTCCACTACAGAGACACTGCTGTAATATAGGACTACAGAGGACCCTGGGCAACTGTAAAGTCCTGGCAGAGCTCCATTGAGCTCGCTCACTCCCCCCTCTCACTCACTCGTTCTATTCCTCCTGACACTGCAGGCTGCACTTTGTACTGGGCTCCTGCTTGCTTTGGTGCCTTTTCCTGCCCAAAAAGAAATCTGCAGCAGTCCCAGCACAGCTCCGTTGAGGTCTCTCACTCCCCCCCACTCGTTCATTCTGTTTCTCTGGAAGCTGCAGGTTGCCCTTTTGTTCTGGGCTCCTGCCTGTGTTGGCACCTTTTTCTGCCCACAAAGAAATCTGCAGCAGTTCCAACAGAGCTCCGTTAAGCTCGCTCACTACCTCTCTCTCACTCACTCGTTCTGTTTCTCCTGGCACTGCAGGCTGCCCATTTGTACTGGGCTCCTGCCTGCATTGGTGCCTTTTTCTGTCCACAAAGAGTTCACAGCTGTCCTGACAGAGCCCGTTGAGGTTGCTCACCACCTCTCACCTGGGCTTCTGCTTGGTTTTCCCGGAGGCAGGCTGCCCTTTGTACTGGGCTCCTGCCTTGGTGCCTTTTCTGGCCACAAAGAAATCTGCAGCAGTCCCAACAGAGTTCCTTTGAGCTCACTCACTCCTCCTCTCTCACTCCTTGTTCCCGTTTCTCCCAGAGCTGCAGGCTGCCTTTTTGTACTGGGCTCCTGCCTGCATTGGTACCTTTTACTGCCCAGAAAGAAATCTGCAGCAGTCCTGACACAGCTCCGTTAAGCTCGCTCACTCCCCCTCTCTCACTCGCTCATTCTGTTTCTCCCGTGCAGAGCTGCCTTTGTGCTGCCTGCCTCCATCGCGCCTTTTTCTACCCACAGAGAAATCTGCAGCAGTCCCGACAGAGCTCCGTTAGGCTCTCTCACTACTTCTCTTTCACTCGCTTATTCTGTTTCTTCCGGCACTGCAGGCTGCCCATTTGTACTGGGCTCCTGCCTGCATAGGCACCTTTTTCTGTCCACAGAGAAGTTCACAACTGTCCCAAAAGAGCTCCGTTGAGGTCGCTCACTCCCCCTCTCTCACTCACTTGTTTGGGTTTTCCTGGAGCTGCAGGCTGCCCTTTTGTACTGGGCTCCTGCCTCCCTTGGTGCCTTTTTCTGGCCACAAAGAAATCTGCAGCAGTTCCAACAAGCTCCTTTGAGCTCACTCACTCCTCTTCTCTCACTCACTTGTTCTGTTTCTCCCGGAGCTGCAGGCTGCCCTTCTGTACTGGGCTCCTGCCTGCATTGGTACCTTTTACTGCCCAGAAAGAAATTTGCAGCAGTCCCGACACAACTCCGTTGAGCTTGCTCACTCCCCCTCTCTCACTCGCTCATGCTGTTTCTCCCGGTGCTGCAGGCTGCTGTTTTGTACTTGGTTCCTGCCTGCATTGGCAGATTTTTCTGCCCACAAAGAAGTTCACAGGTGTCTCAACAGAGTTCCATTTAGGTCGCTCTCTCCCCCTTCTGTCACTCTGTCATTCTGTTTCTCCTGGTGCTGCAGGCTGCCCTCTTTTACTGAACTCCTGCCTTCATTGGCGCCTTTTTCTACCCACAAAGAAATCTGCAGCAGTCATGACAGAGCTCCGTTTAGCTTGCTCACTCCCCCTCTCTCACTTGCTTGTTCTGTTTCTCCCACCGCTGCAGGCTCCCCTTTTGTACTGGACTCCTGCCTGTGTTGCTGCCTTTTTCTGCCCAGAAAGAAATCCACAGCAATCCCGACAGAGCTCAGTTGAACTCGCTCACTCCCCCTCCCTCACTCACTAGTTCTGTTTCCTCCGGTGCTGCAGGCTGCCCTTTTGTACTGGGCTCCTGCCTGCATTGGCGCCATTTTCTGCCCACAAAGAAATCTGCAGCAGTCCCAACAGAGCTCAGTTGAGCTTGGTCACTCTCACTTGCTCGATCTTAATTTGTCCCAAACACTGATTTCCCAAAGTGACTGCACTATTCTGCACCGGAAGCGCAAAAACACATTTTGCACAGTTGTAACACAGTTATTTTGTGGACTTTCATCACCACATTTTCAACATAGGCATTTTATGACCTTTGCTCATGAACAGTGTCACTGTGATTTTCTTAGTGTGTCCCAAACACTAATTTCCCACAGCGACCGCGCTATTCTGCGCCGGAAATGCGAAAACACCATTTTGGCCAGGATGTGAAAAATGACAGCTGTACTGTTCATAAGGAGGTGCAGGAAAATGCCAATGTTGAAAATCTGGAGTGAAAATATTGCAAATTCGTATGATGTTCACGACGTCCAGTAGCAACTGCACAATGCACACTTGTAAAACAGTAATTTTTGGATTTTTCACAAATTTGCAACATAGGCTTTTGAGAGCCCACCTCATTAACACTGGCACTGTCATTTCATTAATCGGTCCCAAAAGGTGATTCCACGAAGTGACTGCGAAATCACCTTTCGAGACCGAATAACGCCATGACAGTAGCTGAATTCATGAGGAGGGGTCCCAATAACCCCATGTTGAAAATTTGGTGCCAGAATTCAAAAAAATGCCTGAGATGTGCACCAAAATTGGAAAAACCCTATTTATGCCATTTTACAGCTTACCGTCATTTTCTCAGTTTGAGGTCGGTTTTGAAGAGTGCAGATGTGTTCCTGGTCCACCAAAGATCATCGCGCCAGACTCCAGAGGTAAGTATGGGGTGACGGGGGTATGGGGAGGCAGGGTACACAGAGGGTGAGTGCAGGTTGGGTGAGTGGCCGCTGGACTCGACGAGGAACCGTTTTCTTGTTTACAGGGGTAAAAAAAAAAAAAAATCACAGGATGGTTTTTTCCTTTTACAGGGACATTTGGCACGCTGGGTGGGCTCCCAGCATACCACCTGAATGTTTTTTTGGGGGTCTGTAGCTGATGGATCGGGCACCCCTGTCGGCACTTACGGGGTGGTGGACGAGCCAAGGGATTGGGCACCCCCCCGGCAGACTACACTTGGGGTATACATTATGCCAATAGGGGTAGGCTGCCCCATTGGCAAGTCATCGAAGAGGACGGCTGAGCCAGGGGGACTGGGCACCCGTCGGCAAAGACGAGGAGGCATGTTGCCGGGGATTGGTAACCCCTCAGCATACAGCAGAAATGTGAGGGTGGGGAGATTATACCGACAGGGACTGTGCTCCTTGTTGGCAAACTGGGTCGGGGGCATGGGGAGGTCTGCAGTGAAGGGTCGCTCCCTCATTGCAGCGCAATGGCTGATGCTGCAATGACGAAGCGGCTCCTGATTGCAGCGGCTAAAATGTTTCAAGGTGGTGGCATGCTGGCTGAGCTAGTGTCAGCAGCAGCGTGCCACCCCATTGGGGAAAGGGGCCAAGTCTCTAAAGGCAGTGGGGCACTGCCACAACACTGCTGCGACTTCATAACCTGTTTCTGCAAGCTGCCGCAATATTTATTGCTCATATACAATCAACACAAAATGACAGCCACCAATGAGCAGAGGATACAAAACACCTTTAAAGCAGTGCAGTGCTTGATACTGTTGACAATTTTGACTTATTCTTTTTTGTTCCAGTTTAGATTGCCCCTTATCTCCCGACTTGTAAGGTAGCCCCTTTTCCCATTTTGAGTCTGCTTTACCACTTTATTGCACATTTAAAATAATAGAATCAGTGCTCTTTTTAATATGGCTGAGATAGGTTTAAGATACAGTGTGGCTGTTTACTTACAAAGCCCTGCATAATAATGGGCCCTGGTTACCTAAAAGGCCTCCTACATAGAAACATAGAAACATAGAATTTGACGGCAGATAAGGACCGCTTGGCCCACCCAGTCTGCCCATTTCCCTACCTGATGGATAAGCTGCAGATCCTAGTTAACCAGCAGCCTACTTCTTCCTACCCCCAACCCCTAGAATGGCCTTATGATTGTCCCATGCATGCTTGAATTCCACCACTGTTTGTGACTCCACAACCTCCTCTGGAAGGCCGTTCCATCCATCACCACCCTCTCTGTGAAAAAATACTTCCTTAAGTTACCTCTGACCCCCCCCCCTTCCATCTTCATTGGCTTGTTCTTGTACCTCTTTTTGAAAGATGCTACCCTCTTGGACTTTGTTGATTCCCTTGAGGTACTTGAAAGTTTCTATCATGTCCCCCCTCTCCCTCCTTTCCTCAAGGCTATACATATTAAGCTCCTTAAGTCTCTCTTCATATGTCATCCGGTGCAGACCCTGCACCATTTTAGTTGCCCTCCTCTGGACAGCTTCCATCCTGTCTATGTCTTTGCGGAGATTGGGTCTCCAGAACTGCACGCAGTACTCCAGATGGGGTCTCACCAGCTGTCTGTACAGAGGGATAATAACTTCCTGTTTTCTACTGGTGATGCCTCTCCCTATGCATCCCAGTATCCCCCCAGCCCTCCTTGCTGCCCTCTCACATTGCTTGCCCACCTTTGGGTCATCTGATATGACTACCCCCAGGTCCTTTCCATTTTGGTGTTGTTAGTATCTCACCCCATTGTGTACTCTTCCCTTGGGTTTTGTTTCCCAGGTGCATTACCTTGCACTTCTTAGCATTGAATCTAAGCTGCCATACATTTGACCATTCCTCTAACCTTGCCAAGCCTCCTTCTCATCCTTTCCACTCCACCTTGTGCATCAACTCTGTTGCAGATCTTAGTGTCATCTGCAAAGAGACATACTTTTCCTTCCAGTCCCTCTGCAATGTCACTTATAAAGACATTGAAGAGGACTGGTCCTAATACTGAACCCTGTGGTACCCCACTACTAACCCCCCTTTTTTCAGAGTGGATTCCATTTACTATTACTCTCTGTGTCCTATTCTCCAGCCAATTCCTGACTGAATACACTCCCATCCGCCCCCTTTGATCATCTGATGTGGGCCTCTTCAGTGTTTCTAATTCCCATCTTAAGTCTTCTGGGATCTAGCATTTGGAGTAGCAGCTCTGGTGCTATCAAACTCCTTGCCATTTCACATTAAGCAGCCCCCGTAGTTGACATGTTTAAAGTTTTATTAAAAACTTACTTAAAGCAGCAGTGCAACAAAAAAGCATGTTTTTCTGAAAGCTAATTTTAGGTAATACAACAAGCATTTGTCAATGCTGAATGTTGATTGTGCTGATGTGTTGAGCTCGCTCACTGCCCCCCTATGTCACTTGCTCAGTCTGTTTCTCCTGGTGCTGCAGGCTGCTGTTTTGTACTGGGCTTCTGCCTACATTAGCACCTTGTTCTGCCCACTAAGAAATCCACAGCTGTCCCGACAGAGCTCTATTGAGGTGGCTCACTCCCCCTCTCTCACTCACTCATTCTGTTTCTCCTGGTGCTGCAGGCTGCCCTTTTGTACTGGGCTCCTGCCTCTGTTGGTGGCTTTTTCTGCCCACAAAGAAATCTGCAGCAGTCCCAACACAGGTCTGTTGAGCTGCTGAGTCTCTCTCTCTCACTCATTCGCTCCGTTTCTGCCGGTGCTGCAGGCTGCCCTTTTGTACTGGGCTCCTGCCTGTGTTGGCACCTTTTCTGCCCACAAAGAAATCCACAGCTGTCCCGACAGAGCCCCATTGAGGGTGCTCACTCCCCCTGTGTCACTCATTCATTCTGTTTCTCCTGGCGCTGCAGCCTGCCCTTTTGTACTGGGCTCCTGACTCAGTTGGCGCCTTTTTCTGCCCACAAAGAAATCTGCAGCAGTCCTGACAATGCTCCGTTGAGCTCACTCAGTCCGTTTCTGGTGGCTTTGCAAGCTGCCCTTTTCTATTGGGCTCCTGCCTGCAATGCCGCCATTTGCAGCAATTACAATACAGCTTCATTGAGCTTGCTCACTCCCCCTGTCTCACTCTCTCATTCTGGATTTCCTGCCACTGCAGACTGCCATTTTGTACTGGGCCCCTGCATGCATTGCTGCCTTTTTCTGCCCACAAACAAATCTGCAGCAGTCCCAACAGAGCTCCGTTGAGCTCACTCACTCACTCCCCTTCTCTCACTTGCTCATTCTGTGTCTCCTGCCACTGCAGGCTGCCCTTTTGTACTGGGCTCCTGCCTGCATTGATGGCTTGTTCTGGCCAGAAAGAAATCTGAAGCAGTCCCGACACAGCTCCATTGAGCTCTCTCACTCCCCATGTCTCACTCACTCATTTTGTTTCTGTCTACGCTGCAAACTGACCTTTTGTACTGGGCTCCTACCTGTGTTGCCACATTTTCTACCCACAAAGAAATCCGCAGCAATCACACTAGAGCTCCGTTAAGCTTGCTCACTACTACTCTGTCACTCACTCGTTCTGTTTCTCTTGGTGCTGCAGGCTGCGCTTGTGTACAGGGCTGCTGGTTGCATTGGCACCTTTGTCTGTCCACAAATAAATCCGCACCTGTACCGACAAAGCTCCATTGAGGTCGCACAGTCTCCCTCTGTCACATGCTCATTCTGTTTGTCCTGGCGCTGCAAGCAGCCCTTTTGTACGGGGTTCCTGCCTGCATTGGTGCCTTTTTCTGCCAACAAAGAAATCTGCAGCAGTCCTGATAGAGCTCCGTTGAGCTCACTCAGTCCCCCTGTCTCACTCACTCACTCATACTGTTTCTCCCACTGCTGCAGGCTGGCCTTTTCTACTGGGCCCCTGCCTGCATCGATGCCTTTTTCTGCCCAAAAAGGAATCCGCAGCAGTCCTGACAGCTGTCCAGTGAGTTCGCCCCCCCCCCTCACTCACTCTCTTGTTCTGTTTCTCCCAGTGCTGCAGGCTGCCCTTTTGTACTGGCCTCTTGTGCTGGGGCCTTTTTCTGCCCACAAACAAATCCAGAGCAGTCCCGACAGAGCTCAGTTGAGCTCATTCACTCCCCCCTCTCACTCATTCCATCTTAATCTATCCCAAACACTGATGTCCCACAGTGACCGTGCTATTCTCTGTCAGGAGTACAAAAACATATTTTAGCCAGGATGTGAAAAATGACAGCCTTGCTGTTCATAAGGAGGTGTGAAAGAATGCCACTGTTGAAAATGTGGCATGAAAATATTACAAATTTGTGAAGTTACAAGGGTGCATGGAAACAGTTGAACGCACGCTTGCAACACAGTCATGTTATGGAGTTTTGACACCAAATTTCCAACATAGTGATTTTAGGACCTCTGCTCATGAACAGTGCCACTGTCATTTTCTTAATCTGTCCAGAACACTGATTTTCCACAGTGACCGCATTATTCTGTGCCGCAACTGTGAAACCACATTTCACTCAGGATGTGAAAAATGACAGCTGTACTGCTCATAAGGAGGTGTGAAAAATTGCCATTGTTGAAAATGTGGCATGATAATATTACGAATCTGCAAAGTTACAAGGGTGTGTGGAAAGTGTGCAACGCACATTTGTAACACAGTCATTTGATGGGCTACAACATAGGCATTTTAGGACCTCTGCTCAGGAACAGTATCACTGTCATTTTATTACTCTGTTCCGGACAGTGATTTCCCACAGTGATCGCTCTATTCTGTGCTGGAACTGCAAAAACACATTTTGGCCAGGATGGGAAAAATGACAGCTGCACTGTTCATAAGTAGGTGTGGGAAAATGGCAATGTTGAAAATCTGGAGTGAAAATATTATACATTTGCGAAGTTACGAGCGTGCGTGCAAACTGCGCAACACATGCTCGTAACATAGTCATTTTATGGAGCATCGTTACCAAATTTTCAACATAGCCATTTCAGGACATCTACTCATGAACAGTGTCACTGTCATTTTCTTAATCTGTCCCAAACACTGATTTCCGACAGTGACGCGCTATTTCACTGGAAGTGCGAAACACATTTCCGCCAGGATGTGAACAATGACAGCTATACTGTTCACAAGGAGGTGTGACAAAATGCCAGTGTTGAAAATCTGGCATCAAATTGCAAATTCACAAGAAGTTACAGAGCATGCGTAGCAACTGTGCAGTGCACGCTCGTAAAACAGTCATTTTTGGGATTTTTCCCACCAAATTTGCAACATAGGCTTTTTGAGAGCTCACCTTATGAACATTGGCACTGTCGTTTCGTAAATTGGCTCCAAAGGTGATTCCGCGCAGTGACTGCGAAATCACCTTTCGTGGCAGATTAACGACATGACATTTGAAGTATTCATGAGGAGGTGTCCCAAAAACCCCATGTTGAAAATTTGGTGAAAAAATTCCAAAAAATGCCTGAGATATGCAGCAAAGTTGAAAAAAACCTATTTACTCCATTATACAGCTTATCAGCATTTCCTCAGTTCGCGGTCGGCTTTGAAGAGTGCAGATGTGTTCCCGGTCCACCAAAGATCATCGCACCGGACTCCGGAGGTAAGTATGGGGTGGGGGGTGTTGGGAGGCAGGGTGCACAGTGGGTGGGCATGGTTGTGGGAGGGAGGTCTGGAGATCATGAGGATCGTCTCTCTTTACAGGTAAAAAAAGACAACACGTGACAGTTTTAACTTCACAGGGGCATTTGAGTCTCACTTTTGGGGGTGCTGTAGCAGATGGGGATTGGGCACCCATCGGCCAAACAACAAAGGGGATTCCTTTCGCCGACAGGGATTGGGCACCTCGCCAGCAAAACAAAAAGCGGATTCTTCGCTGACGGGGATTGGGCACCTGCCGGCAACAACAAAAGGGGATAATTCCTTTTGCCAATGGGATTGGGCACCCTTCAGCAGACAATGAAATGGAAGATGATATGCCGACGGGAGTGGGCTCTGTCGGCAGATAAACATTGTGGGTGGGGGGGTTATATTGTTTGTGAACAGGGCGGCAACCCGCCGCCATGTTTACAAACAATATCAGGCTTGCTAGATGTGCCCTGCAATGGCGGGTCGCTCCCTCATTGCAGTGGATGGCTTACGCTGCAATGATGAGGCGGCCCCTGATTGCAGCAGCTGATTTATCACAAGTTGGTGTGAATGTTCCAAGCTTGTGTCACCAGCAGCCTGCAACGGCATTGGGGGGAGTGGGACAAGCCTTTGCAGGCTGTGGGAGCATTGACCACAACAGTGCTGTGCCTCCACAGCCTGCTTCTCAGAAAGCTGTGCCAATATGTTTCTTGCGCTGAGCGCAATCAACATAAAAATGAGCATTCCTCTCAAATCTACTTTTCTAGGTACCTGCTATGCTGTGCATTATAATTTTTTTTTGTTTTCTCAGTCCTAACCGTTACCAGGTTTACAATGATATTTCTAAACCACATGTTGTGGTCAGATTTTTTTCTTGGGGAAAAAATTAAATTACAACATTTTTAAAATACTCAGATTTAGGTTGCACTGGAACATTTTACCACCAAGAAAAACTGGAAGATGCCTGAAATCTGAAATGCTGCTGCAAGAGTTCTAAATGACATCACCTCTCCCAACTCAGCTGAGACCAAGCAAACAGAGAGAGAGAGCAGGTGAAAACCATTTAACCAGTTATTCACCAGCTGCCTTCCCTACCTAGCACTGACAGTGATGGGATTCTAGTAACCTCAGGGGACTGGGGGTTACATATAATTGTGACAAGAATATTTTCTAACACAGGAGGGAACTGTCACTATTCAGTTCTCTCAGTCACGCAGAAAAAATGAGTACAGTCTTTGGATTAGCAAAAGGAGTAGGCCTTCATGTGCTGTCCAAGTTTCTCCATCCCAGATACTATACTTTCTATGTTCCTGTTGAAATATCTCACATTTAGATGAAAGTCCATTCATCTAACTTGGCTCTTTTAGATATCTCATCTTTGTATGGACAACCATTTTTCTAACTTGGCTGGTTTAGCATATTGTAAATGTTTTTTTTTTAATCAGCTAGTACTTACCATGAGAGAAGATTGTGATGACACAAACAGTAATTGGGAGGTCAGCTGGAAACAGTCTGAATCATTTTTGAGAAAGAAGTACCTACCACATTACCTAGAAAATACAGTAGACCAATAACAGGAGAAAGAGTCTACTTTTGTTATTATATCAATGATTTTCGTAAAGTTTCCTCCCCTTTTTCAAAATTATTTATGAATACTGATGATACCATCTTATACACACCCTATGGAGATCTTTCTATTGCAGTTCATCTTATTCAGCAGGACTTTAAGAATATACAAACGGCTCTGTTTGATCTGTGACGTTTGCTGAATGTCAGAATGATGCCATGGATGTCAACCCCCCCAGTTCCAAATCTCTGGTTTACAGGATTTTTCAATAACTGCAAGTAATAATGAGAAACTGACTTAAAGCAGCAGTGCAATTACGTATTCCCCCCAAAAAGTTAGTTTCTGCTACAGTTAATAAAATATTAGCATACCTCTCAGATCTCCTTTTCAGGCTACTTCATATGCTATGCACAGTGAGTTATTTTATTTCTTCGATCCTCATCCTTGTCATATCTGCAGTGCTATTCTAAGCCAAACGTGGCCACCATCTTTTTTTCTTGAGAAAAAAATAAATGAAAACATTTAGAAAATACTCACATTTTGGTGGAACCAATTTTATCACCTAATAAACCTGGAAGATGTCTGGAATCTTTAATAGTGAAAAGAGGTAGGGTCAAATGTTTTGCTCAGTTGTGTTGCACTGCTGCTTTTAAGTAGAATCCTATAAGTATCCGGATATGTTTTTGGGCTGTTTTCTTTTATTCAATGCTCATATTTCTTACTTAACTAATAAACTGAAGAGAGTGCTCTTTGTTGGCAGAAGAAGGCCAGTTAACAGTCTGCCCTTTGTCCTACCTAACCACCAAGACTGAGCCCCCAATGGTCATTTGTTTCCTTCTCCCCTTTTGTTCCTCCTCCCAACCATGTGCCCTACTAAATCCATTGTATGTATGTATCTATCCCACATTTGCTTGAATCCAGCCACTGTTTTTGCATAGACGACCTGGTTGAGCAGTCTGTTCCAGGTTTCCAGAAGGTTGGAAGCAGTGCACTCAGATGGGAGCATACAATTACAGCAACATAAAAATGTCAAGTGTCAAATGTCAGTGCAGTACATACCGCCCACTGTTCAGGTGCCCTGACACTTTGCTCAATACACTATCGACCGAAACGCTGCGGCACCTGCACAATGGAGGGTATGTATTTCATTTGCCTGCACTGAGTAATATGCTTAGTAAATAATCTCTTGCATCTTGACATTTTTGTGTCGCTGTAATTGTTTGCTCCTGTCTGAGTGCACTGCTTCCAGCCTTCTGTATGTTCCATGGAGGTAGCCACCTCCGGCGGAAGCACCTTGCTCCCCTGCACCATGAGCGCTGGTCATTCTGTGTATCTAGCTCCACCATTCCCCATACTTTCTGTGGAAAAGGACTTCCTGATGTCCTTTTTGAACCTACATACCAATTTCCTAGCGGTACTCCTGGTACTCATGTTTGCATTGCAGGTGAACAGCACACTGGTGTCAACTTTGTTTATCCCTTGCAGAAACTTAAATGTCTCTGTTATGTCCCCCACTTCCTCCTGGCCTCCAGCGAATACATGTCCAGGTCCTGAAGCCTGCTCTCATAGGACCTCACCTGCTGCCCCTGAATCATCTTGGTGTCCCTTCTCTGCACCACCTCCACCTTGTCTTTATCTTTCTTCAGATATGGTTTCCAGAACTGCATGCAGTACTTTAGGTTCAGCCTTACTAGGGATTTTCCCAGGGACAGTATCACCTCCTTAAGCCATGTGTTTATTCCCCTGCCAATGCAACCAAACTTTTCATTTGCCCTACCCTTTGCCTTACTGCTTTACAAAGAATGTTTCAGGATACCACTATTTTGGCAGATGAATTTAATAGATACTTTGGTTCTGTTTTTACTAAAGGAACCTCACTACAAAAGGCATACAATACTAATGCTGACAAAGCTAACAATATATTGTGTTGTCCAATGGAAGTGCTTGGTCTGGCCAAACTTAAAGAGAACAAATCGACAGGTCCTGACTCCTTGCATCCAAGATTCTTGAAAGAAGTTAGATATCTTATTGCAGCACCATTGACCCATATTTTTAATGCATACTTTAAAGGGACACTGTCAACCTTTTTTGTATCATATTATTTTTAGGTAAAAACCCATATTTTATGATTTCTTACTTTCTCTAGAATTCATTGATGTTGCTAGTTGTTTCATCTGCTTCCTTGTTTATTAGAACCGATCATTGAACTACTCTTAGTGCACACTTCCTGAACATTAGAAACACCCTCAAACAGTGCAGTCACTCATGATACAATAGTCTCATCTTCTACCCCTTCATAATAAGTGGCTAGATTGTGTTGGGGGTGTTCCTGAGTCCAGAAAAGATGTACTGGAAGCTGGTCAAAAGATGTGTAACCACCCCCCTGCTACTTTACACAGTTAGTGACCCTTGGCACCCATACTGGGTGCAAATTCAGAACATTTACACCCCTAGATTTGGGAATGTATACCAGGCTCATTCTTTTAGCAATCAAGGGGTGGAGGTGTACAAAAACACTATAGCCTATTTGGTATTTACAAAAACCATGTCCTGGGGAGAGAACGTTTTGCTAGGGCTATGCTAGCAAAAGTCAGATCCTACTCACCGTTAGACATTTTGGGCAGCTTCAAAACATCCTGGGATTGCCCCTTGGATCCATCCACAAGCAGTCCTTTTCACCTCTCCAGGGATGAAAATCAGGGGCACCTGATGTAGACAACAGTTTTCACCACTTCTCTTGGCAAACTGGAGAACTACCAGGACTAGGATGAAAATGCAGGACCTTCAACTCAGGGCCCTCAGCTCAGGGCCCTCAGCTAAGCAGTTTTCACTCCTCCAACTTCAAGCTGCTGACTCACACTGACTCTCATCTCAACATTTTAAACTCCCTTCTCACAGCTGACAAATACTTATGCTGCTGCGAGAGTTCCAAATGAGCTCATCACTTCCATCTCAGCTGAAGCCAAGTAAACAGAAGAGTGAGCAGGTGAAAAACCCATTTAGCTATTTATTTATTTAACTATTTAGTGTGGGGAAGGTGCGGGTGGGAGAAGCCTTGGGAAACAGCAACCACAGCACAGTAATGTTCAGGGTCAGGGCAGGGAAGGATACAAATAAAACCAGTACTATGGCCATAGACTTCAGACGCACAGACTTTGACAAGATGAGAAGGATAGTAAAGGAGACAATGGAGGGTACAGAGAATATAGAGGCAGTGTAGGAGTTATGGCAAGCTATCAAGGAAGGGGTACTGAGAGCTGTGGAAATGTGCATAAAAAAGTTAGGAAAAGCAAAAGGGGGGAGGAGACCACTTTGGTTTACAAAGGAGGTTACTGGGGCAGTCAGGGAAAGGAGGAGGGCTTTCAGAAAATTTAAGAGGACACTCAGTGAGGAAGATATAGAAGAGTATAGGGACAAGAGGAGTATGGCAGGGAAGAAGATCAGAAGGGCAAAAGCAGATACTGAAGAGAAAATAGCAAAAAAAGGCAAAAGGGGGTGATAAAACCTTTTTCAGATATGTGAGGGAGAAGAGAAGGGCAAGGCAGAGGATTACTAGGCTGAGGGCGGAGGGAGAAATAAAATTGGAAAGGGACTGAAAAAGCAGAGTTATTAAATAAGTACTTTAGCTTAGTATTCACAGAGGAGGAGGGTGGTAGAGGACCTGAGCTAAAGTTCAATGGGAAGGAGGGCAAATGGGGGATCTGAGCCCATTCACTGTGCATAGGGTTAGGGCAGCACTAGATAGATTGAGGGTGGATGAGGCAATGGGATCTGACAGGTTACACCCCAGGGTGATCAGGGAATTGAAGAAGGAGTTGGTTGCACCCTTGACAAGGCTCTTGAACTCTTCGCTGGATATGGGGAGAGTGCTGGAGGACTGGAAGAGGGCAGACATAGTGCCTTTACACAAGGGAGGTAGTAAGGAGGTGATGGGGAACTAATGACCTGTCGGCCTCATGTCAGTGGTGGGGAAGGTAATGGAGGCATTAATCAAGTTGAGGGTGGTGGATTACCTGGAGGAGAGTGGCTTCATGAAGGGGAAGTCTTGATAGACAAGCCTAATTCAGTTCTTTGGGGGGGGGGGATGTGGCCTATCTGGACTTCAGTAAGGTCTTTGCCATTGTCCTCCAAAAGAGGTTGGTGAGCAACATGGAAAGCCTGGGGTTGGATGGGAAAATAACAAGCAGGGTGGAGGCATGGCTGTCAGGAAGAACTCAGAGGGTGGTGCTAAACAGGGTGCACTCCAGGACAGCGAGGGTGAAGAGTGAAGTGCCACAGGGTTAGTTCTGGCTCCACTTCTCTTCAACATTTACATCAGTGATATTGTGGAGAGTTTGGGGGGGTGACTATTTGCTGATGATATGAAAATATGCAATAGGGTGGACCCCTGGGGAGGGGTGGAGGACTTAAAGACACTTAAAAAATGGTCTGGGATGTGGCAGCTGAAATTTAATGCCAAGAAGTGCGCTCTGATGCACTTGGGGAGTAGGAACAGAACAGCAGGGTACATCCTAGGTGGGTAGGAAATTAAAGTAACAGAACAGGAGAGGGATCTAGGGATCACAGTCTCCTCAAACCTTAAGGGAGGAATCCAATGTAGCAGGGCGGTGGGAAAGGCCAGTGGAATGTTGGCATGCATAGGCAGGGGCATTACTAGCAGAAAAATGGAGGTAATAATGCCCCTTTAAAAAGCCATGGTGAGGCCACACCTGGAGTATGGGGTTTCAGTTCTGGAGGCCACATCTCTGCAAGGATATAGATGCATTGGAAAGGGTTCACAGAAGGGCAACCAAGATGGTGCAGGGTATGCAGGGAAAGTCATACAAGCAGAGGTGTAATTAGCTGGAGCTGTACATGCAGGAGACAAGGAGGGAAAGGGGAGACATGATTGAAACTTTTAAATATGTAAAGGGGCTCAATAAAGTGAGAGAAGAGGGTTTACTTATGAGGAAAGAGGGGGTCAAAACTAGTGGGCACAGCCTCAGACTGAAAGGAAAAAGATACAGAGGCAATGTGACAGAGTGTTTCTTTATGGAGAGGGTGGTGGAGCCCTGGAACAGATGGAGTGGCGGGGGATAAATTGGTGGAAGAATTCAAGAGGACGTGGGACCGGCATAAGGAGCTGAGTACCAGGGGGAGGGTTGGGGCTGGCAGGGAGGGGGAGGTGTAGGGGGGAAAGGGCAGACCAGATGGGCCGGTATGGTCCTTTTCTGCCATCAAGCTTCTGTGATTCTGTGTGATTCTGTGAGCTAGTTAGTCACTAGCTGCATCTCCCTGCCAAGCACTGTAACTGAGGGGATTCTAGTAACCCCAGGGGACTGGGTGGTTACAGATGCAAACAAACATGTTTTAGTGTAATAACACCAATATGGCGAACAGTCAGAGTTTCACTATTTAAAAGAAAAAAGGGATCTGAATCAAACTACCAGCTGCATCAACTGTCACTACAGAATTAGAACAATCATAAAATGTGTTTTTTAAACTATGAACACTTTGAGGCCTAAGGGTGTCGACAGTGTCCCTTTAATAATTGGACTAAAGCTAACATTATTCCTATTTTCAAACAAGCATTTGTTAATGCCGAATGTTGCTTGCTTATATGTGCTGTAAAGGTATTTGGAAGTGAAAGTACCATGCCTAAGAACTGTCATGGGCCCCCCCGAAGACATCCACTACGTCTTTCTGTTTAGTATTCACAGAAGAAGGTGAGGGGAAAGGACCACAGCAGTACATCAGTTGCAAAGGCTTGAAGAGGTGGACACCAGTCCATTCACAGGCAGAAGAATCCTGCAGAAGGTGACTAAATTGAAGGTGGATAAAGCAATGGAACCAGATGGCATACACCCAAGGATATTAAAAGAACTGTGAAAGGAGATAGCAGTACCTCTGGCAGCCATGTTCACGGGGTCATTCAACACAGGGGTGGTACCAGAAAATTGGAGGAAGGCACATGTGGTCCCTCTATAGAAATCCAGCAGTAGGGAGGAGGTGGGGAACTATAGGCCGGTCAGCCTCACCTCAGTAGAGGGGAAGATCATGGAGACATTGCTTAAAGAAAGGATAGTGGGGCATCTAGAAGCCATCGGAGCCCAGGACCATAGGCGATATGGATGCACAGTGGGGAGGTCATGTCAGACAAATCTGGTTGATCTCTTTGAGTGGGTGACAAAGGAAGTAAATCAGGGTGGGGCAGTGGACAACGCTAACCTTGATTTAAGCAAAGCCTTTGACACCGTCCCACATAAGAGGCTGATAAGCTAGCTGAGTAGGCTGGAGATGGGGGAAATGGTGGTAAAGTGGGTTAGAAACCGGCTAACAGACAGGAGGCAGAGAGTGGTGGTAAATGGGGTGCAGTCTGGGGAGAGGGGGTGACCAGTGGGGGGCCGTAGGGATTGGTCCTGGGGCCAGTCCTGTTCAATGTCTTCATTAGTGACATTGCAGAAGGACTGAAGGGAAAGGTCTGCCTGTTTGCAGATGACACCAAGATCTGTAACACAATGGATACCCCAGAGGGGGTGGAGAAAATGAGGATGGACTTGGGAAGCTTGAAAATGGTCTGAGGACTGGCAACTGAAGTTTAATTCAAAAAAGTGCAACATTGTGCACCTGGGACACAGCAACCCTGGGGAAAGGTATAGGATGGGGTGACAGTCACAAAGAAGGAAATGGACCTGGGGCTTCTTGTTTCAGATTACCTGAAAATGTCAAACTGGTAAGGCAGCTGGGAGGGCCAGTGACATGCTGGGGTGCATAGGCAGTGGAATCACCAGCATAAGGAGGGAGGGAGGTAGAGGTGCCATTAAATAAAACCATGGACAGGCTTCACTAGAGTAGTGTGTGCAGTTCTGGAGGTCGCACCTTCGTAAGGATATTAACAGGCTGGAGATGGTCCAGAGAAGGGTGAATGAGATGGTACAGAACTTGCAACACAAGACTTATGAGGAGAAATTAAGGGACCTTAATATGTACTCACTGGAAGAGAGGAGGGAAAGAGGGGATATGATAGAAACATTCAAGTACCGCAAGGGTATAAATATAACTACTTAGAAGCAGGAGGCAGCTGCTATAGACACATGTGTCAGCTTATGTGTGATATTCTTTGGTTCTTATACATCTGAAATTTCCAGTATTTCAGTAACCACATGACCACACTGCCTTCTTTAAGCAATTTTATGCTGGCTGATGCTTGGTGTCAGATGGCAGACAGAAGGCTCACCAGATTGTGCTGCCATTTGAAAAACTTCATAGAGTGTTCTTTTACTACTGGTAAGCATTTTGGAAAGCTGGTGATGGTGTCACAATTTTTATTATGAATTTATCTCCATATGTCTGTCCCCTTTGGTCCCCCCATCCCCACACCCCAACAGTCATCAGTGGCCACAACTGCAGCCTTCTTCTTGCCAAGATAGTGGGCGAGCAGATGCCTTCACTGTCTGTGAAGTCTGACGTCTTTCAGTGCCGCTTATTGGTCATCTTCCAACACAGGCGAGGTGCTGCCAGCCCAAAACTAACTCAGGACAAGAAGCTTTCAAAGTGGGGAAGAAATGGAGTGAGCAAGAATCAAGTACTCATTCAGATGAGGCGTCGATTTTAAGATCATCATATTGATGTGGACATAGCAAATAGAACCTCAGCTCTTTAAGCAGCCTTATGAAGAGAAAAGGCTTCTCGAAGCACTGGGGTTCTGTTTATTGTACTGTAAGTGGGCTACATCTAATTCAATAATTTTTACTGTACCTTACATCTGGATGTATAGTAGGCCCAACTTTAAATAAACACTGCACCTGAATGAACACATGATGCCACAGAAACATAGAATTTGTCAGCAGAAAAGGACTGCTCAGCCCACCCAGTCTGCGCAAGTGTTCTCTACCTGCCTGTATATGTTACTGCATGTCTTATTCTTCCTGCGTCCATCAGGACCTCCTTATGAATGAGCTTGCTTAATGGATTTTTCCTGCAATGAACTGGAACCTACTTCACTTCCATAGCCCTACTGATCTCCATTGACCTCCTCCTTCCCCTTTTTCTAATATACCCCTATATTTATTCCATGCATGCTTCATGCCCCCTACCATTTTAGCTTCCATCACTTCTCCTGGCAGTCTGTTCAAGGCATCTACTACCCTTTCAGTGAAGAAATATTTCCTCACATCTATCCTGAATACCCCCCCCCAGCTTCATTGTATTTCCCTTGGTTTGGGTGCTCATCATCATTTGAAGAAAACTCCCCAACTGTACCCTCTTTTCCCCTGTGAGGTACTTTGTAGATCTTGATCATGTCACCTCTCGCCCTCCTCTCTTCCAGAGTGTACATGTTGAGATTCTTCAGCCTTTCCTTGTAGGGATTCCTGTGAAAATTCTGAACAACTTTAGTTGCCCTCCTCTGGAAAACCTCCATCTTATGTCCTTTCTGAAGTGTGGACTCTAAAACTGGACACAGTGTTCCAGCTGGGGGTATACCAGGGAGTGATACAATGGCAGCACAACATCCCTCCTCCTCCTCCTATGGGAGATGCCACTCCTTATGCACCACAGAATCCAGTTTGCCGTGCCCATAGCCTTGTCACACTGTACTGCCACCTTGAGGTCCTCTGATATAATAACCTCAAGGACCCTTTCATGTCTAGTGAGTATCAGTACCTCCCCCATCCTATACTCAGCATCGGGGTTCCTATACCCTAGATGCATGATTTTAGATTTGTTGGCATTGAACCCCAAGTAAGTAAGAAAATGGAATTGATTTGAATGAATTGAAGGCTTTTAAGCAGCTTTTCGGGAAGTGTGTGTGTGTGTGTGGGGGGGGTGGCTCTGCTACTATAACTATTTGCTTATGATTTGGTATAATGTGCGAACAGACTAACCCTGCTCCCCACTCCATAAGCTATATCGGAGATAAAGACCCCAAATAGCACCGGGCCAAGCACTGAGCCCTGCAGCACCCCGCTTGTAACTGCTCTGGGTGCCTAGAGCTACCCCACCACCACCACCCCCCTCTGCACCCTCCCCTGTAACCAGTTCTCTATCCATTTAGTCAGACTACCTTCCACCCGTACCCCTCCTTCTCCTCACTCTTCTCCTCCTTGGCCTGTGTCCCTCCTCCCAGTAGTCCGCACCCTCTCTCCTCCTTATTCTTACTGGGTGGTGGTGCCTTCTGTATTACACTCAGACAACTCTGCCCACCTCCTTCCAGGGTTACTAAGCCTCTGCCTTTATCTATATCTAGGGTGGTGAGCTCATTAGGCTCCTCTGTCTGGACCTTTCTACCAACCTCAGTCTTTTGGCCAACCTCCCCAGTTTAAATCCACCTTAGTAGAGATATACACCTCTAATCTTACCTTTTTTTTTTTTTTTTACATATTTTCTCACAGGGCTACAGTCGGCTTGGTCATCTCAACTGACCCCCCAGTCCTGGCTCCGACATCAGGCTGACCTGCTCACTGCCACGGCTTACCCAACATGGCAGGGTGGTGAGGAGCTTCCCAGCTCGACCCACTGGCGCAGGATCTGGTTGAGGAGGCGCCATTCGGGGCAGGCAGCGGGGGTCGGGAGCTCATGCTGCCCGACTGTAGCCCATTTTCCACTTTTCTCCCCTTTGCAGAGTGCAGGCGTGCAATGACACTTAGGCACAGCGTGACAATGTCCACCACATTCCGCCCCCTTTACTGCACCGCTCTAGTAGCACCCCCGGTCATCACCAGGGGCTGCAACAGAGTAGTAGGTCCCTGGATCCTGCCCCAGGATAGAAGAGCAGTTTTCCAGACACTCAATCCTATCCCTCCCCTGCTGAACCCTAGCGGCCGAGGCTCGCATCCAAACCCAGGTCGCCGGTGTGGCGTCTGGTGCCTCAACCCTCAGGGTCAGTGGTCTGGCAGTAATGCTGCCTTTAATACTTCCCTTCCCTTCCTGCTCCAGTGTACCCTGTCCCCCATGTACAAGTCACTATTCCCCCAGACCCTACCTCAGTTAGTCACTAACCCACAATGTTTGGTGTGGCACCAATCCCTCAGCCACTTATTGAACTCCTGAAGCCTACCCTTCTTCCCCATGCACGTGGTACTGGCAGAACCTCCAAGAATGCCACCGAATGCCCCGCCACCTTACACTGCCTGTCCAACTACTCGAACCTCCCCCTCACTTATTCCATAGTGTCCCCCGAAAAGTCGTTTGTATCCACATGCAACAGTAAATGAGGTTTCCTCCTCCCCCTCACTGCACACTTGAGCAGTGCCTGCCCTGCCCCTCCTGCAGTTAACCTGGGACAGTTTCACCCCAAATATGGCTGTGCCTTTCCCCCTTTCTGCCCCATCTGACCCATTTCTGTATAGAATCCCCCAGGACAAGTACCCCCCATCTTTTAACCCCTCTCCCTTCTAATGTCCCTTCCACCACCCCAGTATTCGTTCTTCCCTGCCACTTACCCCCGCCAGCTGCGACTCTGTGACTTCTGTATCTGTACCCCAATTTCCACCTCACCCCTTTTCTCTACCTTATTTCTCCCATCCCCTGAACCCCTTCCCAGCCTGATTACTTTCTGGGCTTCCCATGTCGACCCCCCTGCTGATTTCCAACCCCTCTCCTATCCCCACTGTTGTCGATTTAGAGCCCCATTCCCTTCTACCCAATAGTCATGCCCCTCCCATCCTTCCCCTTCCTGTAGTCTTCTCTCCTCAGTCACACCCCTCCTTCCTTACTAGCCCCTTCTACCCTTTTTGTTCTCGCTATCTCTTCCTCTACCTGTTGCCATCCCTTCATGCCCCGTTTGTCCTCACCCCCTTCAGTATGTTCCTGCTTCCCCTCTCTCTCTCCCACAGCAGAGGTTCAAATCTATTCTTAGTTGATACTCCTCCTTCATCTCTTCCCCCTATTGGTTCCACTCTCCTACTTGTTCACCTACATGCCACCCCTGGTTCCTTCCTACCCACAGCCATCTGCTCTGTCCCTTGGTACTCTTTGTGGTCTCTTCCTCCCCCATCAGGAGGCCCCCTCTCACCTTGGGCACTCCCTCCCTTCTCCTGTCTTTTCTATTAGTGCCTCTGATACTGGGGTCGGTTTCACTCCCTAGTTGTTCTTCCTCCGTCCCCCTTTGCCATCCCCTATCCCCCCCAGGATGCCTACCATAATCATCTGCCCTGCCACTTAGACTCCTCCCTAACCTCCACAGTTCCTCCCTCAAACTAGCCAGTCATCTGCAGACCATACACCCCTCCCATCCTCCAAGCCCAGTCCAGGATCATGGTGGACCCACACCCTGTACAACCCACCACCCTTTCAAAGATGCCCGCCCTATTGACATGTGGCATCTGCTCCATTTTGGCCCCCAATCTTATGTTACGGGCTCTTATTCCCAGGTTCTGTACCCTGCTACAACTGTTAGGCCCCTATTTACTCAAATTCCTGTCCCCCCCCTCACACTAGTCCCCCTACTGCCCCCTTGCCGACTGGGTTAATTCAGTCTCAAATCTCAGCCATTAGATACTGTATTACTGTAGCAATCCTAAAGCCTCCCTATCCGTTTTTCACCCCTCAGCTACCATACTTTTTGTTCTCAGCTCTCATATAGTTTCACTTAGCCCAGTTAGAAATCCTATTGCACTCCCAAGTATTACTGAACTCTGTTAGAGAAATAAACAGAACAAATAAATATGTATTATTACAGCAATCATAACAGTATAGCTCAGTACTTAGCTCAGTTAGAGAAATAAACAGAACTAAATCTGTATTATTACAGCAATCCTAAAAGTATCTAATCATTGCTTTGTCCCCACTCCAGAGACCCTGCTGTAATGTAGGACCACAGAGGACACTGGGCGGGAGGGTGTGCAACTCTAATGTCCCGGCAGAGCTCCATTGAGCTTGCTCATCCCCCCCCCACTCACTCATTCTATTTCTTCCAATGCTGCAGGCTGCCCTTTTGTACTGTGCTCCTGCTTGCTTTGATGCCTTTTTCTGCCCACAAAGAACTCCACAGCAGTCCTGACAGAGTTCCGTTAGGCTCACTCACTCCCCTTCTCTCTCTCTCGCTCATTCTGTTTTTCCCAAAGCTGCAGGCTGCCCTTTTGTACTGGGCTCCTGCATGCGCTGGCGCCTTTTTCTGCCCACAAAGAAGTTCAGAGCTAGTCTGACAGCGCTCCATTGAGCTTGCTCACTCCCGCTCTCTCACGCACTCATTCCGTTTTTCCCGGCGCTGTAGACTTCCCTTTTGTACTGTGCTCCAGTCTGCATTGGCACCTTTTTCTGCCCACAAAGAAATCTGCAGCAGTCCCGACTGAGCTCCACTGAGCTTGTTCACACCCTCTTTCATTCCGTTTCTCCCAGTGCTGCAGACTGCCCTTTTGTACTGGGCTCCTGCCTGCACTGGTGCTATTTTCTGCTCACCAAGAAATCCGCAGCAGTCCCAACAGAGCTCAGTTGAGCTTGGTCACTTCCACTCTCTCACTTGCTTGACCTTAATCTGTCCCAAACAGTGATATCCCAAAGTGACTGCACTACTCTGCACTGGAAGCAAGAAAACACGTTTTGGCCAGGATGTGAAAAATGACAGCTGTACTGTTCATAAGGAGGTGTGAAAAAATGCCAGTGTTGAAAATCTGGTGTAAAAATATTACTAATTTGCCAAGATACAAGGGTGCGTGGAAACTGCGCAATGCACAGTTGTAACACAGTCATTTTATGGACTTTCATCACAAAATTTTCAACATAGGCATTTAAGGACCTCTGCTCATAAATGGTGACACTATGATTTTCTTAATGTGTCCTGAACACTGATTTCCCACAGCGACTGCACTATTCTGCGTCGGAAGTGTGAAAACACTTTTTGGTCAGGATGTGAAAAATGACAGCTGTACTATTCATAAGGAGGTGCAGAGAAATGCTAATGTTGAAAATCTGGAGTGAAAATATTGCAAATTCACAATGTTATGAGTGTGCAAAGCAACTGCGTAACGCACACTTGTGAAACAGTGATTTTTTGGATTTTTTCCACCAAATTTGCAGTATAGGCTTTTTGAAGCCCATCTCATGAACACTGGCACTGTCGTTTTGTCAATCAGTCCTGAAAGGTGATTCCACGCAGTGACCGCAAAATCACCTTTCAGGACTGAATAATGCCATGACAGTGGCTGAATTCATGAGGAGAGGTCCCAGTAACTCCATGTTGGAAATCTGGTGCCAAAATTCCCCACAATGTCTGAGACATGCACCAAAGTTGAAAACCCCCTATTTATGCCATTATACAGCTTACCGACATTTATTCAGTTTGCGGTCGGCTTTAAAGAGTTCAGACGTGTTCCCGGTCCACTGAAGATCATTGTGCTGAGCTCTGGAGGTAAGTATGGGATGGGGGTGTGTGAGGAGGCAGGGTGCGTAGAGGGTGGGTGTGGGTTTGGGGTGGGGCCACGGACTCAACAAGGCACTGTTTTCTTGTTCACAGGGTTGGGAAAAAAAACATAGTGGGACTGTTTTTTTTTCAGGGACATTTGTGCCACCTGAGTGGTTTGGGGAGGCTTTAGCTGGTGGGGGATTTGGCACCCCTGTCAGCAGATACCGAGTGGGTGGGAGAGCCGAGGGGGATTGGGCACCCCCCTTGGCAGACAAAACATTGGGGGGGAGACATTATGCTGACAGGGAGTGGGCTCCCCCATCGGCAACTGCAATAGGGAAGGGGGGACTGAAGCCGATGGGGATTGGGCGCCCCGTCGGCAAAGAAAGAGGGGGGGCATGATGCCGAGGGGGATTGGGCACCTGCTTGGCATACAGCAGAAACTTGGGGTGCGGATCGGCAAACTGGGTTGGGCATGCAAGGTACCGCCCTGCAATGACGGGTCACTCCCTCATTGCAGCAGAACTGCTGATGCTGCAATAATGAGACGGCACCTGATTGCAGTGGCTAAAATGTTTCAAGGTGGTGGCACACTGGCTGAACTGGGAAAGCGGGACCAAGCCTCAAAAGGCAGTGGGGGCATTGGCCACAACAGTGCCGCACCTCCACAACCTGCTTCTGCAGCAAGCTGCCTCAACATGTTTTTTGCACATGCGCACAATCAACATAAAAAGTTGACAGATCTCAGTTAAGCAACTATTTTCCTATAAGCTTAACTAGTATATTGTTTAAATTTGCTGAATGCTTAATTAAAATTAAGTTAGAGAAGGATCTGAATGGTGTTAACTATAACGATAGGAAACAACAGGAATTTAAGAAAAACAGAGAGTACATAACAAATCAACTATGTTTCTTTGTCTTTGAGGAAGTACATAAGAACATAAATAAAAGTGCGTTGTTTGATATATTTGTAGACCATCAGAAAGGATATCACATAGAGTATTGATTAATAAGATCACTTCTCTTCAGATTGACAGTACAATTAGCACATGGATATGCAATTGGTTAGGTAACAGAGGACAATCCATACGTATTAGAGGCTTCAACTCTGATGTGGTGGGGTTTACTAGTGGGGTGCCGCAGGGCTCTGTTTTGGGCCCTTTGTTGTCTTCTACATTTGTTGGTGACTTGCATAACAACACCAGTAGCCTTATAACTAAATCTGCCGATGATGTCAAATTAGGGGGACCAGTGGACATAGAGGAAAATAGGCAGGTCCTGGGAAATGATTTGGACAAAATATATAAATAGTCATGTCGGCTCTCATATTCAAAAGTGCACTGGGAAAGGGCGCAAGTACCTGCTCTGTGCATCTGAGATGCGCCGTCCCAAAATATTGCAATATTCAGAAGATGCATGATAAGAAGCGCCGGTGCATCCCAGTCTGAATATACTAAGGATGCACCATAATGCAGCCTGAAATGCTCCGGCACATCTGGAAATGCACCGGAGCATCTGGGCAGGACTGAATATTACAAAAGGGGCAACCTGGCCTGGGACAGTGGTGCAACAGGGAAGGATGACAAATGGCAAATGGGTGAGGTAGAATAGCCGAAACAGGGAGAGAAGCATCCCAAGGCAAAAGGGCTGGGGAAAGGCACTGCCAAAGTGCAAAAGGAACACAGACACAGCCCCCAAGGGCACAGTATGAATCACCACACATACACCACTAACCCAGAGAACAAAGAGGCACAATAGGCACAGCACATAGGAGGGTAGGGACCGAGCACCCCAGCAACAGAGGCCCAATGGACAGCATGGTCCAGCAATGCACCGTGACAACAGCGCAGAGGAACCAAGCAGGGCGGACATGGTAGCTACATCACAGGCACTGTGGTCCACAGGCACAATGACGCACAGGCTGGTGGCTATAGGCTGCACTGGTGGCACATGCCCACAGGTACACAGGACTGGAAACAGCACTGTACAGCAGCAGCATGGGGACCAGGACAAAAGCAGAGGCATGCACAACTCCAGACCAGGGGCTATGTGCAAGTGACAATGTGAGCAGCACTAATAGACACCCCAGAGATGGCCCAGGAAACAGCAAGATAAACACTGTGGGGTAAAACAAGGTGTACGGGGTAGTTGTGCAATGGCACAGACACAAATGAGCAGTAGTAAGCAAGGGGCATTGAGCCAACCATGCAACACAACAGGTGAATGTAACCACAGGCAAGTGAGTACCACAGACACAGGCTGTCAGATGCAATAATATTTACTGACAGTAAACCATACAAACAAGCAAACCTGAACAAGAACAACAGTATGCAATACAAAACTATATATGGTATAAAGGGGCGTGGAGCATGGTGACAGGGAGAACAGGGAATGCAGGGGTGGAACTATAAACATGTGGAATGCAGGTGTGGGGATGGCTCATATGGAGCTATTTACACAAAGAACTGTCAAAAGGCCCACAGGCCTAGCACCCCTGGTGATGAGCTGCTTGGCCCCATCTTTGCTGGCCGTCCCTCCTCAATTCAGCCAGAATCACCCTGGCCACACTCAGCAGGGTCCACTGTCTCCTGTAGATGGCCAACAGAATATCCTGGGTGTAGACAAGTCGGAACCCACCATCATCCTTCCCATCCTCCTCCAACGGGCAACAGTGTCAGCTTGACGACCTATGGTGGGGAAACAGAGAACACGTACTCAGTTCCACAGCCCACACAGGCACAACCCCCCACCCAATGGGCTGGACATGCATGCCTGATGCTGGCTGGCCCCATGCAGAGGGCCGACAACCCACCATGCACAGCACACATTGGCAACATGCTGGGCAACAGAGTCACACAGTGCATGGGAAGTGGCACAGAGAACAGGCAGAGGATGTTGCCAAGGAAATGTGGCCAGTGTGGGAACCTGCCACCAATGTACACCAGTCACACAGGCCCTGTGGCAAACTGATGTGAGTATCGATGGGTGCCCACAGCCAGATCAGACAAGGCAAATGGGGACAAACACACAGATGCCATGGGCACACCGGGACTACCACACGCTGCCAAGACAACGATCCAAGTGTGCACGACCTCCACCACATGGACATACAGAAGAAGCAGGCAATGGCCCGCTGTGGGCAGTGCAACTCCCGATATCCCAAGAATGCACAGGAGCCAAGCATGCAATGCACTCACCTGCCATATGGCGTGGCCCATGTGCTGGTGTGCCCCCTCCAGAGTCTGTGGTATGCCATTCAGTGCCCCAGCTGGATGCGCGTTGCCTAGCCAGCTGCCACTCTGCCCAATCTGCAATGGAAACACAATGGAACAGCACCATGAGCAGCATGCTGGAACACATATCTCTCCCCCCCCCACAGTGACACAATGCAGCACGGAACAGCATGATGTGTGCCCTGCTAAGGGGCAACATACAATGTGGAGTCACTGTGCCACGGCAACAGCACCATGGACAACCACTCCACACAGGGCAACACAATGACATGCATGGCAGCAAGAACATGGCTCTGCAACCAAATCCATGGCAACTAAATGGGCAGGGACACATACACCTGCTGCTGAGACACAAACCCCCAAGAGGAGGTGAAGAAAGCATGCACATAGCACAGACGTACCTGGGTGTGGCACCGCCCTCATGCAGGCCTGGTCACGGAGCCTCCAGAGCCATTCAGGATCACATCATCTTAGGTCCCTGAATCTGTGCCCACACTGCACCGCAGTTCAGGGGATGCCAGTCTGGTGCATGAGCTCGGCTTGCCACCCGGGCTCACACCTGGGCCTGGGCCTCCTGGAGCTCCTCCCCACCAAACAATTGCCCCTCCAGGGGGGCAACCAGTGCCATCAGGTTGGCCATCTCCACTTCAGATCAGTTTAGGGCCCTGGGCCCCTCCTCAGCCGCATGTGCCATCCTCAGCTTAGACAGGCCAGCAGTATGTGCTACAGTACACTAAGGCAGTCAGGACATTGTGTGGCTGGGCCATGCCTGTTGCACGATAGGCCCACCATGCAGTCCTCCATGTGACTCACACATGCGCCATAGGAATGTGCCATGGACACCTATAGCACAGCACTGCACATGTGCAGTAGTGAAAGGCCAGGCAGAAAAATGGGGTCATGACCCACTGACACATGCACTTGCACCTGCATGCAAGCGCCACCTTGTTGAGGACAGAAAATGCCACACTTGCAGCCAACAGGAGTCCAACAGAGGGTGTAATAGGATGACCTCTGGCATAGCCACTAGATTGTTCCCGGGAACTGTGCCACTGAAGGCCTCATCTAGGGTGCATGATCTTGGTGTAACCTTCAACAGTGGATTGATCTTTGAATCTCAGGTGTCATCCATTGTCTGGACCAGCTTTCACCATCTTAGAAATATCACCAGGATCAAGCTGCTTATTCAGCTCCTGGACCTCCCCACCTTAGTGCACGCCTTTGTGATGTCAAGGCTTGACTACTGCAATGCAGTCTACCTTGGGGTCTCAGGAGGTACCCTCCACCGCCTGCAGCTAATGCAGAATGCAGCTGCCAGGCTGTTGATGGGGCAGTCGAAATACTGCCACATCACCCCGGTGCTGTGTGATCTGCACTGGCTGCTGGTCAGGTGGAGGATCCTCTTCAAGGTGGGCTTGCTCACCTTTAAGGCCCTACATGGGCTGGATCCTGGATACTTGGTTGACCTTCTTACACCTGCTACCTCGTCCCGCTCCCTCCGTTCATCCTCCAGGGGCCTCCTTGCAGTTCCCAGGATGAGGTTAAAAACTGCCAGTGACAGAGCTTTTAGTGTCACTGGCCCCATCCTGTGGAAGTCTCTACCACTGTCTGTAAGGGAGACCCCATCAGTTGAGGTATTTAAGGCACACTTCAAGACCCTCCTGTTCAGTCAGGCATTCCCGGATACTGCTGTTAAATTTAATCCTGGGATTGCCCCTAGCGACTGTTTTTAGCTGGGCGTTACTTATTTTATAATAACTGTTGTAATTTATATGTTATTTACCTATTTGTGTATTTTTACTATTAGTTTAAATCTATGTACGGCACCCAGAGCCTCTGAGATTGGATGCCTTGAAAAATAACTTGCTATGCCTTTGCCTTGCCAACCACATGGCGCATGTCCACTGACATACACTATACAGGGGGCAATGGTGCATCACAGCACATTATTGAGAGATGCACAATACACGCCCACTACTGTTGGACATGCTCCATCATGCATGTCAAGTACGGTACGCCGCATCGCGTACGCGCAGTAAATGCGCTATGTGGAAATGCTCAGCACAATTCGGATGTGCCATGCAAAATGAGATGAGCCTGGATCAAATCTGCAATATTCAGCCAGCTTATGCTAATGATCTCATTATCCAATCTCAAATCAAGTGATTAGCATCTCATTACAAGCTGCTCCACACATCATCTGCATGAGATGAGCCATAAAAGTGCCACCCCTCACCACAGGTGACCGAGAGGAACTGCAGCCTTGAGAGTAGGTTTGTTTCCATTCCCCACGCTACAGCCTTTTTGCTCTGCATTCAGTGGCACTGGGCTCACCTCCAGATATGCTGGATACTTGCTCCTGCATGCTCCACACATTCCTGTCCACAGGCAACAGGATGTCTGACGAGGAGGAGGAGGGAACACAGAAGAGGTGGAGGACAAACTTCAAGGATGAGCAGCGTGCCCTGGTGGAGGCCTACTTCCTTAGGAAGGTACTGCTCACAGGCAAGACAGGCACCCGGCAGGAGAAGACAAAGGGCTGGGATGAGGTGTTTATGTGAATGCCCACGGGAGGTACAACCACACTCCCCAAGACTGCATGAAGAGGATGGCAAACAACAAAAGAAGGGCCAAGGAGAAACTGGCCATCATACAGGCCTCCCTGTGGAAAACTGGTGAAGGCCCCTCCACTGCATCAACCCTCACACCTAGTGAGGAGATGCTAGTGGCAGGCATCAGCTGGGCATCTGTGGGGAGTGTCCCTGGGGGTGGGTTCCAGACTGGGGGCAGCCCATCGCAACACGGTGAGTATGCATGTATCATCCCCTGTGGGGGGTGGCATGTGCCAGCCACAGTTGTGCCTGGTATGCCACACAGGGCCCAGCACCACGTCCAGTGGGTGCTTTGCAGGGCTGCTGTCAGTGCACAGCCATATCGTAGGCCCGCATGCTGCCCTGTGTACTGTTGTGCATGGCAGGTGGCATACAGCAGGTCCCAGGGTGGAGTGGCCAACAACACAGGCCGCAGGTGGCTATGCATGCCCACAGAGTCCGCCACATGATGTGTGGTGCCACCTAGCTGTCCACAGTGGGCCTCTGCACCATCCAGCCACTGTGGACAGGTGGTCCACAGTGGGGTGGTGGTGTCTGTGGCAGGGCCGGGGGCATTGGCCAGGCTGCAGCATTGTGGTCCCTTGCCACGTGGTGCCATGAGTGTGCACCTCAGCACATGTACAAGACTCACAATGTCAGTGCATTTGCACTGCACAGGCCACAGTGGTGGTCCCAGGCCTGTGTGGTGGCATGGGCACACCTGTGGCACACATGAACACCTCCCCATGTCATTCTGTCAACTTTGGATATGATCATTTGTCACTCACAAATGCTATCCATTCCATCTTTCAGCTTTGTCACATCTCAGGGGTGATTCATCGTCCGGGGCCCATCCAGTGGCATCTGTGGAGGTTAAGACCTGGCCTTCTATATCCTCTGGCACCATGGTCATTGCTGAAGATTGTGGGACAACACGCATTCTGTTGAACCTACTGGGGTTGGCTGACAATGACCCAGTCTGGTCTTTTGATCCAGGAGGACCTCAGCTGCTTGCATCGGCCATGGAGGATGATGATGATGCCACCCAGCTGGGGGGGGACACACAGGTGGCACCCACCCTACCACTGTTCCGGTACCCACATGGGCAGCAACAGGCAGCGCGGGTGGTCCTGTGCCCACATGCGTGCCTCCCCAGTGCATATCCTTACTGCCAGCCACTGCAGTGGCTGGGAATGGCCAGGGGTGGGGCGCTGCTGTGCAGCCTGGAACTGCCATCACTGACCAGCAGGGTGCCTCGGTGCTGCAATGGCCAGCAGGGGCCCATGTCCAGCCTGCCCCAGGGCCCGCTGTGCATGCCCCCGTACAGTCCCCGCCCCAACAGTGGCCCATTGTGCTTCATTCATGGACAAGGGACGTGACACAGCAGGCTAAACCTCCCCGGCCATCAGCCCCCTGCCCTCGATGCATCACCCGCTGACAGGCTGGTTGAGTACATC
Organism: Neoceratodus forsteri; assembly: GCA_016271365.2. Classification (NCBI taxonomy): domain Eukaryota; kingdom Metazoa; phylum Chordata; order Ceratodontiformes; family Ceratodontidae; genus Neoceratodus; species Neoceratodus forsteri. The sequence goes on along the minus strand of JADMNL010000027.1, from coordinate 72,476,802 downwards.
CAGCTCCTGTGGACAACTGTGGAGGGCCAGGCAGCACTCAGGGGGGAGATCTGTGGACTGCGGGCGCAGGTGGGACACATGGATGAACATGCAGCCATGAGGCATGCACAGCTGCTTGGCGAGTTACACCGACTGCAGGAGGCCAGGACCGCTTTACATGACAGAATAGCAGAGGTCATTGTGGTGGGCTTTGCTGCCCTGGTTCCTCGTGGTTACAGGAGTTACCACCGCACCCCGCACAGTTCCAGTGGCACTCCCAGGGCATGGTGTCAGGTGACCCCATTGCTTCTGATGCCATCCCAGGCCAACAACGTCCCCAACACCCCTGGATCCCATCTGGACTTTGGGACTGCAACACCCACGAGCACCTGGTCACTATCACATGGGTCAATCCCTGCCAGGGTGGAGGCTTCACCCTCTGTGGCTGATGACATGCCTGAGGCATCCTACCAGCTAAGGCGTGGCTACGGTGGCCATACTGGTTCACAATGAGGCCTGCTGGGTGCAGTTAACATGGTACCTGTACTCTGCTGCCATTGCAGCCCACACACCAGGCCAGTAGTGGCCAGGGCCACGTGCTGTTGCACACACACGACCCGGTGACACGCCTGCCCATGCTGTCTGTGTGTAGTACTGGGCATGTGTGGGGGCAGTGGTGTTGTTCTGTGTGGTATGGGCACGATGAGCGCAGCACTGTGCCTGTCATGTGCCAGCAGATTCCCTCCGTTCCACACCAGTCCCCACATTGACACTCTGTCCCCCTTGTCCTTGGTGGCACTGCAGTGGTTGCCTGTGCTTGGTTCTGTGTGCTCTGCAGTGTACTCTGCAGCTGCTGTGCAGTGTCTGCCTGCCTCTGTGCGTGTGTGTGTGTCTCCTACCCCCACACTGTGTCAGTGTGTGTGTGTGTGTGTGTGTGTGTGTGACTGGCTGCCCAATTTGTGCTTCCTTTGTTACTCACCTCCAGTTGCCAAAGTGCTCCTCCACAATAGTGTCCCTATGCCACTGTGCCCTTGCAGCCAGTCATGGGTCCCTCCTCTCCAGGGTTGGCTGGCCACCCCACCCTGGGGTTCATCCTCCTTTGTACTGTTGCCCCCTTGTGCCTGGACAAGTATTCCATGGTCCGACTACCCTTTTTAACAAATCATGGGAGGTTGGTGTGGTACCTAAGGACAGGAGGAGGGCAGATGTGATTCCCCTTCACAAAAGTGGGAGCAAAGCAGAAGCAGGAAACTACTGACCTGTTAGTTTGATCTCAGTGGTAGGGAAAATGATGGAATCACTTCTGAAAGAAAGAATTGTTGAGTACCTAGAGGCCAGCAGGGCACAGGGCCCAAGGCAGCATGGATTCACAGTGGGAAGGTCATGTTAGACGAATCTAATAGATTTTTTTGACTGGGTGACCAAAGTAGTGGACCAGGGAGGGGCTATGGACAGGATCTACCTAGACTTTAGCAAGGCATCTGACACAGTCCCACACAAAAGATTAATGAACAAATTAGCCAGCCTGGGAATGGGTCCCAGGGTGGTTGCCTGGGTATAAAAATTGGCTGAACAATAGGACACAGAGGGTAATAGTAAATGAGTCCACTCCAAAGAAAGGGGGGTTACTAGCGGGGTACCACAGGGTTCAGTACTGTGTCCGGTCCTTTTTAATGTCTTTATAAGTGACATTGCAGAGGAACTGGAAGGAAAAGTATGCCTCTTTGCAGACGACACAGAGATTTGCAACAAGGTTGATACACAAGGGGGGTGGAAAGGATGAGAAGGCACTTGGCAAGGTTGAAGGAATGGGCAAATGTATGGCAGCTTAGATTCAATGCAAAGAAGTGCAAAGTAATGCACCTGGGAAACAAAAACCCAGGGGAAGTGTACACAGTGGGGGTGGGGGAGGTATTAACAACAACAAAAATGGAAAAAGACCTGGGGGTAGTCATATCAGATGACCTAAAGGTAAGCAAACAATGTGAGAGGGCAGTAAGGATGGCTGAGGGGATACTGGGATGTATAGGGAGAGGCATCACCAGTAGAAAACAGGAAATTGTTATCCCTCTGTACAGACAGTTGGAGAGACCCCATCTGGAGTATTGCATGCAGTTTTGGAGACCCCATCTCCACAAGGACATAGACAGGATGGAGGCAGTCCAGAGGAGGGCAACTAAAATGGTGCTGGGTCTGCAACTGAAGCCATGCAAAGAGAGACTAAATAAGCTTAATATGTATACCCTTGAGGAAAGGAGGGAGAGGTGGACATGATAGAAACTTTCAAGTACTTCAAGGGAATCAACAAAGTCCAAGAGGGTAGCATCTTTCAGAAAAAGAGATGTGCAAGAACAAGGTAACACAATTTGAAGATAGAAGGGGGACAGTTCAGGGGCAATGTGAGGAAGTATTTTTTCACATTCTCCCACCCACAACCCCCCGCACTACCACCTGCTGTGTGTTGTGCCATGGAGTGCATTGATTGGGCATTGTGTCCTGCCCAACTCACCCACCAGGTGGCCGCTGGGGATGTCCACACTCTTGAACTGGTGAAACAAGGACGACCGGTGCCAGATGTAGGCGTCATGTGTACTCCCAGGGTGTGTGGTGCAGACATTGGTAATGCACCCTGTGGCATTGCACAACACCTGGCAGTTTTTCTTTTTAGTTGTTTAACCAGGAGTAACACACTAAGCTGAAAGCTTTTTTACAGGTGCGACCTGGGAGCACAGGGAAGTTAAGTGACTTGCTCAGTGTCACACAGTATGCAAGTGGAAGCTGTGGGATTCAAACCCAGGTCTGGTCTGCTGGATGTCACTAGATTTGCAGCTCAGAGCCTTAAACCACTGCACTATACCGCCAGTTGATGGAATGGTAGCCCTTCTGGTTTATGTATGCTACGCCGTCTGGGCCAGGTGGTGCCCTGATAGCCACATGGGTGCAGTCAATGGCCCCTAGCATGCCTGGCATGTGTGCCACACTGTGGAATTGCTGCATGGTTTCTGTCCGCTCTGCATGTGTGCTAGGGGATATTATGAACTCTTAAGCATCTGGTAGCAGAGTGGTGAGGAACTGTGTGAGGAGACATTTTTTTTTTATTTTATTTTATTTTATTTAAACAGCAGTTTGGAAAACCTTTGAGCCATAGGCTCATTTACAAAGGTACCTTGTCACAGTAAGACAAACCAAAATACACAGTATAGTAGTACAACACATAAGTATAACAGTAAATTAAGACATAGATACAAACAAGCTGGTACAGGTAGGATGGATGCAAACAATACCAGAGTTATGTCGTCCTTAGCAGCTTAGTAATAAGCTTTGTCATAAGTATTGAGTACGGCTTTGACTAGTGGCAGTTACAGCATCGGGTGTTAATAAAGGTGGTTACGTAAGGAAGTTTTGAAGCACGACATAGTTGGAGCTCTAGATAATGGAGGGGGCAATGTGTTGAACCAGGAGGGGGCCTAAGCTGAAGGCTCTTTGGCCATGAGAGGTCCTAGCTGTAGGGATAACAAGAGAGGTTTTCCCAGAGGTCCGAGTATGAACTAGTGGGACAGAGCGCGATGGTGGTGGTCAATCCTGGTGGGGAAAGCCCAAGGAGGGTCTTTTTGTAAGGCACAGGTAAGATATTTGAGAAGCTCGTCGAGATCAGTACCAGCGCTTTAGCATACAGTAGACAGGTGTGTGCATCCTAGGTGCTCCAGTAATTAACCCAGGCCTTATTCAGAGTAGTGCACTTTTATGGAGTGCGAAATCTGATCAGCAGCACCATACACCAGCAGTCCATAGTCCACTAGGGACAGGATAGAGAGGTGATCATGAAGCCCAAGAGTTTCCCGGGGAGGCAGGTGTTTATACCGATGTAAGATGCCCAATCGGATATTAGTGGCAGTGGCTAGGCAGCGATGTGTCCATGGAAGGAGAGGGAGGGGTCAAAATGGATCCCTAGGTATTTATAGGAGCAAACTTGTTCGAGTGGGAATGAGGACCCAGAGTGAATGAGTTTGAAGTTGCAGGACTTGTTTTGAGGATGAGTGAAGAACATGGTTTTTGGTTTTTTAAGATTTATCACCAATCTATGTTCCTTGAACCAGCCCTCGGCTTCAGTGAAGAACTTCTGCAGCGAGTCCTGGAGGGCAGTAGGGTTATGACTTGAGGAAAAGATGACTGCATCATCAGCATACAATAGAATGTTCCCCGAGCAAGAGCATGGAAGGGTGTTAAGGTAAAGGGAGAATAGTAATAGACATGATGTGGAGGACTGTGTGATCCCAGTGGTGTTACCCACTGGTATCTGGAAGGTGCCCGTGGTTAGCAAGCACACTGCTGCTGTCACTTTTGTTTCCACTGACATGACGTGACTCCTTGTGGTGGGTGCCTGCAGTTCATCATGGCACAGTTCACAGACCTTTCTCAGAACTGCCCTGTTGAGTCTGTACTGGCCCACAGTCTCTGTGTCAGTCAATTGTTCGAATGTGACATGGGCACAGTACCATCTCTTTTAGGCATACTACCTATGGGCCCTTCCATGGCCATGTTGCTGTTCTGCCCATCTCCTCACATCCCTCATTACCTCCACCATGAGGAATTCTGCCCCATCCATTGCTTTGCCTACTGCTGTTCTGCTGGCTGCCTCTGGGTGACTTGCACTTAGGTCACCTCCTTTTATGCCTAACTTTGTGGGGCGCATCTTTGGAGATATGCCAGACATGCACCACCCATTTGGGCCAAATACAGAGATGCATGGCATTCATGGGAACGCCCCCTTCAGATGCATTGCATACATTATACTGTAGTTGCCTTGTGGCGCATCGGGACTTCTGCATCATATCTCTGGTCTTTGAATGTCACACTGTGGTGCATTTTTTGAGATGTGATGGTGCATCTCCTTTGAAAATGTCCCCATAGTGTATACTGGAGCATTGTTTTATGTAGAAATCCATGCTTTTCAAAATGCTGTTGTACCACAGTTCAGAGGTCATGGAATGTGACTACCCTTCTGTGGTAAAACGGCATTCTAGAACTTCTAGAGACTGCACAAGTCAGTTTCACTGTGCAAGAGAAACAAAAACACAATGCACACATTTCACATAAAAAATATGGGATGAGCAACTTTATGCATAACCAGTGTGTTCTGCCACCTCAAGGCTGTGATTCCCACAGACCTCTCAAGCTTCGCTCTCGAGGTCAGGGGGAATCAGGACCCCTCTGTGGCAGAACACACTGGTTGTGCATAGTTGCCCATGCAGTATTCCCTATGTGATAATGAAATGTGCTTTAATGTGGAAACATTTTCAATTATCCACCTAGAAAAAATAATAGAAGACATGATTATTATTTAAATAACAAAATAATCAAGAAAGTTACAACTGAACAGGACCTAGGTGTTTTAATTGACCACAAGCTGAATTGTGGTCCTCACGTTAGTGAATCCATAACAAAATCAAGCTAGGGTATAAATGTGGTTAAAAAAGCATTCCTAAGTAGGAATTTCGATGGTCTACTACCACTGTATAATCAATTTGTCCACCATCATATGGATTATGGCTCACCTTTATGGAGTCCATGCCTAAGGAGAGATGTGAACAGGCTGGAACGGGTGCAGCGCCACATGGCAAAGATGATTAGAGGGTTGGGCCATTTGACATAGGAGGAAAGATTGACTCAACTGGGTTTATTTAAGCTGGATACAAGAAGAATAAGAGGTGATCTGCTAATGTTCTTTAAAATAATTAATGACAGCAAGTTAATGACTGAAATGGGTATGGAAATCCAGAGTAGATAGCATGGATTGAGAACTCTTAACTATCAAATCAAACTGAAGCAATATACTAACAGATCCAGATTCAACAGTCTCACACAGCGAACTGGTAGAATTTGGAATGTCTTACTAAATGAGCTAATGGGATGCAAAAGTCTGGATGAGTTTAAAGTAAAATTAGAGAATTACTTACTGAAGAGAGGGCAATATTGGTTCCACAAAAACAGAAAGACAGATTCGATGGGCAATGTCCTTCTTCTGTCTAACACCCTGTATGAATACCCAGTAGGAAAAACTGCCAGATTTGTTTTCTCCCTTGTCTGTTTCACATTCTCCCCACCCATCTGGTAATCATTTCTTGAGTTCTGTGCTCAGATGTGCATGACTTTGCATTTTTTTAAATTGAACTTGAGCTGCAATAGTTTGGGCCACCTATCCGACCTCCCCAAATCCTCTTTCAGTATCCTTACGCCCTCCTTAATGTCCACCCTCTGCAGATGTGTGTTTCATCTGCAAAAGTGGCATATTTTGGTATAAATACCTTTTCAAATGTCAAAAATGAATATGTTAACAAGTACCACTCCTAGACTGATCCCTGCAGTACCCTTTTGACCTCCCTCATCTCCAAAAATTCACCAATCAGTACTACCCACTGAGTCCTCCCTCCTAGCCAATCTGTGTCCCATTTGACTAACCCCTTCCCTAAGTGGAATGGAATTGAATGCATTACTGATGTCCAGGTACAAAATATTCAATATATTCACAGTCTGGCCTGACAGATTGTGCAGTCCAGGTCTGAAGCCACCAGCCCCTCACAGAAGCTCAGGTAGTCTGAGAGCCACAGCCATGGTTCTCTGATGAACCTGACCTGCCAGACTGCCATCTATGGTTCAGGTCTGAAGCTACCAGCCCCTTACAGAAGCTCAGGTAGCCCAAGAGCCACAGTCATGGTTCTCTGATGAACTCGACCTGCCAGACTGCCATCTGCAGTACAGGTCTGAATCCAGCAGCCCCTTACAGAAGCTCAGTAGTCCGAGAGCCACAGCTGTGGTTCTCATGATGAACCCGACTTGCCAGACTGCCATCTGCAGTCCAGGTCTGAAGTCACCAGCCCCTCACAGAAGCTCAGGTAGTCTGAGAGCCACAGCCATGGTTCTCTGATGAACCCGACCTGCCAGACTGCCATCTACGGTCCAGGTCTGAAGCCACCAGCCCCTTACAGAAGCTCAGGTAGCCCAAGAGCCACAGTCATGGTTCTCTGATGAACTCAACCTGCCAGACTGCCATCTGCAGTCCAGGTCTGAATCCAGCAGCCCCTTATAGAAGCTCAGTAGTCCGAGAGCCACAGCTGTGGTTCTCATGATGAACCCGACTTGCCAGACTGCCATCTGCAGTCCAGTTCTGAAGTCACCAGCCCCTCACAGAAGCTCAGGTAGTCTGAGAGCCATAGCCGTGGTTCTCTGATGAACCTAAACTGCCAGACTGCCATCTGCAGTCCGATCTGAAGCCACCAGCCCCTCACAGAAGCTCAGTCTAAGAGACACAGCCGTGGTTCTCTGATGAACTTGACCTGCCAGACTGCCATCCGCAGTCCAGGTCTGAAGCCACCAGCCCCTCACAGAAGCTCAGGTAGTCTGAGAGCCACAGCCATGGTTCTCTGATGAACCTGACCTGCCAGACTGCCATCTATGGTTCAGGTCTGAAGCTACCAGCCCCTTACAGAAGCTCAGGTAGCCCAAGAGCCACAGTCATGGTTCTCCGATGAACTCGACCTGCCAGACTGCCATCTGCAGTACAGGTCTGAATCCAGCAGCCCCTTACAGAAGCTCAGTAGTCCGAGAGCCACAGCTGTGGTTCTCATGATGAACCCGACTTGCCAGACTGCCATCTGCAGTCCAGGTCTGAAGTCACCAGCCCCTCACAGAAGCTCAGGTAGTCTGAGAGCCACAGCCATGGTTCTCTGATGAACCCGACCTGCCAGACTGCCATCTACGGTCCAGGTCTGAAGCCACCAGCCCCTTACAGAAGCTCAGGTAGCCCAAGAGCCACAGTCATGGTTCTCTGATGAACTCAACCTGCCAGACTGCCATCTGCAGTCCAGGTCTGAATCCAGCAGCCCCTTATAGAAGCTCAGTAGTCCGAGAGCCACAGCTGTGGTTCTCATGATGAACCCGACTTGCCAGACTGCCATCTGCAGTCCAGTTCTGAAGTCACCAGCCCCTCACAGAAGCTCAGGTAGTCTGAGAGCCATAGCCGTGGTTCTCTGATGAACCTAAACTGCCAGACTGCCATCTGCAGTCCGATCTGAAGCCACCAGCCCCTCACAGAAGCTCAGTCTAAGAGACACAGCCGTGGTTCTCTGATGAACCCGGCCTGCCAGACTGCCATCCGCGGTCCAAGTCTGAAGCCACCAGCCTCTCACAGAAGCTCAGGTACGGACTCACCCTTGGGGACTGATTACCTTTAGGAAGGGAGCCCTAGAAGCTTGATTTTTATTTTTTACATGAGGACAGTTGTTTCTGGGTTTAAATCCGGCGTATATTACTGCTGTGACCCATTGGCTGCAGTTAGCTTCAGGAGCACTCCAATTAGCTCCTTATAGCTCTGCACTGTTAATGCTTGAATTATATTTTACTGGATTTTATTTCTCTTAATACTGTCTTGCTAGCATTTTAGAGTTCAAGTTTTGCTGATTTAGTCTAAGTGCCTGTAGAATGTTACCTCTTAAGACCTAGGGTTACCACCTTTTCAGAAGCCCAAAGTGGGACGAAAGTGCGTGACCTGGCCATTGGCAGCCAACTGCGCGTGCCGCCACTGCCGCGGGTCCATGGCATCCCTACGACACAGGGTACCAATCAGGATATTTGGGATGCTTTGTCATGTGCCACTGCCCTCCCCGTGTATGCCTTAACTCAGCATTCTTTGCATGTTCACCCATGAAATATTATTAACATTGTCTGTGTTCAGAACCTTTGGTAAGTTGAAATCAGGAAACAGACAAATGCAACACTGCAAAAAATGCATTTTTTATTACACAAAAAAAGAAATAGTAAAGTAACAAGTCAATTTTCAAGCAGCAAGGACATTTTCAAGCAAAAAAAAAGCAGATATTCACCCCTTTCAAAACTGCTCCACCTCTTTCTCACTCACAGCTCTACACCTCATTTCTTAGCTTTGAAATTATACTTAGCATTCAATTTACAAGCCTGCAAAAGGGATCTGTTCCACATAATGTTTGAATGGAATTCTCTACATTTCATTCGGTAGTTTATTGTGACCATAAGTTCGGCTTTTATCAATTCCACCCTGCAACTATTTCTTACATTGGTCCACTTGTTCTTTAGGAGAGAAAACACTCTCTCAGCAAAAGCATTTGAAGGTGGGATGCTCATGATATGTGCAATTACTGGATACAGAGCAGGCAGGTCTGGTGCATCCGAACAAATCTTTTGCCACTTTTCTGCTGGTGCTGGGTCCAGTCTACACAAATCTGGCATAAGGGGCCTGATGACTGAATAGTCTTGAAAGAGTTTGTCTGCATCTATGGATTCCTGCAGAGAAAAGGCAGCAACAACATTCAATAAATCATCAAAGGCAAAGGGTTCCTTCAAAGACAGCATAGACATTTTCTTTAGGTAGTTGTCATCACTGAAGTCAAACCACTACTCCAAGTATTTGACAGCAGTTTCAAGGAAAAGGATAAAATCTGTCTCCAGCTTTTACAGGAGACAGTATCCATATCCCTCATGAATGCCGAGCTTTCCCCAAAAACTTGTCTGCTGCTCGGCTTCAAGTTTTGTCTAAGTGAGGCCATCACTGCAAATGTTTCCATAGCTGTCAGTTGTGATCTTTCTAGGGTGGCTATGTGTTCATTGAAATCGACCAGAATGGCACTAAGGAAATACAGGTAGCACTGTGGCAGTGTCGGAAGTGTGCCCTCCCCATGTTCATTGTCAGCAAAGTATTGCCAGATCTGTCTAGGAGTATCCTTTCCTTGTGACAGGAAATAGGACTGCAGTGCAGCAAGATTTTTGACCATTCTGTCAATTGCTGGCAGCAATGACAGCCATCTGGTTGGCACATGCCTCAGAAGGGACTCGTATTCCATGCCACAAAATTCAAAAAACTCTTTTAAATCTATCGTTCTTGTGGCAGACCCTGAAAAATGGCTAAACATTTTTAGGATGAACACCTCCACATCATATGTCAGTTTTGCTGCTGCCTTCTTTGCAGCATTGTGAAGTATGTGAGCAGGGCAGTTTGCTTTTTGAAGTGATGGGCAGTTCTCTTTCAGTCTAGTATACCGCCTGATTGCTTCCCATAGTTCACACTGGCATTGTCAGCACCATATGCTGACACACGAGGCCTGACAAGGAATGCCTTTGCAAAATGAAATCTGCTCAGTTATGGCTTGAGCAGATTCTTCTGGGTCTTCATAGAAGTCCGGAGAGCATTAACCACACCTTCTTCCTTTTTGAAATACCTTACTACCAGTGGAAATAGTTTTATGTTGCCCTTGTTGGATGCATCGGATGCTACTGAAAAGGACACCCCTGGACTTTGCAAGTCTTTCAGAAGGCATTCCAGAGAATGTGGTCCCAGAACATCCTCTACAATGGCTTCAGCCTTTGTTCTGCCACAGGCAAGTTTTTTGGCAGTCTCAGAGTCCCCATACAGCTGACTGGCCAGCTTTAGCCCACAGTCCAAGGAACTGTAAGACATGTTGTGCTGCACTGCATGGAACACCTCAGCCGCGTCTGCTGCAGTAACCTTCAGCTCCGTTCCATCCACATTAGTAGTTCTGGCCCACTTTGTCATCAGATGGCTGTGTTTGGCTTGCTGGATTGCTGTCATGTGTTGATCGGTGCTCTCATGTCTTGTTAGATCATTTCATCCCCCATGTGACACTAGGATTTCTCACCTACAGTATCTGCAGAAGGCTTTAATGTCACTGCACTTGTCGACCCACTTGAACTCCGTCTTCCACACATCTTGCCACTTGCAGAGTCTCTTACTGTTTGAGGATGCAGTCACTGCAGATTGCTTCATTCTTTGAGCCCCGGTACTTACCTGCACAATTTGACTTAAAAGTTGCAATATGCTTTTAGTAGATAATCAACACACATTAACTGTTGCAATGTGAATCTTATCTTCTGTGGAGAAACTATAACATGTGTGCCAATCATTGTCTGAAAGCACAGTGCAACTTCACCTTACATGGCAGCCAGACAAAGCACCAAAAGAGACAAGCCAGCCATTATGGCTACAGGTTGTATGACAAATACAGCGCCACAACAACAGGTATGGAAGCAATTAATATCATGGAATCTCATTATTTCATGGGCCTTGAAAAGTTGGCCCTTGTGTTGGAAGCATAATGCAACAAACACACTGCCAAACAAAGTTAGACACACTGACTGAAAAGAATGGCTAAACAGGGTTTCCAATTGACTAGTTACAAATGACATGTGTCTGGAGCAATGTACATCCAGCGAGCCTTGGTTTGAATGATGCAGCTAACAAAATAAACTTAACAGTGATGCTCCGAAAAAGCTCAATGACAGACAGCTAAAAACCCCCACCAAATTCTAACTGGAACCACAGCCACCACACCATAACATTTTACCAGAGAATCAGGGCTGTCTTTTCAAAATATTTCTATTTGCCATCAAATAATGTAAATATGGGCAAGCATGTGGTATCTGGATGAGTGTGGGTGGGCACATGTGGGCTCCAACAAACTTGAGATGCAAAAAGAAACCGTAGCTTTACATTATTCTATCCCAAGGGAATCTGTGGCAAGACTGGTAGCTCCGGTCTATGTAACGACAGATCCCTGAAATATATTAGCACACATTACAATTCTATTTTTCAGCACCCAGGCTAGTAAACTTGTTTTATCTGCAGTACGTGAATGATTAATTTTCCCCTGGCATGCATACTGTCACGATGACTCATTACAATTACAATAGCGGACATACCAAGAAACACAACAGCAGGCTAAGCAAGCAGTATATCATAATAGATAAAGGCTACCATGTTGGCAGGCACCACGTGCCACTTTTTTTACATCCATGGCATTATCCAATATGACACTGGGGACTGGAACAAATAGTAGCATTCAGTATGACAAGTTTGACAGCTGTTGACACCGATTACAGGCACCGAGCCATGCTGACATTCTCAGTAGAGAAGCATGCAAGAGAAGGGGCCTGGGCCAGCCTTTCCCCAATAATTATGTTTGAAATTATTGTAAAGAAATTACATATGCCTGCCCAGAGACACCTACATGGTGCACAAATGGTCAGTTTATCGTGGCTAGCCCCTAAATGTATTTGGCACACAAGACAAGACATCTGCAGCAGGGGAAAATCAATCGCATCTATGGCTGCCATGCTAACAATTAAGAAGGCTGTAAAAGCAAACCAGTTTTTCTGCTAGGAGGGAACACGAATTGAGCGTGCCCTTTGCCCATTAATTTCACTATAATTTTCTACGACCTACCTACCAGGCACCAGGCGAAAATCAGTGCTATATCGATTGGCATGCGCAGGGGTCGAAATTAACTTTCGCAGCCAGCAGCAGGGCTAGTGACTGCGAAAATTTACCAGCACTACAGATGATATTTCCACTGGTCCAGATGGTGTACATACTGAAGTGTTGCCTTCCCCAGTACAAGCCAGCAGGGCTATGAACAGGGGTCAACCTTAACTTTTTTTTGCACTAGCCAGCCGGACAAGTTGAATAAAAATTGCACTAGCCTGCAGATGGTTGCACTAGCCCACAATAATAATGGTCAGTTTTGATTGGTTATCCAGGAAACATGCAAGCCAAGAAAAACTCTGATTATTGCATATTTATCCTGCTCCCATATTGCTTCCTGCCCCAGCAAAAAAAAAAAAAAAATGCAGTCCAATCACATGCAGTGTGTACGCTCATTGTTTTGTTTTTCTTACCATGTGCCCCTTGCTTCCTCTTTCATCACCCCCTCCCCACCAAACCAGAGAATACCATAATAGCAAATTTTCAATCAGGCAGTTGTAGCTCTGCACACACAATAGCCAACATCATCATGTACATCACCACAGTCCCACCCTGACCTGCAGGGCAATGTACAGAATCAGACAGAGAAAGACACTCTCATCCCCCACCCTGTGATTAACCAGAACTGCACTTCTGGACGTTTTCTTACACTGCAAAGTGAGCCAGGGACAGTTCTAGGATTTCTTTGGAGAGAGTTAAACAAACACAGGGGGCCGGGATGTAAGAAACTTTGACATATCTGTTTATATATACCAGGCACAAAAATATTGATTTAACATGCTCTGCCCTAACAAAAACAGATTTTTCATAACAGTGTCCTTTCATCAGTCAAAGGGGAGCAGTATACAGGCATGATGCTGTACTACCTCTCTTTCTATATAGGATGATCTGTGCACACCAGGAATACCTATTTCAACCTTTCAAATTACATATTCTACTAAGGTTTTGCTTTGTGCCATACATGCTCCAAAGCATTGTTTTTAGGATGAAATGACATACTGGGTTATACTGCATTGATAGCATTGACTGGTGTGATCCATTAAGAGGAACTGTGAACCATACACCAGTCAGTAATGGCAGCTATGGGTCTATGGATGGCCACTTCAGAGTCTAGTCTGCAGTGGTGTCCAGAGAAAGTATAGAGTGGACAGACCACCTGGCTGGGCAGACCGTGTATACATCATAGCATTCTGTCACTACAGTGTTGGATACAGGCACTCAAAATGTTGGGACATGAAGCACACTGGTTTTAATATTGTGGGACAAATCAAAGACAAGTTCAGCAAACTGGAAGCTAGTTACTTAACAGCACTCTGCCCTTGATCACAGCATGCACACTAGCTGAATGTCCTAACAATTAAGTGATAATGACTCACATTGAGTCTTTTGCTTGATCCCCCTCTTAAACTGCCAGATAGTTGCAGCTCTTAATGAGCTCTTAATCACACCAGGCCACCTGGAACACTGAGGGAGATTAGCAAAAGGACTACAGCCTGCAAAAGTAGGGACTTTTTCAACTTCATTAACAGCCATGAAAACCTGCACTAGTCAAGACGGACAAGAAGAGGGTTAGCTGCACTAGCCCTGGCCAATTTGCACTAGGTTCAGGGCTAGTAAAACAATGTTAAGGTCGAACCCTGGCTATGAAAATTTTATTAGCCAGACACAGAAATCTACCAGTATTTTGACTAGCAGGCCAGTACCAATTGTTCATAAGCCCAGTGTTTTGCAAAAAAAGTGTCTGATTTGGTTTGACAGTTATAGCACGAGTACAGATTTATGTCTTGAAAACATCTCTACACTGCGGAATAGGAAACTGACCTCAAACAACTGACACAAATGACTAAAAAAAAAAACAAAAAAAAAAACACACACAAAAAAAAATTAACCAATTAACCAATTTTATGAATTCTGCCAAGTGCAGTCACATTCCCCTCTGAATCCCCTGAGTACACACATCACATTACATACCATTTAATTTTAATGTACTAGAACAGTGAAAAAAAAACTGAAAAAAAATGCTAGCTCGGCTAGAAGCCCTCATACCTGGCTTATTGCAGCAGAATTCACTCCTTAGGTGGTAGGTATGCTTGCACTTCAACGACCTAATCTTGACCTCTCTGGTAGCAGTAGTTCAGACTGGGAGGGACTGACAGGCAATGGGCAAACAAGGAAGGCTGATCATAAAGCTCTGGGCAGCTGCCCCCTAATCAACCACAACTTCAAGTGACAGACAGTGACTACAGCTCTTTTATTGTGAACTTCTCCAGTCCTTTCTTCCTCTTCAGACTTTGTTGTTGGAGACAAATTCAAAGTCAGTCCGCTGTTTCTGATGGTCCTGGCCGCTTAGCATCTGCGATGTAAACAGATCCCACCTTGCTCCTTGCTGTCCTGAGAGCCTGTTGTGACTGCCACCCTCTCGCTGCCCCTTCCTTCAGTCAAGAGTCTCTCCAGTGTCTCGTCTTCACTCTCAGCGCAGTGCTCTTATTTCTCCTCTCCAATCGATCATCCGCATCTGCAGGAACAAGCAAGCAGTCCAAGGAAACTGGCTCCTACTGACTAAATCACACTGGAAACTCCGGCATTTAAACATGCCACCAGTGGATAACCACACCCCCAGATGACTCGACATCAATTCTGCTGCAGCAGTGAGCCATCGGAGGTGCCGAGTGCCGAGCCAACCTGACTGAGAACCCTGGTGGAGGCGGGAACAACAAAGAAACCCCAACACACTGACTGGCTGACTGCAGACACTAGTCTGCATGCCATGATGCCACCCCAACAGAGTCGGACCTGATTGGGAACGGGAAGACGACGCCCCCCTCGGCCCCTCGGCCCCTCCCACACCAAAGCCCATGAAACCACAGCGGGCTAACAAAGGGACTCCACTCCACTCCAGTCTTGCCTTGGCCAACGGTAGCTGCATTAACTGATCAGCAGCCCAGTCGCGAGTCAAATGAGTCGCCGCCCCCTCCTGCCCTGCCCTTGACTTAGCGCTGTGGCCCGTAGGAATGGCTCGCTACTCGCTAGGGGATACAATGCTGCTGCTGTGCCTGCTGGTGAGTGGTGAACTAAGCACACAAAGGACATCATGCTGCACATCCAGTTACTCCATTCCATGTAGGGGGTGCAAAGTGGGACATTTGGCATCCCACGGGGGGGCGGGAGATGGGACGGGACCTCAGAAATTGGGACTGTCCCGCGGGAAACTGGACAGGTGGAAACCATATTAGGACCCAGTAGCGATCTCAGCTTAGGTCTTGAACTCACCCCCACTTCTTTTTCACCTTTTTACTTTGGTATTGTTTTAATTAGAAGAAGAAGAAGAAGAAGAATCAGCATTTATATAGCGCTTTTTCATACATCCAAAGCGCTTTACAAGCAATGCTAGACTGGTAGTGAAGTGACTGAATGTGTGGTGGCGGCCATATCACACATCATCACCCACACACAGCCTGGATAATTGCATGAACCAGTTTATAGGAAGGGGAATGTTGGCCAGGACACCGGGAATGTTCCCTACTCTTTTGTGAAGAGTGCCCTGGGTTCTTTTACTTCCACCTGGACACCCACCAGGACAACACCAGGATGGGCAGAAGGGACCTCTGTTTAATGTCTCATCCAAAGGACGGCACACCCCAGCAGTACGGCACCCCCAAATACTGCACTTGGATGCCAGCGATTTTTAGGTGCAAGTCCAATCCCGGTGTGGGATGAGAACCCACGACCTTCTGGTCCAGAGGCGGATGTGCTACCAACTGAGCCACACTGAGTTAGCCCTGTTCTTGCTCTCTCAGACCTTGTGGCACCTTGCCTAACATTTTGGTCTGCAACACACCCCCTGTTTAAGTCACTTTGCATTTCTTTTAGCCTCATGAACAACCCCACCCTCCTGCCTCTCTTATTTAATTTCCCTCTGTCCTTCTCTTTTCAGGTAGTCCAAGAGCCACAGCCGTGGTTCTCTGACAAACCCAACCTGCCAGACTGCCATCCGCAGTCCAGGTCTGAAGCCACCAGACCCTCACAGAAGCTCAGGTACGGACTCGCCCTCAGGGACTGATTACCTCCAGGAAGGGGAACCCTAGGGAGCCTGATTTTCAGCTCCCTCCCTCCCCCACCTGGTCCTGTTTAAATAGACTTAAACCCGCCCTGGCTTATAACTCACTCTGAGCTGCCAGCCAGCTGCTCAGCTTAAAGTGACAGCAACACTCTCTTGCGGCTTTGTTCCCTATCTAGTGTAACTCCTCCTTCTAGCTCTCTCATCTCCACACTCTTTCTCTGCCTCTGCTTCTTTAAGTCAAAGTGACAGCTACCCTTATCATCTGCCAAGGGAATTCCCATCTCATAATGCTCCCCTGACTTGATTTGCCCACCTATTTCTCACTGCCTGTCTGCCGCTAGCTCTTCTCTCTCTCCTCCATTTTCTCCCCAACTAGTGTCAAGCAGGTGCCTAATTTCGAAAATACCATTAATATACCTGCATATTGGGCTTCCTTGGCTTTCTGCTTGCCAGCTTTTCCAGATTTTCATGGACATCTATATTTTTCATCCTGCCCGCCCTGACCCCGGCCTCTATTAAATACACAATCGGCCACCCCCTTGTGTTCCTTTTGTTTTTTATTGGTTTCCTACAACCTATCCTGTCGACAAGCAGCTACTAAACATCAACTTCCTTCTGGTGCTGTATCAGTCAGGACACAACTGATTTTCTCTCCTTCTTGGGTCTGAGTTGCCCCAACTCCATGCAGTTAGTTGTGCTGTGCCTTTGCTGACCTCTTTTTCTAGATCTCCTCCCCTACCCTGGCGCTTTCTCTCTCACGGCTTGTTTCCTTGGGAACCAGAGCCTGCTGTTTTAATTTTATAGCTAGACAGAATGTTGTCCCATACCACCTGCCCAGACCCCGGCCTCTATTAAATACATAGCAGTCACACCCATGATTGCTAATTCCACCCACTTCAGCTACAAACTGCCAACGGCCTCTTAAAGCTGCACTGCCTGTTTGTTACCCATGAAGTATAGTGGTTAACTGTACAGCCTCCTTTTTGGCACCAGTATGTGAGGCTTGATGACTGAATCAAGCTGCCATGTCCCCTATCAAGGGGTGTTATCTAATTCTGCTTCTTACTACCTGGCTTGGTGCTGTACCAAGGGCCCTAGCTGTACCTAGCTGGGCCGCTGCTACCTCCCCACTACTACTACTACTACTAGGTAGTGCACGGCTGTCAAACACACCTTCAGAAACTGCCTCATTTGGCTGTGGGCAGCAACTCACTCGGCCTTACCCTACAAACACAAGTGGCCCTATGCCCTTCCCTAGCATATGGGTAGTAACGGTTAGCTATACCCTAATAATTAAACTGGAGTCCAACCACCTGAATCACCTGAAGCCTTGGCGGCAGAAGGTAGGAGCTGAATTTAGCGTAAACCTTTCTGTCAGAAAGGTCAGCTTTATGCTCCTGCTCCTCTCTGGCAACATTCACTCGAACCCAGGCCCACTCACTTCAACGGGCCCTGGTGTTCATAAGGTAACGCATTCCACCCAGCTGCTACCCTCTCTAAGATGGTGGCCACACTGGGTCAGCCACTGTGAGCTGTTTTCTATACGCTCTGTTATAAGCCATAAGCTTATTTGCTATTTTATACATTTGTTTTATTTTATTTTTCAGTTTAACTTGTTTTATTGTTTGTGCTTGCTGACATTCGCTATAGTTTTCTGTAGCAGTTTTGAAAACGGTCCTGCCACCGCTTGCTGCAGCCCAATTTTTTTGGTGCATTTTAGTGTATTATTCAATGACTGCAGTGTATTTTTAAATGGTTCTGTGGATGGTTACTGAAGTCTACAGCATCTTTAAATAATTAAAATTGATTGAAGAGGAAATGCGTTATTGTGTGTGATTTGGGCTTTGATCTGAATGGAGTGATTGCTGGAGTCGGAGTCGGAGTAAACTTTCGACTCAGTTGTAGTTCTATCCTGCTGTTCGAGGGACTGTATGGGAACTATCGACAGTTTGTGAGTAACCTGAATTTTTAGCTTGAGTCAAAGATTGGAGTAAACGCTTGGCTCAGCTGTGATTCTATCCTGTTGTTCGAGGGATTGTGTGGGAACTGGCGAAAACTTGCAGGTAAGCTGACTCTCTCTGTTTGGGAAGAAACTCGGGAGTAATTGGAGTTGTTTGTATTTGGCTGCATTTAAAAAAAAAAAACTGCTGAAACTGTCGTGGTGATTTGTTTCCTGATCAGGCCCTGAAGATCCAGATTGAGTGGGGCTGGATTATTTCTGTCTTTATTTTTGGAGCTGCTGATCTTAAAAACTGAACTTGTGAAGGCGTTTTGGTCCGTGAGTAACATATGAAATTCCATCTGGATTTACATTGGAGTGAAGATTTGAATGGGACTTGTGCTTAGTCTGTTAACATGTTGAACTGAATTCTTTAATTGATACAATTTTAATGAAATTATAGGGTTTATCATAGGGTAAGCTGCTGGGGTGTTGTTGTTTGTTTGCTATCCTTGCTGGATATAGGACAGGTGGTACTGGCCTGGCCTATCGTAGGGTGGGCTAGGGAGCAGTGCCTCCCAGGCTTGCTAGTGGGGCCCACTGGTGAGTGGTCCCCTTCTGGGGGCCGTAGTCCTGTTCTCAGTGGGGAATAAATTTATTTGTCTTTTCCTTGCTGGGATTGGGATGGGTGGTATTAATTCTGGTCTACCGGAGGGTGGACACAGAGAAGTGGTGCCTCCTAGGATTGCTAGTGGGGTCCACCGGTGAGTGATCCTCTCTGGGATCCATAGTCCTGCTCTCGGTGGGGATTAAGTTTGTTTGTTCTTCCTTGCTGGGATCGGGGCGGGTGGTATTGATTCCAGTCCACCGGAGGGTGGGCGCGTAGAAGTAGTGCCCCTGGGATTGCTAGTGGGGTCCACTGGTGAGTGGTCCTTTCTGGGATCTATAGTCCTGTTCCCAGTGGGGGTAAAGGTTTTCCCCATCAGTTTGGCAGCTATTTTTCCCTTTGAACCCTTATCAATGCCTGAAGAGTTATAAACTCATTAAACTGTCTTGTTTGTTAGATTCTTTAGATCTTAGTGAGAGTAAAATCTGAATGTAATTGTTGGATTAGGGAAGTGAGAGGCCTTAATTCTTTTCAAGACTTTAACATCGAAATTTGTGTTATAGCTACTTCAGGATTTTTTTGATGTGATTTTCTTTTGTAATAATTTATTGAATTAATTGTTTATTGTGATTATTTCATTGTTTATTTGGATTTAGATAAATTATTGTGTATTATGTGCTGGGAAGGCATTAAGACAGTCGGGAGCTATTCTCCCACTTTGCTCCGTGACCTTCGTCCTTTTCACTGTTCCCCTTTGGCACCTGAAGTTTACTACAAATGTCATTCACTGGGGATAGCGAAAAGGTGTTTGAGGGGTGTATAGTCTGGGCAAAGTGGGAGAATAGAAAGGGGCCAATCGATTGAGGTAGTGGGGACTAGGAGACGCCCTGTGGTGAAATGGGTTCAGGAGAGGGGTTTTTCCCCTGCCTGACTCCCATACCCAAGGGTTCCGCAAATTGCAGACCAGTGCTGCGCTTCTCCTCAAAAACCCATCCAACCCGGGCGGTGTTATGTAATGCCAGATCAATTAAAAATAAGACCGCTATTATAACGGGTCTTGTTGTAACATCTGATCTGGCATGCATCACCGAGACCTGGTTGGATGAGAATGCAGGCCCTATATTGGCATTTGCTGCTTCATCTGGGTTCTCGGTGATACACCGCTTGAGGTTGGATCGTGGGGACGGGGGTGTAGCCATCTTTTTTAGAATGGAGCTGGGTCTTGTGAATATGCCAGTGGGTGTCACTAGATCCTTTGAGTGTATCCTGGGAGCAGGTGCAGGGTTCAGGGTTCTTCTCATCTACCAACCACCCGGTGATGGTGAAGAATTCCTGAAGGAGTTTGCAGACTTCATTGTCGACGTAGCGATGGAGTCACCCAGATGGTTAATACTGGGTGACTTCAGCACTTGGGTCGAAGATGAACTCTCGCATTTTGAGAAAAATCTCCTCCAACTGATGACAATGTTGGGCCTTACACAGGTGGTTACCTCTGCTACACATGTAGGGGTCACTCATTGGACCTAGTGTTCCTACTGGAGTTGGAGGTCATGCATTTGGGGGTGGAACCAAATGTGTGAACAGACCATCACACTATAAAATTTAGCTTCAGGGCACCCCTAAAGAGGCCTGCTCCTATGGAGATGGTACAATATCGCCCTTTAAGGGAAGTTACCCAGAAGGCCTTTTGGCTGTGTTGGACCTATCGGGTATTTTGAGTGAGTGCATGGATCCAGGGGATCTCGGACTTGCCTATGTAACCCTATGCAAATGGGGGTTCCCAAAAGACTTCCAGGAGCTTGCTTGAATGCTCCAAGCCTGAATGGTGTTTGGAGTTTAAGCCATTTATCTGTGAGTGTTTTTAGAGCCTCTGGTACTGTCTCTTTAAGAGCTGTCTGCTTGCAGACATAATTAGTTTGTATGGTGGGACTGTGTGTTTCTCTGTTTGAGTACCACTCGAGCTGCTGCCAATTCACTCCATTTTTGCAGTCACTAGGAGTACAAAGGGAACCTATCTGAAAGATGTAACTGTTTGCAAGAAATCATTTAGAGTAATAATGAAAGTACAGTTTGTCTAACCTGTTTTCTTTGCAGTCAGAACTGTGTTTGCCTAGTTCCCCATTCTAGTTTTGAACTGCTGAACTGGACCAATCAGTGTGGGTTAAGGTAGCTCTAAAATGGTGCCTTGGACGAATCAGAACTTGGACTCATAATCTGAGCCAGCCACAAGAGGATTGTATGGGCAGTGACTCTCTGGGAGATGTAGTTTGGACTTGAGCCTTTTTGGACCAACAGGGGCAGTCTATTGTGAGTGACAGCCAATCCAGCCAAGAACTGGGAGGAACTCAAAGGAGTGCCTGGTTTTGTCTGCTGGAGTTCAGTTGAGCTCTGGCAGTGAGAGAGGAAGGAGCCCTGTGCTTTTCCGGTGTGCAGTTTTAGTCGGAAGCGTGTAAGGCCCAGTTCCGGTCTGCAGCTTGTGTAACTGCTTGTTAGGACTGAATCCGTCCTGTGAAGAGAATCAAAGGATATCTGAAGAGTAGAAACCAGGCTCACCCTGTAGAAGACTGGAGAAATTGCTGAATTGCGCTCAGTCTGTCAGGAACTGAATCTGCTGTGTGTTCTCCCAGGTATTGTGCAGTAATTGCGATCGGGCTAGAGAAGCAGCCTGCCTGGTATAGTACTTTCTTTTTACCATATAAATGTGTGAGGAGGCTTGTGTAGCTCAAGTGAATCCTGCTGCCATTAAAGGACTTTTGCTTGTTACTGTTCACCATATAAATGTGTGAGGAGTCTCGTGTAGCTCAAGAGTAGCCCTGCTGACGTTGAAGGACCCTATCTTGTTTGGAGGTCGTGAGTACTAATTCAGGGTCGCTCCCTGTTGAATTGCCACATTGAATCCAAATGGAATTACTGTACTGCTGACTGTTTAACTAATTTTCTTTTCTCTGTGTGAAGGGCCCCTACCAGCTGCCACGGTTTGGACTAGCCACTAAGGCTTGGGTACCCAGGACAGTAACTGGTAGGATAGGCCTGTGCACAGAGCCATAGGTAGATGAGTAAAGTGATAAGCTAGTTAACCTGATTTCTCCTGTCCTTGTTATATCCCCTAAATAAATCAGAGCTGCTTGTTTCAGCAAAGTTATACTGCCTGAGGTATTTGTCTATGTTAAAGTATTGTACTGTGATTGTTGCACTGTATCTTCTTATTTTACAGGGGTCCCAGTGCCTGAACCAGTCCTGGGGTAAGTGTATACTGTGAAGGTAATTCTGATATACTGTGTGGGCCACTAGTGGAAGAAGGGGGTTGCAGTGTCCCAGAGGGCTGTGACCAAGTTAGTTTAACTATTGCAACCCTGACCTCTGGGTGGAGGCACCCACCATCGGATCCAGGCCCCTCAACCTGTTAGAGGCAAATCAGGCAGGGGTAGTAGCCCCTGGGATAGCGCCATCTAGGGGTTACACCTATAATAAGGCTGTGGGTGATGCCCTGGATCAAATTGCACCTATTTGCGTTCATTCACTCACTCAGCGTTCAAGATCGTCATGGTTTGATGATTCATTGAAGGAGCTGAGGAGAGTAGGATGAAGGTCTGAGACAGCTTGGCGAAAGTCCAGCCTAGATGCTGACAGACTTAGATTGATGGACCATTTTAAGGTCTATCAATCAGCAATCACCCGTAAGATGGCAGAATTCCTGTCCAGGGAGATTGCTGCTGCGCAGAATTGACCAGCCAAACTCTTTCAGACTGTTGACAGATTGTGCAATCCACTCTGTCTGCAGTCTGGAAGAGATTTTTCACAAATGAAGTGTGATGAGCTTGCTCGATTCTTTACAGATAAGATTGCCAGCATCAGAATGGGCATCCATCCTGCTCTCTCTCTCTAGGGAGCTGTGATGGTCGGCGGAGGAAGCAATCCCTTGTGTCTCCTGGTCTTACTATAGTAGGCCGGCATTCACGGATGTTGTGAGGATTATCCAGACTGTACGACCAACCAGTTGTAGTTCGGATCCGGGCCCTACACCACTGTTATTAAGTTGTGTAGATATTATCTGCCCCATCCTTGCTGAAATTGTCTGGAAATCTTTGGAGCAAGGTGTTTTCCCCCGCCCCCTTAAAGGAGGCAGTCATTCAACCACTCCTTAAAAAACCTTCACTGAATCTAGATGTCCCAGCTAACTACAGACCTGTCTCTAACCTGCCCTTTGTGGGTAAGGTTATTGAAAAGGTGGTTGCGATACAGTTGGATGACCATCTTATGAATCACAACATCTGTGAAGCTCTCCAGTCGGGGTTCAAGAAAAGACATAGCACCGAGACTGCTCTTGTCCAGGTTTTAAGTGATCTCCTAATTGCGAGAGATTGAAAGGCTTGTACTATTCTAATCCTACTTGATCTCTCTGCAGCTTTTGAGACTGTGGATCATGGAGTGCTGCTGGAGCACCTGCGATTTCTTTGTGGACTGTCTGGTACAGTCTTACATTGGTTTCAATCTTTCCTCACGGAGTGGACTCGGTGGATTACAATGGAGATATATTCCTCTGATACCATCTCTGTGTCCTGTGGGGTACAGCAGGGCTTCATTTTGGCGCCCATGTTATTTGCAGTTTATATGCTGCCATTAGGAGATATCATTAGGCGTTACAGCCTGGGTTTTCACTGCTATGCAGATGATACCCAGCTGTATCTGTCCTTTACTCCTGGTCAGGGTGATGCAGTCTCTCTGCTTAACAACTGTCTAGCCGAAATCAATGACTAGATGAGCGCCAGCTGGCTGAGGTTAAACCTGGATAGACCGAGGTGTTGGTTGTGGACCCAGGTCACCTTGAGACGGGTCATAGGGCTGAAGTACCATCAGGCCTCTGGCTTGGTGATGGCCAGCTCTTGACCTCAGGGGCCAGGTGCAGAACCTGGGTGTTATTTTTGACAGTGGTTTGACCCTGAAATCACAAGTGTCAGCCATTGTTAAGTCCTCTTTTTTTCCATCTGAGGAATATCACCAGGGTAAAACACCTGGTTCCTCCAGCTGACCTTCCTACCCTGGTCCACGCCTTTGTGACCACTCGCCTTGATTACTGCAACTCCCTTTACCTGGGGCTACCAGGTGTTGAAATTCACTGCCTGCAGCTAGTGCAGAACGCAGCAGCCAGGCTTCTGACTGGAACATCTAGGTATAGTCATATTACGCCTGTTTTGCGCGGGCTGCACTGGTTGCTGGTACAATGGCGAATCACCTTCAAGGTCGGGTTACTGACCTATAAAGTCTTACACGAACAGGGACCGTGGTATCTGAAAGATCTCCTTACTCCCTACTGCCCCTTTCGCTCACTCTGATCCACCGAAGAGGGATTGCTAGAGATTCCCGGGGTTCGTTTGAAAACATCAGGAGCTCATGCATTTTCATATGCAGTGCCGGCTCTGTGGAATTCTCTACCTTGTCGGATATGAAGCTGCCTGACCGTCGAGAGTTTTAAAGTAGAGTTGAAAACCTTTTTATTTTCTAAAGCTTATGGCTTATAATTTTATGGCTTATGATTTTATATTATTAATATTGTATTGTCGTTTACTGTTTTGTAAAGTGCTTTAATAATTGGAAAAGCATTTTTAAATAAAGTTTACTTACTTACTTACTTAGAGGCCTAAAAATAGCCTCACTGAACATCTGCAGTTTAACTGCAAAATTTGACCAACTACAGGCATGGATGGCCCTGCATGCCCCCAACATCCTCTGCCTAGTGGAGGCCTGGTTGACCAGTAGGATTAAAGATAGCAAAGTTGCCTTCAAAAGCTTCCAAGCATAGAGGAGTGATAGAATAGGCAACAGAGGTGGGGGATGCCTCATCTATGCCAGGGACTCTCTGCAGTGCTTCGTCCTCCCTGGAACCAGGGTGGCTGAGGACCATGAGATAATAGTGATAAAGGCACAGGTCAGTCAGAATGGCAAAACTCTCATCCTTGCCACAATCTACCTGCCCCCAAGAAAGCCGCAGCAGGCCTTCCCATAATTATGGACGTTATCAGCACCCTTCCAAAGGAGATAGAGTTTGTCATTATCAGGGACTTTAACATAAACTGGGATGGAAAGGAGGTTGCCACTTTCAGGGATCTGATAGCCACCTCCAACCTAACACAAATTGTCACCTGCCCCACTAGGCAGAACTGTAACACAGGAAACAGTACCCTCCTTGACTGGGTCCCAGTAAGCTCACCATCCTGGATCCCTGAGCTCAAGGTTCTCCCAGACACGCTAAGTGACCACTCCCTAATCACTTTCCTGTGGTCTAATACATTTACCAAAAGCCCACCCATCCTCATTAAAAGCAGGGTCTTGAGGAAGGGTAAACTTGAAGCCCTCAAATCAGCTCTTGCCCTACATGACTGGACTCCTATCGACCTGGCGCCTACCCTTGATCAGGCCCTCAGTTACTTCATTAAGGGTTTAGCTCCGTCTATGCCCTGCTCATGAAAAGAAAAATTTGAGGGCAAGCAGATGGCTGGATTGATGTGGCGCTCCTCTCTCACCTGAAGAAAGGGACATATTCTGGGAGAAGGCCCGAAACACAGGTAGCAAGCATGACTACCAGTGTTACAGAACGGCCAGGAACTGCTGCACCAAGCTAATCCGGCTCACCAAAGCCAACTGTCATAAGGCCCAGCTTTGCAGTTCTTGGGGTGATGGAAAAAGATTCTGGGATAACACCAAAAGCATATTTGGAAAGAAGGACAAGAAGCACCCTCAGCTGCTCAGTATTAGTAACACCCCCACTACAGACTCTCTAGCCATTGCAGAAGCCTTCAATAAGGCCTTCACTGATCTTATCCAAGTGCAACCACCTGCCTATTTTCAGCCTAGTTTGAACCATTCCAACAACGTATCTACAGAGTGTTCTCACCCAACCTTCTACTTTAAAAGGGTGACAGTAAAGGAGACCCTAACTATGGTTAAGAAAGTACTAGGTAAGACCAGACTGGGCAGTGATGGGATAGACATGAAACTTGTATTCCTCACCCTGGACGTTCTTATAGTGTCCATTACCATGCTGTACAATAAGTCCCTGGCCCTTGTCCAATTCCCAGTGGTTTGGAAGCAGGCCCTAGTTATGCCAGTGCATAAAGGAGGCGACAAGTCTCTGGTAGCCAACTACAGACCCATCTCAATTTTCTCTCCCCTATCCAAGGCACTGGAAAAGACTGTGGCGGATCAACTCATCGACTGCCCCAATAAGTATAATCTACTATGCCCCAACCAGCACGGCTTCAGACAAAATCACAGTACCATCACTGCCCTGCTGGACTACATAGATTATGCACATAAGGCCCTGGATGAAGGCAAACTGGTGGAGTCTGTCTTTATTGACCTCACCAAAGCCTTCAATACAGTCACCCACCCCATGTTACTGACCCAACTGCAAAACATGGGTATGACGCCCAATGCCCTTTGTTGGTTCCAAGACTACCTGTTATTGAGAAATCAATGAGTCAAAATTGGGCAAACAGTATCCAGTGCAAGAGAGGTATCATTAGGGGTACCCCAGGGATCAATACTGGGGCCCCAACTCTTCAGCCTCTTCTTAAATGACCTTCCCACAGCCTGCAACACCAAACTCATACTATTTGCAGATGATACTGTGCTCCGGAGCAGCAGCACGTCTCAGGCTGCCATACAATCTGAGCTGCAGAACTCCTTCTCCAAACTCAAGGACTGGTTCTGTAATCATAAGTTGCTACTAAAA
Source organism: Neoceratodus forsteri (assembly GCA_016271365.2). Taxonomy (NCBI): domain Eukaryota; kingdom Metazoa; phylum Chordata; order Ceratodontiformes; family Ceratodontidae; genus Neoceratodus; species Neoceratodus forsteri. The sequence continues at coordinate 72,450,178 of JADMNL010000027.1, read as the reverse complement.
CTACAAGAAGACCAAGGCCAGGCTTATATCCAGCCCCCCACAACAAAAATAAGCACCACCCCCCTCATCATCTCCAACTTATGCAGTGAGCCACTGGAACAAGTCCACTTGTTCAAGTATCTGGGGGTCATAATAGACAATACCCTCATGTTTGCACACAATATTGACTCTCTGATCAAGACAGTCAATACCAAGATTGGTGTCCTGTACAGGCACAGGCAATACCTCTCTCCGGGGGCCCTCCACCTCTCAGTCCACAGTTCCATTATATCTACTATTGACTATGAACTAGTGGTCTGCAGGGCAGCAATGGATACAGCACTCAATAGGGTTCAGACTGCATTCAACAAAGCCTGCAGACTCACCCTGGATACTGAGCGTGGCACTCACACCTATACTCTGTACGAACGTGCAAATTGGCTGTCATTAAGAAACAGGATCAAATTCCAGACTTGCTTCCTAGGGAAGAAGGCTTTATTGGGTAAAACACCACCTAGTGTAGGCAATTTGATTGAGGCGGCCAACTCTTGACAGTTCTTAGCTATGCCATCCCATCACACCTCTCTTGGGCAACATGTATTTGCCTACTGGGCCTCCCGTGGATGAATGAATCAACTCCTCAGGCACCTCTTGGCCATCAATTGTCTGGCCCAATTCAAAACTGACTCAAACAGCACCTAATAACACTCTCTAAGTCCACCTGCCCCTAAGCCGAACCACACCTGCTCTCTCTCTGCCCCACAGCAAGCACTAGGCAGACCTCAGGTACCCCCGCCCTCTGCCCCTTCTCATGACTTGCCTCAGCAATCAGTTTGCATCTTGCTTATTCAGCACCTGCCACCCCACCTTCCCTTCACCCCAACTCCCAGTCCCATGAGTTTCCCTAACAGTCACTACTAATGCAAGCTGCCTGACCATGCCCCCCTCGCGCCCCACCATTTACTCTAGCATGTCTTCTCCACGCAGCCTCCCCTCACCCCCCGTTTCTCCCTGTACCTTATTGCCCTTCTTCCCCCTCCCTTCACCTCCACCACAGTACCTACCTCTCTCTCTCATACCTCCTTTCTTCACCCCACTGCCAGCTATCTCCATCCCTCTGAACTACTGACAAGGCATTTTTGTGGCTGCTTATGCCCCCCCACCCGCATAAAGTGTTCTTGTTATTTTAACTTGTACCTACGTTTTGAGTTATTCTGTAAGTTCTGAATCCAAGCTGTGCCGTTCATTGTGATGTACCTTTGCTTTCTCCTATTGTACTTTGTTTTGCAATCTGTGACGTGGAACCTTTATAAAAGAGCTTGTGCTCAAAGGCATTTTCTGAATCACTAAATAAATAAATAAGGGGCAGAAACAGTGGTGGGGTTCAAAAATCCGTGGGATAAGTACAAGTTAGTCATAGTGGAAAGGAAGGGGTCACGGGAAAGAACTATAGAGAGGGTACAGTCTTCGGTAATAGTGTAGGTAGGGAGAACTGGGCAGACTGGATGGGCCAAATGGTCCTTATCTGTGGTCATATTCTATGTTCCTATGATTCTATTATCAACAGCCCTAGTTATCCAACTGAAAAAGTGTAACCTCTCACCCCTGCCTTTTTACTAAAATGACAGGTGGCATATTGTTGGTGCTGGCAGCAGTACCTGGTGGGAACCTGGGTTCGGGGAGGATGAGGTTACCTGGCACAAGGGGACCTAGGTTTAGCTACTCTGCACAGGGGCACCCAAGTAAATCCGAACACAGGAAGCAATAACTGTAATGTCCAGAACTAGGAATGGGATTTTTCAGTGTGGCTTTTATTCACAACTAGCTGAACACAACAAAGCATAGATGGACCCCCATGGGGCTACGTTTACTGATAATGCAGATTACAGACTACAAGGCGGTCCACTGGAAGAATGAACCATTTCTACTGTTTTCAGGCTCTGGACCCACCAGACACACAGCCCGGACTTGCACGCGCTTTGGGTACACAGCCCGACTGGCCCGGCTCCCATGCCGGCCACTTGACTGACGGTCCATTGGAAGAATGAACCCATTTTACTTGTTGTGGCTCCCCACACCACTTAGAATCTGTGACCCCTATAGAGATTTCCTTCTTACTTCTTCTGACTCCCATACTTGAATGTCGGTCCATTGGAAGAATTAAGCCATTTTACTTGTTGTGGCTCCCCACAGCACTTAGAGTCTGTGACCCCTAGAGAGATTTTCCCATTTGCGACCCACGTCTGGGTACTTCCCTCATCACTGGCCAAGCGCATGAGGCAAGTAGCAATCACAGCAGAAATCCGTAGAGGTGGACCTGGTTACTAAAGATGGGGGGTGTTCCCACCTCCAGCTCCCACAGCCCATACCCGGCCATTCCTCTGGAAAAACTGAAACTTCGGAATGTAGATTAAATGGTGCATGAACTGTCGCACCCCCTCTACAATATTACTTGAATTCACACAGCACTCTAGCTTTTGACACTACTTCATTTGTTTGTCCTAGTACTATAGGCCTCCCAAATAGTAGTTCAAATCCCAGATTTCTTCACATATCCCAGGCTGAAGAAACACATTTTTTGCCCTCTCATATTAGAACAAACACTCACCCTTTTGTTGCAGGTGCCCCACAGGCGAAGTATAACTCTTCCCACTTTCCAAACACAAACTGAAACTGAAATAGGCAGCTTTCTTTCTTCTGCAGAAATTAGGGGATTGCCCCTGGAATCTACATGGGGATCTTTACTTCCTTTACTCCCCCCCAGAAGGAGGGGGGCACTGAGACCTGGACAGCGGTCTCCACCACTTGAAACCGGCTTCTCACTCCTTCCCTTACAGAAGGTAAACAGGAACACTTCCTATTTGAAAGCAAACAGGACACTGACTTTGAAAACTCCCAACGTTCTATCTAACTCCCGCTGCTGCAGATTCCAATGTGGCTTATGCAGCTGCGACAGTTCTATTGGTGATGTCATCTCTCAGTCTCAGCTGAGACTGAGAACAGAGTGAGACAGTGTGAAACCCATTTAACTGGAGTTTCACAAGCTGCCATCCCTGCCTACCACTAGGTCTTACTGGGATTCTAGTAACCCCGGGTAACGAGGGGTTACACTCGCCCTTGACCAGGAAAATGACTGTCCCCAGTCATTATGCACCTGGCCTTAGGCCATCCCACCCTATGTGCTACCTGTGGAGGGGGGTGATCAGGCCCCCTCCTACCATGTGCAAGCACAGGCAGGCAACACTAAGGGCCTAGAGGCCTGTAGCTGACATGTCAGCCTCTACACTATCCACTTACTATGGACACCTAGTGGCTCTGGTAGAACTATCCAGAGCATAGCCCTGATAGATCAGTACTGCAGTCCCAATGGCCATTCAGGACCGCAGCTTGTCTATCCCCCCTAACCCTCCAGGGAAAACCTATCTGCCTCTAACATAATATTCCAAAACAAAAAAAAAAACCTGAGGACCTCCCTGACCTTGGGCAACCTGCAACCACACCATTAAAATACCAACATTAATACCTCCTCCCTACCCCCACAACTACACCTGTGGAAGGAAAAAGGTTAATACAGCAAAAACCATAACAATAACAACACAGTACTTTAAATTTCTACACAAAAAAGCACTGACGAGGAACTCCGTTGAGCCCCTCCTCCTCTTCTAGTCTTCTCTTCTGTCTTCCCAGGAACACCTGTAAGAAAAAGAAAGACAAAACACACTCCTAATCTGCATACACAGTCTACCTAAACCTTACCATCAAAAACACTGCAAAATCCCAAAAAGATATTTTTAGAAAAAAGATAGAAAAACAGTATTTGCATTAGAATACAATAATGACATTATTTACAATACACATTTGGGGGATGGAGTGCCCTAAAAGTCCCAACTAGTGACCACAAGGCCCGAAGGCTAGTCTAATAAAGAGTCTCTCCTGGGCCGGAGCCCAGTGAAGCACAGTTCTAACAGGCCAAAGTCCCGAAGGGGAGAATCTTTGCGGACAGTTCACACATTTTTGAAGTCTGTAGTGTAGGGTGTGTACTGCAATGTCATAAAGATAGGAAAGTTTCGGACTTACCAGCCATTTGTAGTACAAGACTCTGCACGAACCTGCACCGCAGCCGAAGACTCTCCCTGGCAGCATTTCTTCTGATACAGGTGGGCGGACATCTTCTGGGAACCACAGGAGGGCACATCTGGAAACAGCTGGGCTGATGTCATCAATGGAGACGGAACCTTAGAACAGGACCAAAAAGGAAAAAACAGCTGGTCCAACATCATCCGATTACCAGGCGATGAACAGGAAACAGCTGGGCCAGTGTCCTCTCTGGATCTGAAGTCATCTGGTGGGCCAGTGGATGGTTGCTGGACAGGACAGCACACTGTAGACTGATGAATGTGGGGCACCTGAGTCCTGGTTATTCATATTGACGGATCAATAAGGGCACTTCACAGTCTGGTGTGGCAGTACTGACTACCACTGCTTGCCTCTCCATTTTGTAGGCACGGGCTTAATTGCTGGGAGGTCCTTGCACTGAGGCCAATAGTACCGGAGGTCAGGGGCTTGAATTATTACCCTGTCTGGGTGCACATAATTCACACAGTGGGAGATTTCACGTCCCTCTCTGTCCACCACTCTCACTCTGTCCATAAACAGTGTCCTGCCTCTCTTCCACTGGGTATACTTTTCGTGGAACAGTCTATTCTTTACATGCTGGTTGGCCCCAGGATGCACACTTTTCATTACTTCATCCCAGATCCAGGATTTCCTGCAGTTCTCAATCTCCTCCCAGACTTTCCGAGGAAAGGTAGGAAAGGTCATACCATAGATCTCATTTGCCTTTCTACGAACCAGTCTCTCCTCTTTACTTGCTTTGGTCAATCTGAGACCGCTGGCCTGGCTTGTGGGTGGCCAGTCCTGGTTCTGCCAGCTTTGCATCCTCAAGGAAATTAAAAATGGATCCCTGACTTCTTTCTCCTGTAAAGCCAGGGCAGTGGCATCACCACCTTCTTCAACACATTCCTCCGAGGCAAGATCTTGAGGCTGTGTACCCGTTCCTTTCTCATAAGGCCACATAGGTTCCCCCTCATCTTCCTCTTCACTGAGGATCTGAGCCCAGGAGTGAGCAGTCATTCTCACCCCTGAGACTATCCATTCATCACTAGGCGCGGAGGTCGACACCTTCCATTCAAAGGCCTCCCACATCTCATCTTCACCTAAGAGACTTGGGCTAGGCCCCCCCCACCCAGGGGTCTATTGATGCTTTATCCGAACTTTCTTTCTGGGATCCAGCATCCAAAACTGCAACTTCTGATTCTGTCTCTAACTCTGCACCCTCTAGCTTTGTGCCACACTCCCCCGAGGGACCTTTCTCCACAGGCTCCGCATGGTGCTGTGTGCTGCCAACTGCAGATTCCTGAATTTTTGTCCATGTGGGGGCCAAACGAATTGGAGGTGCTTTATATAAGCCATATTTTTGTAGGCATCCAGCACAGTGAGGAATCATGAAGACGTCCCTTCCAGCACTCAAGCATATCTGGCATACACGCACTGGATAATTGGGAATCGTCACATCAGGAAGCAGTTGCCCTCCATAGCACCACTTTTCAATATCTCTCAGACTATTTACTGCTGCTGTTACTGCAATCCTGGCATGATCCGGGTAACGAGCTGGTCCTGAGGCCATAACTGCAGAAAAATAAACAAAGTTCACTGTAACCGAAAGTCCCACTTTACTGAACACACTCTGTAGTTTTAAAATGGCTCCTCTGTTGCTGTGTTTACTTTACTACCCCACCCTGTAATGGCAGCGGCAGCACTCCTGTGCATCAACATTTAGAATCTGGGTCAAGCCACTGCGCACCCGATTTACACCAGCTACTGATAACTTTTACTCAAACTACACAACTTGCTCTGTTCTGGCTTTACACACATTTACAGGATTTTCCTTGGACTTTTTACAAGCTGGTAGCATTTACTTTATTTCACAGGCCCTCTAAAGCTTCAGGTTTTAGCTCAGAATTGCCTGCTTCTACTAGTGTTGCATTTTGCTACAACCCACAGTCTCTCTCTGGCTGCAAACTTTAAACTGAGGCTAATTTCACTTCCATGCACACATTCAATGGCTTAACAGACTTGCACTTGCTGGCAGGACTTCACACAGTTGTTACTTGCAAAGCGACTACACTGCTGCACACACATTTTATATGGCATAGCTGAAAATCACTGTTTGAGCAGTTTTTTGAAGGGTTACTTACTGTGATCAGTAGCAACTTGCTGCGATGGGGTAAAATGGCCTGCAGCCAGTTCTTGAAGGCCTCTGTACACAAACGGGTGGGCAGTCTTAGCGGTCATTGTTTTAACCACCAAACTCGCTATTTCCACGATCGATTTGCGGGTTGAGCCCGATTTTAAACTCAAAAGTCTATTTTTAACTGTTTACAGTGCTTTGAATACTCCACAACGCTCCTCCATTGCCAGTACACGCATTACACTTTGTCTCCCTCTCGAATGCTGAGGCAGTCACAGTAGAGCTGGCTGAGGGGCGGGACTGATTGCAGCCTGACCAACCACACGACGCCATGCAAATGAGCCTCCTCTTCCTTACGAGGGCTCTTCTCCTCACGGCGATCGTCGAGCAGGCAAATTTAAACTGTAGAATGCACCTTTTTTTTTTCCAACTGACTCCACGGCGGGAGCCCATTTCAACCATATAACATTGCCATTAACTCTGCAGTCTCTCCATTTACACAGAAAGCATTTCCAACGTCCAGGGCATAATTTCTCTGTTGCTACCCCTAGTTTTCCACAATTTCCTTCACAAGAATTTATTTTAAAAGCATTTTAAATGTCCAGGGCATAATTTCTCTGTTGCTACCCCTAGTCTTCCACACTTTTCTTCACAAGAATTCATTTTAAAAGCATTTCAAACGTCCAGGGCACAATTTCTCTGTTGCTACCCCTAGTCTTCCACACTTTTATTTACCACAGTTCATTTTTTAAAGCAGGCAAAAACGCTGTAAACAATTTTGATGATGCAGGACAAGTGCACACTCTTTGGCTTTAATGCTCCTTGGTAAACAGTTGACATTTTTTAAACAGCAGCACAAGATTCACAGCACACAGCAACACACTAGGGAAATTGATTCAGCTTTTTGGGCTACCCACTGCCAGATAGCCAAAATGCTAGCCCCCTTGCCCAAGCTCCTTCCTTCCTGAACAAATCCAAAGTGGTGCCTCCATTTTTGTAACCCCTCACCCCTGCCTTTTTACTAAAACGACAGGTGGCATGCTGTTGTTGCTGGCAGCAATACCTGGTGGGGACCTGGGTTCGGGGAGGATGAGGTTACCTGGCACAAGGGGACTTAGGTTTGGCTACTCTGCACAGGGGCACCCAAGTAAATCCGAACACAGGAAGCAATAACTGTAATGTCCAGAACCAGGAATGGTATTTTTCAGTGTGGCTTTTATTCACAACTAGCTGAACACAACAAAGCATAGCTGGACCCCCATGGGGCTACATTTACTGATAATGCAGATTACAGACTACAAGGTGGTTCACTGGAAGAATGAACCATTTCTACTGTTTGCAGGCTCTGGACCCACCAGGCACACAGGCCGGACTTGCACGCGCTTTGGGCACACAGCCCGACTGGCCCGGCTCCCATGCCGGCCACTTGACTTACGGTCCATTGGAAGAATGAACCCATTTTACTTGTTGTGGCTCCCCACACCACTTAGAGTCTGTGACCCCTAGAGAGTTTTTCCCATTTGCGAACCACGTCTGGGTACTTCCCTCATCACTGGCCAAGCACATGAGGCAAGTAGCAATCACAGCAGAAATCAAAGAGGTGGACCTGGTTACTAAAGATGGGGGGTGTTTCACCTCCAGCTCCCACAGCCCATACCCGGCCATTCCTCTGGAAAAACTGAAACTTCGGAATGTAGATTAAATGGTGCATGAACTGTTGCACCCCCTCTACAATATTACTTGAATTCACACAGCACTCTAGCTTTTGACACTACTCCATTTGTTTGTCCTAGTACTATAGGCCTCCCAAATAGTAGTTCAAATCCCAGATTTCTTCACATATCCCAGGCTGAAGAAACACATTTTTGCCCTCTCATATTAGAGCAAACACTCACCCTTTTGTTGCAGGTGCCCCACAGGCGAAGTACAACTCTTCCCACTTTCCAAACACAAACTGAAACTGAAATAGGCAGCTTTCTTTCTTCTGCAGAAATTAGGGGATTGCCCCTGGAATCTACATGGGGATCTTTACTTCCTTTACTCCCCCCCAGAGGGAGACGTGCACTGAGATCCGGACAGCGGTCTCCACCATTTGAAACTGGCTTCTCACTCCTTCCCTTACAGAAGGTAAATAGGAACACTTCCTTCCTATTTGAAAGTAAACAGGACACTGACTTTGAAAACTCCCAACGTTCTAACTCCCTCTGCTGCAGATTCCAATGTAGCTTATACAGCTGCGACAGTTCTATTGGTGATGTCATCTCTCAGTCTCAGCTGAGACTGAGAACAGAGTGAGACAGTGTGAAACCCATTTAGCTGGAATTTCACAAGCTACCTTCCCTGCCTACCACTAGGTCTTACTGGGATTCTAGTAACCCCGGGAAACGAGGGGTTACAAAAGTAAATCAGGTTAATCTGGCACAATCTTCCCCCTGTAAATATGTACTGCTGTTTACTGTCCTGCAAACCAATGCCCCCCAGGAACTCCACCTGCCTTTCCTATATAATTCCTTCCAACAACTTGCCCACTACTGAAGTTAGGCTGACCAGCCACTAGTTACTTGGATTATCCCTATTTCTGCTGTTATGAAGCTGCACTAAGTTGGCTCCTCCAGCCATTTGGTACCTCTCCTGGTTTTGCTGAGCAGTTGAAGAGGTTTGCCAGTGGTGTCACTAGCACTTGTGCCATTTCTTTTAACACCCCTGGGTGTGGACTATTGGGAACCATAGATTTGTCCACTTTTCTATTACAACAAGGCTAAATTATCTACCTTTGTTAACAAAAGGAAAAAAAAAACAGTCTAATGTGTATGTCTCACTCTGCTCAGTTGTGGTGACTGTGCCTACAAGAATGTGTTTAGTAGACTATTGGGCACCCTGGATCCTTTATATCACAGCACTATGTGCTTTATCAACAGTTTATCTGGGCAAACACACCACTGTCAATTGTAGGCCTCTCTTGGTTGGTTTTCATTGTCTGCCAGGAGACTGGTCCATTGGTGTACTCATGTGTACAACATTTTGTGTGGTAAAGCTCCAGCTTACCTTACTGACTTCATTCAGTTAACTGAGACCAGCCATGATCCACATTCTGGTGAACTTTTTCCAGTTTTATTATCCAAATGTCATACAAAAGCTGGGTCTCTGACTTTTTCTTTGTCAGTTTCTCAAGCTTGGTTGGAAATCCAGAGACAATATCAATTTCCCATCTCAAAGCATAAATTTCTTCCTACTGTAATAACATTTTGATTGTTACAAATTGTGTTTTAGTTATCTCTCTGAAACAATGTGCTAGTCTATCTGTATATTAATTTATAGCTGCAACTGTAAATCAAATATTTTCACTCAGTTTGTTTACCAATAAACTTGACTTGACTTGAACAATAATAATAAAAAACATGAAAATTAAACATTTGTTGTAAGTATTATATTTGTAAGCCTTTCATTTTACTAGCTCCTTGCTCTTTAACAGGAAAATAACAAAACAGCACCGAAGATGAGAAACATGTTGCAGCTAACTAGAGCAGGAAGAATGGAGAGGTTAGAACTCAAAAGCAAAAGCAAAGATATGGGGCTGGATTTTCACAGCCCCTGACAGTCTCGCTGCTGCGGGAAAACACTGCCGCAAGTGGGTCTCTACTTGCGGAGCCACAGTTTTTCCCTCACTCATGGTATTTTCAGAGGTGGAGCTGGTTTATGACTGGCTCCATGATTTATGGCAGCTTGTTGCTGTTTTTTTGGCATAGCTGGGAAAATGTTATGCCCGGTGGCACCAAGCTTAACATTCCCCACAGCTGTGCCAGCAAATAATGCAAAGCTCTGAAGGTGTGCAGATTTCATCCTGCAGTGGTGGCTACAGTGCAGTGTTGGGCAAGTTACTTTTTCTATTACATTTGGAAACTTGCTCCAGGAAGCTCTGTGCAGTCACTAGCAAAAATTTTGAAGTACTAGAAAAAGTAATACACATAGAAACATAGAAGTTGACGGAAGATAAGGACCGCAAGGCCCATCCAGTCTGCCCTTTTCTTTTTCTACCTTATAAATGTGCCATTGGCCTTTGCTCTGTCAGTGGCCTATCTATTTATACTCATTTGTATTGCTCCCTTATGCCTATCCCATGCCTGTTTGAAACCCTGCACTGTATTCATAGCCACCACTTCTTGAGGTAGGCCATTCCATGCATCCACCACCCTTTCTGTGAAAAAGAATTTCCTCACATTCCCCTTAATCTGCCCCCTCTAATCTCATGCTGTGTCCTCTTGTCCTGCTATTTTCTTATATTTAAACATGTTAGACTCTTTCACCTTGTTAATGCCCTTAAGGTGTTTGAATGCCTCGATCATATCACCTGGCTCCCTCCTTTGCTCAAGGGTTACATATTGAGCTCTGTTAATCTGTCCTCATATGTCTTCTGATGCAGTCCCTGCACCATTTTGGTTGCCCTTCTCTGGACTGCCTCAATTTGGTTAATATCCTTGTGAAGGTGTGGCCTCCAATACTGCGCAGTACTCAGATGTGGCCTAACCAGTGTCTTGTAAAGAGGGATTATTACCTCCCTCTTACGACTTGTGATACCCCTACTAATACACCCTAACATCCCCCTAGCCTTACCTACTGCTTTAGAGGTCTGCTTGGATGATTTCAGGTCCTCAGTGATGATGATGCCCAAGTCTCTTTCTTCCTTTGTGACTGCTAGCAACTTCCTCCCAGCCTATAGGTGACTTCAGGGTTTCTCTTCCCTATGTGCATGATCTTGCACTTCTTTGCATTAAATCCCAGTTGCCACTCTTCTGACCATTTTGCTAGTTTATCCAGATCTCTTCTCATTCTGCCCACCCCATCTAGATCATCTACTCTGTTGCAGATCTTGGTGTCATCTGCAAACAGACAAGCCTTACCCTCTAGTTCATCTGCAAGGTCACTAATGAAGATGTTGAGAGGACTGGCCCCAAAGACTGATCCCTGGGTACCCCACTTGTGATTTGCATCTCTTCTGACTGTACACCATTTACCACCACTCTCTGTTTTTCTGCCCGTCAACTGGTTTGCTGCCCAGTTGACCAACTTCTGACCCACCCTGAGCCTACCCAGCTTATTTATCAATCTTCTATGTGGAACAGTGTCCAAAGCTTTGCTGAAGTCAAGGTAGGCGACATCAACTGCTCCCCCTTGGTCCACCACCCTGGTTACCCAGTCAAAGAAATCTATGAGATTAGTTTGACAGGACCTTCCTTTTGTAAACCCATGCTGTCTTGGATCCTGTGCCCCTATGGATTCCAGGTGTTGCACTATCCTTTCCTTAAGGAGTGCCTCCATAATCTTGCCCACTACTGAGGTAAGACTGACTGGTCTGTAGTTCTCTGCCTCCTCCCTGCTACCACTCTTGTGGAGTGGGATCACGTGAGCCCTTCTCCAGTCTTCTGGGACCTCTTCTGTGCTCAGAGACTCACTAAACAGTTCTGCTAATGGCTCTGCTAGTTCCACCTTTAGCTCCTTAAGTACCTTGGGATGTATGCCATCAGGTCCCATTGCCTTATCCACCCTGAGCTTAGCAAGCTCTTGTAGGACCCTTTCTTTTGTGAAGGGAGTAGTGCTCACCTCCCTCCCTCCCTCCTGTGTCCATGGTGCTGAGCTGTGGGCCCTGCCTACCTTCTCTTCAGTAAATACTGAGCAAAAGTATCTATTTAGGATAGATGCTTTTACATTGTCCTCCTCCTCACATGCTCCCTTTCTCCATTAAGCTTAGCAATACCCCTCTGGACTTTCTCCTTTCACTAATGTATCTATAGAAAGTCTTGTCATCTTCTTTTACTGTTAGTGCTAGTGTTTCCTCAGTTTGGGACTTTGCCTGCCACTGCCTTCCCTGCTTCCCTTAGGGCAGTTTGGTATGCCTCCCTATCTTCATCCCGCTGTGTTCTTATATTTCCTGAAGGCCAGCCTTTTGGCTCTGACCTTTTCTGCTACTGTATTTGAGAACCAAAGTGGTTTCCTTCTTCTTTGCACTTCCTTTTCTGTCTAACACAATGGGATGTTGCTTCAAGTATTGCATCCTTAATGCTTGCCCACTTTGCCTGTACCCCTCACCTGTGTTTCTTTTGCCAGGGCTAGCTTAACTCTGTTGGCCATCTTATCAAAGTAAGCTCCTTTGAAGTCCCATATTTTGCCTTGGAATGGGATGATTTAGATGTAGTAGCCAAATTGAACCATACCATGTGATGGTCACTGACCCCAGGTGACCTTCTACCTAGAGATCTGTGATCCCTTCCTGTTAGTCAGTACTAGATCTAGGATAGCCCTGTCTCTTGTGGGTTGTTGTACCAGTTGTTTGAGGCCCTCCCCCTGCAGGGAATCCAGTATGTGTCTAGTTCTGGCAGATGTTCCTGCTGGTATTGACCAATCTGTATCCGCATGTTGAAGTCTCCCATTATCAGAGCCTCCCCTTTAGCCATCATGTTTTGTATATCTTCTAACAGTAATGTGTCTATGTTCTCCCCTGGTCTGGGGCCTGTAGATGACCCCAGTTCTTATGGCTGTCCCATTTCATGTTTCCAGGGTGACCCACAGTTCTTCTGGCTCCTTATGTGTATTCTGAATTTCTGTAGCTTTGATATTTTCATTGACATACAGGGCCCTCCTCCCCCCCCTTTTGCACCTCGGTCTCTTCTGACAATACATAGCCAGGTACTGAAGTCTCCCAAGTGTGGTTACTGGTAAACCACATCTCACTAATTGCTACTATGTCCAGTTTAGCCTCTGACATTAGTGCCTGCAGGTCTGGGATCTTATTTCCCAGGCTGTGAGCATTTGTGCACATGATTTTCCATTGGGCAGATTTCAGTGTGTTAGCTGTTGGGTGAGGTTTGGCATTACCCCTGTTCGTTGTATGGGGAGACAAACCTTTTTTCTTACCTGGTGATGCAAATGAACTGCAAACATGCTGAATCCCTGTTTGACCACTAGCTGAGGGGGGAGGGGTGTTCTTCCCATTCGACGTATGGGGTGCTGCACCCCTCTCCCCATTTGCTAGTTTAAATATTCTGCAAAGACATCAAATTTCTGCCCCAGTGCACTGACTCCCTCCTTAGTCAGATGCAGGCCATCAAATTTAAAGAAATTTCGCTCCCAGAACTGTTGCTAGTTCCCTACAAATCTGTGTCCTTTTTCCTGGCACCAGCCCTTGAGCCACGTGTTTAGCTCCCCTATCTCCCCTTCTCTGACCTTCCGTGCATCTGCCCCCCTCTCCCAGACTGGCAGGATCTCAGAGAAGGAGATGCTGGACGAAATGGATGATAGTTTGTCACCCAGACTGATCAGATGTTCCTTGGTCTCCACAACTGACTGGCTGGCGAGATCATTAGTCCTTATGTGTACTAGGACATTAATGTTTTCTCCTGCTTTGTGAACAATTTTAGTAATGCGGTCAGTGTCTCTCCATGCTGATGTACCTGGGAGACATCTGACCATTACCCCTGGCTGGAGATGGGTATCAACTCCCGAATCATGGAGTCTCCTATGATCAGAAGTTTTTGGATTCCTTTTTGCTTTTGTGTTTGGTTCCTGATTTGGGTGAGTTTTGTGCTAGCTCCTGTGCCACAGTGTCCTGCTCTGTAGTGTCTTCTGCCTCTTTGTTTGATTTCAGAGATAGAGGCAGATACCTGTTTGTAGTGTTTATATGGTTTTTGGAGGTAATATATTGGAGAGCAGAGAGTGATGGAGCACCCAATTTGCCCCTCCTAACCACCTGCCAACCTCCTGGTCCAACTACCCTCTGCGGTCGAGTTTTTTCTGTTGGATGCTGGGGAAATGGTGGGTGGTTCTTATAATGTATTCCCTCTTGAATATGAAATTTGAGGCATGCAATCTCTGCCCATGCTGCCCAGAGCTGAGCCCTAAGATCTCCAACGGCCCAGCATGTAGGACAGTGTCCTAAATCCTGTAAGACTGTCCTTCTGAAAATTGTTCCACAGTACCTGCAATTAATGATATCCATTCCAGATAAGTTACTGGGTTTATAACCTAGTCAGAGTAATTAGAAGGAAAAAATGCAAGTAATGGTTTGATTGTGCTTTGTTTTTGTTTAACTTGTTTATAACAAGTTAAATTACTAGATGCCCCTGTAAATGAGCTCACCTTGTGGATGCCGCACTGATCCGCCCCTTCCTGCTCTGCCACAGGAAATGTCACAACTGTGGTACCCTATAAAAGGAGTGTAGTGTGGGGTGGTTGGGGATGGGGTGGGTGGCTGGGCCCTTCCCCTGCTGAAAAAGAAGAACCACGGATGAAAGAACAAAGAGGTAAGAGCAGAAACAATCAGTCAACAACAAATGCAGTAACCCTGAAAGCTTATCCTAATGATAGATAAAACTGTAAAACTTGTAAAGCACCACCTGTAATAATTTCAGAGACGATATACGCTGTAAGAAACACTTTGCTACAGAGAAAAATAAAGCAATGAAATGTTAGCAACAAACAGTAGCAATCCCTGTGAGTAAAAAAATAAAAACAACACCACACAGTAAAGCTGCTTAGCCAAAAGAAGTCTTAATCCTTTTCCCTTGCTCTGGTAACGTTCTCTACTCTGCCTTTCAAGCAGTCTTGGAAGGAAAGAGCTCAGATGAAGCTAGGTGCCTTGGCCAGCAAACCTTACAGTTATAGTTAATCATTTCTTTTTATACAAAAACAATATAAAAATAATAACTATTGCAGATTACATTTTTTTAAAGTAACAGGTTAGTTACTAGTTACTTTCAAATAAATGTAATCAGTTGCAATTATGTATTTATTTTGTATAAAAATACATAAGTAATTGTAACTGTAATGTGTATTACTTGTTCCAGTACTTCTCCATCCTTGCTGGTGACTGCACAGAGCTTCTGCAACAAGTTTCTAAAAGTAATAGAAAAAGTAACTTACCCAACACTGCTGCAGCGTGAGACTTAGTTCCCAGTGCGGCTCAAAATCCAGCCCAATGTTTTTTAGCTATGATTTAAAGCACATAATGGCATCATATAGTTTTTTAGTGAACATGTATTGGTGACATCCTTCGATTCATCCTCTGAGAGCCATTTCACTAATTCAATATTATTATATACAAAATGTTGTAATGAGCAAAAGGAAAAAGAAAAATAGTTCAGAAATAAAAAGTTACATCTGACTACTTCTTAAAATGTGCATCATTTTCCTGTCCGTCTGTTCTGGATCTACTAGCTCTTTAATATTTTCATGGCTGATGTGGCAAGGGAGTAGGAACTTACAAACACTTCAACAATCCCATATCTCAGTTCGGGAATGAAAGAAACTGAAAAAAAACAGAGCATGTGGATGTTGTTGCCAGGAAAACATTATTACTGACAACCTCAGGCTGACTAACAAATATTGCTGATTTAAAGAGATGGTGAGTCACAAGGAAACAACTACAGGTAGGGTGTCTATTCCAGATTGAAGGTGAAGTAAATGAACATGAGCTGCCACCAACAAAGTTAATGATATTGACAGGAAATTATAAAAAAAAAAGTTAAACAAACAAAAAAAAAGCCCCCAAAAAAACAAACATCTACAGACTGATCTGCAAGGTCCACAGAGTGGACATTGGGCTCTCCACAATACTCTCATTTAGTGATCAACTCTATTCCATATGAACATACAAAACTGCCAGTAGATACAGGCAATTCAGTCTATCTAGTCTACTTGAATGTGCAGTACACCATCTATTAGACTGAAGCTGATCCCCCCTCTCCTTGCACCCCCTTCTAACTTAGTGCCCCAATTCCAAATTCTCCCCCACCCCCTACAGTTGTGACTCTCCCTTTGACCTTATTCCACCCTCTCTTGAAGCTGCCCACAGTTTGCAATGATACCACTTCTTCTGGCAGCGCATTCCAAACCTCCACCACCCCCTCTGTGAAATAGTGCCTCCTTATATCTCTCTTGAACCTTTCTCCCCCCAACTTCAGACTGTGTCCTCTGGTGTCCCTCCCTCCTTTCAACTTAAACAAGCCTTCTGAATTAACTCTGTTTATGTCTTTTAGGTACTTGAATATCTCAATCATATCCCCTCTCTCCCCTTCTCTCTTCCAAGGTGTACATGTTGAGCTCCCTCAATCTCTCCTCATATGCCTTGTACCCCATTCCCAGGATCATTTTCATTGCCCTATACTGGACCCCTTCAGGAACTTGATGTACTTTTTCAAACAGGAGTACCACAACTGCACACAGTACTCCAAGTGGGGCCTCACGGGGGCCCTATACAGGGGCAAAATAACTTCCTCCTCCTAGAGGTGATTCCCCTGGTGATGCATCTCATCATTCTGTTTGCCTTTGTAATTACCTTCCTGCACTATGTTGAGTGTTTCATGTCCCCTGACACCAGCACTCTGAGATCTTTCTCCTCTGCCGAAGTGGCTAACTGCACTCCCCCCAGCCAGTAGCTGTACCTTCAGTTTTTTGGCCCCAAGTGCAAAACCTTGCATTTTTGTCATTGAACCCCAGCTGCCGTGTGGCTGACCTGCTCTCAAAGGTCACCAAATCCTCTTGTAGAACCTTACTACTTCCTCACCATCCACCTCAGCACTGATCTTAGTGCCGCCCGCAAACAGGTTGATCTTGGTCCTTATCCCATTTCATAAAGAAAGACATTTTGTTTGCCCATTTATTGAAACATACTGTATCTATCTCATTACTGGTTTACCAGATCCCTAGCGCTTCTTACAATCCACTGTTCTAAAATTCCTGAATGCCTTGTTCTGATACCTTGCTTAAAGAAGGCTTAGTAGTCACCATGTAGTTATTTTCAGCAATAATGTACTTCTGGTAAAAAAAAAAAATTAATATGCTTCTGGTAAAAAAAAGAAATAATAATATACCTGTTTTTCTTTGCATTTTCTTTCGCTGCTGAACTAAGATCCAGGATTTGGAAGTTTTTAAATGTTCCCTCTCACATGCTACACTTGCCATGAAAAAATAAAAATCTTGGTACAGTGTTGTGATGGAGGGAAGTGGAGCATATCCAGAGTATCGCTACAGCGGTAGCAAGGAGAGGGGGGTGGATGTCATTATCCATCTGGAGACAAATTATCTAGCCAGGGAAGAGCTGAGCATAAAGCAGATGCAGGAGGACTTCGGAGAGCTAGGAAGGCATTTGGGGAGGGAGCAGGCTCTGTAACATTCTTGGAGGTACTGCCAGTCCATGGTGGGTGGGCTAGGAGTCTCTGCATCAGAGAGTTCAACACTTGGTTTGAGGGCTGGTGTAGAAAAAAGGATTTGGGCTTTATCGGGTACTGGGGACCCACCTGGAATGATGTGAGCCTGTACAAGGGTGACGGCCTTCCTTCATCCAGGAAGGGGATGGCTTTTCTCAATGAATGGTTTAAATGCTTCCTGAACAAGCATTTAAACTAGTCAAGGCAATGGAATGGGTGAATTTGAGTGGGGGGACATAAGCAGGCCACCACCACCACAGGTCACAGAAGCAAGCAGGGTGGATCAGGAGGGAAAGTTGTTAACAGATATACCAGAACTCATTATAAGGGGTGTGGCACAGGAAGGGAAGCAGCATAAAAAAAAAGTTGAAAAGAGGGAACAGGAAGGCAAAAAGAAAGAAGCACAAGGGGGGCAGGCAGTGAAACATGGAAAGTCATGTACACAAAAGCCCCCAGTCTGGGAAATAAAATCACAGACCTGGTGGCCTTGATGGTGGAGGCAGATCTGGACATAGTAGCAATCACTGAAACATAGTACACTGGAAACCATGACTGGGAGGTAGATATACCCAGGGTATGCTCTGTTCAGGAGAGATAGGGAAGGTCAAGGGGGGGAAGAGTCAGGGAAGATATTAAAGCAACAGTAGTACAGGGTAGGCAGGGGGAAGCTGAGGTACTGTGGGTCACCCTTGCGCCAGGCAATGGCACAGCAATTTGCACAGGAGTGATCTACAGGCCTCCAACACAGGGACAGGAGGTAGACAGGGCAATAGCAGAAGAAATACACAGGATGGCAGCAAAGGGGGGAGGTACAGCTGATGGGCGATTTTAGTATGCCAGACATGGATTGGACCATCCTGGCAGCTGCCTCAGCCAGAAACCAAGACATCTTGGAATTCTTGATGGGGCAGGCCTCAGGCAGTTAGTGCTGAAGCCCACCAGGGACAAGGCAATTCTGGAACTTTTACTGACCAGTGGGGACAGAATCACAGAAGTCTGGGTGGATGATCACCTAGGGTCCAGCGACCACCAGACTATGCGGTTTAATATTGGTAAAGTGTCGCAGTCATGCCACACAAAGGCAAGGTCCTGAATTTTAGGAGGGTGGACTTTGCAAGGATGGGGATAGGCATCAAAGAAGACCTGGTGAGGAAGGAAGCAAGAGGGGGAGTTGAGGAGCAGTGGGCACACCCAAAGGGTGCCATATGGAAGGTGACAAATCAGTGCAATAGGCTAAAAAACAAGGGTAAGAGAAGGAACAAACCACTATGGTTCTCAAAGGGGGTGGCAGAGAAAATAAGGGCCAAAAAGGTGACTTTCAGAGAATACAAGGAGACACTGGGAGTGACTGTGGTCTGGAAAACCTGATCCTGTATGTAGATGATTCAGTGGTTTACTGGAGTAAACCCCAAACAAGTGTCATTACTGCAAGGCTGCAGGCCAGTCTAACAGTAATAGAGGCTTGGTTTACCTCTAACTCACTGGTGCTGAATGTCAACATGCTGTGTGCAGCCTCAGGCTCATGAATTGAAGCTGTGAACAAGATTAAATACCTGGAAGTTTACCTAGATCAAGAAATGTCCTACAAACCGCATATAAACTATGTAGCCAAAACTACTCACCAGAAGCTTGGCCTTCTGTACAGACTTGGGAACTCTCTAACAGGTGACCCTCGACTCACTATAGCCCAAAGCACGCTACTTCCTACCCTTCTCTATGGTGCTCCCATCCTATAGTTACTCAAGGAGAATGAACACCGCAAGCTATCTGTCCTCTACAATAGGAATGTACACTTTGCCACCTGCTCCTCTCCCAGGAGGCATCATTGTGAGGTCCTTGCTGAACTTAACTGGCCCCCAATACAGCATAAACTCTCATATCCCTTACTATATCTAGCCTACAAACTCACCCATAACTTAGCTGGCCTCCTAGAACTAAAAGCCCCCCAATGGACGCTGCAGACATCAGGGAGCTGCCTCCTCTATATCCCTTGAGTGCGCACCAACCTAGGCAAGAGAGCCTTTGAGTATTTGGCACCGTACTTCTGGTGCTCACTCCTGGAAGAGTTGACCAGATGTTCCACCCTGGAAGGGTTCAAATCTGGCCTAAAACCATACATGCTGGAGCAGTGTCTCTGTGGCTGCTACCGTTAACTCCTCTCCTAGACCTGATTGCTTTTCTCCTTACACTACTATTGGTCTAATATGGCCTGTACACTGTAGTAGGGCTTTGTCTCTTGGAACATGTTCTTCCTAGCATGAGCACTTGCAGAAGGTTTCTATGTTGTTGTCACTCTAATGTCGCTGTCCAACTGTTTCCTCCCTTTGTGACTAATTTTGCAGTACTCTGTATGTAAACCCAATGGGCTGGATATTCAAACTGCGCTATTCTGTGGCGCAAGCCTCCACGCTGCACACAAAGTAGTTGCGCAGAATGGGTGTTGGGTGATATTCAACGAGTTGCGCTTATTGAGCAACTCCTTTGAATATCACCCCCAGCCATAGTTACTGTGCATGGCGCAGTGGAACTTGGCGCCACCGCAATGGTCAGAGTGGAGCATTCAAGATGCGTGGCGTAGTACCATTGCACCATGCGCAAATTTTCAATATTTAAAGGTGACATGCAAATGGGGCCATAATTCATGCAAGGAGTGGGGGGGGGGCATTTGCATCTATTTATAGCCCCATTTGCATAGCATGCAGGTGCGCCGATCCCTGAGGACTTGCGTCTGGCAGCCTGCCAGGCAGCAGCCGTCGGGGACCGATGCCCCCTGCAGCCCGATCGCGGGCATAAGTTTAAACATCCCCCCACCGCCCCGACTGGCCCGATCAGGCATAAGTTTAAACATCCCCCACCCTCGACTGGCCCGATCACGGGCATAAGTTTAGACATCCCCCAACTGGCCCGATCGTGGGCATAAGTGAAATAAAAACCCACACCCCACCGCCCGATCAGTGGGCAGAATAGAGTTCAACCCCCAGAACATATCCCTGGTGGTCCAGTGGACCTCGAAGCCCAATCATGGGCAGAATAGAGTTCAACCCCAAGAACATATCCCTGGTGGTCCAGTGGACCTCAAAGCCTGATCACGGGCAGAATAGAGTTCAACCCCCCAAGGACCACCTACCCTGGTGATCTAGTGGCCCCCACCCTACCCACCCATGGAGCCCCACCACCCCGTTCTCCCCGTCAGCCAGCGGGCGGCAGCATCCCCATTCACCTGCCGCCCACCACCCACCGACTGACTGCCTGGTAGGGCTGCATGCCCAATTCATTCACATATCTGGACTGCCTTGTACGGTGGTAGGCTGCATGCCCATTGGCTCTTGCTCTGTACCAATGGGCATGCAGCCCTACTGGGCAGTCATTTGCAGGCGGCGGGTGGCAGGTGGGTGGGATGCTGCCATCCACCGGCTGACGAGTGGGGTGGTGGGTGGGTGGGGCCACTAGATCACCAGGGTAGGTGGTCCTTGGGGGGGGTTTGAACTCTATTCTGCCCGCGATCGGGCTTCGAGGTCCACTGGACCACCAGGGATATGTTCTTGGGGGAGCTGAACTCTATTCTGCCCATGATCGGGCTTCGAGGTCCACTGGACCACCAGGGACATGTTCTTGGAGGGGGTTGAACTCTATTCTGCCCACAATCGGGCTAGTGAGGGGTGGGTTTTTTATTTCACTTATGCCCGTGATCGGGCCAGTTGGGGGGTTGGGGATTACTATATGCCCATGATTGGGCTGCGGGGCTGCACAGGGAGTAGGTTGAGGGCCACCCACAGGTGGCAGCTGTTGTGTTGCACCCTGCAATGTGGCAGCTCACCTGTGGGTGGCCCTTGACTTACTCCTTCTTTTTTTTGCTCAAAGTTGTGCAGGCGCAGGTTGGGGTTGTGCTCTGACACCCTGCACACAGCCCGCTGAATATCGGGCTGTGCAGTTTATGCATGGTTCCTCCCTCGGTTCAGCATGCCTTCATTAGCATTGTGCTGTTGCTCAGCTTGACTTGGGAGGGCACAACTGCCTCCTGCTGAATATGGCAGAATGGCGCAATTTCGGACTTGCACAGGCGCAACCCTATTGCGCATGGTGCAACCCTTTTGAATATCCAGCCCAATGTCTTTTGCTACTATTGGTGTAACTGCTGAGTCAAATGTATTTGTGAACTGCTGAGCTATGAGTAATGTATGTGAAAAACTGTATAAATGATATATGTAATTAACTCTGGATCACCCCTAAAAATGGGACCTATGGTCTCAGTGGGCTCACCCAGTTACCAAAATGCAATAAATAAACAAGGCATCTTTGACATATTTCAATATAAGAGGTATATAAGGATGAGGGGGCATGATATGAAATTGGAGGGAGGCAGGATAAAGGGGAATGTGAGGAAGTTTTTCTTCACAGAAAGGGTAGTAGATGCATGGAATAGCCTACCCCAGGAAGTAGTGGGAGCTAGCACAGTGGGGGGATTCAAACAGGCATGGGATAGGCACACAGGAACCCTAGAGGTGGGTAGGAAAGGCTAAAGCCAATGACCAAGTAGAGTCAGCGACCACTGATGCAGTCAGGGAAGACTGGCAGACTGGGTGGGCCTAGTGGTCCTTATCTACCGTCAAATACTATGTTACTATGTTTTGCTATCCAAACATGTGGTAGCACCATTCTAATACATTTACAGTAAGAATCTTGTATCTAAATTCAACAGGTAACCTCAATGGAAGAGCACTTCAAAGACTATAGGACCCATAATTAACAACGGTATCAGATTATCAGATATTGACACTGCCAATCATTTTAACACCTATTTTTGCTCAGTATTTTCGAAACAGACTATAGTTACCCCAGTTTATCCATATTCACTTGGTTTTCATAACATCACAATACCTGATATTTTACAGGCTATGAAAAAATTAAGCAAAAATACTAACCCAGGTCCTGATAATATTCATCCTTGGTTCTTGATAGAAACCTCTCGGGTCACTTCCAAACCTTTATCACTTACATTTAATAAATTCCTGCAAGAAAGTTCCATATCTGATGAGTGGCATACAGCGATTGGTACCCCGATATTTAAGAAAGGCAACAGAGGCAGTGTTCAGAACTACCGCCCCCCCCTTAGTTTAACCTCTGTAGTTGGTAAACTAATGGAAAGGATAATTAAGATGAAAATTGAGCAGGAATGTATAAGACTAGGAATTCAAGACTCTTTACAACATGGGTTTACACCAAAGCACTCATGTACAACTAACTTGATATCCTTTTATGACAATATTAGTGCACTTTTGGATGTAGGTACTCCAATTGATGTAATATTACTTCATTTCAGTCCAGCATTTGACAAAGTCCCACATAATAAACTAACAACTAAAATGTATAACATGGGTTTGTCCCCAGAAATAGTAAATTGGACATCAGACTGGTTAGCCAACAGAACTCAAAGAGTCAGAATTAATGATGTACTGTCTGACTGGGGTACAGTGTTGAGTGGAGTCCCCAGGGATCGGTTCTGGGACCCATGTTATTTAATCTTTTTATATGTGATCTACAGCCTGGGCCTAACAACTACATGTCAACATTTTCTGATGACACAAAACTAGGAGGAAGGGTTGATAATCATGATAATGTAGCAGCACTGGTATCCGACTTGGAAAAAGTTTGAACATTGGGCTATGCAATTCAATCAGAATAAGTGTGTAGTCATCCATTTTGGTAAAAATAAGCCAAATAATGTATATCATCTTAATAATTTGCCACTTAAAACATCTAAATGTGAGAAAGATTTGGGCATACTTGTCAATAACAAACTTACAACAAGGTACTAAGACCTCCAACATGGCACATAGTCTCCTAAGGCAAATCAAGAGAACATTTATAAATCATTCTGAACAATGCCTCATACCACTTTATAGGGCGTATGTCAGATCTTACCTAGACTACGGGTCCCCCTTTTGGAATCCAGGCCTTAAAAGTGATATGGCTCAGTTGGAACAGGTCCAAAGGAGAGCCACTAAAGTGGTGCCCAAATTAGCATGTCTTGACTACCCTTCAAGACTTAAGGCCACCAGACGCTTCTCACTTCAAAACAGAAGAGTGAGCTTGGACATGCTCTTAGTCTACAACTTGCTCCAATCACCTGACCTTATGAAACAATGTGGATTATCATATTCTAATAGAAGATTAGTTTTGAGGTTATATAACAAACAACTTGAGGTGAAGTCTTATGAAACCAACAAAAGGGGTAACTTCTTTACTATCAGGGCTCCCAGAATATGGAATACTCTACCTCAGGATTTGATTGAACCAGAAAATATCACTAGCTTTAAAAATAAATTGGAAACTTGGATCAGGGAAAAGTATTAATAATGTCCCACATTGTGTGGGGAACAGTCTCGATGGGCTTATGCCCTTTTCTGTTAATTTATACTAAGTTTTACCAAGTTAACCGTGGGTGGTGGCCATCTTTAACAATTTTAGTCATTAATTATGAAATTAGTTATACAAGCTGTTTTTGAAAATATCTGGGGAATTAAAAATACACTGATGATAATTCTAAGGATATCAGAAATACATTTTGCTAAAAAAAAACTTAGATTAATTTTTTTGATGAGTAGCAAATACTGCTGCTTTAATGAAAGTAAGAAACACCCTATGTCTAGCATTTGGAAACATCATAAATATGTTATGAGTAAGGGATCCTTGATTATTTAATTGTTCTCTGCTTTGAACCAGGGAGCTGCTTGGCAGGGAAGAGTATGTGCCACTCTTGCTGTCCTCCTGCTGTATACCAGCTGTTATCCAGCTTATCATCTTTCCGTGGTTCCCTGAAAGCCCCAGACATCTTCTGATCGACAGAAGCAATGAAACAAAGTGCATAGAAGGTGAGTTATGAATTCAAGAAGATAGGCTCCTTATGCAGAACATCATCCATTTTTTTTTATGTTTGGTAATATAATTAGAAATCTGGGCACATGTTGCCCAATAGTTGTCCATGTGTTTATTTTAAAATACTCTTATTTTAACTACAGTACATGAATTAGAGCAGTCTAGATGAACTTACAAATCATCTCCATGAGGTGCGTGGTGCCCTGGAACATAAAATGTATCCTCAAAGATGCTCTCTTAAAGTACTGGTGTTGAATCATTCTAACTGAAGATCTTTAGTTTGTGCTGAAGACAGCAACTAACCCAGATGGTGCTTCTGGGAAATTCAACAGATAAGATATTTTGCTTTAAAAAGTATTCAGCTGACTGAGTTAATATTTGGTTGCTCTCTCTTCTGAATTATTTTAGGAAATAAAAAAAAAATTTGACAATTTTTCAAGGTTCCCAAATAGTTCTGGGACCATGCCCTGAACCACAAAATATACTCTTGCTAACAATGAGTGTGGTGTAGTTTGTCATTAAGATTATTTCCATTGAAAAAGCATTGTTTTATGAAATATTGGCTCTTGTCTGCTACTACTGTTTGTGAGTATTAAATCTGGCAAATTTGCACAAACAAATATTTTTATGGCTGCAGTGGGCATAGCCTGCAGATGTATTGCTTTGAGAAAAGGACTACCTGCATAATTACCTTCCAAACAACATGGTAGAGTGTTAAAAATAGTGTCCTCCACTGAAGCCTCATTACTACACTACCTGTGTGTATGGGATTTAGAGAGCACTATTTTTTCTCTGGCTCATGTTTCCTCCCTGCAAGGCATCAAAGGAGGCAGGACTTTGTCTAGGGGCATGACCAGGACATCTAGATGGACAGGTTTGGGGGAGGAGAGCATGCAGGTGCCACCCACTGGGGCAGGCAGGTGTTCCCAGGATGGAGAGAACTTGCATCCACGCATAGGGAGGAGATACTTTGTCATTTCTACCTTTTCTAGGTTGCAAGAACAGCCTCAGAGGGAACATCAAGGTTTTTGACAAAGAAAATACCTTAAGGCAACAGCAGAAAGTATATCTTGTGAATCCTGGAACATTTTGTTAATACTGTTTTTGTTTTAAACTTCAGCTGGCTTAACAGGATGAAGGATTCTTCCTGTACTGCACCTGCCTGCATCATAATGTAATATAAAACTAAGTGTGGTGTTCACTGTAACCAGCTTAATGTTCCCCTTTCAATAATGATGTACTAAATTATCACCTTACTTTGTCACGTATGAATATCCGTATTGTCTGAACTTCTTATCCTAAAACAGTGTTTTTACAATACAGAAAATGCTGTATTCAAAGAATAAAAAGAGAAGAAAACCAAATTGCTTCTGCATTTTAAATGCAGCTGGCCAAAATTGTAACTATAAAAAGAAATAAAAAATACTTTTTTTCACTTCAGTTAGGCATCCAATGTCAAAATGAATATTTTTTGCATCTTGCTATATATTGTAGTGTGGTCAGCTACTGACAACAAGGTGTAGTACAGGACAGTCAGTGTGTAAAATTAGCACTGTGCTTCATGCCACATGAATGGGGGGGATAAAAATGCTGAAATAAATTAAACAATCTATCAAGGGTGATGGTTTTCTCAAATAACAGTAAAAGCACAGTTACTGACACAAGCAGTATCATTAATTTGCAGGGGCAATTGCAAATGTCAGCATGACACTCAAAAGGAAAAAAGTATACCTGTATCACTTCAGTTAGGAAATATAGGGAGACAGCAACTGATACATTGGTTTGACTAGAAAGGCATTATTACTTAAAAGAACATTTTTTTGTGGAACTCAAAAAACTAATGCAAAACAAATGTATTTCCAAAAACATCAAGTCCTGTTTGTAATGATATATAGTTCCCTGTTCCAATACACACACACACACACATACATACACACCCACACACTGTATAGGCAGAAATACAGGACACCAGTTGTGGTAAAAAAATGTTGGTGTGATGCCATCTTGCAAACCAGGAGTATGAAAAGAAAAATTAAATTAAATCAAATTAAATATTTCTCACTTTACTTAGGGAATATAGGGAGAGAACAACTGAGGTATTTGTTAGACTATAAAGGCATTATTACCTAATGATTAGACTTGTCTACAAGCACTGTCTTCTAAGCAAGACACAAGCAATTGAATCAACTTACACACACAAATTTATCATGTAGTTGTCCTTTAACTGAGCTATCCCCAGTGCTGCCTTTTTTTTGCAAACTGAAACCTCCGCTATAGTGATCTTTCTGTGCTAAGTTTCAGTGCTTAATATACAATCATTTACAAACTTAGAAACTTGTTTTGTTGGTATCCCCTTCCCCACGCATACAGAGGTGTCAATTCACTGTTTGATAACCATGCTGGTTGATCTTACTTGCTTAGGGAAACATATTATCATTTGCAATAGTTTACATTAAAAGGATCAAGGAATATAACAACAAGTGATGACAAGCAATATTGTTAAATGAGGATGTGAAGAAAGTGGCTCAACAACAACAACAAACAACAAAAAAGCTAAACATGCAATAAAATATCTGAAAACAAAAGCCATGACATAACCACGTGGTCAGAATAAGAAACATTTTTGAAGAAACATAAATGCAAAAGTAACCATTTAAAAAAAAAATGGAACTCAAATGCAACAAATGCAGACAAAAGCAACAGCAAACAATTGTGCAGTTACATCAATAGCCCACACAAATAATATGCAAGTATATTACTAATAAAGGGGATACAGTAAAAAATCCAGTGGAGATAGCAAGGCAATGCAATGAATATTTGTGTTCCTTATTCAAACCCAATCACAACTAATTCCCCTGCTTCTGTACATTACCAGGAATGCCAACAAAATTAATATAAATACAGACAACATACTGCAAAAAATTCAGAATAAGAAAATCAGAGTGCAAAGCTTCCACTAAAATGCTGAAATTAAATATTGGGATAATCCATACCCAGGCACCCCTTCAAAATATATATTTTTTTAAATTAATAAATACAGGTTCATGGTAAATTCTAGAATCCATAAGATTTAAGTCAGCTACATGTCTGGCAGTGATTTCAGTGCAGAGAGCAGCAGTGATTCACAAAGGGATACTCAGGTACCCTAAATGTAATGTGTCTCTGTGAAAATGTGATCCAATTCCTGGGCAACAATACCTGATAGACCTAATTTCTGTTATACCTTTGCAAAACATCTGCCACTGTAC
This sequence comes from Neoceratodus forsteri, assembly GCA_016271365.2. NCBI lineage: Eukaryota > Metazoa > Chordata > Ceratodontiformes > Ceratodontidae > Neoceratodus > Neoceratodus forsteri. The sequence goes on along the minus strand of JADMNL010000027.1, from coordinate 72,422,627 downwards.
CACATTTGGCAGTCATTGAAAAATGTTTCCCTAGCTATTCATCCCTGAATTATAAACCCAAACCAACCAAACCATATGAAGATTCATCACTGTAAGCCTTGTGTATTATGCAGACTGTGATACTCAACAGTTTTAGGGTAAGTTAGTCCATAGACATATTTGCTGCATATGCATCTCAATTGCTAAGGGTTCCTGGCCATGTTCACCCTTCCTCAAGCCAAGCTAGCTTCAGTATGTCTAGCACTAACACTGATGGGAAGATTACACCATTAGCAAGAATCTCTTTAAATAGCCTTTTTTGGCAAATTGAAACCTCCTCCATAGTGTTTTATTTGGCTTGCCTCTGGTTTGAGAGAAGTTAAAGGAAAACTCCACCCAATGTCCAATTCTGGTGCCTCTGTGATTTCTCTGAATTTGCTAAAAAAAACTATCCTGCGCATTTTGAGTCCCTCCATAGGAGACATCAATAAAGTAACCAAATACCAGGTAAGGATTGGATCACATAAAAACAAACAATCACATAGCCTACTTAGCCAGTGGATGACCACAGCTGCAAAATGATTAGATTTGTTTACAAGCAGTCAAGCACTGCCTTCTACACAAGATACACACAGACACGTACACACAGCAGAACATAGCTGCAAAATGATTATATTTATCTACAAGCACTGTCTTCCACACAAGATACAAGCAATTGAATCAAAAGTACACACACACCAGAACACAGCTGCAAAATGATTAGATTTGTTTACAGTCAAGCACTGCCTTCTACACAAGACACACACACAGCAGAACACAGCTGCAAAATGATTAGATTTGTCTACAAGCACTGTCTTCCATGCAAGACACAAGCAATTTAATCAAAAGTACACACACACAGCAGAACACAGCAGCAAAATGATTAGATTTGCCTAAAAAAACTATGCGCTTTATTACTCTGTTGTGTGAGTAAAGCATATCTGAACACTGTAGGTCACAGAGACTAAATCTACAAACAAACTACAAACATTATTATTAAACTTCAGTGTAAGTGAAGCATATATGACCACTAATGAGTAAACATACCTGCACTCAGCAGGGGGGGGGGCCCTGTGACAAAAAAACAGTACCTGGAGGTTTAAAGTAAAGGTACAACCATAGCAAAGGGTACTTAATAAATGAAGGTTCACACTAATGTTTACCAGATATTTTCTCCATGTAATGGTCACAGCAAATATTACATGCCCAGCTGGGCCAGGGAAATGCTCTCCACAGTGATCTTTCCCTGGCCCAGTGGGGCATGTAGTGTTTGCTTTGACCATTAAATGGAGAAAATATTAAACATTACTGTGGATCTTTATTTATTAAGTAACCTGAGCTAGGGTTGATCTGTGACTTTAAGCCTCCACATATCTGAACACTGGTTAGGTCACATAAAGGAAATCTAGAATGCAATTGGCAGTATGACCCAAATTAAATATTACTCTGCTGTGTAAGTGAAGCATCTCTGAACACTGTGTAGGTCACATAAATTAAATCTACACACAAACTATGAACATTATTATTAAACTTTAGTGTAAGTGAAGCATATCTGAACACTAATGAGTAAACAAACCTGCACTCAGCGGGGGGAGGGGTTACCCTGTGACAAAAAAAAGTACCTGGAGGTTTAAAGCCATGGTACAGCCTAAGGTGTATAACCTTTTGCACGGATCACTGACCTCCGTGTGTCAATGGCCACAATTACTGCTAAGCATTGAAAGCAGGCAACAGACAATATAAGCATAAAACAAGGACAAGGAGAAATTATTATAATTTTCAGGATAGAGTATTGGGTTGCTTACTGTATTGCTGTTTTTCCTCCCTTGTGTTTGCTGTTGTGCTAGCATATACCATCACAATCAAACGTTTGTGCACTGGAAAGGCTCAGCTGTCTGCAGAGTCCTTCCTTCCCTGACACACACACACACACACACCCACACATAGAAACCCAAAGAATCATGGTGTGGTGCCTGTCACATGAAAATAACTACTAAAGTATGAATATAGACCTTTAGGTTGTAAAGGTGTCCTGTAAATATTTTAAAATATTATAAACAGATTTGCAAGTACCTAGATAATGAAATTAATGTGTCTGAGAAGCACATGAATAAAAATGTAAATTATTGGCCATGTATAATAATTACATGAGATTGGATTTAATTTTGCTGCCTGTAAATTTGGTATCTTGGATTAGTAATCAATGCAGGTTATAGTACGTTAAAAAAATGACAGTACATAAAAGGTAACAAATATAACAGTGGGTGCATGGTATAAAAGAAAAAAAAAACTTACCGAAGTTGGTACAGAAATGGAAATGTTAGTCCTGTAAAGGACATTTATTTATTTAGGGATTCGGATCATACCTTTGAGCTCAGAGCTCTTTTACAAAGGTTCCACATCAAACAGTGACAATGACAGCAATAACAAACAGTTTACATACAATACTCGAATAGTAGGTAGCTAGTATACAGTAAGGTTACAATGTCATTCATAGTACCAATGGTGATAGTACAGCGTCAAGTGCATTCAACTAGGGTAAAGGACAGTGTTTATATGCAGCGAAGGAGATAAAGAGGTGTGACACCTAGTGTGAGAGTCTGAGGAGGAGGAGGAGTCAAGGTGAGGGGGAGGGGAGACTGGGGGGAGAGTGGGTGGCCAAAAGGAGTGGCTTTGTCTAGGAAGTTAGGAGGTAGTGGTGGTAGGTTGGTTTTAAGGTTGATCCAGTGGAGAAAAGGCACGAGAGGAGAGGAAGATAGAGGGATAGGGCAAGAGGGAAGAGTGGGGGTAAAAAGAAGGGGAAGGAGAATGTGGATGAGTGGGCATTATGGGTGTTAGAGTCCTAGTGGCAGTCACAAACCATCCTAGTAAAAAGGACATCATTGAAATAATCTGATTTGTGAAGAAGTTGGTAGGAAATACACAGAAGAGTCACTTGCTTTGAGTTGATCCATGTAACAATTAAATATTTTGGTTATGATATAGCAGTAACAGTAATGCAGTAGTCAGTTAACTATTAGCCAGTCAGTTTCAGTCCATAGATCCAGACTATATGGGTTTGGTTTCTTAGCAGTAATTTAAGATTACTTATCTCCAGCAGCCTCAGAAGCACATGTAGGATGTGATGTGATATGTAACACTATATAGGCACTAAAAACAAAAGCCTTGCTTAAGTTGATATCCTTTGCCTGGAAAGTGGATTTGACACTGGCATGCGAGGTTCACCCAATGTGAATTACTGGGAAAGGAATTTAAAGTAATTTGCATCTCAGACAGAAAGTCTGGCAGTTTTCCTATAGATTTTGGTGCCTGGAATTTACCATTATTGTGTGAAGTGACTGAAGGCTTGGGGATTTTACCATATGAACAGGTTTTGTGCTTTGAAGTTTAATATATAGAGTGTGATAATGTCATGGATAGAGGAAGAGGATGGAGTCTATAGGAAAAGACGCTTTATACAAAATAATTTATTACTCTGTTGTGTGAGTGAAACATATCTGAATACTGTGTAGGTCACAGAAATTAAATCTACAAACAAACTACAAACATTATTATTAAACTTCAGTGTGAGTGAAGCATATCTGAACACTAATGAGTAAACAGACCTGCACTCAGCGGGGGGGTACCCTGTAACAACAAAACAGTACCTGGAGGTTTAAAGTCAAGGTACTACCGTGGCAAAAGCTACTTAATACATGAAGGTCCACACTAATGTTTACTAGATATTTTCTCCATGTAATGGTCACACCAAACATTACATGCCCAACTGGGCCAGGGAAATGCTCTCCACAATGATCTTTCCCTGGCCCAGTGGGGCATGCAGTGTTTGCTTTGGCCAACACATGGAGAAAAGATCTATTAAACATTGTTGTGGATCTTTATTTATTAAGTACCCTGTGCTAGGGTCGATCTGTGACATTAAACCTCCAGATATATTTGCATTTGTATACATGATCAGATCACAGACTTATGGAAAGGTCAATATCCACATTATTATTACACTGTTGTGTGACTGAAGCATATCTGAACACTGCGTAGGTCACAGAAATTATGTCTACAAACAAATTACACACATTATTATTAAACATCAGTGTGAGTGAAGCATATCTGAACACTAATGAGTAATCAGACCTGCACTCGGGGAGCTACCCTGTGACAAAAAAACAGTACCTTGAGGTTTAAAGTCAAGGTACAACCTAAGGTGTATGACCTTTTGCACAGATCAGTGACCTCTCTGTGTCAATTGCCACAATGACTGCTAAGCATTGAAAGCAGGCAATAGACAATATAAGCATAAAACATGGACATGGAGAAATTATAATTTTCAGGATAGAGTATTGGGTTGCTTACTGTACTGCTGTTTTTTCCCCTTGTGTTTATTATTGTGCTAGCATATATTGAAACAGTGAAATTGACCATCACAGTCAAAAGTGTGTGCACTGGAAAGGCTCAGCTGCCTGCAGAGTCTTTCCTTCCCTTTCTCACACACACACACGTTCCTGCAGTGTTATTAATGTTACACACTTGGCAGCAGACCATAAAAAAAGTTCTCAGTAGTGCTGCCAACTTCTGGCAGTTACAGGACTGCAGAGACTGATCATGCCAAGTTGTATTTTAGACATGCTTTTTATGTTTGTTTGCAAACATGTTCAAGAAACATGTGACAGCTTGCTGGAGTAGCAGTTTGTGGATGTGCTGTCATGTTGTGGCAAATGCCCCCACTGCTTTGTGGGGCTTGTTTCTGTGGCAATAATAAATCTAGCAGTGTCAGTGGCTCAGTAGGTAGCACACTCACCTCTGAGGCTGAGAGATCAGAGGGCTGTGGGTTCAGTTCCCACATCTGGCACTTAAGCACATCCCAGTACTAGTAATAATTGTAGCACAGCATGAGAGGAGTGCTGCACTTCTGAGGTGCCATATTTTGGATGAGACTTTAAACTGAGGTCCCATCTGCCTGGATTGGTGGTAGTTCAGGTGGATGTTAAAGATCCCATGGCACTTATCTAAAAGAGTAAGGGAATTTTATTGAAAAATGGACTTCAATACAGAAAAAAAAATAACCAAACAGAAATAAAAAAAAAACATTACAAAAAACAAGCAGAAAGAAAAGGAAATCAATCAATCAGTCCATGTATTGCTGTTAATTCAATAACTTGCAGATTGTTCATATGGGTCATTAGCAAAGTCAAAGTGCATTAGTCTTTTCACAGCTTTACAAACAGTGGCAAGCAATTCTTCATGTAAAACATGCTTCTGTTGCAGGCTCCAAAGGCACCTAGATTGCCAAATATGAAAACGCAAAATGCAAAAAAATAACATAAAGGGTATCACTATTATATTTGACAAACGTATTCAGGAAGGGACCAAACATAACAGTAGGATAGTCGATATTCCTAAACTCAGGCACATTCCAGTAATCAGCCAGTAAAACCCAAAATGGTTTAATATATGAACAATCTAAAAACAAATGACATTGGGTTTCTAATATTTGAACACAAGTAGATCAAGGACAGTACCTTTCCGATAATTGTTTGTGTTTACTATTGCCCTTAACCCCTAATCTACCATAATTACATAGCCATAAACAATCCCAGACATAAGGTGGAATGTGTTTATTCATAAGGAACTTTAAAATAGCCACCTGTCTATCTGGTGGACAATCAGGGAAAAGAACCTCAGTAGTACATTCTGTTGAGAGAATGTGCCTACATACTTTCTTCCTATCATAAGTCTGCAAATGATGAAGGGTAACAACTGACTTAATGAGTTGCTTCATAAATTCCTGCATATATAGAGGTAAATCAGGGAGTCTAGACAATAGCCTAGGTTTCTTATCCTGCCAACTGGGCCTACATAAATGTAACCATTGCTCCATGAATGGTCTCCAAATAACAAACCCAGGTTTTAAAACCATCCCCAAGTTAAATATACAAACATAAAAAAAAAGGACTAAAAAAGAAAGCAATGGGGTGGAGCATAGAAACTCCACCTTAGCAATCGGGAGATAGGTTAATTCCCTTTAAAGAGGGTTCAAACAAGACCCCCAAAACGCTTGAAAAAAAAACACTAAAGAGCTGTGTCCAAACATGGGATGGTGGTGGAAAGATGTAGCTAATATATAAAAAAAAATAGGGACAAGGATAGTTTTAATCAACATGACCCTTTTTTTTCTTGGAAAGTTGCTGTCCTTTCCAATCCCCCACTATCCTAGTCCCCCTAGTCAAGGCCATGTCCCAGTTATAACCTGCCATATCACCAGGACAAAATAGCACCCCTAAAATCTTAATAGGTTCTCTAGAAACAAGAATCCCCACTATAATCCCATTATCTGGCACAAGAGTGGACCCAATGACAACCCCAGTACTTTTACTGTAATTAATTCTAGAACCAGAGATACTTAAAAAAAGGTGAATAGACTCTTGTAAGGCTGAAACAGAAAAGTGAGGGGGGTAAAAGTAACACCAAATCATCTGCATAAGCCAGCACCTTCTGTTGTGGCAAGGAAGGAGACACATCAAGACCCCTTAAAGCAATATTGGATTGTAATAATCTAATGAAAATGTCGATAGTAAAGGCATAAAGAGTAGGGCTCAATGAGCAACCCTGTCATACCCCTTTAGTAATGGCCAGTTTCTTTCCAAACCAGCCATTTACATTAGGTATAAGAACGGCTCCCTGATACATTGCCGATAGCCACTAAACAAAATTATACGGGATCCCAAAGGCCTTTAACACCAAAAATAAAAAGTTATGAGCCACCCGATCAAAGGCCTTTTCTTGATCTAAACCAAAAACAAAACCCTGTAAATGTCCAAAATTGCCCCTAGAAAAAAACCTCTCTAAGGTAAATAAGGTTATCCTGCTGTTTTCTTCCCTGAATAGCACAGGTCTGTGCTGGATGAAGAAGCTGTGGAGTAATCCTAGAAAGCCTGGCCAATAGAATTTTACTGAGTATCTTTAAATCAGAATTCAGAAGTCTAAGGGGATGCCAATTTCCAATATCAGTTTTGTCACCTTTTTTATATATGAGAAGTAAAATGGCCTCAGTCATAGAGGGAGCATAATTACCGGAATGCAAAATATAATTCAGAAGGATAACCAAAACAGGGCCGAGAGTCTGTAAAAAAGTCTTATAAAATCCTGCACTAAGACCATCCGTACCCGGGACAGACTGGGAGGCCAACTCATGGACAGCAGTGGTCACTTCATCTAAAGTAACGGCAGCTTCCAGATCATGCTGGTGTGCTACAGATAAACTAGGTAACTGTAAATCAGTCAAAATCCTGTTAATAACAGTGTCTTCCAAAATAGGGTCAGCAGCCAAGCTAGTAGACAAATAAGTCTCTACAACATCCAAAAGCCGGTGTGGGTCACTCACAAGGTGTCCATGCACATCTGTCAGGGAGGAAATAAGTCTGGAATCTACCCTTTTCTTACTTTCCCTTAAAGGGTCGAAAGATTGTTTGGACATATGTGTTCCGAACCTTAGTTCCTGGTCTAAAGACCTTCCCCGATTGGATTGCAAATCAACCATTTGCCTCTTTACAGTGGCAATAATATTACTATAGTCATGTGTAGTAGTTTCAGTAAGAGAGATAAGGTGTTGTAGTTGATGCCTCAGCTTTAAATATCCCATATATTCCTTAGTAGACTTAACATGCGCCTGACGTTGAAAAAAGTGTTTCCAGCTGAGTTTGGTATCATCCCACCACTCTAATATGGAATCGTAACATTCCAAAACTGAAAACCTGGCAGCCCAGTCTTTCAACCATAACAGCAGACATAGATGATGTGAGAAGACATCTGAAGGAAATGTTTGCAGCTGGTGCGATACAAGAATCCAGGAGCCCCTATGTTTTGCCCATTATGGTGGTGCGTAAGAATAATGGGTCAGTGAGAATGTGCGTGGATTATTGAACCCTGAACCTGCAGACCATCCCTGATCAGCATACCATGCCCCGTATACAAGATGCTCTGGACTGTTTGAATGGGAGCAAATGGTTCTCGGTGTTGGATCTTCGCAGTGGGTAATACCAGATCCCCATGGCCCTGGGAGACTGTGAGAAAACAGCCTTCATCTATCCATTGGGGTTCTATGAGTTTCTGAGGATGCCACAGGGGATATTAGGTGTCCTGGCCACTTTTCAGCAGCTGACGGAACATGCAGTGGGGGATATGAATCTACTGGAATGCCTGGTGTACTTGGATGATGTTATTGTGTTTGGGAGCACTTTGGAGGAGCATGAGAACAGACTGTTTAGAGTACTAGACCGACTGGAAGATTTCGGCCTTAAGCTGTCCATAATAAATGTCATTTTTTTCAGACCTCCGTGAAGTATGTGGGGCACATAGCATCCACAGAGGGAATTGAGACTGACCCCAGTAAAGTTGAGTCTTTGAACACTTGGCCCCAGCCCCACAATCTAAAAAAACTGGAATGCTTTCTGGGGTTCTGTGGCTACTACCGTAGGTTCATAAAGGACTATTCCAAGGTGATTCGCCCACTATTGAACCTCACCCAGGGTTACCCTTCTACGAATTGCAAATACAATAAAGGGTCCGGCCCCGGACCAGAAAGAGTATACTTTCACCCAGGTGAACTTTTCGGACCTCGCTGGATGCCTGACTGTGAAGCAGCTTTTCATGAAATCGTATACCAGCTCACCCATGCCCCCCCGTCTTCACCTATGCAAACCCCACCAAACCCTATGCGCTGCATACTGATGCTAGTCTACAAGGTTTGGGAGTGGTGCTGTATCAGGACCATGAGGATGGTTTGAGACCAGTGGCCTTCGCTAGCAGGAGTCTGACCCCATCCGAGTGAAACTATCCTGTGCATAAGTTGGAAGTCCTGGCATTAAAGTGGGTAATTGTCGACCAATTCAATGAACACCTATATGGGGTCAAGATACTGTGAAAACTGACAATAATCTGTTGACCTATGTACAGACTTCAGCCAAGTTAGACGCCACCGGGCATCGGTGGCTTTCTGCATTGTCCACCTATGATTATGCTGTTGAATACACGTCAGGCCTGAATCACATTGATGCTGACACCCTATCCCGAAGGCCCACATCCAAGAGTGACTGGGTTAGGCTGTCTGAGCCTGATGTCCGAGCTTTGTGCCAAAAGTTTGATAAAGATGAACAGATGTCTGCGGACACAGTGGACTGCTTAGTGGATTGCTTGGGCCCTACTGATACATGCATACCGGCTGTGTACTGTCACTTTTTGGCTCTAGACATTAGTGCACTACCTCAGTTCGACAATGACAGCATTCACTGGGCTCATTCCCAAGACCCTGTGATTCAGCCAGCCCTTGATGCCCTCTGTGCAGGGAAAGATGTGTCAAAATTGCATTCCTCCGATTTGAGAACTGCTTTACTGTTTAAAGAAGGCCCCAGATTGAAGCTGCTCAATAAGCTGTTGTACAGAGAGACCGTAGACTGAGGTGGCCAATTAGATAAGCAACAATTGGCCCTACTCACAGCTTTCAAAGATTTGGTGTTGAGGTCCCTTCACAACCATATGGGCCACCTCGATATCGACAGAACCCTCGACCTAGTTAGAGCACGATTCTACTGGCCCAAGATGGGGGCTGATGTTGAGCATCATGTAAGGACTTGTAGTCGCTGCCTGCAGAGAAAGGCCCTGCCTCAGAGGGCAGCCCCCCTTGTCAACATCACTACCAGTACGCCCATGGAACTGGTCTGTATAGACTTCCTAAGCTTAGAGCCTGATCAGCAAAACATTAATAATGTGTTAGTTGTTATGGATCATTTCACAAGATATGTACATGCTTTCCCCACCAAAGATCAAAAGACATCCACCGTGGCCAAGGTGCTGGTGGAAAATTTCTTTGTCAACTACGGAGCCCCCCCCAGTGAATTCATTCTGATCAAGGTAGAGACTTTGAGAGCTGATTAATCAAATAAATGCTCTCTATATGAGGGGTGCGAAAGTCAAGAACCACCCCCTTATCACCCGCAGGGAGACCCACAACCAGAACGTTTTAATCGCACCCTGCTAGACATGCTTGGCACCCTTCACCCAAAAGACAAGCATAAATGGAGCCAACAGATTAGCACCTTGGTACATGCCTACATCTGTACCAGAAGTGATGCCACCGCCTCATGTTTGGGAGAGAGAGGCTCGGCTGCCAGTTAATGTTTGTTTCAGGGTCTCTCCAGATGGGGTCCGAGCTGAAAATTATCTACAATATGTGCAAAAACTGAAATCTCAATTGAATCATGCATGCCAACTGGCCCAGACAATGGCTGCCAAGAGAAACTTAGCCAATAAAGAGAGACATGATAAAAGGGTAAAGGCCCAAGAGCTTCGAACTGGAGACTGTGTGTTGTTGCGAAATTTGGGACTGCATGGTAAACATAAAATTGCTGACCAATGGCACCATCTTCCCCATATAGTAGTAGGCAAGTTGGATGATTTACCCATGTACAAAGTACGGCCTGAAAACAACTCAAAAGCTGTCAAGACCATGCACCATAACCATTTATTGCCTATTGTCCAAGTTATGATTGAAGTTGAACCCCCTGAGATTGTTCCCCCTGGACCAGTGGCTCGTGCTGCTGCAAAACAAAGAGTCAACCTACCCCAGTGGTCATAGACTTGAGGTTTTCTCCACAGCAAGTCCAGAATGATAATGACTGTCAGTCCACGTCTGAGGAGAGTGAGTGCAACTATGCTTATTACCCCTCTTGTGAACTTAGTCAGCTGTTTTGAGGTAACCTCCTGATCAATTGTGGGGAAGAAGCTGGACCTTCTGGACTGCATAACCCCCCAGCTTCATCCTTGGAGCCAATGCTCCCTGAAAGTTAAATGCAAAGTGTCATGTCTGATGATATCGAGTCACTCTGTATGGTAGAACTGTATAATTTGTCTGAGCGAGGGGCCGATGATATGAGTCATTCTGGTGATATGCCAGAACATAAAGAATAGTTTGAGTGTGATGATAATTCCCTTCTAGTGCCAGAGTACCTCCCAAGTGAGCAAAGTGTCATAGAAACAGAACTTACAGAGCCAGAGGCTGACAGTGCTCCAAATGTGAACCTTCCTACCCAGGTAGAGGACCCACTCACAAGTAATGAAAGCCCCAAAGCTGAAAGTACAGAGACTGTGGTTATTCCCCACAGAAAGACTGGCTGAGCTAACAAGCCTGTGGTGCGCTTTAGTTATGATTCCCCTGGGAGGCCAGTGGATTTGCACCTCAATGTGGTTCACAAGGGGGTGTATGTTTCTCAATGCTCACTGCCCAAATTGAGCCTAAGTAACAATTCCAGGTTAATTGCCCTGCCCTCTAGGTATGGTGCCCCTGCCCCATCTAGCCCCAGGTTAGCTGATAGGGAAGGGCCCCCTCACATTGCTCAATGTACAGGAAGTTATTACCTGATTTTGTATGGCAGGATGTGTAAAGTACCTGTGTGAAATATGCTTATTGCACTGTAAAATGCAGAGAATGTGTATAGTAAAGGTTGAATATGTTGACTGATGCCTTAGAAGTTATAGGCCTAGTCTGCTAATGGTATTGATGTATGGTATGATTTGCAATTGCAGGTATTGTGATGGTACCAACTTGATGTGAACGCCAAGTTTTTCCAGGCAAGGAAGGGTGTAACCCCCCTACAAATGGGGGTTCCTGAAAAGTCTTCCAAGAGCTCATCTAATTGCTCGCTGCCTGGCTGGTGTTCGGCACTATAGTTGTTTAAATGTATTGCCAGTGAGTGCCTGTGTGGCCTCCATGGACTGTCGTTTTAAGGGCTGACTGTTTGCAGTAATAATTAATCTGGGAGGGGGGGGATTGAGTGTTTCCATGATGAAGTCCCGATTGGGCTGCTGAATAATTGCTCCGTTTCTGCCATCGCTAATTGCACAGAGGGAGCCCTGTGGAAAGATGTAACTATTTGCTGGAAGTCCTTTAGAGTAATAGTAATACTGTAGTTGTTCTAACCTGCCTTCTTTGCAGCAAAGACTGTCTGGATTATCTCCACCATTTTGGTCCTGAACTGCTGAATTGGACCAATTAGTACTTGGGGACTCTAAAATGGAGCCTGCTGAAATGGGGCTGTGTGGATTACAGGCTTGGGATTTGTAGTTTTGGACTGTTGCCGCCTTTCTGCAACAGAAGGGGGAGCTCTTACTGTGACTGACAGCTAAATCAACCAACCAAACCTTTTGGATCTAAGGGGAAATCCTCCGGGCTGTTTGCTGGCAAGGAAGATAGAAGTTGGAAGCTGAGAGAGGAACAGCTCGAGATATTCGAGCAAGAATCTGCGTAGTTTCGAGCGGGAGAACTGTGGGAGGGCTCAGTTGAGGCCTTCAAGTCTGCCTGTTGCTCTGAGAGAGAAGGAGAGTTAATTTGAGGACTAATTCCGATTCTGTGTGAACGAAGAAGCCACTGAAGGTGACCAGGCTCAACCTGCACATGATCGAAGATTGCGCTGAATGAGATCGGCCTGCCCGAATTCCCTTCAAAAAACTGCTGTGTGGCACTGAGATTTTAATGATTGTGACCAGGGAGTGTTTGGCCTGGTAGAATAAAACGTCTTTACATATAAATGTGCTGTGTACTGGAAGGGGGTCGTGATCTGGTTCCCCATGTTACGAACTGTGTTCTGCTAGCTAGAAGTGTGTCTAGTGCAAACGGACTGAATCCGCACTTAGCTCCATGAGGCTGGGCCTTGCCACGAGGGGCCTGCCATCCTACCCTGCTGCACAGAGAAGAGCCATCGACGAGAGATCTGCCAGGGGATCAGTTCCCGGCTCCACGTCCAAACAGGAATGACACCTCGGCGAATCGTGTGGGTCCTGCTTCTCCTGGCACTCCAGAGAGTTCATCTGCTGTCTCCATGCTTGTCCTGCCTGTGTCCTGCCTGGGGTATCATGAGTAATCACCAGGATAGCTCCCTGCAACATATAGCTAAATCAAAAGTGTGTCAACTGATCGTCTTGTTATCTTTTTCTTCATGAACTGAGCCCTCCGGCTCTGGATTACAATTACAGTGTGGTGCATGTTGTTTCTTTTCCTCACAGAGCCCCGACCAGCTGCAATGCTGGCCTACCCCGGGCAATGGTCCTGGCTAACCCACCTTCCCTCCACCTGGGTACCCAGAGAGTGTGACTGTCGTAGGGACTCTGAGTGCATGCACGGTAGTGTGAACAATAGAGTATTTAAGATAATTAATCTTATTATCCCTGCCCTTGTTCAAACCCCCCAGAATAAATCAGATCTGTTCTTTTTCTGCAATCCAACTAGACTTTGGTTCCAGTTTGTGCTCAAAGTATTGTACCGTTGCCATTTGTGCTATCTAACCTTGTTTTACAGGGGATCCTCAGGGTCGAGCTGGAGAAACAAACCCTGGTGGTAAGTGTAAACTGTGTGGGTACATGCAAAGCAAATCAAGGGTATTGTGAAAGTAATTATTGTGTGGGCCACTAGCAGGAACAGAGGGGGGTTACAGTGTCCTGGAGGGCTGTGCCCTGGCTAGTTTGACCACTGCCAACCCTGACCTCTGGTTGGAGACACCCATTTCAGAACTCAGACCCCTTAACCTGCTGGTAGCTCAGCAGACAGGGTTGGCAGCCCTTGGGATAGCGCCACCTAGGGGTTACATATGTCATAACTGTTTTCCTTTTTATCAGACTAGTCAAACCCTTCACATTATATGTTAAACTCTTAGACCCCGTTATAACTGTTTTGTCTCTCCAAATGGCAATGGATCAACCAAACTTCCCTTTTGGGGTCAGAATAATGCCCCCCCCCCAGTGGGGTCCCGAGAGTCACCAACCTTATTGCCCCAAAGATATTTGTTACGCAATTATAAACTAGAAAAACTAAGAACATTATGTAAACCTAAACTACTTCCAAGGCAGGGAAACATAAATATATGCTCCCTTTCTCTATATAGCAGGCTCTAAACAGGCCTCCCAGACAGAGTTGTAGTGGTGTCCGTTCCCCACTTTAGAGGGGCCACTACAAAGGCTACATCTTGCAGAAGGATCCTGAGCAAGGAATCTATCCTGCATCTACAACCCACTACAAATGTCATTATGAAAAATAACTATAAGCTCCACAGCCAGGACCTCAGCTCCCATCTATTCCACATATTTATACAGTACTCCACTCCCCCTGGAATCTGATTTCCAATAAAACAATGTGAAGAGTTCCAGTCTAGATAGGAATACATAAGGGAGGAGAGCGCAAGTACATCCCAGGGTAGATGTGATTTGAAAACTCATTATAATGGTAGCAGAGGTCTTCTATATTAAGGTCCTTGTGTAACTTAAATTATGCCTATCCCTCTGCAACCAGTCTTCATCACTATATGAAGGCACTAGAAAATATTAGTCCTCCCCATATCTTTCTCTGTTAATTAAATGCCTCTGTAACAACTCAGGATATGGTTACCAATGTTCACGCCACCCTCATTTATAGAAAAAAAGAAGAGAAAAAATGGGGGAAAGGGTGAACAGAACCCTGCCCCTCTCCTCCCAGAACATTGTTCCCAACCATGGTTGCCTCCCATATAATTTCTCCCCTTCCCCAAAACAAAATGCCCCTCATAATGACAGTCTCTCTTCTTGCAATATATGTGCAACACATCCCACAGTTCCCCTTTTCAGTATAATTTAGTACATATATAGAGCGTCTCTTTTCTGTCTAACCCTTTTTCTGTTGTAATATGTGAGGCTCACTTTCTCAGCCTGTGAATGGGAACCTGGGATAGATATGGGAATTAATGTCTTAAGGTGGTGTTTGAAGCCAATCAGATTATCATCTCAGAGCTATGGAATAGTCTCACTCTCTCAATGTCCCGAGAAACACAGAGCTATGGAATAGTCTCACTCTCTCAATGTCCCGAGAAACACAGGCTGACACTCTCAATTTATCATGTGGAAGAAACCCCCAAGGTAGCTATATTATAAATTGCTGATACTGATACAGGACATCAGAATGAAGATCCGTATGTATGGGGCAGCATTAAACCAGTCATACACCAAATGAAAGAGGAAGGACAAAACACCAGGTGGGAACAGTAGAAAAATATGCAAACAGCAACCCACCATTTATCTTTGGATTTATGTCAGTTTGCCTCCGAATGTAAAATATATGGGATCAGTGCTGAAAACACTACTCTCCCAAGAGTTTCTTATTTATTTATTTATTTGTAAAATCAGTTTACAACCTTTGAGCCAGAGGCTCGTTTCCAAAGGTACTTTGTCACATAAAGACATACATTGTGTTTTTGGTTACATAGCGTAGGTTTGCAAAACAATAGGCGTTCAACAGAGGCGCCACGTCACATTGTGGTCAGACAAATACATTTGGGTTACAGGGTACATGTAAGTTGAGAACAGGTTAACACAAGTTGGTATCAATAGTGAGCAATCTAGTAGGTAAACACTGAAACAGCTGGTACTGGCCAGGTTAAACATAAGCATGGTTGTACAGGAAGTGGTGGTGGGGATGGCTAGGTGGAGAGCCGCCCGAGGCGTGTCAAGAGAAGTAGAGGTGGAGGCAGCTTTCAGAGACAGGAGCAGTTACAGTGTTGATGATGTGGTTTCAAGGGTGGTTTGAACTTAGAGATGGTGGTGGCATTGGAGATGGGGCAGGAGAGAGTTAAACCAGGTTGGGGCTCTATAGCAGAAGGACCTCTGGCCACAGCTGGTTCTTGATCTGGGGACCATTAGAGTGGTCTTGTTGGAAGACCGTGTTGCAATAGTGGGAGGGCTCTGGTGGATGGATGCCGTTACCCCAGAGAGCCAGTGGGGGTTTTTGTGAGGAGACAGGTTTGGTATTGGAGCCGTTCATCCAGGGTAAGCAATTTGGCCTCAACATACAGCTGACAGGTGTGAGTGAGCCTGGGGGCACCAGTAATCAATCTGCAGGCTTTGTTCAGGGTTAAGTGAATTTTTTTGAGTGCAGTGGTGTCGGCAGCACCATGCACTGGTAGGCCATAGTCTACAAGGGACAGAACGGATGATGTAACAGCGAGCCAGAGAGCATTTGGGGGAAGGCAGGTTCTATGGTGGAAGAGAATGCCCAGCCGTTTGTTAGTGGCAGATGTTAGGGCATCGATGTGGTTGTGAAATGTGAGGGCTGAGTCGAAGGTAACCCCAAGGTATTTGTAGGAGCAGACTTGTTCCAGTGGCTGATTGGTACTTGGAAGGATATAGAGTGGGTGGTTGCTAGCTTTGTTTTGGGGGTGGGAAAAGAGCACAGCTTTGGTCTTTTTAAGATTGATGATGAGTCTGCGCTCCTTAAACCAGGCTTCGGCACTGTTGAAAGACTGCTGTAGGGTGTCCTGGAGGGAGATGGGATTGCAGTGGGTGGCAAAAAGGACAGCATCATCTGCATGCAGTAGAATTTTGCCAGGGCAAGCACTGGGCAGGGTGTTCAGATAGAGCGAGAAGAGAAGGGAGCCCAGGATGGAGCCTTGGGGGACCCCAGAGTGAATGGGACGGGTATCGGAGAGTGTGCTATTGATTTTTACACACTGCGATCGACCGTCAAGATAGCTTGTGCACTATGCTAAGGGGCCAGCCGAGAGACCAGTGTGGCAGAGTGCATTCAGCAGAAGTGGATGGGAGACGGTGTCGAAGGCCTTTGAGAGGTCGATGAACACTGCACCAGCTAGGGAGCTGGTATCCAAGGAGGAGTGTAGGAAGTTGGAGAATTCAATTAGGGCAGTGCTGGTACTGTGACCAGCATGGAAGCCATGTTGCTCTGGGCATAAGATGTTATGCTTAGCCAGATAATCAGTGATTTGAATGGCCACCACTTTCTCCAGGGCTTTAGAGAGGAGGATGGAAATTGGCGGTAGCTGTTGTGATGACCTGTCGCCCCTTTGTGAATTGGTGTGACTATGGCTGTTTTCCACGCAGTGGGAAATTGTCCCAGGCAGAGTGACTGGTTAATTAGGCTGGTGAGTGGGGCAAGGACTTCATCTAGCACCAGCCTGAGGATACTGGGGTCCAGTGAGTCACTGCCGGGACTGTTGCTATTCAAAGCTTTGATTAGGATGGGTCTGGCTTCCCGGGTGGAAATCTTGCAGAGGTGGAAGCTGGGGTGCTGGAGGATAGGGGGAGGTTGGTTGGGGGGAGGATCAAAGAAATTACTAGGGAGGACTGAGCTAAGGTCAGTGAAAGCGGTGTTGAACCAGTTAGCTATGGTGGCAGGCTCGGTGGTGGTAGTGCCATTTCTAGTGAGCTGGGATGGGGCAGGGGAGCGAGCTTTTCCGTTAAGTTGCTTAATATTATCCCAGAAAGTCTGGGCCGAGCCCCAGGAGGAGGTAAGGGAGGCCTGGTAATGGTAGACCTTGGCTTTCCTGATGGCCCATGAGCACTTATTCCGGGCTGCATTGTAAGCCTGCCTATCAGACAGACGACCCGTTTCAGTGGCAAGGTGCCAGAGGTTATCCCGATTCCTTAGTAATTGTAGAAGGGCTGGGCTAACCCAGGGTGCATTCTGTTTTTTGGACCGGATTTTGGTGAGGGGCGCAAAGAGATCTAGCCATGTTGAAGGTGTGAGTGAAGAAGGCGAGGCAGTGTCAATGTTAGTAGCATGATGAATGGGGACCAGTTTATCTGGGTGAGGAATACTTTAAGTTTTTCAGCCCACCAGGGGCGGAGCGCCTGGAGGGTGGTCTGGGCTTTGGGTTTGGGATTGGAGACAGCCCAATGAAATAGGATAGGAGAGTGGTCACTTAGGGAGTCTGGGAGGACCTGGATGTTTTGGATTTTATGGGGTCAGTTAGTTATAATAACATCCAGAAGGGTGCTGGTACCTCTCTTAGGGTTTATTCTTGTGGGCTGAGTGATGAGTTGCGTCAGGTCTTGGGCGGCAAATGAGTCTCTGATCGCAGATGAGGAGGTACTGAGCCAATTTACATTAAGGTCCCCAACTAGGATTTGCTCTGCCTTATGGTGGAGGTTGCCAGGTAGTCCGTTAAGATACCAGGGCGGGTGCTGGTTCTTTGGAGGAACGAAGCTGTGATGAGATAGAGAGGCTCCTAGAGGGGTCCGGGGTGAGTTTGAGGGTAGAGCCTGGGCCCCATTTACAAGGGCAGGGGTGGGGAGTGCGTGTCCAAGTATTGTGTCCCTAGTGTAGATTGCACAGCCACCCCCTCGTTTGCCTACTCGGTCCTCCCGGTATAAGGTATAGCCTGGGAGGGAAACAAATGAGTCAGGGGTGGATTTGGACAGCCATGTTTCAACCAGGGCTATGATGTCTGGTTGATGAGCCAAGGCCCAGCACTGTAGGGTGTCAAATTTCTTCAGCAGGCTGCATATGTTCATGGAGGCTACTTGAAGACCAATGGGCTGGGTGGGTGGGTGGGAGGGGGCAGGGCCTGGGTTGGGATGTATGTTCCCTGTTAGGAGTAGAAGGAGGAGAAGTGCTCTGGTCAGAGGGTGCCAGATGGAGAGTTCAGCCGGAGTGATAGGATGAGGAAGGGGTTTAGTAGAACAGGGGTGGGTAGTGCAGCACAGGCAGAGAAGGCTTGTGTGATCAGAGGCACAAGGGAGCTGGGGGAGGAAAGGTAATGTCTGGATGGGGGGTGAGGTGGAGAGGAGCATATGGGGTGTGTGGAGGAGGAGGGAGGGGGAGGAGCAGTGGTAGAGGAGGAGGGGAAGACAGGAGGGTAGGTAGGAACACTGGAATAGAGAGGCTGAGGGTTAATAGGGACAATAGGGTTGGTGGAAGGCAAAAGAAGGAGGAGGAGGAGAAGAGAGAGGCTGACGAGCAGGGGGTGCACATGCATAGTTGGTAAGGGTGGGGGAGCTGAAGTGAAGAATGAATGGGGTACTAGGATGATAGAGGGGAGATAGTAGTGAAAGGTCAGTTCTAAGCCTAGTTGCTGCTATGGTGTTGTGGCAGGGTTGGTGCCTAAAATGCACAGAGTAGTAGGTTCAAGTCTTGACCAGGGTAGCAGGAAGGAGCCCAGCCAGTGGCTGTAGCAGCAAGGAGTTGGGTTCAAGGTCCGCTGATGCACTCAGATAACACTTTAGCAGTGTCTGAGGGTTAGAGCGTTTTTAGAGTTTTGAAATCCTGCAGTAATAATAGACAGGTGTGCTAGCTGAGTGGTGGGACTGCTGACTTTGGAAGTGAGGGTGCAGGGTTCAAAGCCTGCAAAGGCAGCAAGAGAGAAGTGGTGGACTTATATTTTGGCAGGTGGGGGGGGGGTAAGAGATTAAAAGGCTTAGAAAGTAGGAATAAAATAGGTAGACAATGTGGTCCAGAGGCAGAGCTTCTGACTAGAAGGGTACTGGGTTTGAGCACAGGTCAGGGACAGAATGTAGAAAGTTTTTGTAATTCAGAGAAGGAGGGAGGGTTAAGAGTTTGAAAGTAGAGGTGGATGTTGGCCTGGTTCATCGGCTTAGTGGTTAGTCAGTAGACTTTGGACAAAAAGGTACTAGGATTGATGCTGGCAGGTGCTTAATGGTAGGCTGATGGGAGGAGTGAGGAGAGTAGGTGGTAGAATGATTCAAAGGGAACTGCAGTGACCTCTAGTGGATCAGCTTTCAAGCAGTGACTAGGAGGGGTAGAGAGTTGATAGAGGAGCTAGAGTGGAGAGTGCAGCGACCCCTAGTGGTAGGTGTCTATAAGCTGCAAATGGGAAAGTGGACACTTAGTAAAATGGAGGTAGGTCATGTGATGTAACACATGACCTGCCAGCAGCAATAAATGAAGTGCCTCACAACAGTCAGGCTGTAGTGCAGGACACTTTACCTCTTACAGGCTCTGGCAATCCCCGAATTCAGTCTCTGCTGCTGGGCTGAGTTCTGAAGGGAGTGGGCTGCTTCAGGGCCTATATAGGGAGGGGAAACAAAGGAATCTCATTAGTATGGAGCGGGCTAGAACAGGACCCTACTGCGCATGCGCCAACTACATTACCCACACAGTAGAAGAATGAAGAAGTCTGGCATGTGTCCACTAAGAAAAAGCTGAATAAAGCCAACTCTGCAGAGTGTCTTCTTCATCATGGGAGTCCATTCCTCGCAGTAGGCTTTTCCCGAGCTTGCAGAAGAGTTGTCCACCAGAGTTTGTTGTGCTACTGCTCTGTGTGCCCCTCTAGTGGTCCCTCTGCTGTAGGGTTCCGGGAATTGGGTCTGTTTGGTTGTTGAATTCTGCGTTCCAAAGCCATTCCATGTAACTTCAAAGTCTCCTCTGCTTCTGCTGGCATGGAATACATCTGCAGGCCATCCTCCCAGAAGATCTGTATTCTTGCTGGGTGGTGACCCACAGTAGAGTGAAACCATGACAGCGAAGCCCGAAAAAGGACCATTACAGTGACAGTTGCTGTAATGGTCTGGGTTTCACTGATGCGGTTTCTCCCGGTGTTCTGCTCCTTCTCCGAAACAACTCCTACCGGAAGGTGATTATATTTAAATGCAAGGGGTAGAGCGCCCCCGACAATAAACACTTGAGACATTGATGGCCCCTTGCCAAGTGTTGGCATTGTGCCATCACTGTGAGGGATGTCGGGGGAATGTCTGTCGACGTTTTGTGGCACTTCCTTGCTGGGTAAGGAGTTTGGAACCGTATTTGTTTATTTTTAAGCGCTCTCATAATAGGTCTATATTGCAGTCTGAGGCACTGAATTTCAGTGGGTAATCTTGATCTAAAAAAAGTTTAGCCCCGTTATAAGTAACTTCCCCCTTTCTCCAGGCATGCTACAATACCTCCTCTTTGACCTAATAACTGGCAAATTTCTTAATAATTGCACAGGGTCTGGCAGATGGATCTGAGGGCTTTTGTTGCAATGTTTGGTGCAAACGTTCGATGTGCACATCTACATTAGGAGCAGGAGATAACATGTCTTGGAGAAAATCTTGCATAAATAGGGATGTATTCCCTGTTTCTGAGCCCTTGGGCAAGCCAGACAGCCTCAGGTTATCTCATTTGGACCTTGCTTCCAAGTCCACACACTTTTCTTTCAACGCTTCTTTGTATTGCAAAAGTGATGCCATGGCCATATTCATCATCTTGGCCATGGTCTCCAAGTTCTCAACTTGATTTTCCATTTCTTGTATTGTAATATCTGAGTGGGCACACTGGACTGTTTGGCAGCATGGTATGGCCCCAATGCAGGCCATCGCCCGCTACCTGCCTCTTCGCTGCTCGCCTCACCGGCCTCCTGGAGCTTCGGCTCGGCTGAAAAGCTAAGGACTTCCCTCTCCAAGTGGGTGCACCAGACTGTTCAGCCACAACTCAGGCCGTTGCCCGCTACCCACCTCATCAGCCTCCTGGTGCTTCGGCTTGGCCAAAAAGCTAAGGACTTCCCACTCAGAGCGTGCGCACCGGACTGTTCAGCTGTGCGGTACACCCCCAACTCAGGCCACCACCCGCTACCCGCCTCATTGCTGCTCACCTCACCAGCCTCCTGGAGATTTGGCTCGGCCAAAAAGCTAAGATACTACCACTGGCTCTTGGATAACAGGCACCTTTTCTCCTGCTTCCTGATTGGTGAAGCAGTCTAGGTAGTGGCTTCTGACTGGCCCACCCAGCTGCCTGGTCCTACTCTCATTGGAGCTCCTTTACAGCTTTCTCCCAGCCTCCTATGATGACATTTCTTTTATTGTTAAATATTTTTACAGTCTATATTTTGTCTTTCCTCCCCAACCCCTCCCAGACCTCCTTTAAATACGCTCCAGTTACTCCCTCTTCCCTGTCCTTCCATCCTACTGGTTACATCTCCTCAGCCTCATCCCCGTCCTGTTTTAGCAACCCTACCCACCCACACCCATCTCAAGTCTGCACACTGCCTGTAACCTGGGCATTTATTATCTGCGCCCCTTCAACATGTCCTTAAACATTTTTTTACCATCACTACTTCTCCTCCTTCTCATCGCCTAGCCACCCCTGCACTGGTACCTCCTTCATATACTTACATTGCCACCCCACATCGTACAATATCCCAGGGAGTACTCTTGCTCACATCCCAGCACACCCCTGTGCACCCTTGCATGCCACCTGCACTAATAACTGGATTAACCTCCCCCCCTCCATGAATACCCCCTTCTCCTTCAGCTACTCATTTCCTGCAGTAACTCTCCCCCAAAAAGACCCTGCAGAAGGAGACAGCATTGGGCTGCTAAGCTCCTTGCTCACTATCTGCCCAGGGTGGCACTTCTCCTCCTACTACTCGCTGGGAACACTGACCCAAATCCCAGTCCTCCCACAACTTCCAGTCCCTGGCACAACAAGCAAGGCTTCCTAAAGCTGGCTACCATTAACATTTGTAGCTTATTACCTAAGCTCGATGTCCTCCAAGTCTGGGTGTCACAACATAAACCTCCCCAGATCAGCCTTCCTCCTCCTCCTGCTCCTGTCAGGCAATGTCCACCCCAATCCCAGGCCTGGCAGCACTGGTCCTCCCCCTGAAATCTCCTGGGCTGCGCATTGCTTCTATGAACATCTGTAGCCTCCTGAAAAAACTGGACTCTCTGCACTGCTGGGTGACTCTTCATAAACCTGATGTTGTTGCCCTTGTTGAAACCTGGCTGTCTCCCTCCACTCCTAACTCTCATGTCTCTCTCTCTGGCTACACTCTCCACCGGTTGGACCCGTGTCGGCAGGAGAGGTGAGAACTATGTCTTCTATTTGAAGGATTCTCTCGTGGGGCTACCACTCCCCCTGACCTCGACCATAAGGCCCAGGCACTTACTCTAAAGCTGTCCCCGGACCCAGCTAGAGGCCCATTATTCTAACCATAGCCTACATACCCCCAAGGACCAATCCCAGGCCCTGGGCCCACTAATTGACTACCTCACCTCCCTACCCAACTCGCGGACCAAATCTTGGTGGCGACTTGAATATAAACTGGCTCTGCCCCTCATCTTCCTCCCACCATGAGGCTTTGATTCAATTGACCTAACTCAACTGGTCTCACAGCCTACTAGAAAAACCTAGGGGGACAAGCACCCTCCTGGATGTGGTCCTCACCAACAGGCCAATCCGCATCCACAACATCCAAATCCTCCTGACTGCCTCAGTGACCACTCCCTGTGCTTTTCAACTGGGAAACCCTCGGCTCTCATCCCGGTCAAAACCACCTCTCGAAGGCGGCTTAGGCCTGGGGACTCATAGGCCTTAAGCGCTTCGCCTTGCCTACACTGATTGGTCCCTCTAACAGGGCAAACCAACATTGACTTGGCCCTGGGCTTCTGTAAGCACTTTCAACTTTGCCTGTGATATCTTTGCTCCCATAACTGCTAGGAGGTCCAAAGTGAAACATGCCCCTTGGATCACCCCTGCCCTTCTGTGGCAACTTAAGCAGCGACAATCTTTAGCACCTTGCTGTTGCTACTGGCGTTCAGCTGACAGGCAGTCCTATGCTGCTGCCCGTAACCAGTGCACCTGGGCCATCCATAAAGCAAAGGCGGAATACTACCAAGCCTCTCTTACCCTCCTCCTGGGAACCCCAGGTGCTTCTGGGACAACATCAAGCAACTGAATTGTCTCCCAGTCCCCTCTCCTTCTCTTCTCAACATCAATGGTACCGTCTCCTCTGACCCTGCCCTCATTGCCTCCCACCTCAATAACTCCTTTACTGACCTTAGCTCAGTACTTCCTAGTAACTTTTCAGTCCACCTCCTCCATCTGTACCACCACCCATTGCCCGCCCCTCTTTCCACCTGCGTCGTGTCACCATGCAAGAAGTTAGGCCTTACTTGCTAAAAGCCCTAAAAGGTAACACCATCGGTAATGACTCACTTGATCCCTGCCTTTTAAGTCAGATCTTGGATCAGGTCCTCTCACCTATTACATGCATTTTCAACAAATCACTCTGTCTCAGAAAATTCCCCTCTGCCTGGAAGATTGCCACAGTTACCCCTGTCCATAAAGGTGGTGACAGGACTCTTCCGGGTAACTACCGACCCATCTCAATCCTCTCCCCCCTCTCTAAGGCGTTAGAGAAAATTGTGGCGTCCCAAGTCTCTGACTACCTCTGTAAGTACAATGTTCTCTGCCCTGAACAACATGGGTTCAGAGCAGGTCATAGTACCAATACAGCACTCCTGGAATTTTCCAACTTCCTCCATGCCTCCTTGGACTCTGGTGCCCTGGCTGGTGCTATATTCATTGACCTGTCTAAAGCATTCGATACTGTTTCGCATCCTCTTTTGCTCTCCACCCTCGACCTAATAGGCTTTGCCTCAGGACCTGTTTCCTGGTGCACCAGCTATCTCTCCGTCCGCTCCCAATGTGTGAAAGTCAATGGTTCTCTCTCTGAAACATGCCCCATTCGCTCTGGGGTGCCGCAGGGCTCAATTCTTGGACCCCTACTATTCTCACTTTTTCTTAACTCCCTACCCAGCAGTTATGCAGGTAAGATGCTTCTCTGTGCTGATGATGCTGTTCTCGTTGCCTCCACAATGACCCCATGCTGCTACAGAACTCCCTCCAACTAGTCTTTGACTCTGCAGCTACCTGGTTCACTGAGCACTGACTTGTTATCAACCTTAAGAAAACAAAAGCGATGCTCTTCTCCCCCCAAAATAAGTACAGCAAGTTTCCCTTAGCTGTCCTCCACACCAATCTCGTCATTGACCAGGTGCAATCCTATAAATATCTTGGTATAACCTTTGACCCTGCTTTCATTCCATGGACATTTATCTGCCCTAAATTCTGTCAGCCAACTCACGTAGGCATTCTTTACCGGCACAAAAATGCCTCCCTCCTGATGCCCTCCGCCTGGCTGTCACCTCCTGTCATGTCTCTCATTGACTATGGCCTTCGGTCTATGGGTCAGCAGATCAGACTGCCCTCAACAAGGTTCATCTCACAGTAAATAAGGCCTGCAGACTTATCACTGGTGCTCCCAGACTCACTCACACATGTGAGCTGTACACCTGGCTACCCTACTCAACCTGGAAGAGCGACTCATGTATCAGACATGCCAGCTCACCTTTAAAGCCCTGCATGGCCTATCCCCATAGGCCTATCCAACTCCATTCGCCATACTGCACCGACCCTGATCACGCGTTGCTTGTCAAGAGCTACCCTAGTTATTCCGAGAGCCAGGACCTCACAAGGTCAGAGGGCATTCCCCTACCGTGCGCCCCACTGGTCTAACTCCCTCCCTGCCAGTGTCTCAAACTCTCTAACCTTAGCTTGCTTTAAGCCCAGGCTCAGAAACTTCCTGCTTAGCTCTCATAAATGCAACTGCCGCTAGCCTAGTGTAAAAAAAAATAAAATATATATATATATATATATATATATATATACTCTGTTTGACAATGCTCACTGTGAGCTCCCCCCTTCCTTTCCCTACTTATTCCTCCTCCCCTATCTCCCTCCCTTCTACCCCCACCAGCTCTCCCCCGACCATAAGTTTTGCACCTTTTGTTATCTTTAGCTCGTTGGAGATTGTACTCTATTGTAACAAAATTGTAATTGAACTGTAACTTTTTTGTTTGTAAGTACTGTGTCCCTTGTACAACTGTTCTGATGTCCTCTTTGTGACGAGGTACCTTTGTAAATGAGCCTCTGGCTCAAAGGTTTCTAAACTGATGTTTAACTAAATAAATAAATAAATAAAGATATTATAGCCCTAACTGAAACCTGGCTTTCACCGAAGGACCCTGATAATGCTGTATCCCTCCACGGCTATGTCCTATTCAGACTTGACTGAATTGATAAGTGCGGAGGGGGCTGTGCCATTTACTTAAGAGACATACTCCAAGGTCATGTCCTTCCGCAATCTCCCTCTGCCAACAGCTCTTAGCTGCTCACGGTAAAAATAATCATTGGCATCAGCGTACATCATTCACAGTGGTATCTGTGTACATTCCACCGTGTGATCAAGTATCAGGCTTCAAACTGATCACTGACTTTCTTGACAACAACCCCCATTGGGGAAAAACTATTGTAATGTGAGATCTCAGCATTAACTGGTTGGTGCCAGAAGCTGACCAGTATAAGGATGCCTTTGCAGCAATAGATATAACCCAAATGGTCACTACCCCCACCAGGGTCAACTATAAGACTGGCAATAGTACTGCTTGATCTGATCCTCACCACCCATCTCAACAGAATCACCAACACAGAAGTACTACCTGATGCACTAAGTGATCACTCTTCTGTTATCTACCAATGGTCCAACAAAGCTCTCAGATCAAAACCCACATTATCATACAAGTGAACTTTAAAAAGAGTTCAGCTTCCTCAGTTCCTTACTGCCGTCTATGATTGACTGGGCACCCCTTAACTCCACGAACAACATTGACCATGCCCTTAATTACTTCATTTCCCAGTTTAATGAAGTTTGCAACAGCTTTGCCCCTCTAAAAAAAGGAAATCAAGATCTTCCATCAACCCCTGGATTACCTCTGAGCTAGTCACCATGATGCAAAACTGGGATAATATATGGCACCGAGCTATGGCCTCTGGGCAACAGCCTGACTGGCAGTGCTATAAAGCTGCCAGGAACAAGTACACCCAGGCAATATGTAGTACCAAACAAGTCTACTACAAACAGGAACTTACAAACTCTTGGGGCAACAGCAAATTCTTCTGGGAGAATGTCAAGAACCTCACGGGGAAACCTATCAAATCCTCCCCCACTATGCTTGAGGTTAACGGCTCCACAGTCCAAGAACCCCAAAGTAATAGCGGACACGTTTAATCTTGCCTTCGCAGATCTCAGCAGTGTCCTTCCCCCAAACGTCTTTGATGACTCCGCCCTGCCCTGCTCTAAAGATAGATCCCACCTCCCTAGGAATAACTCACCTTTCTACTTTAAGAGGGTATCCATTGCTGAAGCCAGGAAATACCTTCAAAAAGTCCTAAGTACACCTAGCTTCAGCAGCAACGCCCCTGACCTTAAACTTCTCGCCCTCTCCCTAGACATTATCTTACTCCCCCTCACCAAACTCCTGAATCTTTCACTCTCCTTTGGACAGTTCTCCCAGCTCTGGAAGTCAGCTATTGTCACACCTATGCTTAAAAGTGGCAATAGAGCCCATCACACCAATTACCGCCCCATCTCTATCCTCCCTTCACTTTCCAAGGCACTTGAACGTATTGTTGCAGACCAGTTGTCAGAACACCTCAACAAATATAACCTACAGCGTCCTCAGCAGCACAGTTTTATAAAAGCCCACAGTACTGCCACTGCTCTGCTTGAGTTCACTACCCAAATACATAAGGCTCTAGATGCAGGCAGTCTTCTGGGTGCGGTGTTCATTAATCTGACAAAGGCTTTTGACACCATGAATCACCAGCTCCTGTTGCACTCCCTCTCTGCCTATCAAATGATACTACCAAGTGGTTTGAAAGCTACCTTTTGAACAGAAATGTTTGCTCTGGTGTCCCCCAAGGCTCCATCCTTGGCCCACTACTATTTAGCCTCTTTATTAATAGCCTTCCTGCAGCATACAACAATAATATGACACTCTACACTGATGATGCATTCCTCTTTTCCACCCATGCTGACCCCGTCTGTCTCATAGGATCTTCAGATGAACTTCAGTCTAGCAGAGTCCTGGTTTAAACAGCACAAGCTGTTGATGAACTACAAAAAAACAAAGTTTATGCTGTTTTGCAGATTGCACAACAAATTCAGAACTACTAGCCTAGCTAGCCTTAACAAAACTCATCAACCGCTTGATCAAGTGCAGGAATTTAAATATTTAGGTATTACCCTTTATAGCACTATGACCTTCAACTCACATGTCCAACATGTCTCAAAATCTATAAACTCTAGAATAGGGGTCCTCTACTGCCATCGTCATTGCCTGACAAATGAAGCCATACATGTAGCTATTACCAGCTCTGTCTTGTTCATCATTGACTATGGGCTAGTTTTCTATGGGGCTACCGCAGATACCATCCTTAAGCGAATCAGGACAGGCCTCAACAAATGCTGTAGACTTCTCACTGGTGCAGGCAAGCATCTACATATCTTTACTCTCTACAAGCACGCTAATTGGCTCAATCTACATGGTAGGCTTGTTTATCAGTCATGCCTAATGGCAAAAAAAATCTGCCTTAACCTTACACCACCAGCCATGCCTGCCTTAATGTTACCTGCTGCCAACTCACGTTTCACATGCAGTGCCCTCAAAGTGCCGTATATCGTCCCATTCTGACATACCTCCCAAGCCCAACTTGCTTTCTACACTAGGGCCCCTTCGCTGAGAAATAACCTTCCTCCTGAAATCACTGCTGAGAACAAGCTTGGCCCATTCAAATGTAAAATCTGTCAGCTCCTCACTGATACTAACAAACATGATTGCTCCACTTAGGCCTGCGTCGCACCTTCTCCTCTCAAGCTCAACGTGCATTCTCCTCTGGGGCCCCTTAGCTGCTGTTTAGCCCTCCTCCATCCCCTCTCCCAGCCCTACATAGAAATATAGAAACATAGAATTTGATGGCAGATAAGGACCGCTTGGCCCACCCAGTCTACCCATTTCCTTATCTAGTGGATAAGCTGCAGATCCTAGTTAATCAGCAGCCTACTTCTTCCTACCCCCCCCAGAATTGCCTTATGACTATCCCATGCATGCTTGAATTCCACCACTGTTTTTGACTCCACAACCTCCTCCAGAAGGTTGTCCCATGCATCCACAACCCTCTCTGTGAAAAAATACTTCCTTAAATTACCTCTGAGCCCCCCTCATCTTCAAATTGTGCCCCTTGTTCTAGCACACCTCTTTTTGAAAGATGCTACCTCTTGGACTTTGTTGATTCCTTGAGGTACTGAAAGTTTCTATCATGTCCTCCTTTCCTCGAGGCTATACATATTAGCTCCTTAAGTCTCTCTTCATATGTCTTCCGGTGCAGACCCTGCACCATTTTAGTTGCCCTTCTCTGGACAGCTTCCATCCTGTCTATGTCTTTGCAGAGATTGGGTCTCCAGAACTGCACGCAGTACTCCAGATGGGGTCTCACCAGCTGTCTGTACAGAGGGATAATAACTTCCTGTTTTCTACTGGTGATGCCTCTCCCTCCGTCTTACCCTCCCCCTTGCCCCCCTACCCTACATGTCCCCCTCCCTCCTCCTGCCTACCTCTCCCTCTTCTAATGCATCCTTACTCCAGTCCCCATCTCACTTCCCCTTTTTATCCCTCCTTCCTCTATGCCTCCCCCTTTTCTTTACCTCCACCTCCTCCCACCACCCCCATATTCCTAGACCCTCCTCTTTTCCTTCCTCCTAGCCCACCTTGCACTTTTTTGACCTCTAGCACTTGTGACAAAGTCAACACCCTGACTGCCTCCCCCCCATGGTATCCCCCCACACCCCTAGGTCAGTATGTTTGCACCTACTTATTGTATACCTGTTTCTCGTCTGCACTGCCTAAACTGTCTCTGTCATTGTACTATTCTTGAAAACCCACTTTTGTATTGTATTCACCCCGGTTGTTTTTTTTTTTTTTTACTCTCCTGCTGATGTGGAACCTTTGTAAACAAACCTCTGGTTCAAAGATATTTGTAATCCTAGTACTCAATAATTAAATAAATAATATCTACTCCAGCAAAGTGATCATGTATTTTTTGAAACTCTATCATATTTTCCTTTTGGGATGCCTTAATCTTATTCAAAAGCATCTCAAACCTATTCCGTGTCAGTTTTTCATCCCCGTGGTCGGTATCATAGGCCTGACCGAATAATCCCGCAGGAGAATAGCTGCGGCTGCATTCGGAGGCAAGAACTCTGAATAGAGAACCATCCATCATCAGGTTTCCTTTTTCAGTGCTAGGTCTGTTTGGTTTACTCTCTCTTCTATCCTTTGTGGGCATATTTCAGGATTTTGTAAGGTGCAATTTGTAAAGAAGAGGATTTTTATTCCCGGGCTGAGAGGGTGCTCAGTCCTCAAGCTGCTGCCGTAGCTATGACACAACCAGAAGTCCAAAGTCCTCTGCTGTTTCTGCTTCCGGCCCTTTCTCTGGCAGTCTATTCCTGGCATCAACCACTCATTCAGTGAAGTTCTACTTCTTCACATCCCTCCTAACCCCCAACCCCCACCTTCACTGCATGCCCTCTGGTTCTGATGCTCTTCCTCCATGACTGGTTCTGAATATCTTTACCAACACTCTAACCTTGAGAGTCTACTACAGGCTGCTGTGTGTGAAAAGGCAAAATCAACCTTTCTGTAGGCACCTTTGCTGTAGGCACGACCTGACAAGGATTCCAGGAAAATCAACACACTTGGTAATAATTATAGTCTTCTGCCAGGTGTGGCTATGGTGAAACAGCAGTTGCAAATAATGCAGCAACCAGATCCCTGGCAAATGCAGGCTCTACCAGAAGGTATGCATGGTTAAGAACCACAGGTTTATCTGTGACTCTACTGAAGAAAGCTGCTGGCTTCCCTTTTGAAAGTACCTCTCTCATTGGAGATCGGACAGAGAGCTACATGAATAAGGCTGAGAAAAACAACCTTGTAGAAAAAGAACAGTCCTGAGGGCACTACAGACCCTATTGCAGGGAAGGTATTGTGTGTGTGTGTGTGTAAAATCAGAGAGAAAAGATAGATTTTTAAGGAAGTTTAAAGAGTAGCTGGCCTAATTGCGGCAGGTAAGTCCCACAAGAGTACTACCATCCTCAGGGTCTAAGTAAGTGCTACAGTTTAAGAAAAATCACAGAGCCTCCCTCTTGCACACGTCTGCATTTAATCTCAAGCACATTTACACCTAGTCCTACTAGCAAATTACCCTTACTGGGCCGTGCCCTACGATGTTGAGCTCTTGTTGTAATATAGATATATATTATACTCATTGTATGAAGCTTAGAATGGATGTAACAGCTGTCATTAATGTTAGTAACCCAACGTATTTGTATGTATGAATGTTTAAAATCTGTTTCCTTTATCTCTCAATTTAACTAAATCTGGGTCACCCCTGAAAAAGTGACACTAGTCCCTGTGGGCCTACCAGGTCAACAAAATTCAATAAATAAATAAATAATGAACTCACTGGATAAAAGCCTTTGTAGTGCCAGCTTGTATTCAGTGAGCTGTTAAATTTCCAATTGTAGCTCCACCCCTAAACAGCACTTTGAGGATGCTAAGTGAGGGACAAGGTCACAGCAGGTTCAATATAAGGTGTAATAGAATGGGGAGGGGGCAATTTATAGTAATTTTAAACAACATAGAAGTCCATCTTTTATGTGGGGGGTAGTATATTATATATGGTACCACAGAACCAAGCTAGCTCTGTGTGGCTGAGCTGTGGGGACCACTCTGACATGCTGGTGAATGGAGACCAGGATTCACATCCCGTGTCTGGGCCATCAGGAGCAGAGACCAGCAGGGAGGGTACAGAGCATCCACCTAGACACTCTCCTCTTGGGGTGGGAGGCTCTGGAATGGTGATCCATCAGCAGCACCTAGGAGAACCAGGTAGTGGTGCCAGTTATAGTGCGGGTGACCACATGATGTCAGGCACTCCCCTAGGACAGTTGCAAGTTGGTGCCATTACACTTGGGAGGAGGATGAGACACAAGGGAAAGAAAAACTCCCACTGGAGTAGCATAACAGGCCAGCCATGCCCACAGGATGTACATGTAGCCCTGACGCCGTGTCTAAAAGGGCTACTACCCCTGCCTTGTCAGCCGGAATAAGGTTAAGGGGCCTGGGTTACCATTTAGTTGTTACAGGTGGTTCTTTCCCAAGAATAACATAAAGAGCATGGTGCCCCCACCCAGAGTACATATTAAGTGGGTAAGATATTTAGCAGTACAACCCTTGAGATGCTGTATCAACCCACCTCCCCACATAGTCGCCCCAGACATGGAATGCCATAAACCAAAATTCAAATTTTTTACACTTTGGAATTAATGACTTGAACTAATAATATGCTCACCAAATAAAATATGCTCTTAAGTCAGAAGTTTTTCCAAAATAATTTAGCACCAGTTTATTTACAGGGGAGGGTTAGGAAGGGGTATCTGGAATAGAATTTAAATGAGTTGAACCAATTGGTGGCGGCAGGGGTGAGACCAAAAGAATTATATTTTTGTGTGAGAAGGGCATGAGAAATGGAGTCAAAAGCTTTGGCCAGGTCAATGAAGATGGCAGCTGTGACAAGGTCTTTGTTTATAGTTGATTTGATAGTGTCAGTGAACCAGAGCAGAGAGGAGACAGTGGAATGCTCCTTCCTGAAGCTGGACTGGAAGGGAGAAAGACTGTTAGTGGTTATTCTATGTTCCAGGGGTCTTGAGTAGATTAGAGGCTCTTGGAGCTTGGTGAGGGCCGGCAGGAGAGTTATGGGTCTATAACTGCCAGGTGAGGTGGGATCCTCACCCTTATGTAGGGGAAGCACTTTGGCCAGCTTCCAGGCTACGGGGATGGAGCTGGTAGAGAGGGAAAGGTTTAGGAAATGAGTGAGGGGGGCTGCGGTGTCCAGGGCAAAGATATGTGGCATCTTGGGGTGGAGACCATCTGGACTGGCTTTGCTAAGATTAAGCACAATTAGAGCCTTGTAAACCTCTTCTAGGGAGATTGAGGAAAAGTGAAACCAGGCCCTGTAGGGTTAGGAGAGTCAGAGGATGAGGGGATGGGGTGATCAGGGAGGGCAGGTAAGGGACCTATAGAGCTGGTAGTGTGAGTGGTGGTGGGATGCGTTAAAAGTTGCTCAGAGTTTGTCTTGTGATTTATAGAGGGAGAGGCGGTCCAGGGTAATCCAGGGGAGGTGGTGGCATTTTACTCTCATCTTTTATAGGGGGGCATGAGTGTTCCAAATTCAGGTGAAGGTGTCAGAGAAAAGTTGGGGAGCAACATCAACGTTTAGGGCAGAATACACAGGGGACCAGTCTGCGTAAGTTAAGTCCAGGAGAAGCGAGTTAGAGCCCAGGGTACAGAGAGAATGATACAAAATTTATTTATACTGGTTATACTGGTTTAACTGGACAAAAGAAGGCTATTACAGCCCATCGAGATTGTCCCCCACAACAGTAGGTCAGTCATCTTTCTCATTTGTTAACCAATTATCCAAATTGTTTTTAAAGGTTTCAGATGTTTTTGAATTTACTATAAATTCAGGAATCTGATTCCACTTCTGTGGTACCCTAACACTGAAGAAATTATCTCTTTTATTAGTATTAACCCTTTCAACAATTAATTGTTTATTATGTAGTCTGCTAACTATACTTTTTTTGCATATGTTAATCCACAAAGTTTCATTTGCAATGGACATTTTAATATATTAAATAAAAATAGCAAATCACCTCTTAATCGTCTTTGTTTTAAGGAGTGTAAACCTGTTTTATTTAAACATGAGTTATATGAATCATTTTTAAGTCTAGGAATCATCTTTGTTAATCTTGTCTGTACTTTCTCCAGTCTATAAATGTCCCTTTTGAGGTATGGACTCCAATAAGGGGATCCATAATCCAAATATGGTCTAATATATGATCTATAAAAGGTGACTAAACATTGTTCCAGTTTATTGACAAATGTTTTTTTAATCTGTTTTAACAACACGTTAGCTGAATTTGCAACTCTATTACAATGGGAATCTGCTGATAATTTATTATTTATTAAAATTCCCAGATCTCTTTCACATTCAGAGTATTTGATTTGTTTGTTATTTAACCAATATGTATTTTTGGGGTTTCTAGTCCCAAAATGCAAAACCGTACACTTGTCTGTATTAAATTCCATAAGGTTGCTTTTTGCCCACTGTTCTATAGTTTCTAGGTCTTTCTGAAGAGTATTCTCATTTATGGGGGTATCCACTCTCCCTACTAACTTAGTATCATCAGCAAATTTAGCAATGAAATTACTAGAAGTTATATTTAAATCATCGATAAAAAAATTAAACAATGTTGGATCCAAGACCGAGCCCTGGGGCACACCACTAGTCACTGATAGTGGATCTGATAAAAAATTGTTGACCCTGACCATCTGAGTTCGTCCATGTAACCACTGGGATACCCAGTTTATTATATAGGCTAAAAATCCCAATTTACACATTTTCTCAATGAGCAAAGAATGGGGCACTTTATCAAAGGCCTTGCTGTAATCCAAAAGTATAACATCAGATGGAATATGGTTATCCAGATACCTACTAATGTTATTATAAAAGGAAATAAGATTAGTGGTACATGAGAATCCAGTTTTAAAGCCGTGCTGTGTGGGGGATGATTGGGGAAATTCAGTTTTTCTCACACAGTATATGATGCAGTGGTTGCTAAGGGCGTCGTGGAGTACACCAGCATCAGAAATGCGGTGAGGGTGGGAAGTGAACACCCAGCTGAGGAGTGTGTGTTTTGAGGATTTGGGATTCAGACGAGTTGGCTCACAGATCATCTGTGAGAGGTTTAACGATTCGATTTTGTGAATGGAGGGTTTAGTGATTGCGGAAAGCCAGTCCACATTAAAATCACCAAGCAGGATGGGCTCACCTCTACTTGCATGAGTAGAGATAGCAGAGATGCAATCAGCCAGGGAGTTGTGCTATTCTTTGGGAGGGCAGTATAGTACTGCTATGTAGATAGGAAGGGTGGAGGGGAGGGAGAGGCAGATGATTAGAAGCTCATGAGAGGAGGGATGGGCGTCTTGGAGGGAGACAGAGCATGGGAGGGATTCCCTGGTGTAGGTGGCCACACCCCCCACCATGTTTACCATGGTTCTGGCGAAAAAGGATGTAGTCAGGGATTGGGAGGGAAGTTTCTGCGATCCTGTCCGATAGCCAAGATTCAGACACACACAGGACATCAGTGGAATGTTGGGAGATCCAGACCTTTAGGTCATCCATTTTGGGAAGAAGGCTCCTGGCGTTAAGATGAAAGTTGTGTAAACCCTTGGGCTGTGTAGGGGGAGTTTGGGAGGGGGGAGGACCATGGTTTACTTCAAAATACCCAGAGTGGAGAAGAAGAAGAAGATAAAGGGACAATTGGGGAGGATATTTAGCCCTTTTAGGGGCACGTGAATGGTGGGGGGGAGAAAAGAGACAGGCACTGTGGAGAGGGACTCAAAATTTAGTGAGGGGGGGTGGAAGCAATCTAGGATGGGCAGCCAGAGGAGGGGGGAAGAGAGGAGGAGCAAACAGCTGGGACGTAGAGTGAGGAGGGTGGAGGGAGGGGGTCCTGGTTGTGGTCGGTATTCATACTTGAGCCAGCTGGCGGGCAGGCAGAGGAGCAGCTCTGTGGGTGGCTACAGCCCCCGGTTGTGATGGTAGCCCAAGGGGAAAGTGATAGGGTAGCTGAGGAAGAAAAGGAGAAGGGAGGATTTAATAGGCAAGCTGTGAGGTGGAGGAGCAGAGACCTCAAATTACAGGTGCTTGCTTTTAAGAATAACTTACAGTGAGAGCCTTCTGAACAACACGTACCACCCTATAGTGCCCCTTCACCCATGAAAATATCCTAGTGCCAACCCTGCTTACTAATTGGCCAAAACCTGCCAATTCAATGTAAAATCGGCACCATTTCTTTCTCTCTCTCATTTAATGAGAGACAGCTCCCCATCTATCACAACACTCATTTTTTTCTTTCTTACACGCTTGTTTTTTTTTCTTTAGAGTGACGCCAGCTCGACACCTTTCCCCAACCCTGTTAGTCTCTACAGTTAAAATATTACAAATAAAGCAGCTGATTTCTACCTACACAGCAGCTTACAGGTCCCACAGTTCCAGTGGCCGAGCTGATCGATGGTGCTGCTTCTCATTTCTTGCTTGCTCTCAACCCCGCCACCTAACACATTCACCTCTGACCGCTCCCAACAGATGAACAGGTAGCACAAAACAATGGCAAGCCACAAAGACACAACTCCATATAAAAAGAAATAAAAAACAAACAAATGAATCGTTGTGATGCCTGTTCAGTTTTCTCTGTACTTCCGAGTGTGACATCATCGGGCATCCTCGAAGAAATCGCTGCATCTGCTTTAGAAAAATTGATTGCAGGATAAGCAAATGTGTCCTTTTTTTAAACATAAACATGATACCAAGACAGTGCTGAGGAGACATTTACTACAGACTCAGTGTCTTCATCTGGACATGGAGATGGGGGAAGGGGGATACATACAAGACAGTGGCTGGGGAGGGGGACAAGAGATGGCACAGCACAGAAACAGGGATTACTTTGTCACACAAACCTTTAAACTTCATTGTCAATATATTTTTTCACATCTTTTTCTGAAATTTTTTAAAATCTCACATAAAAATGCCACAGTGCCTATTTTCTAAGCGCCATATGATCAATACTGGACCTTACAGGGGCTATTAGGCCCTCTGCCTGCTGCGTCGAGCCTCATTACGCCCCTAGCTCGGTCAGGTATTGCCCAATACCACCCACCGTGTCAGGTATTATTGCTTGCTTAGAGGTTATCATTTTATTTTCATTCAGAACAATCATATCCTCTTCTAAATTTCCAGACATTTTTCAATACTTGCAGCACCAATCCTCTAACTAGCTAACTGCTGCAGATGTACCCCATTACAATGCCCAACTGGTACGAGTTCCCCAGCTCAGATAACCCCCAACACTTTCTGGCCCTGGGTACGCAGCACTCTGTGTGTTGCAGGCCTGTGGTTGGCCGGTGTTGGTGCACTTTAAACATAAATCAGCTTTTACCTTTCTTCACTATGCCATTGGGCATAAACTTGAATCAACTATTTACAGTCCCAGGTTCAGGTCAATCCCTGCGTCTACTCACAGTTCTGCTGACAGTATTGGGTGGAAATGGTGACTGCGCCTCTGGGGAAGTTGGAGCAGCTGAACTCAGAAACTTGGATCTAAAAAGACTGGAGATGTGGAGCAGGCACTCTGTAGTTGGAATCTTCCAACTTGCTTGAAGGTCTTGCAGCTTGTCCCCTTCAGCCTGCTTTCAGGCTAGATGCACAGCAGGATGCAAGGCTTTCCATGCCACAGAAGAACCCAGACCCAGGAGTGTCCCCATGGTCTGGCTCCCCAATGGATCAGAGTGACCTACTACTCAGGCACATGTTCAAGGCTCCCTGTGGCCCCGTTGACCCAACTTGATAGGAGTTGGCTGGTTCCCTACCTGGCTCCAGGTACAGATGAGCAGGACTTTCAAGTATTTTTCAGCTTCATATCGAGATGGAAGTTTTAGATTTTGAGGTTTAGCCACCTCTGATTATGCTCAAGACATTCTTCAGCCACCCTACCATCATGGCAGCCATGGCCCTTTGCTGACAGCACAGTCTCCGGGCCTTCATTAAGCATACCATCCCAGTGAGACTTCTGAACTTAGCACTGACCAAACTCCCTCTTACTGGATCAGTCCCTTGATGCAGACATTTTCTTTTTCCTCACCATGCAGGTGCTAATGAACAGCTTCACCATGGGCTCCTAAACTTTGCTCTAACCAAACACCATTTCACTCTACCAGTCCCTTGATGTAAACAATTTCTCTTCTTTTCCTCACCATGTAGGTGCCAATAAACCTAAAGAGTCTCTCTTCTCACTTTGTGGGCTATGTGGTTTTATTGGCCAAGCCTCCGCATGTCCATGAGTCTCCCATACCTAGTTTCCTTACACCAAAACCAGTCCTTTTTCCATTAATCTATTTTTCAAAAATCAAAACCATTTCCTTGAGCCCTTTATCCCTTGTTTCTCTTCACTGTGGTGTAGACAACATTCAAACTTTCCTTGCACTGAGAGCTCCGCAGCCACCAAGGGGATCTCTGTATTCCATAACACAAACTTTCCTCTCCAGAACCTTCCAGCAGTACTCCCCTCTGCTGAACCATAGCTGGGCACTGCAGCTCTCTTTCAGCTGAACTGCAAACTTCACTCTCTGAATCAAACTTACTCCAAATGGGGAAAGG
Organism: Neoceratodus forsteri; assembly: GCA_016271365.2. Lineage (NCBI taxonomy): Eukaryota > Metazoa > Chordata > Ceratodontiformes > Ceratodontidae > Neoceratodus > Neoceratodus forsteri. The sequence continues at coordinate 72,384,853 of JADMNL010000027.1, read as the reverse complement.
CAGACCCACAGGTCCTGGGGGACAGGTAGCTGGCAGTCCCTTGGCAGGCCCTTTTCTTGCCTTGTCACCCCATATTTCTTCTTTGGGGCTGGACCCCCCCCTACCCCTGGAAGGACTCCAGCCAAACTTACCCCAGATCCAAACAGTCTCTGGATTGTGGGAGCCCTCTGGCAGCTCTCCATTGGATGAAATCACTGTCCTTGAGAAAAATTAATATGCATTAGGCTTCCTCGATGCCTGACTGGCTGGGTAAAAGGGCGCAAAGAATTACCCAGGTCCCCCTCCCCCCCCCACAAGTCCTACTGGCAAATCCTGGAACTCCGATTGACTGTACAATGGTCACCTGGCTGCAAATATGTCTGCCGAAGTAAACAGTTTATATGCAGTCCCACTATCGTCCCAGTTCAATGTCATGGTGCACCCAAACTAAATATTTTTATTAAATTATTTCCACATAGAATTGTAGCCGCCCCTTTTTCCCCTTTCACACCATTTCACTCTTTAACATTTTATTTAGCCCCCTTGCCTGTTGCTAGCACTGTTTTACACTACCCCTATGCACTAGCCAGGCTCAGCTAATTATTATTCATGCCACCTCATTACTTTTTAAATTTGCACCCTGTGATCCTGAAGTGTTCATTGGTGCTTCTTAACAAAAAGATCTGGCCACTTCTAATGTGCCACCTCCATACTTCTGGTCCCTGTATTGCCCAACTAGGGGACCAGGAACACTGGAGAGGCACCCAGACAGCTGCAGGAATGGCCCAAAACCACAATGCGCTCCTGCACATACGTGGACCACCTGCCCTGCACCAAAGTGCACAACAGAGTGGTGGCTCTGCAGTTTAGCTCCTCCGGACCCATTTCCACAGCATAACTAATGTGAGGCTAGACGGAGACCTCAAGGGCGAACAGAGAACTTGGGCCAGGAGCTGAGACACTATAGGGGCAAACAGGTGAGCCCTAATGGGGCAAGCAGGTAAGCCCTGGACAGGGGGTTACACATAAACATTCCATCCCCTCCCCAATCATTATGATGCCACCATATCCACATCTTCCATCCTCTGACTTTCCAGCAGTCATATGAAAAGGGGATCCAAACCTTGGGAGGAGGAGGACATGTGAGGTTCAGTGGTATGGCCAAAGGTGCCTGTAATTTAAGAAATGGAGGGCCTTTGCACCAATAGTGAAGAGCTGGGGTGGGACATAGATCTGCAGAGAGGGACCAGACTTATAGCCGGGGAAGTGGGGCCACATAGAGCAGAAGAAAAAAAAAAAGAACCACAAAACCAGTACTTGGTTACTACTTTAAATAGAATAAAAAATAATCATAAGTAAACAAATAGAAGTAAAATTACAATAACAACCTCAGAGCTGATAATTTCATTTTATTTAGTTGTTTTTATTTATTTTAATTACTTGAGCAGAAAGCCACACTGAGCTGAAGTTCATTTCCAGATGCATCCTGGGAGAAAGGGAAAGCGATGAGGTAGAGAACCAAATAAAGTAGCTGAATATACACGAATAAATGTGAACAAAGGAATAAAACATAGTGGTAATTAACAAGGCTTTACAGTAGGAGGGGCAGCACAGACAGGCATAGTGGATACAAACAGGAATTTGCAACAGATACAGTAAATAAGTGTTGCCAAGCTACATTGGGAGCAATCCATCTGGATAACAATTGATGGTGCATGCTGGCATGAGCAAAACACAAGCATGACAAGGGATGTTGGGACAGAGCCAATCAGCAACAATCTGCAACAGACAAAAGGGGGTGTGGGAATAAAAACTAGGAGGGGGCAGGGGTGGGGAAAGGAGGAGGAGGAGAGAGGGGAGGAAGAAAATTGGAGGGTGAGGATGGAGAGGTTAGGTACAGGACCAGATATAAGTAATGTGGTCTCAGAGACCTCACCTTCTCGAGGACCAACTTCAGCAGTCCTTTACATCTGCAGAGAAGTGGTTTCAGGATAATAAGCTCATCCTTAATTATAACAAGACTAAGACAATGTTGTTTTTGACCTCTCAAAGCAGACACAAAACCTTCCCGCTTACCATCATTAATGACACCGGCTCCCCTCTTGAACTAGTTCACCATTTCAAGTACCTGGGTATAACTATTGACTCTACCCTGTCTTTCACCCAGCACATCGACCGACCAGCTAAAGCTATTAACCAACGTTTAGGAGTTCTATACAGGAGCAAACATAATCTCACGCCAGAAGCACTGAACATGGCCATCCACAGTTCTGTGGTCTCTCTCTTGTGGACTATGGTATTGTCATTTATCGTGCGGCTACAGACACTGCCTTCCGACGTATCAAAATGGCTTTAAATAAAGCATGCTGCCTTCTTACTGGTGCTGCACTCTTGACACACACCTGCAATCTTTATTCCCAGGTGAACTGGTTATGATTTGACAGCAAGTTCAAATACCAATTGTGCCTGCTTGCAAATAAGTTACCTTGGGACTGCTACCCCCTGGTGTAATGGCCCTTCTTTCACCTGCATGTAACCCATGCAGTACAAGAAGCTCTGGCAAACAGGCTTGCAGAATCCCATGGTGCCATACCGCCTTTGGACAATATGCATCATATACTGAGTTCCGCAGTGGTACAACTCCCTGCCTCCTGACATAACCAAGGCTACTTTGCTGGGATCCTTTAAGAAAAAACTCCGGCGGCATCTAATCTGACTGGCAACCTATGACTGCTACTGCTAATTTGCCTTTACCTTGCTCCTACCATTTGCAAGCTCTGTGATTTCTATTGTTTAGTAGAATGTTACGCTTCATGTTCATTTCTTGGGCCCCCAGTCAAGTTAACACTTTCATGAGCTTTCTACCCCTGCCTAAATTATTTATTTTCCCTCCTACCTCCCTCCACCTCCTCTTCCTTTTTTTGTCCCTCCATTATTCCATACCTTTTTCCTCACTACCACCTTAATACATCTTCATCATCACCCCACTACCTACATTACCTCGTCCTTCCTACTCTCCTCCACCCCTCCTTCTCTCCACCCTCCTCCCCCTTTATTCCACTTTGACTACATAGCTATTCTTCCCTTTCCCTCCTATGTATCCCCATCCTACCCCCCACCTCTGTTTGTCTTCTCCCTCCCCGCAGTCTCCTCTTCCCTTCCCTGTCCCTCTCTACTGGTACGAGACTTTCCTTCTTTCTTTGACTTAGGCACAATCCAGTTATCTGCCTATGTTGTTAGTTGCACAATTCTCCTTTTTAAAGAAGCGTCCTCATGTTATGTTACCGTTACTGTGCAGACTGGATGGGCCTTGCGGTCCTTATCTGCCGTCAAGCTTCTATGGTTCTATGTTTCTATGTTATGTAGTGAAATGTTAGCCTTTGTTTTGACTCTGTACCTTATACATGCTTAGATTGTGTATTGTTAGAATTTATGCCTGGAGACAGTTTTCAGTTGTTACTTGCTGTATCTGTATCTGTGGAACATATCTGTATTCTTGTTTGTGTTATACTTGACGTGGAACCTATGAAAGAGCTTTCTGCTCAAAGGTATTAATCCAAGATCTCAATAAATAGGTGTAACCCCCGTCACTCGGGGTTACAAGAATCCCACTTAGATCTAGTGCCAGGAAGGGAAAGGCAGCTTGTGAGACACCAGTTAAATAGGTTTCACACTGTCTCACTCTGTCCTCAGTCTCAGCTGAGCTGGAGGGATGACATCATATAGAATTCTCACAGCAGCATAAGCCACAATGGAATGCTGCAGCAAGGGGTTAGCTTAGAATGTTGGGGATTTTAGTCAGTCTTCAGAGGAGTCTTAAGCAGTGAGCAGTGGAAGAAGGAGGAGGAGTGCTGCAAGTGGCAGCCCCTCAGAGCATAGCTCTGATATAGAGATACCCAGAGATAGAGGGTGTGTGTTCTCACCCTAGAGAAGGACACAGAAGAAACCTGACATAGTGGTAGAGACCGCTCCCCGGCTTGTTCCAGTGCCCCATCCCTGGAGGGATGGGGAAAGAAACCAGCAATTCAGGGGCAGACCCCTGGCCCTGCTGAAGGAGGGAAAGCTGCCTGATGATTTGTGGAACAAGTACTGAGGTACCAAGATGTGGTTTTTCTTTGCCAGAAGCCCTGGGGCACCTACAAATCAGTTGGTGAGTCTGTTCTGATTTAGAGCCCATGTTCTCACTGAGACAGTGTGTAAAGTATCTGCTACTATGGGGTTAGGGAAGGACAGCCAAGTATAGTACCTGAGGTTTGTGTATAACTTTAAATGCATCTAAACAGTGGGAGTCTACAGGGATGGACATAGCCACTCACGACACCAATTCATGAAGAGTAGAGTGTTAAATATGATATACATTTTGAGATAGCATTCTACAAACCAGAGAGGTTCACAAGCAAAGGTGTTGATTCCAAATGAATGGCCGGGTATGGATTTGGGAGACAGAGGTGGGAGTCCCCCCATCTGGAGTAACCAGATTTACCTCGACAGGTTCACTTTGGGCACCTATAGCTTTCTTCCAGGCACTTGGCCGGTGTCTGCAGAAAGTACCTAGACATGGGATTGAGGATGATGTTTTCCCTTATGGAGCTAGGAAGTGCTCATTGGTGGTAGAGGGAGCCACCAGATAAATATCCATGCAATATGGAGAAATGTCCAAGTGCTGGCCGAGGTGCTACGCCAGGGAATCCAAGAGAAGAGTACCAGTTCGGGCTGAGAGCCCAGTGTGTTCAGAACCTGAGGGTTACAGTGTTGTGAAGAAGATGTGTTCTAGTCTTCGTTAATCTGCATTACCAGGGAGTGGAGTCCCGTGTGGGTCCATCTATGTTTTATTATTCTGTTGTTGTTGTGAACAAAAGCCACACTCTAGAATCCCACTCCTGGTTTGGACATTTCAATTATTGCTTCCTGTGTCCAGATTACTTGGGTGTCTCTGTGCAGAAGTTTCAAACCTAGCCAAAATGCCGAGCAACAGTTTTCTCCCCAAACCCAGGCAGCCAGGTAGTGGGTTACAAAAATGGAGGCACCGCGCTAAAAAAAAAAAAAAAAAAAAAAATGATATCACCCAACCCCTGGTGTTTGCATAAATAAATAAAAAGAGACAGTCTGAAGACGGTTGGGGATGAGGAAGATCAAAGGGTGAGGGGAGGTTAAACCAAAGACATTATAGTTTAAATAAGATTATAGATCGTGGGAGCAGCATGTGATGCTCCCAACCAATCATGGTGCTTGTTCCATGAGCGTGTCTCACATGCTGTGCCTTAGCAATGAGCTTCTTGCTGGCACGGGTTGTGCCAAAGAAAATGTACATTCTTGGAGCAAAAATAAAGGTAATTTTAAAATAAGTTTGAGAAAGGAGCCTAATCAGCAAAAATCTTAAGAGAAGGGAATGCAAAAGATGAGAAACATGGCAGCATGGTATGGTGTAAGAGGTTAGGAGAGAGTGGGTTAGTAAAGAAAGTACACTTTGTTTCACCTCAGGCCATCAACACTCCCAGCCAGTCATTAAAGGAACACAGTGCTTACCTGCCAGTGCTCTCCTGCTAGTGCATATGCCTCCATTTAGCAGTTCTACATGAAAAAAAAAAAAAATAGTTTTTTTCTTAGTTTGTGTAGTTACATTTAAGTTTAAAACAGCGCTGGACAACTTCTGTTTTCAAAGGCTGTGGGCAGCCATCTCAGGGGAGCTGCTCGGTCCCTCACCCAGACTATGCTAATATGCCCCTGAGATGGCTCCCCACAGCCTCTAAAAATGGAAGTCTGGCAGTGCAATTTTAAACTTAAATGTTACTACCTAAACTAAAGTGAAAAAAAAAAAAGATCTTTTATATAGAACTGCTAACCAGAGGCATATGCTTTAGCAGGTGAGTGGCGGCACATAAGCACTGTTTTCCTTTAATCCTCAGAAATGACCAGCTCTTTGGTCATTATTAAAGAATCAGGTATGGGGAGAAAGGCCCATCAATTTGAATTACCTTTTTGTGAACGGTTCCCCTTTTTTGATTTTGATGTAAGTGTTCTCCTTGTTTAAGAGGGTGATTGAGGACTGCAAAAGTTGTATATGAGCTAAATATGAAGAACAAGTAGTCTGGCTGGCCAGCCTGTACAGCGGTAGTGCTACCACTTGTGATGCTGATGACTTGGGTTCATAAGCGAATCCAGGCTGTTGGGGGGTCGCCTGGGGGGGAAGGGGAAGGAGGAGGAGGAGGATTAAGCATCCGTAGGACTGCTCTCCTCCTCCTCCTCTGAAGGGGAGGAGGAGCAGAGCCCCTAGCTTGCCTGGCCCCTCGTGGAATCTGGGTGAAAGGCAGCTTGGTGCCAAGAAAGATTGCTGATGTGGCAGATGTCAGTGTATGTCATGCGGGAGCACATGGCGTGCACCATGACATCATTGCATGTCACGTGGGAGCACATGGCGTGCACCATGACATCATTGCATGTCACTTCTCTAGGGATGAAAACCAGAGAAAAATGCTGGTGGCAGGATGATGAGGAGCACCCACAGGCCCTGCACCCGACCTGCTGGGCACACCGACCACAACTGGATCCGTTTTATCGTGGGGCTTGGGAGACACGACTGACCCCGCCATTTAGGGCAAGCCCTGGGGAAAGATGGCTGGAAGGTAAGTTCCAGCAGACATCAGGGTGACAGAGCTGGGCTTCTCCTTGGAAGCAGGGCCAACCAGGGGGCGGAAGAAAAAAAAAGTAGAACAAGTAGTCTGGACAACAAGGCAGAGCAGCTTTATTCACAGAGCACCCTATTCCAACTGGGCTCAGAGTGCTGTCCATTTCCTAACAACACAGACAAAACAAATTAAATAAATTAACAAAATGCCCAATAGACATAAACACAGAGAGAGGATTCAGAGGTGGTTATCACATTTTAAGCTACACTAACTCCCAGAAAATCATCAAATAACTTCATAAATTAGTCCTCATAAAATTGATGGCATGCCTTCTATTTTATTTTAGATTGTGACATGGGTGCATATGCAAAATAAGCAGTGTTCTGTATGTACAGATGGAAAAACTAATTTAAATAAATGGTCATCAAAAAAGGCCACCCATATAACCCAGTGGTCATGTGCACCAATTGCTGAGGATCTGGGTTCAAGAGTAAGCTCCCTGCATATCGGGTAGCCAAGAGATAGCATGCCCTGGAAGCAGCATAGAACTATTTTGTGGCAGATGTTTCTATCATGCCACTATCACTGTGACACCAGTGGTGGGCTGAGGAGGACATCAATGTATGCACTGGCATTTCCTCCATAGTGGCACCATGCAGCCTGAGTGAACTTATGTGCCAGATGGGCAAGGTGAATGGGGTGATGGAAGAAATCCCATCAGTGCTGGGAATAACCAAACAGCTCTGACAGTTCCTAGGACTAAGCAGGGTGGAACATCAAAAGGCTGGAGACCGGATGACGAATACCACCCACCACCTGGGCCCCCTCGACTGGATATGGTCACCACATAATGCTGAAGAGCCCTGCCATGGGGGTAAGTCATCTGAGACTGGAAACAGGCATGGGATAGACATAATGGAGCAATACAGATGAGTATGAATAGATAGGCCATTGACAGAGCAAAGGCCAATGGCACATTCATAAGGTAGAAAAAGAAATGGGCAGACTGGATGGGTCTTGCAATCCTTATCTGCCATCAACTCCTATGTTTCTATGTTTAGCTAGACCCTGGAAGATATGGGTGGTCAGTCTGAGGTGGTTTCTGACTGCAGCATCAGAAATGGTACTGTGTATTATAGTGATGCAGTAGCACCACTATAGTTAGGGTTGAGTAGGCACTTCAATGTTAAATCCCAATTTTTGCACTTTAATATCTTTGCAACTGTTCTACAGATTTGCACAAAATTTTGAATGTGCGGTCTTGTGGGGGTAGATCTCTTGATGTGCCAAGTTTCGTTCCAGTCGGATGTGCAGATTCCAAGATGCGTATAGTGAAAAAACTTTAAAAAAATCACTGTTTTTTGCAGTGTTTGTTTTGCCATCAGCTAGTGCTCAGACAGTTTGGAATTTTGGTCTGAAATTTTTAGGGTAGAAAGGGGTTGACTTTACCTTAACCAGTGGAATTCCCTCCCTCTGACTTTCTCTAATCGGATAGACACAATAAAAATGAATATATTACCATGGTTCCTTTTCCTGTAGTCCGCATTTCCACTTTCTATACCATCAAAAGAGTGGACAGACCTGAAGTGGAACACATCCCGCTTTATTTGTACAGGGAAAAAAACCCAGAATCTATTGGGAAGTGCTGATAGAAGGAAAGGATGAAGGAGGATGGGGTCTACCTAATTGTCAAAAAGATTATCAGGCACTCAGCAATTACCTTTGATAAAGATGCTGCAAGAGGAGTATTTATTTGCTTATTTTTATTTATTTACTGAATTTTGATGACCAGGTTGGCCCACTGGGCCCAGAAGGCTCCTTGGCAGAAGACACCAGGAGAAAGGACTGCTGTGTGACTGGACTTCTCTACTGGGACTATATTGCCCTCCTTCCCTACCCCCCAAGGCTAGTTCTACTTTTATAGGCACAGAATTTGACTAACAACAGGAACTTCCTGTTTGGGAGCAGGAAGTGAGTGATCACAGAGCCACCAAAGACCCACAATCTTAGAAGGGCAAGAGTAGCTCTCCGGCCCCCTCTAGCTGCTGGAGGTCTGCCTCTGAGCAAGTAAGGGGTCTACTGAGAAATATAGGATATTCTTGTCTCAGAACAGGACAATCAGGAGCTTAAAGGGCACACAGGTAGAAAGTAAGGAGAGAGAGAGAGAGAGAAAAAAAACAAACAGAAGAAAGAGTAAGGATTGCAAACAGTTAAGGGGCCAGAAATAAGACATAATGGGAGTGGTGCAGTGCAGTGGCTGTGGAGCAGCAGTCTTCCGGGAGACGTTCTGGAGGATGCGGTGTTGTCCCAGCTGCAGACACCTCTCTGGGCTGAGGGAGGAGGTTGCTCATCTCCAGGCTGAGTTGGCCAGAATTTGTGGGACCTCCCCTTCATCCAGGGACCACCAGTGCCACTGCCGTTGCCTCAAAGGTTGCCAAGAAAGAGGAGCAGTTGGACCACAGTGGGCTCAGGGAGGGTGAGGATGGTGGAACAGAGGTGCATCCCTCCAGTTGTACCTCTCCACAATTCCTATGCCATTCTGGCAAAGTGTGGTTCCTCTATGGAGGCACCTGCAGTGGAGACCAAGGAGGATGCTGAGAACCTCCACAAACAAGACTCACAGGAGGGTGGCAGGGGACCCCGCAAGGGAAGGAAACAACTCTTGCTGGGGGACTCCACTGTTAGGAAGGTAGAACTGGGAGAGGAAGGGAAGAGGGAGGTAAGGTGCCTGCCTGGCGCCATGGCTCGGAGGGGCAGGGAGCGAATCCTCAGGATTGCTGCAGCAGCTGCACAGGGGAGGGAGCTGGATGTCATTGTCCACCTAGGGACAAATTACCTGGCTGAGAAAGGGATTAGAGAAGTGCAGGAAGAGTTTGTGGAACTGGGGAGGGGCCTTAGACAAGTAGCATGCACGGTAACCTTCTCGGAGGTGCTGCCCATCTATGGCGTAGGAGAGGCTAGAGTGTTCTGCACCATGGGATTCAATCAGTGGTTGAAAAACTGGTGTGGAGCTCAGCGATTTGGCTTCATTGGGGACTGGGGGTCCACCTGGAGTGATGCAAGCCTATACTGGCATGATGGTCTGCATCTGTTCAGGAGGGGAACCAGGAACCTAGGTGATAGGTTTAAATGCTTCATTGTAGCGATTAAAAAACTAGCCAAGGGGGGAGGCACTGGAAAGAAGCAGGAAATCTACCCCAAAAAAAAAATCATGGTAGTAAGTGCGGTAAACACCAACATAGAGGAGTCAATAGGGAGAAGGGCAGGGGTAAATGGAGAAAGTGACAAAGGCAAGAAGGACAGGGATGGGGCAAAAGGTAGGCTTCAGGAAACAGAGGGTAATGAGTACCAATGCCCATAGTCTGGGCAACAAGCTCCCTGAGCTGGTGGCCTTAATGGAAGAGGGATGCCTGGATATCGTAGCAGTCGCAGAAACATGGTACACAGAGAACCATGACTGGGATGTTAACATACCAGGATACATAACCTACAGGAGAGACAGGCAGGGGAAAAGAGGGGGAAGAGTAGCTCTCTATGTAAAGGAAGGGATAAAAGCAACTGAACAAAAGATTAAACAGGAAGGGGAGGAGAGGAGGCACTGTGGGTCACCTTGGAGACTGGAAAGGACTCCACAGTCCGCACAGGGGTTGTGTACAGACCCCCATATCAGGGGGAGGGAATGGACAAGGATATAATAGAAGGCATTCTTAGAATGGCAGAGAAAGGGGAGATACTGTTGATGGGGGACCTGAATATGCCAGATGTTAACTGGAGCACATTTGCTGCAGCCACATCCAAGAGCAGGGCCATTCTTGATGCCCTACAGGTGGCAGGCCTCAGACAGCTAGTTTCAGAACCCACTCATGAAGGAGCAATCTTAGACCTCATACTCTCAAACGGGGGTAGTGAGAGGATCTCAGATCTAGAAATAGGTTGCCATCTTGGAACAAGTGACCATCAAACAGTGTGGTTCACATTAAACTCAGCTACAGAGTCAAGCCATACAAAAGTGAGGGTACTGGACTTCAGGAGGGCTGACTTTGGCAAGATGGGAGAGTGCCTCAGAAAAGCACTAGCAAACAGGCTAGAAGGAGGTGTGGAGCAACAATGGGGAATCATCAAAACTGCCATCACAGAGGCAACAAGCCTTTGTGTGAAGCAAATAAACAAATCAAAATGAAAGAAAAAGCCACTATGGTTCTCAAAAGAGGTGGCTGTGAAAGTCAGGAAGAAAAAGATAGCATTCTGGAAGTATAAGGAAACACAGAAGGAGCAGGACAGAGAGCTGTACCAGTTAAGGCAGAAGGAAGCAGATAGGGAAGTCAGAATAGCAAAGGCCCAAACTGAGAAAAGATAGCCAACTCAGTTAAGAAGGGGGATAAAACCTTTTATAGGTACATCAGCGAGTGTAGAAAGACAAAGGGAGGGATAGTGAGGCTGAATAGAATGAACGGTGGGTGGGCAGAGGGGGACAGTGAAAAAGTAGGGATACTGAACGAATATTTCTGCTCAGTATTCACAAAAGAGGAGGGGGAAGTGCCTAATCCAATTAACAGAAGCACTCTTGATAGGGGGGTCGATCCCAGTCCTTTCACAGAAGAAAGGGTTCTGCAAGAACTCCTAAAACTGAAGGTGGACAAAGCAATGGGGCCTTATGGCATTCAACCCAGAATTCTAAAAGAATTAAGGGGGGGACTAGTGAAACCACTGGCTACTCTTTTTAATAAATCATGGGAGGATGGTGTGGTACCCGAGGACTGAAGGAAGGCGGATGTGATTCCCCTTCACAAAAGTGGGACCAAGACAGAGGCAGGAAACTACAGACCTGTCAGTCTGACCTCTGTGGTAGGGAAAGTGATGGAGTCACTTCTGAAGGAAAGAATAGTTGAATACCTAGAGGCCAGTAGGGCACAGGACCCAAGGCAGCATGGGTTCACAGTGGGAAGGTCATGTCAGACAACTAAAAGATTTCTTTGACTGGGTGACCAAAGTAGTAGACCAGGGAGGGGCTGTGGACATGGCCTACCTAGACTTTAGCAAGGCATTTGACACAGTCCCACACAAGAGATTAATAGTCAAATTAACCAGCCTGGGAGTGGGTCCCAGGGTGGTAGCCTGGGTAAAACATTGGCTGGACAACAGGACACAGAAGGTAATTGTAAATGGAGTCCACTCTGAAGAAAGAGGGGTTACTAGTGGGGTACCGCAGGGTTCAGTATTGGGTCCAGTCCTTTTTAATGTCTTCATAAGTGACATTGCAGAGGGACTGGAATGAAAAGTATGCCTCTTTGCAGATGACACAAAGATCTGCAACAGGGTTGATACACAAGGAGGCATGGAAAGGATGAGAAGGGACTTGGCAAGGTTGGAGGAATGGTCAGAAGTATGGCAGCTAGGATTCAATGCAAAGAAGTGCAAAATAATGCACCTGGGAAACAAGAACCCAGGGAAGAATACACAATGGGGGGTAGTAACAGCAACAAAAAGAAAAGGAACCTGGGGTAATCATATCAGATGACCTTAAGGTTAGCAAGCAATGTGAGAAGGCAGTAGGGAGGGCTGGGGGTATACTGGGATGCGTAGGGAGAGGCATCAGCAGCAGAAAACAGCAAGTTGTTATCCCTCTGTACAGACTGTTGGTGAGACCCCATCTGGTGTACTGTGTCCAGTTCTGGAGACCCCATCTCCGCAAGGACATAGACAGGATAGAGGCAGTCCAGAGGAGGGCAACTAAAATGGTGCAGGGTCTGCAGGAGAAGCCGTATGAGGAGAGACTAAAGGAGCTTAATATGTATACCCTTGAGGAAAGAAGGGAGAGGGGGACATGATAGAAACTTTTAAGTACCTCAGTGGAATCAACAAAGTCCAAGAGGGTAGCATCTTTCAGAAAAAGAGTCGTGTAAGAACAAGGGGACACAATTTAAAGATAGAGGCGGTTCAGGGGCAATGTGAGGAAGTATTATTTCACAGAGAGGGTAGTGGATGCATGGAACAGCCTTCCTGAGGAGGTTGTGGGGTCTAAAACTGTGGGAGAATTCAAGAATGCATGGGACAGACATAAGGCAATTCTTGTGGGGGGTAGGAAGAAATAGGCTGTTGGTTAACTAGGATCTGCGGTCTATCCTGTAGGTAAGGAAATGGGCAGACTAGATGGTCCAAGTGGTCCTTATCTGCCGTCAAAGTCTATGTTTCTATGTTTCAGGGGCAACCGAGGGAACAGAAGCAATACGATACTTACAATCAGGTGATCCAGAAGCAATACAATACATACAGTCATGTGGTACAGGGTTACAAGAAGTAGACAAGATAATGAGGATAACAGTACAGGCAATTATTCAAATTGTAGACCGTAAGTACAACACTTGAAAGATTTAAGGATTTAAAGCATGATTTAATGCAGGTTAAGGTGAGAAGAGAGGGGGGGTGGGTGTTGTGATTAGGATCAGGGGTGATTATCCTATACACTCACAGTGGCATGAGCTTGTCCTGAGCAAATGGGACTATTTTGGTGCCCACACTTATCTACTACTTAGGGTTCTTCCATGGGTGATCTCTACCCCTGAGCTTAAAAATATTAGTAATCCCTAGTCAAGACATAGTCTTCATATGTGGATCCAGGTTAGGCAAAGATGAGAGATCCCCAATCCAGTCTGGTGATATATACCAATACAGTACCTGTTGAACTTTCTGGGACAGGGTGGGATATTGGGTTCTGGACCTGGGTGAAGAATGGTTTGCACAACTTGGTGCAACTAAACACGGAGGATGACACTCCTAAAAGCTTCCACACTGTAAAATAAGAATTTCACCTAAGGGCACCAGACTTTTTTTTATAGATTTCTAAAGTGTAGGAACTGCAGTCTGAAAGGGCCGGGGGTAGCTGAGGTTAAGCAACGACTGCATTCAGGGGCAGAACTGGTCTGGACTAAAGGGCACACATCTGATAGAAGAAAGTTCATATCACAAATAAATACACTGTTGCGCAATGGAAATAGTCAGGTAGTTATAGAAAAAATTCAAAGCAAATGGGGAAAAAAGAGAAAAGGATTTCCTTAACTCTCCAAAATTGGACAAAAACATGGCAGGGAGTGCTTAATATGACAGGCTCTCCATCCTGGCTTGAATTTCATTAGAAGGTGTGCACAAGATTCTTCTCCACACCGACCATTCCCAAATATTGTGGCACATACTCCTCAGACAAATGCTGGAGGATGTGCAGTGGGTTGGGGAATCATTATCATATTTTCTGGGGTTGTCCAGAGCTACAATTGTATTGGAATGAAGTAACAGAAGGGTTAATGGAGATCTTGCATTTCAGTTTACCTTCTACATTTGAAAACATGGTGTTGGGCCCAACACCTAGAGAGGTTAACACTACAGGTTGCACAATATCTGTTTTACATTTTAGTGTCAGCAGCCAATAAGGTGGTTACCCCAGACTGGCTCACAAACTCTAAACTGAGCCCTCACCAGTGGATATGTAACATACAAAACATTAGCAGTATGGAGGCCACCACTAGACTACGCCTACAACCAGATAAATTTAACTCACGTTAGCTCCCCTATTTTCACTTCAGAGAAAATGTGGAAGGTGTATCAGTTTTAGAACAACTTTTAGTATGAAGCCAATGAATCGGTCTGGACAACTCAGAAAGTACTTGCGGTTAAAATGTGTGGCTTCCTGGAAGCTCCATCTTCCCCCTTATCCTTTCATTAGGATATAAATGAATGAGCAAGAAAGTGGGTGATCAATTGTTCCAATAACTGGTTTATTGTTCTATCGATTGTTTTACTTCTTTATTGACTAGCCCATGTTATGAAATGTGGGAAACAGGGTTAACATTATTGGCATGTGGGAGGTGTCAGTATGGCAAGGGGACCAGATAGGAGACAGAGATCTTTTGAAGTAAGATGCTTCCCTATTGATGATGGACAGACACCTGCCTCTTTCCTTGATGTCATGGACTTTTACCTAAAGAAGATAAATTAGACAGATTTATTAATGGCCCATTATATTTATGTTTCTGGACTATGTGGTCAATTGAGTTACAAGATGGCTATTGTGATTCCGCTGTACTAATGGTACTGTTACAGAGATTAATTATATGTATGCATGGCATTAACCTTGTCTGCTAATTTCAATAACTTTATTAGTTAAAAAAAAAAGAAAGGGATTGGCTCATTAGTATTTCCTTTGCTGGTTTGGTGACAAAATATTAATCTGTTCCAAAATTATTTAGTTTTATTTTTTTGATTCTGAGCATGCTCAGTAAGCATTTCAAAATAGCTGTATGAAGTGATCACATTGGCAATTCTTTTCCGTGAGGGCAAAAACCTTGTTTGTTTGCTGCCATCTTGTTTTTCATTTTTTTAGATAAAATTTGAAAAACTATAAAAATGCTACTGTATAGAGAGACAAATACATGTACTGTATATTTGTCATGTGGACCTCGTTATGTAGTTTCTGCACTTAGGTGTTGGAAAAATGAGCCCCAGTGGTGTTTTTTTTTTCTTTGTTATTATAGCCTTTTTTCGTGGCTCACTTCCACTTGCTTTGTAGTATGTGACATGAAAATTTCTTATCACTCAGAACAAACTGCTGTTTTTTGATATCACCTAGTGCCCACACAGTTTGGAATTTTGGCCTGAAATTGTCAGGATAGAAAGGGCTTGGCCCACAGATGTTTCCTTTGCTGGTTTGGTGAAAAAAATATTACCCAATTCGCAAGTAATTACATTTTGAGAATTCTGGTTCTGAACATGCTCAGTAACCACCTCAAAATAGCTGCACTAAGTGATCATATGGGGCAATCCATCACCATCCCCATATATTGCCACTGTTTCCTGGTGTCTAGTGGCACCCACCCACCCACCCTCTAATCACTGTTTCCAGTTTCCTTGGTGTCTAGTGGCACGTTCCCATCACCATTCCTGTATTTTCTAAAATTAAACTTTCCCTGCTGTCTAGAAGTAACCCCCTATCCCTGTCCCCATATTGTTTCATATTTCCCTGGTGTCTAGTGGCACCCCCCTCCCTTCTGATCGCTGTCCCCATGTTTTTTGCTGTTTCCCCTGGTGTCTCGTGGCATCCTCCCCACCCCTCCAATAGCCATCCCCATAGTTATTATAGTTTTGCTGGTGTCTAGTGGCAGCCCCCTCGATCCCCGTCCATCTGAAATAAAGGAAACTGTCCCTCAATATCTTTTTTTCCTGCCAAAAAGAAAATGGTTCCTTGCGGATCCAACCCCCTGAACTCCCATTGAGGACCCACCACCCTGCACCTCCACACACCCTCATTCACCTGATCAGGTAGCATGGTGAAGATCCAATCTCTGACTGAAAACACAACTTGCTGTTGAAACCACCGACTGCAATATGAGAAATGAAAGTAAATGTGGTTCAATGTATTTCAGTGGGGTTTTCAACTTGGATGCATAACTTTGCCATTTTTGCATATTTTGAGCCTACATTTTCAATATGGCCTTTCTGGAACCCCACCTCATGAACAATGATGGTGGAATTAGGCAAATCGGGACTGAAAGGTGATTTCGCAGTTGCTTGGCAAAATCACCTTTCAGGTGGCATTTGAAAGTTTTCACCGCCCTTGTTCATGAAGTGGGGTCATAAGATGTCTATGTTGAAAATTTGGGCTCTAAATATGTAAAAATGGAAAAGTTATGAGTAACCGTTGACATTTTTCTACTCTTGCCCATAACTTTAGACATTTTAAATATTTTTACCTGAAATTGTCAACATAGCAATTTTTAGACCACCTCATGAATGTGACAGCTGTCATTTTTCAAATCCTGCCCAAACTGTGTTTCTGCACTTGTGGCGTAGAATGACATTGCGGCACACAATCACGGTTTGGCAGGGACTTCAAAATTTACTGTACTGGGTACATTAGGTGGGGTAATAAGAAGGCCATGCTGACACTTTGGTTGCTGCTGTCTTACAAATTTAAGTGCAGAGCCCACTGGGCCCTGTGCTTCCACAGCAACATACATATACACATCTATGGAGGGATGGGAGTGCAGAACCTTCTCTGGGCCCTGTGTTTCCACAGGCAAATAAGGATATGATTACACTGTCTCAAAAACTGTTGATGGATAGGAGTGCCGGGCCTACAGGCAAATAAGGATGCGATTATATTATCTCAAAAAGTGAGGAAATTCATTGCAAAAAACTTTGTTAATGCACTAGTTAAAGAAACAAATGCAGGAAAATGTGATAACAGGATTTCCAACCCTAACACCCCACCCCTACCCTGCAGGCAGCAACATGAAAAACCATTATGGTTTTACCTCTCTTGCCTCTTTGCAAATCAGGTGTGGGTTGTGCCTTGGGGTTGTCAACCCCAACCTTCACCCCATTCTCATATACTATACCCATCTCAGTTTATTTACCGATGGAAAGGGATGAGTGTCAAAGTTGGCAACCCCAAGGCACACCTCATGCCTGATTCGCAAAAAGGCAAGAGAGGTGAAACCATAATTATTTTTCTTGTTGCTGCCTGCAGGGTGGGGATGGGGTATTAGGGTTGGAAACCCTAACACTACATTTCCCAACTTTTGCTACTTCAGCCCTAACTAGTGCATTAACAACATTTTTTGCAATGAATATAAGAATATAAATAGTCATCTGAAAGTGCCAAAAAGTGCAAGGTGATGCATTTTGGGATGAAGAACCCAAGGAGGACTTACCAGCTAGGGGGAGTGCAGCTAGCCCAGACAGAGGAGGAGAAGGATCTGGGTGTGCTCATCACAGGGTCAATGAACAACTTGGCACAGTGTAGGAAGGTAGCTGCAAAGGCCAACAAAATGCTGGGTTGTATTGCAAGGGGTATATCCTCGAGGAGGGAGGAAGTGATTCTGCCACTGTATAGGTCATTAGTTAGACCACATCTGGAGTACTGCGTGCATTTCTGGCGTCCGTATCTGAAGAGGGACATTAAGTTACTGGAGGAGTGCAGTGCAGGGCGACAAAGATGATCAAGGGTCTGGGGGACTTATCATATGAGAGGAGGTTGAAGGAGTTGAACATGTACTCACTGGAGGAGAGAAGAGACAGGGGACATGATTGAAACCTTAAATACATGAAAGGAATAAACAAGACAGGTACAGAGGGGCTGTTCAAAGTAAGGGAGGGAGGGCCACCAGAGCCATGATATGAGACTGGGCGAGGAAGGTTCAGGAGGAGATGAGGAGACACTTTTTACAGAGAGGGTGGTGGCTGGGTGGAATGTGTTACCTGCAGAAGTGGTATGCAGTAGAACAGTGGACTGCTTCAAACGAGGATGGGACAGGACAAGGGGGAGGGTTAATGAAGGGGAAGGGTGGAAGGGAGGGGCAGCTGCAGAATAAGGGGTGCTAGC
This sequence comes from Neoceratodus forsteri, assembly GCA_016271365.2. NCBI lineage: Eukaryota > Metazoa > Chordata > Ceratodontiformes > Ceratodontidae > Neoceratodus > Neoceratodus forsteri. The sequence continues at coordinate 72,366,874 of JADMNL010000027.1, read as the reverse complement.
TGCACATTCAAGCAGACTTGATAGACCTCTAGGCCTTTATCTGCTGGAAAATTTCGTATGTTCGTACGTTCATAAAGGGAATTCCTGCCATCTTATGTGTGACTAAACTGAGCCTGGACATTCTGCTTCCCTATCTTTTGAGTCTGGTACCCCCAGAGGATTTTAATCCTTATGCAAATGCTGCAAACCTTTACAAATTAAGGGCAGAATGAGGAAAACTAGATGCAGGGGCAGTTCAAGTGGCTTTAATGTAGGGGGGCCAAATAAAATTCAGTAAAGGGCGGGGGTCTGGGGGTCACCTAGGCCCCCAGAAAAGTTTACAATACTTGCAGTGATTTTGTGACTTTTTGATGCAACATGGTGTTCATTTCATAAAAATAACTTATATCATGGCTAGAATGTATTCTTTATTAATCAGATTAAATTCGTTACCTTGAGTATGTTTGGGAGCCAGGGGAAGGGTAGGAGGTTTGCATTCAGTCAATCATGGGCTCCATAGTGAGCACTAAACGATAAATAAAGATGATGGAGGGGCACCACTAATCATACTGGGGCAGCCAGGAGAGGCAACTTACCCCAAGCCCCCTTTTAGCTCTGCCACTGCTCCCAGGTCATTGAAAGTTCCTATGCCCCTTAAGCACACAGGGCTCAGTGTTTCCAAACCTCACACACACGCACACACTGTGCCACTCTGCATTCTTCCCTATTCTCCCCTCCCAATACACAGTACCACCCCTAAGCTAATACATGCATACACTGTGACCCTATTCCCTGCTCCTGATATACACAATAGTCCCTTCAGGGCCCCCTGACCGCCCATGCAGTAATGACTATCAGTTTCTCTGCTGGGTGAGCTTTACTATTGCTACCCCCCAACCTGTTCACTCATGGTTCCCAGTCCTCCTACGCACAATGGGGCTCAGGGTTTTCAGGGTGTTCAGATCACACACACACATGCACATGCACACACACACACACACACAAAATCATGCAATTACACACTCACAAGTTAGGGTGTGTGCACACACACATGCTAGCACACACTGTGCCACTCTGGTCTCTTCACCCTCTACCCCATCCCCCAATAAACAGGACTCTCCCAAAGCCCACACACACAAGCATACACTATGCCACTATGGCACTCCACTTCCCCCAAATACACAAAGCGGGCCCATCAGGTTTCCCAGACCTCACACACAGTCAGCAGTACAGGCATTAAAAATTAAAGGACTTGCTGTCCATGTTGCTACTGTGGACTTTGGACTGCAGAGTATAGAGCAGACCTGTAGTAAAATAAAAGAAGAACAGGCTGGCTGACACAGCTAAAATTGAAGGAAGAATGAGAGGATGAGAGAGAGAGAGAGAGAGAGAAGTTAATCTGTAGTCAAATGGGCATCCACAGTGTACCTGTCTATGACTGACCAAATCATTACTGTATCTGACAAATGTGAATGTTTCATATAAAAAAAATCTGCAAAACCCATTAGGAACAGGTCAGTCTTTGACCTTTATGCTCGTTTGGTTTCCTCCTTACCTCAGCACCACTACACGACCCACCCGCCATATCTCTCAATGGAAGTGGCAGAAACTATTCACCCGACACACAGCGATCTCAACTGTTAAGTTAGGATTCCATTTTTTGGGGAAAAGCACAATTTACAATTCTTTAATTACGCAGCAAGACAACTGTAGAGACTGGTGCAAACTGCTCAGCTCAATCGCAACGACTGCCTCAGCCAAACAACTTGCTGATCTCCTGCTCAAAATGGCCACGCTCACCTTTTTTATTGGCTTGAGCAGAGAAATTGTTTTATTGGTTCTTCACCAGTATTACTGTGGCAACAATTGCATTTTGCCCTAGAAATACTACATAACTGGGAAAATCAAAAAAAATTGTGTTTCCATTACCAGTTGCATGGCAGGCAGGCAGATTAGCAGATTATTGAAGTACCGTTGTAAGTAGCCATCCATGATCACCTTTTTTACCACAGCTCAGATGGCACATGTAGTGCAAATATAATTTTTTCCCTGTTTTGCATGTACTAAATAGGAATTGACACCACTGCACAGTCCATGAATGTATTTAAAAATAGAAAAAAAAATTGGCATCCAAAAATAGTGTGTGTGGGGGAGAGGGTAGACAATACTTGTGTGGCCCCCATTGAAAAAAGTGTGTGGAAGGGCAAGGCCTGGTCCCCCCCCCCATATTAGCCGCCACTGACTGGATAGACTTATTGTGCCGGATTTTCAAAATAGCCAGACCTGGAAGCAAATGCAAACTGTGTCTGTGTCTGCGACTGCTTGATTGTGTCCAAGCAGCCTTGCTGCTGTTGTCAAAAGGTGCATCCGTTTGGGACTAAAAGTCATGATTTGCAGTAAACGAAATTGACTCAAATAAGGTTTGCATAGTCTTTTGTTGCAGTAGTGTCTTTTTTGGATGTGATATTCATTTGGATGCAGTGAGACGGTTCCATGTAAAAATAGCGGATCAAAAATCGCTAAAATCAATAGAGTGAATGAAAAATGGCGACCGACAAAATAGCGTCTGTAAATAATGGCGCTTACCTATTTCGCCGACTTCAATAAAAGCGCACCATCATACCCTGCTGTTATAGTTGCCTAGAATGGGAGGATGACAGGGAAATTTAACTTCTGCTGGTGTCCACGTATTGTGCATTTCTGTAGCAGACTTCAAAGCTGCTGGAAACCTAGGCTGGCAATATGGTTAGAATGACGGCAGCTAGCTACTCAGAAAAAAAACTTCAATTAGAAGTTTGCATATGGTATGATTTTTATTTTTATTCTTAAAATGATCTGAAACATCTTTGTTGAAAGAATTGTTTTTGCTGTGCAGATATTGATACTGCTAGAGAGTGACGTTCAGGAAATAAAAAATCGCCAGGCATGAAAGTGGGAGAAATAAGTACCTGGGATTGGTGAATGATGGGTGGGGCAGTTAGATGGGGTATGCCTGGCAAAACAGAGATGTAAATATACAGTTGAAAAAATAAAGGGGCCGAGCCACTCAACAAAACTGTGCCAAGTCTGAAATAGTTTCCTATAGACAAGGCCCCTGGAATTCTGTGATTCCACAGTTGTGGCATTTTCCACAGAATTTGCGTCATGCTGCAGCATATACATAGTGTTGCAGAATTAATTTTTTGGGTGAATTTTCACTCAAATATACATTTTTTACATAATCCCTGGCTCCTTTCCCCATTTCGTTTATCCTGAAGCCCTTCCTCTGTGCTTGGCATGTGATGTTATTGATGACATCACATTATATTTTAGCCAATGGCAGGACTACATTCTGCCACAGAAATGAATACATCATGCTGGGCAAGATTTCACAAATCTTTGACTTATATTCACCCGTCTCTAGTCCTCTGTCCACTTGCAGCACTCTCAGTTTTCTGAATGCTAGACATTCCTCTTTCTGAATATTATTCCATTTTGTGACAGCTTTAAAGGTATTCCATGGGTCTAACAATTACTATTCTGAGATGGAAGACATAGAAAAAGAACAGCTGGCCCTCAGTGGAGAAAAGCCAAAGAAACCTTGGGAATTATTTGCTGAGCCAACAGAAAGACCGCAGCTCCTCACTGTCATTGCACTGAACGCAGGGCAGCAGTTTTCTGGAATAAATGCTGTAAGTACATGCTTTTGTAATCTAGGCATAACAAATGTATACTATCATTATGTGCTAGTTTAGCAGTGCAGCATTACTCTGTGATTGATGGCACTCAGCTTTACCTTGTGCCTCACAATGTACCCAGAACATGAAGTAATTTGGCATATCTCCATTCTCCCCCTAGCCCCCACCAGACAAGTGGGATCAATACAACAATACCCTTCCTCCAGATTCCTCCAGCTGGGGGGTGGGCGAGTGGGTGCCTATACAGCCGATATTAGCACTGCTCCTTGCTCATGGAGCTAATGCAACATGGTCCACACCCTCCCCTCCCCTTCCTCTCCAGAATCTGAGTACCACAGTGCCATGATGTGCCCAGCCCCCAACTGTCTCCAGTTAGGGATTCCAGGACCCTCCTGCAGCTCCAGTCTCCCCCTAGTGGCAGCACAACACACCACACTGCTTTTATATCATGGAACTTGACCCTCCCCCCACACCTACACATATGCACTTGGTTGAGAAGAAACTGCATAGCAACTTAGTGAGTGCTGTGATGGCTAGAATTGTGCCTTTGTCACAGAAGTCATGGAAGTCATAGATTCCATGATTTTTATCCATTTTTATGAAAGATGATTTTTGGCATTTCCCCATGACAGCTAATGTTTTCCCTGGAAACACCGTAGGTTTTGATGTTTGCAATTATAAATCATTAGCCTAATTTCAGCCAATCAGCATGCAGAACCACTGTGACTCTTATTCTATGTACAGTGTGCTCTCATGCAGGAGGGAGCACGCCACTTCAGCGCCGGGGTGGGGGTGGAGGATGGCATATAAATAAAAACAAACACTCACTGTACATCACTCAAGCTAAATTCGAGTGAGTTATAGTAAGATAACAGGGCCCCCAAGGGATGTCTCTTATGGTATAAGTGACTCCTCTCATGAGGTTTGGGCAGACAGAACCACTTTGGGGTCATCTTGCCCAACCCCCACTCTTGGGCGGAGATATCCTTTGGGGGTCCTATTAAGATATAATAACTGACCCTCAATTTTGCACCTTACCAAAACAATACATTTCATCCCCAGTCAGCCCCAGTGTGGAATTCTGGGTCTTGCATCCATGCCCCTGTCTCTGAGTCGACAGCATAATGTCTGTTTGCTGCTACTGGACCAGCCTAAAAAGATGTCTTTAAAACATTCAAATCTTTTCTGATGTGCTTGTGAAAAAAATATGTAAAAATAGAGGTAATTTGTTGACACACAATGGATCCATGGCTTCTCAGGATGTTTACTATGACTTCCATGATTTCTGTCATTTTGACTGTGACAGTAACAGAATTTTCTCCCACATTTTTCTCAACAAAAATACATCTTTGGTAATGACATAAAAGATGTAGGCTTGGATTTTCAAAGGTCTGGACACAACAGTTATATCCATTTTTCTGAAGTGTGCACATCCAGGCAATTGTATCAGGATGCTTGCTTCATATTTTCAAACATTCTGATGCAACTTCGACACTTGCTGTATATTACAGCAGAAAAATTGGTTCATGTGTCAAATTCTGACACATGCATCATTTTTGGAGTATACGTTGCAGTAATCGCTCTCAGAAGTTAGAATAACTTTTAGGTGATCTAGTAGTCTGGGTAGATTTTGCAAAGTCGCATCCCAAAAACAGATAGGACTCTGGAACTGCTGCCTCAGGGGTCCATCTTGTCCTCCCCATGCTGCATGGCTCTGATTATATCAAGTCTGAGTGCGGACATACATCCAAGCTTAACAGGCAGAAAGTTATCCCTACTAATGCTGTATAACCTTCAGTGCTATTCCCCCCTCAGTAATCTGTCTCATAAAATCTAACAGTGCTAGCTTCCACAACCTCACAGGGAAGGTGATGCCACATATTAACCAGACTTTGTGTGAAGTATTGCTTTCTAATATTACTTGTTACTCTGCTCCCCTCCCTTAGTTTGATGGCATATCCTGTAGTTCAACTTGCACTCACCAGCTCAGACATCTGTATATGCTCCACCCTGTCCATCTCCTTTAGTATTCAAAAACTGTCACCATGTTGCTTCCATCCTTCTCTGTTCAACAAGTTAATGGAACCTCTGCGGGGTGCTGCTTACAGTATAAGATACTGATCAGTTCTACTTGTATTGTAATTGTACCTCCCGGGTCGTGCCTGAAAATAGTCACTTGCTGGCTAGTGCACCTACCCGGTTAACAAAAACGAAATAAATTTGGCTTGGGAGAGAGGGCCGTGAAGTGAAGCTGAGACATTCTGACTGCACAAACCTCACAAGAGGAGTTTCTTATACCATGACAGACAGCCCATGGAGGCCCTAGTCTCATATTACAGACCTTCTATATTACTTTGATTATGAAATTGTTTAATTTGCTGCATTTTACTGTTATCTAGGTTTTTATTGCCATTTATAATTGCTTAAATTTCAGTTGCACTGTCACTGTAAACACGGTTGTGCCAGTGGGTCGGGTATTGTCCAATCAGAAGCTGGTTTGGAAGCTCATGGAAGATAGGTCTTGTGACCCAGCACTCGCAGAAGCTGAGAACAGATGACCTGAGCTGCTGCAATGAAAGAATCTACTTCCATCCACTTGTTAAAACTAGACAAAAATCTGAAATCCTGACATATTATTTGTTCCTTCGCTAAGTCCCAAGCTAGACAGGGTCAATTTTGCTACACTTTTATGTGTTAACGTTCACCATTTCTCTGGAGAACTGCTAGGAGTGTTTTGTCCCTAAATAGCAGGTCTTTTTTTTCTCTGCAAGCAAAAGAAGTTACAGCCTGGCTGACAGGACATTTTTTTGGGGGGGAGGGGGGGTGTTACTATCGTCATCATTTTGCTATCCTTTATTTGCAATTATTTATTGTGAAAGAGCACCTACTTCCATTCAGTTGTTAAAATCATTCGGAAAACAAAAATCTTGATGGCTTTGTTCTCTTTCTAAATCCCAATTCTAAATCCCAAGGATTCTAAATCCTAGAGGAGAGGGTACATTTTTTCCCACATGTGTGATAATTTTAATTTTCGGTGTTTCTTGGGAGAACTGTTATGATTTTTTTTTGTCTAAAAGTGAAAAAATAAATAGTCGAATTATTAGGTCAGGCCTCTTCCTGCTCTGCAGGAAACAGTCAGTCACAGACCTGGTGCAAGTCCTCCTCATTTTGGCATAATAAGATTGCATTAGGTGTAGTAGTGTAAAGAGGATACTGAGTCAGCCATTCCAATTTGCAAAAAAACCAAAAAATAACGGAACATTTCCTATATTAAGTTATATTTTTTCCCTTAAAACCACACATATTAATTCCAATGTTTCACCGATGTGGCTTGTTTAGGGTAGTGTTGTTACAGTTGTGTCATCATTTTGCTATCCCTTTCATACTCGTAATAATTTATTTATCATATAAGTAAAAAAAGGCTGCCTGCTTTTATGGCTCATTTTTTCACCCCTTTCACTTCCTTTTGAAGGACAGCCCAAGGGCCTCACTGAACATGTTTTCAAAAGCACCATGCTGGTCTCCTAGGGGTCCCCAACCCACTAAGAGATGGACATGGTACAGTCAAGCTGTTTTGGTTGTGTGGCTACCCCGATGGGTCAGGTTCAGGATGACCAGAGCAGGGCAGGTGCCATGTGGTGTAATGAGACACTGACTGAAAAACCCTCCTTGCTGTCTCAATGACAGCTCATGGAGCCTGAACAGCGTTTATCCCATTCCCTAGCTGAATAAAGGGCAGGGTATATCCCTGTCTGTTTTGAGAGTACATCCCTATCTGATTACAGGATATATCCTTGGTGGACAGTAGGAGGGGGGAAAAAAACAAATAAAAAAAAAAACTCCCAATGTTTTGGTTTCTAAAATGAAAAGAAAGAACCTGCCACGGAATGCAACAGTACCGTCAGTACAGCTATCTACGCTGATGGACCGAGTTTCTGAATGGACCTTGGTCATTCGAGGGGCCAACCCGGGGAGGACTGAACATCCCATGTATGGCTCTTCTCTTGGGAAGTGGAGACACAGACAGCGCCCCCCTGTGGGACTGCTGAGGTGCCAGAGTGTAAGCTGGTGCCACGTGGTGGCAGCTGAGCAAAGTGGATGTGTGAAAAAAGAAACTTGAAATGAAAGGATTTTAAAAGAGCAATAAAAGCAGGCAGACTTTTTTATTTGTAAGATAAATAACTGCAAGCAAGAAAGGGATAGAAAAAATGATATAAGCAACAAAACAGTCTTCTAAACAAGCCTTACCTGTGAAACATTGGAACGATGTGGGAACTTGGAAGCAAAAAGATTTGGGAAATGTTTTTTTAGGCTTTATGCAAAGCAAAGTGGTGAGTGGTGCACTGTGCAATGCACTCAGTTTCACAACTGGAGGCAGTATAGCACAGTGGGTTAAGACTTTGAGCTGCAGATCTAGAGACCTGCGTTTGAATCCTACAGCTGCCTAGATGCATACTGTGTGATCCTGAGCAAGTCACTTAAATCCCTTGTGCTCCCAGGTCGCATTTGGAAACAAGCTTCAGCTTAGTGTGCTACTCTTGGTTAAACAATGTTCCTTTTATTCACAATTTCAGTGTTATAAAGTCATAACACGAGAAGCAGATTATTAGCACTCACTGGGGTGTGATTTACCTTGGGGAAGTACAGCTGTGTTTTTATTCAGTGTATGTGCTGTTTCTAAGATACATGATAAGAACATAAGTTAAAACAACAAGCAGGGAAGTTGTATTTGGTTCAGAAAGAGTTAATGGGCTTGACTTTCAAATGCTGACCCAGGACTTGGCGTCAAGCCCTGCATTAGACCCTGTCCTTGATGCAGCCATGCCAAACATCTTTGACGCAACTGTGCCTGACTGTGGTAGGTTGGGCACAGGGGCAACATTTTACCCAATTTATGGCAGCTTGCGTCAAATATTTGACACATGAACTTTAAAAAGGGTACCTTGGATTACCATAAACTAGACCAGAAAAAGTTGGCCTCACCTGTGGCAATTGGCATACAGGATCAAAACTCTCGCCTGCAGGCTGGGAGAATGCTGTAAGCCCCATGTGCCATATGTTTGGTGCAGCCGGGGACCGCAGCAGTTGGGACCATCTGTAAATCGAGACCCATGTATTTAATTATATCATAGTGGAGGTGCATGCATTAAACACTGCAGGAAGGAAGAATAGGGGAAAATACCCAGGTTAACTTTATTTATCGGCAAAAGCAGACTTGAGAGGCTATGTTTCTATTTTTATTGGGATAACGTATTTGTATCCAAGTAATGGCAAGTTAAGCTTGATGAAAACAAGCTATTGGATGTGTTCTTTTAGTGTTGAACAATGAGGCTCAACAACATTACCAGCTGTGCTAAACATCCTCTCAGATGGCACACACAGAGGGCAACTGATGAATCTCACAGCCAGCTGCGCCAAACGAGGGGATGAATGCATCTTCTGTGCCCAGTAGCCTAATGGATCAACCTGAAAAGGCTCAAGAGACTCAAAAAAATAGCCGTTCAAAATATTTTCTGCAGAAAAAGGCTGTGACTGTGACTTCTTCTGTTGCTTTTGATATAAGGACATGCTGAGCAGTGCCCACTCACTTCCATCAGTTCAGCTGTTAGTACTAGGTATTTCTTCCCCATCTCCACCAGTGGAGCCAGACCTGCCAGACGGCATTCCTTCTCTATCATGACTTTTTGCACCAGCCGCTAGTGTCACCAGTCCACAAGTTCCTGCATACAACCAGCCAGCTCATCACACAGCTCTTGTCAAACATGAATCACTCTGTGGCTATCCATAACTATGTGAAGGATCTCACATTTGAAATTGAGATCAAGCACGGTTGCAGAATGTGAATGCAATTATTCAGCATTTTGCAAACCTTACATCCAGTTCAGCTTGCAGCTGCTCAACAAACACAGCTGCCCCATCTGGAATCTCCCTGTTTTACTCTGGAATCTCCCCGTTTTACTATACATATCTCTTCATGGATGCTTTTAGTATATGCACTGCTGGGATCACCTGACTCAGAACGGCAGTGGATGCACTTAGATCATGGGTGCTTCTCTAAAATGGCCCAAGTACTCTCACCATGGCATCAATCAGTGGCAACTCATGGTGGCCTAGGACTCCCCCAATGTTGCACTCCATTGCCATGTCAAGTGAAGTGCGTGCTTCTGTTCTGGTACTCTAGACAGCATCAGATATGATGAATTACATCTAGTATTGACATCCTGCATCAGGTGATGCTGTGACATGCCAAGGCACTGTTGCACTTCTCTTAGTTGGTTACTCAGTTTTATAGAGCGAAGAAAATGGGCACAGACAGAACATGTGTGCTGTGGAGACAGTCTTGCTAGCCACAGTACTGTGACATAGCACAGATGTGACCACTAGATTCAAGGTGTTGGCAAAGCAATGAATGCTGACAATATTTCCATCAGCAAATGCTTTCACCATATTTGCCCAGTTATCCATGGTAAAAAAACAAAATGTAGATTGGTACCACCTGTCCAATGACTGCAGCATGTCTTGAATGAATGACAAGATGTTCAGTGATGTGTGGTCTTTCTCCATTAGCATAGATACATAGATACATAGACAGTGTCGGCAGATAAGGGCCTATGGCCCACCCAGTCTGCCCATTTGAGCTTGTAAGTTCAGTTTATGTTTTCCTAGAAGTCTGTTGCCCCTTACCCCTGACCTCCAGAATTCCTTTATGTCTATCCCATGCATTCTTAAATCCAGTGATTGTTTCAGCCCCCATCACTTCCTCTGGCAGAGTGTTCCACTTGTCCACCACCCGTTCTGTGAAGAAATTCTTCCTCATGTTTCCTCTGAATCGTCCTCCCTCAACTTCATCCCATGCCCTCTAGTCCTGGAACATCTTTTCGCTTAAAAATAGTGTATTCCTGCACCCTGTTCCTCCCTGTAAGATACTTGTATGTCTCTATCATATCCTCTCTCCTTCTCTCCTCCAGGGAATATATGTTCAGTTCCTTCAACTTGTCTTTATAGGACTTGTGATGCAATCCATGCACCATCTTTGTTGCCCTCCTCTGAACCTTCTCTACCCTATGTCCTTACGTAGGTATGGTCTCCAGAACTGTACACTGTACTCCAGGTGGGGCCTCACTAGTGTCTTGTATACGGCATTATGACCTCCTTTTCCTGCTGGTGATGCCCCTGCCTATACATCCCAGCATCCTATTTGCTTTACCTGCTGCCTTGTCACAATGTTTCCCTACCTTGAGGTCATCAGAGATGATAACCCCAAGATCCCTTTCCTGCTTGGTGCATGCTATATCCTCACCCCCCCCAACTGATATACTGTGCCAGGGTTTTTGTGCCCCATATGCATTATCTTGCACTTCCTTGCATTGAATTTCAATTGCCAAACCCCTGACCATTCTTCAAGTTTCTGCAGGTCTCTTCTCATTCTGTCTACACCCTCTGGTGCGTCTGCTCTGTTACAGAGCTTTATGTCATCAGCGAACAGTGAAATTCTGTCTTCTAGGTTCTGCGCAATGTCACTGATGAAGATGTTGAATAGGACCGGTCCCAGCACTGATCCCTGTGGTACCCCACTGGTCACTCTTCCCTCTGTGGAGTGACAGCCATTTACCACCACCCTCTGTGTCCTGCCACAGCCAGTTACCTACCCACCACTACTTCCTGCCCACACCCATATTCCCCAGTTTGTGTAATAGTCTTCTATGTGGCACAGTGTCAAAGACCTTGCTGAAGTCCAGATAGGCCATGTCCACTGCCCTCCCCTGATCCACCTCCCTAGTCACCCGGTCAAAAAATTCAATGAGGTTTGTCTGACATGACCTTCCCCTGGTGAAACCATTCTGTCTTGGGTCCTATAGTCCATTGACAACCAGATGTTCCACCAATCTCTCCTTCAGTAGTGCATCCATGATCTTCCCCACTACCGAGGTGAGGCTGACTGGTCTGTAGTTCCCTGCTTCCTCTTTGTTCCCACTTTTGTATAAGGGGACTACATCTACTGTCCTCCAGTCTTTGGGTACCTCCCTTGTTTCCAGTGATTGGCTAAATAGGATAGCCAGAGGTTCAGCTACCACCTCTCTTAGTTCTTTAAGGACCCGGGGTGCACCCCATCTGGACCCATTACTTTATCAACTCTTATTACTTCCAGTTCCTTCAGGACCCTTTCTCGTGTAAAGGGACTTGTGTCCATTTCTGCACCATTCTCACCCCTTGTACTCCCTTCAGACCCATTACCCTCCTCTTCCTCAGTAAAGGCTGAGCAGAAATACCTGTTCAATATGTCAGCTTTACTGTTGTCATCTTCCACGCGGCCCCCATCCTCCCCTTCAGTCTCACTATCCCTCCCTTTGTCTTTCTTTTTCACTTATGTACCTGTAAAGGTTTTGTCCCTCCACCCACTGATTTTGCAATGTGTTCTTCTGTCTGAGCTTTGGCTTCCTTACTGACCTCCTGCCTCCCTTTGCTTCTCCTGGTACTTCTCCCTATCCCCTTCTGCCTGTGTCTTTTGTATCGCCTGAATGCAATCTTTTGGCTTTCACTTTCTTTACTAGCTTTGGAAAACCATAATGGTCGCCTCTTCCTTTTCCTCTTGCTAACCTGCTTAATGCATAATTCTGTTGTTCTTGTAATCCCCATTTTAAATAATCACCATTGTTCCTCAACCCCTGATTCCTGTCCCATTCCCCTTAATGCCTCTTTCAAGTAACTCCCCATTTTCCCAAAGTCTGCCCCCTAAAATCCAGGATACGTGTTTTGTGTGGTTTGTTCTGCTCTTTCTGTGATTTCAAACCACAATGACTGGTGGTCACTGTTCCCCAGGTGCTCCCCACTGTTACCCCATCACACTGTCCCTGTTTGTGAGCACAAGGTCCAGTATTGCCTTCTGCCGAGTTGGTTCCATGACCAGTTGCTTGAGGAAGGCACCCTGAAGGAGTCCAGGATAAATCTGCTCCTAGTTGATGCTGCTGCTGGGATGCTCCAGTCCACGTCTGGAATATTGAAGTCTCAGCCAGTACTACCTCACCTTGTCTGCCATCCTTTGGATGGCTAGCATCAGCTCCCTATCTGTTTCTTCCTCCCTCCTGGGCTGGTGGTCTATAGACCACACCTGTGTGGATGGCTGTCCCCATTTTCCTTTCCAGCTTAACCCACAGTATCTCTCCCCCATTTTGTTCCTCCTGGATCTCTGTGGCCCTTATGTCATTTTTCACATACAGTGCCACTCCTTCTCCCTTCCTGCCTACTCTGTCTCTTCTGAATATGTTGTAGCCAGGTAGACCATCTCTCAGTCATGGTTATCATTGCAACAGGTTTCAGTGATGGCCACAATGTCCAGGTCTGACTGCGCCATGACAGCCTCCAGATCTTCCATCTTGTTGCTAAGGCTCCTGGCATTTGCACACATGGCTTTCCCAACATTAGAAGAGCTAACCTGGTGTGACTGCCAGGGTGTGGAGGGATGAAGGAGGAGCCAATGATACAGGGAGAGAAGGAAAAATCTGCAACAGGAGACAGGATTTTTATACGCACCAGTGTGTAGTCAAGGAGAGATATGCATGCATGGAGTTTGTACTGTTCCAAATGTCTGAGGTGCAGTGGAAAACTCCACCCACAGCCTCTGAGAGTAGTGTGATGATTGACATGCTCACACCTTTGTATATCTTTGGGAACACAGTGTGTTTTATTTTTATTTTTTATTTATTTGTTTAACCAGGAGTAGCACACTAAGCTGAAAGCTTTTTTTACAGGTGCGACCTGGGAGCATAGGGAAGTTAAGTGACTTGCTCAGGGTCACACAGTATGCAAGTGAAAGCTGTGGGATTCAAACCCAGGTCTGGTCTGCTGGATGTCACCAGATTTACAGCTCAGAGCCTTAAACCACTGTGTTATACTGCCTCCCTGTGTGTTAAATGTGGAATGTGGAATGTGATGTGAACTGGTACTGTGGCTACAAGTGCTGTAGAAATCTGTGAAAGTCAGTGTCTTCCACAAGTGAAAAAGGATGCAGATCCAATACCATCATTTTACCTATGAGCTGTGTGATGTACTGACCTGTTGGATGGGACAACTGGTATTTTGTTCTGCTTTAGAAAGCTTCCACTGTTGGCATTGACCGTGGCTGTGGGCATGTTCCATGTTTGCTAAATGATGTGCAAATAACGGGACTGGCACCTGGTGGGAGTGCTTGGGGTGTATGGAGGACTCTTTGATGTTGAGAGAGATGAAGTGATAGCAGCAAGTGCAATAAAAAATTTTTCAGAGGCAGAACATTCTGTGACATTGCCAGTGCCACCAGCTCCACTGCATGCATTATCGCAAGATGGGTCTGATGGAACCACAGGCACAGACCTTGACTATTTAAAAACCTGTGGATATTTTGCCTTTAGATGGCTCATTAAGGAGGTGCCTTTCTGTTACCTTTTTTTAGGAATGTGTAATGCAACCATACAATGTTCTTACTGCTCCGGTACCACTCATGCAGCTAGTGTCACTAGCACCATCACCATGCTTTTGGACCCCACATTTTTGCTTGGACCTGCATCTGCGGGTTTTTCACTGGCACCACTAGTACCCCTGCAGCTGCTCTACTTGGCTGTTCAGGCTGGGATGGAACCTGCTGAACAAAGTGCTGAAGGGTAGCTTGCCAAGTGTTTTGGGGGAGAGGGGCCATGTCCTTTCCGCTGCCACTATGACCTCAAAAGGTTGAGATTTTTTGGCCACCCAACTTTCTTGCTTTATGGCTCTCATGGTACTCCACATACTCATCATCAAAGCTGCTTAGGTTAACCTCCTCAGATGATGTGTCAATGAGAAAATCTTCTAGAGGAAAGTACTATGACTTGGATGAGTGTGCATCCTCCTCATCTGCACCGACAGCTTCAACAGTAGAGGAGACAGGCTGAGAAATGAGGTGTCACAGTAGGGGTGGAGACAGTACTGGAAAAAATTGTGTAATGGTGGGCCCCACCAGTAAGTACAGTGGTAGTACTGACCAGTGTCACCGTAGCAGTACTGGTGCACACTGTGGTTACAGTGGCAGGTGTGGTCTGGGTCACCGTGGCAGGAGTGGTCTCAGTCACAGTGACAGGTGGGTCACAGAGGCAGAAGAGATCTCAGTCACAGTGGTAGGAGTGGTCTCAGTCACAATAGCTGGCAGGGCTACTGATGCAGCAAAAGTTGAGATGCTACTATTCTCGGTGGATGGGTGGTGGATCAGAGCAGTGGTGGTTATTAAGGGTGATGTCCTCATCCTGGTCATGCCAGTGGCAGTGACAAGGGATGAAGAGGACCCATTCACACTGGCAGCATGAGTGGCAGTCAATGATAATGTCCTCCTAGCAGCAGTACTGGTACTTTGAATGCTTTTTTAACTTTTTCCCTGGTTTCAGCAGACACCATACTGGTGCTGGTGGAAACTGCAGGCTTTGACGGGGTAAAACATAATTTTATATGGTGAATGTGTACTGACCATCACTCTGTAGTATGCTCACCACCTTCTGCTGCTTGCTGCTCTACTCCTGCTGCAGCTTTGCTGGGGCTGCTGGACAAACTATGTTTTCTGGGATTACGTCATCTGTCTGCCATGGTTGTACTCCTCATAGTGGGATGTATTACATTTAAATTATATTATAGAAACATAGACTTTTGATGGCAGATAAGGACTGCTTGGCCCACCCAGTCTTCCCATTTTCCTGCCTTTTGGATAAGCTGCAGATCCTAGTTAACCAACAGCCTACTTCCTTATACCCTCCCCACTAGAATTACCTTATGTCTGTCCCATGCATTCTTGAATTCCCCCACTGTGTTTGACCCTAGGACCTACTCAAGAAGGCCATTCCATGCGTCCACGACCCTCTCTGTGAAAAAATATTTCCACACGCTGCCCCTGAGCCATCCCCCTCTATCTTCACACTTTGCTCCCTTGTTCTTGAACATCTCTTTTTCTGAAAGATGCTACCCTCTTGGACTTTGTTAATTCCCTTGAGGTACGTGAATGTTTCTAGCATGTCTCCCCTCTCCCTCCTTTCCTCTAGGGTATACATATTAAGCTCCTTTAGTCTCGCTTCATATGGCATCTGATGCAGACCCCACACCATTTTAGTTGTCTTCCTCTAGACTGCCTCCATCCTGTCTATGTCCTTATGGAGATAAGGTCTCCAGAACTGCATGTAGTACTCCAGATGGAGTCTCACCAACTGTCTGTACAGAGGGATTACAACTTCCTGTTTTCTACTGGTGATGCCTCTCCCTATGCATCCCAGTATCCCCTCAGCCCTCCTTACTGCCTTATTATGAGATATAGTCACTCAAGCCACTGTAGCAATGCTGACCTGACAAGTCTCACTGTCAACTAATAGTCAAGCCTGACTAAATTTTTATCAGGAAAAAATATTTTTTTATCTTTTGTTGGGCACACAGTCACAAACTTGTAAAAATGTCTCGAGTGCACAGCCATGCATGAGCATAGAACAGAAAAGCAGCTGCCTTATGTAGTGGGAATTACCTGACTAGTTCCACCTTACCAGCTAGAGTGCACTTGCACCTGATTAAGTGGCTGTGAAGGGACCCAAGCTTGGGTTCCTCACAGGAAGATTCTGATATTAAATTTAAATCATATTTATTATTAAATCAAGTCACTCAAATCACTGCAGCAATGCTGATCTGACAAATTCTCACTGTCAACTAATATTCAAGCCTGACTAAATAAATTCTCAGAGAAATAAAACACATTTTTTAAATCGCTTCTTAGGCAGCCAGACCAGTAGTGTGGAAGGCTGAGGTGCTTTGAGCCTCACCTCCTGCCAGGCTGGTGACCCAGGTTCAGAAATGGATGCAAGTCACTTGCAGTCTGGGCATTTTTCTGTTTCTGGGGCATGGCTTCGTGCCCAAGTAGAAATACAATTTTTTTTTCTGAGACTTTATTATGTTCGCCCTTGCACTTGTACAAAGTGAACATATTGGTATGATAGTGGGTTTTGAGAATTGTGTCACTGTTGGTCGAATGCAGGGCAGTCTGTAAGGGGTTTGACAGTGTTAGACCAGTCATCAGCCAGGCCGTTCATCACACTCTTCTAGTCTTGCTGGGTGGAAACTTCGTTTAGTTATAAGAAAAGAGCCCCCAAATCACTTTTCTGTGATATGCATAAGCCGTTCAGTAAGAAGAGCTGATCAGCATCAGCAGCAGCAGCCTTCTGAGGTCTTTCCCCTCCAATGCAAGAACAATCCCTCCCACCTCTGTCAAGTATCCCTCCCACCTCCCATTGCTTCCCTTCTTAATATTCTGACACCAGGGTGTCCAGTCCCCGGTGCCTGCTAGTACCTCCAACCCTGCCCATTTTCACAGTGCAACACTGGGGAGCCACCCCGGTGCCGCCAAATATAACACCAACACTAGGGTGCCTAGTCCCCATTGTCAGTACCTGAAATAAAGAAAACTGTCTCTTGTAAACTTTTTTATTTTTATACACCTTGTAAAACAAGAAAAACATCCATCAATGTCTGCTGCTACAACCAGCACACTGCCGCCCTTATCTTCCCCTCACTGGACCCTCCCATTCAGAACCACTAAGCCCCCACTCCTTACTTACCTACCAGGTACAGAGAGGATTATGACATTGGACCCCTTGTAGGTAAGTAAGGAGTGGGGGCTTGGTGGGTTCTGAAGATGTCTTCACTCTTCAGTGCTGGACTGGGAACAGAGGAAATAAGGTATGCGGGTCAGTGTATCGCAGTGGGTTTTGAACTTGTCCTTATAAGTTGGTCATTTTGTAATATTTTTTCCCAAAATTTTCAATATGGCCTCTTAGGGATCCCACCTCATGAACAAGGGCAGTGAAATTATGCAAACCAGTCCCAAAAGGTGATATCTTGGTCACTGCACAAAATCACCTTTTGGGCAGGATTTGAACATTTTCTCTGCCCCTGTTCATGCGGTGGAGTCATAAGAAGTAAATGCTGAAAAGCTGGGGTAAAAATATTTAAAAACAACAAAGTTATGAGTGTACTTTGCAATTTTTCAACGCACACTTGTAACTTTGGTCATTTTCAATATTTTGACCCCAAGTTTCAACATAGCCATCTTTTCACACCACCTCGTGAACGTGAAAGCTTTCATTTTTTAAATCCTAGCCAAGATGTGTTTTCTGTTAGTGGCACAAAATCACCTTTCAGGCATGATTTGAGAATTTGCTCCACCCTTGTTTATGAGTTGGGGTCATAAGGATGCTATGTTGAAAACTTGTCATAAAAATATTTAAAAAACAAAGTTATGATTGTACATAGAAATTTTTCAATGCACACTTGTAACTCCGGTCATTTTCAATATTTTGACCCTAAATTGTCAACATATCCATTTTTTCGCACCACCTCATAAATGTGACAGCTTTCATTTTTCAAATCCTGGTCAAAATGAGTTTTCACACTTGCAATGCAAAATGACGTTTTGGCTACTATTTTATAAATGACACATATCATGTTCAGAAGGAGTGGTCATAAAAAGACTATTGATAATTTGGGGTCAAATTGTGAAAAAACAACTAAGTTCTGAAGAAATGCTGAATTATTCCAATGTTTACTTTATTTTTGAAGATTTTGGCCCCTAATGTTCAATGTATCCCTTGTGTTACCCCACGTCCTGAATATGACAGGTGCCATTTTTCAACCCCGCCCCCAAAGCTTTTTTCACAGTCACACTGCAAAATCACCTTTCTGATAGGATTTAAAAAATTCCACCTGTCTTGGTCAGAATCTCAGGTCATGAAAAGACTGTTGGAAATTTTACGACAAAATGTGGATGTCCACTGAAGATTAAATATTGCCTCTGAGCTGGTCTATTCCGGATAAATACAATCTAAAAATGTGCAAAAGCAGGACACCACTGAAAATGAGATATTGCATCTCATCTGGTCTATGCTGGATAACTGCCTGTCTCTCTCAGAAAATACTTAACAGCCCTAGTATTTTCCCTTTCTTAAATGCCTAATGCTAGGGGATGGATATAATGCACTATCCATACACTGGAAATGCTGATTTGTTTGAATATCTTCAAGCTAAGCTCCTCTCACCACTGGGGTGGTATATCCTCTGGCTCCACCCTGTGACTTCAGATCTTCCTTTCTGCTGGAAGGGCTTAGTCTCCTTCTTCACAGCTCTGCCCACTGTAGGATACCAAGTGCACCATTGGTGACGTCTACGTTTTTCTAACAGTTTCTTCAATACTTTCAAATTCCACACTTCAGCTCTGGCCTTGGATACAGAAGATGGAACATGAAGAAGCAAAGCCTGCTCCTGGCCACAAATTCTTCATTACATGCCACCAGAAAATGTCACGGATGGACCAACATGTGTTTTAGCTCTACTGTTTGAGGGCTGCACATGATGTTTTGGGCCATGGCCTGTGTGAGACAGTGCTCCCTTCCTGCCTGGATGGTTGTGTGGCCTGCCTTCTTCTTGGCCAGCTGGCTGATCAGGATGTGAAACTTTGGTCAAAGGGCCACAAGAAGGCCTCACCTATGGTGGGGTCTGTGGCCTAGCTTGTGGCCATGGGAGAGTTGGTGGCCACTGCTGTGATGGGCACCTCATTGGCCTCAGTGTTGCTCCCAGTTGAGACCAGCATCAGAGCATCCTTCACCAGTGAATTCCAGGAGATGTTTCAGGCATTCCAGGCCTTCAGGAAGAGCCCTGGCCACCATGATAAGAAACACAAGTGTCACCTGCACTGGTTGTGGGACTAGGAGAGATCATGGTCCTCCTGCTCCCTCAAGTCCTCCGACTACTTGACTTGAGTCAAGCACTTGACTTCAGTTGAGCCTTCTGTGGTTGAAGACCAGGTCAAAAACTTTATAAGTACATATTTTAATACTTGCAGCCACCAACCCTTCTAACTAGCTAACTGCTGCAGATGGTCACCATTTGCACACCCCAACTGGTACCAGTCCCCAGATTCAGATACAGCCTCAAAATCTGTCCCTGGGTACTCAGCAATATAGTTGCAGGCCTGTGTTTCAGGCTGGTTGGCCAACATTGGTGCGCGTACTTGAATCAGATTAGCTTTCTGTATACTTGTTAGCTACTTTGGGATCTTTACTATGCCATTGGGCATAAACTTGAATTAACTATTTACATCCCCCAGATGCAGAGCAATTTCTGCAGTTACTCACTGTTCTGCTGACAGTCTCTGGGTGGCATTGTGACTGCGCCTCTGGGATAGATGGTACACCAGAACTCGAAATCACTTGGATTTGAAGAGACCAGATATATGGAGCAGGCACTCTGCAGCTTGGATCTTCTGACTTGATGGAAGGTCTTGCAGCTTGTCCCCTTCAGCCTGTTTCCAAGCCCGATGCAGAGCATGAATGCAAGACTTTCCAAGCCACAAGGAACCCAGACCCAGGAGTGACCCCACGGTCTGGCTCTCCACTGACTCTAGAGTGCCCTAGCACTCAGGCATGCACCCATGGATCCCTGTGGCCTGGTCAGCCCCACTTGGTAGTGGCTGTCAGGTTCCCTACCTGGCTCCAGATGCAGATGGACAGGTTCTCAGTCTCTTTTTGCTTCACATGGAGATGTAGATTTTTGGAAGCTTAGGCCCCTCCAACCAGGCAACAAACAATTTTCAGCCACACTACCTGGCTGGTAGCCATGGCCCTCTCACACAGGTTTCAGTCTCTGGGTTTTCCCTGAGCACACAGCCTCAGTGGGACTTGGATGCAATTATCTTGGGCTCCTCTGCGGACCCTGAACTTGCCACTGACTGAAATCTTTCACTTCCCTTGATGCAGGCAATTTCTTTTCCTCACTATTCAGGTACTAATAGATGCAGAAGAGGATCTCTCCTCAAACTTTGTGAGCTACCTGGTTTTACTGGCCAAGCGACCGCTTGTCTGGAAGACTCCCATATCAAGTGTCCATAACAAAACCCAGCATGGGTTCACAGCGGGAAGGTCATGTCAGATGAATCTAATAGATTTCTTTGACTGGGTGACCAAAGTAGTAGACAAGGGAGGGGCTGTGGACATGGCCTACCTAGACTTTAGCAAGGCATTTGACACAGTCCCACACAAAAGATTAATAGTCAAATTAACCAGCCTGGGAGCGGGACCCAGGGTGGTAGCCTGGGTAAAACATTGGCTGGACAACAGGACACAGAAGGTAATTGTAAATGGAGTCCATTCTGATGAAAGAGGGGTTACTAGTGGGGTACCACAGGGTTCAGTATTGGGTCCAGTCCTTTTTAATGTCTTCATCAGTGACATTGCAGAGGGACTGGAAGGAAAAGTATGCCTTTTTGCAGATGACACAAAGATCTGCAATAGGGTTGATACACAAGGAGGCGTGGAAAGGATGAAAAGGGACTTGGCAAGGTTGGAGGAATGGTCAGAAGTATGGCAGCTAGGATTCAATGCAAAGAAGTGCAAACTAATGCACCTGGGAAACAAGAACCCAGGGGAAGAATACACAATGGGTGGGGAGGTAGTAACAACAACAAAAAAGGAAAGGGACCTGGGGGTAATCATATCAGATGACCTTAAGGTTAGCAAGCAATGTGAGAAGGCAGTAGGGAGGGCTGGGGGTATACTGGGATGTATAGGGAGAGGCATCAGCAGCAGAAAACAGGAAGTTGTTATCCCTCTCTACAGACAGTTGGTGAGACCCCATCTGGAGTACTGTGTCCAATTCTGGAGAACCCATCTCCGTAAGGACATAGACAGGATAGAAGCAGTCCAGAGGAGGGCAACTAAAATGGTGCAGGGTCTGCAAGAGAAGCCGTATGAGGAGAGACTAAAGGAGCTTAATATGTAAACCCTTGAGGAAAGAAGGGAGAGTGGGGACATGATAGAAACTTTTAAGTACCTCAGTGGAATCAACAAAGTCCAAGACGGTAGCATCTTTCAGAAAAAGAGACGTGCAAGAACAAGGGGACACAATTTAAAGATAGAAGGAGGGCTGTTCAGGGGCAATGTGAGGAAGTATTATTTCACAGAGAGGGTAGTGGGTGCATGGAACAGCTTCCTGAGCAGGTTGTGGGGTCTAAAACTGTGGGAGAATTCAAGAATGCATGGGACAGACATAAGGCAATTCTTGTGGGGGGTAGGAAGAAATAGGCTGTTGGTTAACTAGGATCTGCGACCTATCCTGTAGGTGGGAAAATGGGCAGACTAGATGGGCCAAGCAGTCCTTATCTGCCGTCAAAGTCTATGTTTCTATTGTTCCGAATTCTGTATTCCAAAGCTATAACCATTTTCTTAAACCTTTTAACCTTGCTTCTCACTGTTCAGGTGCAGAATTAGACAACCGTTTCTCTCCAAAGACCTTAGCTCAAACCTTCACCACTGTGGTGTGATTTCTTTCCACAGCAGCCTCTTGCGGAACCTTGCAGCTCTCTGCTGAACTGCACATCCAGGGTCCTTGATCCAAACTTCCTTCAACATGGGGAAAGACATACTCACAGGCCCTGGGGACAGGTAGCTGGCAACCCCCAGGCAGGCCTTTCCCAAACCTTGCAGCCCCATGTTTCATCCGAGAGGCTGCAGCCCTCCCTCCCTCCCTCTGAAGGGCCCCAGGCTGACTCCAGAACCAAAGTCCTCTTTTGGGAGCTCTCTGGAGCTCCTGATTAGCTGAAATCACTGTCTCTTTTAAAAATTAATATACGTTAGTCTTCCTCGATGCCTAATTGGTTCCTCAGAAGGGCACCAAGTGTTTCCCCAGTTTTTTCCCCCACAAGATCATTTACTGTCCCACTAGTCCTCTGACAAATCCTGGCACTCCGATCGGTTGGCTGAGTTCAGATGGCTGCAAAACATGGCTGCTGAACAAACAATATGCAGGCAGTCACACAACAGTCCCTAATTCACTGTCCTGGTGCAGCCAAACAATTTGCATTTATTCATTTATTTCCCCACTGATATGTAGCAGTCCCTATGCACTATTAAATGGTTGCTCCAGTATGAACATTAATCTCGCCCCCAGCCTGTCATTGTTGCCGAAATGTACTGTATCCCCAGGCAGCAGGCAGGCTAGCACATCAATATTCATTTCCCCCAGCCTCATTAATATTCATGAGGCTTCCCCGCACACTCATCTGTGCTTCTTAAATAAAAAATAGTTAATCCTTCTCTAAAGCCTCCTCCGGGTTTCAGTCCACATTTAGCTTAATCCTGGGGCTGGAACCACTGGAGAGACATCCAAATGGCTGCAAGAATAGCAGAAACACCAATGCGCTCTGCGCGTAGCCAGGCTCATTGGGCTGCACGCGGTGCAAGACAAGCAGTGGATTGAGCTCCTCCTGACCCATTTCAAGTTTAAAAACAATGCCAAGGCCAGATGGAGACCACAGGGGACAGAGAACTTGGGCAGGAGCAGGGACACCACAGGGATTCGGGCCAGGACCAGGACACAGCCAGGGGACACAGGAGACTTGGGCAGCCCCAAGGGGCAACAGGTAAGCCCCCCCAACAGGGGGGCTTACACTATCATTCCTGATTTTTGGCAAATGCTATTCATTACTTGCACACTTCTAACGTAGGGTGATGAAAACTGATGCCTTGGTTTGAATTCTACCACTGCAAGTTTCTACGTGGTTTTGAACATGTCATTTGGTCTCTTAGTGTTGATGCTGTACTTTCTCCCCTCTCTCTCTCTTCCTCTCCTCTCCTCTCCTCTCCTCTCCTCTCCTCTCCTCTCCTCTCTAGCTTCTTTTCCTTCTAGCTACCCTTCTCCCCTCTATTTCTGCCTCCCTCTCTCATCTTCACTCTTCCTTTCTCCCTCTACCTCCCCCTCCTCCTCTCCATTTCCCCCTTCCCTCTTCTCTCTCCCTCTCTATCTCCCTTTCCTCCTCACCATCCTTCTCCTCCTCTCCCCTCTCTCATACTTTCTCTGCCCTCTCCCCTGACTCTGCCTTCCTCTCTCCTCTTCTTGCTTTTTCTCCACTCTCCCCCTCTCTGTCTCTCTGCCACTATCTCCCTGTCCTCTTCTCTCTCTCTCTCTCTCTCTCTCGCCATCTCTTCCCTGTTTCTATCTCTAACCCTCTCCTTCCCTCTCTCTCTGTCTCACATTCCTTCTGGCTATCCCCCTCTCCTCTCCTCCACTCCCTTTCTGTCCCCCTCTCCCCTCTCTGTTTCCCTCTCTGCTCTCCTGCCTCTCTCTCTCTGTCCCCCTCTCTATCTCGCCCTCTGTATCTCTACCTCTATCTCCCCTCTCTTCCCTCTCCTCTTTATCTCTGTCTCTCCATCTCCTCTATCTCACTGTCTCCCTCTCCTCTGTACCTCCTTTTCCTTCTTACAATCTGTCTCCTGCTCTCTTCTCTCCTCTCTTCCTCTCTCCTCTATCTCTCTCTCTCTCTCTCTGTTCCCCCTTCCCCCTCTCTCTGCCTCTCCTTTCCTGCTCCCCTTTCTCTCTCGCTTGCTGTCCTCTCTCTCAACTCTGTCTTATTCTCTGAGTTTAAACTCCCTGAGCTCTCTCTTAACTCCTACAATCTCACTTGTTTAACATTGTGTTTGTCCACGTTTTTCTTAGATTTTCCCCAGCCCCCTCCCCCAATGATTAGGGTCACAACAGTACTCCCTTCTGTTTGATATGGCTTATGAATGTCTCTCTTCACAGCCAACACCACTTCATGGTCAGCCAGCAGAGGGTATTGGACTTCCGGGCATGGCGGATAGCTTCCTACCTGGAAGTCATGCATTTCATCTCCATATTTTCTTGGCCCCCAGTAGCTCTTTGTGTTGCATTCTGGGTCTTGCATGCGAATCCTCATCTTCCAGGTGGCATGATATCATTGTGCTGTGTCAACACCCACCTCTATTTCACTGACTCTTCCTGTGTACCCTTAATGGCTGCTGTGATTGCTTAGGGTGTGTAAAGTGCTATGAGACTGGGGGTCTGATTTTCAAAGGGAGGCACAGGGCTTGCATCCAGCCCGACACCCCAGCGCTTGGAATTTGGTGGTGCACCAAACACTTTTGCAGCAACTGTGTCTGATTTTAGTATCTCAGATGCCGTTGTAACAGTTTACCCAGTTTTCAATTCAGTCTTTATTTAACCAGGTGAGACATCTTTGAGCAAGCTCATTTACAAGATGGTCCTGGGAGGACACAAGGTAATTAAATTGATCAACAAAAAATAAGACAGAAAAATAGAAATGAAATACACTGGGGACATATACAGTATGCTGTGCATGGCTATACACATAAGGAGTAGATTATATCGATATGCATAAGCAGAGTTACATAAAAACAATATGTTTTACAAGGAGTGCATAGAAAAACACGTAATGACTACCATAAATGAAAGTAATACCTAGTTAAGACCATATTAGAAGCTGCTACACAGGTTCTAAGCTACTACATCTCTTTTTGTAGAATGCTGTAGAAAGGAGACAAGGGATATAAGGTAAGTGCTCTGGTACATAAATAGATGGGAAAGTACTTAGGAATGGGTGGCACAGTGGGAAAGGAAGATCAAAGAAAGTAGAAGGAAGGGACGATAGGTTGGGGGTAGGTAGAAAGGTAAGGTAACGGGGTGAGATGGGGAGAAGTGTTGAAGAATGGGAGCAATAAGTTAAGGTTAATGGTAAGAGAGGGAGGAGGGAAGGTGGCAAGGTGAAAGAACTAAAGTGGGGGCATAGAGAATCGGAGAGGTAAGTGCTAGACACTGGGGCAGCTTATGTGTGGTTACCATACTGACGCTGTTGAGGCAGTCAGGAGTGACAGGAACATATTTCTTTTAGTGAGCTGTTTAGCAGGGATTTGAAAGTGACTAGCCCAGGAATTTGAGTAAGTCTTAATGACTTCTGAAGGGCGTCCTATAGAGAGGGGAGGGCGAAGCTTATGGCTGCGGTACCATAACACGTTCTGACCTTGGGGACATCAAACAAGACAAGGGAGTAACTCTTCAGGCAATAGAACCCCTGAGCACATGACAAGAGCTCAGCTATATATGTGAGGGAGTCTATTTGTGATAGCTCTGTGGATACAAAGTGCATAATTTCTCATCCTCCTAGCACTGAGCGAGGGCTAGCCTAACTTTGTGTATAGAGAGCAGTGGTGTGTATTAAAAATTGGATACTGGTAATGAATCTCAGTGCATGGTGATACAGAGTATCAAATATGGATAGAACGGATTTTGGACAGTGACTGTGAAGAATGTTGGCGTAGTTGATCAGAGGGAGAAAGGTAGTTTGCGCCAATTTTATTTTAACTTCGTAGTTGAGGTGTCAAATGCAGTAGAAGATGCCTGATCTCTATCGTAACTTTTAAGCTAACTCCTCAATATAGGATAAGAAAGAGAGTTTATTGTTGATCCAAAAGCCAATGTATTTGAATTTATCTACTATTTCCTATCTACTTTAGGAGGCAGTATAACACAGTGATTCAAGGCTCTCAGCTGCAAATCTGGAGACCTGGGTTTGAAACCCTCAGCTCCCACTTGCATACTGTGTGACACTGAGCAAGTCACTTAACTTCCTTGTGTAACCCCTCACCCCTGCCTTTTTACTAAAACGACAGGTGGCATGCTGTTGGCGTTGGCAACAATACCTGGTGGGGACCTGGGTTCGGGGAGGATGAGGTTACCTGGCACAAGGGACCTAGGTTTGGCTACTCTGCACAGGGGCACCCAAGTAAATCCAACTACAGGAAGCAATAACTGTAATGTCCAGAACCAGGATTGGTATTTTTCAGTGTGGCTTTATTCATAAACTAGTTGAACATGACAAAGCATAGATGGTCCCCCAAGGGGCTACGTTCACTGTATGTGCAGATCAGAGACTACAAGGCGGTCCACTTGAAGAATGAACCCATTTCTACTGTGGTCTGGCTCTGGACCCACCAGGCACTCAGCCCGGACTTGCATGCACTTTGGATACACAGCCCGACTGGCCCGGCTCCCCTGCCGGCCACTTGACTGACAGTCCATTTGAAGAATGAACGCAAGTTTTACTTGTTGTGGCTCCCCACACCACTTATAGTCTGCGACTCCTAGAGAGATTTGTTTTCTTACTTCCTTCGGACTCTCATCAAACAAGGAGACTCCCATCAAACAAGGAGTAATTTTCCCATCCTGTGGCTCCCCACACCACTTAGAGTCTGCGACTCCTAGAGAGATTTTCCAAGTTGCGACCCTCGTCTGGGTACCTGCCTCATCACTGGCCAGGCGCATCAGGCAAGTAGAAAATTACAGAAGAAATCCGTAGAGGTGGACCTGGTTACTAAAGATGGGGGGGTGTTCCCACCTCCAGCTCCCACAGCCCATACCTGGCCATTTCTCTGGACAAACAGAAACTTAAACTTTGAAATGTAAATTAAACGGTGGATGACCTGAAGCAACCCCTCTACAACAGTACTTGAAATCCTTTCAGACTTTAAACTACTCCATTTGTTTGTCCTAGTACAATAGGCCTCCCAAATAGTAGTTCACATCCCAGCTTTTCTTCATATTTTCCAAACTGAAAAAAACAGATTGTTTGCCCTCTCAAATAGGGCAAAACACTCACCCTTTCGTTGCAGGTGCCCCACAGGCGAAGTACCACTTCTTTCACTGTTATACCAGAACAGAAACTGTAACCAGGCAGCTTTCTTCTGTAGGGGAAATTAGGGGGTTGCCCCTGGAATCCACAGAGGGACTTTTCTTCCACCCCCCCCCCGGAGGGAGGGGGCACTGAGACCTGGACAGTGGTCTCCACCACTTTAAACTGGACTCTAACTTTCTCCCAAGGAAGTAAACAGAAAAAACACTTCCTTCCTGCTTGGAGGTAAACAGACAACTTCCTTCTTGCTTTAAGACAAACAAAAGACTGACTTTGAAAACTCCCAAAGTTCTAACTCACTCCCTGTGCTGCAGATTCCAATGTGGCTTATGCAGCTGCGACAGTTCTAAGGTGATGTCATCTCTCAAGTCTCAACTGTGACTGAGAACAGAGTGAGACAGTGTGAAACCCATTTAACTGGAGTTTCACAAGCTGCCCTCCCTGCCTACCACTAGGTCTTACTGGGATTCTAGTAACCCCGGGTAACAAGGGGGTTACACTTGTGCTCCCGGATCACACCTGGAAACAAACTTCAGCTTAGTGTGCCTCTCCTAGTTAAACAATCTCCTCGTTACCCCCTTTCCCCATTTCCAATGGCTCCCCAAGCAAGGTCCAGATCTGTAGATTGGGATTCAGTAGGTTGGCAGTTGTTGCTTGTGTAGGGGTGGAGATAAATATAGATTTTGTTTTTTTGGTGTTAAGTAGTAATTTCAACCTTAAGAGATTGTGTTGTAGTACATTGCATTCTCGCTGTAACTCTGCGCAAGCAAGTTCGGAGGTGGGCCTGGCGGTATAAATTATTGTATCATTTGTGAAAAGATGCACTTTTCCTGTTCTGGTTTTGGAGTCTATGCTATTTATATATATTGCAAAAAGAAGGGGTCCCAGGATTGACCCTTGTGGCACCCCTCTTTGGAGAATTTTGAGCAGCGAGAGTTCCCTTTGTGCTTTGACTTGTTGCTTCCTATCAGTAAGATAACATAGAAACATAGAAACATAGAAGTTGACGGCAGATAAGGACCGCAAGGCCCATCCAGTCTGCCCATTTCTTTTTCTACCTTATAAATGTGCCATTGGCCTTTGTCATTTGAACCACTTCATAGCAATGTCATCTGGGCCAAGACAATGCAATTAAGACAGAAGCATGTAGCGGTTGATGGTGTCAAAGGCCTCGCTTTGATCTAGGAAGAGGATGCAGATGTAATTCTTTGAAAAAAAAAGAGCGTTCTGCCAATCATTGGTTAGCTTTGTGAGGGTAGAGACCGTGCTATTTTTCGACCAGAAGCCAGACTGGATAGGGTTTAACAAGTGTATGGATTCCAAATATTCCCTCAGTTGAAGGTTAACTAATCTTTCCAGCAGTTTAGACAGAATAAGTAGCAGGGACATGGATCGGTAATTATTGAGATCACAGGACTTACCAGATTTAAAGAGAGGGATTATATGTGCTATTTTCCAGGTAGCCAGGAGGTCACCTGAAGATAAGGATAGGTTGAAGAGGTGCATGATGAGGGTGGTCAGGCAGTGGTATACAATTTTAGGAAGAAGGGTTCTAGTAAATCAGTGCCAGCACTTTTCTTGATGTCCAGGGTAAGTAGGAGGTCCTCTACCTGTTTGAAGGATATGGGGCTGAAGCTGAAAGTGGAGGGGTGTGGAATGCTCATGGTATCA
Source organism: Neoceratodus forsteri (assembly GCA_016271365.2). Lineage (NCBI taxonomy): Eukaryota > Metazoa > Chordata > Ceratodontiformes > Ceratodontidae > Neoceratodus > Neoceratodus forsteri. Next base: position 72,338,023 of record JADMNL010000027.1, on the reverse strand, counting down.
GGGCAATAAGGGTCCTTATTACAGGACTGGTTTAGGAGCTTACTTGCTGGAGAGGCTTCCAAAGCTAAACCTGCTGTAGCAAAGTGGTTGTTGAGTTGGTCTAGAATGCTGGCCCTGTCTGTGTAGGTTTTGTTTTCAGTAATAATCTTGGAGGGCAGGTGTGATGAAGGCGTATGGCCTTCTATTTCTCTAAGAATGCTACAGAACTTAGCTGAGTTATTCTGGGAAGCTTCGAACGATGTTTGGAAGTAATTAGCTTTTTCAGCTCTTGTGAGTTTGGTACAAAGATTTCTGGGGGCTCCGAAGGCTATCCAGTCTGGGATTGATTTTGTTTTAGGGGCCCTTTTTCATAACCTGTCCCTATTTTTAGGGCTCTTTTTAATGCAGGTGTAAATCTAGGACATCATATTTTTCTAGTCTTTGTTTTTACAAGGGGGTGTGCTTATCAACCACTCTCAGGACAAGGCTCTGAAAGATGTTGTAAGCCTCAGAGACTGAAGATGCCAAACAAAAATCCTGCCATCTGATCTGGCTTAAATCTGCTAGGAATGCAGATTGGCTGAACATTTTAAGGTTTCTTTTTAGTCTGTAGGTGGAAGTGGAGGTAAGCTTTGGTGTGCGTCTCTCACAGGCTACTGCTCTGTGATCACGTATGTAGTTGTGAAACATCCCAGTGTGGGAAATATTATGAGGCTTGTTGACAAGTATCAAGTCAAGGAGGGAGCTGCGAGTAGGGTTTTTGATGTTTGGGCAGGTAATGTCAGGGGTAATTTGTGAGAGGCCATGGCTATCACAAAGTTCTTTCAGCTTTTTGAAACGGTCAGAGTACCAGTTGAGATTAAGGTCACCCATAATAATACTTTCAGTTTATATCAGCGTGCACTGAAATTTCTGGCATAAGCACTGTAGAAAGGGTCTCTGGGATTAACACAAGCTAGACAAAAAGAATGTGGTCTAATTTATGGCAACTGCTGCAAGGGCTAGAAAATCCCTTTAGACAGTCACAAGCCATCTGTGGCACATCCAGGGCTTGCATCAAGCCAGCCACTTTGAAAATCCATCCTACAGTGCATATGAAGGCACTACTGTATAACAAATATAGAATAATGCATGGGGAAGTGTGGTTAACGAGGACTGTATGCACACCCAAGGTGTGTGATGCCCCATAAACCTGAGGGGGCTATCTGGGCATCACACACTGAGGGTGTGCATACAATTCCAGTTCCTAGCACACTTCCCCATGTTTTATTTTTTATATTTACTGTGGTTAGCACTGCACAAAGTGAGTCAACGTGACTTTGTGTGACTTTGCACAGCTTTGCGCAACGTTGCGCAACTTTTCGTGACATAGAAATGTGGTTTACAGAACTCCATAATTCACCAGTGTGAATTACAGAGTTTGCCAGGGTTTGCCCATGGTGGTTTAACCAGTAAATATATACAGAATATTTAACCCCCACCCGTGAAGTAAAATCTGCAGAAGCTTCATTTTGAGGTAGCCAGGGACTGCGGTTGAAACCCCTATGAATTCTTTGCGACCCCTATGATGTCCATTGCAACCCCTAAAATAAGGTTTTTCTTACATTTTCTTGTATAAATTTGGTGGATAGAAGAGATTCGCAACCCCTGTAATTCTACTATAATGGGCTTTTGCAGCCTGTATGATTCTGCTGAAATGACGCTACTAAGAAGCTGGTTTACATACTGAGTGGGCACTTTAATGTCATGTAGCATGACAGCGATGCTCGAGTACTCTGCATGGTGTTATAGTATTCACAAGGTGTCTGATCTAGGTTGTTCTTCTCAGTTTTTTAAATAGATGATTTTCATGTTTAATTTCACAATCAAATTTAAAAAAATCTTGTGGTAAACATATCTGTCCTTTTTTATTTTATTTTTTTATTTATTGAAATATTCAGAAAGACCTTTGAGTCAGCGACTCATTTACAAAGGTTCCACATCATACATAAAAGGATACATGGCCAGAACTTGGAATACAGATTACAGTACAATTACAAATAACAGTCAGTGAGGTTACATAGTTGTGCAGTTGCTGAATAACAGCAAGTTTCGTTTCTTAGTACAGCCATAATAGTTACAGAGGTTCTATAGAGGCTGATGATCATAGGGTTTCATAGTTACAGTTTGGTACGGGGAGTCCGACAATAGTTAGTTTGATAGCTGCATATGTCAATCTGTCAATCTGGTGTCAAGGGCAGTCACATTGGCTAGAGGCATGAAGGTATTTCCACAGATTGGATTTATAAGGGCCAAACCTTAATTTGTTTGTTATATGACTTGGGAGGGTGTTAGTCCGGGGGGGGCCCTGTAAGTGAAGGTTCGCTGGAATTGGGAAGTCTGGTCACGGGGTATCCTTAGCAGCTGCTTGTCTGAGCTGTGGGTTGTTTTGACTGGGGAAGTTGGGTGGATGATTTAGTTTAGGGTAGGTGGGGCGAGGCCTAGTAGTACCTTTTTGGTCATAAGGCAGGTATGATACCTGATTCTGGTATCTAGGTTTAGCCAGTTTGTGCTGCTGTAAAGGGAGCAGGAGTGTGTAAAATGATCACATCCAAGGATGAGATGGCAGGCTTTGTTTAAAACGAGTCAGAGTCTGCTTAGGATGGTGGATAGAGCGGCACTGTAGAGTAGGATGCCGTAGTCTAGCAGGGAGAGGATCGAGGAGTTTATGGTAAGTCGTAATGCTTCAGGGGTGAGGCAGTGTTTGTACCGGTATAGTACCCCTAGTCTGGAGCTAAGGGCTGTTGATAGGTGTGGGATATGTTGATTAAAGCTGAGGGCGGGGTCTAGAGTGACCCCATAGTATTTAAAGCTGCTTACTTGTTTTAATGGGGTCTGATTGGCAGTGAGGCATTGGGGGCAGACGTTCTTGAGTGGGTTCTGGGGGTGGGCAAAGAACATGACTTTTGTCTTATTGTAGTTGATAATAAGACGTTGGGTGGTGAGCCAGTCTTCGACTTCATGGAACAAGCTTTGGAGAGTTTGGTGGAGCTTGGGGGGGAGTGATGGGTCAGAGGTGAACAAGACCGCATCATCTGCGTATAGTAGTAGATTTCCAGGGCATGACGCTGGGAGGGAGTTGAAGTATAGGCTGAAAAGTAGGGGGCCAAGTATGGAGCCCTGTGGGACACCGGAGCGGATAGGGAGGCAGGGGTAGAGGACAGGGCTACATTGACTATCTGCATTTTATTGGAGAGATAGCTGGTGAACCAGATTAGGGTGTCACTGGAGAAACCCGTGAAAGCCAGGGTGTTAAGCAAGAGGGCATGGTTTATGGTATCGAATGCCTTAGATAGGTCCACAAAGATGGCACCTGTGAGGTGGCCGTGGTCCAGGGTTGAGTGGACATGGGAGGTAAATTCAAGGAGGGTGGTGGTGGTACTGTGGCCCTTACGGAAACCATGCTGCTGTCCAGATAGAAGGTTATATTTGCTAAGGTGGTCAGTAAGTTGGTTGGCGACTATGCGTTCTAGTGCCTTAGACGGGGGGGGTAGGATAGAGATGGGGCGGTAGTTGTTTGTGGATGTGCGGTCACCACTTTTATGAATGGGTGTGGTGTAGGCCGATTTCCAGTGGGTAGGGAATTTGCCTTGACAGAGGGAGCGGTTTAGAATGTGGGTGAGTGGGGCTAGGACTTCCCAGAGGGTGAGAAGGAGAAGTCTGAGGTCCAGGGAGTCGTGACTATAGTGATTTTGGCTAATAGCTTTGGTTAGGTAGAGTTTGGCAGTCTCTGGAGTAAGGACTCACAGGTAGAAGGGTGGAGCAAGGGGAGGATGTGGGGCATTGTGGGCAGGCGGGGGATCGAATAAATTAGGGGAAATTAAGATACAGTAGTTCCCTATTTAGTTGGTGAAAGTAACAGCTCTCAAATTCTCAGTAACAAACTTGTCAACAGTTTCTTTTGAATCTGCTGCCCTCCTCCCTCTGACTCTCCCCCGCACTCCCTGCCTTCAAATGCTTGCAGAGGCTTACTCCTGCTCTCCAATGTACCTGTTACTCCCCCCCCCCTTGATCCTCACTTGACCTGCTTCCCAAAAATCTGCTGATCTCTCCTCCCCCACTAGGCCACCCTAAATTAGGGCAATGCACACTTGTTGCACCCTGGCACATTTTGTAAAATAATTGTACAGTGTACTCAGTTGCTGTGCTACAGACTGTACCCATGGCAATCATGTGTTTATTGTACCTTGTGTTTTTTGCATGATCGGTATTGTTGCTACTCTGTGTCTTCATCACTTCCCCCTCCACCAGGTCGCTCCTGGAAATGAGCATCGGCTCAGTGTGCCTTTCCTAGTTAAGAATTTTAAAATAAATAAAATAAATACATTTTGTCAGTATATTCAGTGACAGTTATTATATTCGCAGTAACAAACATGGTAACAGTAACTAATCCAAAACAACAGCAAATTGTTTGAAGAGTGGCTTTGTCACAATAGTAGGTTTGCAAGCGGCTCGAAAAGCCAGTGACAGCACGTGTTCATTTAAAGGTCAGAAAAGTTGCTGTACTATTGATCTGATGTCAGAACGATACTATAGCAGTTTTTTATGACCTTTTAAACTGTCCTACAACAAGGATTTGAACTCTTCAGAAATCTATTTACAATCGAATCGAGGGCAACCAAAAACAATAAACAAGTCTGTGGTTTGTTTAATCTGTGCCTTTGTACTGCAGCTGCTCGTACTGAACATTCTAAGTTGTTCATCACTTTCTCTACAAGTTGTTCTTAATGATTCTACCTAAAGAACAATTTGTAAAAAAACACTGATGAAATATGAAAGTCCTCTGTTACATTATAATTTATTTAAGGGTGGTTATAGCACTTGCAGATTTTGTGACTTGTTCTTTCCCCCCACAGATTTACTTCTATGCCAGCTATGTGTTTACAGAAGCTGGGATCCCAGCAAACAGTATACCCTATGTCACAGTGGGGACCGGAGCCTGCGAATGTCTTACTGCTCTAACATGTGTAAGTAACTCAGTACAATAACAGTGTACTTTTTAACACCCTAATATGAGAGGTGTGAGAAGAGTTATAAACAAGCATTTGTCAATGCCGAATGTTGCTTGCTTCTATGTGCTGTTTAGGTATTTGGAAGTCATTGGAGTGCAAATATTGAAAATTTGCGAACTTACGAGCGTGCGTAGGAACTGCGCAAAGCACGCTACATCAAAACAGTCATTTTAGAATTTTTCAAATTTTCAACATAGCCATTTTAAGACCTCTGCTCATGAACAGTGTCACTGTGATTTTCTTAATTTGTCCCGTACATTGATTTAAGAACCGACCTAGCGCCATTCTGGCGCATATGGGCGGAAACACATTTTGGGTGAGATGTGAAAATGACAGCTGTACTACTCATAAGAAGGTGTGGTAAAATGGCAGTGTTGAAAATCTGGGTGAAAATATTGAAATTTCAGCGAACTTCACGAGCCTCGTGAAACTGCTAGCCTTGCGTAAGTAAAACCAGTCATTGTTTGGAATTTTTGCACCAAATTTTCAACATGGGTTTTGGGACCCCTTCCATGAATGATGTCACTGTCGTGGTGATATTCAGGCCTGAAGGGTGATTTCACAGTCACTGCACAGTCACTGCGCGCTAAATCACCCTTCGGGCCCAAATAACGCCATGACAGTGACATCATTCATGAGAAGGGGTCCAAAACCCCATGTTGAAAATTTAGTGCAAAATTCGCAAAATGCCTGAGATATGCACAAAGTTGAAACCCCTATCTAGGCCATTATACAGCTTACCAGCATTTCCTCAGTTCGCAGGTCGGCTTTGAAGAGTGCAGACGTGTTCCGGTCCACGAGATCCTCACGCCAGAGTCGGAGGTAACTATGGGTGAGGGGATGTGGGGAGGCTGGAGTGCGCAGTGGGTGGTGCGGGTTGTGGGAGGGGTCGGGAGGCGCTCCGCGAGGACCGTTTTCGTTTTTAGGTTCAAAATAAAAAGATGTCATGGGACCATTTGCCATGCTGGGGTGGGCTCCAGCATGGCACAAGGATGTTGGGGGAGTTCAGCGAGGGGATTGGGCACCCCGTCGGCCTATGGACTGATTGCCACGCTGGGGTGGGCTCCCAGCGTGGCACCTACAACTGGGGGGCGGAGGGCGCGAAGCTCAGCCAGCGAGGATTGAGCACCCGTCGGCTACACAGTGCGTGGCGAAGTGCGCACACCTGCGTGTCGGGGGGAGCTATACTTCTTATCTGCTCACTGAGCGTAGCTCCCCTTTCAACTGTATGCCACTGCATTTTTGGGCGTGTCATAGACAGCTCCAAAAATGCATTAACTTCTGAGAACCCCGCACCTGCCAGCTAGCTGACTGAATTGGAGGAGGTGACACACCTCCGAAATCTCTGATGATGGCACTATGTTTCTTGCACATGCGTGCAAGCAACATAAAAATGCATCGTTTTCTAGGAAGATACCCTAGATTCTTCAGTAGATAAATTTGCCTGCAATGTCTAAAGGAACTGTGGGATTGTCCACATGGTTAGTGAAGAAATTGGTTTTATTATTAGTGAGCAGGGGTGGAATAATTTTTCTTTACAATTTACACTGTTTGAAAAATACAGTGCATGAATGCAAACTTCCTGAACCTCATTTCTGATTTTTAGAAATACAGTTCAGGACAGTTACATAACAATCTCAATAAGACACTCCAGGATGTGCATTATTGGTGATGATGGCCCTTCTCGAGTGGGTAAGGGACTTAGCTTTGCCTTGTTAAGGTGTACAATTATTCCCCAATCATGAACACCCTGTAATGTCTTACTGCTTAATTATAAAATAGGTAAAGAAAGCCTGGTGCTCTGATTGGCCAAGAGCATCTTGTGACTGTCTGGGTATTACAGTACAACCAGACACCTCATATCTCATGGCAATATTTTTATTGAATATGTTTATTTTTCATTTTTATGACTATTTTATGATGAATGACACACTTCATAGTGTCATGTTAAGCTACAGTAGATATACAGACATGCCTGGTGGTTTACTAATGCTTTATTTATTTATTCTTTGTATTGTACCTATGTGTTCCTTGTATTGTTTATATCTGTACATATTGCACATTGCTTGGATTGCACTTTTATAATTTGTATACCTATGTATCAGGTCCATCTTGCAAATGAGCTTGCTCAATGATGATCACCTGAATAAATAAAGATTTGATTGATTGATTGGTTAAAAGCATTCAGCTGTGCCTCCAGCTTTACAATGCATCAGAAATGTCTGTGTATTGCAGCACTCTGACGTATGTTATTTTTTACCTGTTCATGATCTCACAAAAAGAGGAAACACAATGGCCCACACAAACCATCATAGTAATGGTCTAACACCCTACCAAAAGTGTAGGACTGCAGTATCTTTTCTGCCTTCATCAAAACCAAGTTTTTGTAATGCATGTCTCCAAACCATGCACATACCCTCAGACCTCACTGGCAAAGCAAGGCATCATGTGTTACCTTCACTGTTAATCAGTTACTGCCAAACATTACTGACAGCAACCCTTAATTGTCATATTTGGAATTTTGTGATCTAGGGTTTCCTCATTGAGCGCCTTGGAAGGAGGATACTTATTCTTGGAGGCTATTCTCTGATGGCATTTTGGTGTATTATTTTAACCATCTCTCTATCGTATCAAGTAAGTTCTATATGCAAAGGCTTGAGGTGTTATTACAGATAGCCATATACTGTAGCTTGAATATTACATATTCTGTCTGCCTGTCTGTCTAGCCATCTGTCTACTATGCATGTATATATTGTCTATCTCTGTCTATCTGTCTTTCTGTCTGTCTGTCTATCTAGCTAGCTATTATCTATCTACAGTGCATGTATACATTGTCTGTCTGTCTTGCTGTGTCTCTATTTACCTATATATCGACTATTCAACAACCTTTCTAGAAATATAGACTTGATTCCTAGATTGAAGAGGTAGGACTATAACTCAAGTCCCAGCCATGTGTTGGAAGACAAGCCATATTTCTAGTCAATCAACTGGGTGTTTGATTTATTCCTTTGGGATTTAAAAACATTTTTGTTGTTAGTTCTGAGATTTTGAAGGTACAGACTCTAGGCTGACGGTGCAGAAGCTCTCTGTTTATCCATGTAATGTGTACAGCATAGGAACTAGGTACACATCTGATGACTGGAGAATGACCCAGGTGGTGCCACTACTCAAGAAAGAATCCAGGACAAGTCATGGACCTACTGTACAGTCCTGTCAGCCTGATGGCAATACTGGGGGAGCTGCTCAAGAAAAGTGTAAGAAACAGAATTATTGAACATTTACAATAAAAACCCAGCTTGACCTTGAAATGCCCAGACCAGATTTTATAAGGGGAAATCATGTCGACTAACCTCGGTGCATTTTATTTGAAAATATCATCAAGTAACTAAATAACATAGTAACATGGGAGTGTTAGAAAGGAAGGAAGGGCTCTAGGTCCATCATGTCCATTCCTCCCCTGCCCCACTGTACTACACAAAGTACCCTGTGTTTCCATTGTTATGCACACATTGGTCCAGACTTACCTTGAAAGCCTGTACTATCTTCATGCCCACAGTCTCTGCTGGTGCTGTGGGATGCTACAGTACTATAGCTTCACCACCCTCTGGGAGATACGGATCTCCTAAATGTGGGAAGCCTGTTGATGTCATATAGTATATTTGAACTTCAATAAATCATTTGATATACTAAATAAAACACAAGAGGATCATTCATAAAATAGAGAACTAAGCTATAACTGGGGATATGATGAAATGGATTCAAATCTGGTTGCAGGCTAGAAAATAAAGGCTCAGGATGAACGGTAAGCTATCAACATGGAAACAAATGACCAGTGTGGTCCCACAGGGATTCATCCAGGGACCAACATGGTTCAATATATCTATTTAATTGACTTGGAGGTGGATACCATTTGATGGAGCACCAGTTTGCTTATGATGACAAGTTGAGAAAAGTACTTACCCTGCAGCAGGAGAGAGATGAAATATTGAAAGAAAGGCTGGCCCAGTGGCCCGGAGTTCTGAGATGCTGGGGCCTTACCTGCCCACCATGCTGGTGACCCTGGTTTGGAAACGGACTGAAGTCACCTGGGGGTTGGCCGGGGGGGGGATTGAGCACCCCAAAGGACACTGTCCTCCTCTAGGGAGGGTGGATGATAGACTCTGCTGCAACACTGCCACCTACTGACCACAGGTGGTAACCCAAATGGAGCCATAAGGAGGGGGCCTCTGACTGGGATGCATGCACTTCCATGTGTCCACTGTCTTTCCACTCACGGGATGCCTGAGGGGATAGGAGAAAACGACAAAAAATGCCAAGGCTATGCAGAATGATCCCATATTCCCCCGCAGGCTCTACATAATCCACTGGGCTGCCCATTGCTATATCCATTACCTAGCCTCCTCCCAGACCTGTAGAACCTGGGAGGCCCTGCCATGGGTTGGTGGGGGGATCCATGGGGCACTGTATGGCAGAGGAGATGTAAGTCCCAGAGATGATGGGTGACAGAGCTGGGGGGAGCTGCAAGGCATAAGAGGGCTGGCTGAGGAGGAAAGGGAGGAAGAAATTTGGCTACTACATCTAAATCATCCCATTCCAAGGCAAAAATATGGGACTTCAGAGGAGCTGACTTTGATAAGATGGCCAACAGAGTTAAGCTAGCCCTGGCAAAAAGAAACACAGGTGAGGAGGTACAGGCAAAGTGGGCAAGCATTAAGGATACAATACTTGAAGCAACATCCCATTGTGTTAGACAGAAAAGGAAGTGCAAAAGAAGAAGGAAACCACTTTGGTTCTCAAATACAGTAGCAGAAAAGGTCAGAGCCAAAAGGCTGGCCTTCAGAAAATATAAGGGAACACAGCGGGATGAAGATAGGGAGGCATACCAAACTGCCCTAAGGGAAGCAGGTAAGGCAGTAAGGCAGGCAAAGTCCCAAACTGAGGAAACACTAGCACGAACAGTAAAAGAAGGTGACAAGACTTTCTATAGATACATTAGTGAAAGGAGAAAGTCCAGAGGGGTATTGCTAAGCTTAATGGAGAAATGGGAGCATGTGAGGAGAGGACCCTGTAAAGGCATCTATCCTAAATAGATACTTTGCTCAGTATTTACTGAAGAGAAGGTAGGGCAGGCCCACAGCTCAGCATCATGGACACAGGGGAGGGAGGTGAGCACTACTCCTTCACAAAAGAAAGGGTCCTACAAGAGCTTGCTAAGCTCAGGGTGGATAAGGCAATGGGACCTGATGGCATACATCCCAGGGTACTTAAGGAGCTAAAGGAGGAACTAGCAGAGCCATTAGCAGAATTGTTTAGTGAGTCTCTGAGCACAGGAGAGGTCCCAGAAGACTGGAGAAGGGCTCATGTGATCCCACTCCACAAGAGTGGTAGCAGGAGGAGGCGGGGAACTACAGACGGTCAGTCTTACCTCAGTAGTAGGCAAGATTATGGAGGCACTCCTTAAGGAAAGGATAGTGCAACACCTGGATCCATAGGGGCACAGAATCCAAGACAGCATGGGTTTACAAAGGAAGGTCCTGTCAAACTAATCTCATAGATCTCTTTGACTGGGTAACCAGAGTGGTGGACCAAGGGGGAGCAGTTGATGTCGCCTACCTTGACTTCAGCAAAGCTTTTGACACTGTTCCACATAGAAGATTGATAAATAAGCTAGGTAGGCTCGGGGTGGGTCAGAAGTTGGTCAACTGGGTGGCAAACTGGTTGACTGGCAGAAAACAGAGAGTGGTGGTAAATGGTATACAGTCAGAAGAGATGCAAGTCACAAGTGGGTACTCAGGGATCAGTCCTGGGGCCAGTCCTATTCAATATCTTCATTAGTGACCTCCGCAGATGGACTAGAGGGTAAGGCTTGTCTGTTTGCAGATGACACCAAGATCTGCAACAGAGTAGATGATCCAGATGGGGTGGGCAGAATGAGAAGAGATCTGGATAAACTAGCAGAATGGTCAGAAGAGTGGCAACTGGGATTTAATGCAAAGAAGTGCAAAATCATGCACATAGGGGAGGAAATCCTGAAGCCACTTATAGGCTGGGAGAGGAGTTGCTAGCAGTCACAAAGGAAGAATGAGACTTGGGCATCATCATCACTGATGACCTAAAATCATCCAAGCAGACCTCTAAAGCAGTAGGTAAGGCTAGGGGTGTTAGGGTGTATTAGTAGGGGTATCACAAGTCGTAAGAGGGAGGTAATAATCCCTCTTTACAAGACACTGGTTAGGCCCCATCTGGAGTACTATGTGCAGTATTGGAGGCCACACCTTCACAAGGACATTAACCAAATTGAGGCAGTCCAGAGAAGGGCAACCAAATGGTGCAGGGACTGCATCAGAAGACATATGAGGACAGATTAACGGAGCTCAATATGTACCCTTGAGCAAAGGAGGGAGAGAGGTGATATGATCGAGACATTTAAACACCTTAAGGGCATAAACAAGGTGAAAGAGTCTAACATGTTTAAATATAAGAAAAATAGCAGGACAAGAGGACACAGCATGAGATTAGAAGGAGGCCGATTAAGGGGGAATGTGAGGAAATTCTTTTTCACAGAAAGGGTGGTAGATGCATGGAATGGCTTACCACAAGAAGTGGTGGCTATGAATACAGTGCAGGACTTCAAACAGGCATGGGATAGGCATAAGGGAGAAATACAAATGACTATGAATAGATAGGTCACTGACAGAGCAAAGGCCGATGGCACATTTATAAGGTAGAAAAAGAAATGGGCAGACTGGATGGGCCTTGAGGTCCTTATCTGCCGTCAACTTCTATGTTTCTATGTTTCTATGAAATGTTTAAAAACCTGGAGAGGCTTGGGAATGGGCAGAGAAAAGACAGATGAACTTCCACATTCAGAAATACAAAGTACTGTAAAACAACTAAGGAAGAAGAACATGACGGCAAAAATACTATCTAAATGGCATAGAGGTTGGAGGAAAAATACCTATGAGTACTGGTCAGCAACAACTTTAGGTTGGAAGAACAGTATAGGGGAACAGCAGCTGGCATGGCAAACAAAATTACAGCATGCATCAGGAGCAACTTCTTAAGAGAGATGTTATAATGTGGACACACAAATGTCACTCAACAGTGTGGGGAGGTTAGCACCACAAGGCAATGCTACAGACACAAGGTCTCATTAAAAAATATTTATTGTCAGTTAATACATAAAATCCATATGCAAAAAGCAGCAATAGATGAAAATCATACACATTGTGCAAACAAGGCAGTAAAAAGGAAATGCAGCTCACTCACTATGTAATCACGGCAGTCCTGTGATGTTGTGTAATCAGGTCACAATTTCATAGAAACACAGAAACATAGAAGTTGACAGCAGATAAGAACCACAAGGCCCAACCAGTCTGCCCATTTTTTCTACATTATGAATGTGCCATAGGTAAGGATGTAAGTTTGTCATAGTAGTTATATACGTCATTGATTCCATGACGTTTGATCATTATTCAGGACTTCCATGACTTTCACTAGTGTCATCGGAATGTAGCAAAGATGACAGTGACACAACATTTACTACTGTTTACTAATGATTTCATGAACAAACAATGAGTCATTAAAACCTCATCCATGACAAACTTACATCCCTAGCCATAGGCCTTTACTCTGTCGATCTATTTATTCATACTCATCTGTATTGCTCCCTTATGCCTATCCCATGCCTGTTCGAAGCGCTGCACTGTACTCATATCCACCACTATCTAAGGTAGGCCGTTCCATGCATCCACCACCCTTTCTGTGAAAAAGAACTTCCTCACATTACCCCTTAATTAGCCTCCCTCTAATCTCATGCTGCGTCCTCTTGTTCTGCTATTTTTCATATATTGAAACATGTTGGACTCTTTCACCTTGTTAATGCCCTTAAGATGTTTGAATGTTTAGATCATATTACCTCTCTACTTCCTTCGCTCTAGGTATACATATTGAGCTGCCTCTATCTGTCCTTACATGTTTACTTCTTTTTTTCAAATTTAGTATGCTTTATTGATGCTTTCAACTTTTATAACAAACAGTATAGAAAAGCGATGAACAGGTAGCCAGTCTAGTACATTTGGAACAGTCTTACGTGTTCCCATATCTACAATGATTAGTACAAACAAGACATTCTGCAGTAGATATTGGATAAAAACAGGAAAAACAAAAAAAAATCCCAACAGTATTCCCACTCCTGCCCCTTCCCGTCCCCCCTCCCCCCAAGAGGTTGCACCTGTAATAAAACCATACACATAAAGACCCAGTATGACTTTGGCTGAGCTTATCTGTATAATACAGCAATGATTATAGAGTTAAGTAGTGTGTGAAAAGAGGCCCATATCTTTTGGTAATATTTAGATTTTTTTGAGATGCTGGCTAAGAGACTTTTTGCATGGAAAGCGAATATTATTTCATGAAGTCATTCCGTAATTGTGGGAATCGCTTGATCTAGCCAGTGACGTAACAGCACTTTCTTGGCACACAGGGAAATCAAGGCCATGTATTTACAGTGGTGCCCAATCAGGGAATCTCCATAGTCTCCTAGGATACATATTTTGGGTCAGAAGGCCAAGTAAGGGATACAACTTTTCCTTGATAGCTGTCCAGAAAGAGGCAGCTTTGTTACAATGCCACAAGATGTGGAGCAGATTGCCAGGCTGCTCACCACAACAAGTACAGGTATCATTGTGGAGTTTCCTCATTTTATAGAGCTTAACCGGGGTGTAATATAGGTCATGAATTATATTGAATTGGAGGAGTCAATATTTGTCCCATCTATCTTTGTATAAGCGGGTCCATATGCGACTCCAAGGGCAGGGGGCTGCAGGGTAGGAGACAGGACCTGATCCCATTTGTATTGAGGGGGTCCGTCACACTCTGCCAGAAAGTCACACAGTAGTTGATTAAAAAAGGAGATAGTGTGGGTTATGGAAGATGACGAGATAATGGGTAGGAGAGGCCCAGTCAAGTTTTGGTCCCAAAGGCTTAATCCAAAGTGATATAGAAGCATGTGACAGAGTCGGATGTATTTAAAGCAGTACACGGAAGAAAGGTCGAATTTTTGTTGGGCATCCCAGAAAGGAATTAGTTTATAGTTATTATTAAGGAAATCATGAACAATTGGTTTCCGCTGCTGGGCAAAAAGGAAGGGTCAATCATACACCCCCAATCTTGAAATTAGGATTGTGAAAGATAGGCTGCAAGATATCACATATAAGAGAAGTGTGGATAATGGCACAGATCTGCTGACGTGCTCTCTGTGTTGCCATGATAGGGGTGTTGCATAGTTGAATGGGAAGATACTTAAGAGAAACATATATAAGGGAAGTCAGGTCAAGATTATGGGTGGTACAAAGGGATTGTTCTATTTATAACCATGGGGAACATACATGTTTGGCTGTGCAAGGGTTGTTTAGGTTTTCCAACAATGGATCACTGAACTGTTTGAACTGAACGAATAATGCAGCAACAAATTAGGGAGTTGTAGTCCCCCTCTATTTTTCGCCCATTGAAGTTTGGAGAGTGTTCTTTGGGAGGTTTACCCAGCCATATAAAGTTGAAAATAATACTATGTACCTGTGAAAAATAAATCTTAGGGAGGGAATAGTTATACATCTGAGGAGGGTATAAGAGGTGGATATTCACCTTTAACACACTAATTCTACCCCATAATGAAAGAGGGAATAGGGACCAACGATTCAGGTCAGCTTTGATGTGAGTCAGGTTTGCATCCAAATTATACTGCTTTATTTTGTAGCCCAATAAGGAGAGGTAAATACCCAAATATTTCATGTTGTCCCTGACCCATGTAAAGCCTAGATGCTGAATTTCAGAGGGTACCATGAAAACGTTAAGGGGCATTACCTCCATTTTGGAAAGGTTTAACTTATAATTTGAGGTCCTGCCAAACTCCTCAATGATGTTAACAGTAACTGTGAGTGAGATAGCAGGATTAGTGAAGTATATCATCCATGTAGACTGATATTTGGTAATGAGATGAACCTACCGGAATACCTGAGATTAGAGTTGAGGTGTTAATACGTCGGATGAGAGGTTCAAGATACAAATTAAACAAAAATGGGGACATTGGAAATCTTTGTCTAGTGCCCTGCTGGAGATTGATGGGATGGGAGAGTACCCCATTGCAGAGTATTCGGGCTGTGGGGTGTGAATATAGGATCCTGATACAGCGAATAAATTGGGAAGGGAAATTGTATCTTGGTAACAGACGGAAAAGGTAGTCCCAAAATACCCTGTCAAAGGCTTTCTCTGTGTCCAGGGATGCCAACGCTGCAGGGGCATAGGAGTCCATGGACGCAGAGACAAGGTGGACGATTTTCTTCAGATGATCTGCAGAAAGGCGACCTGTTATGAAGCCCACCTGTTCCAGACTTATCAGATGGTGCCAAACTTTGTTGAGTCGACTGGCAAGGACCTTAGCTAGAATTTTGAGATCTACATTGATTAGTGAAATGGGCCGATAGTTGGAAACTAGAAGGGGATCTCTAGCAGGTTTGGGGAGAACAGCTATTTCAGCTTCGGTTTAGGAAAGATCAGAGAGGCCATGTTCGTAGATATAATTGTAAGTATCAAGTAGGGTGGGGATGAGTTGGGATTTAAAGGCTTTGTAGGACAGACGAATAATCTCCCCACGTATAGTGCCTTTCAAGGCTCACCAGGGAATGTCTCGTTTATCCATGGTGGGGGAATTACTGGTAAAAAAGGAGACTATGTGTTTTTGGATATGGGAAATAAAAGTATCTGACTTTATTAACTGTGCATTAAATTTCCTAGACTTATCTCTGGTATTCCCCGGCCCAAGTTGCCAGTGTAAAAGGGCAGGATGGTGGTCAGAGATCACCTTAGAGAGGTAGTTGCAGGCTATTAGTGGAAAGGTAACTAGCGCTCAACAGGAAGTAATCAATCCTGGAGAATGAGTTATGTGGGATAGAATGGAAGGAAAATTCCTTGTTTGTGGGGTTTAGCTCCCTCCACGGATCTAGTAATCGGATGGAGTCTATGAGTTCCTTGAGTGCCAATTGTGCTGGAGATAGTGAGAGGGACTTAACCTTGGATCTATCCAGGGAATTGGTATAGATCAGATTCCAGTCCCTGCCAAGCAAAGTAGGTAGATTGGACCAGGGGGCTAGTTGGGTCATTAGGGAGGTAAAAATTGAGGGTCATCCGTTGTGGGGCCGTATACCAAAGCCAACACTATCTCTGAGTGGCCAAGCAAGGCCTTAATTATAATGTATCTTCCATGGGTATCTGTAATGGAGTCCAGCAGTCTAAATGGAACCCTATGGGCTACCAATATGGCAATCCCCCCCCCCGTCGAGAGTCTACTCCTGTACCTAGTGCTTGCCCTACCCACGTTCTCCAGAGGTATAGCACTTGGGAAGTGAGAAGGCAAGTCTCTTGGAGGAGAGCAACATCTACATTTAATTTGTCCAGATGTGGTATAATTTTAGCCCTCTTCGTAGGGAAATGGGCCCCTTTGACATTCCAAGAGCAGATTTTAAGATTTAAAGCCATAATGTTTGGTTAAAAAATAGCATGCAAATGGATTTGTTAAAACACCAAAGGGGTCAAAATGAATAAAGACATAAGTGGTGCAACCACTCCTTCCCTCCTCTCTCCAAAAACTCAGAATCTCAAAGTTCAACAGAGGGTTTATGAGATTCGATATACATTTACCCAGGTAAGGATCTGACGTCTGTAGTTCTCCCCCGTACCCAGTCCAGCCCCCTCCTCCCAGCAGCACACCAGCAACATCCCTGTGTAAGATATCGGATTCTGAGAACCCACCATGCCAATGGGATAGCTAAACCAAGAGTAACACCCTTGCCCCCCCTCCAGGAATCCAACAACTATGTACAGCAGTGCCTCTCTTGGTCAGAATTCCAAAGCTAGAGGGAAATATTGAAATAAGGAGAGACCAACCCAAGTCAGTTCCTACACTCGCTTCCTCCGAAGTCAGACACAAAACGAGAATGAAAAGTAAAACCTGACCTGTGGTAGCAATTATAGAAATCCCAGTTCTTACAGGCCAGGATTAGCAGAAGTGCTAGGAAACCAAGTCCCATCCTAATTTGGTATGCTATGCAGCTCTACCTTGATCCTGCTTGATCCAGAGCATCCCACTCCCCCTTCCCCCACTGCCTGTCCCAGTAAATTAATGTGGTTATTCCTGGAAGTCAAACTTTGGCACCACCAAGTGTACCAATTATATGATCGCTCCAGGTTGGAGAGGGATACAGTCTAGTTATGCCCAGACATTACTCCATTGTGTATTATTGAGAAAGGGATTATCATCTGGGATCAGGCTTGGGTCTTAATGTGTGTCCAGAAGGCATGATGCAGAGCCAAGCGTGGACAAAGTGTGGTGGAAGGTCCCTATCTGGTCACTAAGATGCTGAAAGATTAGGCAACTCAGGCTCAGCACGAGACTAGGACCTCACACATTTCACCCCAGGAGTTAGCAAGACCAGCCCACCCAACCTGCTCATAATGGCAAACAGCAATTAAGAAAGCAACTTTTGAGCAGTAACAACAAGATATTGAACTTGTGAGAAAGCAGTATAACAATATTTTATGATATGGGCTTTACTTGCCATAGGTAAATGTCCAGAATGTCTGATAGTTCGAGGTGGGGGAAGTGCCTAGGGGAAGGAGATGGGTCCAGGACCGAGAGGCAGTCTCACTAGAAATCTGGCCCCTGAAAGGCATTCCCACATCAAAGGCTCCCACTTAACCATCAGAGACTGTTCCTGTGAGACTGTCCCTAACGTTGAGAACTGGAAACTACCACAGCAGGATGCCTTAGCACCCTACCCTGTTTCAGAGGGCCTGATAACCCCTGTAAGCCATAATACAAATGTGTAAATTCATTGAAGTCTTGTAAATTAAATTACAAATGGGAGGATATAACCTCCAACAAATAGGCTCCAGAGATCACTATAAGGGACTGCTCATCCTGGCTTAAAAAGTTCTGGAAGCTTGCTGGATAGGTCGGTCAATACCAGTAAGGGTGAGTCATAGGATATCCAGACACCTGAGACGGTGACTTGCAGTTTAGCTGGGTATAACATTTTGAAGGGGATGCCAGCGGCTACCAGTTGTTAACTGTGGGGTGAAAAGCTGCACACTTTTGTTGGGTCTCATATGGCAGAGCCTGGGTAATACAAAGTTTCACTCCTTCCCACATTACTGCTTGAAGGTCCCATACTTTTGAAAGAATGTGTTACTCCACTACAAAACTCAGGAATTGTAAAATGATAGGTCTGGGAGGTGCCCCTGGTTGTGGTCTTGGTCGAAGTGACCGATGGGCTCTCTCAATTTGCTAGCTGGCATTAAGTGGTGAAGGTCCCACTACTTTCTCCAGGAATTTCTGAACAAATAGGACAGTGTTGGGGCCTTCTTCTTTCTCTGGAAGACCCATAATTAAAATGTTGTCCCTCCTGCTCCTTCCCTCTAGGTCTTCAGTTTTCATTTGTAATTTTTGAATACGTTGATGCAGTAGCACTAATTCAGGATCCAGCTTGACTTTCCAGTTTTCAATTGATGTGACACAAGCCTCCGAATCTCCTACTCTCTGACTGAGATCAGACAGGTCCCCTCTGATAGATTTTAATTCGGAGGAGATTTCGGAGAGTGTTTACTTAAATGGTACCAATTCTTGCAAGAAACGATCCTCCGGGAGTAGAAGCAGTTGATTTGATGCACAGCCGCTCTTACTGGCCATCCCTCCTTGGGCCTTAGACTTTCTCAGCATCTTTTCAGGTGAGGGAGGTGGTGTATGCTTCAGCTGGGTCTGCCTTATAGCAATATCCATCGCTGAAATATTTTCCAATTGCGATGCAGGTTTTGGGCACAGTTCAGTTGTTGAAGGCGGGTATTCGGTGATGCTGTGGTAATTTTAGTGAAATTACATCCAGAAAAGTGTGTAAATTGCAGTAATAGGAGGAGAGAGACGGGAGCTCCAGATCTCTGCTGCTTCTAGGTCACCTGCGTCACGTGACCCCGTCACCTGCATCCCCTCATATGTTTTCCAATGCAGTCCCTGTACCATTTTGGTTGACCTTCTCTGGACTGCCTCCATTTTGTTAATGTTCTTGTGCAGGTGTGGCCTCCAGTACTGCATGCAGTACTCCAGATGGGGCCTAACCAGTGTCTTGTAGAGAGGGATTATTATCTCCCTCTTACGACTTGTGATACCCCTACTAATATACCCCAACATCTTTAGTGGTCTGCTTGGATGATTTCAGGTCATCTGTGATGATGATGATGATGCCCAAGTCTCTTTCTTCCCTTGTGATTGCAACTCCCCTCCCAACCTATATGTAGCTTCAGGGTTTTTCTTCCCTATGTGCATGATCTTGCACTTCTTTGTGTTAATCCCCAGCTGCCACTCTTTAGACCGTTTTGCCAGTTTTTCCAGATCTCTTCCTATTCTGCCCACCTCATCTGGATCATCTACTCTGTTGCAGATCTTGGTGTCATCTGCAAACAGGCACACCTTACCCTCAAGTCCATCTGCAATGTCACTTATGAAGATATTGAAGAGGACTGGCCCCAGGATTGATCCCTGAGGTACCCCACTTGTGACTAGCATCTCTTCTGACTATACTGTTTAGCAAAACTCTCTGTTTTCTGCCCGCCAACCAGTTTACCACCCAGTTGACCAACTTCTGACCCACCCCAAGCCTACCCAGCTTATTAATCAATCTTCTATATGGAACAGTATCAAAAACTTTGTTGAAGTCAAGGTAGGTAACATCAACTGCACCCCCTTGGTCCACCATTCTGGTTACCCAGTCAAATAAATCTGTGAGATTAGTTTGGCAGGACCTTCCTGTTGTAAACTCATGGTGTCTTGGATCCTTTGCTCCTATGGATTCCAGATGTTGCACTGTCCTTTCCTTAAGGAGTGCCCCCATAATATTGCCCACTACTGAGGTAAGACTGACAGGTCTGTAGTTCTCTTCTTCCTCCTTGCTACCACTCCTGTGGAGCGGGATCACATGAGCCCTTCTCCAGTCTTCTGGGACCACTCCTGTACTCAGAGGATCCATGACAGAAGTCCGACAGAAATTCTGTCGAATGCCCAGTCAGCGACACCGGCAGGTCAACTGCATTCTGCAGTCGGCTGCCAGTTCGCTATTGCTATATTTGTTTTCTTCGGGGGGCTTTTCCCTCAAATCCCCCACATCACCTCCACTTAAGGAGTCTCAACTCCAGTCAGAGCTGATTTGGGGGGTGCAGGACCCCTGACAGACAGCGCCAGGTTCCAGCGGGTCTCCCACCATGGTTAGGTGCTGTAGTCGCTGTGGGGGACCTCGCTGGTGAAATGTCACTGTGAGGGGGTTAACGGTACTCAGAGACTCACTAAATAGTTCTGCTAATGGCTCTGCTAGTTCCACCCTTAGCTCCTTTAGTACCCTGGAATGTATGTCATCAGGTCTTATTGCCTTGTCCACCCCAAGCTTAGTGAGCTCTTGTAGGACCCTTTCTTTTGTGAAGGGACCTGTGCACACCTCCCTTCCCCCTCTCTGTCCATGGTGATGAGTTGTGGGCCCTGCCCTACCTTCCCCTCAGTAAACACTGAGCAGAAGTATCTATTTACAATACAGTAGATGCTTTTCCTTGGTCCTCCTCCACACACTCCTCCTCCTCATCCCCTTTGATCTTAGCAATATCCCCTCTGGACTTTCTCCTTTCACTAATATATCTATAGAAAGTCTTGTCCCCTTCTTTTGCTGTTCGTGCTAGTGTTTCCTCAGTTTGGATCTTTGCCTGCCTTACTGCCTTCCCGTTCTTCTCTTAGGGAAGTTTGGTATGCCTCCCTATCTGTGTCCCACTGCGTTTCCTTATATTTTCTGAAGGCCAGCCTTTTGGCTCTGACCTTTTCTGCAACTGTTTTTGAGAACCAGAGTGGTTTCCTCCTTCTTTTGCTTTTGCTGTTCTCCCTAACACTATGGGATGTTGCTTCAAGTATTATTTGCATCCTTAATGCTTACCCACTTTTCCTGAAACCCCTCACCTTTATTTCTTCTTGCCAGGGCTAGCTTAACTCTGTTGGCCATCTTATCAAAGTCAACTCCTTTGAAGTCCCATATTTTTGAATTGGAATGGGATGATTTAGTTCTAGTGGCCAAATTGAACCATACCACACAATGGTTACTGGCCCCCAGGTGGCCTTCTACCTGGAGAGCTGTGATTCTTTCCCCGTTAGTCAGTACTAGATCTAGGATAGCCCTGTGCCTTGTGGGTTGTTGTACCAATAGTTTGAGGCCCTCCGCCTGCAGGGAATCCACTATGTGTCTAGTTCTGGCAGATGTTCCTGCTGGTATTGACCAGTCTGTATCTGGCATGTTGAAGTCTCCCATTATCAGAACCGCCCCTTTAGCTGTCAGCTAATAAACTGCTAGGGAGACATTAACTTCAGAGAAATAAGCAAAGCGAGCTGCTGTTGTAGACCTCAGAGTCATGAAGATTCCCAGTTCCAGGCCCTGGTGGCCAAAAAAACAAACCAGGTAGACCCCTTCTTCAGGGAGTCCAGCTTTATTTATATTCTCTTTTCTTCTAAAGTTTTTTTCAAAGGTTTTCTTCTTTTAGCTTTCCGCTAAGAACAGGCCTTTAGTTTTCTTTTACAGTCCATTTTAAACTTTTCTCTCTGTTTCGCATTGGCCTTTAATTTTTCTCTTGCAGTCCACTTTAGCTTCTTTTTTTGTGTGTGTTTCTGCTCTGTGTCCTTCAAAGTAATGGGATCTTAAGTCTATAGCATCGCCTTGGGGTGCTAACCTCCCCACACTGCATAGTGGGATTTATGTGTCCGCAAAACTGTTTTCACTCTAGAGGTTGTGCACATCTTTACTAGTGTGGGACTCCCCTTTTTTCCTTTGCTTTTCAACGTATACCATAGCAAAATTTGGCAATGTTATAATGTCCTTATAGAGATACCTGATCAGGCCGCTCCTGCATTCCAAAATGCATTTTTTTTTTCCCAGCCATAGTTTTTTATTAAGAATGTGTCATTACAATTTACAATCAGGATATGTTGCTTTTAACACGAATGTTATAACAAGAAAACATAAAGGATTCATCAATAATTAACACAAATCAGTAAACATGTACAAAACATTTGTACCTACGAGCAAAGTGTGTGTCAGAGAGGTAAAGACTGATATAACCAAAGGATCTAAAATTATATTTATTATAAGACAGACAAATTTTTTGGGGGGAGAAGTGAGAAATAGGGAAAGGGGTATTAGTAGAACTCAAAATATAAATCCAACGTGCAATTTTAGGTCTTTGCACCAGAGGAAAAATATTGACATGGCTCAAAAAGTGCAGAAGAGAGCGACTATGGAAATTGATGGTTTAAAACATGGATTATGAGGTCTGGCTGACAGAAATGGGACTGTTTTCCATAGAAAAAGAAAAATCTGAGGAGACATGACTCCGGTTTTCAAATAACTGACAGAAAAAAACTGTCTGACCAAATGCAGCTCTTCAGAATACATAAGAATGACTTAATATGGGAACACAATGTCATTGACAGGAGAAAAATTCAAGGTCAAAAATTCCAAGAAAGAAACATCTTCCCAGAACATGTGGTGGGCATTTGGCCTAAATTTCCAGAGCAGGTGGTATAAGCTGAGTTGATACAATAACAACCTTCAAACTCAGAGGCCCAGATATTCAAAAGGATTGTGCCATGCACAACACACTGATGCACCCCGGCCTGATATTCAAAAGGGAAAAGTGCACCGCACAAATCCCAATGCGCTGGAGCGCATCAGTAATGTATGCAGGCACAAGTGTGGGGGGCGTGCCCATGCATAACCTGCACAGCCTGATATTCAGCCCGGGATGTGCAGAGTCATGCATGCACAACCCCTACCTGCGCCTGCACAAAGTTACGCCACAAAAAAAAGGAACAAGTGATGGCCACCCACAGGTGAGCTGCCACATTGCAGGGCACAACACAGCAGCTGCCAGCTGTGGGTGGCCACCAGAGTTCCTGCTGCACCTGGCAGAGCCCTCCCATGCCCCATGGTGGGTATCTGTAGGCCAACCCCCCCCAAATCCAATATCCCTGGTGGTCCAGTGGACAGCACTGAGCCCGATCACGGGCATCTGTAAGCGAACCCCCCCCAAGTCCAATATCCCTGGTGGTCCAGTGGACTGATCGCTGCTGTCGCAGGCATCAGTACCTCATCAAAGACCCCCACTACCCTGGTGGTCTAGTGTACCCCCTCCTCCCGCCAACTGGCCCCACTGCCCGCTCCCCGTCCGCGGTGAGCGTCTTCACCAGCCTCTGCCCGCCCGCCCGCCGATTGACAGCTCGGTGAGGCTGCACGCCCATTGGTTCACAGCATGAGCCAATGGTGTGATGTTTATACCGTATTACTCAGTCCAGATAAGTGAGTGAATTCATTCACATATCTGGAGTGAGTAATGGGATGGGCTGCATGCCCATTGGTTCATGCTGTGAACCAATGAGCATGCAGCCCTACTGAGCTGTCAGTCAGCGGGCAGCAGGCGAGTGGGGTGCTGCCACCTGCCGGCTGACCGGGGGGAGCGGGGTGGTGGGGCTCAGTGGGCGGGTGGGGTGAGAGGTACAGTAGACCACCAGGGTAGTTGGGTTCTTTGATGAGGTACTGATGCCCGTGATTGGGCAGTGATTGGTCCACTGGACCACCGGGGATATTGGACTTGGTGGGGGACTGTACTGATGCCCGTGATCGGGCACATAGGGGTCCACTGGACCACCAGGGATATTGGATGTTTTTTCATTTATATCACAGGAATGCCCGTGATCGGGCTGCAGGGGGCATCGGTTTCCGATGGCTGCTGCCTGGCAGGGCGCCGGGCGCAAGTCATCGGGGATCAGCGCATCTGCATGCTAATGGAATGCAAATGGGGCCTTAATGAGATGCAAATGGCCCCATGTGCACCTTGCATAAATTATGGCCCCATTTGCATGTCCCCGTTTGAATATCGCAGGTGCTGTGCATGGCGCAATGGCACTTGTGCCAGAGCATCTCCGTGCTCCACTCTGGCCACTTGCGATGGCACAGTGCCACTGCGCCATGCACAGTGGGGGTGGCCAGGGTGTGATATTCAAAGCTGCTGCACCATAGCGCAGCTCCGTTGAATATCTCCCAAGCCACTCCCCTGCGTAACAAAGTTGAGCTGCACCCAGGCTTGTGCCATAGCCTGGCACAGCTTGAATATCCAGGCCAGACTGTATAATTACTTTGAACCAAAATGATCCAGGCTACTTAACTCATATAAAATCCAGGAGGACATATTGGAAAGAATTAAACAATGGAAACTTTAATTCCTACCTAATCAGTATTCTCCTTTTGGTGAGTTCTGTAATATGCCCGTAGATTACCACCAAGAAAAATGTTGAGTAGTTGATTAAAATATACACTGGAATTATAGATTAAGGGTGCACTCTCAGCTAAGTGGAGTGCTACCTATCCCTGCCTGTGAGACAGTTATACTGTAAACAATGTCTCTTTCAGGGATGTTCTGGAAACAGCACGTTCTGGGAGTATTTTTAATTTGTAATAGATTATTGATTGCTCTTGATCAATAATATGTTAATACATCCTCTAAGACAACTCTTACAGTTGCAAAAGTGATATCACATTCTTAAGGTATCAGAACTGTTTATTATCTGTTCATGGTTCTCATACCCTAAGAATGCACCTGAGACCACTCTTACAATTGCAAGACTGGCCTCACAGAATGTATTAGTATACACTACATAGTAGAGTAAATCATGTTGTTGAAGAATTCCTAAGTCTATATCACTCGTAGGTATTCTGTTTTCTGCACTGCACGTTTCTTTCTATGCCTTGTGTTTGGGTCGCTCCTGTAAAAGGGACTTTTTTTCCAGTGAGCTTACCTGGCAATCAAAATAACTAACAGGGCTGCCCGATAGTTCAGTAGAAATGCTACTTGTTCCTGCACTGGTGACTCAGGTTCAGGAGTGAGCTCAGGGTGTTTGGGTTTGATGACCAAGGCTGGGGAGGCTGAAACATCCCCAGCTAGTGAGCAAAGCACCATAGCAACCCCTGCGGTGGGCTGAGGGAGCTCCTTGCAAGGGTGTCACTTCATATGTGCTTAGACCCATCAGTAGGGGATAATGCAGAGATCAGGGAAGGAGGGAGGGAGGGGAAAAAGCATGGTGGAAAAAATACTGCCCGCAGGAAGATCTCCCAACCCACTACAGGCCACACACCACCAACTGGACCCATTCCATGCTTCTAGATATGGATCCTGTGGTGGTGGGGAGGATAGCGCTCCTCCCACTGGTCCCACCATGGGGGCAATCTGAGGGGGAGGTCCCTGGAACAGGTAAGACCCAGAAAAAGTGGGTGATAGGTCTGGATGGATTGGAGGTGATGGGATCTGGAGGCCCATGAGGTGTATAAAATACTGGTTAAAACTGACTAACTATATCTAATATTTTTAAAATGCTTCAGTTTTATAACGTTCCATGATCTTACTCAGCTCTGTTACTGTTGGATGCAAATTTTTCATATAAGAAAAGATGTCAACATTGATACAATTGCCTCTGTATAGTGTTATCTTCCTTTTCTTAATGTTAAACAACTTAACTGGAGCGACATGAGCTACTTGCACTGAACAGAGAATGGTGCAGAATGTGATTGCTGATGATGTCATCCAAATATTCTATTTCCTATCTCCCCTTGCAGTGATAGGATTCTACAAACTGTTCTGGCTAAATTCTACCTTAAGACCTCTGAATTCATAGAAAAGCAAATTTATGTTTTCCATTTCATGAGCATTGCTGAACAGTTTCCAATAGAAAAAACAATGTTGCATCAAGCAATGGATCGATTAAAGGGGGGGCCCACATTTCTATAGTACTGCCTTTGAAATGCATAGTTCATAAGCAGAGCAAAATGCAGTCACTGACTGCCAATTAATTGAGTTTGGAACTGGATACCAGGTGCCCATATAAATGTACCATTTTCAAGTGTCATGTTGACATTCTGCAGCTTCCAGAGACTGCTGGACACAGTTAGGAGGCGTCATCACCAAGTTACTTTAACTTTTACGAGACCGAGGGGGAATGAAAATCCTCTTATCCTGCAGCCCATCCCCTGGGAGTTGCAGAGTGTCAACCTGACATTTGAATATGGCACACTCGTATGGGCACCAAAAGTCTACTTCTGCCATTGATTTATAGAAATCTAAGAACTCTTCAAGTCACTCTACTTAACAACTTTTTTTTTTTACCAATTATTTTACCAGGTGAGACACACTAAGCTGAAAGCTTGTTTGCAGGTGCAACCTGGGAGCACGAGGAAGTTAAGTGACTTGCTCAGGGTCACACAGTATGCACCTATGGGGCTGTGGGATTCAAACCCAGGTCTCCAGATTTGCAGCTCAGAGCCTTAACCCACTGCGCCATACTGCCTGTGCATTACAAATACAGTTCTATTGAAAACTGGGTTCTGATTTGAAAAGGGGGCTCTATTTTTAATGTCAAATTACATGGTAGGGAGCTTGGAGAGTACAGAAGGTTGAAATCTGTGATTTATTATAAAAAAAATCACCATGTTTGTAACTCAAGATTTGCTTTTCAGTTGATTTCCAACGCAAGCAAAGCTTACGAAAGTGAGGAAGAATTGGTACAGCTGGGGGAGGTCTTAGAAATGCAATTTAAGATGTAAGATGAATGTTTATGGGTATTACACTTATATAGATGCCAAATAAATTATGGGTACTGGTACCAAAATTCAGAAAAAGTGCAGAGAATCTTTTTTTTTTCATATTTTATTTTTTAAAACTGTCATGACATTTTCCATGTTGATATTAAAGTATGTCCATATACTTTATCATTATGAAAAAAGAATCAATAACATTTATTTTACCAAAAACACTTATGTTGTGATGTAGCATTTTATATATATATATATATATATATATATATATATATATAGCTAGAGAAAGCTGCCTGTTTATATAAATAACATAATTACTACTGTTATATAATAATGATATAACAGCACCATTTCTTTATGGCTTGACTCCAAGCTTTCATTTAAAAAAATTACATTTCTAGCCCTAACAGTTCCAGAATTAGACCTTTCAAAAGATATTTTCATTAATATGTGATAACGTTGGAACCGTTAGGGCTACAGACTTAATGTTCTTAAAAATGAAAGCTTGGAGTCCGCTAAGCAGATACAGTAGTTAATAAATCACTACAGTGACCATATATCGATATAAAAACAAAATGTTTCATATTGATATTACAAAAACCTAAAATGGTTCACTGCAGTTTTAATCAACCAATTAATCAATCAAATCTTTATTTATTCAGGCGAGCATCATTGAGCAAGGCTCATTTACAAGATGGACCTGATAAGGTCAAGGTTATGTCCTGCCATGTTTAACATATTATATAGACCTGTATATGGATGTAGCAGCACAGATCTGTATTAACTATTCAAGTGTTACAGCTTTCAAAATGTAGCTTCAAGCATTATAAAAATGTCATGTAAGATTATTTTTTGAAATGGTCAGAAAACATTAGTGGTTGTTCTAAGAATTAACACATTTGTATCTTGGTAAAACACTTGCACCAGATGGGGTATCTGAAAATGTCACCCATTCTCTGGATCGGCCTGTGTTATATCAAGTAACGTTAATTTCAAGTTTTACAATACAGATATCACAGTTACTTTTACATAATATTCAAGTAAAAATAAATGCATTTTATAAAACGTTATTGAAAATTACAAGTGTGTTTCTTACATTTTAGAATAGAGTTTAAAAAATTGCTGATGTCTCAGAATTCCTAACCTAGGAAGAGTTGATCCCAAATCAGCTTGTGCTTAGCATTCTGATTGTGCACGTAATACAAACAGTGTTTGCTTTTGTTCTGTAATTAATATTTGTCTCTTTTTCAGGAGCTGTATAACTGGGTGCCCTATTTAAGCATGGCCTGCATATTTGCATTCATCCTTAGCTTTGGATTAGGACCAGGTACCTAGACATTTATGATTCATTTTTAAAAAACACCAGATTATTTTAAGTGGAGGGTGGGAGTGATGGCAAAGGAAAAAAAAAAAACCTCATTTAGACTTATTTTACCATAAAGCAGGTACAATTGTCATAACTGCAGCAAAACTTTATGAAAATAGCATTCAAATGTCTTGTCCCATTTTGGGTGATGCAGGTGCGGCCCCAAATCAGGATTTTCGCAAACGGCAGTCCCGTTGAAAATCTAGCCCTTTCTGTTCATGCAAATTTCCTCAGCAATAAATAATGGGAAGAAGAATCTATATGGGATATGACATTGGCCTAATTAAAATACGCCTGGTATTTTATGAGTGATCAATGACATCATAGCATAATAATTGGTGAAGCTACAAGTGATGTCACAGGGGCCAGGAATCACAAGTATAATATCAGGCCTGCATAACAGCAATTGCTTCAGTCCTTACTTGTTTGATAACCCAGGCAGAGTTTCTAAAGTTATTGCAGACTCTTCCTGATCAGGACAGTGATTGTGGAGGAGGATTGGATGGCTGATTTTTGAAATTCTCCATCCCATTAATTTTGGATCCCCTTTGCTATTTGTTTAATTTGTCTTTGGTTACCTGTGCATTGCTTGCTGAATGGAAAAAAGCTAGATTGGTTCCCATCCCTAAGAAAGTTAATGCTGTTTCTTTAGAGGATTATAGACCCACATGAATTTGGAACCCTCTTGGTAAAATGCTTGAAAAATTAGTGGCAATGTGAATCAATGAGTACCTTGATTCCCATGAATTATTGGCTACACAACAACATGGCTCTCAGAAATACCATGGGACAGGTACTGCCTTTGGTGGGTTCACGGACACCGTCCTCTGTGGTTCTGAAAGAGGTAGTTTGATGGGGGCATTGTTCGTGGACCTAACCAAGGCTTTTGATTTGATTGACCATGACCTTGTTTGCTATAAATTAGTGGAAATTGGTTTCTCTGTTGCCGTTGCTTCTTGGGTTCGCAATTATTTGCATGATAGAAGTCAATATGTCCAAGTTGGATCTGTTGCCTCGGCTGTATCCTCAATTCATTGTGGCATCCCACGGGGTTCATCCTGGGCCCGTTATTATTTTCTATTTTTGTTAATTACTTGCCTTGGGTTTTAAGACATAGCAGTACATATCTTTATGTGGATTATTTAATAATCTAGGCTCAAGCAGGGACTGTGAATGAGCTGCCATCTGTTTTGAATGAGGATTTTGGGGCTGTTTGCTCCTGGTTATCTAGTAATGCCATGGTTTTAAACTCGAGCAAAACCAAAGCTATATTGTTTGGGACACCATTAATGCTTCAGGATAATCCAAGGCTTGATATACAGGACCAGAATAGCCTTTTGATTGAACAGGTATCGCAGTTCAAATACTTGGGTGTGATTCTAGATTCATGTGTATCCCTTTCCCTTTAAGCTCAATTGGTTGTTAAAACAATTAACAAGAAAATTGTTTTATTATACAAATTTATTTCATATTTCACCTCTGATACTAGGAGAGCTATTGCTTTGGGGTCCCTTCATTGTTGACCTGACATTGGGATCCCTCAGATGGCTGATCATGGGGGATTTCAATGCCTGGGTTGATTATGAACTCTCGCACTTTGGACAGGACTTCCTTCAGTTAAAGAGTTCACTGGGCCTCACACAGGTTATTTCCTCCTCGACTCACACTGGTGGTCATTCATTGGACTTGGTGTTTCCCCTTGGGATGGAGATATCCGATATGGTGGTGGTGGAACCAGTCGGGTGGTCTGACCATCATACCATTGGGTTCAGTTTCATGGCCACCCAGGGAGGCCTGCCCCTATGGAGATGGTCCAATACCGCCTTTTGAGAGGTGCATCTCCTGATGGCCTTTTGACGGTGTTAGACCTATTGGGTATGCTGAGGGAATGCACGGATCCAAGAGATCTGGTACTAGCCTATAATAAGGCAGTGACAGAGGCCCTGGATTCCATTGCTCCTGTTCATGTTTGCCCCCTCACTCTTCGCCCCAGGTCTCCTTGGTTTGATGAGACCTTGAGGGAGTTGAGGAGGGTTGGATAAAGGTTAGAGAGGTGCTGGTGGAGGTCAGGCCTGATGTGTGACAGATTTAGTTTGATGGACCATTATTCGGTCTATCAATCAGCAATTACTCATAAGAAGGCAGAATTCCTGTCTAGGGAAATTGCTGCTGCACAGAATGGACTAGCTCAGCTTTTCTGGACCATAGACAGACTGTGCAATCCACTCTGTCTTCAGCCTGGGAATGCTTTTTCACAAGAGTGGTGTAAGGAGATTGCTTGATACTTCATGGAAAAGACTGCCACGATCAGGTCCAATATCTGCTTGATCCTCTCTCAAGGGAGTAGCGATGGTTGGCAGGAGATGTCGAATGCCCAGTTTGTGTGATGTAACTTTGGCCAGCCCACAGTCAGTTATATTGTGATGGTTATCCAGCCATTATGTCCGACCAACTGTAGTTTGGTTCCCGGCCCCACGCATCTTTTAGTTGGTTGTGTGGATACCATTGGCCCAGTCCTTGCTGAGATTGTCTGGTTGTCCTTGGAGAGGGGGATCTTTCCAGAACCTCGGAAGGAGGCTGTGGTTCAGCCCCTTCTTAAGACGTCCTCCTTGGACCTGGACTGTTTGGCTAACTACAGGCCTGTCTCTAACCTACTCTTTGTGGATAAGGTTATTGAGAAGGATGGTGGCGTCACAGCTGGATGACCATTTGACCAGCCACAATATTTATGATTCTCTCCAGTCCAGATTTAGGAAGAGACATAGTATGGAGACAGCCCTTATTCAGGTACTAAATGACCTCCTAATAGCGAGAGAGTGAAAGACTCATTCCATCTTGGTCCTTCTTGATCTCTCTGCGGCATTTGACACCGTGGACCATGGCGTGCTGTTGGCTCACCTGCAGTTTGTCTGTGGACTTTTGGGGTCGGTCCTCAGATGGTTTTGATCTTTTCTCGAGGGTAGGACTCAGAGGGTGGTGTCTGGGTTTTTTTCCTCAGCTCCATTCTCCCTATCCTGTGGGGTACCACAGGGATCCATCTTGGCACCCATGTTGTTTGCAGGGTACATGCTGTCATTGGGAGTGATCATTAGGCAGTACAGCTTGAGTTTTCACTGCTATGCAGATGATACTCAGCTTTACATGTCTTTTGTGTCTGATCAGGATGATGCTGTCTCGGTATTTAACCGCTGTCTAGCCGAAATCCAGGACTGGATGAATGTGAGTTGGCTGCAGAAGAATCCCCAAAAAACGGAGGTGTTGGTTGTGGACCCAGGTCATCATGAGGCAGGTGTGTTGGCAGGTTCTCCTTTGGGTCTATGGCTCGGAAGTGTCCAGCTAACTACCTCAGTCCGGGTACAGAACCTGGTGTTATGCTTGATGACTGCCTGACCCTAAAACTGCAGGTGTCAGCAATTGTCAAAACCTCTTTTTACCATCTGAGGAATATCGCCCGGATAAATCACCTGGTTCCTCCAGATGATCTTCCAACGTTGGTTCATGCTTTGGTTACCTCCCGCCTTGACTATTGCAATGCCCTTTACCTAGGGCTCCTGGGGATTGATATCTGCCGCTTACAGCTAGTGCAGAATGCAGCAGCCAGGCTTTTGACTGGTACCTTCAGGACCAGTCATATAATGCCTGTGCTCCACAGACTGAACTGGATGCCGATACAATAGCGGATCACCTTCAAGGTTGCGTTGCTAACTTATAAGGCCCTACACGATCAGGGACCCAGTTACCTGAAAGATCTCCTTCACCCTTACTGTCCCCTCCGTCCTCTCTGATCCACCGATGAGGATTGCTAGAGATTCCCAGGGTTTGTTTACAGACATCTGGGGCAAGGGAATTTAGTTTTGTGGCCCTGACCCTGTGGAATTCTCTACCTCATCGGGTACAATATTGCCTGACCGTCCAAAGCTTTAAAGTTGCTTTGAAGATGCATCATTTTAGCATGGCATTTTTTAACTACTAAAGCTGCTACTGTGTTTATTAGTTTTCATTTTATTTGGATATTTCTAAAAATGTGTGTGGTTTTATTGTACAGGCGCCTTGGTTTGGAAACGTGCCTTTTATATGTAACCCCTAGATGGCGCTATCCCAGGGGCTACTACCCCTGCCTGATTTGCCACTAACAGGTTGAGGGGCCTGGATCCAATGGCGGGTGCCTCCACCCAGAGGTCAGGGTTTGCAATAGTTAAACTAACTTGGTCACAGCCCTCTGGGACACTGCAACCCCCCTTTCTTCCCACTAGTGGCCCACACTATATATCAGAATTACCTTCACAGTATACACTTACCCCAGGTCTGGTTCCGCACTGGGACCTCCTGTGAAATGAGATACAGTGCAACAATCACAGTACAGTACTTTAACATAGACAAATACCTCAGGCAGTATAACTTTGCTGAAACAAGCAGCTCTGATTTATTTAGGGGCTATAACAAGGACAGGGGAAATCAGGTTAATCAGCTTATCACTCTAATAATCTATCTATGGCTCTGTGCACAGGCCTATCCCTATCAGTTACTGTCCCTGGGTACCCAAGCCCTAGTGGCTAGTCCAAACTGTGGCAGCTGGTAGGGCCCTTTCACACAGAGAAAAGGAGAATTAAACAGTCAGCAGTACAGTAATTCCATTTGGATTTAATGTGGCAATTCAACAGGGAGCAACCCTGAATTAGTACTCACGACCTCCAAATAAGATAGGGTCCTTCAATGTCAGCAGGGCTCACTTGAGGTACACAAACCTCTTCCACATCCATATAAAAGAAAGCACTATACCAGGCAGGCTGCATCTGTATCCCGATCGCAATTACTGCACAATACCGGAGAACACACAGCAGATTCAGTTCCTGACAGACCGAGCAATTTTCAGCAATTCTTCCAGTCTTCTACAGGGTGAGCCTGGTTTCTACTCTTCAGAGATCCTTTGATTCTTTTCACAGGACGGATTCAGTCCTAACAAGCTGTTACACAAGCTGCAGACCGAACTCTGGGCCTTACACGTTTTTTGACTAAAACTGCACACTGAAAAAGCACAGGGCTCCTTCCTTCTTCACTGCCAAAGCTCAACTGAAACTCCAACTGACAAAACCGGCACTTCCTTTGAGTTCCTCCCAGTTCTTGACTGGATTGGCTGTCACTCACAATAGACTGCTGCTGTTGGTCCAAAAGGCATTGAAGTCTAAACTACATCTCCCAGAGTCACTGCCCATACAATCCTCTTGTGGCTGGCTCAGATTATGAGTCCAAGTTCTGATTCGTCCAAGGCACCATTTTAGAGCTAGCTTACCCCACACTGATTGGTCCAGTTCAGCAGTTCAAAACTAGAATGGGGAACTAGCAGACACAGTTCTGACTGCAAAGAAAGCAGGTTAGACAAACTGTAATTTCATTATTACTCTAAATAATTTCTGGCAAACAGTTACATCTTTCAGATAGGTTCCCTTTGCACTCCTAGTGACTGCAAAATGAAGTGAATTGGCAGCAGCTCGGAGTGCTACTCAGAGAAGCACACAGTCCCCCCATACAAACTAATTATGTCTGCAAGCAGACAGCTCTTAAAGAGACAGTACCAGAGGTTCTAAAAACACTCACTGATAAATGGCTTAAATGCCAAACGCCATTCAGGCTTGGAGCATTCAAGCAAGCTCCTGGAAGTCTTTTGGGAACCCCCATTTGCAGGGGGGTTACATATAAATAAAGTTTGATTTGATTTACCTCATTTTGATTATTTGTCAAGTCTTTATTTTAATATAGGACAAAAGGAAATGCATGCTCTGACTGTAACCTATAACAATATATGTAGGTTTATATTAGCGGCTCCTAGTCAGACCCATCATTGTTATTTATGTGCTAAATTGGGTGGCTCACTCCAGAGTACAGGATTCAATATTTTGTGGGGTGTGAGATGTTTAAGTGTTTTCATTTTTGAAAGTCTTTTCCTTTGTTTAAGTTAGTTTCTCTCAGGAATGTTTTGCCGTGTCTGAGATCTGCAACTGGCCCTTTCTTCAATGTCCCTCGCCATAGATTAAGGAGTGGAATACGAGCTTGTTCTGTGGGATGCCCCAATGATTCGGAATACTTTTCCTCTAGACATTAGTGTAACCTCCCCTACAAATGGGAGCTCCCAAAAAGTCTTCCTTGAGCTTGCCTAAATGCTCACTGCCAGGCTGGTGTCCTGCATTTTAGCAGTTTAAATGTGATTGCCAGAGAGTGCCTGTATAGTCTCTGTATACTGTCTTTTTAAGAGCTGCCTGGATTGCAGTCATAAGTAATCTGAGAGGGAGCTCTGTTGAAAGATGTAACTATTTGCTGAAAATCATTTGGAGTGATAATGATAATGTAGTTTGTCTAACCTGCCTTCTTTGCAGCAAGGACTGTTTTGTTTATCTCCACTATCTTGGTCCTGGACTGCGAATTGGACCAATCAGAGCTGGTGGGACCTAAAAAATGCAGCCAGACTACAGGAGCTGTCTGTAGTCAAAATCTGTAGGAATTGTAGTTTTGGGCTTTTTGCGCCTTTTTGCACCTGAAGGGGGATCCTTTGTTGTGACTGACAGGAGGATCAGCCAACTGAACCTTTTGGATCTTGGGGAATTTCCCAGGCATGCTGGCAGTTGAGTCAGATCTAAGTTGGGAGCTGAAGAAGCAACATGCTTAAGATAGTCAAGCAGCCGTCTGAGTAGTTTTGTGCGGGAGAACTGTGGAAAGGCCTGAGTTGTGGCCTGCATGTCTGCCTGCTGCCCCTTGAGAGGGAGAGAAGATAATTATTTCGGACTAAATCCAAGTTTGTGAGAACGAAGTAAGCCACCAATTTTTTACCAGGCTCATACCTGAAGAAGACCAAAGATTTTGCTGAATGCGATCGACCTGTCAGGATTTCCAGCCGCTTTTGAATCCCCAATTTGTGCAGAGACTTTGCGATCGTGACTGGAGAGCGGTTTGCCTAGTACAGTAGAATTTCCTTACATGTAAATGTGCTGTGAAATTGAAAGTGGGTCGTGGGACTTCTGGTGACGTCAGGGGGAAAATGGCTGCCTGATCTCTTAGCTCCGTCCTCGCAGCTACAAAAATCTGAAAACATCGCCTATTGAAAGTATGTCTTCTCCGGCCAAAGCGACAAGAATGAAAGCCGGGAGGCTTCAGAGCACTCCAGTGCAGAAATTAAGGGAAATGCTGCAGTTGGAACAGCAGGAGACTCCAGAGACTACGGACCCTGTGGAGGGCCTACAAGCAGGGACCCCTCATGAGGCAAAGTCAAAGATGGATCTGGCCTCGACAATCGTACAAATAGCCCAAACTGTTCAAAAAATCGATTGCGAACTTTCTGAACTCCGATCAGACATCAACCACATTGAGCACAGAACAGATCAAATGGAGCTCTGTTTGACGCAAACCGCTGAGCAGTCTGACAGACAAGATCGCCTGGTGCTATATTTAATGGCAAGAGATAGGGAGTTAACTAGACGAATTGATGATCTGGAGGGCAGAAGCTGACGACAAAACATTCGAATATATGGAGTCCCAGAGGGAGCGGAGGCAAATTATAAAGACATTATAACCTTTATGCAGGAAATGCTCCGAGAACTTCTGTCACTCCCAGAAGATTTTGAACTGGCAATGGATCGGGCCCACAGATCATTAGGGCCTAAGCCCCGGAATCCAGAGGCTAGACCTAGATCTCTGATTGTTCACCTGACTTCTTATCGGTCAAAGGAGGAGCTCTTACATAGGGCTTGGCAGCGGGGCATTCTACAATACAAAGGTCAGAAAATTACAATAGATAATGACCATACTTCTGCAGTTCAAGAGGCCAGACGAGTAGGCCAATATTAAAGCAACTTAAGCTGAAAGGGGTGAAAGCCCAGGTCCTATACCCAGCTAGATTAAAAGTGGAAACTGAGGAAGGTATAAAAGTGTTTTCAGACCTCCTGGCAGCCTCGCAGTACCTCACAGACCTGGGTATTCCCACTCCGCCATTGAATAAAGAAAAGATGGAGCGGGACCTGCTCGCCTCAGCCTGGTCAGTAGCCCAAAGAGGCGCCATGTGTCCGGGTTCATTGCGGAGGCTCCCTCAGCCAAATTTAAGAGCCGACATAGCGACCCTACTGAGAAGATATGGAGAAGCCTCAGCGGTAAATAAAAAGGCAACACACCTAGAGGAAGACAAAGAGGACCCCAACCAGCAAAACGCCTCGGAGACCTGAAAGAATTTTTACCCGCAACCTGAACTGTGATTAATATCACCTGATTACTCACTTGTACCTGGCCTGCGACCTGCCCCCTGGCACCTAACTCCTTCAGCTGAATGACAAGGACTGTGAACCTCTCCAAGATGGAGGGGAAAAAGGAGGGGAAAAGATAAAATTTTTTTTTTCTTTTCCTTTCTCTTTCTTCCTTTCTCCTTTATCTAAATGCCCTCGATGGGTTCATCTATGGAAGTAGGAACCATACCGAGGTCCATAAGGGCTGAAAGGTAATGAGTGGAGGGGGGGGGAGACAGTTGGGGCCGGGACGGACGCTTGAAGTGTCTCCCATAAGGAAAGGGTGTCGCTTGGGTTGGTAAACAGGACGAGACCCCTGACCCCTGCATAGACATCTGTTTAATCTGTTTCAACACATAGGCACTATAAGACAGAGTGCCTCCTCCAGATCGGGTAACCGCCTGTTGCAGAAGTCTAAGGCCCCACACTGATGGTTAATTAAGGGAATGGAGGACCTGTCCTCCCGACAGTGGCAGGCGGAGACTTGATAGCAAAAGGAGGGATTACAAGAGCCCGGGGAGTGAATGGAAAGTTAACATAGGGGCTGATTAGATTTGAACATTATAGGGGATTCTTAAGACTGGTGAATGGAGAAATAAACATGCGCTAATAAATCAAGCGATGATGACAAAGTATGAGGTCACAGGGCTGTGGGGGGGTTGGGCATGTTAAAATTTCTTGTTACAAATGGTTTTCTCTGATGTCAGAGGGCTTAGCCCCGATAGAGAAACCTCCCTTGGGCTACTATGGGGCCTCGCCCTTTGGTTGAGCCTCCTACCTTCCGCCACGTATGTAACGGCCCATAAACTGGAGTACTCCCAGCTTAACCATGGAAGTCATTCATTCCTATATGTGCAAGGAGGTCCCTTCAGCTCTCACCTCGAGGAATCACCCACGCATCACTTGTTAGTCCCCAGGTTATGGATTGGGGGGCTGAGTTCTAACTGTTCCCACTGTTGGGTTTCTCAGTTTAAAGCTGCAATGTTACAGTTATGTATTGTTGTTATAATTGGGTACACAATGGACTGTAAATAATTATTTCTTGTAAAATTGTACATTTGGGTCCGTCAGGAGATACAGTTAAGGTGTCTGAGTTTAAAGATCGGAGATGACTAGTCACAACTCCAAATTTCTCTCATATAATATTAATGGGAGTACGAATCTGGTTAAGAGAAAGCAGATATTAAAATACCTGACAACACAGAGGTGTGATGTGTGTTTCCTGCAGGAGACCCACCTTTCACCATCTGAGGCCTTAAAGCTTAAATCTAAGAACTATCCGCATGTTTTCCACTCCTCACTGCTAGCGGGCAGGAGAAGAGGAGTTGCCATTCTCATAGCATCTTCCTTTCCTTTTGAAGTGGAGGAGGTCATGGAAGATCCGGGTTCACGATTTGTCCTGGTGGTAGGGCGAGTCCAAGACACGCTGATTACTTTGGCAAATATCTATGCTCCCCTGGGCTCCCCCACATCCTTCTATTCTTCACTCGCCCAGTTGGTAGCAGAAAAAACAAAGGGAGTGTTGATTATGGGCAGGGACTGGAATCTGGTGTTCAACAGGACCTTAGATACCACATCTACAATATTAAATCCAGATTATAGAAAGGTAAGAACAGTTAGAAAGATTTTTGAGCAGGTGGCTCTGGAGGATGTCTGGCGGGAAAGATACCCTACAGCCAGAGAGTACACATATTACTCTCCCCGTTTTAAAATATTTTCTAGGCTGGACACCTTTTTCACCTTTTCTAGGAATCTCACGCAGTTTCCCTCTATGTGGGTGAGGACTTCCCCCTTGTCAGACCACAATCTCCTTTTTTTAGAAGCAGACCTTAACTTACCACGACGAAACACACAGTGAAGGCTGAACTGCTCCCTACTTCGAGACCAAGCCTTAGTTAAAGACCTTAAACAACATATAGCCACTACAATAGAGGAAAATAATATTTATTTATTTATTTAGCTTTTGTTGGGTATGGTGGGGTACCACCACAGATTTTATGGGACACCTTGAGGGCCACAGTCTGGGGGAAAATTATTGCCATCGCCTCGGCCAAAAAAAGATTGGCAGCACAAAGACTTCATGAACTTAACACACAAATTAAAATTCTAGAGGATGCCCAGAAGGTTAAGTGGGAACAGTCTAGGGACCTAACCTTAAAAGGGATTAAGAAAGATTTGAAGTGTATGCAACAAGCAGAAATAGAGAAGGCCCTCTTCTATTTAAAACAGAAGTATTACGAGGGGGGAGCGAGGGGTTCCTGCCTGCTGGCCTTTCGCCTGAAGCAATATACAGCAAGGGCCACAATTACTAAAATAGTATCTCCTATTTCGGGACGCCTGGTTAATAGGCACACCCAGATTGCGGAGGCTTTTGTCTCCTACTATACCAATTTATACGTGCCCCAGAGGGAGACGACAAGGGAAGAGAAATTGAAATTTTTGAGTTCCTTGCCCATTCCCACTCTCTCCCTAGCCAAGGGTCAGGCCCTGGTTCAACCAATTACGCAGTCAGAAATTTTTCGACCCATTAAGACTCTTGAAATGGGTAAGTGTCCTGGACCGGACGGCTTTAGTGCCAAATTCTATAAAGTCTTTGAGAAGGAGGTTGTTCCCCTACTGTCGGAAGTCTTCTCTGGGGTATGGCGGGATGGGAACCCGGTGCCACCTTCATGGCAGTTCGCGACTATTTCCCTAATACCAAAGGAGAATAAAGACCCCATTAGGTGCGAGTTGTATAGACCCATTTCCCTACTTAACTCAGACTATAAAATTTTCACAGCTATTATAGCCTCTAGATTAAACTCTTTCTTACCCGACTTGGTGGCTTTGGATCAGACGGGCTTTGTCTCGGGCCGTCAGGCCCCAGATAGCATCCGAGTGGCCTTAAATGTGGTAGATACCATACATCACCGCCGCATTCCATCCTGCCTAATCAGCTTGGATGCGGAAAAGGCCTTTGATAAGGTCTCTTGGAGCTTCCTATTTCTAATTCTAGAGACTATGGCTGTCCCGTAATCCTTTATAGATAGCATAAAGGTATTATATACCGGACCCCAAGCCTATGTTAGGGTGAATGGTGGCATTTCCTCATGATTCAGATTGGGACAGGGCACCAGACAGGGTTGCCCCCTCTCCCCCCTCCTCTTTGGCCCCTATATAGAACCGTTAGCATTAGCTATCCGTCAATCAGAGCGGATTGAGGGGGTCGAGGAGGGGGGCGGATGGACTGAAAAATGTCATTATATGTGGATGATGTCCTGCTCTCTCTTTCAAACCCAGAGGAATCCATCCCGCAAGTGTGGTCAGTAATAGAGGAGTTTGGCAGGCATGTGGACTATACACTCAATAAAACAAAGACGGAGGTCCTTAGCTTTTATTATACACCTACAAATAAGATAAGGGGAATGCTCCCACTGGACTGGTCAGCAAACAAGATGAAATATCTGGGTACTTATATTACTAAACATCTATCTCGGTTGTTTAAGGCAAATTATAACCCCCTTATAAGTCAAATGACAAAAGATTTTGAAAGGAGGTCACTAATAAATCTTCCCATGTACGCCGAGATACAATCAATCACTATGAATATCCTCCCGAAGTTCTTATATTGTTCCAGTGCCTTCCGCTCTATATAAATAAGACACAATTTCAGACCTGGCACAGGAAGATTGTAAGATTTATCTGGAATGGTAAGAGATCAAGAATTAACTTGTGTATACTACAAACACATAAGAAAAAGGGCGGCCGATCCCTCCCTAACTTGGAGGATTATTATCTGGCTACACAACTAAAGAGGGCCCTGCACTGGTCTAATCCAGCCTATGTTTCTAATTGGAAGCTAGTGGAATAAGGTGAGGAGGACGGACGCGGCCCTCCATTGGGTGCCAGGGTCATGATCCCCCATGGCTCCATATTTGACCCTCCCCTTGCTGATGTTAATAACACACTGACGGCCACACGTAGAGTATGGCAGAAATACAGAATTGGGAGGTCCATTTGGCCCCTGAGTGGACTTTCATGGTCCCAAATTTTATGCCAGCCTGGCTAGACCACATTTTTAGGACCTGGGGTAGACGAGGTCTGTCAAACTTTGGACAATTTGTGCAGGGAAATATGGTCCTAGGCTTTGAGACACTCCGGAGCAAGTATGAACTCCGGCGCTCTGACTATTTCAGATATCTACAAGTTAGGACATACATTTATAAATGCCAGGAGGCAGACCCTGATCCAGAGCGGGTATCCCCTTTTCTTGAATGCATGAGGGGCGTGATGGTTGGTCAAGTCCAGAGAGGACACATATCAATATTATACAAATCATTGGTAGCATTGAAGAAGGACCCCCTGAAAAAAAACAAAACTAACTGGCAAAGGGAGTCGGGTATGGATGGGAGGGAGGTAGACTGGGATAAAGTATTCCACATTGTTATTAAAACAACCAGATCCCCACTCTGGCAAGAATTTAGCTGGAAAGTGAGGGTGCGTTACTTTCTTATTCCAGCACTTCTCCACAGGAGGGACCTGACCCGCTCTCATACTTGCTGGAGACTTTGTGGGGAGGAGAATGCACATCATTTACATATTTTTTGGATGTGTCCCAGGATTAGACCCTTCTGGATTGTGTTATGGCAATCTTGGGGGTCCTTTTCATGCTGGACCACCCACTGGAGTGGCCGGAGGCGGTTCTGGGTATTCCACCTCAAGCAGTAAGGGGTGCTGACTCAATATACCTCTGGGCCATAATATTGACTGCAGCACATAAGACCATTACTCACGCCTGGCTGAAGCCAGAGCCACCTGCTACTGAGACTTGGATCCAAATCATACAAGAAATCTCGGACCTGGAAGAATTGACCTTTAGAATTAGCCAACAAACACATATTTATACCCGCAGATGGACGAGATGGTTAGTCTGGCTAAACGAGCACAGGAATCCAGGTCCTGAGGCAACGGTAAACTGAAGCATGATGTTTCCTTAATACAGGGGTGAGGGAACAAAAAGATGAATGGGGTTTGGGCCTAGTGAGGAGGGGGAAAGCTGTAGCCCTACGACCTGGCCCAGTGAGATAGTAGGGAGCTTGATCCCACTGGAAAGGAATGGCACTCTTAACATTCTCTTAATAGAAATAGTTAACTGTCTCTGTACTAATGGATGAATATTTTCCTGATTGGACCTATACTACTCCTGTATGTAAATTGATTGTGTACCCGCTTGTTGTCAATAAACATGAATTTAAAAAAAAAAGAAAGTGGGTCGTGATTTGTTTCCCCACTGTGTGAACTGTGTTCTGCTTTCTGGAAGCTTTATACAGCCTAATCGGACTGAATCCGTGTTCATCTCCACTCGGCCTGGGCCATGCCATGCTGGCCCTGCCAGACTACCCCATTGCACAGAGAAAGCCACTGACGAGAGACCTGTCTGGGGATCAGCCCCATGCTCAAGGTTTGAACAGGAATGATACCTCAGTGAATCATGTGGGCCCTGCTTCTCCTGGCACTCCAGATTAACCACCTGCTGTCTCGATTTTCATCCAGCCTGTGTCCAGTTATGGGTATCGTGAGCAATCATCAGGGTAACTCCCTGCACCAACAGCCTAATCTAAAAGTGTGTCATCTGATTGTCTTGTTGTTTTCTTTTCACAAACTGAGCCCTCTGGCACCGGATTACAAATAGTGTGTGTGGTGCATGTTGTTTTTTTTCTTCCATCACAGGGTCCCAACCAGCTGCAATGTTCCTGGCTAGCCCACCATTCTCCATCTGGGTACTCAGAATGTGTGACTGCTTATGGACCCTGAAGTGCATGCATAACTGTTTGATTGATAGAGCCTTTAAGCAAATTAACCTGATTAGGCCCCTTCCTTGTTCAAGCCCCTTAAATAAATCAGATCTAACTCTTTTTTGCATTTACCCTGACTGTGGTTCCAGTTTGTGCAAGAGTACTGTACTGCTGTGTATAACCTTGTTTTACACGGGGTCCTCAGGACCGAGCCAGAGGAAAGCCCTGGTGGTAAGTTCAAACAGTGTGGGTACTTGTGTGGTGTATCAGGGGTAATGTGAACGTAATGATTGTGCAGTGTTAAGGCCACTAGCAGGGAAAGAGGGCAGTTACAGTGTCCCGGAGGGCTATGCCCTGGTTAGCATGACCACTACCAACCCTGACCTCTGGGTGGAGGCACCCATTACAGAACCCAGGCCCCTTAACCTGCTACTAGCCAAGCCAGCAGGGGTAGTAGCCCTTGGGGAAAAATGGCACCTAGGGGTTACATCTTGGAGGCTCACTGCTGGGCTTCTAGTGGCCAAAAATTATGAATTATTGTTAAAGCTTAATGGCTACCCCAGTAGAAATGGCTGTACACCAGTTGGTGGGGTGGTGTACTGGGCGGGAGATTGACCCCCCAAATTCTCTGCTTATACTGAATATTCTCCTGGGTACCAGTAAGGACAATGTAGAGGGAGTACTCTCCAAAGTTGAATGTTTAAAAAAACCTGTGGTGGTGGGTTGACAGGCTGATTTGATCACCCAAACTTTCATAGCCTTAGTAGAATGTAGTGACCTTGTGGACAGCTCTAAAGTGCCACCGACTATTGCCCCAGAAAGGGTTCCAGCTGCCTGGAGAGTGATAACAAAAGACAGTAAATACCCTGGGGAGGATGAGCTCCCACCATTATCTGAGACTTTTGAGGAGAAATTTGCTAAGTTGTTGCTGGAGGAATGAAAAACCGTAGAGGACTGTAAAAAACTATTCCTGCCACCTGGGGGTGTTCCTTCCCCAGCACCCCCTCCCACACCAGCACCTGTTACTGCCCCACCTTCTGCGCCAATGCCAATGCTGGCCCCTATATCTGTACCTGCCATTAGTCATGACTACTACCGAAGGCTGAGAATCTTCTTGGGCACCCTCACCACCCCCCAGGGAGAGGATGACTGTGAGATCTGGATCGACTATGTAGCCCCCTTGGTACCCGAGTGGCAGTGTGGGGAGGGTGAGAAGCAGAAAAGAATCATAGAAAGGTGGAGGGGCCCCGCCCTTGAAGCCATTACATTTTTGAGGTCCACGAACCCTGATGCATCTGCTCAGAAGTACCTATCTGTACTTGAAGGCAATTTTGGGAGCATTGAGTCAGGGGAGACTTTGATGGGGGAATTCCAAGGTACCAAGCAATGGAAGGGGGAAAGTTTGTCTGCATATGTTTCTTACTTAGAAAGAGGTCTGCAGAAAGCTTACTGGAAAGGTGGGGTAGCTGCTAATGATTTGAGATTGGGGCACATACTGCAACATGCCAAGCATTCTAAACTGCAGATCATCCAGTTAAGGCTCCAGAATAGGAGAAGTAACCCACTTGACTACTGTGACTTGATAAAAGAACTCCAGGAGGTAGAAGGTGAAGAGGGAGATTGTAATTATGGGGTGAGTTCAGCCCAAGTGATCATGGCACTGGAAGGCCCTTCTGAAATGGAGACCACTACAAGTGTCCCGCCATGGGCTAAATCGTGGGAGGAGGAGTTGCTGAAGGAAGTCAGAAAAGCCCAACTGGGTGCATTCGCTGAGATATCCCCTGCAGACAGAGACCCTGGTCCCTGTCAGAACGTGACTGTTATGGGAAAGGGGTGCACCTTCAGGCATCCTCTTCTAGGGGTGGCTTCTCCTCTGAGCTCAAGGAATTGATTGCCACCCTAAAGGAACTTCTGAGACATGTTACACTATCCACAGAAGTCAGATCACAATCTCCTGTCGATACTCCAGCATCCCCTGCTATGTTTTCCCCAAGGATGCCCCGCGAGCGTGTCATTTGTCACAATTGTGACAAGGATGGTCATATGAAGAGGGAATGCCAGTCTCAGAAGGACTTAGAGAAAGTGGTGAACCAGCTTCAAGGAGAGCTTCAGAAAATGAGTCAGTGGTCAAGGGGTGCACAAAATGACCACAGTAAAAGCTTCGGCCATCTTAACTAAAACCCCTCTGTGGCTAAATCGTCTGTCCAGGCCCCTGCTGTTGTCCCTCCAGACTGTTCCAAGATAGTGGGCCCTTCAATGGAGACTAATGTGGTTATGAATGGTATTCCTACTCGGGCTGTGCTTGACAGTGGGTC
The DNA here is from genome assembly GCA_016271365.2 of Neoceratodus forsteri. Taxonomy (NCBI): domain Eukaryota; kingdom Metazoa; phylum Chordata; order Ceratodontiformes; family Ceratodontidae; genus Neoceratodus; species Neoceratodus forsteri. Next base: position 72,293,561 of record JADMNL010000027.1, on the reverse strand, counting down.
GCAAGTGACCATTGTGTTTCAGGACTGGTATGACAAACACTTATCTGATGTGCCCTTACAATACCTGGAAGGCCTACATGTGTGGGGGATGAGTGACAATTCTTATTCATATCTAGGATATGCCCACCTTTGGTTGTCTTTTCCTGCAACTGTCATTGGCATAGAGGAGCAAGTAGAGACACTGGCCCTAGTGTGTCCCCCCCACTGGACTGTATGATGGGGTTTCCCTGTTAATTGGAACAAACACCCATATGTCTGGAAGACTGGCACAACTCTGTCACAAGAAACAAGGGCGACAGAATGGGAGGGCCCTGAGAATTCCAGCTCTGCTCAAGAGGGCCTATGATTTGCAACAGAAACCTGAGGAAGTAGACCAGGATGAACTGGTGGGGATTGTGTGGAAGAAGGATCCCGATTCAGTGGTACTGGCCCCTAATGCCCAGTGTAGCATTCAAGGGGAGGTCCGCCTCTGGAAAAATGTCAAGAACAAAATACTGATTTTGGATGCGCCAGGCGATGGAAAATTACCAGAAGGATTATTGGTCAAGCCCAGCATCTTGCTTGCTCATGTCTATGCCTATGCATGATGAGTGAGGGTCAAGATTCACAATGTGTCAGATCAGGAGATCTAGGTGAACAAAGGGCACACCCTAGCTATAGTACACTGTGCAGACACTACAGTATTGCCCAGCAACAAGCACCATGGCGAGAAGGAGAGAGTGACCCCAGACTTGTTTGACTTTGGTGACTCCCCATTGCCAGCTGAATGGAAGGCTAGAATTAGCAAGAGACTTGCCCAGAGAGTCCAAGTGTCTTAATTGAAAGAATGGGATGTGTCCAGGGTGTGGAGCATCACATACGCCTGCATGATGAATGGCCATTTTGAGAGAAGTTCCGATGCCTATCCCTAGCAGACCTAGATGATTTGAGAAGACACCTGCAGGAAATGCTCACTGCTGATGTGATACATGAAGAATCCAGGAGCCCATACGCCTCTCCCATTGTGGTTGTGCATAAGAAGAATGGGTCTGTGAGGATGCGTGTTGATTATCGAACCCTGAACCGGCGAACCATTGTCCATTTAACAAGACAGTTAAAAAAAATATAAATAATCATTCAGTCGCGTTTATAACATAACATACCATTAAATATATCATACCTGTGAAATATGCATTTAATTACAAGTGGCATATCTAAGGATCATAGTACATAGAGGGTAAAGGGGAGGAGAGCTTGCTGATACATAGGCTTGGGGGTGGAAGGTTTACTAGGTGATGTGAGTCATGGAGAAAAGCAGAGGCATAGGAGGGCAGTTAAGGAGGGTTAAAGCAGGAGCAGTTAGATGAGAGAAAGTTATGTAAGGCAGGGGCAAGGGAGTGGGAGGAGGAGGAGTGCCATATTTGGGTGGGAGGGAGTTCCAGATTTGTGGGAAACGATGGATAAAGCCCGACTGACCGATGACAGTGGTATGACGAGGGACCAACAAAGTGTGAGTGACTGAGGATCTGAGGGAATGGGAGGGGGGAGGCAGGGAGAGAGCAAACATGAAAGGTAGGAGGGAAGTTCTCCTAACCAAAATTTAGAAGTGAGTTTGGCACAATGAATGAGGCATCTGTTGGTAAGCAGGGGAAGGGAACTGGTGTGGTAGAGGTCACAGTGATGAGTGCGTGATGGAGCATCAAGGACAAATCGACTGAAGGAGTTAAATAGAGTGTCCAATCTGGTTAAGGAGGATTTGGGAACAACACCATAGACTACATCACAGTAGTCGAAAATGCGGAGTATCATCTTCTGGACTAGTTCACGTCGCACTGTAGGAGGGATGCAACTACGGTTCTTGAATAAGGCACCAAGCTTGGGGTGCAATTTTTTCAGAATGGTGTTGATCTGGCCAGAGAAGTTGAGATATTGATCCAACAAAACCCCAAGGTATCTGAATGAGGTGTCCTATAATATTGCTCCATCAAGGGTATGGAAAGAAGGTAAACGGTGGAGCTTAGAGAGTCTCTGCCTAGTGCCAAAGGTCATGGAGGCAGTCTTTTTGGCATTTAGGGATAGTTGATGTGAGGCAAACCATAACTAAACCTGGTGGAAGTCAAGCTGAAGTTGTTGAGGCTAGAACAGTAGAAGGCTTCAAGCATTCAATGGATCTACACAAGGGCATATTACAGACACTGGGGAGGGTCCCAGGAGACCAGTTAGGGTCTGTGGAGGTACAATAGGCAGGGAACCTTGGGCAGACTGGGTGGGCATAGCAGTCCTTTTCTGCTGACAAGTTTCTATGTTTCTAAGGCATTCGACTCAGTGCTACACAGAAAGTTGCTGAGGAAGCAGGAGGATCTGGGTGCAGCAAAATACATAATTAGATGGGTGGGAAGTTGGTTTGAAGGGAGACAGCAGAGGGTGGTGGTGAACAGAGTCAGATCAAAGGACAGGGATGTCACCAGTGGAGTGCCACAGAGATCAGTCCTGGGTTCATTTCTTTTCACTATGTCCATCAGCAGCACAGGAGAGGGAATACAGGGCAAGATGTGTCTCTTTACAAACAGATGACACTAAGCTCTGTGGTAGGGTAGACAGAGAAAATGGTGAAGAGAGATGCAGAAAGACCTGTGGGATGAAGAGGTGGTCCAGGATTTGGCAGCTGAAATTCAATGACAAAAAGTAGAAAGTGATGCACATAGGAAACAAGAACCCCAGAAAAGAGTACTGGGTGGGAGGGGTTAAGCTAGACACCACTTCTGGGGAAAGGGACTTATAAATCGTCATCAGTGACTCCGTTAAACAATCTAGCCAGTGTATCATGGCCTACAGTAAGGCAAACAGGATGCTGGGGTGTATTGGGAGGGGTTTTGACAGCAGGGGGAAAAAGATGTTATTACCTCACTGTAGATCCCTGGTGAGACCACATCTAAAGTATTGCATTCAGTTCTGGAGTCCTCACCTGAGGAAAGACTAGGACAGGCTGGAGATGGTGCAGTGTAAGGTAACCAAAATAATTCAGGGCAGCAGGGCAGATCCTGCAAGGATCGAGTTAGGGCACTGAACATGAGCTCACTGGAGGCCAGATAAGAAAGGGGTGATATGACTGAGACCTTCAAGTTCCTGAAAAGAATGAATAAGCTGAAGCGTGAGGAACTGTTCAACAAGAGTAGTGAATCTAGAACACGTTGGATGTGTGTGGGGGGTGGAGAGTTTCAGGAGGGATGCAAGAAACCTTCATTTTACAGAGATCGAGGTTGTAGCATGGAACAGCCTGCCAGTGGAGGTGGTGGGTGCCAAAACCATTAATGGCTTCAGTCATGGTTGGGACAGAGTGAAGGGCTCAGTTGTTACTGAGAGGCGTAGTAGTAAGACAGTGACCAAGGGACTGGATAGTGTTTAACAAGATCCTGTATTAACAAAAGGCCTCGGGGTATGACTGGGTATTACTGCAGGAGCAGACTATGTGACCATTTGTCTTATTTATTTATTATATCGGAATTATAAACCTTTGAGTCAGGGACTCATTCCCAAAGGCTCCTCATCATACACATACAGAACAAGGGCAGGTAACAGACAATGAGTGGATTAACAGACTTCAGTATGTGTACATACATTAACAATAACAGCGAGAGAGAAACAAACAAATTTAAATATACAAGGATAATTTCAAAGTGGAAACATTTTTTTAGCATATGAAAGACCTATACATGTTGTCGCTATGCAAGAAGGAGTACCCAGAAACACCAATACAGTGTGAGTGGTGGAGGTCACAGTGGTGGATCAGGTCTAGCAAAGGGCAGATTTAGGTGCCGCTACAGTTGCAGGAGTTGACCAACTGGTTACGGAGGGATGATTTAAATGGGCCAGTCCTGTTCAGATGTGATGCTAGGAGGAAGGGTGATAAACCAAGTTGGGGCTCTACACTGGAAAGACTGAAAGGTGAAACAATAGGAGTACTCCAGATAGAAAAGTTTGCAAAAATAAATGCTATAATAACTTTTTAATGCATGTCAGTGAAAATGAACCAGGTGAAATGCAGGGGCACTTCATTCAGTAGATGGTGGCTGACCATGGAGGAAGCACAGGGGCACTTCATTCAGTAGAAGGTGATCGGCCATGGAGGAAGCTCAGGGGCACTTCATTCAGCAGATGGTGGCTGGTCATGGAGGAGGGCAGGTTATGTCAGTCACCTCTGCTGTGGCGCTAGGGGCCTTCTTGTTCTGTTAAAAGAAAATGTGGGTGCTGGATGGAGGGGGGTGGGTGTTGCTGCTGGGCGGGGGTTTGATCTGTATAAGAAAAGTGCTAAAAAATAAGTTGGTGGCTAGCCATGGAGGTGGGTGGGTTGATGGTCATCTATTGTGGGCATTTGTTTTTTTCAAACATGAAATTGTGGTTGCTGTGGAAGATGAGGGTGGAATTGAGATTGTAGTGGGAGGGCAGGGGTTGCATTTTAAAGGATTGGGCTGGGGAGGAGGGTGGAGGGTCTTACTTTTTTTTTTTTTGTTTAGTATTTTTTGAATAGGAATAGGCATAAATATTGCCACTGTTCATTATTCATATATGAATAATGAATAGTGCATTATTTGTGAACAGCTCCTTAGTAAAGTCATCATGACACATGGTGACAATCACTTGGTGCACATTCTAAAATCAAAAATAAAATGTCTGAGGATTAACAAAGGCTCTGTCATGTACTAACCACATGGATTTTACTACTGAAACTTGCAATCAAGCATTATTGGAAGTGACCAATACTTGTAACCATTGCGTTCAGTTTATTTACCTGAAAGTCCAGCTGAGATGCAATATCTCATTTTCTGTAGGGTCCTGCTTGTACCCAGTTTTACAGTTTATTTACCTGCAAAAAGTTCAGCCAAGATGCAATATCTCATTTTCTATGGTATCCTTTTTCTACCCATGTTTACAGTCTATTCGCCTGTGATTGCCCAGTTAAGATGCAATATATCTTTTTCTGTGGAGTCCTGGTCCTAACCATTTTTGCAATTTATTTTACTGGCAGCGCCCAGCTGAGATGTAATTCCTTGTTTTCTGTGCATCCTGCCACTATTCAGTTTTATAATTTATTTACCTGAAATAGCCCAATGGAGCCGTAATATCTCATTCACTGTGGGGTCTTATGCATCATTATGGATAAGGATGATTATTTCCCCCATGTACTGCCATTTTTGTAGTGCCTGCTGTAAATGTTTTTAAATGGCACTGTGATTTGGTGCAGCAAGAGCCACAGACTGATGCTCACTGGAAAAGCAAACACATATCGGAGATAAGGACACTGCAATAATTCAGCATTCACATACTCATGTTCTGTTTGTATTAACTTCTTTATGAAAATGAATTTGCTTGGTTAATGCAAAGCCAATCATGCAATTCTGCAAGGAAAAATAATAAATGGATTTTCCTTAGCAATTAATTCAAGTAAGGAAACGTAGTCTACAAAACTAATGGCTCAAAGTATGACAGAGAATTCCAGTATTAATTGATGAAATACTATGTCTTCTAGTTGACATTTTACATCAAGGAGTCACCTAAGATAGCTGTTCCATTTTAATGAATATGAAGTACATGTGAATAGGGTGATTTTATTAAAATGCACAGTGTCACATGGGAATGAATGCAGCATCTTATATTGAAATAATTAAGAGGAACGGGGACAATCAACAGTAAAAACTACATTTACATTTGCCTGCTGTGCAACCCACTTCAGGAAAATTGGGTGCAACCAGATGTTAGAACAACGGCTTGAATGAGCAATAGGGGGACGAAGCTGGCTGCTCAGTCTTCATAAATTATCAATATTTAAGTGAGAATGGAAACTTTGCAGCAAAATCACATTTTTAGTAGAACAGTTCTGTATTTATTTGGAAATGTAACTGGCAGAACATAAGCAGATTAGAAAGAAGAAAGGAGATGGACAGTACTGTACATGATCCCCCAACCCTCCCAATTAAAGGGTTACATTTTCTAAAATGCCTGCTTTCTAGACTCTAGATTTTTCATTTCCACATAATTCTGTAGATAATTTATTGGCTGTAAAAGCAAATAAAGATCTTCTACACAGGGGTACAGTATGACAGCACTCTCTGTTCCGAGGAAAATGTGAACCTACGAACATACAAAAATGCCAACAGAAACAAGCCCCAGTGTCTACAGAGTCTGCCCAATTGTGCAGCTAGCCCCTCAACTTGCAGCTGCCCCAACCTCCCCACCCCTCTTCATCCTTCCCCCCTCACTCTGTTCCATCCCCTCTTAAAACCACCCACCGTTCTACAGGATACCACCTCCTCGGGCAGAGCATTCCATTTGTCTACCACCCGTTCTGTGAAAAAATGTCTCCTGATTTCCCTCCTGAATCTTCCCCCCTCCTGTCTCAGCTTTTGCCCTCTCATATGCCTCCCTCTTCTAGTCTGGAAAATCCCTTCTGTATCAATTTTATTTATACCCTTTAAGTATTTAAAAGGCTTTGATCCTATCCCCCCATCTCTCCTCTCCTCCAGGGAGTACATGTTCAGCTCGCCCAGCTATCCTCGTAGGACTTTTTCTCCAATCCATGGATCATCTTTGTCACCCTATGTTGCCCCCCCCTCCATCCTTCTTCAGGAACAGGCGCCAGTACTGCAAGCAGTATTCCAGGTGTGGTCTGACCAGCGACCTGCACAGGGGAAGGATCACCTCCCTATTTCTGGAGGAGATTCCCCTCGCTATACATCCCAGCATCTTGTTGGCTTTTGCTGCTGCCTTCCTGCACTGAGCTGAGCTATTCATACTCCCTGTTATAAGCACCCCTAGATCCCTTTCCTCCTTGGTGCTTTCCAACTGTACCCATCTCAACTGATAGCTCCTCCCCTGGTTCCTAGGCCTGAAGTGCAGTGCCTTGCACTTCTTGGCGTTGAACCCCAACTGCCATGTTTCTGACCATTCTTGTAGTTTGATCAAGTCTTCCTGCAGCCCCCTCCAACCCCCGATGTCATCTACCACAGTGCCCATCTTTGTATCATCTGCAAACAGACTGATCCTACTCTGGATCCCAAGTGAGATATCAGCTATGAATATCCCAAACAGCACCGATCCTAGTACCGATTTCTGTGGTACCCCACTCATCACCGCCCTCTGGGATGAGAGTCCCCCCAACTATCACCCTTTGCTGCCTTCCATTGAGCCAGTTATTGATCCATTTGACCATCCTTGTTCCCACCCCTATATGCTCCAGCTTCCCCCCCAGCCTCCCATGTGGCATGGAATCAAAGGCCTTGCTGAAGTCTAAATACAGGACATCCACTGCATGGCCCTTGTCCAGCTCCTTGGTCACCCAGTCATAGTACTCAATTAGGGTTTGTCTGGCAGGATCTGCTCAAGACAAACCCATGCTGTTGACCGTCTCGGAGTCCATGTCCACCAAAAAGGTCACCAGCCTTTCTTTTAGGATCATCTCCATGAGCTTACCCACAATTGACATCAGGCTCACTAGTCTGTAGTTGCCCAGTTCATCCTTAGGGCCACTTTTGTGAATGGGCACCACATGGGCCATACTCTAGTCCTGTGGTATGTATCTTGTATCCAGGAAGGTATTGAACAAGTCAGTCAGTAGTCCTGCCAGGATCTCTGCTAGTTCCTTAAGTACCCTAGGGTGAATGCCATCTGGTCCCGGTGCCTTGTAGTGCACTGAATCCTTCTAGGACCCTGTCCTCTGTAATCCCTATATCAGTCACCCCCCCCCCCCACAGCCCATTCCCTTGTGGTATCTGCCCCCCTTTCTCCTCCATGAATACAGAACAAAAGTATTCATTTAGTGCCTCTGCCTGATCCACTCCCTTCCTAATCCTCACAGTTTGGTCTTTGTTCTTCCTTCTCTCACTAATGTATCTAAAGAAGTCCTTTTCTCCATTCTTAATACCCTGTGCCAGTCTCAGCTCTCTTGAAGCCTTGGCAGCTCTGACTAGCCTGGTAACGTCCCTGGACTTCTTCATGTACTCATCCTTGTCTTCTTCTTGGAAGTACAAGAAAACAAGGAGGGGGAGGACAGGGAGGAGTACTTGAGAGAATCGGAAGGAGGTGACAAGGGCAGTAAGGGGAGCCAAAGCATCTATGGAACTCAGGCTGGCACAAGGCATTAAGAAGGGGGAGAAGGACTTCTTTAGGTACATCTATCAATCAATCAATCAAAACTTTATTTATAAAAAGGTGCCTTTCTAAAAACCAAGGCGCCTGTACACCACATGATAAGACAATATTAATAAAACAATAAATTAACCACACTAATAATATATTAAAAGTCATTATATGCTTGTTTAAAAGATATGTTTTAAGTGCTCCCTTAAAAAGTTTAAGACGGTCAGACAATCTCAGGATGGACTGAGGTGAGAATTCCACAGGGTCGGGGCCACAAACTAAAAGATTTGGCCCCAGAAGTCTTCAAATGAACCCTGGGAATTTCTAGCAATCCCTCGTCAGTGGATCGGAGAGAGTGGGGGGGACAGTAGGGATGAAGGAGATCTTTCAGGTAGCTAGGTCCCTGATCATGTAGGGCCTTATAGGTTATCAAACCGACCTTGAAGGTGATACACCAGCATATTGGCAGCCAGTGCAGTCTGCGAAGCACAGGCGTTATATGACTGGTCCTAGAAGAACCTGCCAATAGCCTGGCTGCTGCGTTCTGCATTAGCTGCAAGTGGCGAATATCAACCCCCGGTAGCCCAAGATACAGGGAATTGCAGTAGCCAAGACGGGAGGTAACGAAGGTGTGGACCAAAGTAGAAAAATCATCAGGAGGAACCAGGTGCTTCACTCAGGCAATGTTCCTCAAGTGATAAAAAGAGGCTTTGACAACTGCCAACACCTGTGATTTAAGTGTCAGACAGCTGTCAAAAACAATGCCCAGATTTTGCACCTGATCTGAGGTAGTTAGCTGGACACCCCCGAGCCATAAGCCTGAGGGAGATCCAGCCAACAGACCCACCTCCCGGTGACCTGGGTCCACGACCAACACCTCAGTTTTTCTTGGGTTCAACCGCAGCCAACTCACATTCATCCAGTCCTGGATTTCGGCAAGACAGTTATTAAAGACCAAGAAAACGGCATCTTGGCCAGGTACAAAGGACATGTACAGTTGAGCATCATCTGCATAGCAGTGAAAACTCAAACCGTACCACCTAATGATCGATCCCAACAGCAGCATGTACACAGCAAACAACATGGGTGCCAAAATGGAGCCCTGTGGTACCCCACAGGATAGGGGGCATGATGTCGAGGAAAAAATCCCAGACACCACCCTCTGAGTCCTACCCTCGAGGAAAGATCGAAACCAACTGAGGACTGTACCAGACAGTCCACAGATAAACTGCAGGCGTTCCATCAGCACACCATGGTCCACTGTGTCAAATGCCATGGAGAGATCAAGAAGGACCAAGATAGAACAGGTCCTTCGATCTCTCGCTATCAGGAGATCATTTAGTACCCGAACCAGAGCCGTCTCGGTGCTATGTCTCTTCCTAAATCCAGACTGGGGAGAATCATAGACATCGTGGCTGGTTAAATGATCATCCAACTGCGTCACAACCACCTTCTCAATAACCTTTCCCACAAAGGGTAGGTTAGAGACGGGTCTATAATTAGCCAGACAGTCCGGGTCCAAGGAGGGCTTCTTAAGAAGGGGCTGAACCAAAGCCTCCTTCAGAGGATTTGGAAAAATTCCCCTCTCCAAAGACCTCCAGACTATCTCAGCCAAAACCAGACCGATTTTATCTACACAGCCCACTAGGAGACGTGTAGGGCCCGGATCCAGACCACAGTTGGTTGGACATAGTAATCGGATGACCATCACAATGTCATTGATTGTGGGAAGGCTGAAGTCAGACCACACAAAACCGGTGTCCGACATCTCCTGTCGACCACCACTACTCCCACTAGAGAGCGTCAGATGGATGTCAGATCTGATCTTGGCAACCTTATCTGAAAAGAATTGAACAAGCTCCTCACACCATTCTTGAGAAAAGGCTCTTCTGGGCTGAAGACAGATTGGATTGCACAATCTGTCCACGGTCCGGAAAAGCTGAGCTGGTCTATTCTGAGCAGCAGCCATCTCTCTGGACAGGAATTCTGCCTTCTTACGAGAGATTGCTGATTGATAAACCACATAATGGTCCATCAATCTAAGTTTGCCACAATCCAAGCCCGACCTCCGCCAACATCTCTCTAATCTTCGTCCAACTCTCCTCAACTCCCTTAGAGTTTCATCAAACCAAGGAGACCTAGGGCTAAGAGTGAGAGGACGTACACGAACAGGTGCAATGGAATCCAGGGCCCCTGTCACTGCCTTATAATAGGCAAGTACCAAGTCCCCTGGATCCATGCAATCACTCGGAAAACCCAATAGGTCCAGCACCGCCATCAGACCATCTGGGGAAACACCCCTCAAAGGGCGGTACCGGACCATCTCCATAGGGGCTGGCCTACTAGGGGGTGGCCTCAAAACTGAACCCAATGGAATGATGGTCAGACCATCTGACTGGTTCCACCACCAAATTGGATATCTCCATCCCCAGTAGGAACACCAAGTCCAATGAATGAGCCCCAATATGGGTCGGGGAGGAAATAACCTGTGTGAAGCCCAGTGAAATCATTAACTGGCAGAAGTCTTGACCAAACTGCGAGAGTTCATCGTCGACCCAGGCATTGAAATCACCCAGAACCAACCATCTGGGGGATCCCAATGTCAGGTCGACAATGAAGTCTGTGACTTCCTGCAGGAAAATATTCCCATCACCTGGTGGACGGTAGACGAGAAGAATCCTCACTTCACACCACCTAATACATTCAAAGGAATTGGTATACCCACTGGTACTTCCACTAGGCTGAGTTCTGATCTAAACCAGATGGCAACACCCCGCCTCGATCCATCCTAGGGCGGTGTATCACAGGTACCCGGCTGGAATTGCTGAAGCCAAAACTGGCCAGCATTTTCATCCAGCCAGGTCTCGTTGATGCACGCCAGGTCTGATGTTTCAACAAGATCCGCTATAATAGCGGTCTTGTTTTTAAGAGACTTGACGTTACATAACACCACCCGAGTAGGATGAGCATCTGAGGATGACCGTGCTACCTGCTGACTACCAGCAGAACCCTTGGGTATGGGAACCAGCCAGGGAGAACTCCTTTCCTGGACCCATTTCGCCCCAGGGCGTCTCCTTGTCCCCACTATCCCTATCTGCCCACTCCTCTCCAGGCCCAGCCCTCGTCTTCTCCCGTTTCCTGGTAATCCCCAGAGCCCTACACCGTCTATATACCTCTGGTGACAGGGGAGGACAAAAAAATGGACAGAGGTCTCTGAGCCTGGAGGAGGAGTAATACCCGACCGTCTTAATACCATCCCAACACATATTTACTGCACTAACTAAATCCAAGAAAACAGTCCCAAAATTACAGATTCAACCTAAATCTAAACCCAAATAAACAGTAAAAAAAAACCATAAAAAAGAAATATAAATACAGAATAACTAAAACCCAAAAGTATGAAATTTATAATAAAAATGAAAATATAAAAACAAAACAATTCCTTCCTTCAGCCACCAAAGGCCCTCTCACAGCCTAAGGAGGCCAACAGAGCACAGGTACTCTCACTTCCTGAGCCCAAAGAACCTTTTACTTTTAAATTATTATTCCAACCCCCAAGCACTCTCACTAACAGGGGGATCAGGAGGGCACTCTCACTGCCAATCAGACATAAAATGAAATTATTTCCTTTGTCTTAAAATCTTAAATGGGACTGTTTAAAAAGGACTGGTCTCAGTACAAGTCAATCAGAGGATACAGAAAATCCTGGAAGATGGGTCCAGTATAAACACTTGCAGACGAAGACCCCCCACCACACCCCCAAAAGACCCCAAACCAGACTACCCCACACAGGACCCGCAGCCACAGATACCCAGAGGTCAGACTAAAAAGGCCAACCTCGGGATACCTTAAGAGTACCCCAAAAACCTCTAGCTCCCCAGAGGCAAAATGAGGCAACTCCTGCTCGGTCCCAGGCAGCGTAGTCTACAATCACCAGGCACAAAATGGGGGTAGGAGCCTCCACCAGCCAATAACCGTGCAAGGCCTGCTTCCCCAAATTTACTGCTGAGCACTCCACATAAAAAGTGTATGGTCAGAAGAATAAAAAAATCCAAAAACGGAGGGCAACTGATCAACAAATCGGGTCCCCCCACTCACAGTACTTCGGAGCAGTTCAATCAATCAGCTTCCTGGCCCATTCAGTCCCAGACAATCCTGTCAAATCCTCAGATCTTTAACATAAGGGAGAAAAGGAGCTGTAAGGACCACATAGTAAGGATTAGGAAGGAGGGGGTTGGGTGGAAGCAGGATGCGATAAGGCAGAAGTACTAAATGAGTACTTCTACTCAGTATTTACTAAACAGAAGAGGGGGGTGACACCCAAGGGAGGAGAAATGGCAGAAACAGGGGGGAAAGGAGTGACAAATGGGGAAATCATAGAGGGCAGAGTTCGGGAGGGTTTCAAGGCACTGAGGGTGGACAAGGCGCCAGGCCCAGATGGCATCCACCCCAGGGTACTGAAGGAGCTGGTAGAGGTCCTTGCAGGACCTTTGGCAGACCTATTTAATGCCTCACTACATTCAGGGTGTGTACCTCAGGACTGGAGGATGGCTGATGTGGTGCCCCTCCACAAGAGTGGCCCCAAGGATGAACCGGGAAACTAGAGACCAGTCAGCCTCACATCCATCGTGGGTAAGCTAATGGAGACTATCCTGAAGGAGAGGCTGGAGGCCCTCCTAGAGGCCAAAGGACTACAGGACGCAGACAGCATGGCTTCATATGGGGCAGATCCTGCCAAACCAACCTGGTGGAGTTCTATGACTGGGTAACTAGGCAACTGGACAGGTGCCATGCAGTGGATGTCCTGTATCTGGACTTCAGTAAGGCATTTGACTTGGTGCCACATGGAAGCCTGAGAAGTAAGTTAGTAGGCACAGGGGCGGGTGCAAAGCTGCTGAGATGGGTAGGAAACTGGCTTCAGGAAAGGCAACAGAGGGTGGTGGTAGGTGGGGAGCTCTCACACCCAAGGGTAGTGACGAGCGGTGTTCCACAGGGCTTGGGGTTGGGGCCAGTGTTGTTTGGGATATTCATTGCAGACATATTATGGGGCATCAAGAGCAAGATCAGTCTGTTTGCTGATGATACCAAGGTAGGGGCGGTGGTGGATGACCTAGGGGGATGGCAGGGGTTGCAGGATGATCTGGCAAAGCTTGAAACCTGGTCAGACACCTGGCAACTGGGGTTTAATGCCAAAGAGTGCAAGGTTCTGCATTTTGGGATGAAGAACCCAAGGAGGAGTTACCAGCTGGGGGAGTGCAGCTAGCCCAGACAGAGGAGGAGAAGGATCTGGGTGTGCTCATTACAGGGTCAATGAACAACTCAGCGCAATGTAGGAAGGCAGCTGCAAAGGCCAACAAAATGCTGGGTTGTAATGCAAGGGGTATATCCTCGAGGAGGGAGGAGGTGATTCTGCCACTGTATAGGTCATTAGTTAGACTGCACCTGGAGTACTGCATACAGTACTAGCACCCGTATCTGAAGAGGGACATTAAGTTACTGGAGGAACTGCAGCACAGGGCGACAAAGATGATCAAGGGGCTAGGGGACTTATCATATGACAGGAGGCTGAGGGAGTTGAACATGTACTCACTGGAGGAGAGGAGGGACGGGGAAACATGACTGAAACCTTTAAGTACATGAAAGGAATAAATAAGACAGGTACAGAGGGGCTGTTCAAAGTAAGGGAAGGGAGGGACACCAGGGGCCATGATATGAGACTGAAGGGAGGAAGGTTCAGGAGGGAGATGAGGAGACACTTTTTTACAGAGAGGGTGGTAGCTGGGTGGAATGCGTTACCTGCAGAAGTGGTATCCAGTAGAACAGTGGACTGCTTCAAAAGGGGATGGGACAGGACAAGAGGGAGGGTTAATGAAGGGGAGGGTGGGAGGGGGCAGCTGCAGAATAAGGGGTGCTAGCTGCACATTCGAGCAGACTTGATAGACCTCTAGGCCTTTATCTGCTGGCAAATTTCATATGTTCGTATGTTCATATGCTCGTATGTTCCCCTCCTGATTGCTTGACTCTCTGAAATGCTTTTCTCTTGACCCTCACCCCCTCCATGACCTCTTGAGTCAACCAACTGGGCTTCTTTGCCCTTCTCTTCTCTTCTTACTTCATGTCCTTTTACATGTCCCAGCAGTCTCCACCAGCCCTTTTTTAATAATGTCCCACTTCTGACTAGCATCCATGCTTGGTTGAATCCCCGCCAGATGCCTACCCCAAATTTCCCCCATCATTTTAAAGTCCACCCCCTTAAATTCAATCACCCTGGTTCCCATACCCCGTTTCCCTACCAATATTGAGCATGAACCACGCCAAGTGGTGGTCACTCCCAGCCAGAGGGTTCTCTTCCCCCAGATCCCTAACATCCTCCCCATTTGATAGTACTAGTCCATAGTGTTTTTCAGTCTAGTCAGCTCATGGACCAACTGCACCAGGAAGCTGTCCTGAAATGCTTCAAATATGACCTGCTCCTTTGCACTTAGGGTAGTTGGGGTGCTCCACTCCACCCCAGGTAGTTTGCAGTCTCCCACCACCACCACTGTGTTCCCCTTCTTACAGACCCTTCTAATTTGCTCAGCTAACTCTTTATCCAGGTCATCCCCTTGAGCTGGTGGTCTCTATACTACCCCATCCTCAGTGTCCTACCTTTCGGGCCTTGAAACTTCATTCATAAGGCCTCTGTTCTGCCTTCCTCCCCCTCCTTCTCCCTTATACACCTTATCCCCTCCCATACATATATTGCCATGCCTCCACCTTTCCCTTTATCCTTATCCTTCCTGAATATCTTATACCCTGAGATAACCATATCCCAGTCCTAGTAGTGAGTAGCCCACATTTCCGTGATGGCCTCAACGTCCACCCTCTGTACTGCCAAGAGGGCCTGCAAATCAAGCCAACTTGTTACCTAGGCTTCTTGCATTCAGTAACACCACCCTCCACCCTGTTTCCTTCCCTACCCCTCTCTGCTTTTCCCTGCTCCTAATCCCCCCCCAATGCCACTACCTCGATTCCCTTTCCTTTAGCTTGGGGGGTAAGCTCGTTTGGCTCCCCTCCATGGGATCTCTGTCTACCAGCTATTCATTCACCACCCCCACCTAGTTTAAATCCACCTTTGCTGCTATGTATCACCCAATCTTCTGCTTTAATACACCCTTCCCCTCCCCACTCAAGTGTAGCCTGTCCCCTGCATGCAGATCAATATTGTCCCAGGTTCTGCCCCAGCAACCCCACCAACCTGTACCCCATGGATTGACACCATTCCCCCAGCCACGTGTTGAACTCCCCAATCGTCCCTTTCCTTGCTGTACTTGCACAGGGCACTGGGAACACCTTTGAGAATGCCACCGATTCCTCCAACTCCTCATACACCCCTCCCAGTTCCTTGAACCTCTCCCTTACTACTTCCACTGTCTCCCCCACTAGGTCATTTGTAGCCATGTGCACCATGAGATGCGATTTCTTAAGAGCCCCCACGGGGCAGGTTAAGAGGGTCTGGAGGGTGGGCAGCCAGCAGTAGGTGGCAGGAACTTTTAGCTAAGCTGCATGGTGGCAGACTGTAGGTGCCCTGAGGGCCTGATAGAAAGGGACTGAGAGAGGAAATGCACAAGATAGGGGCCACAAAGGAAAATCCACAGTGCAGCTGAAGGGCAATGCCTGAACTTGACTTAAAAGTAGCTGTGGGTGGGAGGCAAACAGGGGAAATCAGTGGGCTCCCTGATGGGACCATGAAAGCAGCAAGCACTGCATACAATAGAGTCGCACAGCAGCTAATGTCAAAGTACCAGGGGCTAACAAAAGGATTTGGGGAGGAAAAGAACAGCATAAGGTCCAGGACAGCTCACAATTAAAAACACAGAGCACTAAAGAGAAAGAGCCATGAAGGGTTATAAATATTAAGTAAATGTATGCAATAGTAGTGGACATAAATGGAGTGTGATAAATCCATTTTATCCGAGCATGTACGTGTATACATGCAGAATCTTACATTTACACATATATTTATTACGTCATCCTCGATTAATGTGCATAGTGGACTGCGACACACATCCCCATCCCTCACCCCCGTTGTTTGACACTGCTTACCGGTATCTTGCTTTTAGTTTTGTTTCTTCCAGGTTGACCGTCCCTCAGCCACGCCACCTGCCATTTAGCCATACTTTTCCCCATTCTTCCCACTATCATACAGTCATCATTCGTTTCTGTTTAACAGTTTGTTTTTTTTGCTTTTCTACCAAACCTTTTTTAACTGGCTGCTCCAAGCTGCGCTCCAGCTGTCACACTCCTCTGCATTCTGCTGCCGTATCCTCGCCACACCTCTCGATATAAAAACCAGACTTTTTTTTTTTACTGCTTTCTCAAAAACTGATAAGCCCTCACTCTTACTCTTCCACTCTGGTTTCCCCACCTCACTACAACTGCCACCAGAGCTCCCCAGCACATAGAAACTGTCAGATTTTTTTCCTTAAACTGCATGCTCGCAAACCCCATTGCTAATGAGCCCTCATTCTAGGTCACACTTCTGCTCTGGTTTCCAGACCTCGCTACAACTGCAACCAGAGGCTCCTGTGAAGTCCTTCTCTGCAAACTCTAAATGGTCTCTTGTGGCCCTTATGGCCCTCCCTCTTCCCTGCTTATTTACTGAGAGTTCCCTATGTCTATATACCACACATGTTTTAAGCCCCCCCACCACATTTCACTCCTGACCTCCAACACTATAATGCTGTCAGTCTGTTCCAGGTGTCTACTACTCTTTCAGTGAAGTAGTAATTCCTCACATCCATCTTACCCCCACCATAAGCTTCATCGTGTCCCATGGTACTTTTTCCTATTTGAAGGAGCCCCCCCCCAAGCACCCTGTTCATCCTTGTAAGGTACTGGTGGGTCTCCATCATGTCCCCGCTCTTTCAGGGTTTATATGTTGAGATCCCAGTCTCCTCACAGGGCTTTTGCCACAGCCCAGGCACAATTTTAGTTGCCCTTTATACTGCCCCCACCCTATGGCCTTTCTAAGGTGCAGCCTCCAAACCTGGACACAGTAGTCTTAGGCCCTGTCACACTGTCCCTCTGTAGCGTTACAGGTACCCAAACCGTTGCGTAGCGGTTTGCTTTTTACCTGTAGCAGAGCGTCCGTAACCATTGTTGAAACCACATGAGGTGGTTTCAACAACGGTTATGAAACCAGTTACGCCTCGGTAATGTTACTGGGCGTAGTGTGGACGCGTGGCACTGGTCCCCTAGTGCAGCGTGAGCTGCATTGTGGGCTCGGGTGCCACGGTAATGGTCGCCCGGCTCCCGAAGTGTGGAGCAGCGATGCCGGTCCCGAAATGGACACTGCAGCAGTGTGGACACACTGTACCACTCCACGGTTGTAACGGTTTCTATCTTTTACGGGGTCTGAGAGGTGCAGTGTGGATGGGGCCTTAGTTGGATCTCACTAATAAGGGATTACTTGCAACATCACCACCTCCATCCTCCTGCTGAAGACAACCTTCCCTATGCAGCCCCAGCATCCTTCTAGCCCTACCCACTGCTTTGTCACACAGCCCAGCAACTTTAAAGAGACTCTTCAAGGTAATTGAGTCAGCCCCTGCACCATATCCATCGATGCCTTGCTGCCAGAGGACCCCAATGAAGTTAATATGTCCCCAAATTTTTAAGCCATTAAAATGTTCTGTCCCTTGTAAAAATATACAAACCTGATCCCAAGAACTTCCCAGTTGCTTGCTGCTGCCCCAGCTCTGCTCCCACACTCACTAGCAGGATGAAGAGATACCAGTGAGAGTGCGGGGGTGCTCGTCTTTATCTGTAATGGGCGGCAGATTTTCTATTGATTTTAAATGATCTAGTGACCACCTGGCAATGAAATGTGGGCATCAGTCAAGTAACAAGGCCCTTGTTAGTTGAACAGTGCCCACATTTTATTGCCAGGTAGCCACTATATAGTTTAAATTCAATAGAAATGCTGCCGGACATTACATATAGAGGAGTGCGTCCCCACGCCCTTACTGGCATCTCGTCATCCTGCTAGTGAGCATGGGGGTGGAGCTTGTGCAGCAGAAAAAAAAAACAGAAAGTCCTTGGGACCCAGTCTGTACATTTTTATGAGGGACAGAATGTTTTAATGGTTTATAAATTTAGGGACATATTAACTTCCTTGGTGACCTCTGACGGCAAGGCACCGATGGGTATGGTGCAGGGCAGTATCTTGGTGAGTTTCTTTAAGATCATAATAACTCCAAGGTCCCCCCCCCCGCTTAGTGATCATCAGTACCAACCCTGTGAAGCAGCTCCTGGTTTCCTATGCCTTAGGTGCACAATTCTGCACTTTGTCATTGAACCTCAACTGCCCCAATCTTGACCACTTTTTGAGTTTCTCCAAGAGGCATGTGCATGCTCTCTGTTCCCTTCTTAGTACCCACCTTACAAATTATGGTATTGTCTGCAAAAAGGCATTTCCTTCTTTGCCAGTTTTTCTGCAATGTCACTTATGAAGACACTGAAGAGGATCTGTGCCAGTACTGTGCTGAGCTGCTCACTGTCCCATCACTGTAATAAGTGCCATTAACCATCACCCTCTGACACCTTAACCCCCACCCCCAACTACTACTCTATTTTCCAACCTGCATTTCTGGTCGCCCCCCCTTTCTGTTCAGCTACCACAACACCATCACTCTGGCATCTGCCAGGACTTGCTCCACCATAGAATGAATCCAATATGTGGAGCAGCTGTCTAGGTAGTCAGGATATGTTTGCATGTTCTTCCATCCCCTAGGACATAAGCGGCAAGGGTGCACAAACACGTGCACAGACATGTGTGGCACAGCACCAGTCAATGTCTTCCCACCCATGGGCTGCTCCTACCTGCACTGCCACTTGTGGTCACTCAGCTGGCAGTACTACAGCTGAGGTGGCTGTCCTTCTTCCCCAGAAGAGAGCCTCTTGTATAACAGTTGATCCTCCTCCTCCTCTCCCCAGAGAGCCCCTGACGCGAGCTCATTCCTGAACTAGGGTCACCTTCGCCGCAGGTCATAGCACTACCGTTAAGCTGAAGGGCACACATGTTAACCAGTTTCTAATTAATTTTACCACTTTGGATCCCTCCTAGACTGATCAATCTCTTTAGCCTCGCCCCCCCAAAATAGTCAACCACCCTCCTCTCTGCTAGATCACCCTTCCAGGCACCAGACTATCCACCATGCAGCTGGACAACCCTTCTAGCCCCAGCCTTTCACATAAAGGAGCACTAGAGCTAGAGCACCACACAGGCACTGGGCCAGCCACTAACCCAGCCAGCCACCCTCCCAACATCTGGATCAGCCTCCAACTACATTCTATACAACCTCCATGTAGCTGGAGCACCACCCCAAACCTCCACTCTAACAGACCACATATCTGAAGCTGTCCCTCCAAGCCCATGGACCAGCAGTCCCCCACCTAGCCACTCAACCTACAGCTAGATCCACCAGAAGCCCCATACCAGCCTCACCATCCAACCACCCACCCTGCAGCTGGACCTCACTTCCAACCTTGAACTAGCCCCACCACCACCACCAGCCACCCTCCTGCTGCTGGCTCACTCTTTCATACCCTGGACTAGCCTCCCCCAGCAGACAATCCTCCCTGTAGCTGGACCCCTGGGTTCATTCCCACCCACAGACCAGCCTCCCTTCCCTCTGCAGGTTGAGTAACCTCCCCAGAGCTGGACACCCTTTCCAAAAGCTGGACACACCCACCGTCCAGAGCAGAACCTCCTTACACCTAGACCCCCAAATCACCCTTCCTCAACCATGGACCCCATACTCTCAACATAGTATTAAAAAAATGTGACACTAACATACTGCATTTGCAGTGGGTGGTCTGCAGGTAAGCACACCATTCCGAGGCTGGGAGATCAGAAGGCAGTGGGTTCTATTCCCACACCAGGCACTTATGTTTAATATCCCAATACTGATGCTGTAGTACAGCATGAGGGGATGGCTGCACTCCTGAGGCACTGTCTTTCAGATGAGAAGTTAAACCGAGGTCCCATCTGCCTGTTCTGGTGGTAGTTCAGGTGGATGTTAAAGACCCCATGGCACTTCTCGAAAAAAGCAGGGGAATTTTCTCCAGTGCCCCGGCAAAATTCCACCCCCCAATCCACTAAAAATACCACCAACAGCTTAATCTGGTTCAAGGTCATTTGGCTTTCATCTGTATTCCTCGCCTTCCGGGTTGTGCCTGAAAATAGGCAAGAATCTGTCTAGTGCACTTAGCCGGTCAACAAAAATGAAATAAAATAAACATAAAATACAAATTAATGCAGTCTTCAGCAAAAGAAAAAAAAATACACTGATCCCCAGATTACAAAATGGATTAACACATGCAACTGTTAAATTCAAATATTAAATGCAAAGAAAACAGTTCCCCCACAAACACACTCAAATATCTGCAGTAAATAATTTTTCCTTTATCTGCAGATAACTCCAGATTTTCTCAAATTAAAAAAGTTGTAATCTTTTCTCTATGCATTCTGAATTTGCTCAGTTGTACAATCTTCCAGCTGTTCATTTTCCTGCCCCCACCACCACCAACACTACTTTAAAGTAAGTAAATCAGCCAAAATTCCACAAATAACAAGTAATCTAGAGGCACAATGCATCCTAAACACTTTGGGGGTGATTGAAAATAAAATGTGTATTTCAAAGTTTAGCCAAGAGTTCAGAGAAGAGAAAATGTTTTCAAGACAAAACACTGATAGTGAAACTTGCACAGCATTTCATTTTGAAAAAAAAAAAACACCTGAGTGATAATTCCTTTACTGTATTAAACATTTCAAGGAGTTAAAAAGATGTACTTTTTAAACATAAGCTCTTACCTTAACATGTAAATATTAGCTGTAGGAAACCTCAGTGGTTCAAAATTGGAGACCACAGAGCTCTCGTGCAGTTTCATCAGACTGGACACAGACAGGAAGACAGCTGGGAAATGTAGGACTCTGACTGAGTAGACTTATGGGAAGAAGTTTAGAATAGACTTTTAAAGGGACACTGCCAACTTTTTTTGCACCATATCATTTCCAGGTAAAAATCCACATTTTATTACTGCTTACTTTCTCTAAAATTCATTAGTGTTGCTGGTTGTTTTATCTGTCTCCTTGCTTAGAAGTGAAATGCATGGTAATGTACCCAGCCTTGATTGGCTAATTTAAATCCTAAAACTACTCCGCTGACTGTAATCTTCATTTATGATTCAGTTGTATTAAAAAAAAATGTACTTTTAAGAGCACTGCAGATCTACTTCTAATCCTCATTTAGCAATAACTTACTCTTGAACAACTAGTCTCCTGAAATACTTCTTAGAATTTAGTATTCTTAGCAGTTGTATTTTTGAATGATGATTAAAGATGATTAGAAATGACTAAAATTAGTCTTTGGAGGCAAATTAATGAATGCTTTAATACTAAATTTAGTATTTGACTTCAGTGAGGGTTCCCAAGTACAGCCCTTTGGGCCTGCACCCCCCATGACCACACACATCTTGAACACCCCCTGCCCAGATGACCACCCAGCTGGACAACCATATCAACATCCCAATAGACTTCTCCCAAGTTGTGTACCTTGCCTGCAGCTAGTCCACCCTACAAGCCCCAAACCAGCCTCTCCCCATCAACTATCACCCAACCTGTAGCTGGCTGCTCCAGGCCATCCTTCCTACCCTCAGATATGATCCCCCTGCAGATGGAACCCCCCAGACCTGCCTCCCCACCTCAGTAGACCAACTCCTGCAGTTGGACCAACCTCCCAGTCTCACCAAACAAAGCACTCTCCTTGGTGCTGGACCAGCACCTCAGATAAGAACTCTTTCTGCAGCTGGACCCACCAGACTACCCATCTTGCCCACATACCAGTTGCCCATCCCACCACTGACCACTCTCCTTGCACACAGAAAACCCTGCCCTGCTAGGTTCCCTTTTATAATCCCAAAGCTTATTAGTCTGACATGCTGCATCCCACACACAACAACCCAACAGCCCCAGCAGCCCAACACACAGTGGCCTGACCTAGGACAGCACCTGACACACTGTCAGGCCAGAGGAGGTCAGGATGTTGTGAGGCTGTTGAGTGGATTTTCCACAAACACATGAAGCACCCGATCCTGATCTATGCCGCCCATCCCAGGACCTGAGCCACTACTGAACAGCATGGACGATGTGAAAACACCCACCCCCTATGTGGTGCACCCTCTGAGGACACACTGACCTGATCACAGACCCCCCGGTAAGGATGACTGTCTCACCATCTGTGGGACAGGGATGAAACAAATAGCTATGCATGCCCCCAGTGTGTTGACCAGCCATCCCAGGCAGTATGGCGGATTGTCCGTGCATTCCTGCATGCATGATTATGTCAGCTGACAGCCAGCCAGCTGGGCATGCATGAAGGAATTGGAATGCCATGCCTGTTGGTCGGTGCATGCATGACACTGCAGGTACACAGCAGAGCGGCACAGCGAGAGCATGGATAGCTGCACCAGGAAATGGTCCACAGCAACACCACATGTGGATGCCAGGACACAGAGCAGCATGCCATCGCACCAACCGTGCAATGTGTGCATGTGGCATCATGTACAGCCCACTAGGCCTGCAATAACCACACACAGAAAAAGTCTGGGTGTTTGGGGGCCTGTAGCACTGGGCCATTGTGGCATGAAGGCTGCCAGGTGTGTTGTGGGGGTTCACAGGGCCCATTGCAGGAATGCTGTACACACAGTTGCACAGCTGGAAGGATTGGTGAGCACTCACACAGCTTCAGACCTGTGCACAGCGTGTGCGTACCTGAATAGCTGAAAGAAGTTTTGGGGAACTCACACAGAGTCAGCTCATGCAACATGCGACACACAGTGCAGATGTGGCGGTGTGCAGTGGGCTGCTTGGCGATACCAACAGTGTTGTGATGAGACATCACCACCAGGTTGGGTGCATAAATATGGGGGTGAAACTTTATTCAACAGTGGGGCCACAGTGGCAACCTGGTGGCTGTACATGATGTGTACTGTGAGTGTACAACTGTCAGGTGCCAAGTCACCATGGAAACCCTACAGGGGTGGTGTTGGGTGCCATGCCACAGATGAACTTCAACAGCGTGCTTGTCCTTGGATGCTAGTACCATCCTTATCCACTCTCATAGCTCTTCTTGGGTGGTGTCCATGGCAGTCCCCAACAAATGCCTTCCTGGTGACACTAGGTCCATTGCTGTTCCTGTGGAGTTCTGCTAGCATTGTCATGACCCTACATGCACCTTCATGAGCAGGGCATGGAAATGGTAGTGCCAGGTCTCGACATTGCTTTGGGTCCATGGTATACCTCGCTCGTTGAGATCCGTAACCAACCACAGCTGAGGTTGGAACATGGGGTCGTATCTCATGGGCACCTTGGTCACCCTACTATACAGCTATATCCTGCCCAGCACATGTGTCTGCTTGAAACAATAGAGGAGTGTGGTGGCATTGGGCAGAATGGTTGACTTCAGGAGGCTGAATGCTGCTGGAATGTCCTGTGCCAGGAGATGGGCTATTGCCATGAGTTCATCTTCAGGCTGAAGTCTGGGTCACTTCTGTATTGTTGTGCAAGACCAAAGCTCTGGACCTTCCACCACACAAACTGCCCAAAGTGGAACAGGCATCCCTTGTTTATGGCTTGTGAAAATTCCATTTTACAGGCATTGATCGCAGCCTGCTCAAAGTCAGTGATGATCGTAGGTGGTTTGAGGGTGCAGGACTGTATACTGGCATATTTATTCAGCTCCTGGAACAAAGTGTAGTAACATTTCGTTTTGTTGTCATCAGTGTATACACCAATGACATAATGAGGTTATGTAGCACCCATCCCCATGGGTGCATGGATGGTGTACAATGAGTGAACAGGTGTGGCACAGTCTTGAATGTACCATCCATCATCCAGAAGGGTGCTTGTGCCAGGTCCCTGATGTTGTCCTCTGTGGTGAGTAGAAGGACCTGGTGGGTGGTGCTGCCGGTGATCCTGCTGTATCATGGCCATTCAGTCACCGTCTGTAGCTGCTAGGGGATTGTGAGGTCAGCCAGTGTCACTGGTTCTGGTGAGAGGTCCTTGCAGTGGGCCCTGTTCACAGTCTGCAGCAGGGCCTCTTGCTTGGCAACTGTTGCCACAGCTCAGTGGTCATTGCAGTTGCCTCACTCTGCAGTAGCTATGCGGGGCTAGCCATGGTGCTGTGTGCCTTCTACTTGATGCCAGCCAGCACCTGTGCTGGTAGAGCATCTGTCACCTCCAGAGCATGACTGTGCTCATTTTTTTTCTTTAGGTGGTGCTGGCCATCCTGGAGCAGTGTGATGACATGGCAGAGGCAGGACTTGGACTTATGGTGCTGGCAGCACCATTACACTGTCTCAGGCCATCCCGGTGGTGCTGAGGGTTGAGGCACTGGATGCCATACCTTGTGCCATGCCGGTGATCCGGGTTCAGGATTGAGCCTGGGCCGTCGGGGGTCGGCAGGGGAGAACAGGGATCGAACATCCATAGACTGCTTTCCCAGTCCTGGGGTGGGCTGGGGAATTTTTCTGTGCTGTAGCAGCCCCCTGGGGATGCCCAGGGGCACTACTAGTGTCAGTGACACTAGATGGGGAGCATGGCAGATGTCGGCACGTTGTTCCTGGATGTCATTGCACGTCCATGCTACTGGGGCCAATCGAAGGAAAATGGCTGGGCATGACCTTGCAGCTGTGCTCTGAGCCACCCGGAGGACTTTGGTGGAGTCCTGTTGAGGAGGGCCAGGGGCTGTCCTGGCTGGTAGAGGCAGAGGGAGAGCCCTCCAGCAAGATGGCATGATGGCTGTCCCTGATCCTTCTGGGTGCAGTTATTGAGCTACCCAGCTCTCCAGGTGGGTGGAGCTGGTTGCTGGATGCCTCAAGCCGGAGTGTGTGCCGCAGCAGGTGAAAAATATGATATGTTAAAAAAACAGTACACTGTCTCATTGCATGTCCATTCATGGACCAGGAGGTAGCCATTCACATTTAGCTTGGACTTTCCCTTCCTGGATGGTACCACCTCACAGACTGTTCATGTTGTTGGGGTTGCAGTTGAGCACCCTGGCCCCTCCATGGCTTCCACACTGTCCTCCATTGTGCCAGAGGACTGTGCAACACTGACCAGCTTTGGTTCCAGCTCAGGCATTCGGGTGTGATTGCACTTCTTTTGCACATCACACTCCATGGGCCACACCGGTGGCAGTTGCTACTTGTCTGTGGGTGGTTTGTACGAGTACTGTAGTGCCACTGTCTGCCCACAGTCCCAGTGCTTCAAGGCTGTGCTGTGCACTGTGGTCACATTCAAGTTCTGTGTCCACAGTGTCCTGGGCCCCCATCAGCTACTGTGCTGCAGGGGGGCTATGCTCCATGGTACACTTCCTGCTGTCCAGCATGCAGGGATGCAGGGTCCTGTGTGTTGTGCACTCTACCAACAGGTCAGTGTCCACCTACCTAAGCTGGCCTTTGCACCCCTAGCATTGGCATCCATAGTTCCCATGCATGCCGTCATGAGTCCATGTCTATCCGCTGCCCCCATGCATCATTTTCCGATGCCTACCTGTTCTCTATGTTCTCTTCAGCTGTAGTTCCCTGACCTGAGACTTCTCCGGTAAATGATCTATTGTAGCCCTCACTGTGCTCTTTCCTATGGGGCTTGCATTTTCTGCCCCTGTGCTGGTTTGTTTGTCAGAGTTTCAGTTCACTTGCTTTGTTTACTAACCACTCTCCCTGCATCTGAAATGGGTCCTACCCAGCCAACCACCTCCTGCAGCTGAACCACCCTTTCGGCCCCTGGAGAAACCTTCCCCAGGAAAGCACTGTCCATGGACCATTCCACAGTTACAAGGAGGAGGAAGAGGCCCCAGCTGAGTAGGAAGCAACTGCTGGTGGGGACTTAATTAGGGATAGACTTGCGAGCAGGGTGGGGTAAAGGAGAGGGAGGGAGGTGAAATACCTGAGAGGTACTTTGGCTTCGAGGGATGAGAGCAGATACAGTGGATTATTAGGCAGCAGGAGATGAGAGGGATCTAGATGTCATTGTCCACCTGGGGACAAATGACCTAGCCAGGGACGGGGTAGGGGTAGTGCAGGGAAATTTCAGGGATAGGCGGAGGGTCCTCAAGCATGCATGGTGGCTTTTGCCAAAAGGTTGCCTATATAAATCTGGGGAGAAGACAGGACTCTCCACACGGCTTTCAACAGTTGGTTAAAGGCATGTTGCAGGGTGAGGCTCAGTACTAGGAGTGGGCCTCTTCAATGTCTTCATAAGTGAAAATTGCAGAAGAACTGAATGGGAAGGTATGTCTTTTTGCAGATGCCACCAAAACCTGTTATAGGGTTGACACTCAGGAGGGTGTGGAGAAAGGGTTCACCCATGCTGGTGTGACAGCCATGTTGCTGATGCCGATTACAGCACAGGCCACATTACAGCACCAGGCAAAATGTATCCTGGGAGTTATACCACCAAAGCACCCTCCTGGGAAACAGTCTCCATTGGGCTCCCTCCCCTAATTATTCCACAGGTCCAGGTTCTTAATTTACCTGTTCTCCAGTCCTACCCCATCCTAGAATCAGCCCGCAGGTATACAGTAGATTGTTACTATCCCTGATGTTCAGTGGTTCCCATTTATTTATTTATTCATTCATTTGTTTGCCGAGTAGGTGCACTGGTCCGAGAACCATTTTCAGGCATGATCTGGGCCATTGAGGATGACACAGGAATAAAAGCAAGTACAAATGAGGCTGGGGCAAGGCATACAACAGATAGCAATAAAAATATACAGGATATTTATATGAAGTTATATATAAACTTGCGCGCACAATGGATAAATAACATTTATGACAATAGCAGGTACAGTAGTAGCCAAGTTGTCACACAAATTAGGCATGATCTGAGATGAGTAAAGGAAAAAGTGCATCATGACAGTGTAGGTATGGAGCAAGAAGGAAAAGGAGGGAAGGGAAGTAGAGGCATGATAATAAGTTGGGAGGGCAGGAGCAAGTAGTGGAGGACAGAAGGTGAGATCCAAGGAGAGAGTGGAAGAGTCCTGGAGAGTCAGTGGTGCTAAGTGGAGTGGGCAGGTTGTTCCAAAGGAAAGGGGCTGCAGATGAGAATGCACATTTAGCCAGGTGGAGACTAGGGGGCACTTAAGCATGGGGCCAGCAGTGAGGCAGAGCTCTAGAACAAACACTTTTGGCCAAAGAAGGTGGGATTGCGGAGAGGTAGCTCGGTTTTGGATGGCCTTATTGACTGTGCTGGCCAGGAGATAGGTCTGTTGGGCTGATGGGGGAAGCCAGCCCAGGGACTGATAGAGTGAACAGTAGTGTGTTGAGTGAAAGTCCTTGCCCCCTGTATATCCAAAGTCCCCACCATGACCCAGTTAGTTCTTACAGCAAATACTACCCCCCCTGGTCCCCAGCCTTACTATATATTTCACACCCTTCCACATTTGGCACAGACCATCCTCTCAGCTCCTTGATCAGGCACAAAATGGATGATAGTTCACAATCATGTGCTAACTGTACACAGCTATTTATACAGTAGGCACATGAGTGCAAAACTGGCATTCTGTCCTCAGTTGGTCACAGAGGTTAGCAGAGTGTCTGTGCCAATTGCCACTGTGGGGAGAGTGCGTAAGCATATGGTGGGGGCCATGAATGGTGCGAGCAGTGGGACTGGGTGGGCAGGTAGTCATTGGCAGTTTCCAATGTACAGAATGGACAGCAGCACCACTGAACACCAAAGGAAGTGTGATATTACTGATGGTGGGAGCTCAAAGGGGCAGTGGTAGGAGGCAGAGGTGATGCTACCTGGTTTAGGGAGGCAATATCTTTTGGAGCCATTTACCAACTGGTCAGAGACTCACTAATTATGCTATTCAAGATATCATTTTGTGATCCTACCCTGTTTTTGGGGTGCAAAGTGTTGTTTGAGAGTCACTTACCCATTTAGCGATCGCAAATGCTCTTTGAATGTTCTGGTCTATGTGAATAATAACAGTCCATTACCAGTAAGGTAAAGACAAGTGAACAAATACAAATATGGAATTGAGAGCTGTTCTCCATGAGGTTGATAATGTAATTTATCTTAACAATGTGTTAGAGTACAGAATATGATTAGATTAATACTGGTACCACTGTGCTACCACATGAGTCTAGGTTTGCCGTGAGAGGTACCAAATACTGAAATGTCAAAATAACGCAGTACCATTGTGCTACCAGTGTACCAGTATTTCTGGGAATCGACAAAAATCTCAAAATTTTGTGATATCATTGTATTACCAGTGTATGTGTGAGAGACAGAGAAAATGGTAAAAAATGCCATAGGGATACCATTCTGCCAGTGCACTACCAATGCACAGAGGAAAATCTATATATCACCTGCCACTGTGATACCAGAGTACCACTGGATAGTACCAATGTGGATTTTTCAGCTGACCACAGTATTGCCATTGCTGTACCACTGTAATGCCATTGTGACAAATTCAGTAAGGGTAACCAGATTGCTGAGACAATGCAGTGCTAAAGAAGTGTGATAAAAATTATAAATTGTTGCCAGTACTACTGCAGTGTGCAGCAAAAATTTGTGAAGGAAATACAGTGCTAAAGAAGTGTGCATGGAAATCTAATAATTATTTGCAGTGCTCTTACAGTCTGCATCAAAAAATAAGAAAGATTGAGCAGTACTACTGCAGTGTGCAGCAAAAATTAGTGAAGGAAATACAGTGCTAAAGAAGTGTGCATGAAAATCTAATAATTTTTTGCAGTGCTCTTATAGTCTGCATCAAAACATAAGAAAGATTGAGCAGTGGTACAACAGTGTAGCAGAAAGTCAGTGCAGTGTATTAACAGTGCACTGATGAAAAGCAGTGCTTTGTTAGTCTGGACTGAAATAACACTGAAATAAGACTCAAGATGGAAGTGTACACTCCACTTCCCTCTGGGACCCCTCTTTATGCACTTAAGAATTGACTGCCCTGCCCTGTCTGCCATTAACCCAGGTATGGACTCCACCCATATGCGACTATGCTTTTTTCTCCCTTACTGCCCCATCTGATCTCTTTTAGTATGGAATCCCCAGCACCAGTACACCCCCTCTTCATTCCTCATCTCCGCCCCCACCCTAATACCTAGGTACCTATCCCTCAAGTCTGCCACATGTGTAGCTCCACCCTTCCCCCCTGCAGTGCCCCCTCCCCCACATCTGACCCATCCCCTCCTCTCACCATTCTCTCACTGTTCTCCACATGCCTCCCTTCAACCCTTACACCCCCATCCTCTCCCATGCCCTTGTCAGCCTCTCTATCTGCCCTGTTTCCCTCCTCTGTATCTCTGCTCCCTTCGACTGTCACTCCAGCTGTGCCCCTTCCCTTCACCCCTGCCACCCTCCTCTGAATGACTACCGTCCCTTGTGCATTCCCCCCTTTCCCTTTCTTGATGATTCTTCACCCTCTCCTCCTCCCCCAATGTCACCAGCACGGCGGACTTATTACCTGTCCCCTCTGCAATACTGTGCGTTGGCTCCTTCCTCCTGACTTGAGCCTTCCTTTCAGTGCCAAGCCTCCTGTTCATTTTGCCACTGCACCCCCCCATCCCCTCCCTCGATCTGATGTTCCTCTCCTGTGGTGTCCTCATGTTACTCCTCATCCCCTCCCTTGATCTGATGTTACTCCCCTACAGTGTCCTCCTGTTGCTCCTTGAGGGAGGCCTTCCTGCCCCAGCTTCCACTCCCCACCTCTCATCCTCTGCAACTCTCTACCAAGCCACAGTATCCCCTCCTCCTTGAGTCCTTTCACCCTGTGACAGACTGGACACCCCCTCAGCCTCCACAATATGTTTATCCAAACTGCTGCCCCACATCCATTACAGCCCGCTATCCTATCCATGACACCAGTACAAACTACAAAAAACAGTTCTATCTGTAAGTTTATAACCAGTCCAGTCACTACTTAAAAATACAATACCAACTCCACTTGCAGAGAAGCATTAAACACTACTAACCATGATACCATACTCCTTCTCATGTTGCGAGGCTGTGATCTGGAAGTGGGTCCCCTACACCATTCACTAACTTCCTCCATTGTTTTTCTATAAGGGCTTTTCTACTTCGGCCAACCCCATGTATTCCTTACTTGAGGACTGGCAACCACCACCTAGGCTCCATGGCATGGTGCCAGTTTACCAGCTGACTCATTCACATTGGGGCTGGGGTTTTCTTCATGTTTCTTTGTTCTTCCTTCCCTCCCTCTCTCCACCCATAACCTACTAGAAGTTAACTGGACAACAGGTACTGCAGCCACATCCAAGAGCAGGGTCATTCTCGATGCCCTACAGGGGGCATGCCTTAGACAGCTAGTATTGGAACCCATTCAGGAGGGAGAAATATTAGACCTGGTAGTCTCAAATGGGTAGAAGATCACAGATTTAGAAGTGGGTAGCCATCTGGGAACAAGCAACCACCACACAGTGTGGTTCACAATAAGCATAACCATGGAGACAAGCCATACAAAAACAAGGATATTGGACTTTAGAAGGGCTGGCTTTGGCAAAATGGGTGCATATCTAAGGAATGCACTAGCAAATGGCCAGAAAGGTACAAGAACAATGGAGAAAAATCAAAACTGCCATTATGGAGGCAACAAGCCTTTGTGTGAAACAAGTAAAGAAAACAAAACAGAGTAAAAAACCACTATGGTTCTCAAAAGAGGTAGCAAGGATGGTTAGGGAGAAAAAGGTGGCATTTAAGAAGTGTAAGGAATCACAAAAGGAGCACGACAGGGAACTGTATCAGTTAAAGCAGAAGGAAGTGGGGAAGGCAGTCAAGATAGCAAAGGCCCAAACCGAGGAAAAGATAGCCAACTCAGTTAGGAAGGGGGATAAAACCTTTTGCAGGTACATTAGGGAACAAAGAAAGGTTAAGGAAGGGCTAGTGAAGATTAATAAAGGGGAGGAGAGGTGGACAGAGGGAGGCAGTGAAAAGGCAGAGATACTGAATGAATACATTTGCTCAGTATTCACAAAAGAAGGAGAACAGGAGTTACCTAAACCAAACAATAGAAGCACTCTGGACAGGGGGGTTGACACCAATCCATTTACAAAAGAAAGGGTCCTGAAAAAACTCCTAAAACTCAAGGTGGACAAAGCAATGGGGCTTGACGGGATTCACCCCAGAATCCTAAAAGAACTAAGGGGGGACCTAGTGACATCACTGACCACCCTTTTTAACAAATCATGGGAGGATGGGGTGGTACCTGAGGATTGGAGGAGGGCGGATGTGATTCCCCTTCACAAAAGTGGGAGCAAGGCAGAAGCAGAAAACTACAGACCTGTTAGTTTGACCTCAGTGGTAGGGAAAATGATGGAATCACTTCTGAAAGAAAGAATTGTTGAGTACCTAGAGGCCAGCGGGGCACAGGACCCAAGGCAGCATGGATTCACAGCAGGAAGATCATGTCAGATGAATCTCATCGATTTCTTTGATTGGGTGACCAAGGTAATAGACCAGGGAGGGGCTGTAGATATGGCCTACCTAGACCTTAGCAAGGCATTTGACACAGTCCCACACAAAAGATTAATAATCAAGTTAGAAAGCCTGGGAGTGGGTCCCAGGGTGGTAGCCTGGGTAGCAAACTGGCTGCACAACAGGACACAGAAGGTAATAATAAATTAAACTCACTCCGATAAAAGCGGGGTTATTAGTGGAGTACCTCAGGGTTCAGTACTGGGTCCAGTCCTCTTTAATGTCTTTATAATAAATTGTTTTGATTTATTTTAATGAACTATGTACAAGCACCTTGGTTTTGGAAAGGCGCTTTTTATAAATAAAGTTGATTGATTGATTGATTGATATAGGTGAGGTTGCAGAGGGTCTGGAAGGAAAAATATGCCTCTTTGCAGATGACACAAAGATCTGTAACAGAGTTGATACGCAAGGTGGGTGGAAAGGATGAGAAGGGACTTGGTAAGGTTAGAGAAATGGTCAGATGTATGGCAATTTAGATTCAATGCAAAGAAGTGTAAAGTAATGCATCTGGGAAACAAAAACCCAGGAGAAGAATACACAATGGCAGAGGAGGCACTAACAACAACAAAAATGGAAAGGGACCCAGCAGTAGTCATACCAGATGACCTTAAGGTGGGCAAGCAATGTGAGAAGGCAGTAAGGAGAGATGGGAGGATACTGGGATGCACAGGAAGTGGCATCACAAGTAGAACAAGCATTTGTCAATGCTGGACGTTCTCTTGCAGGTATTTGCAGTGGTGTTTGGCACGTATGGTGCTTTACCCTAATGCCCTGTGCGATTGCTGGTATTTGCACTACAAATTTTCAGCATGACCTTTTTGTTACTCCCACCTTATAAAAGCATTTGAGACCTCTGCTTATGAACAGTACCACTGTTATTTTGTTAATCTGTCCTGAACGTTGATTTCCCACAGTGACCACACCATTCTGCTCCACATGTGCAAAACACAGTTCGGGCAGGATGTGAAAATGACAGCTGTAGCATTCATAGGGAGGTGTGAAGGGATGGCAATGTTGAACATCTGGAGTGAAAATACAAAAATTTCTCGAACTTACGAGCGTACATGGAAACTGCGCAATGAACGCATATGATATAGTCATTTTGTGGACTTTTGTCACCAAATTTTCAACATAGGCATTTTGGGACCTCTGCTCATGAACAGTGTCACTGTGATTTTCATAATCTGTCCTGAGCATTGATTTCTCACTGTGACCACACCACTGTGCGCTGGATGTGCAAAAAACTCATTTCAGCCAGGATGTGAAAAATGTCAGCTGTACTGTTCATAAGGAGGTGTGAAAAAATGCCAGTGTTGAAAATCTGGAGTGAAAATATTTCAAATTCTCGAAGTTATGAGTGTGCATGGAAACTGCTCAACGCACGCTCATAACACAGTCATTTTTTGACATTTTTTCACCAAATTTGCAACATAGGCTTTTGGGAGCCCACCTCATTAACAGTGACACTGTTGTTTAGTTAATCAATCCCAAAAGGTGATTTTGTGCAGTGACCATGAAATCACCTTTGGGGACCGAATAACTCACATGACAGTAACTGAATTCATGAGGTGGGGTCCCAAGAACCCCCTGTTGAAAACGTGGTGCCAAAATTTGCAAAAAATGCCCGAGATAGCCACCTAAGTTGAAAAAAAAAAACATTTATGCCATTATACAGCTTATTGTCATTTCTTCAGTTTGCGTTCGGCTTTCAAGAGTGCAGATGTGTTCCCACTCCACTGAAGATCATTGCGCCAGGCTCCGGAGGTAAGTATGAGGTGAAGGGGAGGTGGGGTATGCAGAGGGTGGGTGTGGGTTCAGAGAGGGGGCACAAGACACAGCGAGGGACGGTTTCTGTTTTCACAGGTTTTAAAAAACAAAAGATGTTGCAGGACAGTTTTCCCATTTACAGGGACAATGGGCATGCTGGGGTGGGCTCCCAGCATGCCACCTGGGTGTTTGTTGGGGGGGGGCCTGGAGAGAATGGGGACTGGGCACTCCATCTGCACATACAATGTGTTTGGTGGGGGCAATAGCAAGGGAGCAGGGTAGACGGCAGCAGAGGGAGGAAGTGGGAGGGATTTTATTAGCAGCCAGAGGGAAAAGGGTGACGTCAATATGTTAAATACACACACTTTACCACCGCTGATTGCAGTGGTACTTTTCTTTTAACTGAAGACCACTGCAGCCAAACTGCTGTCATAGACAGCTCATGCATCCATTGGTGCAGTAGGGTTGCACACGTTACACTGAGCACTGCATTGGACAGGAGGGTCACACACCTTCAAAAAGTCGTACTGTCCCAAAACGTTCCTTGCACATGCATGCAAGTGAATGCAAATAAACAAGCATTTGTCAATGCCGAATGTTGCTTGCTTCTATGTGCTGTTTAGGTATTTAGAGTCATTGGGTCAAATATTGAAAATTAGCGAACTTCAAGCGTTAACTTAGGAAACTTCTGTAATGCACACTCATTAAAACAGTCATTTTAGGAATTTTTCACCAAATTTTCAACATAGCCATTTAAGACCTCTGCTCATGAACAGTGTCACTGTGATTTTCTTAATGTGTCCCATACATTGAGTTCGCACACCGACTGCGCCATTGTGCACTACATGGGCGGAAACACGTTTTGGGCAGGATGTGAAAATGACAGCTGTACTGCTCATACGGAGGTGTGGTAAAATGGCAATGTTGAAAATCTGGAGGAAATATTGAAAATTCGCGAACTTACAAGCCGCAAGTGAGAACCGCGCAACACACACTCGTAAAACAGTCATTTTAAGAATTTTTCACCAAATTTTCAACACAGTCATTTTAAGACCTCTGCTCATGAACAGTGTCACTGTGATTTTCTTAATGTGTCCATACATTGATTTTGCACACCAACTGCGCCATTTGTGCTTCATGAGCAGAAACACATTTTGGGTGAGATGTGAAAATGACAGCTATACTACTCATAAGAAGGTGTGGTAAAATGGCAATGTTGAAAATCTGGAGTGAAAATATTGAAAATTCACGAACTTACGAGCCTGCGTAGGAACTGCGCAATGCACGCTCGTAAAACGGTCATTTTTAGGAATTTTTCCACCAAATTTTCAAAATAGGCTTTTTGAGAGCCCGACTTATGAATGCTGGCAGTGTCATTTCATTAATCAGGTCTGAAAGGTGATTTCACGCAGTGACGCGAAATCACCTTCGGGCCCGAACGCCATGACAGTGACATCATCTGCGAGAAGGGTCCCAAAACCCCATGTTGAAAATTTGGCAAAATTCCAAACAATGCCTGAGATATGCAACAAAGTTGAAAACCCCTGCCTAGCCCATTATACAGCTTACCGGCATTTCCTCAGTTCGTGGTCGGCTTTGAAGAGTGCAGACATGTTCCCGGTCCGCTGAAGATCA
Organism: Neoceratodus forsteri; assembly: GCA_016271365.2. Taxonomy (NCBI): domain Eukaryota; kingdom Metazoa; phylum Chordata; order Ceratodontiformes; family Ceratodontidae; genus Neoceratodus; species Neoceratodus forsteri. The sequence goes on along the minus strand of JADMNL010000027.1, from coordinate 72,258,487 downwards.
TCGCGCCGGACTCCGGAGGTAAGTATAGGGTGAGGGGGTGGGGAGGCAGGGTGCGAGTGGGTGGGTGCGGTTTGTGGGAGGGGAGCAGGAGAAGCGCCGTGGGACCGCTTTTAATTTACAGGTTTAAAAAAAAATAGACAACGCTGGATGTTTGCCATGCTGGGGTGGGCTCCCAGCGTGGCAGCAGGGAAAGCTGTTTGGGGGATGTGGAGCCGATGGGGATTGGGCACCCGTTGGCAAAACAAGGTTTGCCACGCTGGGGTGGGCTCCAGCGTGGCACCAAAGCTTTGGGAGGGCGTGAGGCACTGCCAGCACACAGCGTGTGCGATGACGACGCTTGCCATGTTGGGTGGGCTCCGCATGGCAGCAGGAAAGCTGTTTGGGGACGTGGAGCCGACGGGGGATTGGGCACCCCCGTTAGCTAAAACAAGATTTGCCACGCTGAGGTGGGCTCCTAGCGTGGCACCAAAGCTTTGGGGGGGCATGAGGTGCTGCCAGCACACAGCGGTGGTTTTCTTTGAAGTGAAGACCACCGCTGTCATACACAGCACCCGCATCCATTGGTGCAGGACCGCCACGCCTGCTCAACTGAGCAGTGGATTGCACAGGACAGTCACACCTCCAAATTGTCCTATTTTCCCAAGACATTCCTTGCGCATGCGTGCAAGCAAACGTAAAAAGGGAAGTGGTTATCCCTCTGTTCAGACAGTTAGTGAGACCCCATCTGGAGTACTGCATGCAGTTTTGGAGACCCCATCTCTGCAAGGACATAGACAGGATGGAGGCAGTCCAGAGCAGGGCAACTAAAATGGTGCAGGGTCAGCATCAGAAACCGTATGAAGAGAGACTGAGAGAGCTTAATATGTATACCCTTGATGAATGGAGGGACAAGGGGGACATGATAGAAACTTTCAAGTACCTCAAGGGATTCAACAAAGTCCAGGAGGATAGCATGTTTCAGAAAAGGAGATGTGCAAGAACAAGGGGGCACAATCAAAGATAGAGGGGGGACGGCTCAGGGGCAATGTGAGGAAATATTTTTTCACGGAGAGAGTGGTGGACGCATGGAACCACCTTCCTGGGGAGGTTGTGGGGTCTAAAACAGTGGGGGAATTCAAACTCCCACAACTTCCACTTGCATGCTGTGTGACCATGAGCAAATTACTTACCCCCGTGGTTAATTATTTCCCTGGTCTCACCTCGAAATGATCTTTGGCTCAGTGGGCCTTTACCAGTCAAAATTTCTAAACAAAAATATATAAGGTACAATATAAAACATACTATAAATGTAAGTGACCATATATTTACAAGGTGGGTATATGTCAATCATTACCTCTGTAAAAAGGTAGTTCTAATAAGTTGATAGGAACACAGTCATTTTCTATCAGAAAAGCATCATGTTATACAAGTTTGGGCAGTTAGAACCACTTTACCTGGCAGCCATCCCACCCAAACTTGCATAAGATGACACTCTTGCTGTCCTACTGGTGCAGTGGCAACACTACCGCTTCTGACACTGACAACCTGGGTTCAGGAATGGCCCCAAGGCGTTAGAGAGCTGGCCGGGGTGGAGGAGGCTTGGGCATCCGCTGGACTGCTCACGACCTTTGAGGAGAGTGGGTAACGGTGTCCAACTATTACCTGACCTCTAGAGGTGGCTAGAGGTGAGGAGGCCTGGAAATGCATAACATGAGGGTGGGGGAGTGGCAGATGTTTATACAACATGCATGGCTGGTGGCGTGCTGAGGTCTTTGCACATTCACTCCCCTTGGGGAAAACAGAAAGTGGAAATCCCCTTCAGCCATGCAGTATGATGCCAGGAGCCCCTCCTTCTCCCTGCTGCCTGAAGCCCAGAAAGACCAGTCTGGACTTTGGGGATCTTGGTCTCTCCCTCTCACGTCCTGGAAGGAGCCCCACCATTGTGGATGAGCCACAGGCCAATCACCTGTGCAAGTAGGCCTGGGGGGATGATGGTTCAGGGTGGGGGGAGTTCCAATGTGGGCAGTTATGGGGTACATTCCTGAAGACCTGAAGAAGCAAAAACAGAATACAAAAAGAAGGGACACTCATACCTTCAGAACTACATCACAGCAGGACCACTATACCCATAAGCATCTGGGGGAGCGCATGCCCTACCAGCCAAATTCTCAACCAAGCCATGCTTTTTGGGCTCAGAAAGGCTCTAATAGTATAATTTGGTGTTCCCTTAGATTAATTTTTCACTTATTTGCCCTGTAGAAATTCTCTGGATATTTCCTCTCTGCATCACACTGCCCCTGTTAAAAGGGAATGTAGGTGTGTAGGGTCCTTCAAAGTCTGCAAGCCCATGAAAGCCTCTTTTTAAACAAGGTATTGAGCTTGCCTGTAGGTGCCAGTAGTTCAGAGATATCACTCTCCAAATCTCTCCTACTGTTAATCAAGGAAACAGCCATTTTATTGTATTGGTCATGTATGTTGCCTCCTATTTAACCACTATAGTAGGGTTTTACTCTGACATGCTTTTCTGGCAGGGTGTATCTGGTAGCCCTTGCTGTTGTTTTAATCCCTTGTTAACTGTTTTATCCAGCTGCACTCAACATATGCAGAGTGTTATTACATGTTAAATTATGTGCATTGCGCTTGGGACTAGATAATTCTTTAGAGGCTCCATTACTTTTAAAAAAACGCGTGGTGCACTTAATGCTGCCATTCCTGCTGCTTAGATAATAGGTCTGAATCCCAGATGTATGCTGCTATGTTAATATGGTTTCCTGGTTCTTGTTTTAATTCATGTTTTCAGGGCCGTGGTGCTTGTTAGCATTGTGCAGCTTTTATAAACCTAAGTCAGTGTAAACCTATAGGGTAGGGAGTGGCTTCCTATACTTCTGTACCTATGTGTACTGGGAGGATAATATTAGTAAATATTTTTAATCCCACAGGAGGGTGTTATACAGTACCTACAATTGCGGACTACTCTATGTTTGTGGGGGTACTACCTGTGTGACCCCAAGACCACTTCTATAACTAGTGTGCACATCCCTCCTTAAATATCTGGAAACACTGGTACTCTTATACTGGCATATCATTTATTTTACAAAAAGGTAGGTACCACCCTTGGCATTAGGATGTATACCTGGCTCATTTTCTAGAGGAAGAGAGGGGTTGGGGGTACAGAAACAAACAACTTTGAACCCTGTTTAAATAACACAACCCAGGTCCTGGGTGGAAGCTGCTAGGCATATGCTAGATCTAACCTGCTGAGGGGGCCCCAGTAAACCCACACCGAGTCTCAATGTCCACAATGAAGGTTTCAAGAGATTTGGAAGGTTGCATTGTACTTTCCCACAGCTGTTGCTCCAATAACCAGGGTGGATGTGCTTGGAGAAAATGGGCTTTGAAGGTGGTGTACAGTGTGGCAGTATCTCCTTTGACTTGATCTGGAAGTGCACTGAACCAGGAAATGGCAGTCCCTCTCAGAAGCAAGTGTGAGGCACTGGAGATGTGCAAGGGATCAGTCCAACCATTGAAGGAAATCCATGCTTGAAGTGTTCCAGCCAGTCAACAACATCTTTGTGAGGCAAGGCTGAGAAGGGTACTGGTTGTAGGCCGGTATGGACCGTGGACTGTGGTGAAATGGCTTTAATGTAGGCCAAGTCATCTTGAATAGCTTGCATAGCTGGTAATCCTTGAGCAGAAATAGAAGACTGGATGTCATGGAGGACTGTTTCAATTTTGTAACCCCATGCCCTTGAGGTGGGTGAAGGTAGGACTCCGGATGCTCCAGCGCCCATATCTGTGTCATCGTCAGACATTGTGGTTGTAGATGAGCTTTGTTTCACTGAGTGAAGGTTGTACGGATGAGAAGGAGTTGCCATCATGCAGAAGACAGAACGTTGTGTCGTAGATGAAGTGCCAAGCAAAAATTATCTTTGTAGACAAAAGTACAAATTTTTATAGCAAAGTTCATCAATTGACGTCTGAATAACGAATTCCCACTCAATTCTGTGTTGTTTGTTATTAAATAAAGGTTTTGTAGTAAAATCAGCCTTTTGTTGCAGTGTCCATTCATTTAAATAGGAATCCCATTGATTTCAATGGAGTGAGGTCAATTTGTGCCATTCCCAAGATGGCTGCCAAACTGTGACATGCACTTCCTGTTGCATTTGACTGCCTGACTGTAGCAAGATGGTCGCCAGCAAGGTGGTCAAGGTTCACTTCCTTTCTTGTTGTTTTGCTCTGCTCAAGATGGAGGTTCCTTGCCATGAGGCTGCTTGGCTGCTCTGCAATGTTCAAAATGGCAATTGCCACCCTGCTGTCCTTCCTCCCCATTGAAATAGCGGGAAGAATCTGTGGTGGAGTGGCAAAAAGCTGGGGGAATTTACTGTATTTATTTGTTCACTTTATGTTTAGTTTGTTGTGCTTTGTACTTTATTTCATGTATTTATGTGACCCCTGTGTTTATTTATTGCTCCCTGCTTTGTTTATGGGGTTTCTTTCCTGTTGGCTCCCTTCCGTTTTATTTATTCTTTATTTCCTGGCCCAATGTTTGTACTTTGTGCCCCCAGGACTGATTTGCTCCCATGGGGCTCCTGCAGTTTTATTTTTATTTATTGATTTGTGTGGCCGGGCGATGAGAGGTGCGCTTCCTGCAGCTTCAGAAGCGAGAGAGAAGCCACGGTTGCTGTGGAGGGACTGCCTGGTTGTGCTCCATGGAGAACGCTGCTGTGGAGAGAAAGGGAAGCAAGGCACAGAGGCTCTGTTTTTTAATTTTGTTTTACTGCGCTCCCTTTTGTTGTGTGGCTAAGTGGGGATGTAGGGGAACTGTGGCTGTGACTGTGCTGCCTCAGAGCATCGGTGCTGGCCTGAGAGCTGTGGTGGTCCAGGAGTGGGACAGGAGCAAGCAAGAAGCCGAGGAGTGACCTGATGCAGATGCGAGAGGGAGCAGAGCTCTATGCGGCTAGTAGGTGAAAGGGGCATGCAGAAATGTTGTTGTCGCTGGGATCTTGGCAAGGGAACTGAGGAGTCAAACTGTGCTGTGTCCTGCAGTCACAGGTAAGAGGTGCAGGTTATGCCTCCAGAGTTCCGGTGCTGTACTGTGCAGGAGGGGTTCAACTGTGTGGAGCGGATCGCTCCTTGTGGCTTAAGGAGTGGGACTCCGGTTTGGTTTCTGTTACTGGTGAGTTGGGGACTCTATTGCAGCATGGAGGGAGGCAGCAGTGAGCGTTCCGTTGCAGCAATGGCAATTGGAAAGCTGCAGCTGAGAGGAGTAATCGGGCAGTAGGTGAGCCTTAAAGTGGAGAGATCAGAAGGTATTGCTGCTGGGCCATTTCTTGTGAGCCGCCAGAGTAGCACTGTGGCAGTGAGTAGGGCACCAGTGTATTGGGGAGCACGAGGCTTGTGTTGTGGCACTAAGCCATGGAGTTGAGGGTGGGAGGGGGGCTTGACAGCACCCAGATATCCCTTGTTGCAGTAGCCACTGTCAGAGGCAGAACGAGAGCTTTTTGTAGGTTTATTATTTTTATTTTCTTTTGTAGCTGCACTCCCTGTTGTAAGGGAAGTTTGCTTGGCAAAATAGACAGGACTGCCATGAGTTGGGAGCTGGTGGGGGTGGGTGGGATACAGTTTGCAGCTCCGTGGCATAGGCTTAAAAGTGATTATTCATAATTTCTGCTGGTTAGCAATGGTGAACAGTGCTACTCTTGGCAGTCCTGTTACAGTAGGGGAGCTGCAGGCTGCTTTTCAACAGGGAGCAGTTCAGCTTTTCCTCTGGCAGCCAGGGCTGAAGTTAATTGATCAGCATGAGCATTCAGACAATTCAGGCATACCGGGTTGATGACTTTGGGGTACCCAATGACGCAGACAACGTGAGATGGGAGTCTGGATGGAAGGATGCCCGCAATCTCCACCATGTCTGGCATTTTGCTACTTGGTCCGCCACTAAAAGGGCCCCTCACATTCTCCATGGTCTGCCAGACCCTTCAGTTGCTGCTGGTGTTGTTGATGGGGACCCCATCTGGACCGTGCGAATAACTAGACAGACGCATAAAATAATAATAAGGCAGGTTTATTCTGTGCTGCAGATGTTCTCTTCATGAGGACAAGTCCTAGACTGACAACATCTCTGACTGACAGGTATACATGGCAGTGCCAGGCAGTGCAACAGTTTGTTACATGCAACTTCTAAGTGCTCTTAAAGGGGCGGCAGCTTAACATTAAGCCCCATGCTTAATGTGTGCTTCACAAAACATTTTGACTATGTTCAGTTCATGCTAGATTTGGAAGTGGCAGAATTTCAAGGATGAATGTGTTAAAGTATGTAATCAACATGCACCATTAAGAACATTTTTTTGTAGTCTAAAAAATGTAATGTGGTACAAAGGGGTCCTGCATGATGTTAGAATAAAAAGAAATCAGCAGTGGAAAAAAGATAAAAGGACAATGAGGAAGGTAGATTGTGACCAGTATAGGGCTTTAAGGAAATACATATTTAAAAGAAGTAAGAAGGGCTAAAGCTGAATATTATAAACAAACATTGCAGAAAACACAATATTCTCATTCAGGCAAATTCTGGAACTTAATAAATTGCAAAATCCACGCACATCTGGATATCCGAAGATGTTTTGTATAAATGGCAGGGATATAGAAATAGGACAAACAGTGGCAAATGATTTTAATAATTATTTTGTGAATTTGAGGTTAGTAAAAGATAATAGAAAAAACATTATGCATCCTAAATAAAATAAGAAAGGAAAGGAACAAAATTCAATTTTTTCTATATAAAAACTAAGGAAGTACTGTCTGAACTATTAAAAATAGATGATAAAAAAGCTACTGGGCCTGATGGAATATGTGGGAAATTGTTAAGATGCTGCTCCAGTAATTGCATACCCACTTGCATACATTTACAATTTGTCAGTAACTACCATGGAATTGCCAGGGGCATGGAAGTCAGCAAAAGTGGTCCCTATTTTCAAAATTGGTTCCAGAAGCAAAATTTCCAATTATAGCCCGATTTCGCTTCTCCCAGTAGTAGCTAAAGTTCTTGAGAAAATAAATTCCTGACAGGTTAAAAAGTTCTTAAATGAGCACAACATTTTGAAAGGGTATCAATCTGGTTTTAGAGAAATGATAGTACACAGATTGCTTTAGTTAAGGTGACCGGTGATATTCAGAAGGCTATGGATGAAGGATTAATGGTGGGGGCTGTTTTAGTAGATTTATCGAAGGCATTCGGTACTTTATATCATGATATCTTGTTATATAAATAAAATCATTTTGGATTCTCTGATAAAGTAATTGCATGGTTTAGTAGTTATTTAAAAGGTAGGTTGCAAACAGTTTATCTAAAATCATATTCAAACTGCAGAGTGGTGGCACAAAGAGTACCTCAGGGGTCCATTTTAGGACCCCTGCTTTTTAATTTGTATACCAACGACTTGGAATTTGAAAATCTAAAAGTTATGTGTCATCAGTATGCAGATGAAACAATTCTGTATCTGGCTGGGGATTAAATAAATAAAATACAAAGTGGTTTATAGGATGCATTTGATGATTTATAATACTATTACCTACTTAATAAATTAGTTTATAAACAGTGGGAAAACCAAGGTAATGTTGTTTAGGCTTAAGAATAAAACTTTGTGTGGTATTAGTGCTTTGGATATTAGTGTAGAAGAAGGGTCTGTATTACAACAGATGGAGGAATATAAGTATCTTGGCCTGTGGCTTGATACTCACTGTGAATGGACAGTACATATTAACAACAGGGTGAAAAGGCTAGGACAGCAATTAGGGATGCTTTATAGGTTTAAAGATAATTTCTCTAGACATACAAAGCTACACATTGTCCAAACCATGCTGGTACCAGTCATAGATTATGCAGATATTATTTATGTGGGGGCCTCAAAGAAAGATTTTTAAAAAGTGGATATTATGTGTAATAAGATGGCCGAGGATATCTTGAAAGCTCCAAGAATGACTCATCATTGTGCCCTTCATAGGGAACTACAATGGGAACACTTACATAACAGAAGAAATCAACATATGATTAAGTTAATGTTTAAAGTTACTAAAAAAAGCGTTCCAGGATATATGCTTAATGGCCTGATATTCAGATGGGTTCGCATGGTGCAACAGTGTTGCACCATGCACCACTGATGTTCCCCGGCGCGATATTCAAAAGGGAAAAGTGCGTGGCACAAATGCCGATGCGCTGGAATGCATCAGTAATGTATGCAGGCACAGGTGGGGGTGGGGGTGTGTGCCCATGCATACTCTGCATAGCCCAATATTCACCCCTGGATGTGCAGAGCCATGCATGCACAACCCCTACCTGGGCCAGCACAAAGTTACGCCAAAAAAAAAAGGAACAACTGATGGCCACCCACAGGTGAGCTGCCTCATTGCAGGGTGCAACACGGCAGCTGCCACCCAGAGTTCTGGCTGCACCTGGCGGCGCCCCCACATGCCCGATCGCAGGCATTTGTAAAAAAAATACATGAACTCCAACATCCCTGGTGGTCCAGTGGACCGCCATCTGCCTGATCATGGGCATTTGTAAAAAAATAGAAGAATCCCGTCCTATATCCCTGGTGGTCCAGTGGACCACTCTCTGCCCGATCCCGGGCATCTGTATGAAAAAGAGAAGACTTTCCTTATATCCCTGGTGGTCCAATGGACGCTCTCTGCCAGTTGTGGGCATTGAAAAGAAAAAAAAGGTCCAATATCCCTGGTGGTCTAGGGTACCCCCCTCCCACCCACCCACTGAGCCCCACCGCCCGGCTCCCCAGGTCAGCGTGCAGCACCCCACCCGCCTGCCACCCTGCTGCCCACCGACTGACACACAGTCAGTAGGGCTGCACGCCATTGGTTCACAATGTGAGCCAATGGGCATGCAGCCCATACCGCATTACACATTCCAGATTTGTGAATTATACAGTACAGGGGCGGTGGGGCTCAGTGGGCGGGTGGGGAGGGGGTACCCTGACCACCAGGGATATTGGACCTTTTTTTTTCTTTACAAATGCCCGTGATCGGGCAGATAGTGGTCCACTGGATCACCAGGGATATAGGATGAGATTCTTCTATTTTTTTTACAGATGCCCGTGATCGGGCAGATAGCGGTCCACTGGATTACCAGGATATAGGATGGGATTCTTCTATTTTTTTACATATGCCCACGATCGGGCAGATAGCGGTCCACTGGACCACCAGGGATATAGGATGGGATTCTTCTATTTTTTTACAGATGCTCGCGATCAGGCAGATAGTGGTCCACTGGACCACTAGGGATATTGGAAATAATAGTTATATAAAAGACAAAGAACCTCTGTGCGCAAACACTGAGGCAAGGGTTACCCCAAAGGGCATTTGGCTGGGAAGCCATGTTTCAAGAAAATACAAAATCACACATGCCCCCACAATGCAAAGCATCATGGGCTACATATGCAAATCACCACAGAATGTTATGCTGGTCCAACTTAAAGCAGAATTGCATGGTGCCGAAAGGCCTCTCACACAGTTAGCAAAGGGTGCTAACAGAAGACATATGCATTTGCAAACTGTGTGAGAGGCCTTTCGGCACCATGCAATTTTGCTTAAAGTTGGACCAGCATAACATTCTGTGGTGATTTGCATATGTAGCCCATGATACTTTGCATTGTGGGCGCATGTGTAATTTTGTATAATAGTTATGTTTTTTAATACAAATGCCAGCAATCAGGCTGCAGGGGGCATCGGTCCCCGACGGCTGCTGCCTGGCAGGGTGCCAGGCACAAGTCATGGGGGATCGGCACACCTGCATGCAAATGTGGCCATAATGACATGCAAATGGCCCCACGTGTGCCGTGTATACATTATGGCCCCATTTGCATGTCAACCTTTGAATATCGCAGTTGCTGTGCCTGGCACAATGGCACTTGTGCTAGCGCATCCCCATACTCCACTCTGGCCACTTGTGCTGGCACAGTGCCACTGCGCCATGCACACTGGGGGTGGCCAGGGTGCGATATTCAACGCTGCTGAGCCATGGCGCAGCTCCATTGAATATCGCCCAGTCCACACCCCCTGTGCAGCCAAGTTGATCTGCGCCCAAGCTTGTGCCACAGCCTGGCGCAGTTTGAAAATCTGCGCCAGTGAGTTTACATTGAAAGTTCCTGTTCGACAGTTGCGATCAGCTCATTATTTGCAATTCATAGTTCCTAGAAAGAGAACAAAAAATGGTGATACTACATTTGCATGTTTGGGACCCCAAAACTGGAATAAATTACCCTCTCACCTTAGACTGCAAGAAGCCAAAGTGACATGGGCCCATATAAATGGATGGTTTAGGAACCAAATTGGTACACCAAGAGAGTGTTGTAGCCTCCAGGAAGCTGGATAACTGAGTATAAATGCACTTAACAGGATATTTTTAGGATATGATGCAGGAATCTATGTGCAATATGTTCTTGTATTATTTCAGTGTGTGATTATATATATATATATTGTGACTTTTATTTATGTTAATTAACTTGCATTTTGTATGTAACTGGAACACTGTTTTCTTTCATATGGAGTCCCTTGTAAATGAGCATATTTTTATACTCAATGGCCCAGATATTCAGACTGCGCCAGGCTGTGGCACAGGCCTGGGCGCAGCGCAACTTGGCTGCGCAGGGGCGTTGACAGGGTGATATTCAACGGAGCTGCGCCATGGCACAACATCATTGAATATTGCACCCTGGCCACCCACAGTGCACATGGAGTAGTGGCACTGTGCCAGCGCAAGTGGCCAGAGTGGAGCAGGGGGATGCGCTAGCGCAAGTTCCATTGTGCTAGGCACAACAACCGTGATATTCAAAAGTGCACATGCAAATGGGGCAATAATGCATGCAAGGCACAAATGGGGCCATTTGCATGTCATTATGGCCCCACTTGCATGCAGGCACTGATCCCTGGTGACTTGCGCCTGGCACCCTGCCAGGCTGCAGCCATCAGGGACCGACGACCCCTGCACATTGTGGCACAGTGCTCCACTGCCCAATAGTGGGCATGAGAGGAATAATAAAATCGTCCTATATCCCTGGTGGTCCAGTGGACTGCTTGCAGCCCAATTGCGGGCATAAGTAGAATAATAATGTAAGTCCTATATCCCTGGTGGTCCAGTGGACTGCTCGCAGCCCGATCATGGGCATAATTTGAATAATAATGTAAGTCCTATATCCCTGGTGGTCCAGTGGACCACTCACAGCCCGATCACAGGCATAAGTTAAATAACAATGTAAGTCTCATATCCCTGGTGGTCCAATGGAACCGCTCACAGCCCGATCGCGGGCATATCCTGTAAAAATACTAGTCCTATAACCCTGATGGTCCAGCAATAGCCCCCTCCCCAACCACCCACTGAACCCCACCACCCCACTCCCCCCGGTCAGTGGCGGGTGGGGAGCTGCTGCCCATCGCTGACCGGGGGGAGCGGGGTGGTGGGGCTCAGTGGGTGGGTGGGGAGGGAGGTACCGCTGGATCACCCGGGATATGGAACTAGTATTTTACAGAACATGCCCAGGATCACGGCGAGCCGGTCCACTGGACCACCAGGATATAGGACTTTACATTTGAACATATGCCTGCGATCGGGCATGGGGGGTGCCACCACGAAGGTGCAGCCAGAGCTTGGGTGGCCACCCACAGGTGGCAGATGCTGTGTTGTGCCCTGCAAAATGGCAGCTCACCTGTGGGTAGCCAGCCGTTGTTCTTTTTTTTTGGCTCACCTGTGTGCAGCGCAAGTAGGGCTTGCACATGCATGGACTCAGCACATCCTGAGCTGAATATCGGGTTGTGCAGAGTATGCATGGGCACGCCCCCCCTTCCTGTGCCGCATACATTACTGATGTGCTCCGGCACATCGGGATTTGTGTCAGGCGCAATTCCCATTTGAATATCGCACCAGGGCACATCAGTCGATTGCGCAAGGCGCAAGAGTGTTGCGCCATACACAACCCTTCTGAATATCCAGGCCAATGGGTTATTTCCATGTTCATTTTATGAATAAAATCATTACTACTACAACTACTTACTACTACCACTTAACATCAGTACTTCTCATATAATACAGTCCTGGATCTTAGTGCTCCTAAGACCTTCTCATCTGCATTCAACAGCTTGTCTGCCTCTCTCCTCCCTCAGAGCTGAGTCCCACTGGACTGAACTGACATGAACTCAGTGAAGAGGTTTTTATATAATTTTGGTAGGGTCACCTGACTGAGCCCTTTTCTATTTACATGTCTGGACATGCTGTTTCATGTCTGAACATGTTGTTTCAAAACCAAGGTGGGGGGGCTGCTTCAGGGGATTTCCTGGTTTAGTTAAAGGTACAGTGTATGTCTCCACAGATACTGACTTTCTATATCTCTGATCCACAGTGACTAAGCACTTTTATAACCTTATACAGTAACAGGTTTATAGTGTGAATTTATGAAAATACCTTAAGGATTTCTTTTAACTATATTAATCATGAAATTATTATTGTTTTATATGGCTTCTGAATTCTTTTTATTTAAAAAGGCTTCATTAACTGTATTTATTCCTTTATTAACTGTATTTATTCCTGTTTAAAATAGCCTTCATGCTTTTTGTACACAAAATACACTTTTGCACTTTACAGAACACCTCTCCAGGTGTTTGTCATCATTCCAGGGACTGGATGGATGGAAATGGAAAAAAGAATGAAAAGAGAGAACTAGTAGGAAGTTTAGTAGGGATAGGAAAGAGCTACACTAGGTGGCCAACCTAGGGTAGGAGGAAAAATTAAAAAAGCAAAGAGAAAAGTGTTAACTGTTGCCAGGAAATCAGGAGATAGAAAAGTGGTCCATCAGTCACAGCCAAGGGAGTAGCCTAACTCCACCACACACCTCCCTATTTAAGAAAAAAACAGTTCTCAAACCTTTACTGTTTTTTTTAGTTATAAATATTCTACCAAAACAGTAGAATGGAGGTTGGTTGAAACTTTATCTCGCCCACTATGAGAACTTCGCCCCAGGGTCCCTTAATTCAGCTATTTTTAGTATTGTCCACCTTACCAAGTTACTGCAATATGACAATACTTTCACAACATTACCCTGGGGCTGTCATACAGTTCAGCACAGTATTCATGTATGCATTCAGTAAATAGTTTCAGTCTGTAATGACTGTCTACCCCCTAACCATTTCACTCTGGTTATTACAACTCAGGCATTTCATAAGTAATATCAGGCACCAATCAATAGGCATTGTTTCAGAACCCATCACTTGGCATCATTTCAGCCGTGTGCACCCACTGTTGTACCTTCATCAGTACATTAAAAAAAGAGGAAGTAATACAAAGCAGTTTAATGCTGTCTTAAACTTCCTCCATACCCATCACTTGGCATTGTTTCAGAATCCATCACTTGACATTGTTTCAGAACCCATCACTTGGCATCATTTCAAAACCCTGTGCACCAACTATCATATCTTCATCAGTACATTAAAAAAGAGGAAGCAATACACAGCAGTTTTATGCTGACTTCCAGCTTCTTCCATACCCATCACTTGGCATTGTTTCAGCCCTGTGCACCCACTATCATATCTTCATCAGTACATTAAAAAAGAGGAAGTAATACACAGCAGTTTTATGCTGACTTCAAGCTTCCTCTATACCCATCACTTGACACTGTTTCCACTCAAGGGCCCAATCATAAGTTACACCCCATACCTAGATCCTCCATGACTCTAGGTTCCTCATTTTACATCATACAGTATAGCCATTTCTTTTATGTTATACATTTCTTGTAACCATTTCATACATTTCATTTATCCATTTCCCTTTCATATATTTTCTGGTAGACAATGAGCCTTTTCATGCTGAACATCAACCAGCCAGTTCCTAATTCTAAAACATTTAGGATTATCTTTTAACCCTTATTTTTAACATACCAGGGGTTTCCTTTCAACCCTTACACAGTTCCAGTACCCTCAACTGATTGTACTCAGCACCAGCCTTAATGCTACATTCATTTTAAACATTACACATTTCATACATTTCATACCATATCACAGGGGGTTCAAAACATGGGAAGGTCCATTCAACCACCATGGTGTCTTCCCTGTTGCTTGTAGTCTTCACCCCAGTATATAAATGTCCTGAAACAGTCTTACCAGGGGCCTTCATCTCATCATCCTCCAAGTAGCAGCAGCCTAGAAAATGGGCAACAATGGGATTTCAAAAGTGACTGGCAACAAAGGTTCCATCATGGGGTCCTCCTCCTCTAGAACCTATGGATCCTGGTCCTCTGCCTCCACCACAAAATCCTCCAGTTGGAAACCCTCCATCAGCACCTGGAAGTGGTGCTCTGCCTCGCTCCAGCTCTGGGCCACCTCCAAGTTCCATCGAACCCCAATCTGGGCAATAGCTGCTCTCCAGTTCTCCTCACCTGGGCTTTGGTACATACACTGGTAAGCCCCTCCTCCTTCAACAGATCCTTGGCATCCATAAGTTCCTGTAGGTATGCCATCCTGCTCTTTGCCCCCATGTCTGGATACCAGGGCTAGTATCTGGGTACTAGTCTCTGCCTTGATTATCTGGACAACCAGCACTATCTCACTTCTAACACCAAGTTTGTCACAGCATGTGGGAATAAACTTCAGATGAGGCAAATTTACAGGTTTCAAACACATCATGGTGTGATATTTATTTTTCAAAAGTTCAAAAAATAATAAATGAAAACAAAAAAAAATTGCAAAGAAAATCACTACTTAACATTAGTAGTTCTCATACAATACAGTCCTGGATCTTAGAGTGCCTAAGACCTAAGGCCCTTCTCATCTGTATTCAACAGCTTGTTTGCCTCTCTCCTCCCTCAGGGCTGAGCCTCACTGGACTGAACTGATGTGAACTCAGTGAAGCTGTTTTTATATCATTTTGGTAGGGTCACCTGACTGAGCTCTTTTCTATTTATATACAGTGACTAAGCACTTTTATAACCTTATACAGTAACAGGTTTATAGTGTGAATTTATGAAAATACATAAAGGAGTTCTTATAACTATATTAATCATGAAATTATTATTGTTTTATATGGCTTCTGAATTCTTTTTATTTAAAAGGGCTTTATTAATTGTATTTATTCCTATTTAAAATAGCCTTCATGCTTTTTGTACACAAAATGCACTTATGCACTTTACACAACACCTCTCTGGGTGTTTGGTATCATTTCAGGGATTGGATGGATGGAAATGGAAAAGAATGAAAAGAGAGAACTAGTAGGAAGTTTAGTAGGGATAGTAAAGAGCTACACTAGGTGGCCGACCTAGGGTGGGGGGGGGGAAAGAAGAAAAGCAAAGAGAAAAGTGTTAACTGTTACTAGGAAATAAGGAGACAGAAAAGTGGTCCATCAGTCACAGCCGAGGGTGTAGCCTAACTCCGTCACAGTCCTGTATTTAGTAATAACACATGAACAATACATCTAACCTGTATGTCACCAGTGTTTCACAACACCAGTCACTTCTTCAGGGTAAAAGGTTCTGACTAGAAGAAATGAGAGGGAGCCATGCTAAAACACAATACTGCTAAGAAAACAGAGCTACATGCTCTAATAGAAATGCAAGTCAAAGTTCCAGGAAATAAATCATTACTTTTCTGGGCTGCAATACATTTACAAGAATGATTTTGAGACTTCAAGTGTTATGAATGCAATGCCAATACATTTGTTTGCCCACAGAACCTGTCAGGTGAAGAAGTTCTAAACACTGGTGGCATACAGGTTGGACATATTGTTGGTGTGATATGAATACATTTCATATTTTGTAATGCCTGTACCAGAGCTACTAGGCATGCAAAGTCCAGATACTTCCCATTCACACTGCAGCACAACCTTAACCACCCCTCCAAGTTCTGGAAGGTTATCCACACCCTCTTCTCCCAACTGACCCAGTCTCCTCCCCATGTCTTTAGGGTGGGTGACACTCCAATTTCAGACCCTTGTACTGTCACCTCATCTTCAACTCCTTTTTCACCTCCTATGCCTGCTCCCTTGTCTCCTCCTCCTCCCTTCCCCCTCACCCTTCTCTCCCCACCACCGCCTTACTCTACCCCTTCTCCTTCTCTCTGACCACTCCTGCTGCTTCTCTGGGTCTGGTCCTTTAGGCTGTAAATCCTACAAAGGTGTGAACCCTGATGGTCTTTTTCTTTCTATCTATATTTTATCCCCTGACTGCCGAGCTGGCCCCGTTCAGGACCAGTTCCCCTGGGGCTTACTTGCTGCTGTTACCCATTATCCTTTTCCAGAGGACAGTAGGAGAGCCCATTCACCAGTGTGGGGTCTGCTAGGGTCTGGTACGCCATCGTGCCAGGGTTCAGGGTTTTCTGCCTTGATTTCCTCCCTGGGCTCATGTCAAGTGCAATGACAAATTGCTTGCACTCAACCTCTGCAGAGTTGGTCCCCAGCATCCAGTGAGTGGGGCACCTTCTCTGACATCCCACAGAGCTGCCACCTAGAACCTCAGGATGGCAGCCACCATGCTAAGTGAGAGGTCCTGACCTCCCAACCCAAGGAAGGAGAGCTTTCTCAATCCTCTCTCCCTGGCTGACCCCTGAGTGACCTGTGTCCATTTCCGAACCTGTGTCTTCAGTGTGGCAAGAGGTGAGGAACCTAGTGCCTCAGACTTCCATGCCACTGGGCTGGCCAAGCCTTGGTGGTCTTGACCCCAAACTCTTGAAACTAGTCACTTATTCCATTGCTGTCTCTATTACCTACCTTCTCAGTCTCTCCTCCCTAGCTTCTATCCCAGATACTAGGAAACAGGCTACAGTCTTCCTCCTACCCTAAGGGGAGATCTCTCTTCTCCTGGTAAGTACCATCCTAGCTCCCTCATCCCCACCTGGGCTAAGCTCCAGGAACACTTTTTTCTCTCCCAGCTCTTCCCCTTCCTTGATTCATCTTTCTTCTTCTCTCCTTTCCAGTCTTTCTTATGGAAGTCTCACTCCACCTCCACCACCCCTCCTCCTCCTTCGGCTCACTGATTCAATCCTATATGGCATGGCTCTAGGGTTAGTCACCTCTGCCATCTTTGTTGACTTGGCCAAAGCTTTAGACATTGTTGTCCACCCATTTCTCTTGCTCAAGCTTCAGTCAGTGGGTCTCTGCCTCCTCAGTCAGATGGTTCCGCGCCTACCTTGACGGCAGATCTCAAGCTGTCCAGACTGGAGATTCCTCATCCTCCCACTCCCTATTCACTCAGGCATGCCCCAAGGGTCCATTCTGGGCCCAATTCTCTTCATCATTTTCCTAAATGACCTCCCGCTGCCTGCTGTCCCTGTGTCCATCCATATGTATGCAGATGATATGATACTGTCTGTCTCCAGCTGCTCTGCTCCTGACCTCACAGCTCTAATTGGACTTTACTAACATCCAGCAGTTATTCCTGGCCCATGCCAGCTGTCCCTTGATGACAAAAAAATGGTCTCTATGACCTTTGGCACTAGGGAATGGGGGGAAGGGGAAATTGTTTAACCAGGAAAGCCACAACCTGGGAGCACAAGGAAGTTAAGTGACTTGCTAAAGGTCACACACAGTATGCAAGTGGGGCTGATGGGATTCAAACCCAGGTGTCCAGGTTTGCAGCTCAGTGCCCTTAACCACTATACTACGCTGCCTCCTACAGTAGGCAGAGGCTTGCTAGGCTCCCCCCTCTCCTCCTCCTATCCTCCTATAACCTTGATGGTGTAGTGACTCAGGATGTTGTCTCCTTTAAGTACCTTGGGGTCTGGTTGGACTGTCACCTCAGTTTCTCAGTGCACGTAGATGCCATCCACCAGAAACTCCCCCCAGATCTGATGCACTTTACAGGAATAAACCTGTTTCCTGCTGGCAGAGAGAGCATTTTGAAGATGATACTCCTCATGTTCCACCATGGTCACATTGTAGACAGCGCTGCTTACAAGTCCATCCTGGCCAGACTGGACCCACCCTTCATTCCTTCTGCTGCTTTGCCATGGACATTCCCACCCTACACCCATCACTGCTGACCAAGGGTTCAGTTAATGTATTTTTAGTGGAAGTGTAAAAGTTCCATGAGTCAAAATCAAGAAGTCATTCCAATTTTCTGGAAGTCAAAATACTTCCAACATTCAAATTGTGTAAGTCAGTATTCTAGAAAAAAACAATTTAGGGATGTTAACACAATATATTAGTAGCAAAATACAATTTCTTCAGTAAAATCATAATTTATGACTTCTATGACTACAATGTTGGAAGTCATCTACTTTTTTGTTTTATATCTGAAAATCAATGACTTCTTCCCCCTTTATTTTGGAAGTTTTTACCTTATTTTCAGAAGTCACTCCAAAAATAGAGTTAACTGAACCCCTGCTACTGACTGTACTCCTCTCTCTCACTACCCTCCCTTGATGTCAAGCACCTTGCCTATTGTGTTTCCTTCATCTCTAAATTTTGGCTTAGCTCCCCTCTTACCTTCCTCCCTCCTCACTCCCCCCTCCATTACTTCTTACTCCATTCACAACTCTGGCTCTCACTCTCTCGCACTCCCCCCAATGACATCCACTGCTGGTCAAACTGCCTTCTCCTTCCACTTCCCGAATGCTGGGGCTCTTTTGCCCTTACCACTCACTCAGCCTCCTCCCTCCACTCACTCAAATCTTTCCCCCAATGACTCCACTACTTACACCTGCAGCTGCCCCTGATACTGAGCCCTGGGCTAGTTCCCAACACCCTCTGCTCCCCCTTTGCCCTGCAATTACATTAGTGCCATTGCCCCATACACCATCCCCAAATTACTACTACTGCTCCCAACATGAACTCTGTACTGCCTAATGCACACTACAAATTATTCTCCTTCAGCACTTTATTGCATTGCAGTGTACTTACTTGCGCAGAATAATTGCCCCTGCACAATGGCTAAATGTTGATGCTTATTTACCTGTTATTTGTATTATTTGTTCTATTCTGATTCTCCCTCTTCCTCCTCCCACCCCCGGGACTCAACAGGAGATGAGCAGTTATCAGCTCAGTATGTCTCTCCTGGTAGAACTTTTGAAATAAATCAATAAATAAATATAATTTAAAAATCATAGAGTCAAGTGGGTCCTTATATCCAATGCTCTGGGGATTTTGAACTTGGAACTTTTGCTTGTTTGGACTCCCAGATTTTGTTGTGTATGAGAGCCAGGAAGGCTGTACTACATGTTGCACATGGTGCACCTCTTAGGCTTCAAGGTTCCATGAAATGGCTGCTGCCTTGATTTAATATAGGACAGATTTAAGACATGGATATCTCTGCACTGTTGCACCTACAGGTAAGCCCAATAAGGCCCCAAGCACTGGTAATGCTGTGAAGGACAGTATGACATTTCTATCAAGCTGAGTTAAGACAGATTTGGTCAAATGTTATGAGTATGAATGAAGGCCCAGGCCTTATAACTACAGCCTGGCTACTCTCTATGGGCTGTCAGACTTTGATGCCCTGGCACACCTCCATTCCCCTTTAACTTAAATGTACACTGGAATCAGCAGAATGATTTTAAGTACTGACATGCCCCATGCAGATATGCCGACCGAACAATGAAACATCTACAGTGTAGACCACTACAGTGACAGAAATCGACAGATCACTGTAATGGTCCTTGTTGACACTGGCACAGCATCTCCTGGAGTTTTGACCCTCCCCAAGACAGCTCTGACTCGAAGTTGGTTATATAAATACCAGAGGGGTGTGGGGGGATTCGGTCGGGGGGCACAGCCCACCAAAAAAAAAACATTGGCATACCGACAGCACAATACCAACACCCAGCATTGTGTTTATTGATGTCGGGGCTGTCAATGCATGGTATGTTGCAAAAGTGATTGGTAAATGACTAATGACTCAATATCTTACTCTCCCCTAGGTGGTGTTACCAGCATTTTAACAGCAGAGTTCTTTACGCAGTCGGCCCGCCCTGCTGCCTCTATGACAACTGGTTCTGTTAGTTGGCTAAGCTTTTTTATAATAGGACTCATTTTTCCTTTCATAGTGGTAAGTATGTTCCAGGATAAATTCATAATCTGTTAATTACATGGTAGAGCTTTAAAATGTTAATATTTAAATATCAGACCATCTGCTTAATAATTTGTTCATCTTGATGATCCAGGAAATGGATTTTATACTTTTGGGATCAAAACTCTGTCCATTGCAATTTGGGGAAAAAAACTCAATTAATTGGAGCTGTGTGCAGGCATTTTCACAATGAGGCTGGGCAAGGCCAAGTATACTGCTCCAAAATATTCAATGCCTCACTAAATTCTGGAAGGTTGTGCACTCCCTCTTCAATCCCCCTTCTCAGTTCCCCACCACCACCCACAATCTCATACCCACTTGTGGTAGCTACCTCATTTAACCACTTTTCTCCTCTTGTAGCAGCTCACTCCTGTCCTACTCCCCTCCCCCTCTCCGTGTTATCCCACTGTCTTATTCACCCCCACTACCTCTTACACTACCCTCTCTTCTCTTCTTTCTCTCAACTTCTCCAGAGGTAACAGCCCCAATGGATTTGATCCTACATGACTCAGTGTCTCCAACCCTTCTATAGCTTTCACTATTACTGCCACCTCAATTTATCTTTCCTCATAGGCAGTGTCACTGGGCCTGAAAGAAGCTAAAGGTCCTCCCCCTTCAAAAAGTAGGTGACTTCACTGTCCCTGGAAATTACTGCCCTATCTCCCTCCGCCATTCTATAGTGAAACTCCAGGTGCACCTGACTGTCTCATAACTCACCCCCTTTTCTGGACTTCTTTCTCTTTTTTATCCCCAACCAGTCTGGCTTTAGAAAATTGCTCTCCATTGGCACATCCCAGCAGCACCTCATGTACTACATCCTGAAGGGGATGAATCTGGGCACATCACTTCAGCTATCCTCGCTGATCAAAGTAAAGCTTCAGGCACCATTGCATACTATCTCCAACTGGACATGCTTACAGGGGCCAGATTTCCTGCTCAAGTGGTCAAATAATTTGGCTGCTAAGTGGCAGATCCCTGTCCCTCTACGTGGAAAGTGCCCTCTCCCCCTTTACCTATCAAGTCTGGGGTACCACAAGTTTCTGACCTTGGCCCTGTTCTGTTCTAGATTTTCCTCACTGACCTGCCTAAAGCCTGTGGGCTTTCAGTCATACACTTTTATGCAAATGACACAGTGCTGTTTGATCTGACTCCCCTGCCCCCGACCTGATGGTTCATTTCCAGTGTGACTTCCTTACTAATTAGCTAATGTTTAATGCCAAAATGATTGCATCCATGAACTTCTGCACCAGACAGTGCCTGGCAGAAATCCAGGCTCCCCCAGTCTTCTTGACTGTCCATAGAACACCATCATAGCAAACTCCCATTGATACTTGGTACACTACACAGCAATAAAGCCTGGATATTTCACATTGGCTGGTGCAGTATACAGAATAAAGTTTGTATACCATTGCTTGCTAGGTGCACTGTACAGAAATAAAGCCTGTATCCATCCATTTGCCTAGTGCACTATACAGAAATGTTGCTTATACTGTATACCATCTCTTGCTAGGTACACTACACAGAAATAAAGCCTGTATCCCCACCTTGCCTGGTGCACTATACAGAAACAATGCCTCTATCTCCTCCACTGTCTGGTGCAGTATACAGAAATAAAGCCTGTAGCCCTTGTCTGGCCAACTGCATGATTCATCAACAAAGCCTGTTATCGCTCCCATTGCTTAATGCACTATACAGAAATAAAGACTGTATCCCTCCACTTGCCTGGCTTACTATACAGAAATAAAGCCTGTATTCTTCATCTTGTTTGGCATACCATACAGAAATAAAGCCTGCATCCATCCCCTTGCCAGGCACTCTATATAGGAATAATTTCTATATCCTTCTCCATGTCGGGCACACTATACAAAAAATAAAGCCTCTATCCCTCCCCTTGACAGGCATACTATAGAGAAATAACGCCTGAATCCTTCCCCTTGACAGGCATACTATACAGAAATAAAGCCTGTATCCCGCCCCTGGACAGGTATACTATACAGAAATAAAGCCTGTATCCCGCTCCTGGACAGGCACACCATACAGGAATAAAGCCTGTATCCCGTTCCTGGACAGGCATACTATACAGAAATAAAGCCTGTATCCCTCCCCTGGACAGGCATACTATACAGAAATAAAGCCTGCATCCTTCCCCTGGACAGGCATACTATTCAGAAATAAAGCCTGTATAATTTCCCTGGAGAGGTATACTATATAGAAATAAAGCCTCTACCCCTCCCCTGGAGAGGCACATTATACAGAAAGAAAGTCTGTATCTCTCCCCTGGACAGGCATACTATACAGAAAGAAAGTCTGTATCTCTCCCCTTGACAGGCATACTATACAGAAAGAAAGTCTGTATCCCTCCCCTGGACATGCATACTATATAGAAATAAAGCCTTTACCCCTTCCCTGGACAGGCATACTATACAGAAATAAAGCCAGTATCTCTACCGTGGGCAGGCATACTATACAGAAATAAAGCCTGTATTCCTCACCTGGAGAGGTATACTATACAGAAATAGAGCCTGTATCCCTCCCCTGGATGGGTATACTATACAGAAATAAAGCCTGTATCTCTCCCCTGGACTGGAATACTATATAGAAATAAAGCCTGTATCTCTCCCCCTGGACAGGCTTACTATACAGCAATAAAGTCTGCATTCCTCCACTAGACAGGTATACTATACAGAAATGAAGCCTGTATTCCTCCACTGGATGGGAATACTATATAGAAATAAAGCCTATATCTCTCCCCCTGGACAGACTTACTGTACAGAAATAAAGCCTGTATTCCTATCCTTAACCAGCACACTATAGAGAAATAAAGCCTGTATCCATCACCTGGACAGGCATACTATACAGAAATAAAGCCTGTATCTCTCCCCTGGACAGGAATACGATACAGAATTAAAGCCTGTATCTCTCCCCCTGGACAGGCTTACTATACAGAAATAAAGCCTGTATTCCTATCCTTAACCAGCACACTATAGAGAAATAAAGCCTGTATCCATCACCTGGACAGGCATACTATACAGAAATGAAGCCTGTATCTCTCCCCTGGACAGGCATATTATACAGAAATAAAGCCTGTATCTCTATCCTTGCCCAGCACTATACAGAAATAAAGCCCGTATCCCTTCTCTGAACAGGTATACTATACAGAAATAAAGCCTGTATCTCTCCCCTTGATGGGTATACTATACAGAAATAAAGCCTGTATCTCTTCCATGGATGGGTATACTATACAGAAATAAAGCCCGTATCCCTCCTATGAACAGGCATACTATATAGAAATAAAGCCTGCATTCCTATCCTTAACCAGCACACTATAGAGAAATAAAGCCTGTATCCATCACCTGGACAGGCATACTATACAGAAATAAAGCCTGTATCTCTCCCCTGGCCGGGTATACTATATAGAAATAAAGCCTGTATCTCTCCCCCTGGACAGGCATACTATACAGAAATAAAGCCTGTATTCCTATCCTTGACCAGCACACTATAGAGAAATAAAGCCTGTATCCATCACCTGGACAGGCATACTATACAGAAATAAAGCCTGTATCTCTATCCTTTCCCAGCACACTATACAGAAATAAAGCCCATAACCCTCCTCTGAACAGGCATACTATACAGAAATAAAGCCTGTATCTCTCCCCTGGACAGACATACTATATAGAAAAAAAGCCTGCATTCCTCCACTGGACAGGCATATTATATAGAGAATAATGCATATGTAGGGAGTTGATATGGAGTTTTTTTACACACCCAAGTTGTGTGATAATATGTAAATCTCGAGAGCGAAGCTCGAGAGGTTTTGCTATTATCACACAACGAGGGTGTGTAAAAAAAATCCATTTCTACCCCTACATATGTTTTATTTTATATAATAACTGGTACTATAAAAAATTTCTTTGAATTTCCAGTACGAGGAGACTCGAGGGCAACGCCCACTTGTTAGTAGGCACTTCAACGCTGACATCACATAACGGCTAGCGTAGGGGCATGCTTACCAACAAGGAAGTAGAAGCGGTGATTTTTATGAGTGCTGTTAAAATCTTTTAAATAAATGCAGCACAAATACAAATCTAACTGGAGGATAAGCTACAGAATCGAGGAAGGGATGCGTTTTAACTGCAAACCTGCTGTGATCATTTACAATTTATTACGCTCTCATTTGGATTTTTAAGTTATGTATTCTTTTGAATCTGTTTACTTTGGAATGCGAGTGCTGCAGGCTTCTTGGCGCGAGGCTGTAAAAGGGTTGATATGACTTTTTTCGTATTAACCTGCGGGTTGATACGACTTTTTAAAGTACTTGAAAACGGGTTGATAACAAGGATCACCAGTTATTATACAGAAATAAAGCCTGTATCTCTATCCTTGCCCAGCACACTATACAGAAATAAAGCCTATATACCTCCCCTGGACAGGCATACTATACAGAAATAAAGCCTGTATCCCTCCCCTGGACAGCCATACTATACAGAATGAAAATCTGTATCCCTCCCCTGGACAGGCATACTATACAGAAAGAAAGCCTGTATCCCTCCCCTGGACAGGCATACTATACAGAAAGAAAGTCTGTATCTCTCCCCTGGACATGCATACTATACAGAAATAAAGTCTGTAACCCTCCCCTGGACAGGCATACTATACAGAAAGAAAGTCTGCATCCCTCCCCTGGACAGGCATACTATACAGAATGAAAGCCTGTATCTATGTATGAGAAGGGACCTGCAGAAACTTGAAGAATGGTCAGGGGTTTGGCAGTTGAAATTCAATGCAAGGAAGTGCAAGATAATGCATATGGGGCACAAAAACCCTGGCACAATATATCAGTTGGGGGGTGAGGATATAGCATGCACCAAGCAGGAAAGGGATCTTGGGGTTATCATCTCTGATGACCTCAAGGCAGGGAAACAGTGTGACAAGGCAGCAGGCAAAGCAAATAGGGTGCTGGGATGCATAGGCAGGGGCATCACCAGCAGGAAAAGGGAGGTCATAATTCCACTATACAAGACACTAGTGAGGCCGCACCTGGAGTACACTGTGCAGTTCTGGAGACCTTACCTCACGAAGGACATAGACAGGGTAGAGAAGGTTCAGAGGAGGGCAACAAAGATGGTGCATGGATTGCATCACAAGTCCTATGAGGACAGGTTGAAGGCACTGAACATGTACTCCTGGAGGAGAGGAGGAGAGAGGGGATATGATAGAGACATACAAGTATCTTACAGGGAGGAACAGGGTGCAGGAATGCACTATTTTTAGCGAAAAGATGTTCCAGGACTAGAAGGCATGGGATGAAGTTGAGGGAGGACGATTCAGAGGAAACGTGAGGAAGAATTTCTTCACAGAACGGTGGTGGACAAGTGGAACACCCTGCCAGAGGAAGTGGTGGGGGCTGAAACAATCACGGGATTTAAGAATGCATGGGATAGACATAAAGGAATTCTGGAGGTCAGGGGTAAGGGGCAACAGACTTCCTGGAAAACATAAACTGAACTTACAAACTTAAATGGGCAGACTGGGTGGGCCATAGGCCCTTATCTGCCGACACTGTCTATGTATCTATGTCTGTCTATGTATGTATCTGTCCCCTGGACAGGCATACTATACAGAAAGAAAGCCTGTATCCCTCCCCTGGACAGGCATACTATACAGAAATAAAGTCTGTATCCCTCCCCTGGACATGCATACTATGTAGAAATAGAGTCTTTACCCCTCCCCTGGACAGGCATACTATTCAGAAATAAAGCCTGTATCCCTCCACTTGCAAGGTGCACTACACAGAAATAAAGCCTAGATCCATCCCTTGGACAGACATACTATTCAGAAATAAAGCCTGTATCCCTTCACTTGCAAGGTACACTATACAGAAATAAAGTCTGTATCCCTCCCCTTGCCGGGTGCACTATACAAATACTAAGCATGTTACCATTACCCATCCCTTCCTTAGCACCAGGCAAGGGAATGGATAGAGATATAAATTACCTTGCCTGGCACACAATACAGAAAAAAAGCTGGTATCCCTATCCTTGCCAGGTGCGCTATTCAAGAATAAATCCTGCATTCCTGCCCTTGTCTGTTACACCATACAGAAATAAAGTCTGTACCCCTCCCCTTGACAAGCACACTATACAGAAATTAAGTGTGCATCCCTCCCTGGCCAGGTGCACTATGTAAATATTAATCCACTCCACAACATGGTTCTACTATAGAATTAATCTATGCCAACCACCTAGGCATGGATTAATTTTACAGCAGAACCATGCTGTGGAGTGGATTAATGCGCTTGTATCATGGCAAGTGCAGAGACAGGGAGTTATGCTTGATAAGAGATTGTAACATGACATCCTAGATTAGCAAGTTCAATAAAACACTAACACAGAGACAGGCACAGGAAGTTGGAACGTAGAATTCTGGATTGTGCTGAACAGGCTGATTTTCCTTTTAATATTGTGAGTACAATGGTGAACAGTGATTCAATTACTGATTACATGCAGATGTGATCAACATTTCAGAATATGTGTTGATTTTGGCTGACTTACTTTTGTGAACTGTGTAATTGTCTCAGTTTTTCTGCTGTGTTTGCTGTTAGGGATTCGGCTGCTGTGCATGATGGGAAATGCATATATTTAAGTGCATTCTATACATACCTCTCAACCTCTTGCCTCACAAATCAGAGACAAGGCTCAAGAAAATCAGGGACAAAGACCCCAAATCAGGGACACATCTTAAAAATTGGTAATATTCACTCAGAAAGTTAATACAATAAGGGGAGTAGTGTTGGGATGCATTTTATGAAGAAGAACAAGTGTGTAATTTTAATGTTTGTTATTATTTTGTGCTTACAATCCCCACTGTTCATTCACAAAAACACAGATTTTAGGAGGGACAGAGGAAAATGTTGAGGCAAAATCAGGGACATCCCTGAAAATCAGGGACAGTTGAGAGGTATGATTCTATATTGTGCTGGAGCAGGCTGATTTTCCTTTTCATATTTTGAGTACAGCGGTGAAGTGATTCAATTACTGATTACATGCAGATGTGATCAACATTTCAGAGTATGTGTTGATTTTGGATGACTTACTTTTGTGAAATGTGGAATTGTCTCCGTTTGGTTGCTGTGTTTGCTGTTTGGGAGTGGTCTGTTGTGCATGATGGGAAATGGATATATTTAAGTGCACAGTAGATTTGAGTTCTGGTGGTGAATGACAAAATTACAAGGGCAAGCATGGTTTATTGAGGAGCAACTGCGGATTACCTGAGAATTAATCCATGGCTGCTCCGTGGTGACCTGTTGCCGTTCCTCCAATCCATGTTAGTTATTCTGATCTCTTGTTTTGTGCCATGTTACGAACAGAAATACAACCTGTGTCTCTCCCCTTGAAAGGCATACTATGCAAAAATAAAGACTATATCCCTCCCCTGGAAAGGAGAAGAATCAGCATTTATATAGTGCTTTTCATCCCTTCCCTGGAAAGGAATACTGTACAGAAATAAAGCCTGTATCCCTACCCTGGACAGGCATACTGTACAGAAATAAAGCCTGTATCTCTCCCATGGACAGGCATACTATAAGAAATAAACCCTTTCTCTCTCCCCTGGACAGGCATACTATTCAGAAATAAAGCCTGTATATCTATCCTTTCCCAGTACACTATCCAGAAATAAAGCCCGTATCCCTCCCTTGGACAGGCATACTATACAGAAATAAAGCCTATATCTCTCCCCCTTCCTGGTGTGCTATACAGAAATAAAGCCTGCATCCCTCTCCCCAAAAAGTGCACTATACAGAAATAAAGCCTGTATCCCTCTCCCTGAAAGGTGCACTATAGAGAAATAAAGCCTGTATCCCTTCACTTGCAAGATGCACAATACAGAAATAAAGCCTGTATCCCTCCCCTTGCCAGGTGCACTATACAGGTTACCTATACCCATCCCTTCCCTAGCACCAGGCAAGGGAACGGATAGAGATATAAATTCCCTTGCCTGGCACACTATACAGAAAAAAGCCTGTATCCGTCCCCTTGCCAGCTGCACTATACAAGAATAAAGCCTGCACCCCTGCCCTTGTCTGTTGTACCATACAGAAATAAAGCCCGTATCCCTCTCCCTGAAAGGTGCACTATACAGAAATAAAGTATGCATCCCTCCCCTTGCCAGGCACACTATACAGAAATAAAGCCTGTGTTCTTTCCCTTGCCAAGTGCACCACACAGAAATAAAGCCTGTATCCCTACCCTTGAATGGTGCATGATACAGAAATAAAGCCTTTATCCCTCCACTTACCAGGCACACTATACAGGAATAAAGCCTGTATTCATCCCCTTGCCTGGTGCACTATACAGACCTAAAGAATGCATCCCTCCCCTTGCCAGGCACAATATACAGAAATAAAGCCTGTATATCTCCCTCTGCCTGGCATGGTATACTGAAATAAATCTTGTATCCATTCCCTTGTCAAGTTCACTACATAGAAACAAAGCCTGTATCCCTCCCCTTGTCAGATGCACTATATTGAAATAAAGCCTGTATCCATACCCTTACCAAGTGTGCTATACAGAAATAAAGCCGGTATCCTTTCCCTTGCCAGACACACTATACAGAAATAAAGCCTGAATCCCTTCCCTTGCATACTGCGGATTTAGGATAATAGAAGGCTTGTGCCCATGTTGACTGTCTCCACTTCTCAGTGGATGTAAGTAGCAGAGTCACACTACTGCAAGTAGAAGTCCAGCCTGTTTTTGAACTGCATTATGCAGAAATAAAACCTGTGCCCCTCCCCTTCCTAGATGCACTATACTGAAATAAAGCCTGTATCCGTCATCTTATCAAGTGTGCTATACAGAAATAAAATCTGCATCTCTTCCCTTGCCAGACGCACTATGCAGAAATAAAGCTTATATCCCTCACCTTGCTGGGCACACTATACAGAAATAAAGCCTGTTTCCTTCCCCTTGCCGGGCTCACTACAGAAATAAAGCCTGTTTCTCCCCCACCCGCTAGGCACACTACAGAAATAAAGCCTGCCCCCCCCCTTGCTGGGCACACTATACAGAAATAACGTCTGTATCCCTCCCCTTGCCAGGTGCATTATACTGCGGATTTACGACAGTAGAAGGCTTGTGCCTATGTTGACTGTCCCCACTTCTCAGTGGATATAACTAGCAGAGTAACACTCCTGCAAGTAGAAGCGCATTGTGCAGAAATAAATCCTGTGTCTATCCCCATATGCTGACCACTTGGCGAAGCCCAGATGGCGAAATCCCTCACAGCGACAATCTCGACAGATTTTGAGACTGTCTCTGTGAGGGACCTGAGGGTGAAATCTTAGCCTTTCTCCGACTGTCATCCCCTTCGAGACAACTCCAACTCAGAGTTAGTTATCTATAGAAGGGGGGGGTGAGGAGGCACAGCCCCCCGGATGGGGTGTTGGGGGGGCACAGCTCCCCAGTAGAAAACACACCAATGTCTGACAGGCAAAATTTTGCCTGTTGACATTTGGGATCTCACTATGCCGAACTTTGACAATGGTGTTGTCGATTTGGCATAGGTAAACCATCTGTACCCCAGCCTGGTGCACTAGACAGAAATATAGCCTGTATCCCTCCCCTTGCCGAGCACATATATGGAAATAGAGCCTGTATCCCACCCCTCGCCAGATGCTCTATACTGAAATAAAGCTTGTATCCATCCCCTTATTTTTTATTTATTTATTGAAAAGTTTTACCAGAAGAATTACACTGAGCAACAAGATACTCATCTCACGGTACATCCTGGGGGATTGGGAGAGGGAACATTTACATAGTACATCAGTATACAGCACATAGGAAAAAATAGCTTCACTGTACATAGTCAATTAAAAACAAGATCACAAGCTGTGGAATATTGACAACTCAGCAAGAGATCACAAGCTGTGGAATATTTACAAATCAGCAAGAGGGGTGGAGCAGGGGGTTAGGATGCAGGAGGTTTTGGGAAAGCGGAGACAGTTAGTTGGTTCTGATGGAGGGTTGGGGAGAAATAGACCCTCAGCAGAGACCAGTCCAGGGGGGGCTAGGTGCAATTGCAGTTTGTCACTAGATAGTTTGGTAAGGATGTGGAGAGAGAATTGGCTGAGGAGGAGTGTCGGATTTGTGAAGGTAGTCGATTCCAAAGTTTAGGTAGTCGATGTGAGAAAGCCATTTGGCCTTATGTTGTGTTTCTATAGGGCATATTCAGGGAACATGAGTCATCAGATCTGAGGGTGTATTTGGAGGGGAGTGGGGGAGCTAGGGAGGTAGAGAGGTAGGCAGGGAGCTTTCCTAGCCAAAATTTTGAGGTGAATTTTGCCGCATACATGGTTCTCCTGTCAGCAAGGGAGGGAAAGTTCAGAGAGCGGTAGAGTATGCAGTGGTGGGTCTGGGAAGGAGCATCTAAGGCAAACCAACAGAAGGAGTTAAAAAGAGGGTCCAACCTTGATAAGGAGGATTGGGAGGCAGCTCCATATACTAAGTCACAGTAATCAAAAATTGACATAATCATTTTATGTACCAATTCGCGTCTTGCTGGAAACATAGACATAGAAACAGACTTTGATGGCAGATAAGGACCGCTTGGCCCATCTAGTCTGCCCATTTCCCTACCTACAGGATAGGCCGCAGATCCTAGTTAACCAACAGCCTATTTCTTCCTACCCCCCACAAGAATTGCCTTATGTCTGTTCCATACATTCTTGAATTCTCCCACAGTTTTAGACCCCACAACCTCCTCAGGAAGGCTGTTCCATGCATCCACTACCCTCTATGAAATAATACTTCCTCACATTGCCCCTGAACCACCCTCCTTCTATCTTTAAATTTTGTCCCTTGTTCTTGCAACGTCTCTTTTCTGAAAGATGCTACCCTCTTGGACTTTGTTGATTTCACTGAGGTACTTAAAAGTTTCTATCATGTCCCCCCTTCCTTCTTTCCTCAAGGGTATACATATTAAGCTCCATTAGTCTCTCCTCATACGGCTTCTCTTGCAGACCCTGCACCATTTTAGTTGCCCTCCTCTGGACTACCTCTATCCTGTCTATGTCCTTGCAGAGATGGGGTCTCCAGAACTGGACACAGTACTCCAGATGGGGTCTCACCAAGAGGGATAAATTTACTGTTTCGGTATAGGACTCCTAGCTTAGGCCAGAGTTTCTTCTGAATGGCATCGATGTGTACCGAGAAATTTAGGTTTCTGTCCAGCCAAACTCCAAGGTATTGGAAGGAGGAGGTGTCCTCTAGTACAGTCCCATCTAAGGTGTGGAAGGTGGGTAAGGTGGAGAGCCTTACTAGCCTCTGCTGAGCTTTGAAAGTCATAGAGACTGTTTTCTTTGCATTTAGTAAGAGCTGGTGCTTTTTAAACCAGTATTGTATATTGTTGAAATCCATTTGGAGCCTGGAGGTGACATCAGGGACTGATTTGCCAGTTGTATACAGCACCATGTCATCTGCATACATGTGTATGTTTGTTGTTGTGAAAGCCAGAGGGAGATCGTTAAGGAAGATTGAAAAAAGGAGGGGCCCGAGTACAGAGTCCTATGGGACTCCCATAGTAATGGAAAGTGAAGGGGAGATGGCATCAGCCATACAAACAGATTGGAATCTGCCTGACAGATAAGACCAGCCAATCTGAGACATGACAGTAGTAAAGGGTGTGAGACCGTATCAAAGGCCTTGGCTAGGGCTATAAAAATAGCAGAGGTTATGAGGCCATTGTCCATGCCCGCAGAGATAGCATCTGTCAGCCATAGCAAGAATGTGGCAGTGGAGTGTTGTTTTCAAAAACCAGCTTGGAAAGGAGTGAGAAAGGTAGAGTCAGTAAGATAGGAGGAGAGTTGCTCAAGTACTATGTGTTCCTGGAGTTTAGCCAGGATGGGAAGGAGAGAGAGATAGGGCGGTAGTTGCTAGGGGAGGAGGAATCACCTCCCTTAGGGAGAGGCAGAACTGTAGCATGTTTCCAAGCTTCTGGGACAGAGGACGAGGCAAAGATGAGGTTTAATAAGAGGGAGAGAGGGTAGGCAATAGCAGGAGCAGACAGAGAGAGGAGCTTGGGGTCCAGGCCATCCGGCGAGGAGCCTTTGGCAGGGTCAATGGACAAGAGGGCTTTTAAAGCAGCAGCAGGGGAGATGTGTGTGAAGAAAAAGGGGGTCGATGAGGGAGGGGCTGTAGGGAGAGAGGGGGAGGCAGCAAGCGGGCAGGTGGTCACCGAGGAGGGGGAAAGCTGGAAATCTGTGGGGGCAGTAGAGGGGCAGCTTGGAGCACAGAGGCACAGGATGTAAAATGGGTAATAAAGCATTCAGCAACTGCCATGGGTTCCGAGATGACTGAGTGATTTAGCTTAAGGGCAGGAGTGGGGGGTTTGGTAGAAGGGGAAAAGAGGTACTGGACAACTTTCCAAAACTTAGAAAGATTATTTGTGTTTGCTTGGAAGGTAGCCTGTATAGTGTTCTGCTTTGGCCAGATGAATATCATTGGTGCACTTATTTCGTAGCTCCCTGTAACGTTGGAAGTCCCTGGGACAGTTGGTTGCCTTGTGTTTATGCCATGCAGTGTCACAGGCTCTTTGATAGGATAGGAGCTCAGGTGATACGCAGTGTAGATGGTTTCCACGGACTCTGGTTTTATGCAGTGGAGCATGTAGTGCTATACAGTGCTTATCAAGTGTGCTATACAGAAATAAAGTCTGTATCCCACCCCTTGCCAGGTACACTATACAGAAATAAAACCTTTATCTCTCCCCTTGCCAGGCACAGTATATAGAAATAAAGCCTGTAACCCTCCCCTTGCTGGGCACACTACACAGAAATAAAGCCTGTATCCCTCCCCTTACCCGGAGCATGATACAGATATAAAACCTGTATCTATCCTCTTGCCAGGTGCATTATACAGAAATAAAGCCTGTATCCCTCCTCATGCCGGGCACACTATACAGAAATAAAGCCTGTATCCTTCCCCTTGCCGGGCACACTATACAGAAATAAAGTCCATATCCCTCCCCTTGCCAGGTGCATTATACTATGGATTTAGGACAGTAGAAGGCTTGTGCCCATGTTGACTGTCCCCACTTCTCAGTGGATGTAAGTAGCAGAGTCACACTTCTGCAAGTAGAAGTCCAGCCTGTTTTTGAAGCATATTATGCAGAAATAAAACCTGTATCCCTCTCCTAGCCAGCTGCACTAAATAGAAATATAGCCTATTAGCCTGCATCCCTCTGCTTGCCATGCACACTATACAGAAATAAAATCTGTGTCCCTCCCCTTGCCAGATGCACTATACTGAAATAAAGCTTGTATCCATCCCCTTATGAAGTGTGCTATACAGAAATAAAGATTGCATCTCTCTCCTTGTCAGGTGCACTATGCAGAAATAAAGCCTGTAACCCTCTCCTTGCCTCATACACGATACATAAATAAAGCCTGTATCCCTCCTCTTGCCCCTTGCTGGGCACACTATACAGAAATAAAGACTGTATTCATCCCCTTGCAAGGAGCATTATACCGCGGGTTTAGGACAGTAGAAGGCTTGTACCCATATTGACTGTCCCCACTTCTCAGTGGATGTAACTAGCAGAGTCACACTCTTGCAAGTAGAAGTGAATTATGCAGAAATAAATCCTGTGTCCATCCCCGTATGCTGACCACAAGACGAAACACAGATGACGAAATGCCTCACAGTGACAATCTCGACAGGTTTTGAGACCGTCTCTGTGAGGGACCTGAGGCTGAAATTTTATCCTTTCACTGACTGCCGTCCCCCCTTCAAGACAACTCTGACTCGGAGTTAGGTATCTATAGAAGTGCAGGGGGTGCAGCCCCCAACATGGGGTGTTGGAGGGACGCAGCTCCCCAGTAGAAAACACACCAATGTCTGACAGGCAGAATTTCACCTTTTGACATATGGGATCTCACTATGCCGAACTCTGACAATGGTTTTGTCGATTTGGCATAGGTAAACCATACCTCCCCTTGCCGAAAACACTACACAAAAATAAAACCTGCGTCCCTCTCCTTGCCAGATGCACTATACTGAAATAAAGCTTGTATCATCCCCTTATCAAGTGTGCTATACAGAAATAAAGCCTGTATCCCTTCCCTCCTCTTCCCAGGTGCACTATACAGAAATAAAGCCCATTTCCCTCCCCTTGCTGTGCACACTACAATGAAATAAAGCCTGTATCCCTACACTTGCCCTGTGCACTATACAGAAATAAAGCCTATATCCCTCCTCTTGCCCCTTGCCTGACACACTATACAGTAATAAAGCATGTATACCTTCCTTTGCCTGGCACACTGTACAGTAATCAAGCCTGTATGCCTTCCTTTGCCTGGCACACTGTACAGTAAACACGGCTGTATACTTTCCTTTGCCTGGCACATTGTACAGTAACAAAGCTTGTATATGTTCCTTTGCCTTGCACACTGTACAGTAATAATGCCTGTATACCTTCCATTACCTGGCATATTGTACAGTAATCAAGCCTGTATACCTTCCTTTGCCAGGCACACTATACAGAAATAAAGTCTGTATACCATCCTTTGCTGGTATACTATACAGGAATAAAGCCTGTATACCTTCCATTGCCTGGCACAATATACAGTAACCAAGCCTGTGTACCTTCCTTTGCCTGGCACACTATACAGAAATAAAGCCTGCATACCTTCCTTTGCCTGGCACATTGTACATTAATCAAACCTGTATACCTTCCTTTGCCTGGCACACTGTACAGTAATCAAGCCTGTATGCCTTCCTTTGCCTGGCACACTATACAGAAATAAAGTCTGTATACCTTCCTTTGCCTGGACATTATACAGTAATCAAGCCTGTATACCATTCTTTGTCTGGCACACTTTAGATAAAAAAAGCATGTATACCTTCCTTTGATTGGCACACTACACAGTAACCAAGCCTGTGTACCTTCCTTTGCCTGGCACACTGTACAGTAATAAAGCTTGTATACCGTCATTTGCCTGGCACATTGTACATTAATCAAGCCTGTATACCTTCCTTTGCCTGGCACATTATACAGTAATAAAGATTGTATACCTTCCTTTGCCTGGCACACTATACAGTAATAAAGCCAGTATACCTTCTTTTGCCCCGCACACTATAAAGTAAAAAAGCCTGTATACCTTCCTTTGTCTGGCACACTATACAGAAACAAAGCCTGTATACCTTCCTTTGACTGGCACACTATACAGAAATAAGGCCTGTATACCATCCTTTGCCTTGCACACTGTACAGAAATGAAGCCTGTATACCTTCATTTGCCTGGTACACTATACAGAAATAAAGCCTGTATACCTTCCTTTGCCTGGTACACTATATAGAAATAAAGCATGTATTCCTTCCTTTTCCTGGCAAACTATACATTAATCAAGCCTATATACCTTCCTTTGCCTGGCACACTACACAGAAATAAAGCCTGTATACCTACCTTTGCCTAGCACACGGTACAGAAATAAAGCCTGTATAGCTTCCTTTGCCTGGCACATTATACAGTAAAAAATCCTATATACCTTCCTTTCCCTGGCACACTATACAGAAAAAAAGCCTACATACCTTCCTTTGACTAGCACACTATAAAGGAATAAATCCTGCATACCTTCCTTTGCCTGACACATTACACACTAATAAAGCCTGTATACCTTCCTTTGCCTGGCACACTATACAGTAAAAAAGCCTGTACACCTTCCTTTGCCTGGCACACAATATGGAAAAAAAAGCCTGTATACCTTCCTTTGACTGGCACACTATACATAAATAAAGCCTGTATACCTTCCTTTGCCTGGCAGACTAAACAGAAATAAAGCCTGCACACCTTCCTTTGCCTGGCACATTATGCAGTAATAAAGCCCGTATACTTTCCTTTGCCTGGCACACTATACAGAAATAAAGCTTGCATACCTTCCTTTGCCAGGCACACTATAAAGAAATAAATCCGGTATACCTTCCTTTGCCTGGCACATTATACAGTAATAAAGCCTGTATTATTTCCTTTGCCTGGCACACTATACGGAAATAAAGACTGTAAACCTTCCTTTGCCTGGTACACTATACAGTAATAAAGCCTGTATACCTTCCTTTGTCTAGCACACTATACAGAAATAAAGCCTGTATATCTTCCTTTGACTGGCACACTATACAGAAATAAAGCCTGTATACATTCCTTTGCCTGGCACATTATGCAGTAATAAAGCCTGTATATCTTCTTTTGCCTGGCACACTATACAGTAATAAAGCCTGCACACCTTGTTTTGCCTGGCACACTATACAGTTATAAAGCCTGTATACCTTCCTTTGCCTGGCACACTATACAGTTATAAAACCTGTATACCTTCCTTTGCCTGGCACACTCTACATAAATAAAGCCTGCATACTTTCCTTTGCCAGGCACGCACTACATAAATAAAGCCTGTATACCTTCCTTTGCCTGGCACACTATACAGTAATCAACCCTGTATACCTTCCTTTGCCTGGTACACTATACAGAAATAAAGCCTGCATACCTTCCTTTGCCTGGAACACTATACAGTAATAAAGCCTGTATTCC
The DNA here is from genome assembly GCA_016271365.2 of Neoceratodus forsteri. Taxonomy (NCBI): domain Eukaryota; kingdom Metazoa; phylum Chordata; order Ceratodontiformes; family Ceratodontidae; genus Neoceratodus; species Neoceratodus forsteri. The sequence goes on along the minus strand of JADMNL010000027.1, from coordinate 72,221,891 downwards.
TTCCTTTGCCTAGCACACCATACAGAAATAAAGTCTGTATACCTTCCTCTGCCTGGCACACTATACAAAAATAAATCATGTATACCTTCTTTTCCATGGCACATTATACAGTAATAAAGCCTGTATACCTTCCTCTGCCTGGCACACTATACAGTAATCAAGCCTGCACACCTTTCTTTGCCTGGCACACTATACACAAAAAAAGCCTGCACACCTTCCTTTGTCCGGCAAACTATACAGAAATAAAGCATGTGTACATTCCGTTGCCTGGCACACTATACAGTAAACAAGGCTGTATACCTTCCTTTGCCTGGTACACTATACAGAAATAAAGCATGTATACCTACCTTTGACTGGCACACAATGCAGTAATAACACCTGTATACCTTTCTTTGCCTGGCACACTATACAGAAATAAAGTCTGTATACCTTCCTTTGCCTGGCACATTATACAGTAATAAAGCCTGTATCCTTACCTTTGCCTGACACACTATACAGTAATAAAGCCTGTATACCTTCCTTTGCCTGGCACACTATACAGAAATAAAGCATGTATACCTACCTTTGACTGGCACACTGTACAGAAATAAAGCCTGCACACCTTCCTTTGCCTGGCACACTATGCAGTAACAAAGCCTGTATACCTTCCTTTGTCGGGAACACTACTCAGTAATCAACCCTGTATACCTTCCTTTGCCTAGTACACCATACAGAAATAAAGCCTGTATACCTTCCTTTGTCTGGAACACTATACAGTAATCAAGCCTGTATACCTTCCTTTACCTAGTACACCATACAGAAATAAAGTCTGTATACCTTCCTTTGCTCTGGCACACTATACAGAAATAATTCCGTGTTCCTTCCTTTGCCTGGCACATTATACAGTAATAAAGCTTGTATACCTTCCTTGCCTGACACGCTATACAGTAATCAAGCCTGCACACCTTTCCTTACCTGGCACACTATACAGAAAAAAAGCCTGCTCACCTTCCTTTGCCTGGTACACTATACAGCAATACATTCTGTATACCTTCCTTCTACTGGCACACTATACAGAAATAAAGCCTGTATACCTTCCTTTGCCTCACACACTATACAGAAATAAAGCCTGCAAACCTTCCTTTGCCTCACACACTATGCAGTAATAAAGTCGGTATACCTTCCTTGCCTGCACACTATACAGTAATAAAGCCAGTATACCTTCCTTTGCTTAGCACACTATACAGTTATAAATCTTGTATACCTTCATTTGCCTAGCACACTCTACAGAAATAAAGCCTGCATACCTTCCTTTGTCTGGCACATTATACAGTAACAAAGCCTGTATAGCTTCCTTTGCCTGGCACACTATACAGAAGTAAAGCCTGTATACCTTCCTTTGACTGGCACACTATACAGAAATAAATCCTGCACACCTTCCCTTGCCTGGCACACTATAGAGAAATAAATCCTGTATACCTTCCTTTGCCTGGCACACTATACAGTAATAAAGCCTGTATATCTTCCTTTGACTGGCACACTATACAAAAAAAGCCTGGACACCTTCCTTTGCCTGGCACACTATGCAGTAATAACACCTGTATACCTTTCTTTGCCTGGCACACTATACAGTAAAAAGTCTGTATACCTTCCTTGCCTGGCACACTATACAGAAATAAAGCCTGTATACCTTCCTTTGCCTGGCACACTATACAGAAATAAACAGGTATACTTCCTCCTTGCCTGGCACATTATACAGTAATAAAGCCTGTATCCTTACCTTTGCCTGACACACTATACAGTAATAAAGCCTGTATACCTCCCTTTGCCTGGCACACTATACAGAAATAAAGCCTGCACACCTTCCTTTGCCTGGCACTCTATGCAGTAATAAAGCCTGTATACCTTCCTTTGTCAGGAACACTATTCAGTAATCAACCCTGTATACCTTCCTTTGCCTAGTACACTATACAGAAATAAAGCCTGTATACCTTCCTTTGTCTGGAACACTATACAGTAATCAATCCTGTATACCTTCCTTTGCATAGTACACCATACAGAAATAAAGTCTGTATACCTTCCTTTGCCTGGCACACTATACAGAAATAAATCCGGTGTTCCTTCCTTTGCCTGGCACATTATAGAGCAATAAAGCTTGTATACCTTCCTTTGCCTGGCACGCTATACAGTAATCAAGCCTGCACACCTTTCCTTGCCTGGCACACTATACAGAAATAAAGCCTGCTCACCTTCCTTTGCCTGGTACACTATACAGAAATACATCCTGTATACCTTCCTTCCTACTGGCACACTATACAGAAAAAAAGCTTGTATACCTTCCTTTGCCTGGCACGCTATACAGTAATCAAGCCTGCACACCTTTCCTTACCTGGCACACTATACAGAAAAAAAGCCTGCTCACCTTCCTTTGCCTGGTACACTATACAGCAATACATTCTGTATACCTTCCTTCTACTGGCACACTATACAGAAATAAAGCCTGTATACCTTCCTTTGCCTCACACACTATACAGAAATAAAGCCTGCAAACCTTCCTTTGCCTCACACACTATGCAGTAATAAAGTCGGTATACATTCCTTTGCCTTGCACACTATACAGTAATAAAGACAGTATACCTTCCGTTGCTTAGCACACTATACAGTTATAAATCTTGTATACCTTCATTTGCCTAGCACACTCTACAGAAATAAAGCCTGCATACCTTCCTTTGTCTGGCACATTATACAGTAACAAAGCCTGTATAGCTTCCTTTGCCTGGCACACTATACAGAAGTAAAGCCTGTATACCTTCCTTTGACTGGCACACTATACAGTAATAAAGCCCGTATATCTTCCTTTGACTGGCACACTATACAAAAAAAGTCTGGACACCTTCCTTTGCCTGGCACACTATGCAGTAATAACACCTGTATACCTTTCTTTGCCTGGCACACTATACAGTAAAAAAGTCTGTATACCTTCCTTTGCCTGGCACACTATACAGAAATAAAGCCTGTATACCTTCCTTTGCCTGGCACACTATACAGAAATAAACCGCATACCTTCCTTTGCCTGGCACATTATACAGTAATAAAGCCTGTATCCTTACCTTTGCCTGACACACTATACAGTAATAAAGCCTGTATACTCCTTTGCCTGGCACACTATACAGAAATAAAGCATGTATACCTTCCTTTGACTGGCACACTGTACAGAAATAAAGCCTGCACACCTTCCTTTGCCTGGCACTCTATGCAGTAATAAAGCCTGTATACCTTCCTTTGTCAGGAACACTATTCAGTAATCAACCCTGTATACCTTCCTTTGCCTAGTACACTATACAGAAATAAAGCCTGTATACCTTCCTTTGTCTGGAACACTATACAGTAATCAATCCTGTATACCTTCCTTTGCATAGTACACCATACAGAAATAAAGTCTGTATACCTTCCTTTGCCTGGCACACTATACAGAAATAAATCCAGTGTTCCTTCCTTTGCCTGGCACATTATAGAGCAATAAAGCTTGTATACCTTCCTTTGCCTGGCACGCTATACAGTAATCAAGCCTGCACACCTTTCCTTGCCTGGCACACTATACAGAAATAAAGCCTGCTCACCTTCCTTTGCCTGGTACACTATACAGAAATACATCCTGTATACCTTCCTTCCTTCTACTGGCACACTATACAGAAAAAAAGCCTGTATACCTTCCTTTGCCTGACACACTATACAGAAATAAAGCCTGCACACCTTCATGTGCCTCACACACTATGCAGTAATAAAGTCGGTATACATTCCTTTGCCTTGCACACTATACAGTAATAAAGCCTGTATACCTTCCCTTGCCTAGCACACTATACAGTTATAAATCTTGTATACCTTCCTTTGCCTAGCACAGGCTACAGAAATAAAGCCTGCATACCTTCCTTTGTCTGGCACATTATACAGTAACAAAGCCTGTATAGCTTCCTTTGCCTGGCACACTATACAGAAATAAAGCCTGTATACCTTCCTTTGACTGGCACACTATACAGAAATAAATCCTGCACACCTTCCCTTGCCTGGCACACTATAGAGAAATAAATCCCTGTACCTTCCTTTGCCTGGCACACTATACAGTAATAAAGCCCGTATATCTCCCTTTGACTGGCACACTATACAAAAAAAAGCCTGGACACCTTTCCTTGCCTGGCACACTATTTAGTAATAACACCTGTATACCTTTCTTTCCCTGGCACACTATACAGTAAAAAAGCCTGTATACCTTACTTTGCCGGGCAAACTATACAGAAATAAAGCTTGTATACCTTCCATTGCCTGGCACACTACACAGAAATAAAGCCTATATACCTTCCTTTGCCTGGCACACTCTACAGAATCAAAGCCTTTATACCTTCCTTTGCCTACACACTATACAGAAATAAAGCCTGTATACCTTCCTTTGCCTAACACACTATACAGAAATAAAGCCTGTATAGCTTCCTTTGCCTAGCACACTGTACAGAAATAAATCCGGTATACCTTCCTTTGCCTGGCACATTATAGAGTAATAAAGCCTGTATACTTTCCTTTGCCTGACACACTATACAGTAATAAAGCCTGCATATATTCCTTTGCCTGGCACACTATACAGAAATAAAGTATGTATACCTTCCTTTGACTGGCACACTATACAGAAATAAAGCCTGTATACCTTCCTTTGCCTGGCAGACTATACAGGAATAAAGCCTGCACACCTTCCTTTGCCTGGCACACTATGCAGTAATAAAGCCTGTATACCTTCCTTTGCCTGGCACACTATACAGAAATAAAGCTTGCATACCTTCCTTTGCCAGGCACACTATAAAGAAATAAATCGGTATACCTTCCTTTGCCTGGCACATTATACAGTAATAAAGCCTGAATTATTTCCTTTGCCTTGCACACTATACAGTAATAAAGCCTTGTATACCTTCCTTTGTCTGGCACACTATACAGAAATAAAGCCTGTATATATTTCTTTGACTGGCACACTATACAGAAACAAAGCCTGTATACATTCCTTTGCCTGGCAAACTATGCAGTAATAAAGCCTGTATATCTTCTTTTGCCTGGCACACTATACAGTAATAAAGCCTGCCCACCTTTTTTTGCCTGGCACACAATATAGTTATTAAGGCTGTATACCTTCCTTTGCCTGGCACACAATACAGTTATAAAACCTGTATACCTTCCTTTGCCTGGCACACTCCTCATAAATAAAGCCTGCATACTTTCCTTTGCCAGGCACGGACTGCATAAATAAATCCTGTATACCTTCCTTTGCCTTGCACACTATACAGTAATCAACCCTGTATACCTTCCTTTGCCTGGTACACTATACAGAAATAAAGCCTGTATACCTTCCTTTGTCTGGAACACTATAAAGTAATCAAGCCTGTATACCTTCCTTTGCCTAGTACACCACATAGAAATAAAGTCTGTATACCTTCCTTTTCCTGGCACACTATACAGAAATAACTCCGGTGTTCCTTCCTTTGCCTGGCACATTATACAGTAATAATGCTTGTATACCTTCCTTTGCCTGGCACGCTATACAGTAATCAAGCCTGCACACCTTTCCTTGCCTGGCACACTATACAGAAATAAAGCCTGCTCACATTCCTTTGCCTGGTACACCATACAGAAATACATCCTGTATACCTTCCTTCTACTGGCACACTATACAGAAATAAAGCCTGTATACCTTCCTTTGCCTGACACACTATACAGAAATAAAGCCTGCACACCTTCCTGTGCCTCACACACTATGCAGTAATAAAGTCGGTATACATTCCTTTGCCTTGCACACTATACAGTAATAAAGCCTGTATACCTTCCCTTGCCTAGCACACTATACAGTTATAAATCTTGTATACCTTCCTTTGCCTAGCACACTTTACAGAAATAAAGACTGCACACCTTCCTGTGCCTCACACACTATGCAGTAATAAAGTCGGTATACATTCCTTTGCCTTGCACACTATACAGTAATAAAGCCTGCACACCTTCCTTTGCCTGGCACACTATGCAGTAATAAAGCCTGTATTCCTTCCTTTGCCTGGCACACTATACAGAAATAAAGCCTGTATACCTTCCTTTGACTGGCACACTATACAGAAATAAATCCTGCACATCTTCCCTTGCCTGGCACACTATACAGAAATAAATCCTGTATACCTTCCTTTGCCTGGCACACTATACAGTAATAAAGCCCGTATATCTTCCTTTGACTGGCACACTATACAAAAAAAGCCTGGACACCTTCCTTTGCCTGGCACACTATGCAGTAATAACACCTGTATACCTTCCTTTGTCTGGCACACTATACAGAATTAAAGCTTGTATACCTTCCTTTGCCTGGCACACTATACAGAAATAAAGCCCGTATACCTTCCTTTGCCTGGCACACTATACAGAAATAAAGCCTGTATACCGTCCTTTGCCTATACACTATACAGAAATAAAGCCTGTATACCTTCCTTTGCCTGGCACACTATACAGAAATAAATACGGTATACCTTCCTTTGCCTGGCACATTATACAGTAATAAAGCCTGTATCCTTTCCTTTGCCTGACACACTATACAGTAATAAAGCCTGCATACCTTCCTTTGCCTGGCACACTATACAGAAATAAAGTATGTATACCTTCCTTTGACTGGCACACTATACAGAAATAAAGCCTGCTCACCTTTCTTTGCCTGGTACACTATACAGAAATTCATCCTGTATACCTTACTTCTACTGGCACACTATACAGAAATAAAGCCTGTATACCTTCCTTTGCCTGGCAGACTATCCTGAAAATAAAGTCTGCACACCTTCCTTTGCCTGGCACACTATGCAGTAATAAAGCCTGTATCTTCCCTTTGCCTGGCACACTATGCAGAAATAAAGCAGTATACCTTCCTTTGCGGGAGACTATACTGAAATAAAGCCTGCACACCTTCCTTTGCCTGGCATACTATGCAGTAATAAAGCCTGTATACCTTCCTTTGCCTGGCACACTATACAGAAATAAAGCTTACATAGCTTCCTTTGCCAGGCACAATATAAAGAAATAAATCCGGTATACCTTCCTTTGCCTGGCACATTATACAGTAATAAAGCCTGAATTATTTCCTTTGCCTGGCACACTATACACTAATAAAGCCTGTATACCTTCCTTTGCCTGGCACACTATACAGTTATAAAACCTGTATACCTCCCTTTGCCTGGCACACTCTACATAAATAAAGCCTGCGTACTTTCATTTGCCAGGCACGCACTACATAAATAAAGCCTGTATACCTTCCTTTGCCGATCACACTATACAGTAATCAACCCTGTATACCTTCCTTTGCCTGGTACACTATACAGAAATAAAGCCTGTGTACCTTCCTTTGCCGGGGAGACTATACTGAAATAAAGCCTGCACACCTTCCTTTGCCTGGCATACTATGCAGTAATAAAGCCTGTATACCTTCCTTTGCCTGGCACACTATACAGAAATAAAGCTTGCATAGCTTCCTTTGCCAGGCACAATATAAAGAAATAAATCCGGTATACCTTCCTTTGCCTGGCACATTATACAGTAATAAAGCCTGAATTATTTCCTCTGCCTGGCACACTATACACTAATAAAGCCTGTATATCTTCCTTTGCCTGTTACACTATACAGAAATAAAGTCTGTATACCTTCCTTTACTGGCACTCTATACAGAAATAAAGCCTGTATTACCTTCCTTTGCCTGGCACACTATACAGAAACAAAGCCTGTATACATTCCTTTGCCTGGCACACTATGCAGTAATAAAGCCTGTATATCTTCTTTTGCCTGGCACACTATACAGTAATAAAGCCTGCACACCTTTTTTTGCCTTGCACACTATATAGTTATAAAGCATGTATACCTGCCTTTGCCTGGCACACTATACAGTTATAAAACCTGTATACCTCCCTTTGCCTGGCACACTCTACATAAATAAAGCCTGCGTACTTTCATTTGCCAGGCACGCACTACATAAATAAAGCCTGTATACCTTCCTTTGCCGATCACACTATACAGTAATCAACCCTGTATACCTTCCTTTGCCTGGTACACTATACAGAAATAAAGCCTGTATACTTTCCTTTGCCTGTAAGACTATACAGTAATAAAGCCTGTATTCCTTCCTTTGCCTAGCACACCATACAGAAATAAAGTCTGTATACCTTCCTCTTCTTGGCACACTATACAGAAATTAATCATGTATACCTTCTTTTCCATGGCACTTTATACAGTAATAAAGCCTGTATACCTTCCTTTGCCAGGCACACTATACAGTAATCAAGCCTGCACACCTTTCTTTGCCTGGCACACTATACACAAAAAATGCCTGCACACCTTCCTTTGCCAGGCAAACTATACAGAAATAAAGCATGTGTACCTTCCTATGCCTGGCACACTATACAGTAATCAAGGCTGTATACCTTCCTTTGCCTGGTACACTATACAGAAATAAAGCCTGAATACATTCCTTTGCCTGGCACTTTGTACAGTAATCAAGCATGTATATCTTCCTTTGCCTGGTACACTATATGGAAGAAATGCCTGCATACCTTCCTTTGCCTGGCACACTATACAGAAATAAAGCCTGTATACCTTCCTTTGACTGGCACACTATACAGAAATAAATCCTGCACACCTTCCCTTGCCTGGCACACTATAGAGAAATAAATCCTGTATACCTTCCTTTGCCTGGCACACTATACAGTAATAAAGCCAGATATCTTCCATTGACTGGCAAACTATATCAATCAATCAATCAATCAATCAATCAAAATCTTTATTTAGTCAGGCTAACATCATTGAGCATAGCTCATTTACAAGATGGACCTGAGTGGTCATACAAATTAGAGTACAAGTATTTTACATGGACAAGAAAAATATGAACAACAGTACAATGACATAGAATGAGAGTTTACAACAATTTACATATATACAATGTACAGTAGAATCACTTAACCTGTAGGAAAAGGAGAGAATAGATATAGCAGGATAGTATACAAATAATAAGCCTATATGGCTTTTATAAGAGATAGCAGCTGACTGGATAATAGAAGGGAACTCAACATAATGGAATACTGAAGGGGGATGTAGTTGGATGGGAGATTAGGCCTTATGAAAGCAATTGCAGAACTCTGGAAATATGGTGGAGAATAATCTTTGAAGGATGATAAGGGTAAGAGGGTATTGAGATTCATAGATTTTGGAGTGAGTTCCAAGTAACTGCAAGGGAGTAGCTGATAGCGCCCTCCCAAACCGGGTACAGGCATTGGGGACCTTTAACATGATGAGTTTACTGATCCTTAGGGTGTATGGCCTAGAAGTAATTCGGGTAAAACTGTCTGTGATATAGGAGTGGAGTTTGCCTGATAAAGCTTTGAAGATCCAGATTGCAGCATTCCTATTTCTTCTGTGTTGTAGTGATGTCCAATTAAATGCCATATAAAGAGAGCAATGATGGGTGCTAGAGGGAAGGTCAGTAATAAATGTGATGGATCTATGATACAGGGTGTCCAGCTTATTTAGGAGGGAGAGTGAGCAATGGCCATAGAGAAAGTCAGCATAGTCAATGAGGGATAGGAATGATGCCTGGATTAATCTTTGTTTGGAGTCTCTGGTATGGTAGTGTTTTATCCTGTAAAATAGACCAAGCCTTTGTCTCAACTTTTTTAGTAGCTCTTCAATATGGACAGAGTAGTCGAGCTTATTATCAATCCAGACTCCAAGATATTTGAACTTGTCCACAAATTCCAGCTTCTCTCCAAGTAAGGTGAATAATTGTAGGGTGGTGGGTGATGGGGTAATGGCAGTGCAACTCTTTGTGGCAAAAAGCATAGCTTTTGTCTTTTTGGCATTTAGAAGTAGTTTTTTTCCAATAGATTGTGTTGCAGGATGGAGAATTCTGATTGTAACAGCTTACAGGCTTTAGGTAATGAGGATTACTGACATATAATACAGTATCATCAGCAAACAGATGAATGTTAGATTGAGAGAGGTTGGCATCGATATTATTAATATAAATGGCAAAGAGGATAGGGCCAAGAATAGAGCCTTGCGGTACACCTCTTAGCAGTGGTTTTAACTTGGATAGGTAATTTTCATTTTTTACTAATTGTGACCTATCAGATAGATAGATAGCACTTAAACCAGCTGAGTGAGAGAGAATCCAGGCCTATAGAGCTAAGGGAAGTGAGTAATGATTCATGATCCACTGTGTCAAATGCTTTACTCAAGTCCAGGAACACAGCACAGGTACAATTCTTCTTGTCCAAGGCAATCTGCCAGTCATTAGTTACTTTGGCTAAGGCAGAGATGGTGCTACGCCTTGATCTAAATCTATACAAACTATACTATACTATACAAACAAAAGCCTGGACACCATCCTTTGCCTGGCACACTATGCAGTAATAACGCCTGAATACCTTTCTTTGCCTGGCACACTATACAGAAATAAAGTCTGTATTCCTTCCTTTGATGGCACACTATACAGAAATAAAGCCTGTATTACCTTTCTTTTCCTGGCACACTATACAGAAATAAATCCGGTATACCTTCCTTTGCCTGGCACATTATACAGTAATAAAGCCTGTATCCTTTCCTTTGCGTGACACACTATACAGTGATAAAGCCTGCATCCTTTCCTTTGCCTGACACACTATACAGAAATAAAGCATGTATACCTTCCTTTGACTGGCACACTGTACAGAAATAAAGCCTGCACACCTTCCTTTGCCTTTGACACTATGCAGTAATAATGCCTGTATACCTTCCTTTGTCTGGAACACTATTCAGTAATCAACCCTGTATACCTTCCTTTGCCTAGTACTCTATACAGAAATAAAGCCTGTATACCTTCCTTTGTCTGGAACACTATACAGTAATCAAGCCTGTATACCTTCCTTTGCCTAGTACACCATACAGAAATAAAGTCTGTATACCTTCCTTTGCCTGGCACACTATACAGAAATAATTCCGGGTGTTCCTTCCTTTGCCTGGCACATTATACAGTAATAAAGCTTGTATACCTTCCTTTGCCTGGCACGCTATACAGTAATCAAGCCTGCACACCTTTCCTTGCCTGGTACACTATACAGAAATACATCCTGTATACCTTCCTTCTACTGGCACACTATACAGAAATAAAGCCTGTATACCTTCCTTTGAGTGACACGCTGTAAAGAAATAAAGCCTGCACACCTTCCTTTGCCTCACACACTATGCAGTAAAAAAGTCGGTATACTTTCCTTTCCTTGCACACTATACAGTAATAAAGCCTGTATACCTTCCCCTTGCCTAGCACACTATACAGTTATAAATCTTGTATACCTTCCTTTGCCTAGCACACTCTACTGAAATAAAGCCAGCACACCTTCCTTTGCCTAGCACACTATGCAGTAATAAAGCCTGTATACCTTCCTTTGCCTGGCACACTATACAGAATTAAAGCTTGCATAACTTCCTTTGCCAGGCACAATATAAAGAAATAAATCCGGTATACCTTCCTTTGCCTGGCACATTATGCAATAATAAAGCCTGAATTATTTCCTTTGCCTGGCACACTATACACTAATACAGCCTGTATACCTTCCTTTGCCTGGTACACTATACAGTAATAAAGGGTGTATACCTTCCTTTGTCTGGCACACTATACAGAAATAAAGACTGTATATCTTCCTTTGACTGGCACAATATACAGAAACAAAGCCAGTATACATTCCTTTGCCTGGCACACTATGCATTAATAAAGCCTGTATATCTTCTTTTGCCTAGCACACTATACAGCAATAAAGCCTGCACACCTTTTTTTGCCTGGCACACTATATAGTTATAAAGCCTGTATATCTTCCTTTGCCTGGCACACTATACAGTTATAAAACGTGTATACTTCCCTTTGCCTGGCACACTCTACGTAAATAAAGCCTGCATACTTTCCTTTGCCAGGCACACACTACATAAATAAAGCCTGTATACCTTCCTTTGCCTGGCACACTATACAGTAATCAACCCTGTATACCTTCCTTTGCTTGGTACACTATACAGAAATAAAGCCTGTATACCTTCCTTTGCCTGTAAGACGATACAGTAATAAAGCCTGTATTCCTTCCTTTGCCTAGCACACCATACAGAAATAAAGTCTGTATACCTTCCTTTGACTGGCACACTATACAGAAATAAATCCTGCACACCTTCCCCTTGCCTGGCACACTAAAGAGAAATAAATCATGTATACCTCCCTTTGCCTGGCACACTATACAGTAATAAAGCCTGTATATCTTCCATTGACTGGCACACTATACAAAAAAAAGCTTGGACACCTTCCTTTGCCTGGCACACTATGCAGTAAAAAAGCCTGTATACCTTCCTTTGCCTGGCACACTATACAGAAATAAAGTTTGAATACCTTACTTTGCCTGGCACACTACACAGAAATAAAGCCTGTATACCTTCCTTTGCCTGGCACACTATACAGAAACAAAGCCTTTATACCTTCCTTTGCCTGCCACACTATACAGAAATAAAGCCTCTATACCTTCCTTTGCCTGGCACTCTATACAGAAATAAATCCGTGTATACCTTCCTTTGCCTGGCACATTATACAGTAATAAAGCCTGTATCCTTTCCTTTGCCTGACACACTATACAGTAATAAAGCCTGCATACCTTCCTTTGCCTGGCACACTCTACAGAAATAAAGTATGTATACCTTCCTTTGACTGGCACACTATACAGAAATAAAGCCTGCTCACCTTCCTTTGCCTTGTACACTATACAGAAATTCATCCTGTATACCTTACTTCTACTGGCACTCTATACAGAAATAAAGCCTGTATACCTTCCATTGCCTGGCAGACTATACAGAAATAAAGCCTGCACACCTTCCTTTGCCTGGCACACTATGCAGTAATAAAGCCTGTATATCTTCCTTTGCCTAGCACACTATACAGAAATAAAGCCTGTATACCTTCCTTTGCCGGGGAGACTATACTGAAATAAAGCCTGCACACCTTCCTTTGCCTGGCATACTATGCAGTAATAAAGCCTGTATACCTTCCTTTGCCTGGCACACTATACAGAAATAAAGCTTGCTTAGCTTCCTTTGCCAGGCACAATATAAAGAAATAAATCTGGTATACCTTCCTTTGCCTGGCACATTATACAGTAATAAAGCCTGAATTATTTCCTTTGCCTGGCACACCATACACTAATAAAGCCTGTACTCCTTCCTTTGCCTGTTACACTATACAGTAATAAAGGGTGTATACCTTCCTTTGTCTGGCACACTATACAGAAATAAAGCCTGTATTTCTTCCTTTGACTGGCACACTATACAGAAACAAAGCCTGTATACATTCCTTTGCCTGGCACACTATGCAGTAATAAAGCCTGTATATCTTCTTTTGCCTGGCACACTATACAGTAATAAAGCCTGCACACCTTTTTTTGCCTTGCACACTATATAGTTATAAAGCATGTATACCTTCCTTTGCCTGGCACACTATACAGTTATAAAACCTGTATACCTCCCTTTGCCTGGCACACTCTACATAAATAAAGCCTGCGTACTTTCATTTGCCAGGCACGCACTACATAAATAAAGCTTGTATACCTTCCTTTGCCGATCACACTATACAGTAATCAACCCTGTATACCTTCCTTTGCCTGGTACAGTATACAGAAATAAAGCCTGTATACTTTCCTTTGCCTAGCACACCATACAGAAATAAAGTCTGTATACCTTCCTCTTCTTGGCACACTATACAGAAATTAATCATGTATACCTTCTTTTCCATGGCACTTTATACAGTAATAAAGCCTGTATACCTTCCTTTGCCAGGCACACTATACAGTAATCAAGCCTGCACACCTTTCTTTGCCTGGCACACTATACACAAAAATGCCTGCACACCTTCCTTTGCCCGAGCCAAACTATACAGAAATAAAGCATGTGTACCTTCCTATGCCTGGCACACTATACAGTAATCAAGGCTGTATACCTTCCTTTGCCTGGTACACTTATACAGAAATAAAGCCTGAATACATTCCTTTGCCTGGCACTTTGTACAGTAATCAAGCATGTATATCTTCCTTTGCCTGGCACTATATGGAAGAAATGCCTGCATACCTTCCTTTGCCTGGCACACTATACAGAAATAAAGCCTGTATACCTTCCTTTGACTGGCACACTATACAGAAATAAATCCTGCACACCTTCCCTTGCCTGGCACACTATAGAGAAATAAATCCTGTATACCTTCCTTTGCCTGGCACACTATACAGTAATAAAGCCCGTATATCTTCCATTGACTGGCAAACTATATCAATCAATCAATCAATCAATCAATCAAAATCTTTATTTAGTCAGGCGAACATCATTGAGCATAGCTCATTTACAAGATGGACCTGAGTGGTCATACAAATTAGAGTACAAGTATTTTTACATGGACAAGAAAAATATGAACAACAGTACAATGACATAGAATGAGAGTTTACAACAATTTACATATATACAATGTACAGTAGAATCACTTAACCTGTAGGAAAAGGAGAGAATAGATATAGCAGGCATAGTATACAAATATTAAGCCTATATGGCTTTTATAGAGATAGCAGCTGACTGGATAATAGAAGGGAACTAACATAATGGAATACGGAAGGGGATGTGGGTTGGATGGGAGATTATTCCTAATGAAAGCAATTGCAGAACTCTGGAAATATGGTGGAGAATAATCTTTTGAAGGATGATAAGGGTAAGAGGTATTGAGATTCATAGATTTTGGAGTGAGTTCAAGTAACTGCAAGGATTAGCTGATAGCGACCTCCCAAACTGGTACACAGGCATTGGGGACCTTTAACATGATGAGTTTACTGATCCTTAGGTGTATGGCCTAGAAGTAATTCGAGTAAAACTGTCTGTGATATAGGAGTGGAGTTTGCCTGATAAAGCTTTGGAGATCCAGATTGCAGCATTCCTATTTCTTCTGTGTTGTAGTGATGTCCAATTAACTGCCATATAAAGAGAGCAATGATGGGTGCTAGAGGAAGGTCAGTAATAAATGTGATGGATCTATGATACAGGGTGTCCAGCTTATTTAGGAGGGAGAGTGAGCAATGGCCATAGAGAAAGTCAGCATAGTCATGAGGGATAGGAATGATGCCTGGATTAATCTTTGTTTGGAGTCTCTGTATGGTAGTGTTTTATCCTGTAAAATAGACCAAGCCTTTGTCTCAACTTTTTAGTAGCTTTTCAATATGGACAGAGTAGTGGAGCTTATTATCAATCCAGACTCCAAGATATTTGAACTTGTCCACAAATTCCAGCTTCTCCAAGTAAGGTGAATAATTGTAGGGTGGTGGGTGATGGGGTAATGGCAGTGCAACTCTTGTGGCAAAAAGCATAGCTTTTGTCTTTTGGCATTTAGAAGTAGTTTTTTCCAATAGATTGTGTTGCAGGATGGAGAATTCTGATTGTAACAGCTACAGGGTTTAGGTAATGAGGATTACTGACATATAATACAGTATCATCAGCAAACAGATGAATGTTAGATTGAGAGAGGTTGGCATCGATATTATTAATATAAATGGCAAGAGGATGGGGCCAAGAATAGAGCCTTGCTGGTACCTTTAGCAGTGGTTTTAACTTGGATAGGTAATTTTCATTTTTTACTAATTGTGACCTATCAGATAGATAGATAGCACTTAAACCAGCTGAGTGAGAGAGAATCCAGGCCTATAGAGCTAAGGGAAGTGAGTAATGATTCATGATCCACTGTGTCAAATGCTTTACTCAAGTCCAGGAACACAGCACAGGTACAATTCTTCTTGTCCAAGGCAATCTGCCAGTCATTAGTTACTTTGGCTAAGGCAGAGATGGTGCTACGCCTTGATCTAAATCTATACAAACTATACTATACTATACAAACAAAAGCCTGGACACCATCCTTTGCCTGGCACACTATGCAGTAATAACGCCTGAATACCTTTCTTTGCCTGGCACACTATACAGAAATAAAGTCTGTATTCCTTCTTTGATGGCACACTATATGAAATAAAGCCTGTATTACCTTTCTTTTCCTGGCACACTATACAGAAATAAATCCGGTATACCTTCCTTTGCCTGGCACATTATACAGTAAAAGCCTGTATCCTTTCCTATGGACACACTATACAGTGATAAAGCCTGCATCCTTTCCTTTGCCTGACACACTATACAGAAATAAAGCATGTATACCTTCCTTTGACTGGCACACTGTACAGAAATAAAGCCTGCACACCTTCCTTTGCCTGGCACACTATGCAGTAATAAAGCCTGTATACCTTCCTTTGTCTGGAACACTATTCAGTAATCAACCCTGTATACCTTCCTTTGCCTAGTACACTATACAGAAATAAAGCCTGTATACCTTCCTTTGTCTGGAACACTATACAGTAATCAAGCCTGTATACCTTCCTTTGCCTAGTACACCATACAGAAATAAAGTCTGTATACCTTCCTTTGCCTGGCACACTATACAGAAATAATTCCGGTGTTCCTTCCTTTGCCTGGCACATTATACAGTAATAAAGCTTGTATACCTTCCTTTGCCTGGCACGCTATACAGTAATCAAGCCTGCACACCTTTCCTTGCCTGGTACACTATACAGAAATACATCCTGTATACCTTCCTTCTACTGGCACACTATACAGAAATAAAGCCTGTATACCTTCCTTTGAGTGACAAGCTGGCAAAAAGAAATAAAGCCTGCACACCTTCCTTTTGCCTCACACACTATGCAGTAAAAAAGTCGGTATACTTTCCTTTCCTTGCACACTATACAGTAATAAAGCCTGTATACCTTCCCTTGCCTAGCACACTATACAGTTATAAATCTTGTATACCTTCCTTTGCCTAGCACACTCTACTGAAATAAAGCCAGCACACCTTCCTTTGCCTAGCACACTATGCAGTAATAAAGCCTGTATACCTTCCTTTGCCTGGCACACTATACAGAATTAAAGCTTGCATAACTTCCTTTGCCAGGCACAATATAAAGAAATAAACTGTATACCTTCCTTTGCTCGTGTACATTATGCAATAATAAGCCTGAATTATTTCCTTTGCCTGGCACACTATACACTAATACAGCCTGTATACCTTCCTTTGCCTGGTACACTATACAGTAATAAAGGGTGTATACCTTCCTTTGTCTGGCACACTATACAGAAATAAAGACTGTATATCTTCCTTGACTGGCACACTATACAGAAACAAAGCCGGTATACATTCCTTTGCCTGGCACACTATGGAATTAATAAAGCCTGTATATCTTCTTTTGCCTAGCACACTATACAACCAATAAAGCCTGCACACCTTTTTTTGCCTGGCACACTATATGATTATAAAAGCCTGTATATCTTCCTTTGCCTGGCACACTATACAGTTATAAAGCGTGTATACTTCCCTTTGCCTGGCACACTCTACGTAAATAAAGCCTGCATACTTTCCTTTGCCAGGCACACACTACATAAATAAAGCCTGTATACCTTCCTTTGCCTGGCACACTATACAGTAATCAACCCTGTATACCTTCCTTTGCTTGGTACACTATACAGAAATAAAGCCTGTATACCTTCCTTTGCCTGTAAGACGATACAGTAATAAAGCCTGTATTCCTTCCTTTGCCTAGCACACCATACAGAAATAAAGTCTGTATACCTTCCTTTGACTGGCACACTATACAGAAATAAATCCTGCACACCTTCCATGCCTGGCACACTAAAGAGAAATAAATCATGCATACTCCTTTGCCTGCACACTATACAGTAATAAAGCCTGTATATCTTCCATTGACTGGCACACTATACAAAAAAAAGCTTGGACACCTTCCTTTGCCTGGCACACTATGCAGTAAAAAAGCCTGTATACCTTCCTTTGCCTGGCACACTATACAGAAATAAAGTTTGAATACCTTACTTTGCCTGGCACACTACACAGAAATAAAGCCTGTATACCTTCCTTTGCCTGGCACACTATACAGAAACAAAGCCTTTATACCTTCCTTTGCCTGCCACACTATACAGAAATAAAGCCTCTATACCTTCCTTTGCCTGGCACACTATACAGAAATAAATCCGGTATACCTTCCTTTGCCTGGCACATTATACAGTAATAAAGCCTGTATCCTTTCCTTTGCCTGACACACTATACAGTAATAAAGCCTGCATACCTTCCTTTGCCTGGCACGCTATACAGAAATAAAGTATGTATACCTTCCTTTGACTGGCACACTATACAGAAATAAAGCCTGCTCACCTTCCTTTGCCTTGTACACTATACAGAAATTCATCCTGTATACCTTACTTCTACTGGCACTCTATACAGAAATAAAGCCTGTATACCTTCCATTGCCTGGCAGACTATACAGAAACAAAGCCTGTATACATTCCTTTGCCTGGCACACTATGCAGTAATAAAGCCTGTATATCTTCTTTTGCCTGGCACACTATACAGTAATAAAGCCTGCACACCTTTTTTTGCCTTGCACACTATATAGTTATAAAGCATGTATACCTTCCTTTGCCTGGCACACTATACAGTTATAAAACCTGTATACCTCCCTTTGCCTGGCACACTCTACATAAATAAAGCCTGCGTACTTTCATTTGCCAGGCACGCACTACATAAATAAAGCCTGTATACCTTCCTTTGATCACATCATACAGTAATCAACCCTGTATACCTTCCTTTGCCTGGTACACTATACAGAAATAAAGCCTGTATACTTTCCTTTGCCTGTAAGACTATACAGTAATAAAGCCTGTATTCCTTCCTTTGCCTAGCACACCATACAGAAATAAAGTCTGTATACCTTCCTCTTCTTGGCACACTATACAGAAATTAATCATGTATACCTTCTTTTCCATGGCCCTTTATACAGTAATAAAGCCTGTATACCTTCCTTTGCCAGGCACACTATACAGTAATCAAGCCTGCACACCTTTCTTTGCCTGGCACACTATACACAAAAAATGCCTGCACACCTTCCTTTGCCAGGCAAACTATACAGAAATAAAGCATGTGTACCTTCCTATGCCTGGCACACTATACAGTAATCAAGGCTGTATACCTTCCTTTGCCTGGTACACTATACAGAAATAAAGCCTGAATACATTCCTTTGCCTGGCACACTGTACAGTAATCAAGCATGTATATCTTCCTTTGCCTGGTACACTATATGGAAGAAATGCCTGCATACCTTCCTTTGCCTGGCACACTATACAGAAATAAAGCCTGTATACCTTCCTTTGACTGGCACACTATACAGAAATAAATCCTGCACACCTTCCCTTGCCTGGCACACTATAGAGAAATAAATCCTGTATACCTTCCTTTGCCTGGCACACTATACAGTAATAAAGCCCGTATATCTTCCATTGACTGGCAAACTATATCAATCAATCAATCAATCAATCAAAATCTTTATTTAGTCAGGCGAACATCATTGAGCATAGCTCATTTACAAGATGGACCTGAGTGGTCATACAAATTAGAGTACAAGTATTTTTACATGGACAAGAAAAATATGAACAACAGTACAATGACATAGAATGAGAGTTTACAACAATTTACATATATACAATGTACAGTAGAATCACTTAACCTGTAGGAAAAGGAGAGAATAGATATAGCAGGCATAGTATACAAATATTAAGCCTATATGGCTTTTATAAGAGATAGCAGCTGACTGGATAATAGAAGGGGGAACTAACATAATGGAATACGGAAGGGGGGGATGTAGGTTGGATGGGAGATTATTCCTAATGAAAGCAATTGCAGAACTCTGGAAATATGGTGGAGAATAATCTTTTGAAGGATGATAAGGGTAAGAGGGTATTGAGATTCATAGATTTTTGGAGTGAGTTCCAAGTAACTGCAAGGGAGTAGCTGATAGCGGCCCTCCCAAACCGGGTACAGGCATTGGGGACCCTTTAACATGATGAGTTTACTGATCCTTAGGGTGTATGGCCTAGAAGTAATTCGAGTAAAACTGTCTGTGATATAGGAGTGGAGTTTGCCTGATAAAGCTTTGGAGATCCAGATTGCAGCATTCCTATTTCTTCTGTGTTGTAGTGATGTCCAATTAACTGCCATATAAAGAGAGCAATGATGGGTGCTAGAGGGAAGGTCAGTAATAAATGTGATGGAGCTATGATACAGGGTGTCCAGCTTATTTAGGAGGGAGAGTGAGCAATGGCCATAGAGAAAGTCAGCATAGTCAATGAGGGATAGGAATGATGGCTGGATTAATTTTTGTTTGGAGTCTCTGGTAAGGTAGTGTTTTATCCTGTAAAATAGGCCAAGCCTTTGTCTCAACTTTTTTAGTAGCTCTTCAATATGGACAGAGTAGTCGAGCTTATTATCAATCCAGACTCCAAGATATTTGAACTTGTCCACAAATTCCAGCTTCTTCCAAGTAAGGTGAATAATTGTAGGGTGGTGGGTGATGGGGTAATGGCAGAGCAACTTTTGTGGCAAAAAGCATAGCTTTTGTTTTTTGGCATTTAGAAGTAGTTTTTTCCAATAGATTGTGCTGCAGGATGGAGAATTCTGATTGTAACAGCTTACAGGCTTTAGGTAATGAGGATTACTGACATATAATACAGTATCATCAGCAAACAGATGAATGTTAGATTGAGAGAGGTTGGCATCGATATTATTAATATAAATGGCAAAGAGGATAGGGCCAAGAATAGAGCCTTGCGGTACACCTCTTAGCAGT
Source organism: Neoceratodus forsteri (assembly GCA_016271365.2). Lineage (NCBI taxonomy): Eukaryota > Metazoa > Chordata > Ceratodontiformes > Ceratodontidae > Neoceratodus > Neoceratodus forsteri. The sequence goes on along the minus strand of JADMNL010000027.1, from coordinate 72,201,105 downwards.
GGTTTTAAGGTGGATAGGTAATTTTCATTTTTTACTAATTGTGACCTATCAGATAGATAGCACTTAAACCAGCTGAGTGAGAGAGAATCCAGGCCTGGAGAGCTAAGCGAGGTGAGTAATGATTCATGATCCACTGTGTCAAATGCTTTACTCAAGTCCAGGAACACAGCACAGGTACAATTCTTCTTGTCCAAGGCAATCTGCAAGTCATTAGTTACTTTGGCTAAGGCAGAGATGGTGCTATGCCTTGATCTAAATCTATACAAACTATACTATACTATACAAACAAAAGCCTGGACACCTTCCTTTGCCTGGCACACTATAGAGAAATAAAGTCTGTATTCCTTCCTTTGCTGGCACACTATACAGAAATAAAGCCTGTATTACCTTTCTTTTTCCAGGTACACTATACAGAAATAAATCCGGTATACCTTCCTTTGCCTGGCACATTATACAGTAATAAAGCCTGTATCCTTTCCTTTGCCTGACACACTATACAGTAATAAAGCCTGTATCATTTCCTTTGCCTGACACACTATACAGAAATAAAGCATGTATACCTTCCTTTGCCTGGCACACTATACAGTTATAAAACCTGTATACCTCCCTTTGCCTGGCACACTCTACATAAATAAAGCCTGCGTACTTTCATTTGCCAGGCAACGCACTACATAAATAAAGCCTGTATACCTTCCTTTGCCGATCACACTATACAGTAATCAACCCTGTATACCTACCTTTGCCTGGTACACTATACAGAAATAAAGCCTGTATACTTTCCTTTGCCTGTAAGACTATACAGTAATAAAGCCTGTATTCCTTCCTTTGCCTAGCACACCATACAGAAATAAAGTCTGTATACCTTCCTCTTCTTGGCACACTATACAGAAATTAATCATGTATACCTTCTTTTCCATGGCACTTTATACAGTAATAAAGCCTGTATACCTTCCTTTGCCAGGCACACTATACAGTAATCAAGCCTGCACACCTTTCTTTGCCTGGCACACTATACACAAAAAAAGCCTGCACACCTTCCTTTGCCTGGCAAACTATACAGAAATAAAGTATGTGTACCTTCCTTTGCCTGGCACACTATACAGTAATCAAGGCTGTATACCTTCCTTTGCCTGGTACACTATACAGAAATAAAGCCTGAATACATTCCTTTGCCTGGCACACTGTACAGTAATCAAGCATGTATATCTTCCTTTGCCTGGTACACTATATGGAAGAAAAGCCTGCATACCTTCCTTTGCCTGGCACACTATACAGAAATAAAGCCTGTATACCTTCCTTTGACTGGCACACTATACAGAAATAAATCCTGCACACCTTCCCTTGCCTGGCACACTATAGAGAAATAAATCCTGTATACCTTCCTTTGCCTGGCACACTATACAGTAATAAAGCCCATATATCTTCCATTGACTGGCAAACTATATCAATCAATCAATCAATCAATCAATCAAAATCTTTATTTAGTCAGGCGAACATCATTGAGCATAGCTCATTTACAAGATGGACCTGAGTGGTCATACAAATTAGAGTACAAGTATTTTTACATGGACAAGAAAAATATGAACAACAGTACAATGACATAGAATGAGAGTTTACAACAATTTACATATATATCAATGTACAGTAGAATCACTTAACCTGTAGGAAAAGGAGAGAATAGATATAGCAGGCATAGTATACAAATAATAAGCCTATATGGCTTTTATAAGAGATAGCAGCTGACTGGATAATAGAAGGGAACTAACATAATGGAATACGGAAGGGGGGATGTTGGATGGGAGATTAGGCCTTATGGAAGCAAATGCAGAACTCTGGAAATATGGTGGAGAATAATCTTTGAAGGATGATAAGGTAAGAGGGTATTGAGATTCATAGATTTTTGGAGTGAGTTCCAAGTAACTGCAAGGGAGTAGCTGATAGCGCCTCCCAAACCGGTACAGGCATTGGGGACTTTAATATGATGAGTTTACTGATCCTTAGGGTGTATGGCCTAGAAGTAATTCGAGTAAAACTGTCTGTGATATAGGAGTGGAGTTTGCCTGATAAAGCTTTGAAGATCCAGATTGCAGCATTCCTATTTCTTCTGTGTTGTAGTGATGTCCAATTAACTGCCATATAAAGAGAGCAATGATGGGTGCTAGAGGGAAGGTCAGTAATAAATGTGATGGATCTATGATACAGGGTGTCCAGCTTATTTAGGAGGGAGAGTGAGCAATGGCCATAGAGAAAGTCAGCATAGTCAATGAGGGATAGGAATGATGCCTGGATTAATCTTTGTTTGGAGTCTCTGGTAAGGTAGTGTTTTATCCTGTAAAATAGGCCAAGCCTTTGTCTCAACTTTTAGTAGCTCAATATGGACAGAGTAGTCGAGCTTATTATCAATCCAGACTCCAAGATATTTGAACTTGTCCACAAATTCCAGCTTCTCTCCAAGTAAGGTGAATAATTGTAGGGTGGTGGGTGATGGGGTAATGGCAGAGCAACTCTTTGTGGCAAAAAGCATAGCTTTTTTTTTGGCATTTAGAAGTAGTTTTTTCCAATAGATTGTGCTGCAGGATGGAGAATTTGATTGTAACAGCTACAGGCTTTAGGTAATGAGGGATTACTGACATATAATACAGTATCATCAGCAAACAGATGAATGTTAGATTGAGAGAGGTTGGCATCGATATTATTAATATAAATGGCAAAGAGGATAGGGCCAAGAATAGAGCCTTGCGGTACACCTCTTAGCAGTGGTTTTAAGGTGGATAGGTAATTTTCATTTTTACTAATTGTGACCTATCAGATAGATAGATACACTTAAACCAGCTGAGTGAGAGAGAATCCAGGCCTAGAGAGCTAAAGAGTGAGTAATGATTCATGATCCACTGTGTCAAATGCTTTACTCAAGTCCAGGAACACAGCACAGGTACAATTCTTCTTGTCCAAGGCAATCTTCCAGTCATTAGTTACTTTGGCTAAGGCAGAGATGGTGCTATGCCTTGATCTAAATCTATACAAACTATACTATACTATACAAACAAAAGCCTGGACACCTTCCTTTGCCTGGCACACTATACAGAAATAAAGTCTGTATTCCTTCCTTTGCTGGCACACTATACAGAAATAAAGCCTGTATTACCTTTCTTTTCCAGGTACACTATACAGAAATAAATCCGGTATACCTTCCTTTGCCTGGCACATTATACAGTAATAAAGCCTGTATCCTTTCCTTTGCCTGACACACTATACAGTAATAAAGCCTGTATCCTTTCCTTTGCCTGACACACTATACAGAAATAAAGTCTGTATTCCTTCCTTTGCTGGCACACTATACAGAAATAAAGCCTGTATTACCTTTCTTTTCCTGGCACACTATACAGAAATAAATCCGGTATACCTTCCTTTGCCTAGTACACTATACAGAAATAAAGCCTGTATACCTTCCTTTGTCTGGAACACTATGCAGTAATCAAGCCTGTATACCTTCCTTTGCCTAGTACACCATACAGAAATAAAGTCTGTATACCTTCCTTTGCCTGGCACACTATACAGAAATAATTCCGGTGTTCCTTCCTTTGCCTGGCACATTATACAGCAACAAAGCCTGTATAGCTTCCTGTGCCTGGCACACTAAACAGAACTAAAGCCTGTATACCTTCCTTTGCCAGGTACACTATATGGAAGAAAAGCCTGTATACCTTCCTTTGCCTAGCACACTATACAGAAAATAATCCTGTATTCCTTCCTTTTTCTGGCACATTATACAGTAACAAAGCCTGTATAGCTTCCTGTGCCTGGCACACTAAACAGAACTAAAGCCTGTATACCTTCCTTTGACTGGCACACTATACAGAAATAAATCCTGCACACTCTCTCTTGCTCTACACTATAGAGAAATAAATCCTGTATACCTTCCTCTGCCTGGCACACTACACAGTAATAAAGCCCATATATCTTCCTTTGACTGGCACACTATACAAACAAAAGCCTGGACACCTTCCTTTGTCTGGCACACTATGCAGTAATAACGCCTGTATACCTTTCTTTGCCTGGCACACTACACAGAAATAAAGTCTATATACCTTCCTTTGCCTGGCACACTATACAGAAATAAAGCCTGTATACCTTCCTTTTCCTGGCACAATATACAGAAATAAATCCGGTATACCTTCCTTTGCCTGGCACATTATACAGTAATAAAGCCTGTATCCTTTCCTTTGCCTGACACAGTATACAGTAATAAAGCCTGTATACTTTCCTTTGCCTGACACACTATACAGAAATAAAGCATGTATACCTTCCTTTGACTGGCACACTGTACAGAAATAAAGCCTGCACACCTTCCTTTGCCTTTCACACTATGCAGTAATAAAGCCTGTATACATTCCTTTGTCTGGAACACTATTCAGTAATCAACCCTGTATACCTTCCTTTGCCTAGTACACTATACAGAAATAAAGCCTGTATACCTTCCTTTGTCTGGAACACTATACAGTAATCAAGCCTGTATACCTTCCTTTGCCTAGTACACCATACAGAAATAAAGTCTGTATACCTTCCTTTGCCTGGCACACTATACAGAAATAAATTCGGTGTTCCGTCCTTTGCCTGGCACATTATACAGTAGTAAAGCCTGTATACCTTTCTTTGACTGGCACGCTATACAGTAATCAAGCCTGCACACCTTTCTTTGCCTGTCACACTATGCACAAATTAAGCCTGCTCAACTTCCTTTGCCTGGTACACTACACAGAAATACATCCTGTATACCTTCCTTCTACTGGCACACTATACAGAAATAAAGCCTGCATACCTTCCTTTGCCTGACACACTATACAGAAATAAAGGCTGCACACCTTCCTTTGCCTCACAAACTAAGCAGTAATAAAGTCGGTATACCTTCCTTTGCCTTGCACACTATACAGTAATAAAGCCTGTATACCTTTCTTTGCCTAGTAAACTATACAGTTATAAATCTTGTATACCTTCCTTTGCCTAGCACACTCTACAGAAATAAAGCCTGCATACCTTCCTTTGTCTGGCACATTATACAGTGACAAAGCCTGTATAGCTTCCTTTGCCTGGCACACTATACAGACATAAAGCCTGTATACCTTCCTTTGACTTCCACACTATACAGAAATAAATCTTGATCACCTTCCCTTGCCTGGCACACTAAAGAGATATAAATCCTGTATACCTTCCTTTGCCTGGCACACTATACAGTAATAAAGCCCATATACCTTCGTCTGCCTGGCACATTATACAGTAATAAAGCCTGTATCCTTACCTTTGCCTGACACACTATACAGTAATAAAGCCTGTATACCTCACTTTGCCTGGCACACTATACAGAAAAAAGCATGTATATCTTCCTTTGACTGGCACACTGTACAGAAATAAAACCTGCACCTTCCTTTGCCTGGCACACTATGCAGTAATAAAGCCTGTATACCTTCCTTTGTCTGGAACGCTATTCAGTAATCAACCCTGTATACCTTCCTTTGCCTAGTACACTATACAGAAATAAAGCCTGTATACCTTCCTTTGTCTGGAACACTATACAGTAATCAAGCCTGTGTACCTTCCTTTGCCTAGTACACCATACAGAAATAAACTCTGTATACCTTCCTTAGCCTGGCACACTATACAGAAATAAATCCTGTGTTCCTTCCTTTGCCTGGCACATTATACAGTAATAAAGCTTGTATACCTTCCTTTGCCTGGCATGCTATACAATAATCAAGCCTGCACACCTTTCCTTGCCTGGCACACTATACAGAAATAAAGCCTGCTCACCTTCCTTTGCCTGGTACACTATGCAGAAATACATCCTGTATACATTCCTTCTACTGGCACACTATACAGAAATAAAGCCTGCACACCTTCCTTTGCCTCACACACTATGCAGTAATAAAGTCGGTATACATTCATTTGCCTTGCACACTATACAGTAATAAAGCCTGTATACCTTCCCCTTGCCTAGCACACTATACAGTTATAAATCTTGTATACCTTCCTTTGCCTAACACACTCTACAGAAATAAAGCCTGCATACCTTCCTTTGTCTGACACATTATATAGTAAGAAAGCCTGTATAGCTTCCTTTGCCTGGCACACTATACAGAAATAAAGCCTGTATACCATCCTTTGACTGGCACACTATACAGAAATAAATCCTGCACACCTTCACTTGCCTGGCACACTATAGAGAAATAAATCCTGTATACCTTCCTTTGCCTGGCACACTATACAGTAATAAAGCCCATATATCTTCCTTTGACTGGCACACTATACAAACAAAAGCCTGGACACCTTCCTTTGCCTGGCACACTATGCAGTAATAACACCTGTATACCTTTCTTTGCCTGGCACACTATACAGTAAAAAAGCCTGTATACCTTCCTTTGCCTTGCACACTATACAGAAATAAAGCTTGTATACCTTCCTTTGCCTGGCACACTACACAGAAACAAAGCCTGTATACCTTCCTTTGCCTGGCGCACTCATCAGAAATAAATCCGGTATACCTTCCTTTGCCTGGCACATTAGACAGTAATAAAGCCTGTATCCTTTCCTTTGCCTGACACACAATACAGTAATAAAGACAGCATACCTTCATTTGCCGGGCACACTATACAGAAATAAAGCATGTATACCTTCCTTTGACGGGCACACTGTACAGAAATAAAGCCTGCACACCTTCCTTTGCCTGGTACACTATGCAGTAATAAAGCCTGTATACCTTCTTTTTCCTGGCACACTATACAGAAATAAATCCGGTATACCTTCCTTTGCCTGGCACATTATACAGTAATAAAGCCTGTATCCTTTCCTTTGCCTGACACACTATACAGTAATAAAGCCTGTATACCTTCCTTTCCCTGACACGCTATACAGAAATAAAGCATGTATACCTTCCTTTGACTGGCACTGTACAGAAATAAAGCCTGTATACCTTCCTTGCCTAGCACAATCTACATAATAAAAGTCTGTATACCTTCCTTGCCTGGCACACTATACAAGTAAATTGCTTGTTATCCATCCTTTGCCTGGCACATTATACAGTAGTAAAGCCTGCATAACTTTCTTTGACTGGCACGCTATACAGTAATCAAGCCTGCACACCTTTCTTTGCCTGGCACACTATGCACAAATAAAGCCTGCTCACCTTCCTTTGCCTGGTACACTACACAGAAATACATCCTGTATACCTTCCTACTACTGGCACACTATACAGAAATAAAGCCTTCATACCTTCCTTTGCCTGACACACGTTACAGAAATAAAGGCTGCACACCTTCCTTTGCCTCACAAATCAGGCAGTAATAAAGCCTGTATACCTTCCTTTGCCTTGCACACTACACAGTAATAAAGCCTGTATACCTTCCTTTGCCTAGTAAACTATACAGTTATAAATCTTGTATACCTTCCTTTGCCTAGCACACTCTACAGAAAAAAAGCCTGCATACCTTCTTTTGTCTGGCACATTATACAGTGACAAAGCCTGTATAGCTTCCTTTGCCTGGCACACTATACAGACATAAAGCCTGTATACCTTCCTTAGCCTGGCACACTATACAGTAATAAAGCTCGTATACCTTCGTTTGCCTGGCACATTGTACAGTAATAAAGCCTGTATCCTTACCTTTGCCTGACACACAATACAGTAATAAAGCCTGTATACCTCACTTTGCCTGGCACACTATACAGAAATAAATCATGTATACCTTCCTTTGACTGGCACACTGTACAGAAATAAAGCCTGCACACCTTACTTTGCCTGGCAAACAATGCAGTAGTAAAGCCTGTATACCTTCCTTTGTCTGGAACGCTATTCAGTAATCAACCCTGTATACCTTCCTTTGCCTAGTACACTATACAGAAATAAAGCCTGTATACCTTCCTTTGTCTGGAACACTATACAGTAATCAATCCTGTGTACCTTCCTTTGCCTAATACACCATACAGAAATAAACTCTGTATACCTTCCTTTGCCTGGCACACTATAGAGAAATAAATCCTGTGTTCCTTCCTTTGCCTGGCACATTATTCAGTAATAAAGCTTGTATACCTTCCTTTGCCTGGCACGCTATACAATAATCAAGCCTGCACACCTTTCCTTGCCTGGCACACTATACAGAAATAAAGCCTGCTCACCTTCCTTTGCCTGGTACACTATACAGAAATACATCCTGTACACATTCCTTCTACTGGCACACTATACAGAAATAAAGCCTGTATACCTTCCTTTGCCTGACACACTATACAGAAATAAAGCCTGCATACCTTCCTTTGCCTCACACACTGTGCTGTAATAAAGCCGGTATACATTCATTTGCCTTGCACACTATACAGTAATAAAGCCTGTATACCTTCCCTTGACTAGCACACTATACAGATATAAATCTTGTATACTTTCCTTTGCCTAACACACTCTACGGAAGTAAAGTCTGCATACCTTCCTTTGTCTGGACACACATTATACAGTATCAGTGCCTGTATAGCTTCCCCTTTGCCCGGTACACTACACTGAAATAAAGCCTGTATACCATCCTTTGACCGGCACACTATTCAGAAATAAATCCTGCACACCTCCCTTGCCTGGCACACTCATAGAGAAATAACCCTGTATAATTCTTCCTTTGCCTGGCATACTGTATGTGCACAATAAAAGTTTTCCGATATCTTCCGCTACCTGGCACACTATACAAAAAAAAGCATGGACACCTTCTTTGCCTGGCACACTATGCAGTGATGGCAACACCTGTACCTTTCTTTGCCTGGCGCACTATACAGTAAAAAAGCCTGAATACCTTGCCTGGCACACTATACAGAAATAAAGTTGTTTCACCTCCTTTGCTCAGCAGCAATACTATAGAGAACAAAGCCTGCATTACCTTCCCTTGCCTCAACACACTATGCGGTAATAAAGTCTGTACATTCATTTGCCTTGCACACTATACAGTAATAAAGCCTGTATACCTTCCTTGACTAGCACACTATACAGATATAAATCCACACCTTCCCTTGCCTAACACACTATGCAGAAATAAAGTCTGCATACCCTCCCTTTGTCTGACACATTATACAGTAACAAAGCCTGCATAGCCTCCTTGCCTGGTACAATTACACTGAAATAAAGTCTGTATAACATCCTTGATTCACACTATACAGAAATAAACCTGCAGACCTTCCTGCCTGGCACACTAGGAGAGAAAATAAACTGTATACCTTCCTTTGCCTGGCACACTATACAGTAATAAAGCCCGTGATATCTTCCGTTGACTGGCACACTATACAAAAAAAATGGACACCTTCCTTTGCCTGGCACACTATGCAGCAGTAATAACACCTGCACACCTTTCTTGCCTGCACACCACAGTAAAAAAGCCTGAATACCTTCCTTGCCTGGCACACTATACAGAAATAAAGCTTGTATACCTTCCTTTGCCTCAGTCCGTTCTACTACTTTGGTCACCCAGTCAAATAAATCAATTAGATTTGTCTGACATGACCTTCCTCTGTGAATCCATGCTGCCTTTGGTCCTGTGCCTCACTGGCCTCTTGGTACTTAACAGTTCTTTCCTTCAGAAGTGATTCCATCATTTTCCCTACCACTGAGGTCAAACTGACAGGTCTGTAGTTTCCTGCCTCTGTCTTGCTCCCACTTTTGTGAAGGGGAATCACATCTGCCCTCCTCCAGTCCTCAGGTACCATACCATCCTCCCATGATTTATTAAATAGGGTAGTCAGTGGTGTTACTAGTTCTTCCCTTAGTTCTTTTAGAATTCTGGGGTGAATCCCATCAGGCCCTTTGCTTTATCCACCTTCAGTTTTAAGAGTTCTTTCAGAACCCGTTCTTCCGTGAAAGGACTACTATCAACCCCCCTATCCAGAGTGCTTCTGTTGACTGGATTAGGTATCTCCCCTGCTTTTCCATTGTGAATACTGAGCAGAAGTATTCATTCAGTATCCTGCTTTTTCACCGCTGTTTTGCCCAACCACCTTCCTCTTTATTCAGCTTCATTATCCCTGCCTTAGTCTTTCTTTGCTCCCTAATGTACCTATAAAAGGTTTTATTCCCCTTCTTAACTGAGTTAGCTATCTTTTCCTCAGTTTGGGCCTTTGCTATTCTGACTGCCTTCCCCGCTTCCTTCTGCTTTAACTGGTACAGTTCTCTGTCCTGCTCCTTCTGTGTTTCCTTATACTTCCTGAATGCTGTCTTTTTCTCCCTCACCTTCCCCGCCACTTCTATTGAGAACCATAGTGTTTTTTTCTTTCATTTTGATTTGTTTATTTGCTTCACACAAAGGCCTCTGTGATGGCGGTTTTGATGTTTCCCCATTGTTGCTCCACCGCACCTTCTTACTTGTTTGCTAGTGCGCTTCTGAGGCACTCTCCCATTTTGACAAAATCAGCCCTTCTGAAGTCCAGTACCTTCACTTTGTATGGCTTGACTCTACAGCCAAGTTTATTGGGAACCACACTGTTTGGTGGTCGCTTGTTCCCAGATGGCTACCCACTTCAAGATCTGAGATCCTCTCTCTGTCCCCATTTGAGAGTACCAGGTCTAAGACTGCTTCCGAGTGGGTTCCAAAACTAGCTGCCTGAGGCATGCCCCCTGTAGGGCATCAAGAATGGCCCTGCTCTTGGATGTGGCTGCAGCAAAGGTGCTACAGTTAACATCTGGCATATTCAGGTCCCCATCAGCAATATCTCCCTTTTCTCTGCCATCCCAAGGATGCCTTCTATCATTTTCTTGTCCATTTCCTCCCCCTGAGACGGGGGTCTGTATATGACCCCTGTGCAGATTGTGGTGCCATTTCCAGTCTCCAGCTCTCACACACTTTAAAAATACCCCTGTAACCAATCCCCAAAACACAACTAAACCCAAAATACTATCAAAATAAACTATTATCTATTTAAGTTGTAGCACTGTATCAAGAACCGCAGCAACACAGTTAAGCTAGTAAGAATGTAAACAGTATTTATCAGTCAGTTACTGTCCTATATGATAGCACTGTCCAGTGTATTCACAGTGTTCAGTATTTTCCAGCTGTCCAAAAAGCTTGCCACAGCTTCCTCAGGATTTGCAGTGAAAGGGGAGCTCTTGACCGCCTCCTTCACCAAAACAGTTAACCATATAATGCAGCACTTTCACTGCCACATCTCCCATAAACTAAAGCATCAAATGAAGTCCGATAGAGGCCCTCTCACTGCCTCCTTAAATAATCAAGAGATTATATAGTGCCAGCTTAGGTCTTGATATACTTGCAGCACATAAGGTTCCATGTCCATTCCTCTGCTAAGAAGACCAGGAGATCTTCACTGGTAGAAGTTTTTAAGGTTCTTCCAGAGCCATGACCAAAACCCCGAGAAAATCAGATCCAGACTGATAGAAATGTTCTAAAGAGCATCGGCTCCAGGCCGACCCGAGAGCAGGTGCCCAAACCCAGTCAGTCCCCCCACCTAGGCCTCCAGAGTACACCCAACCTTGCCAGGCAATCCTCGGAAACCACAGGACGAACCTGGAAGTAGTCGACCCTCAGTCGGCACCACCTGGTCACCCCAGGGGAAATAGCCGATCCGAGACCCACCTCAGCCAAGTCGCCTGCTCACTCAAGTCCTACCGAACGCAAACAAATCCTCCTCTGTAGGTCACTTGTCGGCTCCCTGCAGCAAGAAGCACAGCCTTTCGACTCTCGGTTTGGCCACCATAGACCACAGTGTGAGTTCTGCATTGGCCACTTCACAGTTGCATCTCCACACTCCAGTGTACTCACAAGACTGCAACCAGTGCCGTCAGAGTTTGAGTCCACAGGGCAGTCCTCTCTAATGGTCCACTGCTGCTCCGGGCCTCAGTAGCAGTAACACGAGACGGGGACTACGATCCCCTCAAATGCTTCAATCTGCTGGTAAATCCTGAATGTAATTCTCAAAGGCATTGTCTGTAATTTGCAGTTTACAGACAACCACCCAATGTAAAAATCCCAATGTTGACGTCCAACATTAAGCAGATGGTGCTAAAACACCGTAACTAGGAAAGCGGGTGTACTTGCGATAGTCGATCAAACTGGGCTACAACAATAAAACGAACACGATAAATCAATTAAATAAAATACACACGGTAGTTAAATATATGTTAAAATAAAATTCCTAAGCTGCTGCACTTGAAAGCTGAAAGTCAGTCAATCAGTCAGTTTCTGCTATTTCAGGATCCTTGCATTTATGGACTTAATGTAACAGCAGCCGAACAATAGGGGAGTGTGTACTGTATTTAGTTGCAATTACTTCTGCTCAAAGAATATCAGAGCTTCAGGCCCTCTGGTGCGAGGAGTCTTATTTGAATTTTTTTTAATCAAGCTTTTGGACCCCTGTCTCCATCTCCCCACCTACTTGGCGATGGGGGTACATGGTAGAGCTGGCAGGTGGCTCTGGACCCCTCCCCGGAGGGGCTCTGTCTTGGGACCCCACGCCTCCACACCTGACCTCCCGCAATCCTCCCCCACGGCTTGCGCCCCCGCATGGCAGGCTGAGGTGAAGGGCATCGGACTTTCCTCCCTCGGACACTGACATCTAGACTCTGGAGAGCTGGCGCAGTGCTGCAGGGCCATCATGGAGACTGTCAGCTCCATTTTCTTTACACATTTTTCTCCTCACCCCTTGTTGCATTTGCTCACACGCGTATGGAGGCACATGCATGCAGCGACCCGTGGCACCCTTCCGACTGCACTGCCTCTGGGCCTCCACCCGGGGGCAGCCTTACAGCGGGCGTGGCTGGGTCCCCTCCCAGGAGAGAAGAGCTGCCTTACAGCTGCTCAGTCCATCTCTCGGCCTCTCTCCCCTGAAGACCCCTGATGACCCGGACTTGTTCCCAAACACAGGTCGCCGCATGACGTGAGGTGTGGTGTCCAGGGTGTCTCTTGCTCATAACCCTAAACCTCTCCCTTAGGTGGTTTCAGAGTTTACACTCGATCAGTCTATCCACCTTCCTATTCATTTTCCTGAGCATGCCAATCTAGGAGAAGCACTGTTCCATATGTTACATGTGCGCAGAACTTTGAAGTGCTACCTGCTTAGGACCAAGGAGTTTAGAATGTCAAAGCTGGGTGTTTCAGTTTCTAAGCAGTGTTTATCCAAGTGGTTGGCAAATTGCATTGTGTTCTAGGAGCGTGAATATGTTTTTCATCCACACTCTTTGGCATGTCCCCTTCCTCTTTAAATCTCACCGGAAGTCTTCAAGCTGTCTCCTGCCACCCACCCAGGTGGTATATACCTCGGCTCTGCCCCATGACGCCAGATCTTCCTTTCCGCTGGAAGATTCAGGTTGCCTCCATCGTGCTCACGCATTTTGTAAGCCCTGGCTTTCAAACAGTCAGTTTTACAGAAAATTCATATTGTTCAAGTTAGCGATCGCAAGTTTGCAGCTTCGATCATGGAAGATAAATCTTCCCTCGGATTTCATTGGTGCCCTTGCGGCCAGAAGATGTTGCGCACCGATCCCTACACTGCGTGTGTCTATTGCCTCAGTGTTGACCATGACACCTCAAAATGCAGTCTATGTCTGGCCTTTCATCTTAACATCCTCAATGACCATCTTGCACGCCTGAATCTGGGGAGGCCGGAGAAGAGGAACCCTCCAGTGAAATCCAAGGAGGCTCAGTGGGCGATTTCCATGGCTGCGGGATCCACCGAGCAGTTGGAACTCATGCAAGCATTCGAGGAGGAAGCGGCTCGTGCTGCAGAGTCCTCTCAGGACTTCTTTGTTCCACACAACCTGGGCTCCACCTTCTCGGGTTCCTTCTGGGAGTTGTGCCAGTCTTTCCCGACCAAGGGAGAGGCGCCTGTGGGCTCGCACTCCTCTCGATCCTGTAAGCGGGAGAAGGACCCAGGGGTGTCTTCATCTCAACGGAGACATTCTTGGGAGTGGAAGAGATCTCGGTCCCAGTAACATGCTGTCTCGACCTCGGTCAAGATCTCCTCTTTGGTCGCATGCTTCTCGGCTTTGCCGTCTGGTCAGTCGACTGAATTATCCATCAACGAAATGGAAATCGTGATCGATCCTATCGACCCGATATCGCCGACTCCGGTTGATGATTCCCTCGATCGAACACCTACTCTGGTCTTTCCAGATGATGAGACCCAGCCTGCTGGGCCTCCAATTGAAGATGTGGTCTCTGATCCTGGGAAATCACTGGTACTGCCGGTGTCTCCCGAGCGACCCATTCGGCCCTCCCGATCTCGATCGAGGTCTTGGACCCCCTCGTCCAACAGGCCGAGGAAGAGCTATAAGTGCTGTAAAAAGTGGCGATGTCATCAGGCTCTGGCGGAAAGTCCATCGGCACTATGAGGACCTCATGTGACAGCAGCTGATTTTGACCGGGCACAAGCTGACCCTGGCTCCCACTCCAGCCATTACTTGGCTTTCACTGCCTAGGCCGAAACTGACTCCTTCGGAACCGATTAAGTCGGTTCCTCAGACCATGGAGCCAGCAAAAGCACCTCTTCAGCCCAAACCGGTCTGTCCACCAATCGTGGTGGAACCACCGCCCAAACAGCCTGTGGGAGGAGATCCTTCCAAGGGAGACAGACCAGACACCGGGCTTCCCCGGCGATTGTTGATCATGGTCACCCCAGACTGCCCTCATGGTTGAAAGTGACCTGGGTGGTAGACCTTTATATCCGGACTCCTCAGATTTGGATGTCAGCGGCTTGCATTCACATCCAGGAGATGATGAATCGTCTGTTGGCTTAGAGATGGAGGAAGGTCCCTTGTCTTTTCAAGGGATCCTTCGCCTCATCTCTGAATTTACAGGGATGCCCCTGGAGCCTATCCAGAAAAAGGTGGAATACCCCATCATGGATTTCCTGAAGAGAGGGGATACCCCGATGGAGGCCTTTCCCATGGCTGAGGCTATCGTTGGCCCGGCCCTAGAACTTTGACAGCATCCTGCCTCTTGTCCGGCTCCGTCTGCCCGCATGGCCCGCTAGTACGTGGTGCCCATGGGGTACTTGATGGGGTTCACAGAGCATCTTTTGGCCCAGAGCCTGGTGACCACCTCTGTGTACAGGCGTACTGGCAGTTCTGCTGACACTGACTGACCTCCTGATAAAGAGTCCAAGCTTTTGGACCATTCAGCTAAGAAGGTCTATGCAGCTTCCTCCTTGGGCCTTCGTCAGGCAAGTTCATCCGTCATCATGGCACACTTCTCTCATGCCCTGCTTAGGTCATTAGATGAAGTCCTCCCACATCTCCACATGGACATGCAGACCACGATCAAGCAGGTCCAGGATCAGGGCTGAGCTGTTGCCAAACAGCAGCTTCAGATGGCCCTGGACATTGGGGATTCCAGAACCCGCTCGATGGCTGCCGCAGTTGCCTCTCGTCGCAGGGCTTGGCTGTGGCTCTCCTCCTTTCCAGCGGATACCCAGCATAAACTAGCTGATGTGCCCTTCCTTGGGACTGACTTGTTCAGCCCAGGAGTGGCCGGTCACCTTCAGCGCATTGAGCAGTCCAGTGTCACCTTGGACGCAACTTCTGCCAAGGGTTCTTCGGGCAAGAACCAGCAGAAGAAAAAGAAGAAGCCTTTTCGGCATTTTTTCCCCTGCGGCTCAGCAGTCCTCCTTTCGTGGTGGACAGCAGCACCAGCATCAGCAGCAAGCTTAAGCTTGGCACCCTCGGCCCAAGCCCGGACCTCAACAGGCCCATAAAGGAGGCCGAGGTTCAGGTCCTGGAGCCTCCTCCAAGCCTGTTCAGTGACAGGGCAGGGGCTGTCAACCCATCTCCCATCACTTCAGCTCTGGGCCCTCCCATAGGGGGCCAGGTCCATCACTTCCTTTTCACCTGGTCCATTGTCACTTTGAACAGGTGGGTTCTCAAAGTGGTTGGTTAGGACTGCCTCTGGAATTCGAGCAGCACCCGCCGAGCCAAGCTCGTGCCCCACGGGAGGAAAGAATATCTGCTCAGACCCAGTTGGCTCTCAGAGTTGACATTACTCAGCTCCTCTTCAAGGAGGCAGTAGCTCCAGTGGCGGATCCTCCAGCAGACCCAGGCTTTGTCTCCAGGTACTTCCTGGTGCCCAAGCGGACAGGGGTGCTGGCACCTCATTCTAGATCTGCACGACCTGAAT
Source organism: Neoceratodus forsteri (assembly GCA_016271365.2). NCBI lineage: Eukaryota > Metazoa > Chordata > Ceratodontiformes > Ceratodontidae > Neoceratodus > Neoceratodus forsteri. The sequence goes on along the minus strand of JADMNL010000027.1, from coordinate 72,184,966 downwards.
CAATCTCTCAGGTCTCACACCTTTCGGATGGTCACTCAGTCCCAGATCATACCATTCTTGGAGTGAAACATGTGGTTCTTGTTCACTGGATCTGCAGGCCGCGTTCTTTCATTTCCCAATCTGTCCGTCCCATCAGCAGTTCCTCCACTTCAGGGTCGAAGGGACCCTGTACGAGTTCCAAGCCATGTCTTCGGCCTATCTTGAGCCCCATGGGTCTTCACCAAATGCATTGCAGTGGTGGTGGCCCATCTCAGGTGTCAGGGGTTCAGTATTTATCCTTACTCGCTGATTGGCTCCTAGCAGATCCACCCAACAGGAGGTGGAGAGGTCCAGGAACCTGGCCCTCCAGACCTGCTTCCAGCTCAGCCTCCTTATCAACGAGGCCAAGTCGGAACTCGTACCATCTCAGGTGATGGGCTTCATCGGGACAGAGCTCGACTCTTGTCAAGCCAGAGCTCAGCTCCCAGTGGACAGGGCGGAGGTTCTTTCCTCTTTTGCCCAATCATTTCTGGTTGGGCAATTGCACCCAGCCTGGGATGTTCTGCACCTTCTGGGTTACATGGCGGCATGCACCTCAGTGGTCTGTTGGGCCCTGTTTCACATGCATCCCCTCCAGTGTGAGCTGGCCTCCCAGTGGACTCAGCACCATGGTCATTTCGACCAGCTGGTCACTGTAGTCCAGAAGATGTGGGATGCTCTCCAATGGTGGACCTCCCCAGACCGGTTGAAGGAAGGGATCCCATTTGTCCACCCCGAGCCAATGGTCGTCCTCATGACCGATGCCTCTCTCATAGGCTGGGGAGCCCACATGGGGGACGAAAGGGCCCACGGGCTCTGGACCCCTGAGGAGTCCCGATGCCACATCAACCTGTTGGAGCTCAGAGCGGTCAGACTGGCACTGTCAGCGTTTGCTCTTCAGTTCCGGGGTCAAGTGGTTCAATTCCAGACGGACAATACCACGACCATGTACTACCTTAACAAACAGGGCGTCACGCACTCCCGTTTGTGGAGGCGTTCCGCATCTGGACCCTCTTGAGCCAGTTGGAGGCGGATCTCATAGCCATCCATGTGGCAGGAGCCTGAAACCACCTGGCAGATGCTCTCAGCCACTTAGGCCAGACATCCCACAAGTGGTCTCTTCATCCAGAGGTAGCTTACAGCCTGTTCTCCCGTTGGGGCAAACCGATGGTGGTCCTGTTTGCCTCAGGAGAACACCAAGCTGAGGCTGTTTCATGCTCACCCCCATCAGCAGGGCTCGCTGCAGGGGATGCCTTCTTGAGGCCATGGACTCCAGACCTCCTCTACACCTTCCCTCCATTTCCCTTGATCCACAAGGTGCTTCTCAAGATGAGGAGGGACAAGGCGAAGGTGATCCTGGTAGCCCCAGATTAGCCGCATCAGTTCTGGTATCCAGATCTCCTCAGCCTCAGCTGCAGGCCCCCGGAGTGGCTTTGCACACACCCGGACCTGATATCACTCAATCAGGGGAAGGTATTCCATCCGGACCTTCAATCCCTGCACCTCACAGCCTGGTACCTGAGCGGCTAGAGTTCCAGGCTTTGGGTCTTTCTGAAGATGTCTACACCGTGGTGGAGGCATCCAGGAAGGAACTGACCAGGAAATGTTATGCCTTCAAATGGAAAAGATTTTCCATTTGGTATCAGGGCAAGGGCCTGGACCCTCTGTCCTGTCTAGTGGCTAACATTCTCGACTACCTTTGGTCTCTCTTCAGAGGAGGTCTGCGGTCATCGACCCTTAGGGTGCACCTGGCAGCCATCTCTGCTTACCGAGCGTGGGCCAGTCAGGCGATGTTGGTGCAGGAGACAGTGGTCGGGTGCTTTTTCAAAGGCCTGGATCAAATATCCCTTCCAGTACGTGAACCTCCACCTCCATGGGATCTACTGCTGGTACTGGCAAAGCTGATGGGCAAGCCATTTGAACCAATGCACAAGTGTGAGTTGTCACACTTGTCATGGAAGACGGCCTTCCTGGTGGCTATCATGTCTGCCAGAAGGACAGAGGAGTCAGGTACTTTCGTGGACTCCCTTATCTGGTCTTTCACAGAAACATAGAAACATAGACTTTGACGGCAGATAAGGACCGCTTGGCCCATCTAGTCTGCCCATTTCCCTACCTACAGGATAGGCCGCAGATCCTAGTTAACCAACAGCCTATTTCTTCCTACCCCCCCACAAGAATTGCCTTATGTCTGTCCCATGCATTCTTGAATTCTCCCACAGTTTTAGACAAGGTTGACACAGGGGCAAGGTTGTCTTACGCCCCCACCCCAAAGTCTTTCCAAAGGTGGTGTCAGAGTTTTACCTTAACCAGGTGTTGACTCTGCCGGTATAGTACACTAATTACACCTCAGAGGCTGAGTACAGGCTCTATACTTTGGACCTGAGACGTGCTCTCTCTTACTATAAGGAGAGGACAGCGGAAATTCGGGGTGAGGTTCGCCAGCTGTTTGTCACCCACGCTGTAGCCGCTTCTGGTGGACCTACAGCAAAGCAGATTATTGCAAGATGGATTACATCATGCATAGGTCTGTGTTATGAGTTGACGGGCAAGGAGCCTCCCAGAGGAATAAGAGCTCATTCTACCCGCCATTCCGCTGCATCAGTGGCCATTTCCAGGGACATCCCTATTCAGGAAATCTGTCGGGCTGCTACCTGGAAGTCAGCAAACACCTTCATCACCCACTACCACATTGACCTTGAGTCACGTCGGGATGCTGGTTTTGGGGCCTCAGTTCTCCAATTTCTGTTCCCTAAGTAGGGGGTGTGCACCTTGCCTCCTTGCTCCTGGAGAACTGCTAGGAGTCTGTCAAAGAGTGTGGAAGAACAACATATCCACCCTCCTAGAAAAACAGGTTCTAGGGACATGGATATGTTGTTCAAGCCACGCTTCATGGCAGGTTCCTTGCCACTTTAAATCTTGCCGGAAGGTCTTCAAGCTGGCTCCTCCTACCCACCTGGGTGGTAAAACTCTCGGCTCTGCCCCATGACCCCAGGTCTTCCTTACCGCTTGGAAGCTCAGGTTCCCTCCTTAGCGCTCAGCATTTTAGGCCTGGATCCAAACTCGTCGGGTTAAACCAAAACTTATCCTTAAATTTTCTAGACTTCGGTCTGTTTCTTCCTTCACGGCCACGATGGATAAGTCGACTCGGATTTTGGCGGTGCCCATGCGGGCAGAAATGTTCGGACGATCCGCACTCCACGGCGCCTATTACCTTGGACTCGATCACGATCAGCAGGCCTGCGACTGTGCAAGTCCTTCTCGGTTAACGTCTGAAGACCATGCTGCCAGACTCCAACTTGGGCGCCCCGAGAGACATGCTCCCCCGGTGAAATCAAAGGAGGCCCATTGGGCGGTGTCCGCGGTGGTGGGCTTGGCTGAGCAACTTGAGCAGATGATCGCCCTCAAGGAGGAGGCGGCCCAGGCTGCATCTTCGTCTTCCTCTGCCACGGCATTTATCCCGCTCTCCTTGGGCTCCTCCTACACAGCTTCTTTTAAGGAGCTTTGTCAATTCCTCTCTACAAAAGGTGAGGTTCCATTGGGACATTCCTCTTGGTCCAAGAAGAAGGACTCAAAGGGTAAGTCCAAACGTCGGCATTCGTGGGAGCGGGAGAGGTCCCCTTTCCCGGACAGTCGATACTCGACTTCGGTCGAGGTTGCGGTGGACGAGAGCCCATCCCTGTTCATGATATTACTTCAGCTCATCTCAAAATCTACTGGGATGACACTCGAACCCATGTCAAGGTGGGCCAAGTACCCCCTCACAGAGATACTGGACCGAGGGAATTCTCCTACGGAAGCCTTTCCTGTGGCAGAAGCCATTGTTGGCCCGGCCCTGGAGTTATGGCAGCGGCCGGCTTCTTGTCCAGCTCCCTCAGCCAGGATGGCCAGGAAGTATGCCGTTACCACCGGCTCACTCTCCGGATTCTCGGAGCACCCCTCTGTGGAGGGGTTGGTGACTGACAGTGTTTTCCGGCACTCCGGAAACGCTCGAGACGTGGACAAGCCACCGGATAAAGAGTCCAAGAAACTGGACTACTCCGAGCGTAAAATTTAATGCTGCGTCCTCGTTAGGCCTTCATCAGGCCAGTTCGGCCGTACTGATGGCACACTTTTTCCATGCCCTTTTGGGCTCCCTGGATGAGGTGATTCCTCATCTCCCAGCTGACCTCCAGACTACGGTCAAGCAGGTGTGGGATCAGGGAAGGGCGGTGGCAAAGCAACAGCTCCAAACTGCTCTCGACATTGGAGACTCTTGTGCCCCATCAGTAGCGGCCGCAGTGGCCATGCGCCGCAGAGTTTGGCTGCAGATCTCCACCTTCACGGCGGATACCCAGCACAAGCTGGCAGACGTTCCCTTCCTGGGTGCCGACTTGTTCGGGCCAGGGGTGGAAGGCCATCTCCAGAGGATTGAGAAGTTCAATGCCACCTTGGACTCGGTCACGTCTGCCCAGAAGGACAAAGGCTGCCAGCAGCAGTGTAAGCCCTTTCGGCCTTCTGCCCCTGCGGCACGTCCAGCCCAGCAACACCAGTATCAGGGCCAGCAGGTATGCACTTGGCACCCCAAAGCCAAGCCTGCAGCTTCCCCCAGCAGGAAGCCAGGAGGAAAAGGCCCAGGAGATTCCTTGGCCGGTCCTTCCTCCAAGCCTGCCCAGTGACAGGTTGAGGGGTGTCGCCCCCAGCCTCGTCACTCCCCCCCGGGTTCCCCCCGTGGGGGGACAGCTCCACCACTTCCTTTCTGCCTGGTCCGCTATCACCGTGGACCGCTGGGTGTTAGAATTGGTAGGGAAAGGTCTACCTCTGGAATTCGAGCAGACCCCACCCTATCGGGCTGTCGCCCCACGGGCGGCTATGGGGTCCGCAGCCTCTCTGTCAGCCCGTCGAGCCGACATTGCTCTGCTCCTCCAGAAGGAGGTGATCAGGGAGGTAGTGGATCCTTCACCAGACCCAGGGTTTGTGTCCAGGTATTTCCTGGTCCCAAAACGGACGGGGGGCTGGTGCCCCATTCTAGACCTACACGACCTAAACAAGTTCCTAAGGTCTCGAACCTTCAGGATGGTCACTCTGGCACAGATCATTCCATCCATGGAACAAGGTGTGTGGTTCTGTTCTCTGGACCTCCAGGACGTGTTCTTTCACGACCCAATCCGTCCATCCCACCAGCGATTCCTTTGCTTCAGAGCGGAGGGGTCTCTTTACAAGTTCCGGGCCATGCCCTTCGGCCTTTCTCCAGCTCCCAGGGTCTTCACCAAATGCATGGCAGTGGTGACAGCACTCCTGTGGCGCCAAAGGGTCCGGGTGTACCCTTACCTGGATGACTGTCTGATTGCAGCCCCCTCCAGGCTGGAGGTGGAGCGGTCCAGGGATCTGACCCTCCAGGTCTGCTCTCAGATTGGCCTCCTCATCAACAAGACCAAATCGGAACTCGTGCCAACACAGGTGATTCAATTCATCGGGGCAGAGCTTGACTCTCTTCGAGCCAGAGCATAGCTCCTGGCGGACACGGCTGAGGTTCTCTCCTCCTTTGCCCAATCATTTCTGGTTGGGCAATTGTGCCATGCCTGGGACTTCCTGTGCCTCCTGGCAGCCTGCACCAGCGTAGTCCATTGGGCCCGCTGGCACATGGGTCCCCTTCAATGGGGGCTGGCCCACCAATGGTCACAGCGCTCCGGTCCTCTGGACCAGCCAGTGGCGATGACCCAGGAGATGTGGAACGCTCTCCAGTGGTGGATCGTTCCAGCTCATCTGCAGGAGGGCATCCCGTTTGTCCACCCCGAGCTGACGGTCATTCTAACGACCGATGCCTCTGATGGGTTGGGGTGCCCATCTGGGGGAGCACAGAGCGCATGGCCCCTGGTCCCCTCAGGAGTCTCGATACCACATCAACCTGCTGGAGCTTCGAGTGGTCTGACTAGCTCTCACCACCTTCGCTCCGTTGGTACGGGGTCAAGTGGTCCAGGTCCAGACGGACAATACCACCCACCATGTACTACAAAACCGCCAGGGCGGGACGTACTCCTTGTCTCTTTGCAAGGAGCTCTCTGCACTTGGTCCCTCATGAGCAGACTGGAGGCGGATCTCCTAGCCATCCATGTGGCGGAGCCTCCAACACTCTGGCGATGCCCTAAGCCGGATAGGTGCTGCATCTCACAAGTTGTCTCTTCTGCTGGAGGTAGTACGATCTGTTCTCCCACTGGGGCAGACCTGAGGTGGACCTGTTTGCCTCCAGGAAGAAAGCGAAGCTTAGGCTGTTTCATGCCCGCCCCCCTCAGCAGGGCTCGCTGCAGGGGGATGCCTTCTCGAGGCCGTGGACCCCGGGCCTCTTCTACGCCTTTCCTCCATTTCCCTTGATCCACAAGGTGCTTCTCAAGGCGAGGAGAGACAAGGTGCAGGTGATTCTGGTAGCCCCAGACTGGCCCCACCAGTTCTGGTATCCAGAACTCCTCAGCCTCAGCTCCAAGCTCCCGAGGCGGCTTCCAGCTCACCCGGACCTGATCTCAGTCAACCAGGGGAAGGTACTCCACCCGGACCTTCAGTCCCTGCACCTGACGGCCTGGTTCCTGAGTGGCTAGAGTTCCAGGCCTTGGGTCTTTCCAACGAGATCCTCAACGTTGTTGAGGCATCCCGTAACGAGTCGACCAGAAAATGCTATGCCTACAAATGGAAGAGATTCTCCATTTTGTGTCAGTATAAGGGGTTGGACCCTTCCTCCTGCTCCTTGGTCAGCATTCTGGACTACCTTTGGTCCCTTTCTCAGCAAGGGCTTCGGTCGACGACTCTTAAGGTGCACCTGGCAGCCATCTCTGCTTACCGGGCGCGGGCTGGAAAGCAGTCGGTGGTGCAGGAGAAGGTGGTCGGGCGCTTTTTCAAAGGCCTTGATCACATATCCCTTCCAGTGCGAGAACCTCCACCTCTGTGGGCTCTACTGCTGGTATTGGCTAAGCTCATGGGCAAGCCATTCGAACCGATGCACAGGTGTGACATCTCTCACCTGTCGTGGAAGACCACCTTCTTGGTGGCTATCACGTCAGCCAGAAGGATGGGAGAACTCCAGGTGCTTTCCATCGAGTCTCCTTATCTGGTCTTCCACAGGGACAAGGTTGTCCTGCGCCACCACCCAAAATTCCTTCCGAAGGTGGTATCGGAGTTTCACCTTAACCAGGTGTTGACTCTGCCGGTGTTCTACCCCAGTCACACCTCGGAGGCCGAATATAGGATCCATACTGGACCCTAGAAGAGCTGTCTTATTACAAGGAGCGGACAGCTGAAGTTCGGGGAGAGGTTCGCCAACTGTTTGTCACCTACGCTGAAGCTGCACCTGGCAGACCTGCAGCCAAGCAGACGATCGGCAGGTGGGTCACCTCCTGCATAGATCTCTGCTATAGGTTGGCAGGCATGGAGCCTCCCAGAGGGATAAGAGCTCATTCTACCCACCATACTGCTGCTTCGGTGGCTGCTTCCAGGGACGTCCCTATCCAGGAAATCTGCAGCGCTGCTACCTGGAAGTCAGCACACACCTTCATTACCCATTACCACATCGACCTTGAGTCACACTGGGATGCTGGTTTTGGGACCTCGGTTCTCCAGTTCTTGTTTCCTAAATAGGGGGTGTGCGCCTTGCCTCCCTCCTCCCGGAGAACTGCTAGGAGTGTGCCATGAAGTGTGGATTGAACAACATATCCACATCCCTTGAAATACAGGTTACTCACCTGTAACAGGAGTTCTAGGAATGGTATATGTTGTTCATCCACACAACCCACCCGACCTCCCCGGCTTCGACAGACAACCTGGCTTCCAGCGGGCTAGATCTGGCGTCATGAGGCGGAGCCGAGAGTTTTACCACCCGGGTGGGTGGGAGGAGCCAGCTTGAAGACCTTCCGGCAAGATTTAAAGCGGTAAGGAACCTGCCATGAAGTGTGGATGAACAACATATACCATTCCTAGAACTCCTGTTACAGGTGAGTAACCTGTATTTATTCACCTGTAATAGTAGTTGTAGGAGTGGTATAAGTTGTTCATCCATACAGACCCACCTGACCTCCCCGACTGCGGACACACACAACCTGGCTTCCAGCAGGCTAAGATCTGGCATCATGGGATGGAGCTGAGGTATATACCACCCGGGTGGGTGGAAGGAGCCAGCTTGAAGACTTCTGGTGAGATTTAAAGCAGAAGGGGACATACCAAAGAGTGTGGATGAACAACATATACCACTCCTAGAACTACTGTTACAGGTGAGTAACCTGTTTTTCTGTTACACTAAGTACAGTGAAGAATTGCTTGGTGCTGTCAAAGCTCATTCCACCAGAGGAATGGCTACCTCTGTGGCTTGTTTAGAGGTCTCAGCCACTGACATTTGTGCAGCTGCCACCTGAGTACAGTCCATACTGTCACCAAGCACTACAGTCTGGACATTGCCTCTAGAGCCCATGCAGGTTTTGGCAGGGCTGTGTTACAGGGACTCCTGTCTTAAAGTTATGGAGAGCCCTCCTCCCAGACTGTCTTTTTTGCACTTGTAACTTCTTAGCACTTGTTCCTACTGTGTTACCTGATGACTGAGATACCCCCGAAGTAGATAGAGCAGTTATATAAGAACTTAGCATAACAGTAGGTCTTCTAGGGGATCTCAGTCATCAGGTATGCTTTCCCTCCCACCATCCCCCTTCTTGGGGCTCCTGTCTAGGAACTGGCTGTCTGGTGTATCCAGCCTTTCATTTAGGTGTGGGCACCTTTCTCTCCCCTCAGTCCCACATGGCAACAGCCTAGCTCCCTCAGTTTCCGGGGAATGAACTGAGGAGGGAGTGGGGCTGCTTACACCTTAGTAGGGTTGATGACGTCAACAGACATTGACAGCATGGGTGGCCCCAATTGTACTGCTGAAAATCTTCTGTGTGGATTCCCCTTCACTGACAGCAAAGGTTCCTACAGTGTTACCTGATGACTGAGATCCCCTCGAAGATCTACTGTTACGGTAAGTTCTTACGTAACTGCTCTTTATTACACATACCATACAAAGGACTGCAGAAAGTCCTCTCAGTTGTTTGTTTCTTTTGCCCTTGGGGAAAGAAGGCATTCCTGTTTCTAAACAGTGTTTGTCCAAGTGGTTGGCCAGCTGTATTACTTATTGCTACAGGAAGTACAGTAAGGAGCTTCCTGGCATTGTTTGTTGCCATTCCACCAGAGGCATAGCCACTTCTGTTGCCTGTTTCAGGAATGTGTCAGCTGCAGAGATCTGTGCTGCTGTTACTTGGAGTACTGTCCACAGCTTTCAAAGCACTACAGTCTTGACATTGCCTCTAGGCATAGGGCCAACTTTGGCCTAACTGTCCTCAGGGCCTACATTCATAGACTCAAGGTTTCCTCTACCCTCACTGTGCTGTCTACTGATGGAACTGCTTGGGACTCATTCCATACGTGTGGCCTGTTGCAAGAGATAACCCTGAAGTCAAAGAAACATACAAATTGTCGGCAGATAAGGACCGCCAGGCCCATCTAATCTGCCTGATTTTCCTACCTTAGTTGGCAGCCAGTTTTCCTATGTGGTCATCGGCTTTAGCCTCTCCTACCCACCTCTAGGGTTCCCTTATGTCTATCCCATGCATGTTTAAATCCCCCCACTGTGGATGCTCCCACAACCTCCTGGGTAGGTCATTCCATGCATCCACCACCCTTTTCATGAAAAATAATTTCCTTACATCTCCCCTTATCCTGCCCCTATCCTATCTCATATCATACCCCCTTGTTCTTGTCCCCCTCCTAAATTTAAAGATGTCTCCCTTGCACCTTATTTATGCCCTTATGATACTTCAAAGTTTCTATCACATCATCCGTTCCTTCCTTTCTTCCAGTGTGTACATACTGAGGTCCTTCAGTCTCTCCCATATGTCTTGTGGTGTAAGCCCTTCACTGTCTTATGCTACATCTCTGAACCACTTTCACGCTCTCTATGTCCTTTCGAAGATGCAGTCTCCTGAACTGTACACAGTATTCAGATGAGGCCTCACCAGTGTTTTGTATAATGGTCACTCACTTCCTTCTTCTACTAGTCATACCCCTTCCTATGTACCCCAGCATGCCACTGGACTTCCCTACAGCCTTCTGCTCTGCTTGGTTACCTTTAGGTCATCTGAGATAATAATCCACAAATCCTTTCTTCTCCGGTGACCGTCAGTAACTCCCTCCATCCTGTAGCTCTCCTCAGGGTTTCTTTGGCCCAGGTGCATGATCTGACATTTCTTTGCATTAAACCTTAGTTGCCAATCCTCTGACCATTTTCCAGATTCTCGGGGTCCCCTCATTCTCTTCACCCCATCAGTGTCTGCCCTGTTGCAGATCTTGGTGTCACCTGCAAACAGGCAAACCTTCCCTTCCAGCTCCTCTGCAGTATCGCTAAAGAAGATATTAACAAGCATTTGTCAGTGCCGAATGTTGTCACATTGGCATTGTAGTACAGGAGTTAGAGAAGCATAATAGGAATGGCAGTGAAGTATTGAACTGACGCCAACCCCACCCCCACCCTGCAGAGACTGACAGGTGTTGAGGTGTGCCTTTGGGGTGTCAGCTATAACGCTCATGCCATTTTACCTCACCCTACCCTGTAGACACTGACAAGTGTCGTGGTGTGCTTTGGGGTCTTTGGGCCTTATACTTGCCCCATTCTATAAGGAAATATGCTGAGATGGGTGCAATATAGGAGAATGGGCCTCACCCTACCCTATAGACACTGACAAGTGTCGTGGTGTGTTTTGGGGTCTTTGGGCCTTATATTTATCCCATTTCATAAGGAAATATGCTGAGACAGGTGTAATATAGGAGAATGGGGTGAACTTTAGGGCCGAACACTCCAAGGCACACCTCAATGCCTGTCACTGGCTGCAGGGTGGGGGTGGGGGTGGAATGGCGTGAGCATTACAGCCAGTGATCCCAAGTCACACCCCTGAGGCTTGGCAGTCTCTACAGGGTGGGGTGTTGCAGTTGGAAACCCTAACATGAATGCGTTTGTTGGTATTTCTCCAGATTTTCAACATAGGCTTTTTTGACCCCACCTCATGAAGAGTGGCACAATCAGTTTGTTAGCTGAAAGGTGGTTTTGCACAGCGGCTATGCCATTTGGTGACACAGGGACAAAAACACATTTTGGGCAGGATGTGAAAAATGACCACTGTATTGTTCATGAGGAGGTGTAAAAAAATGGCAATGTTGAAAGTCTGGAGTGAAAATATGAAAAATTGGTGAAGTCATGAGCATGCATAGAAACTGCGCAACACACGTCCGTAACCCAATTATTTTTGGGATTTTTTAGCCACATTTTCAACATAGGCATTTTGGGACCTCCCCTCATGCACAGTGGCACTGCGATTTTGTTAATCTGTCCCAAAAGTTGATTTCCCACAGCGACCACGCCATTGTGCGCCACAGGTGCGGAAACACAATTTGGGCAGGCTGTGAAAAATGACAGCTGTACTGTTCATAAGGAGGTGTGAAAACTTGCCAGTGTTGAAAATCTGGCATGAAAATATTGCAAATTTGCGAAGTTACAAAGGTGCGTGAAAACTGCACAACACACGCTTGTAACACAGTCATTGTATGGACGTTCGTCACTAAATTTTCAACATAGGCATTTTAGGACCTCTGTTCATGAACAGTGTCACCGTTATTTTCTCAAACTGTCCCAAAAACTGATTTTGCAAAGCGACCGCTCTTCTGCGCCGGACATGTGAAAACACATTTCGGCCAGGATATGTAAAATGACAGCTGTACTGTTCATAAGGAGGTGTGGAAAAATGCCAATTTTGAAAATCTTGAGTGAAAATATTACAAATTCACAAAGTTATGAACGTGTGCGGAAAATGCGCAATGCACACTCGTAAAACAGCCATTTTTGGGATTTTTTCCACCAAATTTCCAACATAGGCTTTTTGAGAGCCTCCCACATGAACAGTGGCACTGTCATTCCGTTAATCAGTCCCGAAAGGTGATTCTGCACAGTGACTACAAAATCACCTTTCGGGACCGAATAACGCCATGAGAGTGACTGAATTCATGAGGAGGGTTCCCAATAACCCCATGTTGAAAATTTGGTGCCAAAATTCTCCAAAATGCCTGAGATATGCACCAAAGTTGAAAGAACCCTATTTATGCCATTATATAGCTTACCATCATTTCTTCAGTTCGCGGTCAGCTTTGAAGAGTGCAGACGTGTTCCCAGTCCACCGGAGAGGTAAGCATGGGGTGAGGGGGGGTGGGAGGCAGAGTGCAAAGGTGGGCGCAGGTTGGGAGGGCCACCAGAGTTGACGAGGGACCATTTCTGCTTTGCAGGTTTAGAAAAAAACAAAAACATTGCGGGATGGTTTTCTTTTACAGGGGCATTTGGCATGCTGGGGTGGGCTCTCCAGCGTGTGACCTGAGTGGTTTTTGAGGAATTTCTGTAGCCGACGGGGATTGGGCACCCTGTCGGCATACAACAATGGGGATATGCCAACGGGAGTGGGCCCCTGTTGGCAAATGATGGATTGGGCATGCAGACAGGGGGATTTGGCACCCCTGAAGTTGGTTCTCCACGCGGCAGCAGTCAGCACCACCATGTTAATTGAAGGGCTTCACCAGGAAGGCACGTAGGGAGGGTGTGTTTTGGTGCTGCTGCATGATGAGCTTGGCTGTCATTGCTGCGGACTTTTTCTTAGACGTGCTCGCCACATTATGTATTCCCGGTGTGGCACCTGCATGCTGGCTTATTGGGGAATGAGGGACGCACCTACTGATGCATGCCCTGCATTCACTGAACAATAACTGTGCCTCCAAATCTGCTACTAATGCAATATGTTGGCCATATGTGTGACCAATGACACTCTAAGGACATCTCCCAGACCGATCCCTTAGGCACCCCACACTGGCCTCCCCTTTCCTGAGGCTGGATCCCATTTACCACCACCCTCTGCTTTCTGTCCTTAACCAGCTTCTACCCAGTTTACCATCTTGTACCCATGCCTAAGCTCCTGAATTTGTTCAGTGGTGTCCTGTGGGAACGGTGTTGAAGGCCTTGCTGAAATCAGGGAAGGCAACGCCGACCTCCTACCTAGTCCACCTCTTTGTCACCCAGTCAAAGAAATCTGTCAGATTTGTTTGACATGATCTTCCTGCAGTGAATCCATGCTGCCTCAGATACTGCACACCAATGGATTCCAAGTGTTTTCCAATCCTCTCCTTGAGCAATGCTTCAATTATTTTTCCTACTGTTCAGGGGAGGTTGACTAGCCTGTAGTTTGCTGCCTCCTTCTTCTTACCACTTTTGTGTAGGGGGACCACGTGTGCCCTCCTCCAGTCCTCTGGATCCACCCCTGTGCTGAGTGACTCACTGAACATGGCTGCCAGTGGTGCTGCTAGCGCCATCCTTAGTTCCCTCAATATCCTGGATGTATCCTATCTGGTCCCATTTCTTTGTCTACCTTTAGTTTAGTGAGTTCCTCTAGGGCGTTACCTGCTGTAAATGGACTGGTGTTCACCTCCTCCTCCAGCTTTGTTTTTGATGCTTAGCACAAGCCCTTGTCCCTCCCTTCCACAGTGAATACTGAACAGAAGTATCTGTTCAGTGTTGACACTTTCCTGCCCCCTCCACACACTCTCCCTCTTCCCTCTGAGCCTTACAATCCTCTCCCTGGACTTCCTTCTTCTCTGATGTACCTATAGAATGTCTTATCCTCTCTTTTCACTGTCTATGCTAACCTTTCCTCAGTTTGCGCTTTTGTGCCCCTAACAGCTTTCCCTTCTCCACAGACAATCCAGGTACATCACTCTATCCTCCTCCCTCTCGAGTTCCTTTATACTTTCTGAATGCCATCCTCTAGGCCCTAACCTTCCCTGCTACCTCTCTTGAGAACCATAGTGTTTTTGGTTTTTTTTTCCTTTATTTCTGAGTCTAATGCAGTGGTTAGTTACCTTCACTATTGCTCCTTTGATATTAGCCCACTGCCCCTCACCCCCTTTACTGCCTCTCTTCTTTCCAGGGCATCCTTGATAACAATTCCCATCCTTGCAAATTCTGCCCTCCTGAAATCCAAAACCCTTGCTTTTGTGTGACTGGACTGTGACCCTGTGTCTATGTTGAACCACACAGTGTGGGGGTCGCTGGCCCCGAGGTGACCTTCCACCCGGTCTTCTGTGATTCTGGCCCCATTTGTCAGGACTAAATCCAGAATTGCCATGTACCAGGTGAGTTCTTTCACTAACTGCCTGAGGCCTGCCCCCTGCGGGGAGTCCAGGATGTCTCTGCTCCTGGCCGTGGTTGCCACTGGGATGGACTTATCCACATCAGGCATGTTGAAGTCACCCAGTACTAACACCTCCCCTTTTGCTGTTCTCTCATATATTTCCTCTACTATCACCCTATCCATCTCATCCCCTTGCGCTGGGGGTCTGTAGATCACCCCGTTCGAATTGCTGTGCCATTGCCTGGCTCAAGGGTGATCCACAGCACCTCAGCCTCCCCCTGCCTACCCTGTACTGCAGTCGCTTTTATGTCTTCCCTGATGTACAGGGCCACTCCTGCCACTTTTTGCCGTCCCTATCACTTCTGAACAGTGCATAACCTAGTAAACCTACCTCCCACTTACCTCCCAGTTATGCTTCTCAGTGTACCATGTCTCCGTCTTTGCCGCTATGTTCAGGTCATTCTCGGCCATCAAGGCTGCTAGGTCTGGGATTTTATTCCCCAGGCAGTGGGCATTTGTATACATGTCCTTCCATGTGTTGTTGTCTGCCCTCCCTTTTTTTCACTCAACCTTCCACTGGTTTCTTCCCTCCAACCACGGTTTCTTCCTTTTGCTGCCTCCCTTCGTCTGCCATACCCTTCCTAACTTGATTAGGGGTGTCTGCTGCATTTAACCTATCTGATTTCCCTTTCTGACTGCTCTGGCCTGTGGGGGTGGGCTGGTTGAGACTCCCTGCTCCCATATGCCCCACCTTGGCTAGTTTAAATGCTTGGTAAGGAAGCATCCAAATGTTTCACTGAGGACTGCTGTCCCCTTCGTGGATGGATGTAGGCCATCCCCGTTGTACAGATCTGCATCATTCCAGGTAGGTCCCCAGTCCCAAATGAAGCCAAAACTCTTTTCCCTGCACCAACCCTTTAACCAATGTTGAAGCTGCTGATGTGCAGAGCCCTAACCTCTCCCTTGTGGGCGGAGTGGCAACACCTCCGAGAAGGTTATGGAGGTCATTGCCACTCCAAGGCGCCTTCCTAACACCCTGAAGTCTTCCTTTACCTGCTCTATATCCACCTCACCCCTGGCTAGGTCATTTGTCCCCAGGTGGACAACGACATCCAGCCTTCCTCTCCTTGCAACTGCTTTAGTGATCCTCTGGATCTTAACGAACATATGAAAATTGCCAGCAGATAAAGGTCTGTTGGTCTATCAAGTCCGCTCGATTGTGCAGTTAGCTTACCTTATTCTGCAGCTGCCCCTCCCTCCCTTCCCCTCTTTCCCATGACCCTCCCTCTTGTCATGTCCTAGCCCCTTTTAAAGTAGCCCACTGTTCTACTGGATCCCACCTCCGCCAGTAACGCATTCCACATGGCCACTACCCTCTTCATAAAAAAGTGTCTCCTCATCTCCCTCCTGAACCTTCTTATCTCCAGTCTTATATCATGGCCCTGGGTGTCCCTCCCCTCTCTCACTTTGAAAAGTCCATCTGTACCTGTCCTGTTTATTCCTTTCGTGTACTTGAAGATTTCAATCATAGCCCCCCAGTCCCTCCTCTCTTCCAGTGAGTACATGTTCAGCTCTTTTAGCCTTTTCTCATATGGTTAAGCCCCCCAGCCCATGGATCACCTTTGTCACCCTGCGCCGCACCCCCTCCAGTAACTTAATGTCCCTGTTCAGTTACGGGCACCAGTACTGTACACAGTACTCTAGGTGTAGTCTAACCAGTGATCTATATAATGGCAGAATCACCTCACCTCCTCGAGAATATACCCTTGCAATACATCCCAGCATTCTGTTGGCCTTTGCAGCAGCCTTTCTACATTGTACTGAGCAGTTCATTGATCCGTAATGATCAGTCTCCGATCCTTCTCCTCCTCTGTCATGGCTAACTGCACACCCCGGAGCTGGTAGCTCTTCCTTGGGTTTCTTGCCCCAAAATGAAGCACCTTGCACTTTTTGGCTTTGAACCCCAGCTGCCAGGTGTCTGACCAGGATTCCAGCCTTGTCAGATCATCCTGCAACCCCTGCTAACTCCCTAGGTGATCCACCACTGCTCCTATCTTGGTGTCATCAGCAAACAGACTGATCTTGCTCTTGATGCCTACCGATATGTCTGCAATGAATTTCCTAAACACCGGCCCCAGCACTAAGCCCTGCAGAACATCACTCATCACCGCCCTTTGGGATGAGAGCTCCCCTATCACCACCACCCTTTGTTGCCTTCCCTGAAGCCAGTTCACCACCCATCTCACCTGCTTTGCACCTGGACCTATGCGCGCTAACTTACTTCCCAGCCTCTCATGCGGCACTGAGTTGAATGCCTCACTGAAGTCCAGGTACAGGACATCCACTGCATGGCCCCCATCTAATTGTCTAGTTACCCAGTCATAGTAATCCACCAGGTTGGTCTGACAGGATCTGCCAGTGACAAAGCAATACTGTCTGTCATCCTGCAGTCCCTTGGCCTCCAGGAGGCCACCACCTCTCCTTGAGGATAGTCTCCATCAGCTTTCCCACGATGGATGTGAGGCTCACGGTCTTTAGTTCCCAATTCATTCTTTTGGGCGCTCTTGTAGAGGGCACCACGTGTACCATCCTCCAATCATTGGGTACACACCCGGAGTGTAGTGAGGCATTGAATAGGTCTGCTAAAGGCCCTCCAGGACCTCCGCCAGCTCTTCAGTACCCTGGGGTGAATGCCATCTGGCCTTGGCTCCTTGTCCACCTTCAGTGCCCTCAAGCCCTCCATGATTTCCCCATCCGTCCTACCTCCCCTCCATACCTGCCCTCCCCCCACTGGTAGCACCCCTGTCTTTGTAAATACCTAGCATTTAGTGCTTCTGTCCCCCCAATCCTTACTATGTGGTCCTTACTGCTCTTTTTCTCCCTGATGTACCTGAAGAAATCCTTCTCCCCCTCCTTAATGCCCTGCACCAGCCTGAGCTCCTTAGCCACCTTGGCTGCCCATGTCACTTCCTTTGACTCCTTCAGGTACTCCTCCCTGTTTCCCCGTTTTTTTTGTGCCTCCTAAAGGCAGCTCTTTTCTTCCTTACCCTTTCCATGACCCCCTTGGTCACCCAGCTAGGCTTCTTTGCCCTAGCCTTCTTGCTCTGGGCCTTGCTGCAGGTTCTGGTTGCCTCACTATCCCCAGCTTTATTAGCTCCCACCTCTGTTTGGTGCCCATACTGGGTTGAATTCTGGCCAGGTACCTTTAACTACTTCCCCATCCTCCTGAAGTTGGCCCTCCTGACGTCCAGCACCCTTGTGCTGGTTTCCTCTTTCCCTACTCATATTCATTGTGAACCATACTGAGTGGGATCACTCCCTGCCAGCGGTTCTTCCACCCTCAGTTCCCTCACAAACTCACCATTAGCTAGCACGAGCTCAAGGGTGTTCCCTAACCTGGTTGGTTCGCTGACCATTTGCATCATGAAGCTGTCCTGGAAGGCATCCAGCAGTACCTGCTCTCTTCTATTCTTGGTTGTTGGGGTACTCCAATCCATTCCTGGCTGGTTGAAGTCCCCCACAATCACCGCATTCCCCTTCTCGCAGGTCCTTCTGATCTGTTCCACTAGTTCTCTGTCTAACTTCTCTGTCTGAGAGGGTGGCCTGTGCAGCACTCCCATCCTGAGAGTCCTATTCTTGGAGTCCTGGATTTGCATCCATAGTGACTCCGTTCTGTCCTCCCCTTCCTCCCGTACACACTTCAGACCTTCTCTCATGTACAGCGCCACCCCCTCCCTTTCCAGTCAATCTATCCCTGCAAAATATCCTGTACCCTGGTATCGAATGGTCCCAGTCCTTGTATTGGTGGCCCATGTCTGGTGATGGCAGCCATGTCCACCTCCCCTTCTGCCATGAGAGTCTGCAGCTCCTGGTTTTCTTCCTAGGCTCCTAGCATTCAAGGTGATCACCTTCCACCCTTCACCTCCCCGCCTCCATTACTAACATCTCTGCTAGTCCTGCCCCTAGTCCCTTGTCTGTGTTATGGGGTAAGCTCATGTGCTTCTCATCCTGTGGGCTCTGCATGCCTCTTGCTTATTTGCCACCCCCCGCTCCTAGTTTAAATTCCCATTTTCTATGTAAACTTCCAACCTCTGTTTCAACACTCTCTTTCCCTCCTCGCTCAAAAGTGATCTATCCATGGTGTAGAAACTAGTGTCCTTCCTTGCTCAAGTGTGATCTATCCATGGCGTAGAAACTACTGTCCTTCCAGGTCCTTCCCCCCTCCCCCACCACCAGCCCATACCCTTTGGCCTGACACCAGGTTCCTAGCGATTTGTTAACTTCCTTTATTCTTAGCTTTCTTGCTGTGCTCGCCTTGGACACTGGAAGTATCTCTGAAAAAGTCACTGATCTACCTGCCTCCTCACATAATTGTCCTAGTTCCTCAAACCTCCTCTGAACTACATCTACTGTCCTGCCAGCCAGGTCGTTTGTCCCCAAACGTAGAATTAAATGAGATCTCTCCCTACCCCTTCTAGCATATTTCAGCAAAGATTGTCCCACCCTTTCCGCTGTCATACCTGGCATAGCCTCCACCCAAATGTGACTATGCCTCTCCACCTGACTCCTCTTAGTATTGAGTCCCCAGCACTAAGATTCCACCCCTTTTTCTCTCTGCTTGCTTCCCTTCCTCACCACCCCCCTCATCCTCCTACACAGTAGTTCCCCTTCTGCCCTGTTGTAACACCCTTGCAGAACTTCCCCCAAGTTACATCCTGACTACTATCAGTTCCTCCTCCATGTACCTCCCACTCTTCCTCCCTCCCTCTAGAACTGCAAAATGATCTTCTGAAGATTCTTCTCTCACGCCTGCTTCCTCCTTCCTCATGCTAGCCCATTTCCTCCTTTCAACTCCTTGTCTTTACCACTTCTCCTCCTCCCTTACCAGTCCCTTTCTCCTCCTTCCTGTTTCCATCTGTCCTTTGAGCCTGGGTTCCCCCTACACACAGTGCCCTTGGCTCGAGGTCCCTCTGTCTCAGCGCCCCCTCCTCTGACCCTTTCTTCCCTCTGTTGGCCCAAACTGACCTCCCTTCAGCTTCCATCCTACTTCCCCTCTGTTGGGCCCTTACCTCCAGTCCATCTTGCCTGCCTTAACTCCTCCTCCTGTAGAATCCTGATTTAATTTCTAAGTTTCAATAATTGGTTACACTAAAATCATCCCCACCCTCCATACCATTTTAAAAGCTCTCATGCACCACAGTTGTTGCAGCCTACCACCCTTCCCAATTCTCTGTTCGCCCACCAGCGCCCCCACCCTCCATCTGAAGGATACCCACGCTCCCCAATCCTCCTCCTCCCTCACCCCTTTACCATTACTACACATTCTATTCCTTTTCTCTATTTTCCTTACCCCTGTATTACCTTTAGATTGTTGGAGCAGCTACCTTTAAAGCTCCAACCCTCCCTCACACAAACAAATCTGTTAACAACTCTATCTCTTCTATTCACTTTCACAATTTCACTATAAGGCTAACTAAGGTCTGCAATAACTGTGCAGAAAACCTAACACCACAGCAGATTATGCTTTTCACCCTTAAAGCTATCAAAAACAATTAACATTCTTCAACAATTTGACGCATCACACAAACAAAACTGTTAACTTTCGAGCAGCCTCCTTTTAGACTCCAATCTCTCCTTTTTACGTACTCAATTGCACTATAAGGTTAACTAATAGAACCGCAATAACTATGACGAATATCTATTATCACAGCCAATTATGCTTTTTATTTACCCTTGAAGTTATTACAAACACTCAAACAATCTTACCCAGCTTTAAGCACTACAGTAGTGTGCCTGTAAAACACTCTCCTTCCTCCAGTTGCATACTAAGGCTACCTAACAGCTAACCTAGAATACCTAATACCACAGCAGGGATCCGTGCTGAGCCTGTCTATTCAGTATTTACATCTGTTCAGTGAACACCACAACAGGAGTATGGGTTACCAAGCTTGCGATGATACCAGAATAGGTTGCATTGTGGATAACCAGGAGGATGCAGACAACCTACAATCAGCTTTTCGTGACCTGGAGAAATGGGCAAATGATAAGAAACTGATATTCAATGCCGACAAGTGCAATGTAATGCATTCTGGGAAAAACAACAGGCAGACAAATTACTCACTTGGTGGGTGGATACTAAAAGTACAGGATGAAAGAGATCTGGGTATTAGGATAAGTAATGATCTCAGTTTTAAGTTGCAGTGTAACCAGGTTTTTAAAAAATCTAGTAGCATGTTACACTGCATTAATATACATATTAAGAGCAGGAACAATTATGTACTGCTTCCTCTTTATACATCCTTGGTGCGACCACATGTTGCGTATTGTGCCCAGTTCTGGTCTCCTGGTGGCAAAGGGGAAATACGAGCCCTGGAGAGAGTCCAGAGAAAGGCAACCCGCAGGATCAACAAGGTTAAGGGACTAGATTATCAATCAAGACTTGACACCCTGGGGTTGTGTTCCTTGGAATTTAGATGACTGAGGGGAGTCATGTGCTTGAGATATAGAGCCCTTACAGACTTACAGCTGTGTTCCCCCCACCCCCTTTGTGTGGCACACTGGGGGCCCACCCCAGTGTTCCTAAGAAAACATCTCGCTACGCCCTTTGTTCACATTGTGTGGCACACTGGGAGCTCACCCCAGTGTGCCGTCAGTCATACAAAGCCGACCGTGTCAGCATGTTACCCCATCCCCATTATGTGGGCACACTGGGATGCCTAATAAACCGTATCACAATGTCCTTTTTTAACCTGAAAAAACTGTCACTCCTTGTCTGTGGTGCCCTCCCAACCCACACACCCTCCCTCTCTGCCGCCTCTTCCACCCATACTTATCTCTGGATGGCTGACGCTGTGATCTTTGGTGGAACAGAAACACGTCTGTACTCTTCAAAGCCGAACTGCAAAATGAAGAAATGCCAGTAAGCTGTATAATGGCATCAGTGTGGGGGGGGGGAGGGTCAACTTAGGTGGCTATCTCAGCTATTTTTTGAATTTTTGGCTCCAAATTTTCAACATGGGGTTCTTGGGACCCCACCTCATAAACACATATATTGTCATCTCGTTAATCGGTCCTGAAAGATGATGTTGCTGTCACGTTGCAGAATCACCTTTTGGGACCGATTAACGAAATGGCAGTACCACTATTCATGAGATGGGGTCTCAAAAGCCTATGTTACAAATTTAACGATTAATTCAAAAAATGACTGTGTTACGAGCTTGCATTACGCAGTTTCCATGCACGCTTGTAACTTAGACAATTTTTAATATTTTCACTCCAGATTTTCAACATTGCCATTTTTTCACACCTTCTTATGAACAGTACAGCTGTCATTTTTCACATCCTGCCAGAAATGTGTTTTTACACATCTGGCGCACAATGGTGAGGTCGCTGTGGGAAATCAACTTTTGGGACAGATTAACAAAATCACAGTGCCACTGTTCATGAGCAGAGGTCCCCAAAATGCTGATGTTGAAAATTTGGTTAAAAAATCCTGTGACAGGGTTAGTCCCTGCCGCTATGTATGGACCTATCTTTTCTTTTTTTTTTTTTATGGTTGCAACCACTCTTTTTCATACTTCTACGGCTATCCCTTGTCTTCTTGGTTAGAGGCAGGACACCTCTAATTAGCCTCCCCCCCTTCTTCTATCTGTCTATATCCCTCTCTTGTCTTCTCTTCCTTCTGGGTCCAAAGGTAATTAGGTTCCAAGTAAGGAACCTTGAAGTTCAACAAGGTTACAAGAACTGTTACTTAACTGTGTTGGTAGAAGTAAACTGCAGCAGTCCCTTTCCCTTTTTGTTTATCTGCGTCCTGTGCTGCTGTATCAAACCTGTTAATATGTTGCAATACATGATTAATTATTATGCATGGTTTTACCTTACTTTTGGAAAAAAGTAGCACTTTGGGTAGAGTGTCCCATACGGTAATCCATAGTAAGATACCCCCTCCAGACAGTTTGAGACAAGAAAACAGGGAACAAACTAGGGTTCACAGCTTAAAAGCTGTTAGTATCTTTCACTTGAGTCTCGTCGGGAGTCTGTAATTGAACTGTGCAGCAGTCTGAGGTTGCAGTATAGCAGGAATTAAGCTAATAAAGCTACAAAATGCATTAGATCAGTTTATAAGATGTAGAGGATTCTTAATAATAGCCAGGCACTTCCAAAACCTGTATGCACAAATACAGTAAAGCTTAAACAAAACCAAACCCAAAGTAGTGCCTTTTAAACAACATAAAACCAGGAATTAATAGTTCCCCCTTAAAATACTTATATGCTGGTTCATAGCTTACCTTAGGTGGATTTGCTGTCAGTAAACAGTAATACTGTGGGTCACAATAGAGTGTAATGTTACTGTTTGGTGTGGGTCACAGTACAGTGTAAGGTTACCATTTGGTGTGGGTCACACTACAGTGTAAGGTTACCGTTTGGTGTGGGTCACACTACAGTGTAAGGTCCGTTTGGTGTGGGTCACACTACAGTGTAAGGTTACCGTTTGGTGTGGAGTAGCAGTACAGTGTAAGGTTACCGTTTGGTGTGGGTCACACTACAGTGTAAGGTTACCGTTTGGTGTGGGTCACACTACAGTGTAAGGTTACCGTTTGGTGTGGGTCCCACTAGGGTGTAATGTTACTGTTTGGTGTGGGTCACACTACAGTGTAATGTTACTGTTTGGTGGCCTGGTAAGCTGCAGCTTGCTCAGCAGAAGAATTGGGTGTTGGATCCTCCAACTCTGGTGCTTCTCTGAGCATTCTCTATAGGGAGACAGCGGCCCCTCGTGGTCTCCTTTTCTAGCAAACTACCCGCCAGTCACTTTTTGGAAAATTAATTACTATGATTCTTCCTTGTAAAGCAAATACTTGCATCCGCAGCCCTCAGCTTTAATCATATTAGCTGTATGATGTGTTTTTAGCTTAGAAATACACCTAAGAGGTTGTTTAAAATGTACAAATGTTTTTGCTGACGATGCTAGGCCACCTGACTCAGGTAGGCGGGCATATAAACACTACCTAAGCAGTTACCAGAAAGATAGGATCAGTTCCTTCTGACCAACAGTGAGAGTGAGAGAGGGAGAGAGAGAGGGAGAGAGAGAGAGGACGAGAGAGAGAGAGAGAGAGAGAGAGAGAGAGGTTCTATGCTACAGAATCAAATTGTTTTTGCTGTTTATTTGAAGATTTGCTTTTCATGTGTTATTTTGCTTTATGGTGCTTGCTATATGTTTATGACGTAATAAACATCCCACTAAGAAAAACAAGTAGGTTGCACCTTACTTGCTGACTCTGTGTCCATCTGTAGAACCCACACCATAACAAATCCCAAAATAATTGCATTACAGGCGTGGTTCGTTGTTCACGCACTTTTGTGACTTCACCAATTTTCATATATTTTTACTCCAGATTTTCAACATTGCCTTTTTACACCACCTCATGAACAGTACAGTTATTATTTTCATCCTGCCTGAAATGTTTTTGCACTTGTGGTGCCAAATGGTGCAGTCGCTGTGCAAAATCACCTTTCAGCTAAAAAGCTGATAGTGCCACTGTTCATGAGGTGGGGGTCTCAAAAGCCCATGTTGAAAATTTCGAGAGAAAATACCAACAAACGCCCAGGGTGTTAGGGTTTACAACCGTAACGGCCCACCCTGTAGAGACTAACAGGCGTCAGGGCTATGACTTGGGATTGTCAGCTGTAATGCTCATGCCATTCTACCCCTACCCTGCAGCCAGTGACAGGCATTGAGGTGTGCCTTGGACTCTTCGGCCCCAGAGTTCACTCCACTCTCCTGTACTGCATCCATCTCAGTGTATTTCCTTATGGAATGGGGTGAGCGTAAGGCCCAAAGATCCCAAGGCACACTGCAACACTTGTCAGTGTCTGCAGGGTAGAGTGAGGTGAAATAGCATGAACGTTATGGCCGACGACCCAAAGGCACACCCCAATGCTTGTCAGTCTCTGCAAGGCAGGAGTGGGGTTGGCATCAGTTCAATACTTCACTGCCATTCCTATTATGCGTCTCTCTAACTTCTGCACTACCAATGCCAGCAAGACAACATTCGGCATTGATAGATGCTTGTTAATCTTTGTCTGGATGTGGATTCTAGATGATATAGTCTCCTAATTTATTGTACTCCTTGTATATCCTATGTACTGTCTCACTTTGGCGTATATCCTTTGCAAATGAGCCTCGGCTCAAAGGCATTTATTTAATAAATAAATAAATAAATAAAGCAATTACCTTCCTTCCTCCATTTGCATACTAAGGCTACCTGGTAGAACTACATAGGTGTTTAGAATACCTAATACTATATAGATTATGCCCAATAAAAACACCTGCAACGTATTTATAATCCTGCCTGTTTGATTCCCTGAGTAACCTTGCCACCCCCCTCTTTAAGAAAGCAGAGCCATAGTTTTAAAGCAGTTACAGTACCTTGTTTTAGCCTCAGTTTACCTCAGTTGAAGTTATCCCTGACTGGAGCTCTCCTTGTGTTTTCTCCTTTAATCTTCTCTTTCCCTGATTGGTAAGACCCCTTCTGGGTGTGGTCCTGGAGAGAGGATTTAAACTGGAGGTGGTGTGGGGCGGGTGGGTGGGAGAAAATTCAAGCTTGGCACTCTTTCTCCTAGCCCTGATTGGCTCTGGCTGGAGCTCTTCCCACGTGGCTATGGCCACGACTCTCCCTCTTCTCCCCTTCCTTGAACTGTGCCTCCTGGAAGGCACTTTACCTTCCTCTCTTCGCCACCTGTGCCCAGGTCCATTCCCCTGACAGTTGGGTCCCCACCAGGAGTAGCTTCCTGCTTCTCTGGGGTCCCACGACCTCCCGCCTCTGGATCTCCCGCCTGGAGGACCCTCACGTCCTCCCCAGTCACAACCTTAGGTTCCCCTATGGGGCTGACACTCTCCTCCAGACACAGCATATGAGTTTCTGAGTTGGACTGGATGGGGGATGTGCTTTTGTCGTACCTCCTTCAGTTTCCTTGAGCCCACTGTAGTCCATCCAGCCCCCTTCCTGGGCAACCTTTGTGGCATTGGGTGGGGACATGGTGGTCTCCAGGTGGCAGCAATGGTTGCCAGTACTCCTGCCAGCTCGGCCCGGAGACTGGCCACCTCCGCTCTCAGTCCAGAGAGGTGCCTGCTTATGGAACAGCACAGCAGTACCCAGAATGTTCTTCTAACGACTGCTGCTCTGCACCCCACCACTTCCTGCATTTTCCCTCCCTGTGTGTGTGTGTGTGTGTGTGTGTGTGTGTGTGTATGTGTATATATATATATATATATATATATATAGGATATGACATGGCCTTACTGAAGATATCATATTTATCTTCACGAGGCCAATGATATCATATCATTGGCCTTGAGTGAAGATAAATATCATCTTCAGTTAGGCCATGTCATGTTTGTTTATACAACATGTGTTTTGGGATTCCCCCTCCACAACAGACCCCCACATCCCTCCTACCTCAGCATAATTGCCTATCTAGAGGTACAATCTGCCCCACATCCTCCCCTTAGAAGAATGCCCTACATAGAGGTTAGTTATGGCCACCCACTCAACACATAAGAATCTATGTGATCTTGCCATTTTTAAAGTGTCTTAAAAAAACAGCAGTTGCACTTTCCTTGCTGTTCTGTAGTGTGACTGAGCAATGTGACCTCTGGAAAACAAACTGCTCACAGTGTTTGAAAACTGCATTTTATGACAAAGAATATTAAAATACTGAGCATCGTGTGGTAACATTTATTAGGTATCAAACAAAAACATCTGATTTATCCTGCCATGTCCAGACTCGGTTACAAATGATGCCTTTCACTTTTGGTACTGTAATATAGCGTGATCGAGTGGTATCCTTACAGGTACATGACGTGCTGGCAGACGTTACACATAAGTCACTCTCAGTTAGAGAACTTAGAAACGAGTGGTCCTTATAATCATTTTTGTTCAGTTTGTTAAAAAGAAGCCACCGACTGTGGAGAGAAGAGACCAAGTGAGTCAGCAACTTCAGAACAGTATACGCAAGCATGAGCATGTGTTGCTATAGCAACAGACGCTCCAGCCTGCGTATTCTGTTCTAAAGCTGCTGCCTCACTCGGTTTCATCTTTCCACAGTCAGGGGCTTCTTTTTAACAAACTAAAGGAAAATTATTATAAGGACCTCTCGTTTCTAAGTTCTGTAACTGAGAGTGACTTATGTGTAACGTCTGCCAGCACGTCATGTACCTGTAAGGATACCGCTCGATCACGCTATATTACAGTACCAAAAGTGAAAGTCATCATTTGTAACCGAGTCTGAACAGTGCAGGATCTACCAGATAACTTTCTGTATGAGCTCTGTTATTAAACTTTTCCCCTAAAATGTTCAGCTTTTAAATAAAGGTTACCTTAAAATGCTCAGTTTTTAAACATTGCCTACACTTTGTTTTACAGAGTTCACAGCGGTCAGTCACGCTACAGAACAGCATGGAAAGTGAAAGTGCTGGTCACAGGAATGTGGCGATAGCAGTATGACGTAGGTAACATGGAGATAACAATGATATCTTCACATGTGAAGATATTGATATCTTCATGACCTAGCCAAAATATTAGTTTTTATCCTGTTATTCATCCCAAAACACATGTTGAATAAATATATATATATATATATATATATCTATGTATCTATATATATATTCCCTCCTTTTTGCTGTCTAACCCCGCAGCTGGGAGCTATTTCATCCTGTTTCCTCTACATAGCCCACTATCTCACCCCCGGTTTGCACACATTTTCCCCCCTGTTCTTGACCCTCTCTCTCCTCTGGGTCTCGCTTCTTCCTTTCTGCCCCTTCATAAGGGTTGCCTTATGAATGGGCTACCCCTCAATTACTCTGCCTGATTAACATTAACAGAGGTTGCTCAAGTTCACTGTGCTGTGATGACTCCTGTGTAGTGGGAGGACACTATACAACAGCTATAAAGATGGATGAGCTGGGGTGGGTGGGAATGGGGTTGGGGTGGATACTTCCAGTCTCCAAGAAGCTCCTGTGGAAAAACAATCAGCCCACTGCAATTTCTAGCTGTCTGTGAGGCTTTGTCTAGCAAATTTCTTATTTAGCAGAGGTAAGTAATCAGCTATTTACATTCAGTGCTGTGCCCTTCAGTTAAGTACCTCCATGAGACCCTGGGATACCCCAAGAAGAAAAACAAATATCATATAAATCAAATGCCTTTCTGAAACGAACCTCCTAAACAAACACTGTGCACACGATCAAATCCCAGAACAACTGAATGTAAGTAATAAAATCAAAACAAAACCTCCCAAACAAACACTGTGCACACACAAAACAAATCTCGGAACATCTGAATGTAAGCAATAAAATCAAAACAAAACCTCCCAAACAAACACTGTACACCACAAACAAATCTCGGAACATCTGAATGTAAGCAATAAGTCAAATCACTCAGCCCTCATCCAAAGTCCCCCTTATTCCTGGCTGATCCCAGGTTGTGCTATGCCCGAGTTGCTGTCTGGTCTCAGGTCTTCAGTCCCGCTGCTTCTCCTTCCGTTCTGCAGGTCCCTGGTCCTGTTTCCCTCCAACGATAGATATTCTCCTAAGTCAGATACGTAAGAACTTACTGTAACAGTAGATCTGCGAAGCAATTTCTTGCAGCAGGCCATGCCATCCTTCCCTCCTTGCCCCTGGACCTGACCTCTTTCTCCATTATTTTCTTTTTTGGCAGGAACCTTCGATTCCTTCTCGGTTCCTTCAGCTCGGACTGTGTGGCTTATGGTCTTTGGCGGGGGGGGGTTAGAATGGGCTGACGTCAGCGTATGATGTTGGAGTGGGCAGCTTCCTGGTAGATTGCTAGCTAGAAAAGTTTCCCTGTGGTCCTAGTGCCTGGCGGCTGTAGTTCCATATGTGACACCTGCTGCAAGAGATCCCTCGCGAGATCTACTGTTACAGTAAGTTCTTACATAACTGTACTTTCTGATATAGAACACCAGTTACTGTAACACAGTGACACCGGTTTTAAGCTGCTAGCTGGGAGCAAGCCAATGGCAGGTTAAGTGGCGAGCCTGGCTCTCTTAACTATTCAAAAACAGAAACCTCTTCCCACCCTTTCACCTCAGTCCGGAAAAAAAATTCCAATGTTATTAAAACCAATGACCAGTTTTAAACACAAGCACATCAATTTCAAGTTTTTGATTCTGAGTTTTCCATTTCTCTTAGCCTTCTCCTACCAGGCTGAGGTCAAGGCAACAACCCCCACTGGAGGAGCTGGTTGCAGACAGGGAGATTTTGGAAGAATCCATTACCCAAATGAGAAAGGTAGGTGAGCCTCTGTATCAAGGAGGCAGCATAAAAGTGCAGCCTGCCTATTGTAGCTTACATAGGGTTTTATTGTATTTACCAGTTATTCTGGACTAAGATCTGTCTTTGTAGCAGTTCAAACTTCAAAGCAAGACAAGCGCCATTTCATAACATTATGTTCTGATGGTGTTTATAGTGTTTATGTAAAGTATTGTACAAAGGAACGTTTGAAGAGGATATAAGCAACAGAGTGGCTGTTTTTTTTCCACCTTAATTTTTCCCTTTGGATTCTCCTGTCCCCCACCTCGATGTTTGGGGTCACCATGGGTGTGCCCTTCCTCCACTCAGAAAAATTGGTGATGCCATTGCAAATGCTGCTCTGCAGTTGGTGGGTAGTGGGGCTCGACTGCCAGGCGGTTGGCTACCCTACCTCCCCAAAAGTGGAGTGTCCTGCCACTGGTGGACCTGGCTCTCAACCAACACCAGTGTGGGATTCTGAGGATCGCACATGAACAATGATCTTCCACCACAAAACTGGGCTGACCTGTCAAGTGGCTACTTAGGGCTGCAGAGCAAGAAGGGGGGCACTTTTGTGATTGTATTGCAATCTGCCCTCCTTCATTGCCATGTTCTGAACTGCAGTATTTTTAAGGTTTTTGTTACTGTTTTACTATAGAAAAATAGACAGTGATGGCAGAGAAAGACCAAAGTCCGTCTAGTCTTCCCGGAGTTCCCTATCTGCCTGGAGACCTACTCTCCATATGGGGTTTTACCCCACCTGGTCTACTGCCTTGCTTCTCTCTTGCTAATGCCAGGAGTCACACAGTATGATTAAACGAATGCAGTCATCCTTCAGTGTTAAACTGCTCTGGACAGAATGGAATACATGTAAATGATGGAACTCTAATTGGCTGTGCCAATTTCAAACTGCTGCCCCTAGTAACTGTTTCACTCTGAAGTGCTTCAGATTCATTTCTCCACCTGCCAGTTCAGATGCTTCGGAGAGCTCTCCTCAGCTTACTTGTATACATTTGATTTGTCGATATGTAACGTTTATTTACTGTTTATTTTATATTGCTGCCCCTTTCAGCTTAGTTAGTGATTTGGGTTTTATTTCTTTCATTTTTTCGGTTCCTCATCGGTTCCGTGGAGCCACGGGGGAACCACAGTTTGAGAGGTTTTCACCTCAGAAAAAGTACTTGTATTTTCTTAACATTCTGGTTCCTACTGGGATCCATAATGTGATTACATTTATTTTATTTAAGCCGTAGTTCCTTTTCCTGTCAGGAACCAAGTGGCTCTTAGTTCCACATTATTTAGGGAACCGAGCAATTGTATTATTTATATATATATATATATATATATATATATATATATATATATATATATATATATATCTGAATCAGTTCGAACTGACCGTTTTGTTTGGGATTAGGTTTTGTAGTGTGTCTGACATCCATGTCAGAAGTTCCCAAAACTAAGAAAAAGACAGTAGTGACTGGGTTCAAAAACTGCATTAGCGGTGGCCAGATTGTAACTAAGCCAGATAGGCGCGACCTGTGTGATTTTTGTTTGAGACCCAGCCACATTTTTGCCAATTGTGAAATTTGCAGAACATTTTGTCCTAAAACACTAAAGAAAAGGGCTAGAAAGTTAGAATAACCTTACCAGAGCAAGGAAAAGGATTAAGGCTTCTTTCGGCTAGGCAGATTTACTGTGTGTTATTTTTATTTTGCACTCACAGGGATTGTTACTGTTTGTTGCTAACATTTTATTGCTTTATTTTTCTCTGATTCAAATTGTTGTTGCTGTGTGTACCTTCTACTGCATTATTATGGGGTGTGCCCAGGTGTGTGCTAACAGATTACTGCTGTAATCTTCTAATTCAAATTGTCTTTTGCAAGGTATATTTTCTGTTACTGCTTTATTTTTCTCTGTAGCAAAGTGTTTCTTACAGGGTATATCTTCTGTGAAATTATTACAAGTGGTGCTTTACAGGCTTTACAGTTTTATCTATCATTAGGCTAAGCTTTCAGGGCTACTGCATTTGTTGCTGACTGTTTGTTTCTGCTCTCACCTCCTTGTTTCTTTGTCCATGGTTCTTCTTTTTGCGGGGGAAGGGCCCAGCCACTCACCCCATCCCCAACCACCCCACACAGCACTCCTTTTATAGGGTAGCACAGTCGTGACATTTCCTGTAGCAAAATAGGAAGGGGTGGATCAGAGGAGTATCCACACAGTGACCTCATTTCCAGGGGCACTAGTAATTTAACTTGTTATAACAAGTTGTAACCCCCCTGCAAATGGGGGTTCCCAAAAGACTTCCAGGAGCTTGCTTGAATGCTCCAAGCCTGAATGGTGTTTGGCATTTAAGCCATTTATCAGTGAGTGTTTTTAGAACCTCTGGTACTGTCTCTTTAAGAGCTGTCTGCTTGCAAACATAATTAGTTTGTATGGGGACTGTGTGTTTCTTTGATTGAGTACCACTCAAGCTGCTGCCAATTCACTTCATTTTTGCAGTCACTAGGAGTGCAAAGGGAACCTATCTGAAAGATGTAACTGTTTGCCAGAAATTATTTAGAGTAATAATGAAATTACAGTTTGTCTAACCTGCTTTCTTTGCAGTCAGAACTGTGTCTGCTAGTTCCCCATTCTAGTTTTGAACTGCTAAACTGGACCAATCAGTGTGGGGTAAGCTAGCTCTAAAATGGTGCCTTGGACGAATCAGAACTTGGACTCATAATCTGAGCCAGCCACAAGAGGATTGTATGGGCAGTGACTCTGGGAGATGTAGTTTAGACTTCAGTGCCTTTTGGACCAACAGCAGCAGTCTATTGTGAGTGACAGCCAATCCAGTCAAGAACTGGGAGGAACTCAAAGAAGTGCCGGTTTTGTCGGTTGGAGTTTCAGTTGAGCTTTGGCAGTGAAGAAGGAAGGAGCCCTGTGCTTTTCAGTGTGCAGTTTTAGTCAAAAACGTGTGTAAGGCCCAGAGTTCGGTCTGCAGCTTGTGTAACAGCTTGTTAGGACTGAATCCGTCCTGTGAAAAGAATCAAAGGATCTCTGAAGAGTAGAAACCAGGCTCACCTGTAGAAGACTGGAAGAATTGCTGAAAATTGCACTCGGTCTGTCAGGAACTGAATCTGCTGTGTGTTCTCCGGGTATTGTGCAATTACATCGGATACAGATGCAGCCTGCCTGGTATAGTGCTTTCTTTTATATAAATGTGTGAAGAGGTTTGTGTACCTCAAGTGAGCCCTGCTGACATTGAAGGACCCTATCTTATTTGGAGGTCGTGAGTACTAATTCAGGGTCGCTCCCTGTTGAATTGCCACATTAAATCCAAATGGAATTACTGTACTGCTGACTGTTTAATTCTCCTTTTTCTCTGTGTGAAAGGGCCCTACCAGCTGCCACGGTTTGGACTAGCCACTAGGGCTTGGGTACCCAGGGACAGTAACTGATAGGGATAGGCCTGTGCACAGAGCCATAAATGAATTATTAGAGTGATAAGCTAATTAACCTGATTTCCCCTGTCCTTGTTATATCCCCTAAATAAATCAAAGCTGCTTGTTTCAGCAAAGTTATACTGCCTGAGTATTTGTCTATGTTAAAGTACTGTACTGTGATTGTTGCACTGTATCTCATTTCACAGGAGGTCCCAGTGCGGAACCAGACCTGGGGTAGTGTATACTGTGAAGGTAATTCTGATATATGTGTGGGCCACTAGTGGGAAGAAAGGGGTTGCAGTGTCCGGAGGGCTGTGACCAAGTTAGTTTAACTATTGCAAACCCTGACCTCGGGTGGAGGCACCCGCCATTGGATCCAGGCCCCTCAACCTGTTAGTGGCAAATCAGGCAGGGTAGTAGCCCCTGGGATAGCGCCATCTAGGGGTTACATCTTGGAGGCACCGCTGGGATTGTGTGTCCTCTAGTGGCCATATTCTCGAACCACTGTTAAGAAAAAATGGGTACCCCGACAGAAGTGGCTGTGCACCGGCTGGTGGAGGGTGTACTGGGAGGAGATCGACCCCAAAATGCTATGCTTATCCTGGACATCCCTGGGTATCAATACGGACACTGTGCAGGAGTACTTTCCAAGGTGGAAGGTTTACAAAACCCTGTGGTGGTGGGTCGGCATGCTAATCTGCTCACCCACACTTTCCTGGCCCTAGTAGAGTTTAAGGATCCCATAGATAGCTCCAAAGTGCCACAGACCATTACCCCAGAGGGAGCCCTCACTGCTTGGAGAGTGATAACTAAGGACAGTAAAGACCCGGGGGGGAATCAGCCCCCACCACTATCTGAAACTTTTGAGGAGAAATTTGCTGAATGGTTGCTGGGAGAGGGAAACTGTGGAGGACTTGAAGAAACTATTCTTGCCACCTGGGGTGTTCCTCCCAACACCCTCTCCTGCTCCAGTGCCCGTAATGGTGGCTGAACCAATGCAGACTCCTATTTCTGCACCTGCCATTAGTCACGACTCTTACGAAGGTTGAGGATCTTCTCTGGCACCCTCCCCACCCCCAAGGGAGGATGACTGGGAGACCTGGATAGACTATGTTGCCCCAAGTGCTAGAATGGCAATGCTGGAAGGCAGCGAAAGAGGGTTAGTGAGAGCCTCCGAGGTCCTGCCCTGGCTACCATCCGTGCTAAACGCCCAGTAACCCTGAAGCGACTGCACAGGCCTATCTTGAGGCCTTGGAGAATGTGTATGGGAGCCCAGATTCTGATGAGGACCTATGGTGGAGAGTAAGAAATGCACAACAGTACCAAGGGAGTTGTTGTCTGTGTATGTCTCTCGGCTGGAAAAATTGTTGCAAGAATGCCTCAGAAAGGGTAGTTTGCCAGCGATTGAACTGGACCGAACCAGACTGGACAGAATCCTTAAGTCTGCCCCTTCTCAGAACTGCTGTTGCTTCAATTACGCCTGGCAAATCGACTGGAATCCCACCCTCCTATGATGAGTTAATGAGAGAAATTGAGGAGTTGAGAAAAGCGACCTCGGGAGGTACCTGCACCAACAGCTGTGGCTACCCCGAGTGACTGAGGGTGACCCATCAAGTGAAGTTCAGGGCAGAGGTTGACAGTCAATGAGTGCTCTGACAAGGAAAAAGATATGCCACAATGGGGCGAACTGTTGAGAGAGATCCAGGAATTCAAAACAGTCCCTTTATGAAGGCCACGCCTGCAAGTACGGGCCCTGACCTATATCCGACTGCATCTGCTATGGGGTGGGGTACCCACCATGTATCTCCTGCTGATAACAGCTCCAAACTCAATTCCTTGACCATGGAAGTGGAGAAACTGACGAGATGTCTCCAAATGCTTATCACGCCAGACAGAGATGGCACCCAGGTTTCCAGTTAGTAATACCCCGCCCTGGCTCCCAGTGTGGCGCCTCGCCAGCTCAAACTCCAGAAAGTATGTTTTGCTATAATTGTGGGAAAGATGGGCACATGAAAGGAATGCCAGTCCCAAAAGACACTGACAAAGTTGCATATAGGCTACAAGGAGAGCTTGGAGAAGAAATCAGTGGTTAAGAGGTGCACGACATGATCCCAGTGAGGGCACCAAAAATGCTAATTCACGTCCTTTTGTGGCAAGGTCAGTTGCCCAGGCCCCCACTACCGCCTCTCCAGACTGGTCCAGAATAGTGGGTCCCTCCATGGAGACCACTGTAAAGGTGAATGGAGTGTCTACAAGAGCTGTATTAGACAGTGGCTCCCAAGTGACAATTATGTTCCAGGATTGGTATCAGAAGCATTTGTCAGACGTACCCTTACAACCATTAGAAGGACTGCATGTATGGGGGTTAAGTGAGAAGGCCTACCCCTATTCCGGGTATATCCGAATTTGGCTGTCTTTCCCCACCTCCGTGGCTGGGTGGCGAACAAGTAGAGACCCTAGCCTTAGTGTGTCCCCTACTGGACTGTATGATGGTGTCCCTTTGTTGATTGGAACAAATGCTCATATGTTCGGAAGGCTGGCACAGTTGTGTTATGAAAACAGGGTCAAAGACTAGTAGAGCTTTAAGAGTTCTGGCTTTAATTAAGAAGGCCTATGAGGCAGAGAGATGCTGAAAAACAGAACCAGAGGAACCGGTCGGAATTGTATGGAAGAAGGATCCTGAGTCTCTGATCCTGGCGCCAAATGCCCAGTGTACCTTACAGGGAGAGGTCCGATCAGAAAGGATGTTAAGAATAAAATATTAATGTTGGATGCACCAGGCGATGGAAAATTGCCAGAGGACTGCTGGTCAAGCCTAGTATTTTCCCGCTAGAGCCCATGCTTATGCCAGAAGGGTAATGGTCCAAGTTCATAATGTGTCTGAAAGAGACATTCGAGTAAACAGAGGTTGCATCCTGGCTAATGTGCATTGTGCAGACACTGCAGTGCTACCCAGCAGCAAGAGTTCAAGGAAGAATGACAGAGTAACGCCTGACTTGTTTGATTGGCGACTCCCGCTGCCAGCTGAATGGAAAGTGAGGATCAGTGAGAAGCTTGCCCAGAGAGACCAGGTGTTTTCTTTAAAGGAATGGGATGTAGGATGTGCAAGGAGCTGAGCACAATATCCGGCTGCATGACGAAAGACCATTTCGTGAGAGGTCTCACGCCTGGCACCTGCTGACATAGATGATGTGAGACGGCATCTGCAAGAGATGTTAGCTGCTGGTGTAATACAAGAATCCAGAAGCCCTTATGCTTCCCCATTGTGGTAGTGAGGAAAAGAATGGAACAGTAAGGATGTGTGTGGATTATCGCACCTTAAACCGTGGACTATCCTGATCAGTACACAATGCCCGCATTCAGGATGCTTTGGACTGCCTAAGCGGGAGCAAGTGGTTCTCTGTGCTGGATCTCCGCAGTGGTACTACCAGATCCGATGGCCCCAAGGACCGTGAGAAGACTGCCTTTATCTGTCCGGCTATCTATGAATTCATGAGGATGCCTCAAGGATTTCAGGTGCCCCAGCCACTTTTCAATGATTGATGGAGCGTGCAGTGGGGACATGAACTTACTAGAGTGCCTGGTATACCTAGATGATGTTATTGTGTTTGGCAGCTCACTGGAGGAACATGAAAGCAGATTATTTAAGGTATTGGACCGACTGGAGGACTTTGGCCTTAAACTGTCCATTGATAAGTGTCAATTCTTTCAAACATCAGTAAAGTATGTGGACACATAGTATCCACCGAGGAATAGAGACCCGACCAAGTAAAGTTGAGGCCTTGACCACCTGGCCACAGCCCAAAAATCTAAAAGAACTGCAAAGATTCCTGGATTCTGTGGTTATTATCGCGCTTCATCAAGGACTATTCAAGAGTGATCCGCCCTTTACTTAACCACTCAAGGGTATCCCCAACCCACAAAAATACCA
Organism: Neoceratodus forsteri; assembly: GCA_016271365.2. Taxonomy (NCBI): domain Eukaryota; kingdom Metazoa; phylum Chordata; order Ceratodontiformes; family Ceratodontidae; genus Neoceratodus; species Neoceratodus forsteri. The sequence goes on along the minus strand of JADMNL010000027.1, from coordinate 72,149,080 downwards.
AAAGTCAGCGTCCCTCAAGACTGAAAGAGTGTATTTTCATCCAAGTGAAGTATTTGGGGCCGCTGGACTCCTGATTGTGAGACTGCTTTTCATGAGATCATATATCAACTTACCCATGCTCCAGTGCTGGCCTATGCCGATCAAGAAAACCTTACGTCCTGCACACTGATGCTAGCTTGCAAGGGTTGGGGCTGTGTTGTACCAAGAGCACGAGAATGGCCTGAGACCAGTGGCCTTTGCCAGTAAGCCTGACCCCATCCGAAAAGAATTATCCTGTACATAAGTTAGAGTTCCTAGCTTTGAAGTGGGCTATTGTTGACCAATTCCATGAGTACTTGTATGGGGCTAAAATACTAGTAAAAACTGACAATAATCCTTTGACCTATGTGCAGACCTCAGCTAAGTTGGATGCCACTGGCCATAGGTGGCTTTCTGCATTATCTACATATGACTATGCTCTCGAATACCGAGCAGGTCTGAACCACATAGATGCTGATGCTCTCCCGGAGCCTGTTCCCCAGAATGATTGGGTCCGATTGGCAGAACCTGACATTCGGGCACTCTGCGGAAGTTTGACAGGGAGGAACAAATGTCCACGGACGCAGTGGACTGCATGGTGGATTGCTTGGGAGCCTCTGAGAATTGCATACCTGCTGCTTATTGCCACTTTTCTGCAATAGACATTGGTGCACTGCCTCAGCTGGACAATGACAGTAGTGGGCTCAATCCGCGATCCCATGATCAAAGCAGCCTTAGAAGCCCTCTATGCAGGAAAAGATGTGTCCAAATTACGCTCCACTGATTTGAGAACTGCACTGTTATACAAAGAAGGTCCTAAGTTGAAACTGATCAATAAACTGTTATACAGAGAAACAGTAGACAGAGGGGACAAGTAGACAAACAACAACTAGTGCTGCCCACTGCCTTCGAGACTCAGTACTGAGGTCCTTGCACAACCACATGGGGCACCTTGGTATAGACAGAACACTTGACTTGGTGAGATCCAGATTCTATTGGCCTAAGATGGGGGCTGATGTGGAGCAACACATTCGAACTTGTAGTCGCTAGCTTACAGAGGAAAGCTTTGCCCCAGAGGGCTGCCCCCTTGTTAACATCACCACCAGTGCACCCATGGAGCTGGTCTGTATTGATTTTCTGAGTTTGGAGTCAGATCAAAGAAATATCAGTAATGTGCTGGTGGTCACTGACCATTTCACGAGATATGCCCAAGCTTTCCCCACCAAAGACCAGAAAGCATCCACTGTGGCCAAAGTACTTGTAGAAAACTTTTTGTTCACTATGGGCTCCACAAGAATCCATTCTGATCAAGGGGAGACTTTGAGAGTCGTCTGATCAAAGAGATGCTTTCTCTGTGGGGAGTCAAAGTCCAGAACCACTCCTTACCACCCCCAGGGGACCCACAGCCTGAACGTTTCAACCGCACTTTGCTAGATATGCTAGGCACCCTGCACCCAAAGGACAAGCCTAGATGGAGCCAACAAATTAGCACCCTGGTACATGCTTATAACTGCACCAAAGTGATGCCACTGGATTCTCCCCTACCGCCTGATGTTTGGAAGAGAAGCTCGACTACCAGTAGATGTGTGTTTGGGGTCTCTCCTGATGGGGTTCAAGCTGACAACTATTTACAGTATGTGCAAAGTTAAAGGCCCAGCTAACTCATGCGACCAACTGGCTCAAACCATGGCTGCCAAAAGAAATCTGGCCAACAAAGAAAGGTATGATAAAAAGGTGAAAGCACAGGAACTCCAGGAGGGAGATCGGGTATTGCTAAGAAATCTGGGACTGCATGGCAAGCACAAGATTGCTGACAGATGGCACCATCTCCCTCACATTGTAGTGGGCAAACTAGATGATCTGCCAGTGTACAAAGTAAGGCCTGAGAATAATTCAAAAGATGTAAAAACAATGCATAGAAATCATTTACTGCCCATTGGACAAATCTTAATTGAGTCTGAGCCCCTAGAAGATGCCCCCTCTGGACCAGTGACTAGAGCTGCTGCTAAGAAAAGATCAAGAAAGTCTGCACCTACAGAAGCAAAGTTAAAGTGTTCCCCTCCACAAGTCCCAGTTGAGCATGACTGTCAGTCCATATCGGAAGAAAGTGAGAGTGACTTTGAATACTATCCTTCTTACGAACTGAGTCAATTGTTTAGGGCAATCCCTAGTCAATACTGGAGATGAAGCTGGGCCTTCTGGACTGTCTAAGCCCCCAGCTTCATCCCTGAGCCAATGCTCCCAGAAAGTGAAGTGCAAAGCATCAGATCAGATGAAATGGAATCATTGTGCATGGTTGAACTGTTTGAGCTTTCAGGGAGAAAATGATAGATTGGGGCAGACTGGTGATACCGCGAACAAGAAGAGTATTTTGAGTGCCCTGACAGTCCACTGCCAGTGTCCGAAAGCTCTCCATGCGAGCCAAATGTTGTGGACTCAGAAACTGTAACTCCTGGAGCTGAAAGTGCCCCAAGTTCTAGCCTCTCTACCCCATGGAGCTCCCTGACAAGTGAGGACAATGCTGAAAATGAGGCTCAGAGTGCAGAGACTATAACAGTTCCCCTAGAAAGACTGGTCGAGCTGTAAAGCCTGTGGTGCACCTCAGTTTATGATTCCCTTGGGAGGCCTGTGGTTGCCTCTCAATGTTGTCCATAAAGGAGTGTATGTGTCCCCAGGCTCATTGCCCAAACTGAGCATCAGTGCTAACTCCAAGTTACTTGTGTTGCCTCTAAGTATGGTGCCCTTGCCCGTCCAGCCCCAAGGTAACTGATAGGAAGGGCCCCTCTCTTCAGGTTTCATGTACAAGAGGTAATAACTTGAGTTATGGTACAATGTGTGTGTAATACTGTGTAAAGAGTGATGTACTGCAATGTTTCAGAAATGTGTTCTTGGTAAAATGATATATTGACTGATGATTACATGTGAGCCTAATGCAAATGTATATGGTTGCAGTTAAAACTTATGGAATACTTGCTTGACGCCGGACGCTAAGCTTTCCCAGGCCAGGAAGGTGTAACCCCTGCAAATGGGGGTTCCCAAAGACTTCCAGGAGCTTGCTTGAATGCTCCAAGCCTGAATGGTGTTTGGCATTTAAGCCATTTATCAGTGAGTGTTTTTAGAACCTCTGGTACTGTCTCTTTAAGAGCTGTCTGCTTGCAAACATAATTAGTTTGTATGGGGACTGTGTTTCTTTGATTGAGTACCACTCAAGCTGCTGCCAATTCACTTCATTTTGCAGTCACTAGGAGTGCAAAGGAACCTATCTGAAAGATGTAACTGTTTGCCAGAAATTATTTAGAGTAATAATGAAATTACAGTTTGTCTAACCTGCTTTCTTTGCAGTCAGAACTGTGTCTGCTAGTTCCCCATTCTAGTTTTGAACTGCTAAACTGGACCAATCAGTGTGGGTAAGCTAGCTCTAAAATGGTGCCTTAGACGAATCAGAACTTGGACTCATAATCTGAGCCAGCCACAAGAGGATTGTATGGGCAGTGACTCTGGGAGATGTAGTTTAGACTTCAGTGCCTTTTGGACCAACAGCAGCAGTCTGTGAGTGACAGCCAATCCAGTCAAGAACTGGGAGGAACTCAAAGGAAGTGCCCGGTTTTGTTGGTTGGAGTTTCAGTTGAGCTTTGGCAGTGAAGAAGGAAGGAGCCCTGTGCTTTTTCAGTGTGCAGTTTTAGTCAAAAAGCGTGTGTAAGGCCCAGAGTTCCGGTCTGCAGCTTGTGTAACAGCTTGTTAGGACTGAATCGTCCTGTGAAAAGAATCAAAGGATCTCTGAAGAGTAGAAACCAGGCTCACCCTGTAGAAGACTGGAAGAATTGCTGAAAATTGCACTCGGTCTGTCAGGAACTGAATCTGCTGTGTGTTCTCCGGGTATTGTGCAGTAATTGCGATGGGATACAGATGCAGCCTGCCTGGTATAGTGCTTTCTTTTATATAAATGTGTGAAGAGGTTTGTGTACCTCAAGTGAGCCCTGCTGACATTGAAGGACCCTATCTTATTTGGAGGTCGTGAGTACTAATTCGGTCGCTCCTGTTGAATTGCCACATTAAATCCAAATGGAATTACTGTACTGCTGACTGTTTAATTCTCCTTTCTCTGTGTGAAAGGGCCCCTACCAGCTGCCACGGTTTGACTAGCCACTAGGCTTGGGTACCCAGGGACAGTAACTGATAGGATAGGCCTGTGCACAGAGCCATAGGTAGATTATTAGAGTGATAAGCTAATTAACCTGATTTCCCTGTCCTTGTTATATCCCCCAAATAAATCAAAGCTGCTTGTTTCAGCAAAGTTATACTTCCTGAGGTGTATTTGTCTATGTTAAAGTACTGTACTGTGATTGTTGCACTGTATCTCATTTCACAGGAGGTCCCAGTGCCGGAACCAGACCTGGGGGTAAGTGTATACTGTGAAGGTAATTCTGATATATTGTGTGGGCCACTAGTGGGAAGAAAGGGGGGTTGCAGTGTCCCAGAGGGCTGTGACCAAGTTAGTTTAACTATTGCAAACCCTGACCTCTGGGTGGAGGCACCCGCCATTGGATCCAGGCCCCTCAACCTGTTAGTGGCAAATCAGGCAGGGGTAGTAGCCCCTGGGATAGCGCCATCTAGGGGTTACAAAGTTATACAAAAACAAACAAACAAAACACAAAATCAAACTTTTGCTTTCATTTTTTCTTTCCAATTACTCTGACCAGGTTATAAACCCAGCAACTTATCTGGAAGGGATATCATTAACTGCAGGTACTGTGGAACACTTTTCAGAAGGGCAATTTTACAGGATTTAGGATACTGTCCTACATGCTGGGCCACTGGATATCTATGGGCTCAGCTCCAGGCAGCATGGGCAGAGATTGTGTGCCTCAAATTGCATATTCAATAGCAAATATATTATAAGAATCGCCTGCCATTTCCCCAACATCCAACAGAAGCACCTCTACCGCATATGGTAGTTGGTCCGGGAGGTTGGCAGGTGGTTAGGAGGGGCAAATCGGGTGCTCCATCACTTAGTGCTCTTCAACATATGACCTCCATAAACCATATAAAAACTACAAACAGGTATCTGCCTCTATTTCCGAAAGCAAACAAAGGGGCAGAGAACACTGCAGAGCAGGACACTGCAGCACAGGATCTAGCACAACAAAACTCACCCAAAACAGGAACCAAAACAAAAAAGCAAAAGGAAATGCAAACAACTTCTGATCATAGGAGACTCCATGATTCGGGAGTTGATACCCATCTCCAGCCAGGGGTAATGGTCAGATGTCGCCCAGGTACGCTAGCGTGGAGCGACACTGACCGCATTGCTAAAATTGTTCAGGAAGCAGGAGAAAACATTGACATCCTGGTACACATAGGGACTAACAATCTCACCAGCTGGTCAGTTGTGGAAACCAAGGAACACCTGACCAGGCTGGGTGACAAACTGTCATCCATTTCATCCGGCATCTGCTTCTCTGAGATCCTGCCAGTCTGGGAGAGGGCGGCAGATGGACGGAAGGTCAGAGAAGGGGAGATGGGGAGCTAAACATGTGGCTCAAGGGCTGGTGCCAGGAAAAAGGACACAAATTTGTAGGGAACTGGCAACAGGTTTGGGAGCAAAAGTTCTGTAAATTTGATGAATTGCATCTGACTAAGGAGGGAGTCAGTGGATTGGGGCAGAAGTTTGATGTCCTTGCAGAATATTTCATAGGTTTCATAGGTTGTCCTGAGCTCTTTAAAGACAAAAGTCCATTTGGCTCACCTTAATATTAATTTAATAAATTAATACAATTAATACCCTTTTATGTTCTTACTTTTCAGATAATAATCAAGAATAATTAAATAGCAAATAATTAAACTAGCAAATGGGAGAGGGCTGCAGCACCCTGTACGTCAAATGGGAAGAACACCCCTTCTCCCTCAGCTAGTGGTCAAACAAGAGTTCAACATGTTTGTAGTTCATTTGCATTACCAGGTAAGGAAAAAAAGTCTGGCTCCCCGTACAACGCACAGGGGAAATGCCAGACCTCGACCAACAACTAACACACCGAAATCTAGCCAATGGAAAATCATGTACACAAATGCTCGCAGTCTGGGAAACATGATCCCAGACCTGCAGGCAATAATGACAGAGGCTAAACTGGACATAGTAGCCATTAGCGAGACATGGTTTACCAGTAACCGCACTTGGGACACTTCAGTACTTGGCTATGGTTATGTACTGTTCAGAAGAGACCGAGGTGCAAAAGGTGGGGTGGAGTGGCCCTTTATGTCAATAAAAATATCAAAGCTACAGTAATTCAGAATACACTTAAGGAGACAGAAGAACTGTGGGTCACCCTGGAAACAGGAAATGGGACAGCTATACGAACTGGGGTTGTGTACAGGCCTCCAGACCAGGGGGAGGCCATAGACACATTACTGTTGGAAGATATACAAAACATGACAGTTAAAGGGGAGGTTCTGATAGTGGGAGACTTCAACATGCCAGATACAGATTGGTCAATACCAGCAGGAACATCTACCAGAACTAGACATATGGTGGATTCCCTGCAGGGGGAGGGCCTCAAACAACTGGTACAACAACCCACAAGAGACAGGGCTATCCTAGATCTAGTATTAACCAACAGGGAAAGGATCACAGCTGTCCAGGTAGAAGATCACCTGGAGGCCAGTGACCATCACATGGTATGGTTCAGTTTGGCCACTAGAACTAAATTATCCCATTCCAAGGCAAACATATGGGACTTCAGAGGAGTTGACTTTGATAAGATGGCCAACAGAGTTAAGCTAGCCCTGGCAAAACGAAATACAGGTGAAGGGGTACATGCAAAGTGTGCAAGCATTAGGGATGCAATACTTGAAGCAACATCCCATTGTGTTAGAGAGAAAAAGAAGTACAAAAGAAGAAGGAAACCACTTTGGTTCTCAAAAACAGTAGCAGAAAAGGTCAGAGCCAAAAGGCTTGCCTTCAGGAAATATAAGGGAATGCAGCAGGATGAAGATAGGGAGGCATACCAAACTTCCCTAAGGGAAGCAGGAAAGGCAGTAAGGCACGTAAAGGCCCAAACCGAGGAAACACTAGCACAAATCGTAAAGAAGGAGACAAGACTTTTATAGATACATTAGTGAAAGGTGAAAGTCCAGAGGGGTATTGCTAAGATCAAAGTGGATAGGGGGCATGTGAGGAGGAGGACCATGTAAAGCATCTATCCAAATAGATACTTCTGCTCAGAATTTACTGAAGAGAAGGTAGGGCAGGGCCCACAGCTCAGCACCATGGATATAGGTGGGAGTGAGGTGTGCACTAGTCCCTTCACAAAGAAGGGGTCCTACAAGAGCTTGAAAAGCTCAGGGTGGACAAGGCAATGGGACCTGATGGCGTACATCCCAGGGTACTAAAGGAGCTAAGGGTGGAACAAGCAGAGCCATTATCAGAACTGTTTAATGAGTCTCTGAGCACAGGAGAGGTCCCAGAAGACTGGAGAAGGGCTCCTGTGATCCCGCTCCACAAGAGTGGTAGCAGAACGGAGGCAGGGAACTACAGACCAGTCAGTCTTACCTCAGTAGTGGGCAAGATTATGGAGACACTCCTTAAGGAAAGGATAGTGCAACACCTGGAATCCATAGGAGCACAGCATCCAAGACAGCATGGGTTTACAAAAGGAAGGTCCTGTCAAACTAATCTCATAGATTTCTTTGACTGGGTAACTGGAGTGGTAGACCAAGAGGAGCAGTTGATGTCATCTACCTTGACTTCAGCAAAGCTTTGATACTGTTCCACATGGAAGATTGATTAATAAGCTGGGCAGGCTCGGGGTGGGTCAGAAGTTGGTCAGCTGGGTGGCAAACTGGCTGATGGGCAGGAAACAGAGAGTGGTGGTAAATGGTATGCAGTCAGAAGAGATGCAGGTCACAAGTGGGGTACCTCAGGGATCAGTCCTGGAGCCAGTCCTCTTCAATATCTTCATCAGTGACATTGCAGATGACTGGAGGGTAAGGTTTGTCTGTTTGCAGATTACACCAAGATCTGCAACAGAGTAGATGATCCAGATGGGGTGGGCAGAATGAGAAGAGATCTGGATAAACTAGCAAAATGGTCGAAAGAGTGGCAACTGGGGTTTAATGCAAAGAAGTGCAAGATCATGCACATAGGGAGGAGAAACCCTGAAGCCACCTATAGGCTGGGAGGGGAGTTGCTAGCAGTCACAAGGGAAGAAAGAGACTTGCACATCATCATCACCAATAACCTGAAATCATCCAAGCAGACCACTAAAGCAGTAGGTAAGGCTAGGGGGGATGTTGGGGTGTATTAGTAAGGGTATACAAGTCAGAAGAGGGAGGTAATAATCCCTCTTTACAAGACACTGGTTAGGCCCCGTCTGGAGTACTGCGTGCAGTACTGGAGGCCACACCTTCGCAAGGACATTAACCAAATTGAGGCAGTCCAGAAAAGGCAACCAAAATGGTGCAGGGACTGCATCAGAAAACATATGAGGACAGATTAACAGAGCTCAATATGTATACTCTAGAGCAAAGGAGGGAGAGAGGTGATATGATCGAAACATTCAAACATCTTAAGGGCATTAACAAGGTGAAAGAGTCTAACATGTTTCAATATAAGAAAAATAGCAGGACAAGAGGACACAGCATGAGATTAGAGAGAGGCAGATTAAGGGGTAATGTGAGGAAGTTCTTTTTCACAGAAAGGGTGGTGGATGCATGGAATGGCCTACCTCAGGAAGTGGTGGATATGAATACAGTGCAGGGCTTCAAAAGGCATGGGACAGCCTGCAGGGAGCAATACAGATGAGTATGAATAGATGGGCCATTGACAGAGCAAAGGCCGATGGCACATTCATAAGGTAGAAAAGAAATGGGCAGACTGGATGGGCCTTACGGTCCTTCAAACAACATGAAGTCTTGCTGTATTCTGACTATTGCAGTTAGGTCTTGCCTTTCAACTGCCCCGAGAAACAAAGTTACGTTCCATGGCCAGCATGGAGCGTTCAAGCTGACTTCGGTTGAAGCCTGTCTGCTGTTGTTTAAACTCCAACCGTCAGATTCTTTACTCCACCTCACTGAACAGCCGCTCGGAGATTTCTCCTTTGCTCGGTTCAGAAAAGTCGGTTAAAGTGTAATTTTCACTCGGTTTCTACCGAATTTCTGCTACCGAATCTGTCGGTTTAAGTCTCTGTTTGTGGTACCGTGAGTACTAGATAGGTTTTACATTTAGTTTCTGTGTGAACTTGTAATTTCGGATCGGTTCAGTTTGAACCAATCAGTTTAGTCTTATAAAGTTTTGAATTCGTTTAGAGTGTTGGTAACGGTCCATATCGGTTCTAAAAAAAGCAGTTTAATTACGTTTTCAAGACCGCGTAACACGGTCAGGAACCGATAAGTCTTGCCTGGCATGGATTGCCGAAAAAGGGTAAGTTTTGGATAGGATTGGCCATGTCTGAGAAACCTAAGAAAAAAAACGGGCCCACTGGGTTTCAACACTGCAGTGTGTGTGGGGAAGCCTTTGCTAAGGCTGATCCCCACACCGCCTGTGTTTATTGTCTGGGGTTTGACCACCTCGATTCAGACTGCCAGATTTGTAAGAGTTTTCCCAAACCTACCCTGGATAAGAGAGTAGGTAGACTGAGGGAAAGGGAGGCCGAGAAGTCCGCTGACCTAGATGGCCAGCCCGGTTCAGTTCCGACCGAACCAAAAGGAGTGCCCTCTGACCAGGGCGAAACTTCTTAGGCAAAAGGAGAGCCGATTCTGAGGAGTCGGTTCCGGTTAAAAGAAAGAGAAGAGAAAAATCATCCGGTTCGGATCCACAAGTTCTTTCTCCAACCATTGATGAAATAGTGAAAGCAATAAGGATAGTGCAATCGCTAACTTCGGTTCCAGCCGAACCGGCACCATCTGGCAGGGGCTCAGTTTGGTCGGTTCCGCCGGTTCCAGATTATACTTTAGAAGAATTTTATGAACCGGAGGAGGAGGGAGAGGATGATGATGATGATGGTGATTATGAAAGTCTGGATGTGCCTATTGACCCGGACATCTCCCCAGACAGACCTTCAGGTGTTTCTCCTCCTAGGCTTTCTGAGTCCCCTTCCCACTTTATGTTAACAAGAAAGTGGCTGAAACCCTCCAGCTTCCAATGGAAGAAGCAGTAGAGGATCAGGAGGAGCCTGATTTTGTTGAAATTATGGACATCCCAGAGTCCAGGAGGCTGTCTATTTCCCATCATAAATCTTTTGGGAAACAGACATTTAAAATTCTAAAGACTCCTAACTCCATACCTCCTGTGGACAGACGAATGGACAAGAGGTATACCCTTTCAGGCTCAGACGCAGAGTTCCTTTCTCAGCAATGCAGCCATGTTGGGGTAGTGCAGGCTGCTGCCTGTGATAAGGCAATATTCTCTGGCATCTCACCCCCAGATAAGGACTCCAGGAGGATTGATGCCATGGCAAAGAAGCAGCACGTGGCAGCATCTTTGGGACTCAGGCAGGCTAACTATATGGCCTACACGGCTAGATACCAGAAGTCCAGGTGGGACACTGTGCTGGCTCTGGCTAAACAGGCCCTGACCAGCTTGCCAAGGAGCTGGAGCAGGTGGCTGCGGATGGGATTGAGGCATCCAAGGTACAATTTCATGCTGCTGTGGACTCCAATGATGTTTCATCTAGAGTCATGGCTACATCTGTGGCCCTCGCGGAGGATGGCTTGGCTCAGATGTACTAGCCTGTCACAGGATACCCAGGCTAAGGTCATGGATTTCCCTGTCATTGGTAATTCTCTGTTTGGGGAGCAGACAGAGAACTACATGAAAAAGATGGACGAGTACAGGACCACCTACAGGAGTGCTCAGGCCAAAGAAAGGCAAGCCACTTCTCAAAGACAGCACTCCAGGGGCAGGGGCAGGCCCTTTCAAAGGCCTTTTTGCCAAGCCCAGGCCTCCTCTTCTGCTTATGCTCAGAGGGGGTTCTTCTGAGGTAGAGGCAGACGGGGAATGAGCAGGCCTGCTTCCAGCCCTCAGCCTAAAGCCCCAGCCAAGCAGACACCCTGATGGGTCTGCCCGTGCCAGTTCTCCAGTACCTGTAGGGGGGCAGGCTGGCATACTTTGTCCAGGACGGGAAGTCTCTGACATCAGGCAAGTGGGTCCTGGAAGTAGTAAGCCAGGGACTGGTTCTCAGCTTCAAAAAATTTCCCAAGATGAGAACCAGATCCTTTCCACCTGCAAATCCTTTCCACCTGCAAATCCATCAGAGACCCTTGCCCTAGAGGCAGAGGTTTCTTCCCTCCTGGCTCTCAGAGCCATAGAAAAGGTTCCTACCCTACACAAGGGCAAAGGATTGTACTCAGGTACTTCTAACCCCCAAAAACAGGAGAATGGTGGCTCATCCTGGATCTAAGATATCTGAACAAGCACCTTTTAAAACCAAAGTTCAAAATGGTGACTCTGGGAATAAGTCTGCCTTCTCTAAGGCCAGGGACTGGCTAGCCTCCCTGGACCTCAAAGATGCCTACTTTCACATTCCCATCAGGTGCTCCCACAGAAAGTACCTAAGGTTCGAGTTGCCCTCAGGCCACTATCAATTCAGAGCAATGCCCTTTGGCCTAACATCAGCCCCAAGGGTGTTCACAAAGTGCCTGGCCGTAGTGGTTGCTTTCCTAAGGAGAAAAAAGATTTCCATCTTTCCATATCTGGACGACTGGCTCATAGTGGTTCAGTCTCCAGACCAAGTCAAGTCACATCTGCAAGTAGCTCAGCAAGTGCTCACTTCTTTAGGATTCCTCCTCAACATTCCAAAGTCAGTTCTCGAGCCAGTACAGCTCCTCACCTTCATAGGGGCGGAACTGGATACAGTAAGGGCAAGAGCCTTCCTTTCCCTGGACAGGGCAAGGACCCTTATGGAACTGGCCTCTTCATTCACCCTACAGGTGTCTCGACCAGCAAGGCATTTCCTTCAGCTTCTGAGCCACATGGCAGCTTCCACAGCAGTGGTCCAGGGAGCAAGATTCCAGATGAGGGACATTCAGTTCCATTTATTTATTTATTTTTATTTAGTTGTTTAACCAGGTATAGCATACTAAGCTGAAAGCTTTTTTACAGGAGCGACCTGGGAGCACAAGGAGGTTGAGTGACTTGCTCAGGGTCACACAGTATGCAAGTGGAAGCTGTGGGATTCAAACCCAGGTCTGGTCTGCTGGATATCACCAGATTTGCAGCTCAGAGCCTTAGACCACTGTGCTATACTGCCTATACTGCCATTTAGGAGCCTTCTGGTTCCAAAGAAAGGATTCCCTTACCAAACTAGTCCCAGTGACCCGAACCCTGATCCAGGCTTTGCAATGGTGGCAGGATCAGGACAATTTGAGACAAGGAGTTCCTTTTGTCACTCAGTCTCATTCAGTGATACTCACCACAGATGCTTCCCTGCTGGGCTGGGGAGCCCACCTAGGGGATCTTACCACCCAGGGACTGTGGTCACCTCAAGAATCTCTGCTTCACATCAATCTCTTGGAACTCAGAGCAGTGTTTCTGGCACTGCAAGCCCCTTCCTCTCCTGTTCAAAGTGTTAGTCAAGATCAGGTCTCAACCATGCAAAGTGATTCTGATTGCTCCAGACTGTGCCAGACAGCCTTGGTACCCACTGTTGCTGTCCTTAGCAGTCCACCTTCCCCTGTCTCTTCCCAGGAATTCGACCTGTTGACATCCTCTCAGGGGAGAATTTGGTATCCGAACCTCAAATCTCTCAATCTCAAGGCATGGCTCTTGAAGAGTTAAGAGTTTGCTGATCTGCACCTTTCTCAAGGGGTTCTGGATATCCTTAAGGCTTCTCGAAAGCCTTCCACCAGAAAGACTTACAACTCCAAATGGAAAAGATTCACTATTTGGTGCTCTAATAAGTATATTTCTCCAGAATCTGCTGGGTTGCCTACAGTTCTGGACTATATGGTCCATCTTAATGGGTTAGGACTTAGGCCAGTTACACTTAAAGTGCATCTGGCAGCTGTTTCTGCCTTCTTGTCAGTAGGCAAGCCCTCCTCTGTCAGCCCATCCTGTCTTTTTGTAAATTCTTCAAGGGATTGCTGCACACCAATCTCCCTTTAGGGACCCTGCCCTGCTTGAGACCTTAATGTTTGCATTTTTCAGCTTATGCAACCACCCTGTGAGCCTTTGTCCTCTGCAGAGCTTAAGTACTTGACTTGGAAAACTGTGTTTTTGGTAGCCATTACCTCTGCCAGGTGTATCAGTGAATTGCAAGCCCTGTCAGTGAAGCCTGATTTCATCTCTTTCCATAGAGATAAAGTGGTCCTAGGAACTAACAGGAAGTTTTTGCCTAAGGTGGTTTCAGATTTCCACCTTAATCAGTCTATGTCTCTCCCTGTTTTTTTTGACTGACAATTCTTCCTCTGGAGAGAGGAGGCTGCACAGCTTGGATGTTAAAAAGGCCCTCAGCTACTACATAGAGCGCACCAAGGGTCACAGGTTGAGTCCCTCCAGTTGTTCCTCACATATGGAGAGGTCGGTAAGGGCAAACCTGCTACTAAGAGATCTATTGCCAGGTGGATTGTCTCTTGTATACAATTCTGCTATGAAAAACTGGGTAGAACCCCACCCTCAGGCCTGAGGGCTCACTCTACTAGAGGTACAGCTGCTTCCCTGGCTGCTGCCAGGGATATTCCTATCTTAGAAATTTGTCAAGCAGCCACCTGGAAAACAGTCCATACATTCACCAAGCATTACTCTCTGGATATCCAGGCTAGGAGTGATGCTCGATTTGGCACAGCAGTACTTCAGAGCCTATTCCCAAAGTAGGTTCTGTCCCTCCTCCATGGAGGTACTGCTTGGTAGTCTGCAGTAGTCAGAATACAGCAAGACTTCATGTTGTTTGAAGAAAAAATTACTCACCTTAGTAATGTTGTATCTTCTAATGGAGTCTTGCTATATTCTGACCTTCCCCCCGCCTCCCCTCTCAGAACCTGGTTTTTGGGATGTGGGTGGGCAGGAGCAGTGTTGGCACCCTAGGGGTGCCCCTTTTTCACCCTCCTTCACTTTGGGTGTGTGTTGTGTTTTGGTTTTTGGGTTTCCTGACTTGAGTCTTTGCTTTGAAACCAAAAAACCCTTTTTAATAAATTTAGTTGCCAGTTGGCTAGTGTGAGTTTTACAGTTTCCACACAGAACTTCTAGTGAGTATTGCTCATAAAGATCTGACGGTTGGAGTTTAAACAGCAGCAGACAGGGGCTTCAACCGAGCTCACGCTGAACGCCCATGCTGGCCATGGAAAGTTAACTTTTTGTTCTCCGGGCAGTTGAAAGGCAGGACCTAACTGCAATAGTCAGAATACAGCAAGACTCCATTAGAAGAAACATTACTAAGGTGAGTAATTTTTTCTTTTCTGCCATCAACTTTTGTGTTTCTACTTCTTCCTCTCCTAAGCTTCTTCTGAAGAGGCACCTTCTTCTTCCTCAAAGAAAGAACGCCTAACGAGTCAGTGGATCCAAAATTCATGGAGAAAGCTGACTCTTCAAAACAAAGGCCAGTGGAACCAGCTAATCAACCGTTCCAGCAAAACGAAACATAAAGGAAGCATGTCGCTGTACTTCCAACTGAAAAGCAAAGAAGCTCTCAGCTGACAGACTAGCATTGCCCTCAGCTGATGACATAGTGAAACCCCTACGGATCCTGCAGCTTTGCAAGCTGTGGTTCCGTGACTCCACCGATCCTTACCCTGGTCCCAGTGGCCCAGGAACTGGTCTGTGTCTATCAAGAGGAAGAGAAAGAGGAAGGGAACCCATTGAACCAGAGATGTCCCTGAGCAAGACTTCCCCAAGAGACCAGAGGACTACACCTTACATTATTCATTTGTAAAATAAGTGGTGGACACCTCAGCCTCTCCATCCAGGAGATAGTGGAAGATGAGGAGGAAGCAGATTTTCTTAATATGATGGGGTTAGCCCCCACAAAAATGGTCCTGCTCCCATTACATAAATCCTTAAGAAAAGCTGTTCTAAGGATCTTACGAACCCCTACTTCTATCCCAGGGGTAGATAAGAAAATAGACAAGAAGTATCAGCTTGACAGAGTAAATTCTGTGATTCTGTTTAACCGCCCTGACCATGAAGGGGTGGTTCAGGCTGCAGCATGTGACAAGGCCAGGATACATTTGTCATCCCACCCTCCTGACAAAGCGTCCAGGAAATTGGATAGGGTGGGTAAAAAGGAGTACCTGGTAGCTTCACTCTTAGTGAGGCAGGCTAACTACATGGCTTATGCAGCCCAATATCAGAAATCCTTATGGAATTTGGTACTGGCCATGACAGACAAAATTCCTGGAGAGTTGGCAGTGGACCTGGCAGAGACTGCCAGGACAGCATTGGATGCCACCCAGTACCAGTTCCATATGGCTGTGGATGCCAATGACACCTCAGCCAGACTCATGGCACTCACAGTATCAGTGAGGTGGTTTGTTTGGCTCGGGGCCACAAACCTGTCCCAGGAAACACAAACTAAGGCAATGGATTTCCCCTGTGAAGGTGATTCCCATTTTGGCAGTAAAAACAGAGGCATACATGAAAAAGGTGGAGGAATACAAATCCACTTACAGAAGCAATTCTGCAAGGGATAAGCCATCCACCTCCTACAGGTCCCAGTGCAGGAGAGGCAGGGGTAGGGGATCCTACTCCAGTCCCAGGAAATGCCAGACTACCAACAGACCAGGGGTTCTTCAGAGGTAGTGGCAGAAGGACCGTGAGGAGGTCTGCCCAGGTTCCTCAAACCCAGGCCCGGCCCAAGCAGAACCCCAGACGTGCTGGCACAGGTCACCTCACCCTACCAGTAGAAGGCAGGCTGGCTCACTTCATCCCAGCTTGGTACTCCATCATCACAGACAAGTAGGTCAAGTCAGTCACTTCACTACCAGTCCAGCATTGCTTGTAAAGCGCTTTGGATGTGTGAAAAGCGCTATATAAATACTGATTCTGATTCTTCTTCTTCTTCTAGGTCTTGGAGGTAGTGAGCCGTGGTCTGTCTCTAAGCTTCAAATCCCTTCCCAAACTAAGAACCAGAAATTTTGCCCTGGCTACTCCTGCAGAAAAACAACTCTGTTGGAGTCGGAGGTAAAAAACCTGCTGTCCATCAGGGTGGTAGAACATGTTCCCCTACTGCAGAGGGGAGAGGGATTCTATTCCAGATACTTCCTAACTCAAAAGAAAAACTGGGACTGAAGACCTATTCTGGACCTAAGACTTCTGAACAAACGTGTCAAAACTAAAGTTCAGGATGGACACTTTGGCCATGATTATTCCTTCACTGCAAAAAGGAGACTGGTTGGCATCCATTGACTTCAAGGACACCTACTTTCACATCCCAATCCGACCCAGCGCAGAAAGTACCAGAGGTTCAGATTGCCATCAGGCCACTACCAGTTCGCAGCCGTGCCATTCGGCTTAACTTCAGCCCCCAGCGCATTTACAAAGTGTCTGGCTGTAAGAGTGGTGCACCTAAGAAGGCAGGGAGTGACTGTGTATCCATACCTAGACAACTGGCTAGTCGTAGGACAGTACTTGTAACAAACCAGACCCTCATTGGAGTCTCTTGGCTTCCAGTAAATGCCCAGAAGTCTTAGCTGGAGCCAGTCCAGATCCTGGACTTCATAAGGGCAGAATTGATACCACCCAGGGAAGAGCCTTTCTTCCCCAGGACAGAGTACTCAGTATCTTGCAGCTGGTAGAGTCATTCCAGCTAAACAGACTCAGGCCAGCAAGACACTTCTTGCGGCTGCTGGGCCATATGGCAGCTGCCACAGCAATAGTGCCAGGACCCAGGTTTCAAATGAGACATACAGTTCTCCGTGTGAAATCACTGGTCTCAGAAGGGATTCCCTGACCAAACTAGTGCCAGTTACATCTTCTACTCTGTCTGCCATCCACCTGCCAGGGAAGGACAACGTCTGGGCAGATTCCCTCAGCAGGATCAGCCAGAATCACCACGAGTGGTTCCTGAATACGCAGGTACTCTAGTCAGTATTCAGATGGTGGGGCACCCCAGAGATAGATCTCTTTGCCTCCACAGACTACCACCAGCTGCCACAGTACTGTTGCAGGTCTCCAAGTAGGGGCACTGTTCCAGTAGATGCCCTGACACTCATTTGGGCAGATTCTGTATGCATTCCTTCTGTTGCTATGTTGCTCAGGTTCTTGATAAAGTTTGGGTTGCACCAGTGTGTATTTCTGTAGTTTTAGACTGGGTAAGGTACCTGTGGTTTATTGTTATTGACTTTATTTGCTTATAGTTATCCCATTGTGTTTCTAGAGTTACACTTCTGGAGATTCTTGGAGTAGGATTCATATTTCTAAATTTTAGGTCTTGTATGAAGTTTTGATTTCTGGAGATGATTAATTTGAATTTTTTTGTATTATATTTTTATTAATTTTCATGTATATAAAATAATCGACAATATGAATAATTTATGACACATGTCTCAAAATTGATAAAGGTAGAAAGAAATGACAAAGAGTAAATTAATCATATGAACTAAATTGCTGTGGTCTTCTACTTATACACAGTTAATCACCTTTCAGGATTTTACTGATTATGTTGTTTTTTATAATTCTTTTTCTCTGGTTGTTGGCTGGGAACTCCCTCAGGCTCACCTCAACTTGGCTCCATACCACCCTACCTGAGGCCCCACGACCAGGAAATTGGGTGTTAGGTCTCTCCACCCACGAGCTTCGTATACCCCCAGCTCTGTTCCTTCATGGTGGGGCCACCTACTGCTTCGGGTGCACTTTCTAGAATCTGGATGACCGGGCTCAGGGAGCGGAGCGAAACCAGGAAAACTGGTCTGATTGGGTCCAGCGGTGGGTGTGTGGCCAGTTCTCGTGACGCTTGCTATCCTCCCACACACCAGGGTGTTTCTTTTTCGGTCCCTACAGTTGTCCTGGGAGTGCGGATTTGCAATGACGCCCTGTAAGCGACGGGCGTGCTTCCCACCTGTGCGTAAGGCCCACTGCACCCCTAACCCCGAAGAGCATTCTGCAAGTTGCACCACCTCTGCTACCACCAGGAGCCACTGGTACTTGGCAGTGCACCCACCTGTCCCCAGGAGAGGAGAGCAGTCCTTGGGGCGCCTAACCCTCTCCTGCCCCTGCCGACTCCTCAATGGCCCGAGTTCGCTCCGAACCTGGGTCACTGCATGGTGCGAGGTGGCGCCCAGCGCCCAAACCTCCGTACTCTGGGCCGACTCTAACTATGTTGATTTATCAGTCCATTGGTCACAGTTCAATATTAGTCCCATAATTAAGCTTCAAAGTCCACATACCTGTGCCAACAATACCTGCTCATTTCAGACCCATGTGCTAACTTATTCACTTATGTATCAAAACAGGACTAGAGAAATATAAAACCCCGTGTTAGTATATAGAGGAGTGACTACCCCAAGATACAGTTGATACAAATTAGAGAACAAGCTTAAACCTTTCTGAAGGGGTTCTGATTGTGCTTAGCGGATCAAGGAAACCATCCACCAAGAAAACTTGTATTTCAGAGTGGAAAAGGTTCTCTTTCTGGTGCTCAGGAAGGGATACCCCATCTCTGCAAGGACATAGAATGGAGGCAGTCTAGAGGAAGGCAGCTAAAATGGTGTAGGGTGTGCAACAGAAGCCATATGAAGAGAGACTAAAGGAGCTTAATATGTATACCCTTGAGGAAAAGGGGGGCAGACATGATAGAAACTTTCAAGTACCTCAGGGGAATCGGGAAAAGTCCAAGAGGGTAGCATCTTTCAGAAAAGAAGATGTGCAAGAACAAGGGGACACAGTTTGAAGATAGAGGGAGTATGGCTCAGAGACAATGTGAGGAAGTAGTTTTTCAAAGAGAGGGTGGTGGACACAAGGAACGGCCTTCCTGAGTAGGTCGTGGGGGTCGAAAACAGTGGGCAAATTCAAGAATGCATGAGACAGACATAAAGCAGTTCTGTTGGAGGGTTAGGAAGAAGTAGGCTGTTGATTAACTAGGAGGTGGTCATTATTCGTCATCAAAGTCTATATTTCTATATTAATCTTTCCAGGGTGATCTCTTTGTCCTATTGGACTATTTGACCCACCTCCATACCCTGGGTCTCAGACCTTCTACTCTGAAAGTCCATCTGTTGCAACATCAGCCTATATCTTGGTGGGTAGAGACAGGTCCATGGCCTCTACCCTGTTTTCAAAAGTTTTTCAAAGGTCTTAACCACTCCACCCTCCCTTAGGGAGCCGGTTCTGGCTTGAATTCAACATCTGTATTGCCAAGCTCATGGAGCCCACTTTGAGCCAATGGCAACCGTAGATTTGAAGTATGTCACATGGAAAGCTGTTTTTCTGGTTGACATCATTTCAGTCAGGCAAATAAGGAGTTACAGGCCCTTTATGCAGACCTGAACTTCATTTCCTTCCACATCGAGGACAGGGCCATGGCTCAACTTGAGGTATCTCGCATCTTTCTACAGAGCATTGTGCATCTGAAACCCTCCATTTAGGACCCAGTTTTCCATGGAACCTCAATTTTATGTTGAGAAACTTAGTTATCTCCCTTTCAACCAACTGCAAAATTGTGAGCTGCTTTCTGTCATGGAAAGCGCCTTTGTAGTCGCTTTAGTGTTGCTCAAGGGTTTCAGCTTCAGGACTCCGAACTTACGATAAGAATGTGTAAGAAGCCTTATTTGTTTTTTACAAAGAGAGGGTGTCTTTGCATACTGATCCCTAGCTTCTTCCCAAGGTGGTGTCGGAGTTTACTTTGAACCAGTCCATCCACCTACTAGTTTATTATCTTGAGTATTCCAGCCAGGGGGAAGCTTTGTTCCATACTTTGGATGTACATAGAATCTTATGATACTATACGCACCAGACAAAGACTTCAAGAAAGTCTGATCAGTTATTCGTTTCATTCGCTCCCAAGAGAGAGGATGCTCCGCTTTTCAAACAATGTTTGTCTAAGTGGTTAGCAAATTGCATTGTGTATTGCTACGTAGTATAATGAGGACCCTCCGGAGTGGTTAGGGCCATTCCACCAGGGTATGGCCACCTTAACGACTTGTTTCGGATATGTTTCTGCTGCAGACATCTGTGCAGCCGCCACCTGGAGTTCTGTCCACACCTTCACCAAGCATTACAGTCTAGACATTGCTTCAAGCACAGGGCCAATTTCAGCCTCACTGTTCTGCAGGGTCTCCTTTCTTAGGCCATTGGCTACTGTCTAACCTCCTCCTGGTGCTGCTTCCTTTACACTACAGGAACTGCTTGGGACTCAGTCCTCACCGTGTTGAGTGCATTGCAAGAGCCTCCCTCGAAATAAGATAGTACAGTTATGTAAACACTTACCATAACAGTAGATCTTCAAGAGGAGCTCTTGTAACAGACCCTAATTTTCCCTTCCCTCCTTTCCCCTTCTTTTTTTCTACTGTATACCTCTTCCATTTGCATGGGTTTTCTGCTTCCCTTTTCCTTCTTGGCTCTTGGGAATCTCCTCTGTTCTTCTTTCGCTGCTCACTCTGGGTCTCTGATGGGAGAACTGAGGACAGCTGAGGTGTGAGGGACTGCCCGCCTTATAGGATAGGGTGATGTCAGCAGTCAGAGGTCCCTTGTGGTAGACTACTAGCTAGAAAGTTTTGTGTGTGGTCCTGGTGCCTTAGTTCTACTGGTGTTATTGCTGCAAGAGTGCCTCTTGAAGATCTACTGTTACAGTAATTTCTTACATAACTGTATTGTCTCTATCATATCCACCCCCTGGCCTTGTCTCCAGCAAGTACATGTTCAGTGTCTTCAGATGATCTTCATGAGATCAGTCCTGTTTGCCCTGAATCATCTTGGTCACCCTGCATTGCACCATCTCCAGTTTGTCCCTGTCCTTCCTTTGGTGAGGATTCCAGAACAGAGCACAGTACTCCAAGAGCTACCTCCCCAGTGACCAATAAAGAGGTAGTAGTAGTAGTAGTAGTAGTAGTTCATTTTTCCTGTTTTCTGCTGTCAAGACCCTGTCCGATACACCCAGCATCCTAGTAGCCTTAATATAGGTCCTGTTGCACTGATTTGATTATTTGAGGGAGTCACTAATGATGCCTCTCAGGTCCTTTTCCTCTGGTGTCAGTGTGGCTCAGTTGGTAGCATATCCTTCTTGGGCCAGAAGTTGTGGGTTCTAGTCCCACACAGAGATTGGGCTCATACCTAAAATGCTGGCACCCGAGTGCAGTATTGGGGGTGTTGTACTGCTGGACTGCACTTCTCTTCAGATGAGAGAGGAGTCTACACAATTCTAATGGACTCAAGATGACGGCCACGCTGGGCCAGTCATCAGGTGTAGCTTAGGCACTCAGGAGTTACTCACTTCATGATATTTATTTTATTTTAATTTTTGTGTTTAATGTTATTTTGTTTTATGACTATAATTGCAGTTTGAGTCACGGCCGCTCTCATTTGGTTTTCAGCCTCGTTACTCTCTGGACATTAACTCGTGTTTCTTTTTTGACAAGTCAGTTAATTTACTTGCCTGCCAGTGCATTCGTAGGAGCTCCCTTTGGCTTTTATATTGCACTGTTGCATGGCGAAGAGAGCGGCAGATCTCCGGAGGAAATCTGGCCAGGAAATCCAATGCTGTGGGATTGGCCGTGGTGGTGTGTTTGGAGTCTGGAGTTCCTGGAGTGTGAAGCAGCAGCATTTGGTGGCGGATTGCTGGGGATTCTACTGGAGCTGCTTGTTTCGGACTTTGAGTTGTGCCGAGAGGGATTTAAGTCAAGGAGGATCTATTTATTTGCTGTGGTGGACTGGGTGAGCTGAATCGCATGCCCCAAGGTAACTCCTGGTTCTAGCTTTTTTTCTTCCCCGGGGAGATCTCGTGGTGCCGACTGGAGGGTGGGCATCTTTGTGGTCCTCCTGGGGCTGTCAGAGCTTGTCTAACTGGTGTTGAGCATGCTCCTGACAGCCTAGGTGGGGGTCTGCTGGATTTTTGGGTGTGTGCTGAGTGGAGTTGGGCAACTTAAATCAGTCACCTTGGATACGTTTTCCTCGTGTTTCTCGGCCTGTTTTTTAGAAGATACTGCTGAGTTCCTGCTGTGAAAAAAAATGACTTTTTAAGAATCCTGCTGAGTGAAACTGGATGTGAGCTCATTATTTGTTGGGTGCCGTTGCCCACTGGATGCCGCAAGTATTATTCAACTGGCTATTTTTATGTTTGACTGGATCTGTATAATTTTATAACTTACTTGGGAGGCAGTGAGAAGGCCTAGTTTTGTTTAATCTCAAATTAAATTCTGAATGTGGCAGTGAGAGGGCCACGCTGTCCGGACAAAATTTTAGTAAAGGGGTGGTGAGAGTGCTGCCTTTCCTCTTCGAACATTTTTGTGGAGTTGTGGCATGCTCCTTTGAACTACTGAAGATTTAATGCTGCATATAGAGGACAGTATTATTACACAGATATTAAACTGTGGTCATTTGGCCTTATTTCTTTTTCCTTTTGTTTGTTTAGTGGAAATAATATGAGCAGTTAGAGTGCCTTATAATATCTTTGATCCCACCTGCTTCCGATATTGTGAGAGATTCCTGGAGGGTGGCTTCTAAATTATTTCCTTTGTTTATTATTTTTATTATTACGATGTAATTATTATTATTTGTCTATTTTTTGTGAGAGTGTTTAATTTGTTTTTAAGTACCAGGTAGTGAGAGGACCTGGGAGTAATTTAAAATTGTTTTTGGTTAATTTTTGGTTGACCCCCAGGCTGTGTGAGGACCTGTGGGTTAAATCAATAAATTAGGTTTTGTGTTAGGGAGTTGGTTTAGTTTCATTTTAATTTTAGTTGTTCTTATAATCTGTAATTGTACAATTTTAGTTGTAGGAAATTTGAGGGTAGTTTAGGATTGGTGCTGTGTTTTGTAATTTTATTATATTTATTGTTTTATAAATTGAGCAGCTAGATGTGCCTGCTTGCCCCTCCTGTCTTATGCTATTCGGCCTCCACTGTCCATGTGCTCTGCCCCTTCTCTTCCCCCGCCTGCTTATATTTATCATCATTGTCGGGCGCTGGGGATTGCATGAAGGGGGAGTCGGGTTGGGTGGGGGTTGTGGACAGCGGAGGAGCGGGCCTTCCATAGGGGTGGTCAGGCCCAGAAGATGCCCTGCTGAAATGGCATCTAGAACGTGGTGACTTGTTTTGGTTCCCATACCCAAGGGCACCTCCAGTTTGGGAGGGCAAGTGGCTGGGACAACTTGCCAACCTCGTCCAACTCGGGCGTTGTTATGCAATGCCAGATCTGTCTGCAACAAGACTGGTCTTATTGCAGATTTTGTTGCAAGGGCAGATCTGGCTTGCAATACCGAGACCTGGTTGGATGGGAATGTGGCCCCTTTTTTAGAGGCAGCTGTTCCCACCGATACTCGGTTATACTCCGCCCAAGATTGGATTGCATGGGGTATGTCGCTCAAGATCGAATTGCCTAACTGGTGTACCAGTTGAGGAGGCCAGGTCATTTGAGGTACTGTGTAGTGGTGTAGGTGCAGGATTGCCCTCATTTATCGCTCCACCAGGTGATGAGAAGCTTTTCTGCAGGAAATAGCAGATTTTGCCGCTGACATGGTCTTGGAGTCGCCCAGACTGATGGTTCTGGGTGACTTCAGTGCTTGGGTCGACGTATAATCTTCACTTTTGGTCAACATTTCCTCCAGGAGATGACATCTCTGGGCTTTACACAGGTTGTTTCTCAGCTACACACAAGGGAGGTCACTCTCTTGACCTGGTCTTCTCCTGGGGATCAAGCTCCGATTTGGTGGTGGAACCAGTCAGTTGGTCCTATCACTAAGTTGGGTTCAATTTTGAGGCCCCTGGTAGGTCGGTCCCTGTGGAGTTGGTCAGGTACCGCCCATTGCGGGACGTGGTCCCTGAAGACCTGATGGCGGTTATTGACCTCTCGCCATTGGATGAGTCTTGTACTGATCCTGAGCAGCTGGTAGTGGCCTATAATAGGGCCATTTTGGTAGCACTCGATCAGATTGCACCCAGTCCGTGTTCTCCCCTTCTGTCAGTTCCGCTGCCCCATAGTTTGATGGGGCTCTGAGAGGGTTATGGAGGACGGGCGAGGTTGAGCGCTGGAGGAAGACTTCACTGATGCCGACCACCTTATTTTGCTAGAGCATTATAAACGCTACCAAACAGCAATTTCCCATAAGAAGGCAGAATTCCTGTCCAGGGAAGTTTCTGTCGCATGGAATCGACTGGCTCAGCTCTTCAGAACTGTTGACAGACTGTGCAACCCAGCCTGTCAGCAGATCCGTCTAGTTTTTACTCAAATTGATTGTGAGGAGATCGCTCGATTCTTTGTGAATAAGGTTGAAGACATCAGGAGGGAGTGCCTCCAACCTCATTCTAAGGATGTTGCAGTTTATCGGTGTCCTGTCGTAGAGCCCGGAGTTTCCTGGAGTGCCTTCGACCTGCCGGATTTCATAGACACTATGAGGATTGTCCATGAGATGCATCCCACATGTTGTAGTTTAGACCCTGGCCCTACCTTCCTTATTTTGGGTTGTAGCGAGATCATCGGCCCGGTCTTAGCTCGGATTATCCGGTGTTCTTTAGATATGGGAGTGTTTCCTAGCTCTCTGAAGGAGGGGGTGGTGACCCCCCTTCTGAAGAAAGCATCTTTAGACCCGGATGACCTAGCAACCAAGGCCAATCTCTAACCTCCCTTTCGTGGGAAGGTTATTGAGAAAGTTGTGGCGCTCAATTGGATAACCATTTGACCATCCATAGTTTATACGAACCTCTCCAGTCTGGTTCTCCAAGAGGCATAGTACCGAGACTGCTTTGGTTCGGGTGCTCATGATCTCCTGATGGCGAGAGATCGGAGACACCGTTCTGTCTTGGTTCTCCTTGATCTATCATCAGCTTTTGATACGGTGGATCATGGGGTTCTGCTCGAATGCCTGAGGTCCATTTATGGGCTGTCGGGTACAGTCCTCAGATGGTTTTCATCTTTCCTCGAAGGGAGAACTCAGAGAGTGGTCTCGGGTTTGTTTTCATCCGGGGCCTTCTCTTTGCCATGTGGGGTGCCTCAGGGCTCGGTGCTTTCCTCCTTGTTATTCGCGGTATATATGTTACCCCTCGGAGACATTGTAAGATGGTACGAGCTGAGGTTTCACTGCTATGCTGATGATACCCAGCTCTACCTGTCTTTCGCACCTAACCAGGTTAGTGCTATCTCAGTACTGAACAACTGCCTCGCAGACATCCAAGACTGGATGAATTCCAGCGGTTTGAAGTTGAACCCAGGAAAGACTGAGGTTATGGTTGTGGACCCTGGTCGCAGGGTAGAGGGACTGAGAACTGGTCTCCCCTCCGGATTAATCCTGGGGGTGGACCAGATCCTCACCTCTGAATGGGTGCGTAACCTGGGAGTGGAGCTTGACGTTGGTCTGACCCTTCGTCATCAGGTGTCTGCTGTCGTCAGGCTGGCCTTTTTCCATCTTAGGAACATTGCCAGGATTAGACATCTTGTTCCACCCAGTGACCTGCCGGTCTTGGTCCATGCCTTGTGACATCTTGCCTTGATTACTGTAACTCCCTTTACCTAGGACTTCCTGGGTTCATATCCGCCTTGCAGCTAGTGCAGAACGCGGCCAGCGCTTTGTTGACTGGGGCTTTGTAGGTTCTCGTGATTACTCCCCTGCTGCGTGCCTGCACTGGCTGCCAATACAGTGGCGTGGATCACCTTAAAGTGGGTCTTTGACCCACAAAGCCCTACACGGTCTGGGTCCCGACTACTTGAAAGAGCTTGTGCCTTTACACCTTCTGCACAGCTCTGCTTGGCTGACGAGGGGTTGCTGGAGATTCTGAGGGTAAATTTGAAGTCATCTAGTGCTTGTGCTTGGATTTGCTGCACCTACCTCTGGAATTCTCTGCCCCATCAGCTCCAGGAGGTAGGACAGTGGGGAGTTTTAAGCAGGCACTAAAGACCTTCTTATGGGAAAAGCGTTTCCTACTTTGCTTTGATTTTATATTATTGTATCTGAATATATGTTTGTATTTGATTTTATACTGAATGTATTTGAATATGCTTTTATGTGTGTTCTTATTGTGCAGCGCCTTGAGATTTTGAAAGGCGCTCAACTAAATAAATTTTATTATTATTATTATATTAAACTGAGGTCCCTTCTACCCATGCTGGTGCTGTCCTGGTGGGTGTCCAGGTGGAAGTAAAAGAACTCAAGGCACTCTTGCAAACAGTAGGGGACTTTCCCAGTGTTCTGGCAAATATTCCCCTTCCCATAAAACTGGTTCATGCAATTATCCAAGGCTGTGTGTGTTGATGTGCGTTATGGCTGCCTGCCACTACACATTCAGTCACTTCACTACCAGTCTAGCATTGCTTGAAAGCACTTGGGATATAATGTATGAAAGCGAACTTTGTCTGGAACACTATTCTGTAATCAACCCTGTATACCTTCCTTTGCCTAGTACACTATAGAGAAATAAAGCCTGTATACCTTCCTTTGTCTGGAATACTACACAGTAATCAAGCCTGTATACCTTCATTTGCCTAGTACACTATACAGAAATAAAATCTGCATACCTTCCTTTGCCTGGCACACTATACAGAAATAAATCCGGTGTTCCTTCCTTTGCCTGGTACATTATACAGTAATAAAGCCTGTATACTTTGCTTTAACTGGCACACTATACAGAAATAAAGCCTGCACACCTTCTTTTGCCTGGCATACTATACAGAAATTAATCCTGAATACCTTCCTTTGCCTGGCACACTATACAGAAAAAAAGCCTGTATACCTTCCTTTGCCTGGAACACTATACAGTAATAAAGCACATTCCAGCCTCCTTTGTACAGCACACCATACAGAAATAAAGCATGTATACCTTCCTCTGACTGGCACACTATACAGAAATAAATCCATGTATACCTTCTTTTCATGGCACATTATACACTAATTAAGCCTGTATAAACTTCCTGCCTGGCACACTATATAGTAAATCAAGCCTGCACACCTTTCTTGCCTGGCACACTATACACAAAAAAAGCCTGCACACCTTCCTTTGCCTGGCAAACTATACAGAAATAAAGCATGTGTACCTTCCTTTGCCTTGTACACTATACAGTAGTCAAGGCTGTATACCTTCCTTTGCCTGGTACACTATATTGAAATAAAGCCTGCATACATTCCTTTGCCTGGCACACTATACAGTAATCAAGCCTGTATATCTTCCTTTGCCTGGTACAGTATATGGAAGTAAAACCTGTATATGTTCGATTGCCTGGCACACTATACAGAAATAAATCCTGTATCCCTTCTTTTGCCTGGCACATTATACAGTAACAAAGCCTCACATAGCCTTTGCCTCGCACAATGATACAGAAACAAAGCCTGTATTCCCTCCTTTGACAGGCACACTATCTAGAAATAAATCCTGCCCACCTTCACGCACAGCACACTATAGAAATAAATCCTGTATACCTTCCTTTGCCTGGCACACTATACAGTAATAAATCCCAGATATCTTCCTTTGACTGGCACACTATGCAATCAAAGCCTGGGCACCTTCCTTTGCCTGGCACACTATGCAGTAATAACGCCTGTATACCTTTCTTTGCCTGACACACTATACAGAAATAAAGCCTGTATACCTTCCATTGCCTGGCACTCTATACAGAAATAAAGCCTGTATACATTCCTTTCCCTGGCACACTATACAGTAATAAATCCAGTATACCTTCCTTTGCCTGGCACTTTATACTTTAACAAAAGCCTGTATCCTTTCCTTTTGCCTTCTTACACAGTAATAAAAGCCTGAACACCTTCCTTTACCTAAACAAACTACACGAAATAAGCATATATACCTTCCTTTGACTGGCACACTGTACAAATAAAGCCTGCACACCTTCCCTTGGCCGGTAAGGTACACTTTGCAGTAAGCAAAGCCTGTATACACTTTCTTTTAGTCTGGCACACTATGCAGTAATAAAAGCCTGCATACCTCCTTTGTCTGGAGCGATGTTCAGTAATCAACCCTGTATACCTTCCTTTGCCTAGTACACTATACAGAAATAAAGCCTGTATACCTTCCTTTGTCTGGAACACTATACAGTAATCAAGCCTGTGTACTTTCCTTTGCCTAGTTCACCATACAGAAATAAACTCTGTATACCTTCCTTAGCATGGCACACTATACAGAAATAAATCCGGTGTTCCTTCCTTTGCCTGGCACATTATACAGTAATAAAGGTTGTATACCTTCCTTTGCCTGGCAAGCTATACAATAATCAAGCCTGCACAGCTTTCCTTGCCTGGCACACTATACAGAAATAAAGCCTACTCACCTTCCCTTGCCTGGTACACTATACAGAAATACATCCTGTATCCATTCCTTCTACTGGCACACTATACAGAAATAAAGCCTGTATACCTTCCTTTTCCTGACACACTTTACAGAAATAAAGCCTGCACACATTCCTTTGCCTCACACACTAAGCAGTAATAAAGTCGGTATACATTCATTTGCCTTGCACACTATACAGTAATAAAGCCTGTATACCTTCCCTTGCCTAGCACACTATACAGTTATAAATCTTGTATACCTTCCTTTGCCTAACACACTCTACAGAAATAAAGCCTGCATGCCTTCCTTTGTCTGACACATTATACAGTAACAAAGCCTGTATAGCTTCCTTCGCCTGGCACACTATACAGAAATAAAGCTGGTATACCATCCTTTGACTGGCACACTATACAGAAATAAATGCTGCACACCTTCCCTTGCCTGGCACACTATAGATAAATAAATCCTGTATACCTTCCTTTGCCTGGCACACTATACAGTAATAAAGCCCGTATATCTTCCGTTGGCTGCACACTATACAAAAATATGCCTGGACACCTTCCTTTGACTGGCACACTACGCAGTAATAACACCTGTATACCTTTCTTTGCCTGGCACACTATACAGTAAAAAAGCCTGTATACCTTCCTTTGCCTGGCACACTATACAGAAATAAAGCTTGTATACCTTCCTTAGCCTGGCACACTATACAGAAACAAAGCCTGTATACCGTCCTTTGCCTGGCACACTATACAGAAATAAAGCCTGTATACCTTCCTTTGCCTGACACACTATACAGAATTAAAGCCTGTATACCTTCCTTTGCCTGGCACACTATACAGAAATAAATCCCGTATACCTTCCTTTACATGGCACATTATACAGTAATAAAGCATGTATCCTTTCCTTTGCCTGACACACCATACAGTAATAAAGACAGCATACCTTCATTTGTCTGGCACACTATACAGAAATTAAGTATGTATACCTTCCATTGACTGGCACACTATACAGAAATAAAGCCTGCTCACCTTCCTTTGCCAGGTACAGTATACAGAAATTCATCCAGTATACCTTCCTTCTACTGGCACACTATGCAGTAATAAAGCCTATATACCTTCCTTTGTCTGGCACACTATACATAAATAAAGCCTGTGTACCTTCCTTTGACTGGCACACTATAGAGAAATAAATCCTGTATACCTTCCTTTGCCTGGCACACTATACAGTAATAAAGCCCGTATATCTCCCTTTGACTGGCACACTATACAAAAAAAAGCCTGGACACCTTCCTTTGCCTGGCACACTATGCAGTAATCAAGCCTGTATATCTTCATTTGCCTGGTACACTATATGGAAGTAAAGCCTGTATACGTTCCTTGCTGGCACACTATACAGAAATAAATCCTGTATACCTTCCTTTGTCTGGCACATTATACAGTAACAAAGCCTGTATAGTTTCCGTACACTGGACACTACAAGAGAAATAAATCCTGTTTACCTTCCTTTGCCTGGCACATTATACAGTAATAAAGCCTGTATCCTTTCCTTTGCCTGACACACTATACAGTAATAAAGCCTGTATACCTTCCTTTGCCTGACACACTATACAGAAATATAGCATGTATACCTTCCTTTGCCTGGCACACTATACAGAAGTAAATCCGGTATACCTTCTTTGCGTGGCACATTATACAGTAATAAAGCCTGTATCCTTTCCTATGCCTGACACACTATACAGTAATAGCACCCTGCATACCTTCCTTTGCCTGGCACACTATACAGAAATAAAGCATGTATACCTTCCTTTGACTGGCACACTGTACAGAAATAAAGCCTGCACACCTTCCTTTGGCTGGCACACTATGCAGTAATGAAGCCTGTATACCTTCCTTTGTCTGGAACACTATTCTGTAATCAACCCTGTATACCTTCCTTTGCCTAGTACACTATAGAGAAATAAAGCCTGTATACCTTCCTTTGTCTGGAACACTATTCTGTAATCAACCCTGTATACCTTCCTTTGCCTAGTACACTATACAGAAATAAAATCTGCATACCTTTCTTTGCCTGGCACACTATACAGAAATAAATCCGGTGTTCCTTCCTTTGCCTGGTACATTATACAGTAATAAAGCCTGTATACTTTGCTTTAACTGGCACACTATACAGAAATAAAGCCTGCACACCTTCTTTTGCCTGGCATACTATACAGAAATTAATCCTGAATACCTTCCTTTGCCTGGCACACTATACAGAAAAAAAGCCTGTATACCTTCCTTTGCCTGGAACACTATACAGTAATAAAGCTTGCATTCCTTCCTTTGCCTAGCACACCATAGAGAAATAAAGTCTCTATACCTTCCTCTGCCTGGCACACTATACAGAAATAAATCATGTATACCTTCTTTTTCATGGCACATTATACACTAATTAAGCCTGTATACCTTCCTTTGCCTGGCACACTATATAGTAATCAAGCCTGCACACCTTTCTTTGCCTGGCACACTATACACAAAAAAAGCCTGCACACCTTCCTTTGCCTGGCAAACTATACAGAAATAAAGCATGTGTACCTTCCTTTGCCTTGTACACTATACAGTAGTCAAGGCTGTATACCTTCCTTTGCCTGGTACACTATATTGAAATAAAGCCTGTATACATTCCTTTGCCTGGCACACTATACAGTAATCAAGCCTGTATATCTTCCTTTGCCTGGTACAGTATATGGAAGTAAAACCTGTATACGTTCGATTGCCTGGCACACTATACAGAAATAAATCCTGTATCCCTTCTTTTGCCTGGCACATTATACAGTAACAAAGCCTGCATAGCTTCCTTTGCCTGGCACAATATACAGAAATAAAGCCTGTATTCCCTCCTTTGACTGGCACACTATCTAGAAATAAATCCTGCCCACCTTCCCTTGCCTGGCACACTATAGAGAAATAAATCCTGTATACCTTCCTTTGCCTGGCACACTATACAGTAATAAATCCCAGATATCTTCCTTTGACTGGCACACTATGCAATCAAAGCCTGGGCACCTTCCTTTGCCTGGCACACTATGCAGTAATAACGCCTGTATACCTTTCTTTGCCTGACACACTATACAGAAATAAAGCCTGTATACCTTCCATTGCCTGGCACTCTATACAGAAATAAAGCCTGTATACGTTCCTTTGCCTGGCACACTATACAGTAATAAATCCGGTATACCTTCCTTTGCCTGGCACTTTATACTTTAATAAAGCCTGTATCCTTTCCTTTGCCTTACACACTATACAGTAATAAAGCCTGTATACCTTCCTTTGCCTGGCAAACTACACCGAAATAAAGCATGTATACGTTCCTTTGACTGGCACACTGTACAGAAATAAAGCCTGCACACCTTCCTTTGCCTGGTACACTTTGCAGTAATAAAGCCTGTATACCTTTCTTTGTCTGGAACACAATTCAGTAATCAGCCCTGTATACCTTCCTTTGCCTAGTACACTATAGAGAAATAAAGCCTGTATACCTTTCTTTGTCTGGAACACTATATAGTAATCAAGTGTGTATACCTTCCTTTGCCTAGTACACCATACAGAAATAAAGTCTGTATACCTTCCTTTGCCTGGCACACTATACAGAAATAAATCCAGTGTTCCTTCCTTTGCCTGGCACATTATACAGTAATAAAGCCTGTATACCTTCCTTTGCCTGGCACGCTATACAGTAATCAAGCCTGCACACCTTTCTTTGCCTGGCACACTAGACAGAAATAAAGCCTGCTCACCTTCCTTTGCCAGGTACACTATACAGAAATACATCCTGTACACCTTCCTTCTGCTGGCACACTGTACAGAAATTAAGCCTGTATACCTTCCTTTGCCTGACACACTGTACAGAAATAAAGCCTACACACCTTCCTTTGCCTCACACACTATGCAGTAATAAAATCGGTATACCTTCCTTTGCCTTGCACACTGTATAGTAATAAAGCCTGTATACCCTCCTTTGCCTAGCACACTAAACAGTTATAGATCTTGTATACCTTCATTTGCCTAGCACACTCTACAGAAATAAAGCCTGCATACCTTCCTTTGTCTGGCACATTATACAGTAACAAAGCCTGTATAGCTTCCTTTGGCAGGCACACTATACAGAAATAAAGCCCGTATACCTTTCTTTGACTGGCACACTATACAGAAATAAAGCCTGTATACCTTCCTTTGCCTGGCACACTATACAGAAATAAATCCTGTATACCTTCCTTTGCCTGGCATACTATACAGAAATAAAGCCTGTATCCTTTCCTTTTCCTGACACACTATACAGAAATAAATCCTGTATACCTTCCTTTGCCTGGCACACTGTACATAAATAAAGCCTGCATACTTTCCTCTGCCAGGCACGCACTACATAAATAAAGCCTATATACCTTCCTTTGCCTGGCTCACTATCCAGTAATCAACCCTGTATACCTTCCTTTGCCTAGTACACTATACAGAAATAAAGCCTGTATACCTTCCTTTGACTAGAACAATATACAGTAATAAAGCTGTCCAGTAATGGAAGCTGTCCAAAGGAGGACAACTAAAATGGTGCATTGTCTGCACTGGAAGACATATGAAGAGAGACTTTAGGAGCTTAATATGTATAGCCTCGAGATAAGGAGGCAGAGTGGGGACATGATAGAAACTTTCAAGTACCTCAAGGGAATCAACAAAGTCCAAGAGGGTAGCATCTTTCAAAAAAAGAGGTGTGCAAGAACAAGAGGGCACAATTTGAAGATAGAGGGGGGCGGCTCAGAGGTAATTACGAAGTATTTTTCTACAGAGGTTGTGGATGCAAGCGAAACAGCCTTCCGGAGGAGGTTGTGGAGTAAAAATCAGTGGTGGAATTCAAGCATGCATGGGATAGTCATAAGACAGTTCTGGGGGGTGGGGGTAGGAAGAAGTAGGCTGCTGGTTAACTAGGACCTTCAGCTTATCCAGTAGGTAGGGAAATGGGCAGACTGGGTGGGCCAAGCGGTCCTTATCTGCCATCAAATTCTATGTTTCTATGTTTCTATGTAAAGCCTGTATTCCTTCCTTTGCCTATCACACCATACAGAAATAAAGTCTATATACCTTCCTCTGCCTGGCACACTATACAGAAATAAATCATGTATACCTTCTTTTTCATGGCACATTATACAGTAATAAAGCCTGTATACCTTCCTTTGTCTGGAACACTATTCAGTAATCAACCCTGTATACCTTCCTTTGCCTAGTACACTAAACAGAAATAAAGCCTGTATACCTTCCTTTGCCTGGAACACTATACAGTAATTAAAGCCTGTATTCCTTCCTTTGCCTAGCACACCATACAGAAAAAAAGTCTTTATACCTTCCTCTGCCTGGCACACTATACAGAAATAAATCATGTATACCTTCTTTTTCATGGCACATTATACAGTAATAAAGCCTGCATACCTTCCTTTGCCTGGCACACTATACAGTAATCAAGCCTGCACACCTTTCTTTGCCTGGCACACTATACACAAAAAAAGCCTGCACACCTTCCTTTGCCTGGCAAACTATACAGAAATAAAGCATGTGTACCTTCCTTTACCTGGCACACTATACAGTAATCAAGGCTGTATACCTTCCTTTGCAGGGTACACTATACAGGAATAAAGCCTGCATACATTCCTTTGCCAGGCAAACTATACAGTAATCAAGACTGTATATCTTCCTTTGCCTGGTATACTATATGGAAGTAAAGCCTGTATACCTTCCTTTGCCTGGCACACTATACAGAAATAAATCCGGTATACCTTCTTTGCATGGCACATTATACAGTAATAAAGCCTGTATCCTTTCCTTTGCCTGACAGACTATACAGTAATAATGCCTGCATACCTTCCTTTGCCTGGCACACTATACAGAAATAAAGCATGTATAGCTTCCTTTGTGACATCACTGTACAGAAATAAAGCCTGCACACCTTCCTTTGCCTGGCACACACTGTGCAGTAATAAAACCTGAACCCACACTTTGCTCCCTGGAACACTATTCAGTAATCAACCCTGTATACCTTCCTTTGCCTAGTACACTATAGAGAAATAAAGCCTGCATACCTTCCTTTGTCTGGAATACTATACAGTAATCAAGCCTGCATACCTTCCTTTGCCTAGTACACCATACAGAAATAAAATCTGTATACCTTCCTTTGCCTGGCACACTATACAGAAATAAATCTGGTGTTCCTTCCTTTGCCTGGCACATTATACAGTAATAAAGCCTGTATACCTTCCTTTGCCTGGTACACTATTCAGAAATTCATCCTGAATAACTTCCTTCTACTGGCACACTATACAGAAATAAAGCCTGTATACCTTCCTTTGCCTGGCAGACAATACAGAAATAAAGCTTGCATACCTTCCTTTGTCAGGCACACTATAAAGAAATAAATCCGATGTACCTTCCTTTGCCTGGCACATTATACAGTATTAAAGCCTGTATTATTTCCTTTGCCTGGCACACTATACAGTAATAAAGCCTGTATACCTTCCTTTGCCTGGTACACTATACAGTAATAAAGGCTGTATACCTTCCTTTGTCTGGCACACTATACAGAAACAAAGCCTGTATACATTTCTTAGCCTGGCACACTATGCAGTAATAAAGACTGTATAACTTCCTTTGCCTGGCACACTATACAGTAATAAAGCCTGCACACCTTTTTTTGCCTGGCACACTATATAGTTATAAAGCCTGTATACCTTCCTTTGCCTGGCACACTATACAGTTATAAAGCCTGTATACATTCCTTAGCCTGGCACACTATACAGTAATCAAGCCTGTATATCTTCCTTTGCCTGGTACACTATATGGAAGTAAAGCCTGTATACGTTCCTTTGCCTGGCACACTATACAGAAATAAATCCTGTATACCTTCCTTTGTCTGGCACATTATACAGTAACAAAGCCTGTATAGTTTCCTTTGCCTGGCACACTATATAGAAATAAATCCTGTTTACCTTCCTTTGCCTGGCACATTATACAGTAATAAAGCCTGTATCCTTTCCTTTGCCTGGCACACTATACAGTAATAAAGCCTGTATACCTCCCTTTGCCTGGCACACTATACAGAAATAAAGCATGTATACCTTCCTTTGCCTGGCACACTATACAGAAATAAATCCGGTATACCTTCTTTGCATGGCACATTATACAGTAATAAAGCCTGTATCCTTTCCTTTGCCTGACACACTATACAGTAATAACGCCTGCATACCTTCCTTTGCCTGGCACACTATACAGAAATAAAGCATGTATACCTTCCTTTGACTGGCACACTGTACAGAAATAACGCCTCCACACCTTCCTTTGCCTGGCACACTATGCAGTAATAAAGCCTGTATACCTTCCTTTGTCTGGAACACTATACAGTAATCAAGCCTGTATACCTTCCTTTGCCTAGTACACCATACAGAAATAAAGTCTGTATACCTTCCTTTGCCTGGCACACTATACAGAAATAAATCCAGTGTTCCTTCCTTTGCCTGGCACATTATACAGTAATAAAGCCTGTACACCTTCCTTTGCCTGGCACACTATACAGTTATAAAGCCTGTATACATTCCTTTGCCTGGCACACTATACAGTAATCAAGCCGGCACACCTTTCTTTGCCTGACACTCTATACAGAAATAAAGCCTGCACACCTTCCTTTGCCTCACACACTATGCAGTAATAAAGTCGGTATACCTTTCTTTGCCTTGCACACTTTACAGTAATAAAGCCTGTCTACCTTCCTTTGCGTAGCACACTATACAGTTATAAATCTTGTATACCTTCCTTTGCCTAGCACACTCTACAGAAATAAAGCATGCATACCTTCCTTTGTCTGACACATTATACAGTAACAAAGCCTGTATAGCTTCCTTTACCTGGCACACTATACATAAAGCCTGTGTACCTTCCTTTGACTGGCACACTATAGAGAAATAAATCCTGTATACCTTCCTTTCCCTGGCACACTATACAGTAATAAAGCCCGTATATCTCCCTTTGACTGGCACACTATACAAAAAAAAGCCTGGACACCTTCCTTTGCCTGGCACACTATGCAGTAATCAAGCCTGTATGTCTTCCTTTGCCTGGTACACTATATGGAAGTAAAGCCTGTATACGTTCCTTTGCCTGGCACACTATACAGAAATAAATCCTGTATACCTTCCTTTGTCTAGCACATTATACAGTAACAAAGCCTGTATAGTTTCCTTTGCCTGGCACACTATATAGAAATAAATCCTGTTTACCTTCCTTTGCCTGGCACATTATACAGTAATAAAGCCTGTATCCTTTCCTTTGCCTGACACACTATACAGTAATAAAGCCTGTATACCTTCCTTTGCCTGACACACTATACAGAAATATAGTATGTATACCTTCCTTTGCCTGGCACACTATACAGAAGTAAATCCGGTATACCTTCTTTGCGTGGCACATTATACAGTAATAAAGCCTGTATCCTTTCCTATGCCTGACACACTATACAGTAATAACGCCTGCATACCTTCCTTTGCCTGGCACACTATACAAAAATAAAGCATGTATACCTTCCTTTGACTGGCACACTGTACAGAAATAAAGCCTGCACACCTTCCTTTGCCTGGCACACTATGCAGTAATGAAGCCTGTATACCTTCCTTTGTCTGGAACACTATTCTGTAATCAACACTGTATACCTTCCTTTGCCTAGTACACTATAGAGAAATAAAGCCTGTATACTTCCTTTGTCTGGAATACTATACAGTAATCAAGCCTGTATACCTTCCTTTGCCTAGTACACTATACAGAAATAAAATCTGTATACCTTCCTTTGCCTGGCACACTATACAGAAATAAATCCGGTGTTCCTTCCTTTGCCTGGCACATTATTAATAAAGCCTGTATACCTTCCTTTGCCTGGTACACTATTCAGAAATTCATCCTGTATAACTTCCTTCTACTGGCACACTATACAGAAATAAAGCCTGTATACCTTCCTTTGCCTGGCAGACTATACAGAAATAAAGCTTGCATACCTTCCTTTGTCAGGCACACTATAAAGAAATAAATCCGATGTACCTTCCTTTGCCTGGCACATTATACAGTATTAAAGCCTGTATTATTTCCTTTGCCTGGCACACTATACAGTAATAAAGCCTGTATACCTTCCTTTGCCTGGTACACTATACAGTAATAAAGGGTGTATACCTTCCTTTGTCTGGCACACTATACAGAAATAAAGCCTGTATATCTTCCTTTGCCTGGCACACTATACAGAAACAAAGCCTGTATACATTTCTTGCCTGGCACACTATGCAGTAATAAAGACTGTATATCTTCTTTTGCCTGGCACACTATACAGTAATAAAGCCTGCACACCTTATTTGCCTGGCACACTATATAGTTATAAAGTCTGTATACCTTCTTTTCCTGGCACACTATACAGTTATAAAGCCTGTATACATTCCTTTGCCTGGCACACTGTACAGTAATCAAGCCTGTATATCTTCCTTTGCCTGGTACACTATATGGAAGTAAAGCCTGTATACGTTCCTTTGCCTGGCACACTATACAGAAATAAATCCTGTATACCTTCCTTTGTCTGGCACATTATACAGTAACAAAGCCTGTATAGCTTCCTTTGCCTGGCACACTATATAGAAATAAATCCTGTTTACCTTCCTTTGCCTGGCACATTATACAGTAATAAAGCCTGTATCCTTTCCTTTGCCTGACACACTACAGTAATAAAGCCTGTATACCTTCCTTTGCCTGACACACTATACAGAAATAAAGCATGTATACCTTCCTTTGACTGGCACACTGTACAGAAATAACGCCTGCACACCTTCCTTTGCCTGGCACACTATGCAGTAATAAAGCCTGTATACCTTCCTTTGTCTGGAACACTATTCAGTAATCAAGCCTGTATACCTTCCTTTGCCTAGTACACTATACAGAAATACAGCCTGTATACCTTCCTTCGTCTGGAACACTATACAGTAATCAAGCCTGTATACCTTCCTTTGCCTAGTACACCATACAGAAATAAAGCCTGTATACCTTCCTTTGCCTGGTACACTATTCAGAAATTCATCCTGTATAACTTCCTTCTACTGGCACACTATACAGAAATAAAGCCTGTATACCTTCCTTTGCCTGGCAGACTATACAGAAATAAAGCTTGCATACCTTCCTTTGTCAGGCACACTATAAAGAAATAAATCCGATGTACCTTCCTTTGCCTGGCACATTATACAGTATTAAAGCCTGTATTATTTCCTTTGCCTGGCACACTATACAGTAATAAAGCCTGTATACCTTCCTTTGCCTGGTACACTATACAGTAATAAAGGGTGTATACCTTCCTTTGTCTGGCACACTATACAGAAATAAAGCCTGTATATCTTCCTTTGCCTGGCACACTATACAGAAACAAAGCCTGTATACATTTCTTAGCCTGGCACACTATGCAGTAATAAAGACTGTATATCTTCTTTTGCCTGGCACACTATACAGTAATAAAGCCTGCACACCTTATTTGCCTGGCACACTATATAGTTATAAAGTCTGTATACCTTCTTTTGCCTTGGCACACTATACAGTTATAAAGCCTGTATACATTCCTGCCTGGCACACTGTACAGTAATCAAGCCTGTATATCTTCCTTTGCCTGGTACACTATATGGAAGTAAAGCCTGTATACGTTCCTTTGCCTGGCACACTATACAGAAATAAATCCTGTATACCTTCCTTTGTCTGGCACATTATACAGTAACAAAGCCTGTATAGCTTCCTTTGCCTGGCACACTATATAGAAATAAATCCTGTTTACCTTCCTTTGCCTGGCACATTATACAGTAATAAAGCCTGTATCCTTTCCTTTGCCTGACACACTACAGTAATAAAGCCTGTATACCTTCCTTTGCCTGACACACTATACAGAAATAAAGCATGTATACCTTCCTTTGACTGGCACACTGTACAGAAATAACGCCTGCACACCTTCCTTTGCCTGGCACACTATGCAGTAATAAAGCCTGTATACCTTCCTTTGTCTGGAACACTATTCAGTAATCAACCCTGTATACCTTCCTTTGCCTAGTACACTATACAGAAATACAGCCTGTATACCTTCCTTCCTCTGGAACACTATACAGTAATCAAGCCTGTATACCTTCCTTTGCCTAGTACACCATACAGAAATAAAGTCTGTATACCTTCCTTTGCCTGGCACACTATACAGAAATAAATCCAGTGTTCCTTCCTTTGCCTGGCACATTATACAGTAATAAAGCCTGTACACCTTCCTTTTGCCTGGCACGCTATACAGTTATAAAGCCTGTATACATTCCTTTGCCTGGCACACTATACAGTAATCAAGCCGGCACACCTTTCTTTGCCTGACACTCTATACAGAAATAAAGCCTGCACACCTTCCTTTGCCTCACACACTATGCAGTAATAAAGTCGGTATACCTTCCTTTGCCTTGCACACTATGCAGTAATAAAGCCTGTATACCTTCCTTTGCCTAGCACACTATACAGTTATAAAACTTGTATACCTTCCTTTGCCTAGCATACTCTACAGAAATAAAGCCTGCATACCTTCCTTTGTCTGGCACACTATACAGAAATAAAGCCTGTATACCTTCCTTTGCCTGGCACACTATACAGTAATCAAGCCTGTACACCTTCTTATGCCTGGCACACTATACAGAAATGCATCTTGTATACCTTTCTTTGCCTGGCACATTATATAGTAATAAAGCCTGTATACCTTCCTTTGTCTGGCACACTATACAGAAATAAAGCCTGTATACCTTCCTTTGACTTGCACACTATACAGAAATAAAGCCTGCAATCCTTTGTTTGCCTGGCACACTATACAGTAATCAAGCCTGTATACCTTCCTTTGCCTGGCACACTGTACAGAAATAAAGACTGTATACCTTCCTTTGCCTGTCACACTATACAGAAATAACTCCTGTATACCTTCCTTTGCCTGGCACATCATAGTGTAATAAAGCCTGTATACCTTTCTTTGCCTGGCACACTATACAGTAATAATGCCTGTATACCTTCCTTTGCCTAGCACACTATTCAGTAGTCAAACCTGCACACCTTACTTTGCCTGGCACACTATGCAGAAAGAAAACCTGTATACCTTCCTTTGCCTGGCACACTATACAGAAATAAAGCCTGTATACTTTGCTTTAACTGGCACACTATACAGAAATAAAGCCTGCACACCTTCTTTTGCATGGCACACTATGCAGAAATTAATCCTGTATACCTTCCTTTGCCTGGCACACTATACAGAAATAAAGCCTGTTCACCTTCCTTTGCCTGGTACACTATATAGAAATTCATCCTGTATACCTTCCTTCTACTGGCACACTATACAGAAATAAAGCCTGTATACCTTCCTTTGCCTGACACACTATACAGAAATAAAGCCTGCACACATTCCTTTGCCTCGCACTCTATGCAGTAATAATGTCGGTACACCTTCCTTTGCCTTGCACACTATACAGTAATAAAGCCTGTATACCTTCCTTTTCCTAGCACACTATACAGTTATAAAACTTGTATGCCTTCCTTTGCCTCGCACACTCTACAGAAATAAAGCAAGCATACCTTCCTTTGTCTGGCACATTATACAGTAACAAAGCCTGTATAGCTTCCTTTGCCTGGCACACTATACATAAATAAAGCCTGTATACCTTCCTTTGACTGGCACACTATAGAGAAATAAATCCTGTATACCTTCCTTTGCCTGGCACACTATACAGTAATAAAGCCGTATATCTCCCTTTGACTGGCACACTATACAAAAAAAAGCCTGGACACCTTCCTTTGCCTGGCACACTATGCAGTAATAACACCTGTACCTTTCTTTGCCTGGCAGACTATGCAGTAAAAAAGCCTGTATACCTTCCTTTGCCTGGCATACTATACAGAAATAAAGCTTGTATACCTTCCTGTGCCTTGCACACTACACAGAAATAAAGCCTGTATGCCTTCCTTTGCCTGGCACACTATACAGAAACAAAGCCTGTATACCTTCCTTTGCCTGGCTCACTATACAGAAATAAAGCCTGTATACCTTCCTTTGCCTGGCACACTACACAGAAATAAAGCCTGTATACCTTCCTTTGCCTGGCACACCATACAGAAATAAATCCGGTATACCTTCCTTTGCCTGGCACATTATACAGAAATAAAGCCTGTATACCTTCCTTTGCCTGGCACACTATACAGAAATAAAGCCTGTATACCTTCCTTTGCCTGGCACACTATACAGAAATAAATCTGGTATACCTTCCTTTGCCTGGCACATTATACAGTAATAAAGCTTGTATCCTTTCCTTTGCCTGACACACTATACAGTAATAAAGCCTGCATACCTTCCTTTGCCTGTCGCACTATACAGAAATAAAGCATGTATACATTCCTTTGACTGGCACATTGTACAGAAATAAAGCCTGCACACCTTCCTTTGCCTGGCACACTATGCAGTAATAAAGCCTGTATACCTTCCTTTGTCTGGAACACTATTCAGTAATCAACCCTGTATACCTTCCTTTGCCTAGTACACTATACAGAAATAAAGCCTGTATACCTTCCTTTGTCTGGAATACTTTACAGTAATCAAGCCTGTATACCTTCCTTTGCCTGGCTCTCTATACAGTAATCAAGCCTGCACACCTTTCTTTGCCTGGCACACTATACAGAAATAAAGACTGCTCGCCTTCCTTTGCCTGGTACACTATATGAAGTTCATCCTGTATACCTTCCTTCTACTGGCACACTAGACAGAAATAAAGCCTGTATACCTTCCTTTGCCTGACACACTATACAGAAATAAAGCCTGCACACCTTCCTTTGCCTCGCACACTATGCAGTAATAAAGTCAGTATACCTTCCTTTGCCTTGCACACTATGCAGTAATAAAGCCTGTATACCTTCCTTTGCCTAGCACACTATACAGTTATAAAACTTGTATACCTTCCTTTGCCTAGCATACTCCACAGAAATAAAGCCTGCATACCTTCCTTTGTCTGGCACACTATACAGAAATAAAGCCTGTATACCTTCCTTTGCCTGGCACACTATACAGTAATCAAGCCTGTATACCTTCTTATGCCTGGCACACTATACAGAAATGCATCTTGTGTACCTTTCTTTGCCTGGCACATTATATAGTAATAAAGCCTGTATACCTTCCTTTGTCTGGCACACTATACAGAAATAAAGCCTGTATACCTTCCTTTGACTTGCACACTATACAGAAATAAAGCCTGCAATCCTTTGTTTGCCTGGCACACTATACAGTAATCAAGCCTGTATACCTTCCTTTGCCTGGCACACTGTACAGAAATAAAGACTGTATACCTTCCTTTGCCTGTCACACTATACAGAAATAACTCCTGTATACCTTCCTTTGCCTGGCACATCATAGTGTAATAAAGCCTGTATACCTTTCTTTGCCTGGCACACTATACAGTAATAATGCCTGTATACCTTCCTTTGCCTAGCACACTATTCAGTAGTCAAACCTGCACACCTTACTTTGCCTGGCACACTATGCAGAAAGAAAACCTGTATACCTTCCTTTGCCTGGCACACTATACAGAAATAAAGCCTGTATACTTTGCTTTAACTGGCACACTATACAGAAATAAAGCCTGCACACCTTCTTTTGCATGGCACACTATGCAGAAATTAATCCTGTATACCTTCCTTTGCCTGGCACACTATACAGAAATAAAGCCTGTTCACCTTCCTTTGCCTGGTACACTATATAGAAATTCATCCTGTATACCTTCCTTCTACTGGCACACTATACAGAAATAAAGCCTGTATACCTTCCTTTGCCTGACACACTATACAGAAATAAAGCCTGCACACATTCCTTTGCCTCGCACTCTATGCAGTAATAATGGCGGTACACCTTCCTTTGCCTTGCACACTATACAGTAATAAAGCCTGTATACCTTCCTTTTCCTAGCACACTATACAGTTATAAAACTTGTATACCTTCCTTTGCCTAGCATACTCTACAGAAATAAAGCCTGCATACCTTCCTTTGTCTGGCACACTATACAGAAATAAAGCCTGTATACCTTCCTTTGCCTGGCACACTATACAGTAATCAAGCCTGTATACCTTCTTATGCCTGGCACACTATACAGAAATGCATCTTGTATACCTTTCTTTGCCTGGCACATTATATAGTAATAAAGCCTATATACCTTCCTTTGTCTGGCACACTCTACAGAAATAAAGCCTGTATACCTTCCTTTGACTGGCACACTATACAGAAATAAAGCCTGCACACCTTCCTTTGCCTGGCACACTATACAGTAATAAAGCCTGTATTCCTTCCTTTGCCTGGCACACTATACAGTAATAAAGCCTGCACACCTTCCTTTGTCTGGTACACTATACAGAAATAAAGCCTGCAA
Source organism: Neoceratodus forsteri (assembly GCA_016271365.2). Taxonomy (NCBI): domain Eukaryota; kingdom Metazoa; phylum Chordata; order Ceratodontiformes; family Ceratodontidae; genus Neoceratodus; species Neoceratodus forsteri. The sequence goes on along the minus strand of JADMNL010000027.1, from coordinate 72,105,225 downwards.
TCCTTTGTTTGCCTGGCACACTATACAGTAATCAAGCCTGTATACCTTCATTTGCCTGGCACACTGTACAGAAATAAATCCTGTATACCTTCCTTTGCCTGGCACATTATAGTGTAATAAAGCCTGTATACCTTTCTTTGCCTGGCACACTATACAGTAATAATGCCTGTATACCTTCCTTTGCCTAGCACACTATACAGTAGTCAAACCTGCACACCTTCTTTGCCTGTCACACTATTCAGAAAGAAAACCTGTATACCTTCCTTTGCCTGGCTCACTATACAGAAATAAAGCCTGTATACTTTGCTTTAACTGGCACACTATACAGAAATAAAGCCTGCACACCTTCTTTTGCCTGGCACACTATACAGAAATTAATCCTGTATACCTTCCTTTGCCTGGCACACTATACAGAAATAAAGCCTGCACACCTTCATTTGCTTGCACACTATGCAGTAATAAAGGCTGTATACCTTTCTTTGCCTGGCACACTATACAGTAATAAAGCCTGTATACCTTCCTTTGCCTGGGACACTATACAGAAAGAAAGCCTGTGTGCCTTCCTTTGCCTGGGACGTAATACAGAAATAACACCAGCATCCCTGTCCTTGCCTGGTGCACTATACCATGTCTCCCTTCCCTGATAGGTGGTCACCTGTCTCACTGTGCCCTCCTGAAATCTAAGTTCTGTTTGTGACCCTTCCTGGGTACCTTTCCTTCCCCCCTGCCTTGCCCTCTACCTTCTACCTACTCACACTACTCTACTAACCCCTTGCATTGTTTTCTTTTGTTCTGGGCCAAAACCTCTGCTGGTCAGTTGACTTTCTTACATGAACTACCTCACCTCTTGTCTCACCTCCCTGCCTCCCCCTTCTGTGTCTGCTCTGTTACCTCTCTCTTCATCCAGAAAACAGTGCAACAGTCACATACTACCTGCAGTATGTCTGCTCCTGCAGAAGGTTCCTTCCCGTCATGTTGTGCACAAGTGTATATCTACGGTTTGTTTGCCGATGCACTGGTATGAGACTATTTACTGTATCTTGCTGTGTTATTGCTGCCTAGCTGTTGCATTTTGGCCTGGTTGCACTGCAGTCGTTTGGAGTTGATGCTTTGCTTCTCCATGTACCCTTCCCCCTCCACCCCTCTGGAACTGAGTTAGTAGGCCTCTGAGTTACTCTGCTTAGTAGGCCATTCATGGTAAACAGGATCAAAAAATACATCAGTGAATACAGAAATCAATCAATCAGTCAGTCAATCAGTCAATCAATAAAACAGAACAGAAAACACGAAGGTTGGTGAAAAGAAGTGACCTTTCACCCAAACCGGATATTTCACCAGAGGAAACTCCTGCTCTGGCAAGCAGTTCATAATAAGTAAGAGGCTGTGTTGGCTAACAAAAACTGATTTTTGGCACTGGTGAAAAAAAGATGGCAAAAAGTAATGGTAATTTAAGATCGGAAGGGACTCTAGGTCCATCAGGTGTGCCTACCTGCTTAATAATCAGGGATGGCATAAGTATTCTGTGCAAACACATACCAGTTTATAGGGATTGCCTATCACTCTACTACGTCGAGGGACGTTCTGTAAATGAGACTTGCTTCTCATGGAACCCATTCTGTATTTTTTTGCAATTTTTAAATAAAATAAAAACTACCCAGAGTAACCTGTGATTTCTTGGTAAGCACAGCTTTGTCCACGCTTACATGCAAGGTCTGCACTGAGCTGGCCCAGTTGTGCAGGGATGGTGGTACCACTTGCTATGCTGGTGACCCAGGTTCTGGAGCAGACCAAGGTTGCTTAGGGGCTGGTTGGGGGGTGGGCAGAATGAATATCACCAGGACAACTCCCCTTCATCAGGGAGGTGGGGGATGGCATCCTGCTGGTAGAATGCCACCTGAGGGAAACCAGGGGGCAGTGTCATGAGCACTTACAGAAGGGGAGGGGGGGCAGCTCTTGGGTGCTTGCACACATGTATGTTTTTGCATACATGCATGCTTGCAGGCCACTGCAGGCAAGTACCATCATGGAGAAAATCCAGAAGAGAAAAAAGCAGCAATCTGCAGAGGATGACGTCAGCACCCCATGCAGGCTCTTGCACTACTGACGGAGCACACCAACCACCACAGTTGCGGTCCTGCATAAGTGGTGGGACAGCAAGTCCCTGCGAAGGTCGATGACTGGGCTGGAGAAGGAGGTGTACTACTGGGGGGGGGGGCAGACTGTAGGCTGGAGAGACAGAAAATGAAAAAAACAAATGAAGGCCTGCACTGTCTTCAAAGTGATTTTTTGCATTCGTCTGTGAGAGAAACTAATAAAAATTGCAAATATTTATCTACCTTGCTGGGGATAAACAAATGTGCCTAGTTCTATAATTAACTTATTTATGAAGACAGTAGAATTATCAAAATTTGCTGCGTCCGTTTTTGTGGATAATGTCTAAGCAGAGTCTGGCTTTACAAAACCTTAAAGCAAATTAATCAGTTATGTATCTAATAGTGTTCTTTTTAAAAAAAGCTGAACTGGTTTAGGCAGACTAGAACTCTGCTGCTCCCTAAGTATAACCAAATACAAATGTCCTCACCAAAGTGAATCTACCTTCAAAAATGGTTCATGCAGTTTCCTATGTAAATAAAGGATCACCCCTTCCTCTCCCTTTTTAAAACTTTTCTTTTTTTTTTAATTTATGCTTTTCATAACTCTCAGCCTTAACATGCAAAACACTGATCTTCAGAGCTGTGTGCAGGGTGTGCAGAAAAACTATCAGGTCTATTGGAGTCCCAGTGATGGGAAGATGGTCTCCTGGTGTGAAATCCTTTCTTGCTTCATAGTGCAGAATTTGACTTTTCATCCTTAATCCATTTTTGGAAAAGAAATGCAGGCACCAATATACTCTTTTTATTTTCCCCGTTCAGCAGCGAATCCCTCCTTCATACCTGCTCCACCAGTCCCGTCACCTGGCTTCTCATGGGCTTACCTCCCAACTCTGTCCTCCACTTGTCTCACCCTTTTGCCAGGGGTGGTGGGCTAGGCCTCATGCTGCTCAGGCCTGGTCCCAGATCGGAGGACAGCCACGTCGCCAGTGTGAGCTCTGTGGAAAACTGGTATTCATCCTGCCCTGCCAGGGCTTTCCACTTTTCTGGTCCCATCCCTCAGGACACAGGCAGAACATGTGCATATGCACATGCACATGCACACAACCATGCTTAGCGTGGCACCATCCTGTGTTCCCCTCTCTGGTGCCACTCTGACTGCACTGCCTCCTGTGGCCACCAAGGTGGCAGTAAAGTAGCCGAGCTGAAACCCCTCCCTCCCTCTTCAGAAGAGGAGTGCATCCTCTGGGATGCTCGAGCCTCCTCTCCCCACCTGGTCCCCAACAACCCATGCTTATTCCAAAATACAGGTCACCAGCATCGCAAGAGCTAGTGCTACTGCTGTGCCGACAGACTGGCTCAGGCACCAAAATCCTGTCGGACACTGAAGGACAGAGGAAGGGCCATGTGAAGAAGGGAAGAGAATTTTTAAAAATAAATAAACTGTGTATATTCCATTGCATACTGCGAAATACATAATGGTAAGGGGGAACAAAGATGGAGTGAGGACCCTGTCTTGAGATCATGTGAGACCCCTCCCTTAAATCACTCAAAATTTCTCAGCAGAGTCTGATGCCCTGCCAGAAACCTGACACATTTAAGCCATGCTGTCCTTTGAAATGTGGAGCAACTGGTCTGTGCTAGATTTGGACCTTCTCTTTGATGACCCCTAGGCTTTGCAATGTACTTTCAAGGGTCATTAAACTGGATTTTTTTTTGGAAGACCTACCTCCTGGCATCTTACTCATTCTAGTCTCCTCATGACCCTTCTGCCCATTGGGGACATGCCAACAACTTCACTCAGATTCTCTTAAGATACCCCCAGGAATTTCACCTGTCTAAGCATACAGTCTATACCTCATGGGGCTACCCCACACGGATGCAGAGAAATAGCAGTGTGAGTAAAATAGGCAGTGGCTGAGGGTGGGTAGAAAGCTGAGATGTGTCTGAGGTACAATGATTTTGGAGGTGGAGGACATCTTCTATGTGGCATGTGGGCTGTATCCTGTTTTCTCTCAAAGTTGTGCCCACCTCCCCTTGTACAGTAGGCAGTTTCAGTCCTATAGACAGGATATTGACTGACACCATGTGGTCATCCAGGATGCAACACCATTCAGTCAGCCATCATAAGAGGGGCTGATGTAGTAGGAATCACCTCAACTCACCCAAAATAAGAGATGGTTACCTGCCAAGCATGCCCAGACTCCGCCAACATGGTAGTGAAATTGGGATCGAGCCATGAAACAGGGTCTTCACATTTTGTAACAGCACAATGTACTACTGTCAGCACCGCTAGATCAGGCTTCTGGATAGTTTTAAAAAGCTTTGAAAACCCATTTATTTATTCTAGCTGTTACATTTTTGCATTCCATATAATTTATAATGGCCTGAAGCTTAGAACGACATTGTTTACACTTGCAAAGCTCTCTAAGCTTTTAGGTCAAGGATAAATCAAGGTTATTGCTATTTTTATGATTGTTTTTGTCAACTTTGTTCTTCCTCCAGAGCGGACTGCAGCAATATTGTTTTCTGGTGTTCCTGGTGGAGTGCTGCTTGATGGTGACTTTAATCTTCCTTGTGGTTCCTGAGACCAAAAACAAATCATTCCTTGAAATCAAGCAGGAGTTCATAAATAGAAACATTTGGAAGGGAAAACCAAGGGAAGGGTACCAGAATGGAGGACCTTTGCTCAGTACTGCATTTTAAAGACTTTGTCAATGATTGTAGGCTATTTTCATTGTACAGCAGACATTTGCTTCCTTCTTCAAATGACTGTATATGTTTTTTTCAAATACATTTTATTCTCCTATAGCTGGGACAGGCTGAGGCTCCCTTCAGCCCTGTCCCACTGACCCCCACTGTTCACTACCTCCCAGGACCTACCAAATGGAGGTGGTATAGCACATTGGTTTAAGGCTCTGAGCTGCAAATCTGGAGACCTGGGTTGAATCCCACAGACCCCACTTGCATACTGTGTGACCTTGAGCAAGTCACTTAACTTCCCTGTGCTCCCAAGTCATACCTGTAAACAAGCTTTCAGCCTAGTGTGTTACTCCTGGTAAAAAAACAACTGAAAAGAAAATGGCCAGCGATCCCCATGGATTTTCTCCCATCGTGTGGTCAGGAGGGGGTCCATCCTCCACTCCCCCGAGCACTCATCTAGTTTTGGCCCCTGGGGTCCTGACGGTGAGGCGGATGAGGAATTGGCAGGCAGGGCATCAGAAAGCCTGCCCTGCCACCATTTTCCACCAGTTTTATCACTTCCCCACACTGGGTCTTGCTCATCAAGGTACGTGCGTGGAGACATGTGCATGCTGCGGAGTCCCACAGCACCACCCACTTTCTGCCACTCCCGACTCACACTACTACCAGGCTTCCACCTGGTGGCAGTCATCTGGCAGAGTCAGTTGTTCTCCCTCCCTAGGAGAGGAGAGGAGTCCCTTAGACATTCAACCCTCTCTGTCCCGGGTCGATCCTGGCAACATGTGCACATTCCCAAACACGGGTTGCCGATGTGGAGCAAGGTGTGGCCTCTAACGCCTCACCCTTCATTGCCACCAGGCCAGCAACTAAATAGGTTTAGTGGGTAAGCGGTACAGTAGTCCTAAAAAAATAAGGTATATACTGTACTGATAAGATCAATATCAATCTAGGTGCTACTAGCTCTGGGTTTATCAATTTTTTCTTTAAAAACTATTTGAATTAGAGGATGTTTGTAGCTATGGAAAACTAGATTAGTTGAATATTCTGACACCTTAAATTGACCCCACCTTGCTGGATTCACCTTTCCTAGGTAAATGTACAGTATTTTAACAAAGTAAACTTCAAGAACTGTATAAAGTCTGTTTCCACACTTCTGGCTGCTACAACATGCAGCAAAGGGATCTATTTGGGTCTGAAAGTGTGTGCTCTGTGACACTGATGTTAAAACTCTGTTGATCCACTAAAAGTTATCACAATCTTTAATGAATTGTTTAAGCTGTTTAAAATCCTGTATGTCCTACATTGTTGAAGACGTTAAGTTCAGTGTTGTATATGTACTGTACATTAAAGAAGAAATGTTAGATTGCCTTGTCATTTATTGAGTACTTCCAACATTTCCACATGTATGGAATTCTTACATGGAATGGTCTTTGTTACATAGATGTAAAAAAACAAAAGAGAATAGGGACAAAAAAAGATGTAAGTGCATCGTGCCTAATCTGTTGCCTTATGATATATTACTCTGAGATAGACTTTCCCTCTGAGATTTCACTGCATGTTTCTCTCTTGTTACAGTGTAAGAAACATGAAATTACACATATGCTCATACTGCAAAGTATTATGGGTATATGCAAATCACCATAACGGAATTCTTTGTGTAATCCTTGCATTAGTTCTTTTGCAGTGATGTTCCAGTCTTTTAATTAAGCAATAAGACATTATTTGTAAAAGAAGTTCAACATAGTTACTAAGGTGCATACTAAGGATATAGGAGTTAAGAAGGCAGTAAGTCCATAATCACTCCTTTCATTCACCTATAATATGAGATAGTATGTCCCTGCAATATGTATGAATCTAATTTACATTTACATTCTTGTTCATCCTTACTGATAACTACCTCCAGAGGAAGTCTGTTCCAGTGATTCACTACTCTCTGAGTATAAACTTCTTTCTTACTATGTGTATTAAAACCTTTTGGTCTTATCTGTAAGGGATGGCCTCTTGTACCTAACCTGTCATTTTTATATTCAAAGCCTAGTTCACTAAACAGATAATCTTCCTGAATAATGTTATAACATAATAAGATATCCTTTCTCAATCTCCTGATCTCTAAAGACATCAGACCTAATTCAGTCAGGCGATTGTTGTATGTCACATGGCTGATGTTATAATCATCTTAGTAGCATGTCTTCGGACCCTTCAATCTTTAAAATATCTTCTTTATTAATTGATCCCCACACCGGGCTTTCATAATCTAGAAGGGGCCTAACATATGTTCTGTATAATGGCAGGATTGCCTCTTGGTTTCTGCTCCTAAAAGTTATTTTGATGGTCCATGAGAGTCTTTTGGCCTTTGCCACCTGTACTTCACAATGGGATTAGAATTTAACTTGCTACTGATTGTCACTCCCAGGTCTCTATCCTCTTCTAATTCCCTGAGAGCTGTGCCATCCAGGAAATATCTATATACCATTTGTTCTGTCTTTCAATATGTATCATGCAAGATTTATCTTTATTAAATTGCATTCCCCTTTCTCTAGCCAAAAACGTTCTCGAGTTCTCAGCCTTTTTTGAAAATGTTCACCAGTTTTATAAGTGGAATAATTCACTTCAGGGTTGTTGGAGTCAAGGCAGGATCTACACTTGATGGCAAAACACAACACAGGGACAGGTGTTACAGAACAGAAGGTTTATTACCCAACACGTATAAGAAGGACAGCTTACCATAGCTGGGAGTCTGGAACCTCCGAACACCCGGTGTCATTACAGGAAAACTTAGTGAAAACCAGTATTGCACAAAATTATATACTCAGAGATAACAAGGTCCATTACCAGGCAACGTGCTCATCTGCATAGTAGAACAGTTAAGCAAAATATTTCTATTGGTGGCTAAGGTGGGTAGCTTGCACTCAAGGCCATTAGGTTTTCCATGTACACAGCAATAAGCAATTATGCTAACACTATCTTTGGGTTACAATGGACTAATTCACATAATCTGCTGATGATAACATTATGGCTAATAGCTGCAGGTGGCGCGCAAATACCACAAATAAAACTCTGCATAATATATCATAGCAAGCATGAGTAAATACTAATATCCCTTATACTGCAAGATGATGGTCCACATTAGGGACTGTAGGTCAGGCAGGTCTACATATTCCTCCCCTTGTTGCCTGAATAAAGAGGCAACACAACAAGGGTAGTAAGTAAGTGGGTAACAGTCTCAGTTACAGTCCAACTGAATGAGCAGTGTAGAGAAATTTCAGTTGAGCATGATGTTATTTCAGTGTGCCTCTTAACCAGCATAAGATAACAATCATGAAAATTATCAGAAAAACTTAAATAATAACAAAATCTTTAAAAGTAATTTTCAACCAAGTGTTGTAAAGAGCTGTGCTAAGATCACCATCATTAAATAAATCATTTGATTAATCACCGGCCTTAGAAATATTGTTACTATGACTCAGGTGTGTATTTTTTCATTTTAACAAGGCACGAAGATTCAGGGTGAGAGGGTCGATATGCACGTTAAACACTGGTAAGTACTATGTAATAGCATTCAGATAGTCAGGGTCACTATCTATGTAATCTGGTTCTGGGGTAGGAACAGGGGATATAGACCTCCCCATCAACCAAGGAGATAGCTGCGGGTCATCCTGATGCAGCACTGAAACTGCAGCACTTGCGTCTAGAAGTATCTCTTAGTGGCAGCTCCCAACCAGCGTTTTTACACAAGCACATTGGGAATCATCAGTAACCGAGGTGGTGATAATTTGAACTGGGGCCTGACACCATCAGTCTAATTCACTTTGCTTCTGGTCACCTAAGGGGTCTGTCTCATGAAGTATTTGCACCACTTTGAAGTAAGAAGAGTTATTGTGCTCGTTCTCCTTGGGTTCCTCATCCAGTGGAGGCACAGATGGAATGGCCACCACTAGCTTGGCAGGGATGGCTGCCATTAGCAATTGGACTTTGGCCTTAAACTCCTGAAGCTAGTTGTTTTCCTCAGCCAACTCCCGGTAAGAAGGGCCGGGTCACTGTTTTTGTCCATTATTCCCTTTCCATTCTGCTGGTTCGGCCTCTGCCGATACCACTGTTTGTTCTGTTCTACCCCCCCTTCTGGTAGGAGGGTTTATCCTGCTGGAAATCCTTGGAGTTCTCTTACACCACATACTGGCCGGATGGCTCAGTGTTTTGTACTGCGGGCACTTTGTTTTTGGAACCCGAGCCCAGGTCCAACGTGTAGATTTGGTATGCGTGTTCCACTCTATTGATGATGGTTTGGAAGTGGTCCTCCCTGGGGAATATCACTGTTTTGACCTTTTTGCGAAGGCCTGGTTGCATGTTCTTTAAGAACAGGCTTTTGTACTCAAACTGAATCTCGGCTTGCCGCTTCGTTGGCCAATTCCTTGCCTGTTGAATAGGTGAGCCACAACCGACTGTCATAATGGGCCTGCGTTTCCGTGGTGGATTGTTTTACTGAGGTGGCTAACATTACACCGACCATGTTGGGATTGTGCACTGCCAGGAGGCTGGCTGTGACTATGTCAAACTCTATGCTGACGTCACCATGTATCACCTTCGGTAGCTTGGCCCACAATGTGGGATCGATGGTTTGTTTCAAAACCTGGACTCTGTGCTCTGCTGGAAGGCTGAGCATTTCACATTGATGAAGAAAAAAGAAAGGCAAAGGGAGGGATAGTGACACTGAAGGGGGAGGATGGAGGCTGCATGGAGGATGATAACAGTAAAGCTGACATACTGAACAGATATTTCTGCTCAGTCTTTACTGAGGAAGAGAAGGGTAATGGGCCTGAAGGGAGTACAAGGGGTGAGAATGGCACAGAAATGGACACAAGTCCCTTTACATGGGAATGGGTCCTAAAGGAACTGGAAGGAATAAAAGTTGATAAAGCAATGGGGCCAGATGGGGTGCACCCCAGGATCCTAAAGGAACTAAGAGAGGTGGTGGCTAAACCTCTGGCAATCCTGTTTAACCAATCACTGGAAACAGGGGAGGTACCTAAAGACTGGAGGACAGCAGATGTAGTCCCCTTGTACAAAAGTGGGAACAAAGAGGAAGCAGGGAACTACAGACCAGTTAGCCTGACCTCAGTAGTGGGGAAGATCATGGAAGCACTACTGAAAGAGAGATTAGTGGAACATCTGGTTGCCAGCGGACTACAGGATCCAAGGCAGCATGGTTTGGGAGCACCAAGGGAGGTCAACAATGAAAATACCGACCTCCCACACAGCGATGGCATAATACCGATGCAGGTATTGTGCCACCTGATCTGGAAGTGTTTTCGTTGGGGGGCTTCGCACCCCCTGGACTTTAGAATTATCAATTCCAGGTCGTAGTTGGTCCAGGGAGGGGGGCAGAACACTGGGAGAAAGCAAAACATGGAAAAGGACCATTACAGTGACTATCGTCGTAATGGTCTTTTTTCATGTTTTGCCATTGGGGTGTCAACCAGAAGGGGTGCACTGCATGGTTTCACCAGGGGAAGGTCATGCCAGACCAACCTCATTGACTTTTTTGATGGGGTGACAAGGGAGGTGGATCAGGGAAGGGCAGTGGATGTGGCCTATCTGGACTTCAGCAAGGCCTTTGATACAGTGCCACATAGAAGGCTATTAAAGAAACTGGGGAATATGGGAGTGGGCAGGACAATAGTGCAGTGGGTGGGTAACTGGCTGGGTGGCAGGACACAGGGGGTGGTGGTAAATGGCTGTCACTCCACAGAGGGAAGGGTGACCAGTGGGGTACCACAGGGATCAGTGTTAGGACTGGTCCTATTCAACATCTTCATCAGCGACATTGCGCAGGACCTAGAAGGCAAAATGTCTCCATTCACTGATGACACGAAGCTCTGTAACAGAGTGGACATGCCAGAGGGTGTAAACAGAATGAGGAGGGACCTGCAGAAGCTTGAGGAATGGTCAAGGGTTTGGCACTTGAAATTCAACGTGAAGAAGTGCAAGATAATACATATGGTGCACAAAACCCCTGGAACAACATATCAATTGGGGGGGGGGATACAGTATGCACCAAGCAGGAAAGGGACCTAGGGGTTATCATCTCTGATGACCTCAAGGTAGGGAAACAGTGTGACAAGACAGCTGATAAAGCAAAAAGGATGATGGGATGCATAGGAAGGGCATCACCAGCAGGAAAAGGGAGGTCATAATTCCACTATACAAGACACTAGTGAAGCCTCACCTGGAATACAGTGTACAGTTCTGGAGACTTTTACCTACGTATGGACATAGACAGGGTAGAGAAGGTTCAGAGGAGGGCAACAAAGATGGTACAGGGATTGCATCACAAGTTCTATGAGGACAGGCTGAAGGACTTGAATATGTACTTCCTTGAGGAGAGGAGGGGAAAGAGAGGATATGATAAAGACAAGTACCTTACAGGGAGGAACAGGGTGCAGGAGAACACTATTTGCCAGCAAAAAAGATGTTCCAGGACTAGAGGGCATGGGATGAAGTTGGAGGGAGAGCGATTCAGAGGAAACGTGAGTAAGAATTTTTTCACAGAAAGTGTGGTGGACAAGTGGAACACCCTACCAGCTGAAGTGGTGGGGGCTAAAACAATCACAGGATTTAAGAATGCATGGGATAGACATAAAGGAATTCTGGAGGTCAGGGGTACTGGGCAACAGACTTCTAGAAAAATGTAAAGGGAACTTACAAGCTCAAAAGAGCAGACTGGGTGAGCCATAGGCCATTATCTTCTGACAGTGTATATGTATCTATGTATCGGACTTTTTCCAAATGACAAGTGAGATTGTCACTAGAGGCCATGCAGCCTACTTTGTCCGTGATAGTCTGGATGATTTGTGCGAACTGCAGATTGTTCAGGGCGGGCCCCGTATGTCCTACTATGGACTTGACGACTGCTTCAGATGTAGTGTTCATCACACCCTGTAGGAGGGTCTATTGTTGAACTTCCTTTTTCAACAGGTCGGCCGTCGCTTGCCAGATCGCCACAGACTGTGCCTCGGAGACTCTGGCCTTCGTGACCGCTTGTTCAATCAGGGCTTCCACTTTGCCCTTGTCTTGTTTACTCAAGTCGGCTACTGGAGGTTGGCGAGGCCTCCATCCTCTGGCATTCCAAGGTCTGCCATCTTGGCTTGCCCCATCATTGCTGTCATCATCCTCTGATGATGCCAGATCGATGGGCGTGGGACATGGTAGAGCTTTCACATGGCCCTTTAGGATTGCCAGCTGCTGGCATAATTTCACCATTTTGGCTCTACACATTGAATGATTTGCTCTGTCTTTGTACTGTCCTTTACTGACATGCTCTTGCAAAACTCTGTACTTGGCGCTTACTTCATGATTTTCCCTAATCTCCCTGTCCAGTGCTTCCTAGCACCTTTCCAGCTCATCATACAACTCCTCAATCTCACTCCATAACATATCATTCATACCAGTAAGCAAATCATTCAATTGTAACGCATGCTTTTTATCCTGCTGCAACCTCTCACAATCCTCTCTCAATCTAACAGCCTCTCTGTTCCTATCCTGTATAGTACAATGCAGTTCATTCAGAGTCTCATTTCTGAGCTTTTGATGTTCTTGTTCCAGCTTCCTCCGTTGTTCCCCCATTTCTTGGGACTTGGAGCCCAGTTCCTTTTCAGAGCTAGGACCTCCGTTTCCACTACCTGTAGGGCAGCATACAGGGCGACAGTCATCACGTCCTTTTGGTCATGTTTCTTGACCATAGATTTGATCTCCCAGTATATCGTGCACACATACTGTATCAGATACCCATGTGACGTCGTGTCCAGCACAAAATCACCCCAACCTCCATGGGAGGTTAGAAAGTTTGAGACATCTAACTTGAGCTCAGTGCTGATGGACATTTTGAAGGTTCCCCTTTCCCTGCACTAGCCATGAGCCCAATGTGTATCGATCCACCTTGTGCTCTATAGCCAGACAGTTACACGTTTGGGATACGGAATCCCACAGACCAGTGCCGCCATTGAATGAGGGGGCGTAGGCTCAGATACCTTCGCGATTCCCAGTCCCGTTTATGATGCAGAGGGCCTGAAAGATTGTTCATATAGGTTGAATGGGTGGGCGTAAGTTCAAGCGACTTCGTCATTCCCGTGCCCATTCATTTGCACATCTTCTTTTGTACTGGTCCGGTTCTGTCCAATCAGGTTTGTGCCACAGTTGCCATTTCTTGGAGTCAAGGCAGGATCTACACCTAATGGCAAAACACGACACAGAGACAGGTGCTGCAGAACAGAAGGTTTATTATCCAATATGTATAAAAAGGACAGCTTACCACAGCTGGGAGGTCGGAACCTCTGAACACCCCGTGTCATTACAGGAAAACTCAGTGAAAAACAATATTACACAAAGTTATATACTTTGAGATAACAAGTTCTGTTACTTGGTAATGGGCTCATCTGCGTGGTAGAAAAACTAACAAAGCATTCTATTGGTGGCTAAGGTGGGCAGCTCACACTCAAGGCCATTAGGTTTTGCACGTACACAGCGATAAGCAATTATGCTAACACTACTTTTGGGTTACAATGGACTAATTCATATATTATGCTGATTATAGCATTATGGCTAATAGCTGTAGGTGGCACACTAAGACCATGAATAAAACTGCATAATATATCATAGCAAGCATGAGTAAATACTAATATCCCTTATACTGCAAGATGGTGGTCCACATTAGGGACTGTAGGTCAGGCAGGTCTACAGGGTGTTCTGTTATAATGGATCCACAAATACATCTGGTAGTTGAAAGCACTTGGCTGCTTTGCGTGCTTAACAATACAACAGAGGTCTCCATATAGCCAGTATAACTGGATACCATGGTGTGAGTTAGTCCTAACATATTGTCCATTAAGCACTAAACTGGAGGAGATGAATGTATATAATTTAGTGTTTAGCAGCTGTGTAACAAATATGGTCAGGTCAGACCTATTAGGATTGTGTTGTGATCCAGTCCCTGTTGTTGTTGCCTACCTAATAGGGCTAATTTTAGCACTTTAAAAAATGGTGAAACTTTTTAAAATTAAAGTGAATAACATTTTCCTGTCTGCTATTGTTTCTGCTATTAGCTCTTTCAGGTCAGTGGAGGTACACTGCAACGCCTGCAACTATTGCAGAACGCAGCTGCTAGATTGCTGACTGGCCTTTCGAGGTCTAAGCATCTCTCCCTAGCGCTGCCTGAACTGCACTGGCTACCATTTAAGTGGCATATCTCCTTTAAAATTGGGGTACTAACTTATAAGGCTCTACACAGGCTGGGCCCAGGTTACCTATCTGATCTCCTGCATCCTTACATGTCCTCATGCCCTCTCCACTCCACTTAGGAGGGACTTTTCATAATTCCTTGGGCCAGGCTTAAAACCTCGGGATACCGGGCCTTTGAAGTGGTGGGTCCGGTCCTATGCCACTCTCTTCAGGGGGCTCTGGGGGAGGCCCCCTCGGCGCAGGTCTTCAAAAGGGATCTCAAGCCCTATCTTTTCACACAGGTCTAAAGGGAGTGAGGGTCCCCTTGTTAAGCTATCCCAAGTACTGACTTTGGTTATGTTATTTATTTGTTAGTAAGTTATTATTAGAAAATTAAATTTACTTATATTCAGTATATCTTTCATGGTTTCTTTATGGCTTGCTTCATGGTGCTACCTATGTAATTTGTACTTGCGCACTGAGTCTCAGGGGAAGGGTGCCACAAAGAAATAAAATCTACTACTGCTACTTTTTAATTCTAATGGTGAAGGGTCATATTTTCATGCAAATATATCGGTCTTCAAGAACAGAAAAAGACTATGAGACCATGGAGTCCGCCTGCCCTGATGTTCCTTGGCTGATTACTCAGCCCTTTCAGCACTTCCCCTGCCCGCTGCATACCTTTTGTTCATGATTACCTCTTTGAGGTGTCCCAGCTGGGTTTGAACTCCAAGATATTTCCAGCATTGATCACACTACTGGGAAGACTGTAACACCTGTTCACCATCTGCTGTGTGAAGAAATACTTTTTGATGTCCTTCCTGTACCCCCCCCTTTCTAGTTTAAGACTATGCCCCCTGGTTGTTGTGCAGTTCCTTAACTCAAATAACTCTGTAATGCTCACCCTATTATGTCCCTGCAGGTATTTGGGTGTTTCTATCATAGCCTCCTTTTTCATCCTGTCCTACAGAGAGTATATGTTATGACTGACTTTTTCCCCATGGATCTTACTCTGCTGCCCCTGGATCAGTTTTGTAGACTCTCGCTGGATAGTCTGTAACTTTTCCCTGTCCTTCTTCAGATGTGGGTTCAAAAATAGCATGCAGTTCTCCTTTAAGTGCCCTTTGTGGCAACAGCACGCCTTTGCTGTGACTAGCGAAATCCCACCTGGTGCATCCCAACATCCTGTTACCTGTCCCATGTGTGTTCGTACTGCATTGGGAAGACACTTTACAACTGTTGTTTAAAATGTCCAAAATATGGTCGGCCCATCTGCTCACTGGTAGGGCTTGTGCTCGCAGCTCCACTGACCTGGGTTGAGAAATGAGTTCAGGTTGCAGGGGCCTGCTGGGGGAGCAGGACTGAGTACCCAAGTGCATGCTGTCCTCCTCTGGGGAGCGAGGATAACACAGAAACATTGAAGTAGCTGGCAGAAAAAGACTATTGTTCCATCTAGTTTGCCTGTAGCACATGATCCTACTGCCATAATCTACTGTCTATACGGGTTTGTGCCAATATTACCCGCCACCTCATGTCCCCTGCCTTGTTACTACCCCCTTGGGTGACTATTAAACCCCTTACTCTGTCCCAGCCATGTTTGAAGTGGTTAATGGTCTTGATTCCAAGCACCTCATCCCTTAGGCTGCTGTACACCTCACCCACTACTGTACCTCTGTACAAAACTACTTTCCCATGTCCCTCCTGAATTTCCCATCTGCAAGGTTCCACTCATGTCCCTGCATTTTAAATTCAGTATTCCTGTTGAATATCCCCGCACAGTTTAGCTTGTGTGTTCCTTTTAGGAACTTGAAGATCTCTATCATATCACCCCTCTCTCTTCTGGCTTCCAGTGAGTACATGTTCAGTGCTGTACAGGGACACAGTGGGACAAAGATGTAGGTTGGGCAGAACGTTTCTAAATTCCCAACCAGCCATCATTGCAGTGGAGCAGGCAGGATTTATTTGGGGGGGCTGGAGTTTGAAGATGAGCTTGCTCATCTGGGACACATGAAGGCAGGGGGCTGGGGGCCACTAGGACCCCCAGAAGCTCTGGATGTTTAGATGCTCTGTGGTGAGTTTGGGAGCTTTTATTGAAGATAAAACATACTTTTGTTACATGTTCCCTATCCCTGCCTGAAGGGAGAAAATTATTTTTCCCCGGAGTCATCCAGTGTGGGAGACTAGCTGGCCTTAAAGTCTGCAGCTGGAACTGTGGTGAGTAACTGGCTGACCAACAATGCCATCAGCCACCCACCCCATAGGCATTATTGTAATGTACCGTGAAATATTTTTATATGAAGGCTGGGGGCCTGAGGGCCTAGCAGCCCCAGAAGCTTTGGGGGATATAGATGCCCTGTGGTGAGCTGTGGGTCTTTTATTGGAGATAAAACACACTTTAGTTACATATTCCCTCCTCCTGATGTCAGGGACAAAATGTTATTTGACAAATAAACATATCAGAGATTAATGAAAGAGACTCATGTCCTAATACTCAAAATGAAAATAGATAATGGTGTACTTCAAAAGTAGAAAAGCTGTATCTGGCAGGGGGGCAGTCAGGGGAGTGGCCAGGCTGTACCCTGAAGCAGGTGCCTCCATTCAAATTCAAACATTTGCTCAAATCTGTCTTAACACACCTTCCCAGGAATTCCAAACTCTAATACACAGCAAATACCTATGTAACCCCCAGGGGGCACTATCCCAAGGGCTACCACCCCTGCCTGCTCCGACAGTAACAGGGTGAGGGGGCCTAGATCCATTGGCAGGTGCCTCCACCCAGAGGTCGGGGTTGGGACAGTCAAGGCTGACTTGGTCACAGCCCTCTGGGTTGCTGCAACCCCCCTTTCTTCCCACTAGTGGCTCACACAGTTCAATTACGGTGTCCTTACCATATACACTTACCCCCAGGCTCGAACCAATCAGCTCACTCCGGGGACCCCCTGAAAAGTAAGGTGCAGTTACACAATATTCACTGTGCAGTAATTCGCCATTAATACACAAACTAGCCAGTGTACCTTTGCAAAACAAGCAATCTGATTTATTTAAGGAGATATAACAAGGACCGGGGGAAATCAGGTTGATTAGCTTACACTACAATATATGAGCATCTAACTAGGGCTCTGTGCACAGGCCTAACCTATAAGTTACTGTCTATGGGTAACCAAGCCCTAAAGGCTAGTTCCTCGATGCAGCTGGTTGGGACCCTGACACAAATGAGCATTTAATTCCTACGAAGATTAGATGGAGCCAGCAGGCCCAGATAATGTAGCCAGCAAAGTAACCAGAAGGTCTTGCCCTTACTAAGAACATTTGACAGGGAGCTACCCTGATTTAGTACTCACGACTCCAGAAAAAAGCACACTCTCACACCACTTGCAGGACCAAGCCTGTACTTTGAGCACTTCTCCACACATTTATATGCAATGCAGAGGGGTACCTTACTAGGCAGCTGCTGTCCTTCTCGATACCTGCCCGCCATACACTGGACCCGACTGACGCAGCTTCACTGTTCCTGACAGACCGGGCGCGATTCAAGCAGATTCTCCAGTCTTCTACAGGGTGAGCCTGGTAGGTAGCCGAGCTCCTGCACGGCCTCTTCTGACCACTTCCCATCAGATTTAGTCCGGAATTCACCAACGTTACCAATGCCCAGCCAATGCCACCGTACTTCGCACGCAACCGCTCAAACGGCACAGGAGCCCCGAGCTCTTTTCTCGCTCACAGCCACACCACCTCTGCCCCTTGGACAGTATGGGGCCAGACTCTCTCTTCGGGCACCACCCGATCCCATTGGTTGGCTGCTGGAACCAGCCACTAAGTTCGCCCCTCATTGGTGCAAAAAGGCGCCATGGTCTAGAACTTCACTTCCCAGAACCTCTCACTGTATTCCCATTGGTCAGCAGGCTCCATCGAGAGTCCCGATCCTGGTTGGTCACCAGTTATTCCATTTTAGATACCCCCTGCCCCCACTGGACCCTTCAGCCAGTCCTGGCCCAAAATGGAGGGACACATTACACAAAGTCCAGCTGCAAAAAAGGCAGGTTAAACAGCTTACATTCCCCTGAACACACCCAAAGGCATGGGGCAAACAATTACACTCTCTGGGAAGCGCTTGCTCTGCCCCTTCGGCGACAGCCGAAACCAGAGCAATTAGTCAGCGGCTCGATGGGGACTCGAGCAGGAGAACACACAGCTCCCCTCATAAGCAATGAGTATGTCTACAAGCAGACAGCTCTTAAAGAGGCAGTACAGGGAGGCTCCAAAAGCACTCACAAAGCCATTTAAATGGCTTTAAGTGCTGAACGCCGACCACCAGGGGGACACTTTAGACAGCTCCTAAATGGCTGTGAGAAACCCCCATTTATGGGGGGTTACACCCTTCCTGGCCTGGAAAGAACATGGCGTCCACGTCAAGTAGTTACTCTTAAATCACTTTAAGGCGAAACTGTTTAAATTAACAGCACATTAGACATTTGATTGCATACATCACACAGTTTACTTTTTCCCTATACACAGTACACATATCACAACCCCTCTCTTTGGTACATCAGGTCACTACTTCCTGGCTATAACACTTGGATAAAGGGGGGCCCTTCCCTATCCTCTACCTGAGGGCTAACTGGGGCAATAAGCACTATACTCAGAGGGTAATGCTAACAGTTGTGCATCGTTCCCCAAAACTAGCTTGGGCAATAAACTTGGAGATACATAGACCCCCTTATGGACTACATTTAATGGCAGGTCCACAGGCTGACGCAGAGACTCATAACTTAACCTTATTACAGACCGTACTTCTCAGCCAGTACATCTAGTGGTCTCAGTAAAATCTGCTATGGGCCCTGGCTCCATTTCTGCCTCATTGAGATTAGTAGGGGGAACCTCCACATGAGAAAGGGACCCCATGCCCATAGTACTTCCGGAGACATGACCCTCTATATCAGGACCCACACTACTTATCTCAGTCAAGGGCACTTCTGGCACTACTGGGATGCTATCAGGGCACTCAAAGTATTCTTCTTGCTCAGGCGGATCACGAACAGATTCCCCCTCCCCAACACTTTCCTCGTCTGAAAAGTCAGACAGTTCAGCCAGCCCAGATAATTCAGCCAGACTCATAGACCCCACTTCTTTGGCTTGGAGGCCACTTACTTCATCCTCGGGGAGTATGGGCTGCAAAGACAAAGCTGGGGGCTCAGACAGTCCATAAAACCCAACTTCATCCCCAGAGTAAGCTAGGGGGGTGCCTTTAAAAAGTTGACTCAGTTCATAAGAGGGGTAATACTCCACATCATGTTCACTGTCTTCAGCCACAGACGGGGGATCAATTTCAGCTCTGGGAAGAGGGGAAGGCTCCCGGGGTTTAAGTTCTGAGGAGCCAACCCCTCTGACTCTCTTTTTGGCAGCAGCTCTAGTTATAGGCCCAGAGGGAGGGGCATTAGGAGGCGCAGTCTCTATCAAAATCTGTCCAATTGGCAGCGGGTGATTTTGGTGTAAAGTTTTTACAACTTTTGAATTGTTTTCGGGCCTTACTTTGTACACAGGCAGATCATCTAGTTTGCCCACCACAATGTGAGGGAGATGGTGCCATTGATCAGCAATCTTGTGCTTGCCATGCAGTCCCAGATTTCTTAGCAACACCCGATCCCCCTTCTGGAGTTCCTGGGCCTTCACCTTTTTATACCTCTCTTTGTTGGCCAAGTTCCTTTTGGCAGCCATGGTTTGAGCTAGTTGGTACGCATGATTTAGCTGGGCCTTTAACTTTTGCACATACTGTAAATAATCATCAGCTCGAACCCCATCAGGGAGAGACCCCGAAACACACATCTACTGGCAATCGAGCTTCTCTTCCAAACATCAGGCGGTAAGGGGAGAACCCAGTGGCATCACTTTTGGTGCAGTTGTAGGCATGTACCAGGGTGCTAATTTGTTGGCTCCATCTAGGCTTGTCCTTTGGTGGAGGGTGCCTAGCATAACTAGCAAAGTGTGGTTGAAACGTTCAGGCTGTGGGTCCCCCTGGGGGTGGTAAGGGGTGGTTCTGGACTTTCACACTCCCCACAGAGAAAGCATCTCTCTAATCAGACAGCTCTCAAAATCTCTCCCTTGATCGGAATGGATTCGCTGGGGGGCCCCATAATGAACAAAGAAATTTTCCACAAGGACTTTAGCCACCGTGGTTGCCTTCTGATCCTTGGTGGGGAAAGCCTGGGCATATCGAGTGAAATGATCAGTGACCACCAATATATTACTGATATTTTTCAGATCAGGTTCTAAGCTCAGGAAATCAATGCAGACCAACTCCATAGGGGCGGCGCTGGTAGTGATATTGACCATGGGGGCAGCTCTCTGTGGTAGGGCCTTTCTTTGCAAACAGCAGCCACAGGTCTTAACATACTGCTCTACGTCTGCACTCATTTTGGTCCACTAGAATCGGGTCCGTACCAGGTCAAGAGTTCGGTCTATGCCAAGATGCCCCATGTGGTCATGCAAGGACCTCAGCACCAGTTCTCTAGAAGCGGTGGGCAGCATCAGTTGTTGTTTTTCTATTCACCCCTTTTTGTCTACGGTCTCCTGATATAACAGTTTATTGTTCAGCTTTAACTTTGGGCCTTCTTTGCATAACAGAGCAGTTCTCAATTCAGCGGACTGCAGTTGGGACACATCTCTCCCGGCTTGCAGCACCTCTAAGACAGGTCGTATCATAGGATCTCGAGACTGAGCCAGCTGAAGGCTATCATTACTGAACTGAGGCAGCATACTAGTGTCTAATGCAGAAAAGTGGCAGTTAGCAGCAGGCACACAGTTCTTAGATGGACCCAAGCAATCCACCATGCAGTCCACAGTATCAGGCGACACCTGTTCCTCCTTGTCGAATTTTTGGCAAAGGGCTCCAATGTCAGGTTCAGACAACCTGACCCAATCAGCTCAGGACACAGGCCTCCGGTAGAGAGCATCAGCATCTATATGGTTGAGGCCTGCTCTGTATTCAACAGCATAGTTGTAGGTGGATAACGCAGAGAGCCACCTGTGACCAGTGGCGTCTTGCTTGGCTGAGGTCTGAACATACGTCAAAGGATTATTATCAATTTTCACCAGTATCTTAGCCCCATACAGATAGTCATGGAATTGATCAACAATAGCCCACTTTAGAGCCAGGAACTCTAGTTTGTGCACTGGATAATTATTTTCAGAAGGAGTCAAACTGCGGCTGGCAAAAGCTCTCAGCCCGTTCGAGTGCTCTTGGTACAATACAGCCCCCAATCCTTGCAGACTGGCGTCAGTATGAAGAAGATAAGGTTTAGCTGGGTCAGCATAGGCCAGCACTGGGGCGTGAGTAAGTTGATATATAATGTCATAGAAAGCTTCCTCGCAGTCAACAGTCCAGCGAGTACCAAACACATCATTGGGGCGGAAATAAGTCTTTTCAGTCCCAGATTGGGCAGCCTTCTTATATTTCTTATGGGTTGGGGGGTACCCTTGAGTGAGATTAAGCAGGGGCCGGATCACCCGAGAGCAGTCTCTAATAAATCATCGGTAGTACCCACAGAACCCCAGAAACCACTGTAGCTCCTTCAAATTTCTGGGTTGGGGCCAAGTGGTTAAAGCCTCTACTTTGCTGGGGTCAGTCTCTATGCCTTCCGTGGATACTGTGTGGCCCACATATTTCACAGAGGTTTGAAAGAATTGGCATTTGTCTATAGATAACTTAAGACTGAAATCCTCCAGCCGGTCCAGGACCTTGAATAATCGACTTTCATGTTCTTCCAACGAACTGCCGAACACTATGACATCATCCAAGTAAACCAAACACTCGAGCAAGTTCATGCCCCCCACAGCACGTTCCATCAGGCGCTGAAAGGTAGCTGGGGCATCGGAAATCCCTTGAGGCATCCGGATAAACTCATAGAAACCTAGGGGGCAAATGAATGCAGTCTTCTCTCAATCCTCTGGAGCCATTGGAATCTCATAGTACCCACTGCGGAGATCTAACACAGAGAACCACTTACTGCCATTTAGACAGTCCAGGGCATCCTGTATGCGTGGCATGGTATACTGGTCAGGAATGGTCCGCCGGTTCAGGGTACGGTAGTCCACACACATCCGAATGGCCCCGTTCTTTTTCCTTACTACTACAATGGGGGAAGCATAAGGGCTCCTGGATTCTTGTATCACACCAGCAGCCAGCATCTCTTGCAGATGCCGTCTCACATCGTCTATGTCAGCAGGGGCCAGGCGTCAAGATCTCTCGTGAAAAGGCCTTTCATCCTGTAGTCGAATGTGGTGTTCAGCCCCCTGCACACATCCCACATCCCATTCTTTTAGGGAAAACACCTGGTCTCTTTGGGCAACCTTTTCACTGATCCTTGCTTTCCATTCAGCAAGCAACGGGGAGTCTCCGAAATCAAACAAGTCGGGCGTGACTCTGTCATCTTTCCCCAAGCCCTTGCTATTGGGGAGCACTGCAGTGTCTGCACAATGCACCTAGCTAGGGTGCAGCCTCTATGTACTTGAATCTCTTTGTCAGACACATTATGAACTTGAACCATCACTCTCCTGGCATAGGCAGGGGCTCTAGCAGGCAAGATACTGGGTTTAACCAGCAGTCCCCCAGGCAACTTTCCTTCCCCAGGCACATCCAGCATCAATAGTTTATTCTTGACATCCTTTTTAAGTCATACCTCCCCTTGCAAAACATACTGGGCATTTGGGGCTAGTAGCAACGGTTCCGGATCCTTCCTCCAGACAACACCCACCGGGTCTTCAGGCTCCTCCTGACTAGCCTTTCTCTGAGTCTCGTAGGCCTTCTGGATCAAAGCGGGTATCCTAAGAGC
This sequence comes from Neoceratodus forsteri, assembly GCA_016271365.2. Taxonomy (NCBI): domain Eukaryota; kingdom Metazoa; phylum Chordata; order Ceratodontiformes; family Ceratodontidae; genus Neoceratodus; species Neoceratodus forsteri. The sequence continues at coordinate 72,082,394 of JADMNL010000027.1, read as the reverse complement.
TCACCCAGTCTGGGACATTTGCTTTTCAGAGCACAACTGTGCTAGTCGACCAAACATGTGGGCATTGGTTCCAATCAACAAGGGTACCCCATCATACAGTCCAGTGGGGGGGGGCCAACTAAGGCCAAGGTTTCCACCTGTTCATCCACCCCAGCCACAGAAGTAGGAAATGACAACCAGATCTGGATTTATCCCAAATATAGATAAGCCTTTTCACTCAGCCCCCATACATGTAGACCATCCAAGGGTTGTAGTGGCACCTCAGGTAGGTGTGTCTGATACCAGTCCTGGAACATAATGGTCACCTGAGAGCCACTATCCAATACAGCTTGGGTGGGAATCCCATTTACTCGCACCGGGGCTTCCATTGAGGGCCCTACCACATCAGACCATTCGGGGCACAGCACTGCACAGTTCTGGGCATGGGCCTGGGTCACAAAGCCCTTCCTAGGGGGTCGGACGTAGGCCCTGCGATGCCAGGTGATCAGCCTGCTGTTGACCTTCCTTAAAGTCTCCGGCAACTGGCACTCAGTCTGAAAGTGTCCATCCTCCCCACAATGGTAACAGAACTTGGGGTCCCGAGGGTCTCTATTAGGAGGGGAATACTTTATCGGCTGGGAGCCATCCGGAGGGTGAGTGGACTCCCCCAGGCTAGGGCGTTTGTTTCTAGGTAACTCAGCTTCCCCAAACCTAACAGAGTAGGTAGTGGTTTGCTTCAAGTCCCTCACCAGTTCTCATAAATTCCTGATCTCGGCCCTCAGCTCACTTTCTACGTGGGGATCAGAGGAAATGGCATGCACCCCCACCCCTCCTTGCAACTCTGCGGATACATGAGGCCCCTCCGACGGGTGAGTCTCATCGGGTTCACTAGACTCAGGGGTCTGGCACAGATTCACAGCCCCCACATAGGGTTCCCACCCCTCCTCATCAGTCTCTACTTCTCTAATCTCCCTCATCAATTGACAGTATTCAGGCGGGGCAGCTCGACGATCATGTAACTTAAGGTTTAACAGTATCACACTGGAAAATCTAGCAGATTTTAAAGCATGTTCCAACCTGACTTGGTTCAAGGCTGGGGCGGTGATCCCCCCTTTTCAATAGGCCTTCTGTAAAGCCCGTTCCACCCTAGTAACAAAGGCAGAGAGCTTTTCATTCCTCCACTGCTTAGTAACTCTTGGGTAGTCCTCCCCTCCACGGCCAACAATTTAAGCAGTTTATCTTTGAAGCTGTTAGTCTGGGGAGACCCCCCAAGGGTGACTGACCCACTCCGGATGTGAATGACCCTCCATCCCCATTGGGCACCCTCTGGGTAAATCACTGGGGGTACCCTCTCAGGGTCAATTGCTACACTACATAACAGTAGCACCTGCAAAGTCTGATCGAGTAGGTCAGCCATATGCCCTCTCACCTCTACCTTACCCAAACACTTAACCCGCTCCATTACGGAAATAAGGTCAGCGTTCGTGGTCCCTAGAGGTACATCTAGCAGTAATACAATTCTCTGAGAGTCCAAATCTTCAGCTTCACCCCAACTCATCAGTTTATGTACCAGTGTCTTAATGGGGTCCAACTTGATTTTAACCATGATATCCCCTTCCAGCTTTTCTTTCAATTTATCCATAGCTGGGTACTTCGTCCACTCGGCCACTAGGGGACGCTAATCCCAGCGGTGCCTCCACAATGTAACCCCTAGGGGGCACTATCCCAAGGGCTACCACCCCTGCCTGCTCCGACGGTAACAGGGTGAGGGGGCCTAGATCCGTTGGCGGGTGCCTCCACCCAGAGGTCGGGGTTAGGACAGTCAAGGTTGACTTGGTCACCGCCCTCTGGGTTGCTGCAACCCCCCTTTCTTCCCACTTGTGGCCCACACAGTTCAATTTTGGTGTCCTTACCATATACACTTACCCCCCTGGCTCGAACCAATCAGCTCACTCCGGGGAACCCCTGAAAAGTAAGGTGCAGTTACACAATATTCATTGTGCAGTAATTCACCATTAATACACAAATTAGCCAGTGTACCTTTGCAAAACAAGCAATCTGATTTATTTAAGGAGATATAACAAGGACCAGGGGTAATCAGGTTGATTAGCTTACACTACAATATATGAGTATCTAACTAGGGCTCTGTGCACAGGTCTAACCTATAAGTTACTGTCTATGGGTACCCAAGCCCTAAAGGCTAGTTCCTCGATGCAGCTGGTTGGGGCCCTGACACAAATGAGCATTTAATTTCTACGAAGATTAGATGGAGTCAGCAGGCCCAGATAGTGTAGCCAGCAAAGTAACCAGAAGGTCTTGCCCTTACTAAGAACATTTGACAGGGAGCTACCCTGATTTAGTACTCACGACTCCAGAAAGAAGCACACTCTCACACCACTTGCAGGACCGAGCCTGTACTTTGAGCACTTCTCCACACATTTATATGCAATGCAGAGGGGTACCATACCAGGCAGCTGCTGTCCTTCTCGATACCTGCCCGCCATACACTGGACCCGACCAACGCAGCTTCACTGTTCCTGACAGACCGAGCACGATTCAAGCAGATTCTCCAGTCTTCTACAGGGTGAGCCTGGTAGGTAGCCGAGCTCCTGCATGGCCTCCTCTGACCGCTTCCCAGCGGATTTAGTCTGAATTCACCAGCGTTTACCAATGCCTGATGCTGGCCTTACATGCGCTTCCCGCACAACCGCTCAAACGGCACAGGAGCCCCGAGCTCCTTTCTCGCTCACAGCCATGCCGCCTCTGCCCCTTGGACAGTATGGGGCCAGACTCTCTCTTCGGGCGCCACCCGATCCAATTGGTTGGCTGCTGGAACCAGCCACTAAGTTCGCCCCTCATTGGTGCAAAAAGGCGCCATGGTCCAGAACTTCACTTCCCAGAACCTCTCACTGTATCCCCCATTGGTCAGCAGGCTCCATCGAGAGTCCCGATCCTGGTTGGTCGCCAGTTACTCCATTTTAGATACCCCCTGCCCCCACTGGACCCTTCAGCCAGTCCTGGTCCAAAATGGAGGGACACAGCACACAAAGTCCTGCTGCAAAAAAGACAGGTTAAACAGCTTACATTCCCCCAAACACATCCAAAGGCATGGGGCAAACAATTACACTCTCTGGGAAGCACTTGCTCTGCCCCTTCGGGCGACGGCCAAAACCAGAGCAATTAGTCAGCGGCTCAAGTGGGACTCAAGCAGGAGAACACACAGCTCCCCTCATAAGCAATGAGTATGTCTGCAAGCAGACAGCTCTTAAAGAGACAGTACAGGGAGGCTCCAAAAGTACTCATAGAGCCATTTAAACGGCTTTAAGCACCGAACGCCGACCACCCGGGGGACACTTTAGAAAGCTCCTAAACGGCTGTGATAAACCCCCATTTATAGGGAGGTTACACCTAAGTATGATGACTTCAATCCTAGTGACACCCCCAGCAGTGACACTGGTTTTCTGCAGATACACAGGGATTAAGATGAGCAACCACGAAGAGGTGAGAGAAGCATTCCCACACTTCATTACTGCAAATCATTCGATGTATATATTATATTCGGAGGCATTTAAATGTTCCACAAAAGAAGTTTTACTTTCCTCCTTGCTTGAGTGTGTGTTTCCCTCTGCATGACACAGCCATTTCTGTTGCAGGAAAGCAAACTTTCTCCACCTGATGACAAGCCAATAATAGCTCACCTATTATACTGTATGGGTGACATACAACAGCACTCGCAAGCCCATAATTTGGGGTTTGAGCGATATGAGCTTTTAGATAACCATTCCTTTTGGTCTCATGGAAAGCTCCTTTTCTTCAGAACATGTAGCGCAACACAACCTACCTCAAGCAAAAAAAAAAAAAAGCTTATCTTGCATTCTCTTTTGACTTACGCTTTTTCATCCTTGGCTAGTGCAACCATGATTAACTTGCATTCTGTCTCAGCACCAGGCATTCCCCCCCCCAACAAACACATGCACCCAAGGAAAAGCAATGAATGAAGTTTAAGTAATGCAGGACTCGGGGAGCTCACCTCCCAGGCTGCCATGTTGTTCTCCCTGCTGTGCATCCACTGGCTGAAGTCCTCAGGTTGTGAGTCCATGGCAGTTGTCTGTTGTCACGCCTCAGGTTGAGCTACCACAAGCCCATGTTGACAAAGGTGCCAGGCTCAATCTTGGGGCTCAGCACTGGCCTGATTGTCATCTAGGCTAGCCTAGCTTCAGCACCATGAGGTTGGCCAGGAAGTCAAGGTGCCCACTGCAATTCAGCTAATCAAATTGCCATGATGAGTCTGGCGTCTGACCGACGAGAAGCACAAAGCACTGCCTACATAGAAGAGATTCAGAGAAAGCTCAGTCATCCGTCTCGATGCAGCCCGCCCAGCACATTCCCTTACTGCAACTGACACCCGAATGAGAATGTGACACACGATTGGAGGTGCAGCCCCGAGTCCTGATTTCACCAAAACTGTGCAACAGTCTTTTGGTGACAAGTTCTGAGGGCTCTGCCACCCTTGCAAGAGGGGAGTGGATATACTGAGCTGCAGGACCTGCACTTGCCTTAAATTCTAATCAAAAATTAAAACTGACTGGCTTGGCTGAGGAGGTGGAACGGTGTTCCAGACCATTCCGCCTCAATAGCTTTGTTTTTATATAACATTTTGGGGTGGGGATGGGGAATTTCCTAACAGAAGTCATGGAATGCTGAAAGGACGGTCAGGCATTTGCCCGACCTGCCCCCTACTATGCTATTGGTGCTATAAGTTGATCCTTGTAGGGTCTGTCCTGCATGCCATGAATCATTTTTGTTAATCTATGCTGCACTGTTTGCAGCCAGTCCAGTGCAGTAATCAGCCTCTAAAAACGTGTACGCACAAGGTTTAAAAATGTTAACTATAGGCCTGGGGTCAAGGAGCCATCTGGACATCAGAACATTTGGAGGTTTTGGTGCATTCTGGGACATTTTAGGGGTCATTTGTAATGGAATTTGCTACACTACCACCACTCCCCCAACCCAGTAATTTGCATACTAATCTCACCCCCAGAATCTGCACAGTCCAACATGCTTCCCCTTATTCTCCTCCCACAGCCTATCCAGCTATTCCAGAGCAAGGCCGTAAGTCCATCCCCAGCCCAGCTAGTTGCATCCTAGTCCCCAGCCCATTCACAAGAATCTATGGCCCTTCCCCAGTCTAGAAAGTTGCACCCTAGCACCCAACCCCCCCCCAGAACCTGCGGCCCTCTCCCCATCCCAGCAAGTTGCACACTAGCCCCCTTCCCTAAAATCCCCAGCCTATCCCAGTAAGTTGCACCCTCTAAGCTCTCTCAGTTTGACTGAATGAATAAATGCCTGAGCAACCCTTGCTAGGACCAGTTGCCCTGACCACTGTGCAGTTCATGGTGCCAAACACTGAAGAGCCCTAGAACCGCTGAGAACACCACACATACATACCCTGCTCCACAACCTCCTGAACCCACCTCTTGCAACACAAGCACTGCAACACATCACCACAAACAGCCTGCCAGCACAGGCAATCAGCATTCTTCTTCATCTTCTCCAACGCAGAGAATGCATGATGATGAATATGTATAATTTATAACCCAAGAGAAAGGAAATACATGCAGTTTAAAATAAAGCAGAGCTCATCTCTTACCTCTGGTTCCTGCTGGACTGGTGAGGGGAGGGAAACAGAGAAATCCTGAGAGGAATGAGTGAGTCAATAACCGAGGACACAAACCATGGCACTGGCAGTGGCATGAGGAGATAGAGTCCAAGTGGGGGAGCTCTGTGAGTGGGCAAGAGATGAGAGAGAAAGGCGTGAGGGACAGTGTGTGCCTGCGGCCAGTCCTGGGAGGGACAGTGTGAGACTCAGTTTAGTGAAAGAGAGCACTGTGCACCACTCAGAGAGAGCACTGTGCACCACTCAGAGAGAGCACACAAGATTGAAGAGCCTCAAATTACCACAGGAAGAGCAGGCTTAGAGTTGCTGGTTCGCATCCGAGACTCATCTTGTCATACCCCTGTTGCCCGACTGCATGCTGTGTTACCTCTGGCTCCACTGCCAACAATAATTCAAAAATTAAAAAAGGACACTTTTCCCCTGGTGATGGCCATAGCTTTAGTGGCTGGCTGGCCCAAAAGGCAAAAGCTACTATTATTTCTGAAATGTTTTGGTACACCTGGGCATATGGGAAGTATGCTTAGTTATACCACTGAGCCTGTCCCTGTCTTTCCTCAAGTGAGGGCTATCGACCTGAGTACAGTACTCCGGGTGTGGCCTTGCCTGTGAGCTATGCAGAGTTAGTAATACTTTCTTTCTTCTGCTATCAAATCCCATCTCAATACACCCCAGCATCCTGGTTGTCCTGCTGTAGGCCTTGTTACATTGGCTAGATTGTTTAAGGGGAGTCACTTATGATGACTCCCAGGTCCCTCTCCTCAGTAGTAGTGTCCAGCTTAACCCCTCCCATCCAATATTCTGCCCTGGAGTTCTTGTTTCCAATGTGCATCACCTTGCACTTTCTGGTGTTGAACTTCAACCTCTAAACCTTGGACCACTGCTCCAACCTTTGCAGGTCCGTCTGCAACACCCTTACTCCTTCCTCACTGTTCACCCTACCAAAGAGCTTAGCGGCATCTGCCAAGAGACACATCCTGCCCTGACTTCCTTCTCCCATGTTGCTGATGTTCATATTGGAAAAGACTGGACCCATGAATGTCACTATTGTCGATGAAGTGTTGCCACCTTGGTGACCAGGAATGGCTGGCGCAGCATTATGTAAGTATTCATGGGAAGGAGGATGTCAGCTGGGTATGTGAATGGCATGCCACTACATTGTGCCCCTAGCATGCTGATGCCCTGTGGAGAAGGAAATAACCAGGAAAACCCTGACCCCACCTGGGAGCTAAAGCATGGCTCTGGGGAGGGGTGTTCCCTGGTTTGAAAAGTAAAGAGCACTCAGGTGTGCCTAAGAATTTTGGAGGAAAGTGTGTGCCAGAGATAGAAAGGGAACATAAAAATGTAAAAGTAAAATATAAGCTGAGCTAAACATGATTTTATCTAAAGTTGTTTCAATGGAATCAGCTGCCCGTTAAGCTTTCTACAGATATCAGTTTTACATGATACAAGAGTCCGGAACATACAGTGGCCGACTCAGTGACACCTGGGCAGTGTGTCTCATTGCCACCTGGGAGACTGGGGTGTGTAAGCCCCAGAATCCTACACTGGAGCCAGGCGAGGGCTAAGCATGTCACAGAGGGAGGATTTGGGAAAGGACAGCCCAGCAATCATGTATCCCCTACTGCCTGCCCAAGGAATGGCACTGGGATCGGCTTCTAATGTACTGTAGCCACTTGCTTGCCCTTCTGAGCCATAGTAAAGGAGCAGCTATTCATAGGCTTCACAGGTGAAAACTGAGCTAGTCGACTTTTGTCCATAGTGCTCACTAGGTAGATTACCATTTGCCCAGCTTATATAACTTGTCCAGATTTTGTTTGAAACTGGCCATTGATGGACTGCTCACCACCTCCTCAGGCAGTCCATTCCATCTGGCAACTATATGCTGGTTGTACCACCTTTTCCTTTTCCATGTTTTAGTGTTTTCTCCCCTCAACTGCAATGTATGGGCCCTTGTGTTGTAGGCTTGCTCACTGACTGTGACTGTCAGAGGTGGGGAACAAGAAAGAATGAACCAAGCAAGAACAGAACATCCACTGAGAGTAAAAGAATGAAGCCAGACCTGGCTCAGTTTGGCAGGATCTCCAATGCAAAAATATTATCATAGGTGGGTCATTCTTTGCCACCATCGCCAATATGTGGGACACAGGCCACATCCAGTGAAGGTCAACAATAACATTTCTGTCTCCTTATTGAAAATCTGGTCAGCAAGGGCTTAGCACAGCTAGGTTTCTGCACTGTTGCTGCTGCTGATGCAATGGTGATGCTTGCATTTACAGATATAAATTACATTCCTCATCCCATAACGAGACCTACCTGTCGGCAAACAATGCTAAGGAAACTACACACAGATATTCATAGTGCTGGATTTTCCATCTGTTCCCAGCTCTAACTTGCAAAGAAGGGATTTAGTATGCTGTCATAGAAATGCTATTAGTTTCATAAGACATAATATTACAGTGGCACCCTGTGGTCAAACAGATTTAAGATGACTGTGTTTTTTACCACTTCAAGAAAGCACTGTCTCTGATTTTCAGCAGTGGTAGGTTTTATTACTGTAAGCATACAGTATCTGTCAAAGCTGTCCTATATTTAGTGGCGATGCCCCTGATTTTATAATTCCCATTGGTCCCAGACTGAGGTGTTGCCCCACATTGTACTCCAAGAATTTTAAACCCACAATTTATAGGAACACCTTTGCTGCCAGGGGTGTTTACCGTTACTGTGCCAGGCATTTTTTTTAAATGCCCAATATTATATAAAAGTATAAATCTATTTTATTTAAATTTTTTAATTGTTTTAGGAGGTAAGCAATACAGCGAACAACAGTCTCATTTACAGATACAAGCTGGGGGAGGTGAAGTGCAGATGGAAGGGGAGGAACGCGGTATAAATAAAACAGCAGTCACAGCAAATAACTGCAGTAACAGTTCAAGCATCAGTTACCATCAAATTGAGCACAAGAGGTAGAAGATGCAGTAGTCTGCAAAAAAAGCTCCAGTTAACTTGGGCAAGTACACTAGGAGATATAGTGTTAACTTACTGCTTGGATACAATGAGATTAGGGGAGCAGGTAAGGCCAGAGGACAGATTCATTGTTCCAGAGTTGGGAGAGCTGGAAGCTAATTGCCGTTTCTTCAGATTTCTTTTTTGCATGCGGTATGTAACCTATTTCTAGTTCTGATCGTAACAGATGTGCAGGGCTGGTGGCCAGGGTAAACAAATTATTAAGATAAGCAGGGAGTTTATTAGCCCAGAATTTAGCAACTAAGAGGGCAGTATGGCTTGCACACCTGAGGTCTAAACTAGTCCAGCCCAGGTTTCAATGCACTGCATGGTGGTGTGTGCAGGAAGCACAGCTCAGGACATATCTACAGAGTGCCTTATAGAAGCAGTCAAGTTTCAAAAGAGCCAATATGGGGGCAGCTGAATAAACATGATCCACGATGGGTGTTCGACAAACTTTTTGTTGAATGCCCCAACAGCGAAACCGGCAGGTAGACCGCATTTTTCAGTCAGCTGCTGGTTTCCAATGCCACTAAGTGTTTTCTTTGGGGGCTTTGCCCGAGCCCCACAGGGGCTGTGCTCCTGTATCCCCCCACTTGGGATGATCAATTCTGAGTGTCGGACCTGATTTTGGGGGGTGCAGGACCCCCGACAGACAGTGCCGGATTCCAGCGGGTTCCCTACAGTGACGTGGTACTGTAGTCATTGTAGGGGACCTCGCTATCAAAAAGTCACTATTGAGTGGGTATACCACTACACATCACCATTGTCCACAGTTGCTAGGATCATCTGCTCAACAGTATGTTTCCTCATATAAAGGGGAAGACTTCCCTGCTGTCTAGGGCTGCTAACTTTGAAAAGCACTTTGGGTCCTATCCTTAAAGGCTTCCTAGTCCATACGCCCATGTAGAGGGCTGGGAAAAGCTGTGGCGTACCCTCTATATACAGAATGTGCACCACCGGGGCACTCTGCCCATAAAGTACAACGTATGGCACTCTGCCCAATACATAGTGTTGATGCTTGCCCCCTCCACACCTGATCCCTGACCTGTGCACCTGGTTATGAAAAGGTGGGACAGGGGTGTCCAGGAGGCATGGGCAGCTATTCACCTGATCCTGGAAGAAAATTCCATGTTGGGGAGAGCCAGCCGAGGGAGCAGTTACTATGCCTGCCTAGGGCCAGCAGTAGTGGCTATGTGCCTCCTCAACCCAACCACCTAACAGGATTCCAGGCCTGAACAGCCCTTTCTCCTTCAGCCCCAGCCCTAGGAGTCTCTGTAGCAGCCTACGGACATCACTGGCACCAGCTGGTCTTCTTTCATAAAGTTCTATTTTCCAATTGCGATATCCTGACATGCCCTGCCCCTTGTGCAAGCAGGGATCCACTTGCAGACTGGAACTGGAATCCAACTGGATGCCCACACTCAGACCTGCTATGCCCACACCTGTCTTTCATGTTTCTCTGCATTGTGTGGACAGGCATTGAGGGCATACTGCCACCGTTGGGATATACACAATTCAGTTTTATTCCAGTTACCTTTGTGGAGTGGCCCTTTAACAATGATTGAGTTACTATAGTAAAATTTGGTTCTTGATTGAGTAACAGCCAAGATACAGTACTTATATTGTGACACAAGGGGCCAGATTTTCAATGGGTGACACGGGGCTTGAAGCAAACCCAGCATCAAACCCATGCATTGCAATAGTTGTGCCAGTCCTGATTGCCACAGCTGCACCTGATTTTACAATCTCAGGCATAGTTGTAACAGTTTCAACGAATTATGGCAGCTTGCACTAAATATATAATACAAATATAATAAATACTTGCTCACCCCCCACAGCTAGCAGTGGAACCAGTGAACCAGAGGAGTTGCTGTCTCTATAAAGCAGTGTGCAAAAGATGGAAATTAGCACCCAAGTGGTGGATAGGCAGAAAAGGGGCAAAATTCAGCAGAAGGGCAGACAGCAAGGAGAACCAGGGATAAAGGACAACCAAGGAAGGGGCTGGAGTAGAACAGCAAAACAGTCGAGGGAGGTCAAATCATGGAAAGCCATGTGTGCAAATGCCAGGAGCCTTAGCAACAAGATGGAAGATCTGGAGGCTGTCATGGTGCAGCCAGACCTGGACATTGTGGCCATCACTGAAACCTGGTGTAATGATAAACACAACTGGGAGATGGCCATACCTGGCTACAACATATTCAGAAGAGACAGGGCAGGCAGGAAGGGAGGAGGAGTGGCACTGTATGTGAAAAATGACATAAGGGCCACAGAGATCCAAGAGGAACAAAATGGGGAGAGATACTGTGGGTTAAGCTGGAAAGGAAAATGGGGCCAGCCATCTGCACAGGTGTGGTCTATAGACCACCAGCCCAGGAGGAAGAAACAGATAGGGAGCTGATGCTAGCCATGCAAAGGATGGCAGACAAGGGTGAGGTAGTACTGGTTGGAGACTTCAATATTCCAGATGTGGACTGGAGCATCCCAGCAACAGCATCAACTAGGAGCAGATTTATCCTGGACTGCCTTCGGGGTGCCTTCCTCAAGCAACTGGTCCTGGAACCAACTCGGCAGAAGGCAATACTGGACCTTGTGCTCACAAACAGGGACAGTGTGATGGGGGTAACAGTGGGGGAGCACCTGGGGAACAGTGACCACCAGTCACTGTGGTTTGAAATCACAGAAAGAGCAGAACCAAACCACACAAAAACACGTATCCTGGATTTTAGGGGGGCAGACTTTGGGAAAATGGGGAGATACTTGAAAGAGGCATTAAGAGGAATGAGGCAGGAATCAGGGGTTGAGGAACAGTTGGCAGTACTTAAAATGGGGATTACAAGAGCAACAGAATTATGTATTAAGCAGGTTAGCAAGAGGAAAAGGAAGAGGAGACCATTATGGTTTTCCAAAGAGGTAGCAAAGAAAGTGAAAGCCAAAAAGATTGCATTCAGGCAATACAAAAAGACACAGGCAGAAGGGGATAGGGAGAAGTACCAGGAGAAGCAAAGGGAGACAGGGAGGTCAGTAAGGGAAGCCAAAGCTCAGACAGAAGAACACATTGCAAAATCAGTGGGTAGAGGGGACAAAACCTTTTACAGGTACATAAGTGAAAAAAGAAAGGCAAAGGGAGGGATAGTGAGACTGAAGGGGGAGGATGGGGGCTGTGTGGAGGATGACAACAGTAAAGCTGACATATTGAACAGGTATTTCTGCTCAGTCTTTACTGAGGAAGAGGAGGGTAATGGGTCTGAAGGGAGTACAAGGGGTGAGAATGGTGCAGAAATGGACACAAGTCCCTTTACACGTGAAAGGGTCCTGAAGGAACTGGAAGTAATAAGAGTTGATAAAGCAATGGGGCCAGATGGGGTGCACCCCAGGGTCTTTAAAGAACTAAAAGAGGTGGTGGCTGAACCTCTGGCTATCCTGTTTAGCCAATCACTGGAAACAGGGGAGGTACCCAAAGACTGGAGGATAGCAGATGTAGTCCCCTTATACAAAAGTGGGAACAAAGAAGCTGGGGGAACTACAGACCAGTCAGCCCTCAGTAGTGGGAAGATCATGGAAGCACTACTGAAGGAGAGACTGGTGGAACGTCTGGTTGTCAATGGACTACAGGACCCAAGGCAGCATGGTTTCACCAGGGGAGGTCATGTCAGACCAACCTCATTGAATTTTTGACTGGGTGACTAGGAGGTGGATCAGGGAGGGGTGGACATGGCCTATCTGGACTTCAGCAAGGCCTTTGACACTGTGCCACATAGAAGACTATTACACAAACTGGGGAATATGGGTGTGGGCAGGACAGTAGTGTGGTGGGTAGGTAACTGGCTGGGCGGCAGGACACAGAGGGTGGTGGTAAATGGCTGTCACTCCACAGAGGGAAGAGTGACCAGTGGGGTACCACAGGGATCAGTGCTGGGACCGGTCCTATTCAACATCTTTATCAGTGACATTGAGCAGGACCTAGAAGGCTGAATTTCACTGTTTGCTGATGACACAAAGCTCTGTAACAGAGTAGACACACCAGAGGGTGTAGACAGAATGAGAAGGGGACCTGCAGAAACTTGAAGAATGGTCAGGGGTTTGGTAGTTGAAATTCAATGCAAGGAAGTGCAAGATAATGCATATGGGGCATATGGGGGGTGAGGATATAGTATGCACCAAGCAGGAAAGGGATCTTGGGGTTATCATCTCTGATGACCTCAAGGCAGGGGAAACAGTATGACAAGGCAGCAGGTAAAGCAAATAGTATGCTGGGATGCATAGGCAGGGGCATCACCAGCAGGAAAAGGGAGGTCATAATTCCACTATACAAGACAGTAGTGAGGCCCCACCTGAAGTACACTGTACGGTTCTGGAGACCTTACCTATGTAAGGAATAGACAGGGTAGAGAAGGTTCAGAGGAGGGCAACAAAGATGGTGCATGGATTGCATCACAAGTCCTATGAGGACAGGTTGAAGAAACTGAACATGTACTCCCTGGAGGAGAGGAGGGAGAAAGGGGATATGATAGAGACATACAAGTATCTTACAGGGAGGAACAGGGTGCAGGAATACACTATTTTTAAGCGAAAAAGATGTTCCAGGACTAGAGGGCATGGGATGAAGTTGGAGGAGGATGATTCAGAGGAAACGTGAAAAGAATTTCTTCACAGAACGGGTGGTGGACAAGTGGAACACCCTGCCAGAGGAAGTGGTGAGGGCTGAAACAATCACGGGATTTAAGAATTCATGGGATAGACATAAGGAATTCTGGAGGTCAGGGGTAAGGGGCAACAGACTTCTTGGAAAACATAAACTGAACTTAAGAGCTCAAATGGGTAGACTGGGTGCGCCATAGGCCCTTATCTGCAGACACTGTCTATGTACCTATGTATCTGGCACAGTATCTGTAAAAATGGCCCCCAGGATTGCCACAAGTTAGACCAGAAAAAGTTGCACAGGATAGAAAATCCCCTCAGATTACTGCAAGCCTGGTGTACTGTATTGTCAAGCCTGGTGCGCCGTATTGTTGGTGTAGCCGGGGCTTGCACAATCTAAGCTGTCTGAAAATCCGGGCCCATTATCTAATGTAGCATTTGCCGCCAGCCCTTACAGAAATACAAGTGTGCTGTGTACAGTACAATGCAAGCCACATGCTTAACTGTGCATTGTTTGCATGTGGTTAGTATACACAAAGTGAACCTAAATGAACAAGTTCTAAAAAGCAGGTTTGTATGCTGCAAGCTTGACATGTGTGCAGCAGGTAAGCTGGTGCGAACATCATCTAAAAATCACATCAGGTTTGCATGTTGCACGCTAGACATGCATGCAGCAGTTAAGCTGGTGCACATCTCATCTAAAACAACACATCAGTTTCTATTTCTCGTAATACTACTAGCAATTAGAGCCATTAAAATACAATGTCCATTGATTTCCCATTAAAATTAGGCAAACATATTCATTCTGACCATTAAATCCTTTTGCAAATTGTTTAATGGCTTTTGATTTTTGACATTAAATTGCCATTATTTTGTAAAGTATTAAATACCTAAGATATGATCCCATTAATCATTGCTGTCGGTGGTCAGCCAACACCGCCCTAGATGTGTGAAGAGGGGCCTCTTTTTGTTTTGGGCTATGCAGATCCCCTTATGCATATTTAGTGCTCCATATGTGTCTCTCCAGGACTGTTAGGGCTCACTTACTTTCCTTTTGTTATTCTATAAGGAGCATACACACCATGGCCATGCTGAGCACTCTTTGTGCTGACTAGGTTCCTGGAAGCATGCACCACACCTCACTTTTTGTCACTGAAATGAGGGACATGAACACTCAAAATGCGGGACAATGAGGGACACTAACCTTCATAATGAGGGACACATCCTGAAACATGGAGATACCTCAGAACACAGTGGAAACCATTGTATTTACTTGTATAACTACTAGCACCTGAGAATGAATTTCTACCAGAAAGCAGGGGCACCATTTATATAGGCGAGGGGAGGGGCAGTTGCCACCCCCCCCCCACATTACTGCCTAGTTTGTTCTTATGGTGTGGCAATAATGGTATTAAATTTGGATTTAATCTTTTGCACAATAAGTGCCCCCCTGGCCTGTGTGTGCTCATGCTGTGGGTGCACTCCTGACTCGACTTTGTCTGTATTGTATTGTCCACTCTCTCCACCTGTTTATTCATTTATTTAAAATTTAGTAACTGAGAAAGGCACACTGAGCTGAAGCTCATTTCCAGTTGCGACCGGGGAAAGGGGTGCAAAACACAACAAAGGGTTACAAAATATATGATATAATAATTTGCAATATACAGAATTATAACTACAATAAATGTAAAATACACAAAGGTTGTCTTATAATTCAATTAGAAAATGATTATTTCTAAGTTGCAGTGGTAGACAGAGAGGAGGACAGGAAGTTTAGTTGTGAGTTCGGTCAGTGAACAGCCACAAGATGTAACAGGGGGATGGTCTGAGAAGTCACTTTATGGCGTGAAAGGAGGGGTAGGGTGAGTTTGGGGGGGAGGTTATTGCAGAGAGAAGGGAGTCTGAGAGAGAAGGCAAGTTGACCCACTGAGGTGCAGGCACATGGGAGGGCAAAGAAGCGGAGGTGGTTTGTGCAGGAGGGGTAGGGGGTAGCTGGAGCTAGGAAGGAGGAGAGGTAGGATGGGAGATTGCCAAACCAGTATTTAGAGATGAAAGTCAAACAGTGGGACAAACATCTCTGTGTGAGGGCCTGGATCGATGAGGAAGAGTAGAAGCCACAGTGGTGAGTCAGAGCTGGGGAATTTGAGGCGAAACGACAGAAAGCCTTGAAGGAGACATCGAGTTTAACAAGGAAGGTGGCTGGGGCCGGGCCACATACGAAGTCAACGTAGTAAAAAACTGGGAGAATCCATTTGACTAAAAGATCACGATGGACTGGTAGTGAATGACTACCTTTATGGCAGTAAAGAAGCCCCAGCTTAGAGTGACGGGCATTAAAGTGGGACAAGAAGTCCAGCAAAGGATCTAGCCACACCCCGAGGTATTTGTATGCAGGGACCACTTCAAGGGGAGTGCAAGCAGGGGTAGAGAAGGCGGGGGGGCCTAGCAAGTTTCTGCTTTGTTAATGTTCAAGGGGAACCATTCAACAAACTGTCTTAACAGTATCCCATTACCCATGGAGTGAAGCATTATAGCTACACACCTCTCGCCAAGTTTCTGCTTTGTGCCAACAGTCATGGCAACAGTTTTTTTGGCATTCATTGTTAGGCTGTTAGCTGAGAACCAAGTTTTTACTGCAGAGAAGTCATGTTGCAGAGGGGTTTGGACGTCAGGGGTAGAGGGACTGGATAGGAAGAAAAAGACGGGGTTATCCTCATACGTGTGGATGTGGGCGTTGGTGCATACAGAAGGTAAATCATTAATGAACAGCGAGAAAAGGAAAGGCCCAAGAATCAAACCCTGATGGACCCCAGTGAGGATGAGGGTGTGGAGGACACTATTAACTTTTACAGACTGGGACAGACCAGTTAGGTATGATCTAAACCAGGAGACAAGAGTCGGGGAAAGACCGATGGCACTTACCTTGTTTAGAAGAAAATTGTGAGGGACAGAATCAAAAGCTTTTACTAAATCAATAAATATGGCCGAGGTGATTTTCCCTTTATCCATTGAAGAGTATATGGCATCTGTGAAATGAAGAAAGGAGGAGGTGGTGGAGTGAAATTTTCTAACACCAGATTGAACAGGGGAGAGAGTGTTAGAGGCAGAGAGGAAGTCATTTAGCCCAGTGAGGAAGAGGGATTCTTGGAGCTTGGCAAGTGCTGGGAGAAGAGATATGGGTCGGTAATTTCCAGGGGTGGTAGGGTCTCCTCCTTTATGCAGGGAGAGGACAGTTGCAGCTTTCCAGGCTGAGGGGACTGTACAGGAGGAGAAAGATAGGTTGAGGAGGTAAGTTAGAGGGATCAAAACAGAGGGAGCGGAGATTTTGAGAAGTCTGTGGTGGAAGCTGTCAGGGCTGGATTTAGAGAGGTTAAGGGACCCTAGTGCTCTAAGGACCTCTGAGGTGGAGACAGTGGGCAGTTGAAAGCCGGAAGACAGAGTAGAGATGGTCGGAGGGATGGGAGTGGAGGGAGGTGGTCTTGTGGATGGCTGAAGGTTGTAAAGAATTTGTTTAGGGCAGCTGTGATTGAGGAGGCATTAGAGATAAGGATTTCTGCCTCACTAAGAGAGGGTGAGGGAGGTTCAGATGAGGGTAGCAGGAGTGAGTGGAGGTCATTCCAGAAGGAGGATAGAGAATTGTTAGAGGGAAACAGTCGATCTTTAAAAAAGCCAGATTTCACCTGGCAAATTGCCTGCATGCAGCCATTGCGTAGGGCTCTGTAAGACTGTAGGTCTGATGGGTCGCTGGAGGTTTTGTTTTGGTTCTAAGCTAGGTCATGGGATTTACCCATGGCCAGGATCTTAGGAGAGATCTAGGGGCGGTGGTGGCATTTGACCCTGACAGTTTTCAGTGGGGTGTAGGCATCCCAAATATGTAGGAAAGTAGATGAAAAATGTGTGAGGGCAGTATCGACAAAAGGAGAAGAAATGACTGGTGACCAATTTGCCATTTCCATGTCGATGAGTAGTTTGTGTCAAGCATTTTGAGGGGATTGGTACTGGATATATTCGGGTGGAGTTGGAGGGGGATGTGGCTTCCTGATGCAGTAGGTGGGAAAATGGTCACCAAGCACATCAGGAAGAACACCAGCAGCACTGATGCGGTGCGGATGGGTTGATAACACACAGTCAAGCAGGGTGTGGGACTGGGAGTGAGGGTTGGGGTGTGTTGGCTCTTTGATCAGTTGGGTCAGGTTAATGGTTCCGTCTGGTGGCATTGGTTTTAAGATGTGGGGGAGAGCCAGTCCAGATTGAAGTCGCCAAGCAGGATCAATTCCCTTGCAGATGCGAAGGTGGCAGTGGTGGTGATGCAGGAGACAAGGGAGGCAGGGGTTAGTTTAGACAGTAGACAGACGAATCTTATACATTTGAATTTTTCCTGTTTTGTATACCATTTTTCAATCACAACAAATACGTTTAATCTTTTAGAGGTGTTCCAAACATTCCAGAGCTTGCCTTCTAGGGGCTAACTGGCACCTGCCCTCCACTGGTTATTGGGTCCCCCATCCATTGAGATCTGAAATGGCACCCCTGCCATAAAGTCTAAGTTTACAAGACATCCTCTGTGTGAGCAGTATGTTTTCCATGAAGGATGGATGAGGGACAGAGCAGTTTTCAGGGGTAAAATCTGGGATGTCCCTCGTAATCAGGGACACTTGAGAGGTATGGTTATGCACGGTACCTGGTCAGTATAGCACTGCAAGAATAGTGTGGTATAAACTGCACTGTAAAAAGGTCAAAAACAATGGCAGCGACAGGGTAGAATAGCATGTATAAATTACCACTATCCCTGTTGCTGTCTACGGAGAGGAGGAAGGGCTGAAGCAGTTTCAGGTGTAGTGCCAGGTGGAACCACTCCTGTGGTGGAGTGGCTAAGGTTCTAGCGCCAGGGTTTGGTTCCCCATCTCCCAATATTGGACTTTTTGGTTTTTGGAACCAAATTCCCCCTCCCCCCAAGTTTCTCCCCGTCCCCGAGGTCCACACCCCCCAAAAAGTTGATTATAATACTTTCATGGGGTGTGGGGGCTAATGTTGACTTATGTGGCTGTATTGTTGCTGCAGTGTTTTGATATCGGTCAGTGTTTTCACCAACCTTATATTGGTTTTCATTGTTTTGCCTGCGGGGTTGTTGACTGCGCTATTTTTGTTTGAGGGGTATTGACTCTGTGTTGGTATGCACAGAGTACTGGAGATCCATTATAGTCAGGCATATTCCCCCCTCAGTGAAGCGTATCCACATTCAGCGCTCAGGCGTTATGACATAGGAGCAGGAAGAGTGCAGGAAATGAAATGAATGGGGTATTTTTGTTACTATTTTATACATTATGATGGTGAGTTGGAGATTAATGAAGAGGCCACTGCTCGACTAACAAGGACCTTGTTAGTAGAACAGTGACCTTCATTAATCTCCAACTCACCATTATAATGCATACAATAGCAATAAAAAAAAACAACCCCATTCATTTCAAAGGGGTACGCCCCAGCACTCTGTCCCATGGATATGACCTCTTAAAGACTCTTGCCTCTGGCTCCCTAGTACTCAGGTAAGAGGCTCTAGACTTATCCCTATACTTGATGGGTTGTGTAATGGCGTGGCCACGCCTGCTACAGTGTGTGTATTGGTGGGGAGCTGGCCATGTGAGCGGGTAGGTGGGGCCGAGTTACTGCTACATTTGTGTTTGCCCCTTAAAGTCTGTTTGTGTGGGAGCATTCAAAACTATGGAGTGAAAATAGTAGAAGTACAGGCTAGACAGAAGTGAGTATGTAGTTCTGTGTTTTTTTGGTTTTTTTTGGGAACTGGGTAAGGCCCACTAGGCACAAGTGCCTATTTTCAGGGGCGACCTGGGAGCACTGGGTAGTTAAGTGACTTGCTCAGAGTCACATAATATGCAAGACGATTTTGTGGGAATCAAACCTGGATCTGTTGGATGTACCAAGCTCATTCACAGCTCGTTACTCTAACGACTAGGCTATACTGCCAGCCCACTGGCAGTGGGTCGCTGTGTATATGGGGAGTGGGAAGAACATGTGTTTCCAATGGTATGTGCTATGGTTCAGCTGTGCAGCTGAGATGAGGGGGACAAGAAAATTAAGGGATATGGCAGTGGCTATAAGCATGCCATATTCGAACAGGTGTATGCAGATTTGTACTGAGGTACAAGCAAGCTGTATGTATGTAGGCAGTATAGTGTAGTGGTTAAGGGCACTAAACTGCAGACCTGGAGACCTGGGTTTGAATCTCATCAGCCCCACTTGTATACTGTGTGATCCTAAGCAAGTGACTTAACTTTAATGCGTGCATAACTACTTGTTTGTCACATGCATGTAATCTGTTCCAATTTAACACAAAAACATGCTTGCAGCATGCATGTCAAATTGCCAATGGGTAGTTTTATGTGCGCAGCCTGCAAAAGTTTCATATAATTATTTCTGTAATGGAGGATATAATACTTGGAGGATGAGACTTCCTCAGCCAGTATTTGGACCCAAACAGCAAGGTAACAGTTTTCCCTTGATTTAGTAGAAAGCTGATTATCAGAGAACCAGTTTTGTAAGCGATTAAAATCACTGTGCAAGTTTTGCTAAATTATTGAAGGCAAGGCCAGAGTTTTAAAGGACAGTATCATCTGCAAATGTGTACACTGCAGGTATTAACACAGGTGGCAAAACAAACAAGCATTTGTCAATGCCGAATGTTGATTGATGTTGCTCACTGCCCCTGTGTTACTCGCTTATTCTGTTTCTCCCAGTACTGAAGGCTGCTCTTTTGTACTGGGCTCCTGCCTGCGTTGGCAAATTTTTCTGCACACAAAGAAATCTGCAGTTGTTCCGACAGAGCTCTGTTGAGGTGAGTCACGCCCCCTCTCTCACTCGCTCATTCTGTTTTTGCTGGCGCTGCAGGCTGCCCTTTTGTACTGGGCTGCCGGCCCTGTTGGCAGCTTTTTCTGCCCACAAAGAAATCTGCAGCACTCTTGACATAGGTCCATTAAGCTAGCTTACTCTCCCTCTCTCACTCGTTCTGTTTCTCCCGGCACTGCAGGCTGCCCTTTTGTACTGGGCTTCTGCCTGTGTTGGCACCTTTTTCTGCCTACAAAGAAATCCGCAGCTGTCTCGACAGAGCTTTGTTGAGGTTGCTCACTCTGCCTGTCTCACTCGCTCATTCTGTTTCTCCTGGCGCTGCAGGCTGCCATTTTGAAGTGCTCTCCTGCCTCTGTTGGCACCTTTTTCTGCCCTCAAAGAAATCTGCACCAGTCCCCACAGAGCTATGTTGAGCTGGCTCACTCGCTCGTTCCATTTCTGTCGGCACTGCAGGCTGCCCTTTTGTACTGGGCTCCTGCCTGCATTGCCGCCTTCTTCTGGCCACAAAGAAATCTGCAGCAGTTACGATACATCTCTGTTAACCTCATTCACTCACTCCCCCTCTCTCACTCATTTGTTCTGTTTCTTCCACTGCTGCAGGCTGCCCTTTTGTACTGGGCCCCAACGTGCATTATTGCTGCCCTTTTTTCCCCACAAAGAAATCCGCAGCAGTCCCAACAGAGCTCCGTTGAACTCTCTCGCTCACTCCCCCTTCCCCACTCGCTCATTCTGTGTCTCCCACTGCTGCAGGCTACCCTTTTGTACTGGGTTCCTGTCTGCGTTGCCGACTTTGTCTGCCCACAAAGACATGTGCAGCAGTCCTGACACAGCTCCGTTGAGGTCGCTCACTCCCCCTCTCTCACTCACTCATTCTGTTTCTGCCGGGGTTGCAGGCTGGCCTTTTGTACTGGGCTCCTGCCTGCGTTGCCGCCTTTTCCTGCCCACGAAGAAATCTGCAGCAGTCACGATAGACCTCCGTTGAGCTCGCTCACTCCCCCCCTCTCACTTGCTCGTTCTGTTTCTCCCAGCGCTGCAGGCTTCCCTTTTGTACTGTGCTCCTGCCTGCATTGGCACCTTTTCCTGCCCACAAAGAAATCCGCAGCTCTCTTGACAAAGCTCCATTGAGGTCGCTCACTCCCCCTGTCTCACTTGCTCATTCTGTTTCTCCTGGTGCTGCAGGCTGGCCTTTTGCACTGGGCTTCTGCCTCTGTTGACATTTCTTTCTTCCCACAAAGAAATCTGCAGCAGTTCCGATAGAGCTCCGTTGGCCTCTCTCACTCGTTCATTTCATTTTCTCCTGCCGCTGCAGGCTGCCCTTTTGTACTGGACCCTTGCGTGCATTGCTGCTTTTTTCTACCCACAAAGAAATCCGCAGCAGTCCTAACAGAGCTCTGTTGAGCTCACTCACCCCCCCACTTGCTCATTCTGTGTCTCCCGCTGCTTCAGGCTGCCCTTTTGTACTGGGTTCCTACCTGCGTTGATGGCTTTTTCTTCCCACAAAGAAATCCGCAGCAGTCACAATATACCTCTGTTGAGCTTGCTCACTCCCCCTGTCTCACTCGCTCGTCCCGTTTCTGCCGGCGCTGCAGGCTGGCCTTTTGTACTGGGCTCCTGCCTGCATTGCTGCCTTTTCCTGTCCACAAAGAAATCAGCAGCAGTCATGATACACCTCCGTTGAGTTCGCTCACTCCCCCTCTCTCACTCGCTCATTCTGTTTCTGCCAGTGCTGCAGGCTTCCCTTTTGTACTGGGCTCCTGCCTGTGTTGGCACCTTTTCCTGCCCACAAAGAAATCTGCAGCTGTCCCGACAGAGCTCCATTGAGGTCGCTCACTCCCCCGTCTCACTCACTCATTCTGTTTCTCCTGGTGCTGCAGGCTGCCCTTTTGTACTGGGCTCCTTCCTCTGTCGGCATCTTTTTCTGCCCATAAAGAAATCTGCAGCAGTCCCGACAGAGCTCCGTTGGCCTCGCTCACTCCCCCATCTCACTCTCTCATTCCATTTCTGCAGGTGCTGCAGGCTGCTCTTCTGTACTGGGCTCCTGCCTGCATTGCCACCCTTTTCTGGCCACAAAGAAATCCGCAGCAGTCATGATACAGCTCCGTTGAGATTGCTCACTCCCCCTCTCTCACTCGCTCATTCTGTTTCTCCCACCGCTGCAGGCTGCCCTTTTGTACTCAGCCCCTGCATGCACTGCTGCCTTTTCCTGCCCACAAAGAAATTTGCAGCAGTCCCAAAAGAGCTCCATTGAGCTCACTCACTCCCCCTCCCTCACTCGCTCATTCTGTGTCTCCCGGCGCTGCAGACTGCCCTTTTGTACTGGGCTCCTGACTGCGTTGCCACCTTTTCCTGCCCACAAAGAAATCCGCAGCAGTCCCGACAGAGCTCAATTGAGCTCGATCACTCCCCCCCCCAGTCACTCAATCCTAATCTTTCCCAAGCACTGATTTCAGACTGCGACTGCAGAATCCTGCGCCAGAAGTACGGAAACACATTTCGGCCACAATGTAAAAAATGACAGCTGTACTGTTCATAAGGAGCTGTAAACAAAGGCCAGTGTTGAAACTCTGGCATGAAAATATTACTAATTTGCAGACTTACAAGGGTGTGTGGAATCTGCACAACACACGCTCATAACACAGTCATTTTATGGAGTTTCATCACATAATTTTCAACATAGGCATTTTAGGACCTCTGCTCATGAACAGTGTCAGTGTAATTTTTTTAATATGTCCCGAACACTGATTTCCCACAGCGACCGTGCTATTGTGCACCAGAAGAGTGAAAACACATTTTGGCCGGATGTCAAAAATGACAGCTGCACTGTTCATAAGGAGGTCTGGCAAAATGGCAATGCTGAAAATTTGGAGTGAAAATATTGAAAAGTTGCGAAGGTATGAGCGTACGTGGAAACTGCACAATGCACATTCGTAACACACTCATTTTATGGACTTTCATCACCAAATTTTCAACATAGCCATTTTAGGTCCTCTGCTAATGAACAGTGTCACTGTCATTTTCATAATGTGTTCCAAACACAGATTTCCCACAGCGACCATGCTATTCTGCGCCTGAAATGCGAAAAAACATTTTGGCCAGGATGTGAAAAATGACAGCTGTACTGTTCATAAGGAAGTGCAGAAGAATGGCAATGATGAAAATCTGGAGTAAAAATATTAATTTATGAAGTTAAAGCGTGCATGCAAACTGCGCAACGCACGCTCATAACACAGTCATTTCATAAAGCATCATCACCAAATTTTCAACATAGGCATTTTAGGACCTCTGCCCATGAACAATGCCACTGTCATTTTCTTAATCTGCACTGAACACTGATTTCCCACACCGACTGCACTATTCTGTGCCGGAAGCGCGAAAACACATTTCGGCCAGGATGTGGAAATGACAGCTACACTGTTCACAAGGAGATCTGAAAAAATGCCAATGTTGAAAATCTGGCATGAAAAAATTGCAAATTCGCAAAGTTACAAACGTGCATAGCAACTACGCAACGTACGCTCGAGAAACAGTCATGTTTGGGATTTTTCCCACCAAATTTGCAGAATAGGCTTTTGAGAGCCCACCTCATGAACACTGGCACTGTTGTTTTGTTAATTGGTCCTGAAAGGGGATCCGTGCAGTGACCAAGAAATCACCTTTCAGGGCTGAATAACGCCATGACAGTGACATAATTCATGAGGAGGGGTCCCAAAAACCCCATGTTGAAAATTTGGTTCCAAAATTCCAAAAATGCCTGAGATATGCATCAAAGTTGAAAAAACACCATTTGTTCCATTATACAGCCTACCGACATTTCCTCAGTTCGTGGTCGGCTTTGAAGAGTGCAGACGTTCCCGGTTCACGAAGATCATCGAACAGTCTCCGGAGGTAAGTGTGGGGTGAGGGGTGGGGGAGGCAGGGTGTCTGTGGGTGGACACGGGTTGTGGGAGGGGGGGGCAGGAGACCACTGAGGACCATTTCCTTTTTACAGGTTTAAGAAAAAAAAGACATTGCAGGAACGTTTTTGATTTAATAGGGACATGTGGCACGCTGGGGTGGGCTCCCAGCGTGCCAAGAGTCTTTTTTTGGGGGGCAACTGTAGCCGATGGGGGATTGGGCACCCTGTCGGCACACAACAAAAGAGGGGGTTTACATTATGCCTATGGGGATTGGGCATCCTGTTGGCACACAACAAAGGGGGTGACATTATGCTGATGGGGATTGGGCTCCTCGGGCAGACAACAAAGGGGTGACATTATGCTGATGGGGATTGGGCTCCTTGCAGCAGACAACAAAAGCGGGGGGTTACACAGTGCTGACGGAGTGGGCTCCCGGGCAACATAAACCTTGGGCCACTGAAGCCGGCGGGGATTGGGGCCCTATCAGCAAATAAACACATTGTGGGGGGGGCACATGCTGCCGAGGGGGATTGGGCACCCCCTCAGCAGGGGGGTAATATTGTTTGTGAACACAGCGGCAAGACGCTGCCATATTCACAAACAATATCAGTGTTTCAAGGTTCTGCCTCACAATATCGGGTCACTCCCTCATTGCATCGAATGTCTGACACTGCAATGACGAGGCGGCCCCTGATTGCAGCGGCTAAATTTTTACAAGGTTGTGGCACATTGGCAGAATTAGTGTCAGCAGCAGTGTGCCATGGCATTGGGGGAAGCGGGCCAAGCCTTTAAAGGCTGTGGGGGCATTGGCCACAACAGTGCTGTGCCTCCACAACCTGCTTCTGGAGAAAGCTGCCGCAATATGTTTCTTGCACATGCGTGCAATCAACATAATAAAAGAATCTGTGCGCACACCAGCTGAGGTCCATGGATGCTTTACTTGCCCATATAAAGATGCTGAGACCAGGCAAACACCCATATGTATCAACTCACACTGGAGTCTTCATCAGGGGGTGGAGCTTGCCATGACTGACAGGTCATTTATAACCCAAGTGACAGTGCAATTAAGTGCCCTTTGGTCAGTTTCAAATTCATACATGAACAGTGAGTGACAGTAATGTATATAAACCTAATTGTAAAAATAGAAAAACACATCTTACAAAAATTCAACACAAAACAGTTTAAGTACAAAGAGGTTTGTCCTTAAAAACAAATATAAAATTCTATTTTTAGTGTTATCTGTTACAGGACTTATTAAACCAGACCAAAATGTTCCACTATGGCAAATATAAACTTATTTAATCACAATTGTAAGTGGATCACCAGAGGAAAGACGAGGGCAATAAAAGAGAAAAATATTATGGCATGAGAAAATGTAGTAGAACCTAGCATACATCATATAGTTTTAGGAATGTTCCTGATGTTATCCACACACTTAAAATCACACAAGAAGCAGAAAAAATCAGAGAACTTCTGGTGGTGATGATAGGGAGCCAGATGGTGTAGGTAGGACACAGAAAAGACATGATAGTTGTTACCTAGAATAATATTTGTCCATTAAGAGTAATAAGTTTATAATAGCTATCTAGGCAGGCAGATATTTTGTAAGAGGATGCACATAGTTTTCCCACAGTGACCGATATGCAAGGTAGGAGGTACTCAGAGGAAAGGTTTATAGCCAACTTGGTCATTAGATCCACCAGGGGGCCAGGGCTCTTAACTTCACTATCCACTTTGTTTCTCAGTGCAACGAGAGTTTCAACCTATCTCCCCATGTGCAGAGAGTTTGATGCATTCGACTGCCTTAAAGTAAAGGCTTCTGATGTTATAGTTGTGCTTCTCACTAAAGTGCACACCCTGAGCATTGTCTGTATTTTTGTTAGTCACAGTATGGCACGCACATGTTCCTGGATGTGGCACTTTAGTGCTTGAACAGTCCTGCCAACATAAATCATGCATAGATACATAGACACTGTCGGCAGATAAGGGTCTATGGCCCACCCAGTCTGCCCATTTGAGCTTGCAAGTTCCCTTTACATTTTTCTAGAAATCTGTTGCCACTTACCTCTGACCCTCCAGAATTTCCTTATGTCTATCCCATGCATTCTGAAATCCCGTGATTGTTTCAGCCCCCACCACTTCCTTTGCCAGCGTGCTCCACTTGTCCACCACACTTTCTGTGAAAACATTCTTCCTCACGTTTCCTCTGAATTGCCCTCCCTCCAACTTCACCCCATGCCCTCTAGTCCTGAAACATCTTTTTTGCTGGCAAATAGTGTTCTCCTGCACCCTGTTCCTCCCTGTAAGGTACTTGTACGTCTCTATAATATCCTTTCTACCTCCTCTCCTCAAGGGAGTACATATTCAAGTCCTTCAGCCTATCCTCATAAAACTTGTGATGCAATCCCTGTACCATCTTTGTTGCCCTCCTCTGAACCTTGTTTACCTTGTCTATGTCCTTATGTAGGGTTTAAGATCATCAGAATTGTACACTGTACTCCAGGTGGGGCCTCACTAGTGTCTTGTATAGTGGAATTATGACCTTCCTTTTCCTGCTGGTGATGCCCCTGCCTATGCATCCCATTATCCTATTTGCTTTACCTGCTGCCTTGTCACACTATTTCCCTATCTTGAGGTCATCAGAGGTGATAACCCCAAGGTCCCTTTCTTGCTTGGTACTATATCTCCCCCTCCCCAACTGATATGTTGTTCCCGGGTTTTTGTGCCCCATATGTATTATCTTGCACTTCTTTGTGCTGAATTTCAACTGCCAAACCCTTGACCATTCCTCAAGCTTTTGCAGATCCCTCCTCATTCTGTTTACATTCTCTGGCATGTCCACTCTGTTACAAAGCTTCGTGTCATCAGCGAACAGGGAAATTCTGCCATCTTTCACATGAGATGTTAAACCGAGGTCCCATCTGCCTGGATTGGTGGTAGTTCAGGTGGATGTTAAAGATACCATGGCACTTATCGAAAAGAGTAGGGGAATTTTCTTTCTTACAAACTTCAAAAATCACGCAAATACAAATAGTGTTAACTCACACAAAAAGAAGGTACAAATCATAAGAAAAATCAGATAAGTATTAAAGTCATACATTGTCTTAAAATAATTAATAAAAGCCAAAGGATATCCTATTTCATGAAACAGGTCCACCCCCCACCCACACTAAAAGAGTGGGGGGATGCTTTATTAAAAAACTTCAAAAATCATATAAATACATAACAGTGTTAATTCGCATAAACGAAAATACGAATCATAAGAAAAATCAAATAAGTATTTCACACATACATTTGCTAAATTACTTTCATAGTAAGCTGTAAACCCCAACTATGTCCTTATACTGAAAAGAACCCCCACTAAAAGAGCAGGGGGAAATTTCAGTCAAAATCTGAAAGCAAAATACATACATAATAGTGTGTCATCATACAAAAACATAGTAAAACATACTGCAAAGGAAAAAGGCAGCTTAAATACATATTCCCTCATATATGCTAATACAAAATTCCATACTGAGAGGATGCAAAGACCATCCCCCCCAAAATAACATAATCTCAACACGTATCTAACCAGGACATATTTCTCCACCAGAGTCTACATAAATCCAGGTGTACTCTGTCCATTTCTAATGCCTGCCATCTTACCACGTCTTTCTGTATACTTAGCAAGATCTGGTTTTCCAATCTTATCTGTTTCTGAAGTGTCAGACCACAACGAGCCTGCCAAAGTTGATAATTTATGAAACCCATTAAGAGGCGAATCGTAGTCGCATCATATATGACCCAAGAGCCAGGAAGCACTCCCTTGGTCCATATATCAGGTGACTGACCTTGGAAAGGGTTCAAAGGCCATCTTATATGAAAACTTGACCAAAAAGAAACAGCAAAAGGACAGTTGAGTAAAAAGTGTAAGATCATCTCCACCATCCCCGTACATGTTTCCCCTCTTGGACAAAACCTCTCTACTAGTTCTTTGTGTTTAAAATTTCCTCTAACCCCTAATTTTTTATGCACACATAACCATAAAAAATTCCATAAATAGTGTGATATTCTTTTACTAGTTAGAAAAACTGTTTTTGAGTTTTGATCTGCAATGGACAACTCCTGGTACCAAGGAGAGACATAAAAAAAAGATTCTACAACCCATGCATAAAACGTTTTCTGGGAGGTAGAACAAAGAAAGCTTTTAACAATTTTCCACAATTTTAATTTCCCAATAACCCCAAGAAAATGCCTTGGTAACTGAAACATTTTCGTTTGATGAGAAAGAAAAGTGGAGGGATCCCAATTCTCTAACAAGGATCCTATACCATCTGCAACCCATGGGGTCCAAACCTTAGGTACTTTAGTCAAAATAGGTACTAAATTATAAAAAATAAAAGTAACATACAAAAAAACTATTGGATTCAATATCCCCAACCCACCCTCATTTATAGGTAGATAAGTAATACCTCGTTTTACCAGGTTTAATCTACTACCCCACAAACACTGAAAAAATATGCAATATACTGAAGCTTCTAAGGACTGTGGGGGAGGAAAAACTGCTACCAAAAACAAAAAGTATGGTAATAAGTAAGTTTTAATTACATAAATGCATTTGGCCTTCGGCATTTGCCATTTATTCCAAGTAATCACTCTTTCTCGAGCCGCAGTCAATTGCATGTCCCAATTTTATTTTTGAGGGTCTGTACCACCAAAATATACAGTATGCCTAATATTTTCCTGTAACTCAAATCCACAGGTATATCCCAAAGTAAGGCAACGTCAGCTGCATCATATCCCAACAGCAGGATACCACTCTTTAAAGTATTAATTACCGACCCAGAAACTGTTGAAAAGTCCTGCAAAATAGATCAAGCAACTATAGTAGAAGATTTGTCAGCCAAAATGAAACCTAAATCATTAGCATAAGCTACAGTGATAATCTGCTTATTATCACATCCAACCGACAGACCAGTGATCAACTCCGTCATATTTAAAGCATGCAAAAGTGGCTCCAAGGACAATATATACAACAAGGGGCTCAGGGGGCAACCCTGTCTCACACCCCTATGTACCATAACATCTCTGCCTATGCAACCATTAATACTTGGTAAAAGACTAATGCCTCGATAGCATGTTTGAAGCCAGGCTAGAAAAATGGATGGCAACCCATAGCACTTCAATGTTTCCTAAAGGTATGCATATTCCACCTGATCAAAGGCTTTTGTTTGATCTAGACAAACAAGATGACCAAACAATTCCCATGAATCACCTTTATACATAACCTCACGAAGAAGAATAAGGGCATCTTGTATCCATCATTTAGGGATACCACTATATTGAGAAGGATATATGATGTCATCCAAAACTGTCAGCAGACGGTTACTTAGAATTTTCATCAAAATGTTATAATCAGTATTGAGAAGCGACAATGGCCTCCATTTTTTAAATCACCCCGGTCCCCACCTTTAAATATTAATAACAAAAGCCCTTGCAGCATACTGTCAGGAAGTTTCTCACACGCTAAACCGTTATTAAGAACGTCACCCAGCTCTGATCCTAAAGCTTCCCAGATCTCCTTGTAGAGTTCATGAGGAAGTCCATCTGATCACGGAGCAGTCACCAATTTAAATGACCAAATAAATTCTCTTAGTTCCAGCTGCAAAATGGGTTCAATTAAAGTAGCTTTTAAATCTGGTGATATCTGGGGTAACTCCCTACAGACCAACCAGTTCCGCATATCATCCATTGGAAGGGGTCTGCTAGTAAAGGATTGGGAGAAATAAGTATATATTTCATTTAAAGTTCCATTATTATCCTTAACCTGTCCTCCATCTGAGGTAATCAAATACATCATACTACAGCATTCTCGAAGAAGCCGTACTGATTCAAAAGGCAATGTATCTCTGGTTTTCCCATTAATCCCATACTTATGTTTCTTTTCCATATTTTTCATGACCTCCTACTGCAAACGAGACAATTCAGCTTTTAAACCCTTAATCAACCTATGGCAGTCATTCCCCAAATGTTGCCGAAAATTCATCCACAATTTAATACAATCCCTTATATAGCCTAACTCATCATGTTTAAACTTCCCATTTATATGCCCTATTTTCTGGAGAAATAACCTCATGTCCTGTTTAGTTTCCTCCCACCATTGATTACTATTATCATAGAGAAAAAAAACAGACTTACGTGACAGTAGAAGAGATCGAAACCCCACCCTCACCGGGGGAATATTTAACAAGGTAACATTTAGTTTCCATATCCCGGGCCCCCGCTGCATCTCTGGGAGATCACCCAGCAGCAAGTGTCAAAAGCCTATGATCAGATGTAGCAACTTCTTGTAATGACATTGATTGCACAACCAAAGAGGGTGAAAGAAAACAATAATCTATCCTGGATGCCCGAGGGCCACAAAAATATGTGTTATGGTTACCACTAGATAAGGACACAAAGGCATCTATAAATCCTACATCTTTTATAAGCTGAGCAAGGCATATTGCATCACAATAAATCTTTTTCCCCAAAGTGGACGAAACCAGGGAAGGCAATGAACAGTTAAAATCATCACCCAACATGACCAGATAAGTAGTACTCAAGAAAGGGTAGAGGGATTTAAACAAAGCCACTCTATCATATTTAAGTTGGGGGGCATAGAAACATAGACTTTGACGGCAGATAAGGACCGCTAGGCCCATCTAGTCTGCCCATTTCCCTACCTACAGGATAGGCTGCAGATCCTGGTTAACCAACAGCCTATATCTTCCTGCCCCCCACAAGAATTGCCTTATGTCTGTCCCATGCATTCTTGAATTCTCCCACAGTTTTAGACCCCACAACTTCCTCAGGAAGGCTGTTCCATGCATCCACTACCCTCTCTGTGAAATAATACTTCCTCACATTGCCCCTGAACTGCCCTCCTTCTATTTTTAAATCTACAAATTAAGCAAATAATCTGGCTTCCCCATTTAATATCTAATAACAAGGCCCTGCCTTCCAATAGCTCTAAATGTTGTAGCACCTGAACTTGAGATGCAAAAAAGCAAATCCCAACCCCAGAGCATAATTCCTTCCCTTGTGACCAAAAACAGTCCCCTCCATATGCACCCATTAGTTGCTGCGCTCAACTCTTCAGGAGAGTGTAACCGAACATCCTGAAAGAAGACACAATCCAAGTTGCCGTATAGAAAATGTGCAAAAGTACTCTGACATTTAACAGGGGATTTAATGCTGTTGGCAACTGGCTTAAGGCTAGGAACATTGTGGTCTTTAATTTGTTCATTATCCGGCCTACCCTCCATTTCAGAAGGAAGGGCAGAAATATTTTCCGGAGAAGCCACATACACATCTTTCTCAACTGTATTCAAAGTAATAGGGTCTGTACTTATCTGTGGGAGTGATCTTTCCTCCGGCTCAGGTATAGTAGTGTTTGGTTTCCAATGCTCATCAGATAGTGGAATCCACCCTGCATCCTGCAGGGCTCTGTCTGGTGACCAAGAGTCCTCAACTGCAGCACTCCAGTCCCACCATGGGGACGATTCATTTCCACTTATTTGTACTCCAGGCTGCTCGTTGGCCACATGAAATTTAATCAGGCCCGCAGATACTGCAGAGCCCTGTGAATTCTCCGAACGTTTGCACTTCCTATCGTCTTCCTGTTTCTGGTGCTTCTTAGAAATCTGCTCGCTAACTCTGAGCAATTCAGCCTCCAGGCTCTGTCACTTTTCCTCCAGACTTAAGTGCATATTTTCCTCTGCTGACACGGGACCACTGACTTGTGCAATTTGCTGGCCACCAAGCGGGTGCATCCCAGCCACCTCTGCAGCAGATCCCTTGGCCTGCAAAAGCAATAAAGTTTCCATTACTTCCTGGGTCATCGCAGCCCGATCCATCCAACCATCCACCTCCAAGATCTGTCAAGAAGTGAAAACTCCTCATAGTACAAGGGTCCCCCTACTGCAGAGTAGGGGGATTTTTTATTGGACAAAACTGCAAAACAAAACAAGGAAAAGTATACAGGAAAAACAAGCAAAACAAAATACAAAACAAACAATCCAATAAACCCAAACCACTAGGTTAAAACAAGAAAAAAAACATGTGCAGTACCAAAACTTCCGCATGAAGGAAACAAAAAGCAAAAGAACAGAAGGAAGCAATAGCTCAAAGTGTATCATAGCACAAAACTAAAATCAAAACCAAAAAAGCATAAGGTCCAGAAATAGCTATCTAAACCCATACCCCTCCCTAATAAACTAGAAAAATTAAGACCCAAAATAAAGCGGCAGAAAAATATCCCAAATTAATCAGAAATTTGTCAAAAAGGAAGAGAAACCCAACCCTTCCACCAGGAATGAAAGGAGGAGTCAGAAAGAACAAGTCTATCCTTGTGAAACACTTTATGAATTTCCTGTTCAAGTTTAAGTTTCATACTCAATAAAGATACTGTAGCTGTTTCTGTTGTAACACGAACTGGCATCTAGTTTGCCAGATAATCCATTTCATAAGAGCAAATATAACCCGAGTAGTCCCCACATGAAAACCACCCCAACAATGCATATTATACTGCCCATAAATCAAAGTATTATAATCCATGTTCTGCAACTGTGGGACACACCAAGAAGATGCCAACAAGGGCCAGAAACCTACAATATAGGGACATTGAAAAAAATAAATGTGCCATAGTTTCCACCTCCAACCCACAGCCCTCCCTCAAACAGGATCTTTCCTGCATACATTTGTGAAAATGGTTTCCGAGAACATTTAATCTGGAATGTCAACAAAGCCAAACCGAATCCCACACTTTAGGAGGGATCCTAGGATCCATCAGCTGGTGAAGAACATCAGCGAGTACCACCGTATCTGGTAAAACAAGACAGGGGGTAGTAAAGCAAACCCGTACCCATCCACTGCACACCCTGCCTCCCCACACCCCCCTCACCCCAAACTTATCTCCGGAGCTCGGCGCGACGATCTTCAGTGGACCGGGAACACGTCTGCACTTTTCAAAGCCGACCGCGAACTGAGGAAATGCCGGTAAGCTGTATAATGGGCTAGATAAGGGGGTTTCAACTTTATTGCATATCTCAGGCATTTTTTGGAATTTTTGTACCAAATTTTCAACATGGGGTTTTTGGGACCCCTTCTCATGAATGATGTCACTGTCATGGCGTTATTCGGGCCCGAAGGGTGATTTCGCAGTCACTGCGAGAAATCACCCTTCGGACCCGAATAATGCCATGACAGTGACATCATTCATGAGAAGGGGTCCCAAAAACCCCATGTTGAAAATTTGGTGCAAAAATTCCAAAACATGACTGTTTTATGAGCGTGCGTGGTGTAGTTCCTACGCAGGCTCGTAAGTTCATGAACTTTCAATATTTTCAGTCCAGATTTTCAACATTGCCATTTTACCACACCTCCTTATGAGCAGTGCAGCTGTCATTTTTCACATCTTGCCCAAAACGTGTTTCCGCCCATGTAGCGCACAATGGCACAGTCGCTGTGCGAACTCAGTGTATGGGACACATTAAGAAAATCACAGTGTCACTGTTCATGAGCAGAGATCTTAAAATGGCTATGTTGAAAATTTGGTGAAAAATTCCTACAAATAACTGTTTTACAAGCGTGCATTGTGCAGTTCGTACGCACGCTCGTAAGTTTGCGAATTTTCAATATTTTCACTCCAGATTTTCAACATTGCCATTTTACCACATCTCCTTATGAGCAGTACAGCTGTCATTTTTCACATCCTGCCCAAAACGTGTTTCCGCCCATGTAGCGCACAATGGCGCAGTCGGTGTGTGAAATCAATATATGGGACACATTAAGAAAATTGCAGTGACACTGATCATGAGCAGAGGTTTAAAAATGGCTGTGTTGAAAATCTGGTGAACAAATTCCTAAAAATGACTGGTTTACGAGTGTGCGTTGCGCAGTTCCTACACACACTCGTAAGTTTGCTAATTTTCAATATTTTCACTCCAGATTTTCAACATTGCCATTTTACCACACCTCCTTATGAACAGTACAGCTGTCATTTTTCACATCCTGCCCAAAACGTGTTTCCGCCCATGTAGTGCACAATGGTGCAGTCGGTGTGTGAAATCAATGTATGGGACACAGTAAGAAAATCACAGTGACACTGTTCATTAGCAGAGGTTTTAAAATGCCAATGTTGAAAATTTGGTGAAAAAATTCCTAACAATGACTGTTTTACGAGCGTGCATTGCACAGTTCCCACGCACGCTCTTAGGTTTGCGAATTTTCAATATTTCCACTCCAGATTTTCAACATTGCCATTTTACCACACTTCCTTATGAGCAGTACAGCTGTCATTTTTCACATCCTGCCCAAAATGTGTTTCCGCCTATGTAGCGCACAATGGGGGTAACAAAAAGGTCATGCTGAAAATTTATTGTGCAAATACCAGCAATTGCACAGGGCATTAGGGTAAAGCACCTTACATGCCAAACACCACTGCAAATACCTGCAAGCGAACGTTCGGCATTGACAAATGCTTGTTTGTCATGGGGTAACTCTTCCATCTATCCACTTTCTCAGCCGCCTGGGATAGGGCAAGGTCCCAGTTCAAAAAAGCTGAATCAGGGGCTCCAAACCAAAACCCCAAATCTTTGATAGGTGGATCTGATACAGGGATACCTCCTATCTCATGTAGAACACCACCAGGAACACGAATACCCAGAACTTTACTCTTCTGCCTATTAATTCTAGAACCAGAAATCACAGAAAAGGAATCCACCACTCTCATAGCATGTTCACCTGAGACTTGATCAGCAACCAAAATGGTAGTATCATCAGCGCATGCAAAGGCAACCGGAAAAGAACTACCCCTATTCCCACCATAGGCAAAATGTCCTGTACAATATTCAACTTTCTCAAGAAAGGGTCCAAAGAAAAAACATATAAAAGTTGGCTCAATGGGCACCCTTCGTGAACACCTCTCTGAATCAAGACCGACCTTCCCAGTCTACCATTCACCAGGGTTCGAGAAGAAGCATATTGATAAATAATCTGTAGCCAATTAACAAAAATGAGAGGAATACCATAATATTTTAGTACCCGGAACAAAAAAATATGAGGTACTTCGTCAAAAGCCTTAGCCTGATCTAGCGAAATCAGATTCCCTGAAGTCCCAGGCCCATCAAAAACTTCCCGTAACAACTTAGCCACATCTCCCATATCCCTCTGGGGTATGGCACAAGTCTGCCCAGGGGAGATAATATCCTGAGTCACCTAAGATAAACGGTTACACAAAATTTTACACAAAATCGTCCAATCAACATTCAGAAGACTAATAGGATGCCAGTTTCTGAGGTCAACTTTGCCACACTTTTTATACAAAGAAATCAAAAGACTGTCAGCAACTGCTGTAGGAAATGCGACAGTACCAGATAAAACATCATTAAAAATGAGAACCAAAAAGTACTAATAAGGCCTACCACTTTTTTATAGAATTCCCCAGGTATACCATCAGGACCAGGGGAGGACCCATTATGTAATTTATCAATCACGTCTACAACTTCCTTCTGTGAAATGAGCGAAATCAGTTTTTGTTTATCGGCCTCTAGTAACTCAGGCACATCCAATTGACTTAGAAAATCAGCAATACCAACCAAAGGAGGAGAGTTATCACTAAAGGAAGTTTCCACAAAATCAGTAACAATACCCTCAATTCCCTCCCCAATGTCCACAAGCAGTCTAGAATCAGTTTTCAATGCTTTCATATATTTAGACTCTACCCGTCTAGCACAGCAATCATAAGGATTTACATTCTGTGATTTGCCCAGTGTACCAAACTTTTGTTCCAAAAAGAAAATGGGCTCTGTCATATTGAAACTGACACAGTTCTGCCTTAACAGCCTGAATGTCCTCAACAAGGTCTTCCCCAGTTTCAACTGACCGAGATAAAAGCCGCTGAAGCTTATCTCTAAAATGCAAATAAGTAATATATTTTTTATTTGTGGCTGTCTTGGACAAAGAACCACATAAAGTTTTTAAATCTCGCTTGGTATCCTGCCACCAAAACAGGGAATTATCATATAACTCATAAACAGAAAATCTGGCATCCAATTCCTCCTGAATGGTAGCCCAGACAGCCTCATCTGATAATAAGGTGGAATTCATCCTCCAAACAGGATTGGGGCCAGGTTTATTTAAAGGACGTCCCACGACTGTTTTAATTAATCTGTGGTCAGAGGTTTCAACCGGGAAAACTGAAAAAGACTGTACCGGGACAAAATGAGAGGCAATCCAGAAGTCAATCCGTGTTGACAAATGACCTCTAGAGTATGTATGCTCCGGCAACCTTGAGAAAACAGCCGCACAATTTTTGAGCCTAGCTTGAATATACATTTTGTTTAACAAATTAGAATCAGAATATAGCTTTTGTGTCCTGCCAGTCTTATCCGAAAGAGAGAGGATACAATTAAAGTCTCCCCCCCAAAAAAACAGAGCTGGTACTATATAAGTAAGGTTGTACTTTCTGTAGTAAAGCAATCCTTTGAAATTTAGTCTGAAAATTGTAAATATTAATAAAACGCATGTCATGAGTCCTAAGTCTTGCAACTAAGATACATGCCCTCCCAGGAACCAAATCAATAAGGCGAGAAACATGCAAATCAGGATTCAAGATCAGAAATCCCACCCTTGAACACAAATCCTCGCCCAAGGACCAAAAAGAAGAACCCCATAATCAATCCTTAGATGCCTGGTAGGTTTCCGGGTTGGTATGCAGGCGAGTATTCTGCACCAGGCACACATCCAATTGATGACCTGCAAGGATAGAAAAAGTGGTTAATCTTT
Source organism: Neoceratodus forsteri (assembly GCA_016271365.2). Lineage (NCBI taxonomy): Eukaryota > Metazoa > Chordata > Ceratodontiformes > Ceratodontidae > Neoceratodus > Neoceratodus forsteri. Next base: position 72,045,533 of record JADMNL010000027.1, on the reverse strand, counting down.
TTTTTCCGATTTTTAATACTATTAAAGTTCAAGGATCCCACAGATAGGCACCACTCCATGGTCAAGTGTCAGAAGCAACCAGAACATCAGAGATCACAGCTGTTACAGTTTTAGCAAAACAGCGCTTTGACTTTTTCTTTTTCTTAACTCCACCTTTCTTAGAAACCAGGGGAGTATCAATGTCAGTCACATATTCAGGTTGGGAAAAAATCAGGGAGGAGAAATCCGAATCTGTCTCATCTTACTTCCATTGCTTTTGCTTAGTAAGATTAAGAAATCGATTGGACACACTAAGGCCTGTATCACTCCCTTCACAAGTACTCTTACTCAGTTTCTGAGAAGTGCTGCGTGTCAGCCGTTTAGTTTTTTACAATTCCCATTCATCAGTCGAGGTGGGGTGGCACATCTGAGAAACAGGGAGTGAAGAAGGGCCTGGCAGTATATTAGAGTCACAGGGTAGTACATCTGGTTCATGAGAAGATGATATCCCAGGGGTTTCCACAGACACCTGGGTAACTCCATCAGAAAGCATAACTCCTTTGAATAGGCATTCAGCAGATACAGGAGAAGGGACAACTGACCCCACAGGGGAAGGTACAGGAGAGGAAGCCATGTCAGAAGACAGGGGTGGGCAAGGGCGAGTAGAAAGGTCAGGGCCAGATAGTGCCTCGGGCTGTGGAGGGTCAGCATCAACATTATCTTCAGAAACTGCTTCTTCTGCATTGTGAGAGGCCCACGGACAATCCTTAAAAGTATGAGTAAGGTCGTCACAAAGGTTGCACACCACAGGGGTCTGACATGCAAATGCTACATGACCAATACCCCCGCAAAGGGAGCACTTCATCTTGTCACAGACATTGCTCAAGTGGGTGCATGCCCCGCACCTAAAGCAGAATCGAGGTTGACCTGCATAAAAAATAAAGCCCCAATCTCATCCAAGATAGAAACAGCTAGGCAGATGCTGGATACTGCCCCTGTCTTGAGGCAATTTAACTCGAATCTGCCACCCCCCAGTCCAAATATCTTCAGAATCCATAATAGGATCCGGAGGGCCTAGAATACAGCATTTCGTCTGTAACCAGAACAAAATATCTGAAATAGCAACCCCCTCATTTTTAAATAATAGTCCTGAAGGCTGGTTTAGTCAGAGGGATAACGACAAAAGCCTTCAACTCAGATTATTACTAACCCCCTGGTTATGCTCCCAAAATAATTCCAAGCCACCAGCAGTCTTAAAAGTGGCATCGAAGTTGGGGTCACCAGAGGTGTGTATCAAGGCATAAATCTCATGAGCTGAAAAGCCCATACTGTCCTTCAAGAGAGTATGACCCACATATACACAGTCAGGATATACATCTAGACCCCCTTTATATTTAATGCGCACTGCATTTCTATGTTTAGCAGATACAGGGGGTTCATGAAAAAGACCCACATAAGATCTATGAGAAGAGCCCCGGCCAGGCCCAGGACCCCTGAGGCAGGACGAGGGGGAAGGGGGCTAAGCAATTAGGGGCAGGCTCAGGAGGAATGCGCACAGAATCAGGGATAGGATTTGCGGGGGGGGTACCATGTACAGTAGAAACTATTGCAGGAGAAACAGGCAAAGGCTGAAATTTAGCAGCAGGAAATAAAACTGGGGAATCACAAAAGTCCAAAGAAGGAGGGAGTTCCAAAGGGTCAGCTGGATCAACACTCGGCCTAGCAGGTGACACCCAGGGGTGACTAGGACCGGGCTTAACCCACCCAACAGCCTACAAGGCCTCAGCCACTGTATGACCAGTCACTAAAACATTCTTATAATCAGGACAGTCCTGAAAAACTTTAGCCCCTGGTTCTGTAGGTAAAGGAGAAGGTTGAGAACGAAAACATTGGGTAAATCCCGTGAATCCTGAGCAGTGAACTCAAGGTCCTATTGAACACCCCCCAATTCCACAACAGTACAAGAATTCGTAGTAGGTAAAAATGTATCAGTACTTTTCTGTGAGACTGAAGGAATAGCAGTCCAGTCAGGTGAAAAACAAACAGCTCGTGCAGGAGGCGCATCAGTACCAGGGATGCAGAGTGCTGCAAGAAGCAAAGTAGAACACGAATCAGGAGGAAGAGCCTTCAGAGGCTGTAACCCAGTCTCCGAAGATAAGCCGCTTGCAGAGCTATGCACCTCAGCTTAGGACTCACAGTGCTCCTCAGCCAAAAGCACCCGCAGAAACTCACTCTTTTTCCAAAACGGATGACCGGATTGTAATTCCAAACCGAACATCGGGTGATCAGAAAAGTTAGGCAACTCAGGAAGAGCACTACAGGCACTAGAATTCTGAGAGTCATGTACCAAAGAAACGATCGCATCAGCAGAGTTAGGCAGGGTTAAATCCACATCAGGTGTCTTAGAATCCACTTCCATCTTCTCAGAGACAGAAGAAGTCTCATAGAGATTAGGTACAGAGGAAGAGGCAAGCTCCCCTGCACCCACAGTCAGCTCATGAAGACCTCCACCACCAGAGTCCATAGGAAAATGGGTCCCCCCTGCTCACAGGAAGCAAAGTAGGGGAATTTCTCCGGTGTCCTGGCCAAATTTCTCTCATTCACTAAAAATACCACCAACAGCTTAATCTGATTCAAGGTCAGTTGGCATTCATCTGTATCCCCCACCCCCCGGGTTGTGCCTGAAAATAGGCAGGATTTGTCTAGTGCACTTACCAGGTCAACAAAAACGAAATAAATAAAATAAATTCTAGGTCCTGCACAATGTCACTGATGAAGACGTTGAATAGGACCGGTCCCAGCACTGATCCCTGTGGTACCCAACTGGTCACACTTTCCTCTGTGGAGTGACAGCCATTTACCACCACCATCTGTGTCTTGCCACCCAGCTAATTACCCATCCACTGCACTGCTGTCCTGTCCAATCCCATATTCCCTAGTTTGTTTAATAGCCTTCCATGTGACACAGTGTCAAAGGCCTTGCTGAAGTCCAGATAGGCCATGTCCACTGCCCTTCCCTGATCCACCTTCCTTGTCACCCAGTTGAAAAATTCAGTGAGCTTGGTCTGGCATGACCTCCCCCCAGTGAAACCATGCTGCCTTGTGTCCTGTAGTCCTTTGGGAACCAGATGCTCCACCAATCTCTCTTTCAGTAGTGGTTAGATGATCTTCCCCACTACCAACGCTGACTGGCCTGTAGTTCCCAGCTTCCTTTGTTCCTGCTTTTGTATAAGGGGACTACATCTGCTGTCCTCCAGTCTTTGGGTACCTCACCTGTTTCCAGTGATTGGCTAAACAGGATTGCCAGAAGTTCAGCCACCACCTCTCTTAGTTCCTTTAGGACCCTGGGGTGCACCTCATCTGGCCCCATTGCTTTATCGACTTATTTCTTCCAGTTCCTTTAGGACTCTTTCCTGTGTAAAGGGACTTGTGTCCATTTCTGCACCATTCCCACCCCTTGTACTCCCTTCAGGCCCAATACCCTCCTTTTCATCAGTAAAGGCTGAGCAGAAATATCTGTTCAGTATGTCAGCTTTTATTGTTGTCCTCCACGCAGCCTCCGTTCCTCCCTTCAGTGTCACTATCCCTCCCTTTGCCCTTCTTTTTTCACTTATGTATCTGTAAAAGGTTTTGTCCCCTCTAGCCACTGATTTTGCGATGTGCTCCTCTGTCTGAGCTTTGGCTTCCCTTACTGACCTCTCTACCTCACTTTACTTCTCCTGGTACTTCAACCTATTCCTTTCTGCCTGTGTCTTTCTGTATTGCCGGAACGTGATCTTTTTGTTTCACATTCTCCACTGCCTCCTTGGAACACCATAATGGCTTTCTCTTCCTTTTCCCCTTGCTAACCTGCTTAATGCATAATTCTGCTGCTCTTGTAATCCCTGTTTTAAATCTTGACCACTGTTCCTCCACCCATAATTTCCTCCCCATTTCCATTAATGCTTCTTTCAAACATCTCCCCATTTTACCAAAGTCTGCCTTCCTAAAATCCAGGATATGTGTTTTTGTGCGGTTTGGTTCTGTTTCTTTTTTGATCTAAAACAACAGTGACTGGTGGTCTCTGTTGCCCAGGTCCTCTGCCACTGTTACCCCTATCACACTGTCCTTGTTTGTGAGCACAAGGTCCAGTATTGCCTTCTGCCGAGTTGGTTCCCTGACCAGTTGCTTATTGAAGGCACCTTGAAGTGAGTCCAGGATAAATCTGCTCCCGGTTGATGCTGCTGCTGGGAGGCTCCAGTCCACATCTGGAATATTGAAGTCTCCAACCAGCACCACCTCCCCTTTGTCTGCCATCCTTTGGATGGCTAGCATCAACTCCCTATCTGTTTCTTCCTCTGGGGATGTGGTCTGTAGACCACCCTTGTGCGAATGGCTGACCCCATTTTCCTTTCCAGCTTAACCCACAGTATATATGCCCCATTTTGTTCCTTCTGGATCTCTGTGGCCTTTATGCCATCTTTCACATAAAGTGCCACTCCTCCTCCTTTCCTGCCTGCCCTGTCTCTTCTGAATATGTTGTAGCCTGGTATGGACATCTCCCAGTCGTGGTTATCATTACACCAGGTCTCTGTGATGGCTACAATGGCCAGGTCTGACTGCACCATGGCAGCCTCTAGCTCCTCCATCTTGTTTAGGATCCAGGCATTGGCACACATGGCTTTCCATGATGTGAACTTCCTGGACTGTTAAGCTGTTCTACTCCAGCCCCTCTCTGGTTGTCCTGCTTATTGGCAGTGTCAGTGGCTCAGTAGGTAGCACACTCGCCTCTGAGGCCAGGAGATCAGAGGGCTGTGGGTTCAGTTCCCACATCTGGCACTTGGGTTAATATAAATCCCAGTACTGACACTGTAGTGCAGCATGAGAGGGGTGCTGCACTGCTGAGGTGCCATCTTTCGGATGAGACGTTAAACCGAGGTCCCATCTGCCTGGATTGGTGGTAGTTCAGGTGGATGTTAAAGATCCCATGGCACTTATCGAAAAGAGTAGGGGAATTTCCCCGGTGTCATGGCCAAATTTCCCTCATTCACTAAAAATACCACCAACAGCTTAATCTGGTTCAAGGTCAGTTGGCATACAACTGTATTCCCCTCCCCCGGGTCGTGCCTGAAAATAGGCAGGATTTGTCTAGTGCACTTACCTGGTCAACAAAAAACTAAAAAAAAAAAAATTCTTGGTTCTCCCTGCTATCTGTCCTTCTGTTGAATTCTGTCCCCTTTCTCCCTATCCCCTTGGGTGCTTATCTCCATATTTTGCACACTGCTTTGCAAAGATAGCCACTCCTCCTGTTCACTGGTTCCACTGCTAGCTGTGGGAGGTGGGCAATTAGGTACCCTCCTTGCTGACCTGACCTCCCCCTTGGCTAGTTTAAATGCTTGACCATGTAGCATTTAAACTTATCATTGAGCACTTGGATTCCCCTCCAGGATGGATGCAGGCTGTTAGGCTTGAACAAGCCCCCATCCCTCCAGATGGGTCCCCAGTCACCAATGAATCCAAACCCTTCCTCGCAGCACCAGTTCCTCAACCATGTGTTAAAGTTCCTGGTGCATGTGCCCTTACGCTTTCCCATGCCTCTCACCGGTAGTACTTCCAAGAAAGTGATAGATGTGACTACTTGCTTGAGACCCCTCCCCAATTTCCTAAACTCTTCCTGAACTTCCTAAGGCTCCCCATTTACCAGGTCATTAGTACCTAGGTCGATAATAACATACAGCTCACCCTCCCGTCTTGCCTTCCCGGTGATCCCCAGGATCTTCCTCCTATCCCTTCATGCTGTGGCACCAAGTAGGCACCTCACCTCCCTGTCCTCCCCCTCCTGTGTTCCTAGCTGGGTCCCTCTAACAATAAAGTCCCCCACCAGGATTCACTTCCTCCTCCTCCTCCTCTGGGGTCCACTGCTCTCCCCACTGAGGTCACTGCCTCGGTTGACTGCCACATCCTTCCCTTCCACTTCTGTGGGTTCCTCTGTTTGGTTGTCCCCAGTTGCCAGTGTGGTATGTGAGTTCTGGAGTGGAACAGAATTTGGGATGTGCTTCTGCCCAACCACTCTAACCCTCCGTGAGTCCACTGTCATCCAAGTGCTCCTCATTCTTGGCATCCTTTGAGGCAGTGGTGTTGGACTGGGTGGTCTCTGGATAGGGGCAAAGGTACTCCTGACCCAGTTTACCTCTGCTCTGAGTCTGGCTACCTCGTCCCACAGTACAGAGAGATGCCTGCAGAAGGGCAGCACCTCAGCATCCAGAAAGTCTGCCTGAATATTGCTGCCCCGCATCCAGTGCATTGCACCACTCCCCACATTATACTGCTATTCCAGTAGTTGTCTGTTACTGAAGCTCTCCTGATAGTTACCTCTTTATTAATTTACTGCCCTGAAAATCCTGCCACCAGTCCTCAGATACTTTTTTTTAAGAAGGAAACAACAAAAAATCAGTCAAAACACCTGTGCCGAGGGCTAGCTTCCTCCCCCTTATGCCCCTGCTATTCCCTGTGCTTGACTCCTGTCAATCAGATTTAACAGGGCATATAATTAAGAGAGGGGGGCATTAAGAGTAGGGGACAGGGCAGGGAGAGTGGGCAACAAGTAAAGACAACAAAGGAAAACAGCACCTCTAAAAGCACACCAAACTAGGTTTTAGCTTTTCAACAGCTCCAAAACAATTCCAAGTAAAGACAGCACTGGACAACTGCACCACTAAAATCACACCAAACTAGATTTTTATTTTCAATATCTCCAAAACAATTCCAAGTAAAGGCAGCAAAGAAAAACAGTACCACTAAAAGCACATAAATCTAGGTTTAAAACAAAAAACAGCAATGAGCAGTTACTGCACTGCACTGAAATGAATCTGGATCCTTCCCCGTCTGGCGTCTTCTGAGAAACCAAATCTCAACCTGCTACCTCAAATCTAACTTATCCCCACCTCCAGTTATCATGTAGCTGAGGTCAGAGATCAGACAATTAGCACCCCATCCCCCAAACTACAGGACAAGACAGACAAGACACAATTTGCAGCAAGTCAAGACAGCAACGGAAACCTGCACCACTAAAAGTACACCAAATTAGGTTTTAAATTTACAACAGCCCCAAAACAATTCCACGTAAAGACAGCAAAGGAAAACTGCACCACTAAAAGTACACCAAACTAGGTTTTAAATTTACAACAGCCCCAAAACAATTCCAAGTAAAGACAGCAAAGGAAAACTACATCACTAAAAGCACACCAAACTAGGTTTTACATTTTCAGCAGCCCCAATACAAGTCCAAGTAAAGACAGCAAAGGAAAACTGAACCACTAAAACTGCACCAAACTAGGTTTTTATTTTCAATAGCCCCAAAACAATTCCAGGTAAATATAGCAAAGGAAAACAGCACCACTAAAAGCACATAAATCAAGGTTTAAAACAAAAACGGCAATGAACAGTTACTGCACTGCACTGAAATAAATCTGGATCCTTCCCCATCTGGCTTCTTCCCACACGTACACCATATGAAATACACAACAAATTCAATCTGACAATCTATATGCTGTTTAAGCTCATGTGTAGTGCCATTTTGTGGGTGAGTGACTGTGAGTTCTGTGGCACTAAAACAGCACATGTTGCAGCAACTGCAACTGTAAAAGCCATTTTTGCCACTGATACAAGTACTGTCATTCATAGCATGCCATCACAGTTGCTATCTTTCTGGTGGTCCCTGAGGCACATATCCTTTTTAAGGGAAATCCTGGGTATTTATTTATTTATTTATTTAAAATCGGTGAACAGGAAAGGCACACTGAGCCGAGGCTCATTTCCAGGTGTGATCCTGGTACAAGTAGTACAAGGTGGGAGACAGACAAATACAGAAAATTTCAAGTAACAGATGAATAATATAGTATTAGTACATCACATTTAGAGTTTGGTAGTGAGGTTTCTCTTTTGTTTAAAACAGGAGATTGGAAAAAAATCATTTCATTACATTTCTAGACCATATTACCGTAATTTACAAGTGCGTGTCTTAACATATTTACAGTAGTGGATTAACTGAAAAAACCTGGCGAGGCTACTGAGGGTAGTGATAGGTCTGGGTAAGGAGGGATTTGGGTGCACAGCTGCGGCAGGGAGTGGGAGGGAGAAACCTGAGGAGCTGTTTAAAGGCTGATAGGGAGGGGGCCAGGTGGAGGTTGGGTGGGAGGTTGTTCCATAGGAGTGGGAGCCGGTAGGAAAAGGCAGCTTGCCTAGAGGCTGAGAGGGGGCGTGAGAGGTGGAAGGTACGTGCGTGTCTATGGCGAAGTGAGTAGCCAGTGGGGTTGGCTTGAGAGAAGCAGGAGGAGAGGTAGAGGGGAAAGGAGCCAAGCCAATATTTAGCTATGAGTGAAGTGTTGTGGGTGGTCCGCCTATGTGAGAGTGGCATCAGAGATAGAGTTGAGAATAGTTGGCAATGATGAGTGAGTGGGGGGGAGGCAGTGGCGAAGTGCATGAAGGAGTTTAGCAGAACGTTGAGTTTTGCAAGGGAGGAGGAAGGGGCTGTGCCGTAAATGACGTCCGTGTAGTCCAGTGCTGGTAGGATGGTTTTTCGTATGAGTTCACTCCAAGTAGGGAGGGGGAGGCAGTCTTTGTGGTGGTAGAGGGTGGCAAGTTTGGACCAGAGTTTGGTGCAGATGGTGTCGACATGGGTGGAGAAGTTGAGATTTGAGTCCAGCCAGACACCCAGGTACTTAAAAGTGGGTACAGACTCAAGGGGTATTTCATCCAGGGTGGAGATCGGGGCAGGGAGGGAGGAGGCGAGTTTTTGTCTTGTGCCGAATACCATGGAGACAGTTTTTTTCATTGAGTTTTAACTGATTTTTCAGGAGCCGGGCTTGTACTCGGTTGAAATCGCTTTGGAGGTTTGGGTGAACACGGACATGGGAGGGGTCTGAGGTGTAGATAATGGTATCATCAGCATATAGGTGCACGTCGGAGGTGAGACAGGCTGAGGGGAGGTTGTTTATAAATAGGGAGAAAAGGATGGGGCCAAGGGTGGAGCATTGGGGGATGCCCATGAGGATGGGTCGAGGGTTGGAGAGGGTGTCTCCTATTTGTACTTGCTGCATCCTGTTTTGGAGGTAGGAATGGAACCAGTTTATGGCCGGTTTGGCAAGGCTGAAAGAGCTCAATTTGCCCAGCAGTAGAGGGTGGGAGACCGAATCAAAGGCTTTAGCCAGGTCAATGAAAATGGCAGTAGTGGTTTGCCCGGTGTCCATGGCGGAGAGAATGGTGTCGGTTACTCGTAGTAAGGCGGTAGTGGTAGAATGAGATTTTCTGAAACCTGATTGAAAATTGGAGAGGGAGCTGTTTGTAGAGAGGAAGGGGGATAATTTTGATAGCATGAGGGATTCTTGGATCTTGGCAACTGATGGGAGGAGAGAGATGGGTCTATAATTTCCTGGGAGGGTTGGGGTCACCACCTTTATGGAGAGGTAGGATTTTTGCAAGTTTCCAGGCAGAGGGGGACTGTGGCTGTGTTGATCGAGAGGTTTAGTATGTGGGTTATAGGTGCGACTATGGCCACTGCAGAGATGTGGAGCAGGCTGGGATGCAAGCTGTCAGGGATGGATTTTGACTGGTTCAGAGAGGTGAGAGTAGTGTAGACTTCCATGGGTGTGAATGGGGGAAAGTGGAAGCCGTGGTATGTGGGGTGAGTCAGGCATGGTGCAGGAGATGAAGAAAGAGTTGAAGAGTTCAGACTATGGCAGGATCGGAGGCTATTTTGCCGTCAATGTTTAGGCTAGGGCTGGCTTGCTTGGTGTGTGGGTTGATGAGAGAGTTTATCGCCTTCCAGAAGGACGCTGGGGAGGCTTGGTGAGCGGCCAGTTGGGCCTTAAAATACTGGGCCTTAGATTGTCGAATAGCTTTGGTGCAGTTGTTTCTAAGAATTTTGTATGATAGGAGGTCGCTGGATGCTAGAGAGGTTTTAAAACGCCTCCAGGCCTTGTCTCTGATGCGACACAAGGAGATGAGGTCGGCTGTGATCCAGGGGTGGTGATATTTCCTAACTCTGGCTTTCCTGAGCGGTGCATGGTGGTCCCATATGCTTAGGAAGATACTGCAGAAGTGGGTGAGGGTGGAGTCGACGTCGTGTGAGGCAAGGACTGGGAGCCAGTCTGTGTTTGACAGGTCACGTTGAAGGGCAGATTCATCAAGGAGGTGTAAGGGGCGGGTTATGATGAATTTGGGGCTGGAGTGGAGAGAATGGATTTTTCGGATACAATAGGTTGTGCAGTGGTTGCTTAGGGCATCAGAAAGGATACCTGAGGCGGTGATCCTGTGGGGGTGGGAGGTTAGAATCCAGTCAAGAAGGGTGTGTTTTTGTGATCGGTGATTTAGGTGGGTGGGTTCCTGGATTATCTGGGTGAGATTTAGGGGCTTCGATCCTCAGGGCTGCTGGTTTTTGTGGAGGAGGAGAGCCAGTTTAGGTTGAAATCGCCTACTAGAATAAGTTCACCATTTGAGGTGGTTGAAGAGATGGAGGAGATGGCTGAGATGAGCGAGTCGGGTGAAGGCTTAGAAGGGGTATATAGAATGCCTATGTACAGAGGGGTAGATGAGGGGAAGGATAGGTGGGCGGCTAAAGATTCATGGGAGGATGGGCACGATTCTTTGAAAGTAACCGTGCACTTAATGGAGTGTCTGATATACATCGCTACCCCCCCGCCTCGCTTGCCAGCCACATATTTCTCCCATAGGTTTACCAGTTTCCTTATCTTGTGTGACTATTGACCACCTATTTCAGCTAGAACAACCTCACTCTAAGCAACACCACAATCCTGCATTCACTCCCACCCTGGCTCTTCATGGGCCCCCTTCCTCATCTCCTGTTCTGGCTCAAACAGCTACCTTACTTTCCCCCTACGCTCCCATGCCCTTACTTCTAAATGTATCCATCCCTCACCTGCCTGCTGCTCCTCCTTCTTGTCTCCTTCCCCCCCCACTGTACCCCCCATAGTAGCTGCCTCTCATTAGTCGATCCTCCTTTGATTACCACCATCCTATCCCCATTTCCTTGGGCTCACCTTATCCCAGCCACTCTGATCATTCACCTGGATCTTCTTCCAGTCTCCCTAACAAAACATATATCCCTCTTCTCTCCCTGCATCATCCCCCCAGAGCCCTTTAGCCCCTTTCCTTATTGTTTTCATATAGGAAGCATCTCCTGCACTCTTTTCTCCTCCTTCTCCTGTTGATCTCAGGTGATGTTGAACTTAATCCTGACCCACCCACCCCCTCACCTAGCCCCTCCCAAAAGGGTCTCCATATTTTCCACGTGAATATGCAGAGTCTCCTACCCAAAAAGGACACCCTAAAAGTTTAGCTTACTTGACACCCATCAGATGTTCCCTGCATCTTGGAGTGTTGGCTCTCTTCTCGCACCCCTGAAACGCAGCTTGCCCTACCGGATTTCACACTTTACCACCAGGACTGTGGAAAGCGGGGAGGTGGTGTCACCATGTATGCCCATAGCTCTCTCCCCAGCACCATCTCTCTCTCCAAAAAACAGTTCCCAAACCCTACGAGACCCTCCTTGTTCATCTCGCCCTTATGTTCACAGTCCTTATCCACATCTACACTCTCTATGCAGCCCCTAAACTAGCCCCCGAATCCCTCCTCTCATGTCTCAGCTCAATTGTCTCCCTCTCCTCAGATGGGGAACTGCTCATGATGGGGGATTTCAACACTGATTGGCTCTTCTCTGCTTCCTATCACAGCAGAACCTCTGTGGAGTCGCTCAGTCTCTCACAGCTGCTAAACGAACCAACCCATTACAACCCACTTTCCATCAATCATACCCTCCATGGTTGGATCCTTTCCTCTTACCCCACCGTGTATCTGATGCTGGAGTCCTATCCGATGCTATCAATGATGCTGTACATATTGCACCAGGAAGGTTCACCTTTCCAAGTCCTGCCCCAAATATGTCAACTACTTGGTTTACTTGGTTTTAAAGGACAAAAGAAGGCTATAGCCCATTGAGATTGTCCACCACCACCATGGTGGGAAAAGTTATACCCTGGAGCTGTTGGACTCCATTCAAAGATCCAAACCTTTTTTAAAGGAAGAAATAGAGTTACTTTCCACCAGATCTTGAGGAAGTGAGTTCCAAACTCTGGGGGTTCTTACTGTAAAATAATTTAACCTTTTATTTGTTTTAGATTTTGCCACATCAATTTGTTTGTTGTGGAATCGTGGGGTAATCCTTCTACTAGAGAGGTTTAGACCACATTGGTGCATTAGGTCCTGAGAGTTCTGAATTTTATATAATAGAAGCAGGTCACCTCTGATTCATCTTGATTGAAGTGAATGTAACCTGGTTTCCTGAAGTCTACCCCAATAGTCCATTTTGGACAAATGTGGAACCATTTTGGTAGCTCTCCTCTGAATTTTTTCTATTCTGTCCCTGCCCTGTCTTAAATAAGGGCTCCAAAATGGAGAACCGTAGTCAGAATGTGGCCATACATGAGCTCTATACAGGGGAATAATACATTCCTGAGTACTAGAAACAAAGGATCATTTAATTCGAGTAAGCATTACGTTAGATTTGTCGTCTACCCTAGTACAATGGTCAGTAGAGGACATTTTATTGTTGACAAGAATTCCAAGATCCCGCTCTACTAGTGACATGTGAAGGGGGATATTATTTTAAAAATAAATCTGTTTGGGATTATTCCTACCAAGGTGTAATATATGACACTTATCTGGATTAAGTAACATCCTATTAGAGTCTGCCCATTCTTCAATAGTTTTTGAATTATTACTAATGGATGTCCTATTTAATGATGTTAATACAGACCCTCCTAACTTAGTGTTGTCAGCAAATTTTGAAAGAAGATTGTCTGAACTAACCTGCAGGTCACTGATAAAAATATTAAACAAAATTAGTCCGAGAACGGAACCCTGCGGAACTCCACTGGTCACACTCTGAACTTGGGAGAGTGAGCTATTTATTTTAACTTGCTGTTGTCTGTTAGACAGCCAACCAGAAACCCAATTAATTATAGACTGTGAAAATCCCAATTTCATCATTTTGTCAAGCAACATGTCATAAGGGACCTTATCAAATGCTCGGCTGTAGTCAAGGAGGATTACATCCATGGGGATACCATTATCTAGTCCCATACTGATATGATTATAAAAGGCTACTAGATTAGTGGTACAAGAATACCCATGCCTGAATCCATGTTGGGTAGGGTCAGTTATGTTGTTTGTGACTGATTCCTTTTCCAACATTTTTTTAATGATTTTCTCCATTAATTTACTTATAACTGAAGTTAGGCTTATTGCTCAATAGTTTTCGGGCTTGGAATGGTTACCTTTCTTGAAAATTAGTATAACTGTGGCATTTTCCCAGTCATGGGGAATAACACCTTCATGTAAAGATTTGTTGAAAATGACGGTTAGGGTTTAGTTATAACTTCAGCTGTTTCAAGTAAAAATCTAGGGTTAATATTAACTGGTCCTGGACTAGATGTCCGTTTTAAGGAACGAAAAGCCTCTAAGGTGTCAGCTTCAGTGATAATATAAGAGGAAATGTTGTTAACTGAATGCCTAAAAAGTTTTGGGACTTCTTTTTTAGCGAAAGCTGAACAAAACTGTTTGTTAAACATGTCAGTGATTTCCCTGTCAGTAGAAATAATGGAGTTATTTACAAATAGAGGACCCATGTATCTATTATTCAACTTCTTGTTATTAAGATAGGAGAACAACGATTTGTAGCTATCTTTGGAATGAGCCAAATGAAACTCTTATTTCTTTTTAGATTGTAAGATAGCTTGTTTCAAAAGTTTTAAGGTTTTCCTATATTTAGAAAGTAGTTGTTATTTGGCTACTCCCTCACTATTTCTTACAAGAGAAAAAAGCCTTTGTTTATTTTTAATTACATTTTTGATAGTTTTATTAAACCATGGAGGGATCTTCCCCTTCTTGTTATACTTTTTTTTGGTGGGGACAAATAAATCTTCCAAATAATAGATTGAAGATTTCAAATATTCCCAAGATTTCTCGAGGGAGAGAGGAGATAATATTTCATTCCAAGAAATAGAATTTAGATGATCATTAATAATGTTAAATTTTGCATTATCATAATTTTTAAATTCAGAAAAATGCAAGATTTGTTGAAAGAATAAGAATGAGAAGGAAACTGAGTAATGGTCACTAGAACTCAAGGGGGTACCAACTTGGATATTTGATATGGAACTCCCAATATTAGTAATAACTAAATCTAATATGTTCTCCCCACGGGTCGGTTCAGTTATAACTTGTTCCAGGCCCATATCCACAATAAGAGCAATTAGATCATTTTCACCCTGCGTACTACCAGATAAGGTGGTCTAGTTTATAGAGGGCATATTAAAATCACCCAATACAAGAATATTACCTTTAGAGGCCATATCGGAGATTTCTTTGTGTAAGAGTAAGGTGTAATCAGGGTCTGATGATGGGAGGCCTGTAACATGTCCCAACCAGCAGTTGGGGTTGTCCCTTAATCTGAATATTCACCAAAATGGATTCAATATTACTAGTAAAGGGGAACTGAAATGAGGCTATATCCTCCCTAACATAAAGACAAACCCCTCCCCCAACCTGGCCTTGTCAATCCTTATGGAGTAGCTTATATCCAGGTAAATGTGGGATCCAAGTAGTATCAGGGTCCCACCAGGTTTCAGTGATGGAAATAAGTCCGAAGTTAACCGAAAGACACTTAGCCCTGAGTTCTGCCATTTTAACCACATTTAGAGATCTCGCATTGAGAGAAAGAACCTCACATACAGTGGGATAACTATTAAACTTTTTTAGAGAACAGGAGAAGTTCCTGTACTCACCCCCAGTTCTACTGCTCTGCTCATAACCTAGCCCCCCCCCCATTTTCTCCTGGCCAACTTAAACTCAGCTGGCTGGTTCTCTGTCTTCTCAGCCTCAAACATAATCCAGGCCTTCATACACTTATTTTCCATCCTGACTGGTATCAGGAACAGCCATGCCCCTTTCCACACCACTAGGGTCAGGTGCCATCACCTTCCCTGCATCTCCCCCAATATCCCATCCTTTTGCAAAGTTCGTGACAAAGCACGGTCACAAGTTAAATCCTCCAAAGCCATCTCCGACCTAGTTACCTGGCAGGAGGGGTTGATAAGGGATTTGACTGTGCTTCAGAAAGAGGAGGAGTCAGGGCAAGAACAAAGGTTCAACCTGAAATACTCTGATTTAGCTTGGCGTATTGCTTTAGTGCAGCTGTTTCTGAGCTTGCAGTACTGGTTACTGCAAGCTCAGAAACAGCTGCACTAAAAGCAATAGCCTAGCTAAATCAGAGTATTTCAGGTTGAACCTTTCATCTTGCCCTGATTCCTCCTTCTTCTGGACCACAGTCAACTCCCTTATCAACCCCTCCTGCCAGGTAGCTACACCCACACTCACGCTAAACAGGTCCCCCATTTCTGACTCAACCACAGTTGCTGACACTTTTAACAAATTCTTCATATCCTGTGCTCTCCCTGACAGTCCTGCACTGCCATACTCCCCTCTCCCCTCCAACAGGTTTCGCTTCCCCCACCACTACTACTCAAGACGTTTTTCACGCCCTCAGCATTCTAAACCCACACAAGTCCACACAGTGGACTGCTTCAAAAGGGGATGGGACAGGACAAGGGGGAGGGTTAATGAAGGGGAAGGGTGGAAGGGAGGGGCAGCTGCAGAATAAGGGGGGTGCTAGCTGCACATTCGAGCAGACTTGATAGACCTCTAGGCCTTTATCTGCTGGCAAATTTCGTATGTTCGTATGTTCATAAGTCTAGCCCGGACGGCCTTCAACCTAAGCTCCTACGTCTCTCCACTCCAGCCATAGCCACTCCACTCTCTTACATCATCAGCCTTTCTTTCCTCACCAACACAGTCCCAAAACAATGTAAATTGGACAATGTAATTCTGTTACCCAAAGGAGGTGACCCCTCATCCCGGGTGACTACCGCTCCTTCTCCCTGCTCCCCTTCATGGCTAAACTCCAGGAATCCATAGTTCTCTCCAAACTGGCAGATTTCCTCTTGCCAACCAACTTTCTTGCAGACTATCAATCTAGTTTCTGGAAAAAACACTCCATTATCTCCTCCCTACTTCATGTTACAGACTCAATCCTTGCTGCAATGGATAAAGGCCACCTCACAGCAACAATATTTATTGACCTCGCCAAGGCCTTCGATTCCATCTCCCACCCATTCCTCCTCTAGAAACTGCACTCTGCTGGCCTTGCATCCTCCACTGTTCACTGGTTCAAATCTTACCTTTGCGACTGACATCAGTCTGTCATAGTAGGCAACTCTGCATCTTCCCCCCTCCCCATCCAATCAGGAGTTCCTCAGGGCTCCATCCTTGGCTCCATCCTCTTATCAATATTTATAAATGATCTCCCCAAAGTCAGCTCACAATCTAACATATATCTGTATGCAGATGACACCATCCTCTATGTTTCTGGTCCCTCCACAGACTCCGCCCAGTAACCACTCCATTTTGACCTCAACCACGTGATAACATGGTTCCAAGACAACAGCATAAAAGTGAATGCTAAAAAGTCTCTAGGATCTTCGTCTCCCCCCCAAAACTGGCCAAACTCCTTCCCCCTTGTTTCACCACCACCATGGATGGCTACACACTGATACAATCACCTCTTCACAAATATCTTGGCCTCTGGTTAGACCAATGCCTTAACTCGCTGTCCACATTGACTCCATTTGTTCAAACTGCACCCAAACTAGGGCATGCTCTTTAGCAAAACATCCATCCATGTTTGCGTGACTTAGCCGGCCCATCGGTGCCGTGATTGGATTTCCGGCTTACTGACGCGGCGACCCAGGTTGAGGCGACTCGGTCAGCCGGAGGTCCCGCCGGGTGTGGAGTAGGATCGAGCGTCCTAGAGACAGCTCTCCTTCTCCGGGGAGGCACGGGTAGCGCAGTGTATGGGGACCCCTGGTGGAGACCAGGGGTTCCCACGCAGCTGACAAGTCACTGAGGCGGGCGGATGACGTCATCACTGCTACCCACCCCGCCTCCCAGGAAAAATGGAAAAGGATGAGCCTGCCTGCCATCAGAATGAAGCCCGCTGCAAGGCCTCGATATGTTCCCAGGCCGGGCCCGACCTAATCCAGTGCCTGTGGTGCATAAGGAGGGGTACCAAGAGGCCCCACTGTGGGGAAAGCCACGGGCATCGGGGACAGCGGCCCATCTGGGAACAGAGGCTGGCAGCCCGTGACCGGGCTGAGGACACGGTGGCAGGAGGGCTCAGGGGGTAAAAAGCATAAATAAAAAAATTAAAAAAAAAAAATGTTTGCCGTGACTTAATCCACAAGACTATCCTCCCAATTTTCAACTATGGGGACATTATCTATGCCTCAGCCTCTGCTTCCTCTATCTCCCAGCTCGACACCTTACTCAGCTCTTTTTGCAGATTTGCCACAAACTCCACCCCCCACGTGCCCATCATGGCACACTTCTCTCCTCTCTAAATTTCTCTCCCTCTCCCACAGATACACATTTGCTCACTAACAATTACTACTAAATTCTGGCTCAACCTTCTTCCTCCTTCTCCATTCCCCACCGGCGATCATCTGCCGCAGTCTCCGTCTTCTGCTATCAACTACCTCACCTTTGGAATCAACTGCCTTCTTCCCTCCGTAACTCCATCCCTCCCTACTTTTAAATGACATTTTAATCTTATCTCCCCAACCCCCACTTCTGTCCCCTCTCCCCTTTTCCCGCCTCCCAAGCCCCTCACTCTTTTCCTACCCCCTCCCTACCTCTCCTAATTCCCCCTGCAAAATCCACTGTATAAATCTACTGTCTTTTATTTCTTCTTTGCTCTCTTTTTTATTACTTTTTATTCCACTGTCTCTTCTGAAAAGCTTTTATCTAAAGCATTATACTTTGTATAATATATAAGATTTGGCAATCTAACTATTCAGTGTTAACACCTTTGCACCCTGTACTGCCTTAACAGTTGTTGGCACTTGAATATGAATGTATATATTTTCCTCTGTTTGTAATTAGAAAATGGCAAGAATCAATTCTAAAAGCTGATTGGCTCAGACGGGCTCCAAGCTGGGCATTTATTTTTCAATAAATGCCCAGCTAAAAATAAGAGCCAGTCCAAGTGCCACTTTACAGTGTAGCATTTTCCAGAGGTGCCCAGCCTGCTTTCTAATTGACGGAAAGCACCTGAGAAAATTTGAAAAACCCGCCATGTTTTTTTTCTCTCGCTTAGCGAGAAGCACAGCTGCCTCCAATACTACTGCATTCACTGTTGACAGCCGCTATCCTCCCACAACTCAGGTAAAAAAAAAAAACTCTTTTGCCATTAAATGGCACTACATAGTAAATCCTTCAGTCCGATCCTAAAAGCTGCTCGCTGTACTGCCATACAAACTGTTATCAGCGAAACAACCATGGAGCACAACAGCGGTATTTCTTTGGTTTTTATACCGCACACAGATGTCCATCTGCGGTATGAAAAATTAAGAAAATACTGGCGTTCTCATGCGCAGTACCGCTGTTCTCATGCACAGTAGCAGTGCTGGAGATATCTCAGTCTCTGCTTTACCACAGAGAAGCAAGCACCAGAGATGAGTAATGTCCTTTGTCCTTTTCTTTTTTTTCCCCTCTCCTACCACAGACGAATGGGAGGGGGGTAGGTACCTCATAAAAAAAAAAAGCATTGTCTTGCAGGTGAAGGAACTATTTTATTACAAAAAAGATTGTAAACAAGTTTATGTTCATTATTTTATTACATTTTTTTTCTTTTACAGTGGCCATTTTCTAAGAGTAATACCCTCCAGGGTGGCATTATTAGGAAATACCGGACCTTCCGGGGCTATGGGCCCTCTGCCTGCGGCGTCGGGCCTCATTACACCCCTGGGCAGTCCGGTATTTCCCAATAATGCCCACCCTGTCGGATATTATTGCTTACTCATTCACCCATGCCCCCGGGTCACACCTGCAAATGAGCCTTGGCTCAATGTGCCTTTCCCGGTTACCAAATTTTTAAATAAATATATAAAACATTTCTAACAATGTTTCTCACTTCCATAGCAGCTGTATTATAGGTGGTGACAGAGGTTACTTTGGTACTGTTGCTTCTAGGTGTTCCTTCCTTAGGTTGTAACAGGATCTGTCTGTCAATTTTGCACACTTTTTCTAGTGCATTTTGTGCAACCATTGCAGAACAGTCATGTTTCTTAAAGTGCTCAGATAGCTTTGCTGCTTCCTTGGCAAATACAGCCTCATTGCTGCAGTTGTTCTTTATTCTTATGTAAACACCCCTTCAGGAGCTTACTAGTTAAAATGTTCCAGCTAGTGGTGCCTTTAGGTCTGGATGTAGGGCCTACCTGCCGACAACAGGGGGTCCCCTTCCATAGGGGTATAAATGGGAGGGTTTTGGCACCATTGGAGAGATAGAGTTCAAACAGACCAGAGAGAGAATCAGGGGATCAGCCCACAAGTTCAGCCATGAGGACTGCGGCAGGGCCGGGGTGAACCATTTGCCACCCTCACCCTCCTCCTTCGAAAACCCACGAAAGAGTGCAGTGGTTCAGGCTAAAAAGAGTCATTAAGGGAAGTGATATTGGAGCACTAGTTTGGGGTCCCATCAGTGCTATTAGTTGGGAGCCGCTGCCCAGAAAAGAAGAAAGGGAGCCCACTAAGTCATCTCTGCGACCTTGGTACGGGTAAGCACTAATGGAGGTCCATTTTCAAGAAAGTTTCTTGCCTGTGGGCAGGTGCAGCCTGGGAGCTAGTGTGTTTTCTGTGGCTGGGCCTGATATGGCAGTGAGGGCCTGGGGCACAGTCTGGTAGTGGCAGCCTGGATCGTTGAGGGTGTAGTGGTGGCAGCCTACCCCTTTTCCCCATTCGGGTCGGCCACTGCAGCATTTGGGCTCTCAGGGAGTGCAGGCTATGGAGGCAATAGGAGTTCTGTACAGGGAGTTGGCTGGTTGGGACTTCAGGTGGTGTGGCAGTCTGCCTGGGTACTCAGTGTGGCATGCCAATTTAGGCCCCTGGGTGGAAGCAGTCCTGAGCCGAAATCTCTACATGAGCAGAGAATGCCTTTGGTCTCTGGTATTGCCAGGGATACAAGGAACTCTTTGGGATGCCCGCAGCAGGCATTTTCATAGGTTCATAGGTTAGTATGAGTTCAGAAGGCTGTGGCCTTTTAGGAACTCACCACCATTAGTTCTATTGGTGGAAGTACTGTTTTACATTTCCCATTTGTTCGTCTAACTTTTTTTTAAACATATTCATGTTTTCACTGTCAACTATATGTCTGGGTATTGCATCCCATGATGAGTGGCATGATGTGGCATCAGTGATTTGGTACAGGAACATTTTCGGTGGTACTCTTTTACTAAAAGTAAACACCATGAGGGAAAACTGAAAGTCTCACATTAATAATGTGCTTCCCCTGTTTTAAAGTAATCCCAGTTTGGAAGACAGACAAAAAATGGATTGTGACTATAGAAACATCTCGTGCTGTCTCAGTTTGCTACCTCCGACTGAGTATCGGAGTGACAAAGAGAAAAGATTAAGAAATGCCTGGTGGATAGAAGGCTGTGAAGGCAAGGAATATGTGAAGGGAATGCTGTTAAGCTGATATATGCTTCTGTGTGGCTTTTTCGGCCCACCGTATAAAGTGCTGCTGTCAGGAAATGGAAGCATTTTCATCTCAAGGAGAATTCTGCTCAAATCAAAGTCAATCTGTTGGGAAAAGAGATTGCTGCAGAATGTAATGTCAGGTTCTGTACCTGAGGATTGCTCCCATCGTTGTTTGAGTACCCCCATGCTCCATGGAGTGGTTTATCAAATTATTCACTGCATATTAAATCAGTTTTGCCCTTTTGATTCTGAAGTGGACATTGAATTTGATTGACAAGAACTGTTCATGTTGTGCCTGTTAATGAAAATTGGCCCCTGCAGCTAGCTCAATGAAGTGAAGAGATGTACCTGCTCCCCTGCAATGCGAAGCCATCTCACAATGACTGTGAACCAGGTAATGAGCACATTTATTTTTTTGGACTGTGTTTCTGGCTGTATAGTGTCCCCTTCCCACCAAGTTACCATCTGGATACCCCTAGATATCGGGAGTGGGGAGCTTACAATATGGGAGCTCGTCCAGGATTTGAAAATGCCTGGGGAGCATGCTATTTGCCTGGAAAACTTTTCTGGGTGCTGCAGGAGGACTTACCTAACTAATTCAGACTAACAGAGTAACATTAGCTGGAGCGGTGGCACAATTAGATGCACCCTAGAGAGGGTCCTGAGGCAGGTGACCAAGATGATACAGGGCCTAGGGGACAGACCCTATGGGGAGAGACTTGGGGAGCTTGACCTGTACTCTCTGGAAGAGAGGAGGGACAGAGGGGACAAGATAGAGATCTTTAAATATCTCAAGGGGATAATTAGGGTAAGCTGGGAAGGGGTGCTTCAGCTGAGGGAAGAGGGGACAACCAGGGAACACTTGATGAGGCTGGTCAAGGGGAGACTGGGGGGGAGACAAGGAGATGTTATTTCACTGAGAGGGTGATTGATCCCTGGAATGTGCTGCCCATGGAACTGGTGGCAGTTGAAACTGTGGAGGGGTTCAAGAAAGCGTGGGCTAGGTATAGAGGGAGGCTGCATCTCAGCACCCTCCGGGGATGGGAGTGGGGGACCCTGTGGGGTGGAAGGGTCTGTGTCAGTGCCCTATACGGGCACTGTTCACTGAGCAGACTCAATAGACCAGAAGGCCTACTCTGCTGGCTTCTTAGTATGTTAGTATGTTAATTATTGGACTGCTGCCTTCACACAAATGGGCTGGCTGCACATGGACTTGCATAAGACTGAATGCTCTGAGTATGCAAATGTCCTGCTTGCTGGTGCATAACAGTCTCTAATTGGTCAGTGGCATTTGGGATGCAGGTGCACACGTTTTTCCAGTGTATGCACTGGAGCCATTCTGGAGGGGTCAGTTGAAAGATTGTTTAGTATGGGTGTTTCAGCAAAAGAAAATCTGCAACATGGTGGAGGTTTCAAGAAGCCGAAGAGTGATTGTGCTGGTGTCCATGCTGGCCTGGACTTGGGACTTGAATGAGAAGAGTACAACCTTGGACCAATGTGTCGTGTGCCACACTATTGAGGAGAGACTGATTCACCTGCCTGTGTGCAATGGCTGTTCCAATGGAGCCGAGCCTTTTCCAAGTGCCTCCCAGTTGCTGTATGTAGAGAGATTGGGGTTCCATGGAGCTCCCACTCAAGTGGGTAATGAAAAGACAGTGTACAGTGCTGAAACATGGGAGGAGTTGGAGCGGGCCCTGGGGGAGGCTGATTGTAAGTCTGTGGGGAAGGATGCTAGTCATCTGCCTAGCCCTTCTGTGCTATCTGATTCCACACCTCCCTGTGGCAGTGGTAGAGGCCTTGGAGGGGATCATACCTCTGCAAGTCCAGGGTAAGGTTGCTACTGAAGCCCTTCCTTGGTTGTGGAGTCAGCAATGACAGATCTGCAGGCACCAGTGCTTCCTACTTCACCCCAGGGTCCCCAATATGTGGAGGCTGTGGAGTCTATGATAGTGTGCACCTCTGGCTCAGAAGAGGGAGCTGGGCCTTCTGCCCCAGGAATCGTCCCCCTGACCTGGGAGTTCCAAGATCAGTGTATTGAGCAGGACATTCCTAAGCCATACCACCTCAGGGTTTTAAATAATTGATTAGCAGTTTTTTTCTTGGGATGATACTAACTGAACAGAAAGTGTTTATATAGATTTTCTGGAAGTGCTGTGTCTGTTAAACACAGCGAGGCAAGAGCTATGCATTTTCACAAAGATTTAGCACTTTTATGAGCAAAACGCTAATCAATTTTTAGAGTTAAATAAAACCCTGCACCTACCGCCTGGCAGCTTATTAGTGGCCTCGTTTGATCTTTTCAAACTTTGCAAGATTAGACGATGGAGGATGGATGCCATAAGCCCCTTGGATACTAAGGTGGTATGCTATGCTTCAGGTAGTTGTCTGCAGACTGGTACTGCTGCAGCAACCCAAGTGCACATCATTCTGAAGTGATCTCGGGCAGAAAAGTGGGTAAGGGAGCACATCAAGAAGGAGTACCCTAGCACTGAGTACCCCATCTGATGGAATGGATATGGGGCATCATTGAGGAGAACTGGGCAGCCTGGGTGTTCCATGGAGCCCTGGACTGGATTATGGCCTATATGGATGTAAGTGATGATATCCCGCTGACAGTGCAATGTCAGGCTATCTGACAAGCTAAGAGGATGTGTGCCTTCCAAATATGGACTGGGTCACCCTCTTTAAGACTTTTGCCTTGGTACAGGATGAGTATGGACAGCAGACCAAGTATTACATCGTCTCCAAGGATTCAGCAGGTGGGGATGTCACAAAGCCGGACCCCAAGTTCTACTAGTTGTTGATGATCCCCAGAGACATAATGTGCCCTAGACTGTACCCACCATTGCTGCAAGCTGGCCTGGGTTTTCCCAGGGCAGGACTGATGTCATGGACTCCCACTGCTGGATGCTGGGTGAGGTCAACCCCTTTTATTATTGTTACAATGTTTAAAGTATAAGGGGTTGGCTCCCCAACAAGTTAAATAATTGACATTTTCCTCTTAAGTTGGAAAAGGCATTATTGTTTGAAAAGATAAAACCAAAAATGTTCCTGGTTCTTAATGTGCCACAGGAGGTGGCTGGGCTGTAATATACCCCTCTAAGCTCTGACGTTGTAATAGTGAGTGTATGACTGGTATGCCTGGGGTGACTGTTGTTCAGGTGGGTTTATGTGTGCCTGAGTGTGAGATTGGGTGTGAATGGTTAGTTTGACTATGCTAAAACTGTTAAAATGTTTCCCTTTATTCTGTTTCCTGGTGTAGTAGTATAATTGTTTGGTCTTTGGAGAAGGAAACAAATTTTATTGAGCCATTTAGTGGTATAATGTTCTGGTTATGCATTTTTGACAGGGGCCTGTATACTATTTACCCCTTTCTGGCAGCAGCACTCTCTTTCTTTTAGGAGAAGAATCAAGTTTGAGTAATCTAGAGTGTTAGTGGAGGGAGGGATGCCCCTGCTGCAATACCTGGCAATCCGTCCATGGAATCCAGATGGGCCGACAGAAGGCCCTGTAGGAATGGTGAGGTATATGTTGAGGTAAAAGCCTTGTGAGTAGGGCAAGTGAGTTTTTACCATTTCAGCGGTGCAACCAGTTGAGTGTCCTGTCTCTTGGGGGGAAGGAGAGATGGCCACATCTCTCCTTTGGGGAGGTTGGTGGTGCTGCCTGGTTGATGTTCACCAGGAAGTGAATGTTTGTATGGGGGGGTGTAAGCACCCCTTCGAGAGCTTACTAGTTAACATTTTCCAGCTAATGGTGCCTGTAGGTCTGGATGTACGGCCTGTCTGCTGCCAGCAGGGGGTTCCCTTCCATAGGGTACAGATAGGGGGTTTTAGCACCATTGGAGAGAGAGTCCAGAGAGACGAGAGAGAGAGTGTCAGGGATCAGCCCACAAGTTCAGCCATGAGGGCTGCCGTGGGGATGGGGTGGACTGTCCACCACCCTTGCCCTCTTCCCTTGAAGACCCACAAAGGAGTGTGGTGGTTCAGGCTAAAAAGAGCCATTGGGGGAAGCAATATTGGAGCACTAGTTTGGGGTTCTGTTGGTGCTGTTTGTTGGGAGCCGGAGCCAAGAAGAGAAGAGAGCGAACTCCCTAAGTGATCTCTGGCACCTTGGTAGGGGTAAGCACTAATGGGGGTCTATTTTCCAGAATGTTTCTTGCCCATGGGTGGGTGCAGCCTGGAAGCTGGTGTATTGTCTGTGGCTGGGCCTGTCATGGCAGAGGGGGCCTGGGGCACAATCTGGTAGTGGCAGCCTGGATTGTTGAGGCTGTAGAGGTGGCAGCCTACCTATTTCCCCAGTCAGGTGGGCCATTGCAGTGTTTGGGCTCTCAGGGGGTGCAGCCTGTAGAGACAATAGGAGTTCTGTATGGTGAGCTGACTGGTTGGGACCTCAGGTGGGTGGCAGTCCACCTGGACGCTCTGTGTGGCTTGCCAGTTTGGGCCCCTGGGTGGAAGCAGTCCAGAGCCAAAATCTCTGCATAAGCAGAGAATGCTTCGAGTCTCCAGTACCACCAGGGATACAAGGGACTCCTTGGGATGCCCGCAGCAGGAATGTGGCATCAGTGATTGGGTACAGGAAGGTTTTCGGTGGTACTGTTTTGCTAAAAATGAACACCTTGAGGGAAAACCAAAAGTCTCACATTAATGAAGTGCTCCCCCTGTGTTAATGTAATCCCAGTTTGGAAGGCAGACAAAAAATGGATTGGGGCTATAGAAACATCTCATGCTGTCTCAGTTTGCTACCTCTGATTGAGTTTCTGATTGACAAAGTAGAAAGATTAAGAAGTGTCTGGCAGATGGAAGGCTGTGAAGCCAAGGAATATGTGGAGAGAATGCTGTTAAGTTGACATATGCTTCTGAGCGGCCTTTTCAAGCCACCGTATAAAGTGCTGCTGCCAGAAAACTGAAGCTTTCGGCTCAAGGAGAATTCTGCTCAAATCAAAGTCAATCTGTTGGAAAAAGAGATTGCTGCAGAATGTAATGTCAGGTTCTGTACCTGAGAATTGCTCCCATCATTGTTTGAGTACCCCCATGCTCCATGGAGTGGTTTATCAAATGATTCGTTGCACATTAAATCAGTTTTGCACATTTGATTCTGGAGTGGACATTGAATTTAATTGATATGAACTGTTCATGTTGTGCCTGTTAACTCATTCCAGCCTAGATACGCCTGTAGGTGGAGTCTGAAAGCATAGCCACTCAGGCCAATCACGCCTATAGACGTACTCAGCTGACTTTCACTCAGGCCAGGAAATGTCTGAGGAAGTCAGCATTTTTTATCTAAATATTAAAGAAACCGAATTGCTTAGAATTGATTGCATATCACCGTTAGAAAGGTAATTTTGTGCTGAACAATTTTGCCGCTGATACTTTCTCTCTGTCATGTATACTTTAGGAGTTATTCACATTTGTTTAAAGTATGGTGTGCATGGCTGACATTTGTCTCTCAAGCCTCACCTAAGCACCTTGAACAAATCTGAAAAAAGTAACAGCTGTTTGGTATTTCAGCTAGTATAAAATAAAAACTAAATGGA
Organism: Neoceratodus forsteri; assembly: GCA_016271365.2. Taxonomy (NCBI): domain Eukaryota; kingdom Metazoa; phylum Chordata; order Ceratodontiformes; family Ceratodontidae; genus Neoceratodus; species Neoceratodus forsteri. The sequence continues at coordinate 72,019,375 of JADMNL010000027.1, read as the reverse complement.
TTACAATTGATTGCATAGCACCGTTAGAAAGGTAATTTTGTGCTGAACAATGTTGCCACTGATACTTTATGTCTACCATGTATACTTTAGGAGTTGTTCGCATTTGTTTAAGGTATGGTGTGCATGGCTGACATTTGTCTCTGAAGCCTCACCTAAGCACTTTGAAAAAATCTGAAAAAAAAAACAGTTTGGTATTTCAGCTAGTATAAAATAAAAAACAAATTGATTACAATTGTTTGCAAAGCACCATTGGAAAGGTAATGTTGTGCTGAACAACTTTGCCACTCGTACTTTGTGTGTAGCACTTACGGTTCAAGAGGTATTCACATTTGTTTGTGGCATGCTGATTATGGCTTGATTTTACTTAGAAAGGCCCAGGATGTAGTGTTACAAGTATACAGGGCACAAGTGGTGGAAGACTCAAAGAGCTCTTGTGGTGTGAATGAGTTAATGAACATTGCCCCCTGCAGCTAGCCCATTAAAGTGATGAGATATACCTGCTCCCCTGCAATGTGAAGCCATCTTGCAACAACTGTGAACCAGGTAATGAGCATATTTGTTTTCTTGGACTGTGTTTCTGGCTGTATAGTGCCCCCTTCCCACCAAGTTACCATCTGGATGCCCCTAGACATCGTAGTGAGGGGCTTACACTTAGGAACTAGCCCAATGGTATGCTTTCTACAAGGCTACATGGGTGATAGCTATTGGCTTTCGGAAGTGAGTTACCAGAAATGGGTTTTCTGTAAGGTAATATTTCCACTTTGTTATGTTCAGAGACAGATAGTGTACTGTCTAGAAAATCAATACTTTTTCATTCCTGCTTGATATATGCAAGTCTGATTCATGGGATTTTCATTTGGTCACATAATAAAGTTCTCTACTATGTCCTGACCCCCATCCCAGACACAAATAATGTCATCAATATATCTAAACTATGTTATGATGTGCCTGAAGCTGGAGTTGGAGTCCCTGACCACTATAAATAAGTTAGCATATGATGGGGCTAGAACAGCACCCATCACTGAATCCTGTAGTTGAAAAAGATCTTGCTCCCAAAACAGAAATAATTGTGTCTTAGTAAATATTCTAGTAATTCAATTATGAAATGCTTTGGTGCAGCTTTTATTTCTAGGTCAGTTTTAAGAAAGTGACTACTAGCTCTAACACCATCTTCATGCCTTATGTAGGTATAGAGCGAGGCAATGTCCACTGCTAAAAAACACTAGTCCTCCCTCCAAGTAAGCCTTCAGTTTTTCTGAATTAAGTCAATGGTATCTCTACTGGCTAAGTATTTTGGAAACTATATTTGTTTTAAAAAGTGCTCCACAAATCTGGATGGACCCTCACCTAGCGATCCAGTACCAGATATGATCATCTGATTGGGGGGGGGGTCCACCATTGACTTGTTGATTATGGGAAGCGTGTAGACAATAGGCATCACAGGAAAATCATTTTTCCAAAAATTTTACTTCAACTTCATCAATTCAGCCTTCGCTAAATGCCCTACCAACTAGATCATACAGATTGCTTTTAAAAACCGAAGTAGGATTAAAGGTAAGGCATTTATAGCAGGCAGTATCATTAAGTGGGCATTGAAGTTCATGAAGATGTATCCTGTACTACTACAGTTTTCCTCTTATATGCTGGTTTGATAGTAATATAATGAACTTCTTTGCGTTCTCGGAGAGCTCCTCATTCCACAGCAGAAATGTTGGTGTACAGAGGTTGCGGCAGGGCAGAAAAAAGTGTGTCAATATTATTTTTTACTATTTTCTCAAAAACTTTTACCACAGGGTGTCTTGGCTGATTAGAGCAGCATGTGCTTTTTAAACCCAAATTAGCCATAGGTATAAAAACATGTTACTCAGCGACATCACATGATAATACTGATTCAACATTGTTCAATTAGATAGTCAATATCCTCTGAGAATGATTCTGTACTGTTGTTATTATATTCGCATAAAGGTTCACAGGCAGCAGCTAGGTTTTCTTCAATATTTAGTATCCAATAATACAATAATACCCCACCCCCACACACACACATTGTGCTGTTTCAAAAACAGGAAACACATGATGTTATTTCTGCTGCTACTTAGTTTTTTTTCTTTAAAATCAACTTTAAGGTCAATTTTACAAAGTGATGTGAATATATCAACTGGTGGAGACAAATAAAAGGAGTTTTACCTGGGAGGCAGTAAGGGTTGCTTTTGAAATGTTGATAACTGTCTTTACTTCTGTTTGTTCCACTCCAATCTCCTAGGTCCTGCTGTGGTTGTGTTTGACCGCTTTTTACTGTTGTCACTCTTTGTTTTTCTGTGCCTGTGCCTTTTGGTTTTGTTTTTAAGTTTTTTGTGGGCTGTGGTTATGTTCCAGGGATCGGAACTGTTGTTTGGTCATCCTTTACTGAGAAGGTGACTTGTTTTGGAGACGCACTAGTGTCAGTTTCCTGTGCATCCATTTTTCTCCTCCTATGACTCCTCTGCTCTGTGACTGGAATTTTTGTTCCCACGCCCAGACATCACCCTCCTTATAGTCACGGCACTCCCCTTCAGATTTGTTTTACTTCCACTCCTCTCTTTGTGCTTCCAACTTGCACACTTTTTCTTTTGTTGTTATCAAGTACCACAAAGTTGGGAAATGGTTGGAATGGATTTAGCTCAGTTTGCAGGTTGCAGATCCTGATTTGCATGTAAGATGAGGAAATTGGTATAACCTATGAGAGAAATAACCAGGATTTTCTTTAAAAAGGGTATAACCTGACAAATAGCGATTATGGTGACACTGAAAAAAAGAGAAGAAAAAATGGATGTACTCCACTGTATAAATCTTTTTAAGTTTTTATTTTGAATTTTATCTTCTCACAAGTGAAAAGCAATAGTTTCGTGGTAAAAGCCACTTCATTAGGCATAAGCTGTGTTGCTGTTGTAAAAAAACATAAATAACAAAGTTTTAGAATATATTGGTATTAATTACCAGACGTAAAAAGGCTACCTATACATGCAGATCATTTACTGTATGCTGTGTAATATTAAATTTAACTTATAATATCTCCAAAAAATATCCCATCTCATTTAAAGTTAATACCCAAAATTAAATATGTTCTCAGCACCTGGCATTCATAAATAAATCAAAAAACATTTGCACAGCAGTCCCAATAGGTCCATTACAGGGAACAGAGGTTGTTGGATGTCTTTCAGGACGCGTTCCTAACTTAGCAGGTGGGGGAACTGACCAGAGAGGAGTGGATACTGGATGTGGTCTTGGCAGACAGTGACCAGATTGGGGGCCTGGAAGTAAGGGACCCGTTGGCGACGAGCGACCATGACACGGTCTGGTTCTGCCTGAACCTAGGAGGAGTAGAAGGCTGCACAAAGACGGAGGTAACTGACTTCAGGGGGGCGGATTGTAAGGAAATGGGAAGGATCCTTAAGGAGCACTTGGATGGGATTGGGCCAGACATGGACGCTGACAGTAGCTCGGAAATCATCAGGAGGGGGGGTGCAGGATGCTACCAGCACCTGCACCAGAGTAAGACGAAAATGCAGTAGGGCCCAAAAACCCTGCTGGTGGACCAGGGAGGTTCAGGAGGTGGTGAAGGGAAAGAAGGCAGCCTATAGGCAATTCAAGTGCTCAAGGAGTGAAAGGGACTGAGGGGAGTACGAGCTGATGGCCAGAAGGGCCACTAGGGTGGTGAGGGTGGCTAAGGCAAGGAAGGAGCAGAACCTGGCCAGGGAAATTAGGAGAGGGAACAAGGGGTTCTTTAGATACACTGGGGAAAATGAAGGGTGAAGGGGCAGATTAGCAGGATTAAAACAGGGGAGAGATGGGCACAAGACCCAGGGGAGCAGGCTGAGGTACTAAATGAGTACTTCACCTCAGTTTTCACCAAGGAAATGGGGGCTGCATCATACATGGGAGGAGACAGTGAAACTGAGGAGGGGGGGACATTACCGATCGGCAGGTCTGGGGAGGGGAGGCATCACTGGCAGGTGGGGGGAAGGCAAAGCAGGGGGATGAGGTAGCGGAGGTGGAAATCACAGCAGAGAGAGTGAGGGAATCCCTCAGGTCCCTTAAGATGGAGAAAGCACCAGGGCCAGATAAATTTACATCCCAGAGTGCTGAAGGAACTGACGGATGTCCTGGCGAAACCCCTGGCGGAGCTCTTCAGCTTCCCTCTGAGGACAGGGTGGGTGCTCAGGACTGGAAGGTGGCGCATATAGTGCCTATCCACAAGGGGGATCAAGGGAGGTGGCAGGGAACTACAGAGTGCATCAAATCCTCTGCACATGGGGTTGATAGGTTGAAACTCTTGTTGCATTGAGAAACAAAGTGGATAGTGAAGTTAAGAGCCCTGGCCCCTGGTAGTTTTAATGACCAAGTTGACTATAAACCTTTCCTCTGAGTACCTCCTACCTTGCATATCAGTCACTGTGGGAAAACTATGTGCATCCTGTTACTGAATGTCTGCCTAGTAGGGCTGTGCAAATACCTTTTTCATAATAGTTGGCTGAGTATTCATATTCAGTAGCCAAATATTTGGGTATTCAGTATTTGGCAGCCCATTTGAAACAAAATAAAAAAAAAGCCCATCCCATCCCCCAACCCAAAACCCAGTAAAATAAATGTAAGCCCACCCCCTCCACCCTCTAGCAGCAGCCCAACAATTTGTTATATTTTAATTATTTATTTTCTAGTTTTGTAAATAATATATTCCCAATAAATGACCTGCACAACCCACTTACCTCCATGGCCAGCTGCCATCTTTCTTATCGCTCTTTTTGCTCATAAAACTATGTCCCCCCACCACAACCACCCTGGCAGCACCCCAGCACCAGCATTCAATTCTTAATACCCAGAGAGAAGGCGACTGACACAACCCCGCCCTCCTTCACAGTCGGCCATCTTCTCATGAATGAAAATGTTTGCTCACTTACTCGAGCTGTATAGTGAAACAAGATCAGCTGGTGTTACTATACAGATAGAACAGGTGTGCAAGCATTTCATTCATGTGAAAGTGGCCTGCCATAGAGAAGGGTGGGTATCTGCCTGTCGCCCTCTCTCTTGGTATTGAGAAATGGGTGACAGTGCTTCAGTGCTGCCAGAGTGAGGGTGGGGTTGGGGGGACATCATTTTTTGAGTAAAGGAGCAATAAGAAAGACAGTGGCTGGCCATGGAAGTGGGCCAGTTGTGCCAGTTGTCTGTTGTGTTTTATGTTATCTACAAATGTAGAAAATAAATAATTTAAATATAACAAATTGTGGGTGCTTGTGGGGAGGGTGGCACTGGGATGCTGATAGGGTGAGGGGATGGGTTACATTTATTTTACTGGGGTTGGGAAGGAAGAAAGGAACTTTTTATTTTTATTTAATCTTTCTTTTTTCTTTTTCTTTTTTTTTTTGGAAGCTAGCTGAATATCTTTCTGGAATATGAATTGTCCCCTATTCAGGAAGGGCTTCCAAATATTCGGATTTGTTGTATTCAGGAAATAATATTCAGCCCCTGCACAGCCCTACTGCCTACCCAGATAGTTGTTATAAGCTATATAAACTTATTCTTGATGGACAAATATTATTATAGGTAACAGCTATCATGTCTTTTCTATGTCCTACCTAGATCATCTGCCCCCCAACCCCAGTTCTCTGATATTTTCTGCTTTTTGGGGGATTTTTAGAGTGTGGACAACATAAACATCAAGAACATTCCTAAAACCAGTATACTGCCACAGCAGTGCCAGTATAGTTAGGGTTGAGTGACAGGACATACCTTAAATCATATGATGTAAGTTTGGTTCAAATACTTTTTCTCATACAATACTATTTTTCTGTCTTTTATTGGCCTTTGATCCACTCAGAATTGTGATTTAATACATTTATAATTTGCCATTGTGGATCTTTTTGGCTTAGTTAAGTATGTCCTGTAATAGTTAACACTTAAAATGGAATTTATTGTTAGTTTTTTAGGACCCAACAGTTTTTTACATAAACGGATTTGTATTGGAGTTTTGTCAAACTTATTTTTCTATTTTAACAATTGGGTTTATATATGACGCTGTCACTCACTGTCTCTTCATTTTTATGTTGATTGTGCGCATGCGTAAGAAACATATTGAGGCAGCTTTCTCCAGAAGCAGGTTGTGGAGGTGCGGCACTGTTGTGGCCAATGCCCCCACAGCCTTTAAAGGCTTGGCCCGCTTCCCCCAATGCCGTGACATGCTGCTGCAGACACTAGTTTAGCCAGTGTGCCACAACCTTCTAAAAATTTAGCCACTGCAATCAGGGACTGCCTCGTCTTTGCAGCATCATCCCTGCAATGAGGAAGTGACCCCTCATTGCAGGGCTGTTACTGACTGGGAGCCCAGTCCCCATCATGTCAGCATGTCCCCCCCAATTTGTTGTGTGCCGAGGGAGGTGCCCAATCCCCCTTGGCTTATGTTCACCCCCCCACTTCTGTCTTTGCTGATGGGGGCATCCAATCCCCATCGCCATGATGTGGCACCCCTTTTGTTGTGTGCCAATGGGGGTGCTCAATCCCCTGTCGGCTGCAGCTGCCTCCCCCCAAAAAAGAGTCCATTAGCATGCTGGGAGCCCACCCCAGCGTGCCACATGCCCTGCAAAAAAAATGGTCCTGCAATGTTTTTTTTCCCCTGTAAAAAGGAAATCGGGCCCTCGCCATCTCCCTGCCTCCCTCCCATAACCTGCAGCCACCCACTGTGCACCCTGCCTCCCCACACCCTCCCTCACCCCATACTTACCTCTGGACCTCGGCGTGACGATTTTCAGTGGACCGGGAACACGTCTGCACTCTTCAAAGTCGACTGTGAACTGAAGAAATGCCGGTAAGCTGCATAATGGAATAAATAGGGTGTTTTCAACTTTGATGCACATCTCGGACATTTTTTTTGGAATTTTGGCACCAAATTTTCAACATGGTGTTTTTGGGACCCCTCCTCATGAATTCTGGCACTGTCATGGTGTTAATCGGTCCCAAATGGTGATTTCGCAGTCACTGTGTGGAATCACCTTTTGGGACCGATTAATGAAATGACAGTGCCACTGTTCATGAGGTCATGAGGTGGGCTCTCAAAAAGCCTATGTTGCAAATTTAGTGGGAAAAATCCAGAAAATGACTATTTTATGAGCCTGCATTGTGCAGTTGCTATGCACACTCGTAACTTCGTAAATCTGCAATAGTTTCATACCAGATTTTCAACATTGGCATTTTCCCACACCTCCTTGTGAACAGTATAGCTGTCATTTTTCACATCATGGCCGAAATATGGTTTCGCACTTCTGGCGCAGAATAGCATGGTCGCTGTGGGAAATCAGTGTTCGGGACAGATTCCAATATTGACAGTGACACTGTTCATGAGCAGAGGTCCTAAAATGCCTATGTTGAAAATTTGGTGCCGATACTCCATAAAATGACTGTGTTAAGAACGTGCGTTGAGCAGTTTGCACACACACTCGTAAGTTCACGAATTTATAATATTTTCACTCCAGATTTTCAACATTGCCACTGTTCTGCACATCCTTATGAACAGTACAGCTGTCATTTTTCACATCCTGGCTGAAATGTGTTTCATACTTCTGGCGCAGAATAGCATGGTTGCTGTGGGAAATCCTTGTTCGGGTCACATTATGAAAATGACAGTGACACTGCTCATTAGCAGAGGCCGTAAAATGGCTGTGTTGAAAATGTGGTGATGAAAGTCCATAAAATGAGAGCGCTACGAGCATGCATTGCGCAGTTTCTATGCACGCTCGTACCTTCACAACTTTGCAATATTTTCACCCTAGATTTTCATCATTGCCATTTTTACGCACCTCCTTATGAACAGTGCAGCTGTCATTTTTCAGATCCTGGCCGAAATGTGTTTTGGCTCTTCTGGCGCACAATTGTGCAGTCGCTGGGGGAAATCAGTGTTCGGGACACATTATGAAAATCACACTGACACTGTTCATGAGCAGAGGTCCTAAAATGCCTATGTTGAAAATTTTGTGATGAAACTCCATAAAATGACTGTGTTACGAGCGTGCATTGTGCAGTTTCCATGCACCCTAGTAACTTAGCAAATTAGTAATATTTTCACACCACATTTTCAGCAGTGGCATTTTTCCCACTCCTCCTTGTGAAAAATACAGCTGTCATTTTTCACATCCTAGCCGAAATGTGTTTTTGCATTTCCAGCGAAGAACACTGCAGTCGCTCTCAGAAATCATTGTTTGGGACAATTTAGGATTGAGCGAGTGGGGAAGGAGTGAGCGACCTCAACAGGGCTCTGTTGAGGCAGCTGCAGATTTCTGTCAGGGCAAGAAAAGGTGCCAATGCAGGCTGGAGCTCAGTACAAAAGGGCAGCCTGCAGAAACACAAGAGGGAGAAACACAACAAGTGAGTGAGAGAGGGGGAGTGAGCGAGCTCAACGGAGCTCTGTCAGGACTGATGCAAATTTCTTTGTGGCCAGAAAAAGATGCCAACAGAGGCAGGAGCCCAGTACAAAAGGGTAGCCTGAAGCACTGGCAGAAACAGAACAAGCAAGTGAGGGGGGGGGAGTGAGCAAGCTCAACGGAGCTGTGTCAGGACTGCTGCAGATCTCTTTGTGGGCAGAAAAAGCCACCAACGCAAGCAGAAACCCAGTACAAAAAGGCAGCCTGCAATGGCAGGAGACACAGAATGAGTGAGTAAGGGAGGGAGAGTGAGTGAGCTCACTGGAGCTCTGTTGGGACTGCTGCAGATTTCTTTGTGGGCAGAAAGTCAGCAATGCATGCAGGGGCCCAGTACAAAAGGGCAATCTGCAACAGCGGGAGACACAGAATGAGTGAGTGAGGGAGGAGGAGTGAGTGAGCTCATTGGAGCTCTGTCGGGACTGCTGCAGATTTCTTTGTGGGCAGAAAAAGGCAGCAATGCATGCAGGGGCCCAGTACAAAAGGGCAGCCTGCAGCGGCTAGAGAAACAGAACAAACGAGTGAGAGAGGTGGAGTGAGTGAACGAGCTCAACGGAGCTCTGTCAGGACTGATGCAGATTTCTTTGTGGCCAGAAAAAGATGCCAACAGAGGCAGGAGCCCAGTACAAAAGGGCAGCCTGCAGTGCCAGGAGAAACAGAATGAGTGCGTGAGACAGGGGGACTGAGCAACCTCAATGGTGCTCTGTCGGCACAGCTGCAGATATCTTTGTGGGCAGAAAAAGATGCCAATGCAGGCAGGAACCCAGTACAAAAGGCCAGCCTACAGCGCCGGGAGAAATGCAACGAGCGAGTGAGAGAGGGGGAGTGAGCGAGCTCAAAGAAGCTGTGTCAGGACTGCTGCAGATCTATTTGTGGGTAGAAAAAGCTGCCAATGCAGGCAGAAGCCCAGTACATAAGGGCAGCCTGCGGCAGTGGGAGACACAGAAGGACTGAGTGGGGGGGGAGGGAGCAAGTGAGCAAGCTCAACGGAGCTCTGTCGGAACGGCTGCAGATTTCTTTGTGGCCAGAAAAAGGTGCCAACAGAGGCAGAAGACCAGTACAAAAGGGTAGCTTGCAGTGCCAGGGAAACAGAATGAGTGTGTGAGAGAGGGGGAGTGAGCGAGCTCAAAGGAGCTGTGTCAGAACTGCTGCAGATCTCTTTGTGGGCAGAAAAAGCCGCCAACGCAGGCAGGAACCCAGTACAAAAGGGCAGCCTGCAACACTGGCTGAAATGTAACAAGCGAGTGAGAGAGGGGGAGTGAGCGAGCTCAACAGAGCTCTGTCCGGGTTGCTGCAAATTTCTTTATGTCCAGAAAAAGGAGCCAACAGAGGCAGGAGCCCAGTACAAAAGGCCAGCCTGCAGCACCGAGAGAAATATAACGAGTGAGTGAGAGAGGGGGAGTGAGCGAGCTCAACGGAGTTGTGTTGTAACTGCTGCAGATTTCTTTGTGGGCAGAAAAAGGCCCCAATGCAGGCAGTAGCCCAGTACAAAAGGGCAGGCTGCAGCAGCGGGAGACACAGCATGAGTGAGTGAGGAAGGGGGAGTGAGTGAGCTCAACGGAGCTCTGTTTGGACTGCTGCGGATTTCTTTGTGGGTAGAAAAAGGCAGCAATGCACACAGGGGCCCAGTACAAAATGGCAGCCTACAGCGGTTGGAGAAACAGAATGAGCGAGTGAGAGAGGAGGAGTGAGCGAGCTCAACGAAGCTCTATCGTGACTGTTGCAAATTTCTTTGTGGGTAGAAGAACACCTTCTTCTGCAATGCAGGCAGGAGCCAAGTACAAAAGGCCAGCCTGCAGCGCCAGCAGAAACAGAACGAGCGAGTGAGAGAGGGAGAGTGAGCGAGCTCAACGGAGCTGGGTCAGGACTGCAGCATATTTCTTTGTGGGCTAAAAAGGAAGCAATGCATGCAGGGGCCCAATACAAAAGGACAGCCTGCAGCAGCAGGAGAAACAGAATGATCAAGTGAGAGAAGGGGAGTGAGTGAGCTCAACGGAGCTCTATTGTGACTGCTGCAGATTTCTTTGTGGGCAGAAGCAGACGGCAATGCAGGCAGGAACCCAGTACAAAAGGGCAGCCTGCAGTGCTCGCAGAAATGGAACAAGCGAGTGAGAGAAGGGGAGTGAGCGAGCTGAACAAGAGCTCTGTCGGGGCAGCTGCAGATTTCTTTGTGGCCAGAAAAAGGAACCAACAGAGGCAGGAGCCCAGTACAAAAGGACAGCCTGCAGAGCCAGGACAAACAGAATGAGCGAGTGACACACAGGGAGTGAGCGACCTCAACGGAGCTCTGTCGGAACAGCTGTGGATTTCTTTCTGGCCAGAAAAAGGTGCAAATGCAGACAGGAGCCCAGTACAAAAGGGCAGCCTGCAACACCGGCAGAAACGGAACAAGTGAGTGAGAGAGGGAGAGTGAGTGAGCTCAACGGACCTCTGTCAGGTCTGCTGCAGATCTCTTTGTGGGCAGAAAAAGGCACCAACGCAAGCAGGAACCCAGTACAAAAGGGCAGCCTGCAACAGCGGGAGACACAGAATGAGTGAGTGAGGGAGGGGGAGTGAGTGAGCTCACTGGAGCTCTGTTAGGACTGCAGCAGATTTCTTTGTGGGCAGAAAAAGGCAGCAATGCACGCAAGGGCCCAGTACAAAAGGGCAGCCTGCAGTGACAGGAGAAACAGAATGAATGAGTGAGAGTGGGAGGAGTGAGTGAGCTCAACGGAGCTCTATCATGACTACTGCAGACTTCTTTGGCGGCAGAAAAGGGCAGCAACGCAGGCAGGAACCCCATACAAAAGGGTAGGTTGCAGCGCTGGCAGATATGGAACAAACGAGTGAGAGAGAGGGAGTGAGTAAGGTCAACGGAGCTCTGTGGGGACTGCTGCAGATTTCTTTGTGGCCAGAAAAAGGTGCCAGCAGAGGCAGGAGCCCAGTACAAAAGGCCAGCCTTCAGCGCCAGGACAAACAGAATGAGCGCATAAGACAGGGGGAGTGAGCAACCTCAACAGAGCTCTGCCGGGACAGCTGCGGATTTCTTTGTGGGCAGAAAAAGGTGCCAATGCAGGCAGGAGCCCAGTACAAAAGGGCAGCCTACAGCACCGGGAGAAACACAACGAGCGAGTAAGAGAGACGGAGTGAGCGAGCTCAACTGAGCTGTCTCAGGACTGCTGCAGACTTCTTTGTGGGCAGAAAAAGGCAGCAATGCACGCAGGGGCCCAGTACAAAAGGCCAGACTGCAGCAACAGCAGGAGAAACAGAACAAGCGACTGAGAGAGGGGGAGTGAGCGAGCTCAATGTAGTTCTATAGTGGCTGCTGCAGATTTCTTTGTGGGCAGAAGAAGACAGCAATGCAGGCAGGAGCTCAGTACCAAAGGGCAGCCTGCAGCGCTGGCAGAAATGGGACAAGCAAGTGAGAGATGGGGAGTGAGCGAGCTCAAAGGAGCTCTGTCAGGACTGCTGCGGATTTCTTTTTGGGCAGGAAAAGACAGCAACGCAAGCAGGAGCCCAGTACAAAAGGTCAGACTGCAGCATTGGCAGAAACAGAATGAATGAGTAAGAGAGGGGGCGTGAGCAAGCTCAACAGAGGTCTATCGTAACTGCTGTGGATTTCTTTGTGGGCAGGAAAAGGCAACAGTGCAGGCAGGAGACAAGTGCTAAAGGCCAACCTCCGGTGCTGGCAGAAACGTACAAGTGAGTGACAGAGGGGTAATGAGTAACCTCAACTGAGCTGTGTTAGGACTGCTGCACATCTCTTTGGGGGCAGAAAAAGCTGCCAACACAGGCAGGAACCCAGTACAAAAGGGCAGCCTGCAGCAGCGGGAGACGAAGAACAAGTGAGTGAGGGAAGGGGAGTGAGTGAGCTCAATGGAGCTCTGTTGGGGCTGCTGCAGATTTCTTTGTGGGCAGAAAAAGGCAGCAATGCACGCAGGGGCCCCAGTACAAAAGGGCAACCTGCAGCGGTGGAAGAAACAGAACAAACGAGTGAGAGAGGTGGAGTGAGTGAGTGAGCTCAATGGATCTCTGTCAGGACTGATGCAGATTTCTTTGTGGCCAGAAAAAGGTGCCAACAGAGGCAGGGGCCCAGTACAAAAGGGCAGCCTGCAGTGCCAGGAGAAACAGAATGAGTGCGTGAGATAGGGAGACTGAGCGACCTCAATGGTGCTCTGTTGGCACAGCTGCAGATATCTTTGTGGGCAGAAAAAGGTGCCAATGCAGGCAGGAACCCAGTACAAAAGGCCAGCCTACAGCGCTGGGAGAAACACAACGAGCAAGTGAGAGAGGGGGAGTGAGCAAGCTCAAAGGAGCTGTGTCGGGACTGCTGCAAATCTATTTGTGGGCAGAAAAAGCTGTCAACATAGGCAGGAGCCCAGTACAAAAGGGCAGTCTGCAGCAGTGGGAGAAACAGAACGACTGAGTGGGGGGGGTAGCAAATGAGCGAGCTCAATGGAGCTCTGTCAGGACAGCTGCAGATTTCTTTATGGCCAGAAAAAGGTGCCAACAGAGGCAGGAGCCCAGTACAAAAGGGCAGCCTGAAATGCTGGCAGAAACGGAACAAGCGAGTGAGAGAGGGGGAGTGAGCGAGCTCAACAGAGCTCTGTCAGGGCTGCTACAGATTTCTTTGTGGCCAGAAAAAGGTGCCAACGCAGGCAGGAGCCCAGTGCAAAGGGCAGCCTGCAGCACCTGGAGAAACACAATGAGTGAGTGAGAGAGAGGGAGTGAGTGAGCTCAATGGAGCTGTGTTGGGACTGCTGCAGAATTCTTTGTGGGCAGAAAAAGCCCCCAATGCAGGCAGGAGCCCAGTACAAAAGGGCAGGCTGCAGCAGCGGGAGACACAGAATGAGTGAGTGAGGGAAGGGGAGTGAGCGAGCTCAACGGAGCTCTATCGTGACTTGAAAATTTCTTTGTGTGTAGAAGAAGGCAGCAACACAGGCAGGAGTCCAGTACAAATGGCCAGCCTGCAGCTCCAGCAGAAACATAACACACGAGTGAGAGAGGGGGAGTGAGCGAGCTCAATGGAGCAGTGTCAGGTCTGCTGCAGATTTCTTTGTGGGCAGAAAAGGAAACAATGCATGCAGGGACCCACTACAAAAGGACAGCCTGCAGCAGCAGGAGAAACAAAATGACCGAGTGAGAGAAGGGGAGTGAGCGAGCTCAACGGAGCTCTATCATGACTGCTGCAGATTTCTTTGTGGGCAGAAGAAGACGGCAATGCAGGCAGGAGCCCAGTACAAAAGGGCAGCCTGCAGCGCTGGCAGAAATGGAACAAGCGAGTGAGAGAGGGGGAGTGAGCGAGCTCAGCAAAGTTCTGTCAGGGCTACTGCAGATTTCTTTGTGGCCAGAAAAAGGTACCAACAGAGGCAGGAGCCCAGTACAAAAGGACAGCCTGCAGTGCCAGGACAAACAGAATGAGCGAGTGACACACGAGGAGTGAGCGACCTCAACTGAGCTCTGTCGGGACAGCTCTGGATTTCTTTTTTGGCCAGAGAAAGGTGCAAATGCAGGCAGGAGCCCAGTACAAAAGGGCAGCCTGCAACACCGGCAGAAACGGAATGAGCAAGTGAGAGAGGGGGAGTGAGCAAGCTCAATGGACCTCTATCAGGACTGCTGCAGATTTCTTTGTGGGCAGATAAAGGCACCAACAGAGGCAGGAGCCCCGTACAAAAGGGCAGCCTGCAGCACCAGGAGAAACAGAATGAGCGAGTGAGACAAGGGGAGTGAGCGACCTCAATGGAGCTGTATCGTGATTGCTGCAGATTGCTTTGTGGCCAGAAAAAGGCGGCAATGCAGGCAGGAGCCCAGTACAAAAGGCCAGCCTGCAGCTCTGGGAGAAACACAATGAGTGAGTGACAGAGGGGGAGTGAGCGAGCTCAATGGAGCTGTGTCAGAACTGCTGCAGATTTCTTTGTGAGCAGAAAAAGTCCCCAATGCAAGCAGGAGCCCAGTACAAAAGGGCAGGCTGCAGCAGCGGCAGACACAGAACGAGCGAGTGAGGGAGCTCAATGAAGCTCTGTTGGGGCAGCTTTGAATTTCTTTATGGACAGAAAAGGGTGCCAATGCAGACAGAAGCCCAGTACAAAACAGCAGCCTGCAGCACCGGGAGAAACAGAATGAGCGTGTGACAGAGGGCCACTGAGCGAACTCAACAGACCAACGCAATCAACATTCGGCATTGACAAATGCTTGTTCTGTTTGCTTGCGCGCATGTGCAAGAAACATCTTGATACAGTAAACAGCATTTGAGAGGTGTGTCACTGTCCTGGCCAATGCAGCTCAAGCTGCATTGGGCTCATCCCTGACACAACGATGAGTCTGCAAGCTGGCTATGACAGCAGTCACACTGCAATGGGCAGAAACTTTGTGTACTTGAAACAAATGAACTGCTGCAATCAGGGACAGTTTCAGTCCTGTCATTTGTTAAAGCTGGCCCCTGTCCCTTCTCCTCATTCCAGTTATTTGCATAAAGCTGGTCAGCTTGACGGTGAACTGTGGTGCTGTTAATTCCACACAACAAATCTCTATATGCTTGGCTGCACCCCAACCCCTCCACCAAATTCAGAAACATGTAGAGACTGCAAAATATCTTTACATCGTTAGTCCATCCTAATATTTATCAAAGCAGTGCATTTAAATGGAACATGGATGCCCAGAGGATGATTTCACAGTAGCAGGTCTCCTGCATTGCAAAACTTAAATTCCCAGGCAAAAAGTCCATTCAGAAGCAGGGGAGGGCTAGCTAAGACAATCACAACTGACCTCCGACCCCCAAGCTGAACCCTGAATATGGCAGCATCTTATTCGGCTGGATAAAGGCACAGTTAATTAAGATTGCCACTGGATTTAAAACTGGTGCCTTTTGTGACACAGTCAATTGTCAGACACTTGTGGGTGTCAGCAGATGCCCAGAGGAAAACTTAGATGCTCAGAGGATGATTTCACAGGAGCAGGTCTCCTGCTTAACAAAACTTATAGATCACAGCATAGAGGAGGATTTCACAGGAGCAGGTCTCCTGCATTACAAAAAAGGGACAGTGTCAACTCCGCATTTTGACATTTTTGAACAGTATTATATTTCAGTTGTTGTTGGTTATGTAAGATGCATGAAATGCTGTGGTGTGTGTTTTTCTGCAGAACGAAAGTTATTTACAGTATATGACTTTTGGGTGAAAAAAAACATTGCCTGCCATATTAGTGTTACCACACTTCATGCCATGCATTGTTTATAATTCTCCGGTGTTTGTTCATCATCAGCTATAAGGTGCGTGCTCCCGAAGAGGCAGAACCAGTCTGTGTGATGTACTAATTCGAATGTAACTTGACAGTATTTCCTACGCTGTCAGTAGCAGTTCTGTTTGCTGAGGTAAATGTATCTTCATACAAATGTCTCCCATATGTCAAATATTGAATTGCCTACTTTTGTGGAATGAAACTGAAAAGTGTGTAATATGTGTCACACACACTGACTCCACAGGTCAAGCCCTCTGCTCCCACAGTGCCAACCTTTGAGTGCAATAGTGTAAACAGGTGACAAACAGGATAACCTTCATGTCTGTTTTGGGTCCGAATCGCCTACTAACCTTGAGTTCCGGAGGGAGTTAAAATGTGAACCTTGTGCTAGCATACCTAATTTACAGGCTCAGAAATGTACCCTCTTCGGGAACGCAGTACAATCCTTCGCCCAGGGGCACCAAGCCAGGTTTCCAAAATGTACCCTTACAAATCTATATGAGACCTAGGTATATTCTTACCTTTAAGTAAGCTTAGGAACACATTCAATCCCTTAACATCTGTCAGCCTTAAACACATGTTCAGCAAATCCCATGTAAAATAACAAGAGAAAAAGCACAGGCAGTTATTTTAAAGAAACTGTTGTTTACCAAAAGAAATTGTAAAAAAGGTAAAATCAAACACAGAACAATTATATCATTAACTTACAGTCACAATAAGAGAAAAATGGGAAGTTACAGAACACAAACTCCTACCACAAATATTTAAGTTCCTTCCTATCAAGTTGATACCATGAAGTGTTTTCAAGTCCAGAGAATTCAGTCTCTCTTGAGTCCAGAATAATACACTCTGTCTTCCCCAGATGTATGTTCATTTCAAACTCCATCTCCCACCCCCCTTGTGTGAGGTCACCATTAGAACCTCCCTTAGATTTAATTTCTCACATAATTATCCACAAGGATGTATGTTGTTATTGTGAAAAAATCATCACTAGCCATTTCCTAAATATGACAGTCTCTGATCAAAACACCCCCTTTTGTTTCACTGCTGATTCCTGTTTTGCTGGAGTGAGCTCAGGTTTTTATGGTTTCTCACAAGTCTGCAACCACATAAGTCTCTTCCTGCAGGAATCATAAAGTTTTATGAGGTCCTATCTCCTGGCAGATAGCCAGAGACTTTAATTAAGACAGAACAGGAAACCTTTTAATTAGGGTTTTTTGTCACTGGTTAATTTAGCACATCCTGCAGCTTTCTCACACTGAAAACTTTTAAGGTCAAAGGTCACTCACTGAAGCAGCTAGCCTGTTTGTATCTAAGCAGACATTCACATTTGTTTATAAACCAAATATTATACCATAATAATATTAGAGGATTTTTCATGTTACACTTCTCCCTCCTTAGACTGAATTTGGGGGATCTATTCCTGCATCGGATGAGTTCCCCAAATTCAGTTTACATCTCAAAACAACGGGACAAACCATCAGTGTTTTTGTTTGCTACCCCAGCCCTGTGTGAGACAGTCATGTCATATCCTTGCAAGGCAAGACTCCATCTTAATAGTCTACCATTCATTTTACCCATTTGTGACAGCCAAACCAGGGGGTTGTGGTCAGTTTGTACCTCAAACTGCTGCCCGTATAAGTATGGCTCTAACTTCTTTAGGGCTCACACCATGGCAAGACACTCTTTTTCCACAGTAGAGTAAGCCTACTCCCTGGGAAGTAACTTTTTACTCAGGTACGCTATGAGGTGATCTTTCCCTTGGTTGGATGTCTGACTCAGCACTGCCCCAATACCCACATCAGAGTCATTAGTCTGGACTACAAAGGGTCTGCTGTAGTCTGGACTTGTCAATACAGGAGCACTGCACAGTACCTCCTTCAGTTTGGTAAAAGCTTTTTCACAGGCTGGTTCCCAGGTAATTTTCTTAGGCATCCTTTTCCTTAACAGGCCAGTTAGGGGTGTGGTCAGGGCACTGCAATTGGGTACACATTTCCTATAGTACCCTGCTGTCCCCAGAAAACTCCTGACCTACTTCTGCATTTCTGATCTGGGCCATGCCGTGATTGCCTCTATTTTTACTTGGTTAGGATGGAGCTGTCCCCGACCTACAATGTGCCTAATGTATGACACTTCAGCCATGTCCACCTAGCACTTCTCAGCTTTGACAGTGAGCCAGGACTTCTGTATCCTGCCCAGCACATCCCTAATGTGGGACAGGTGTTCCTTCCAGCTGGCACTAAAGATGGCAATGTCATTCAGGTATGCCACAGTGTACTCCTCAGCATCACTCAACACCTGGTTCACCATCCTTTGGAAAGTGGCCAGGGCATTCTTCATTCTGAAAGGCATTACTTTAAATTCAAATAACACTATCGGAGTAATGTAGGCCAACCTCTCCCTAGCTCTGGCAGTTAACTCTACCTGCCAATACCTCTTTGTCAGGTCAGTAGTTGTAAGGTATGTCGCCCCTCCCAACTTGTCTAGGAGTTCGTCCATCAATGGCATTGGGTGAGTGTCTGACTTTGTGACTGTATTCAGTCCACAATAGTCCACATAAAAATGAGTGGAGCCATCTGGCTTGGGAACAAGGACCATGGTTGAGGCCCAGGGGCTGTGGTATTTCTGGATTACCCCTAAATGCAGCATTTCCTCCACCTCTCTCCAAATGTCCTTTTGAAAAACTTCTGACACCCACATATGCTGTTCCCCGTATGGGTACCTGTGTTCCTGTCTCCACATTGTGCATCATTAAGGGGGTTAGTCCAGGCTTGGTGTTAAACAGTGGTGCAAAGTCTGCTAAAACCTCCTTTACTTCCTGGAACTGGTCCAGGGCCAACTGGATGTGACAATTTAATTGCCTGCACAGGGGACTCCAGCTTGTTTTCTTTCAGCAAGTCCAGAAGGGGTCTCCTTCATCCATCCCCTCCCCAGGACTACACACTGCAAACACCATGTCAGCCCTATTAGCATATGGCTTCGTCATGTTGACATGGTATATTCTTTGTGTATGTCTCCTGTCAGTTAACTCTATAATATAGTTCACATCATTTACCCATCTGACTACTTCATATGGTCCTGCCCACTCAGCCTGCAGCTTGTCTTTCTGGATCGGGATTATGACCATGACTTCCTGACCCACAGTGTACAAGCGAGCTCTGGCTCTGAAGTTGTACCACACCTTTTGTTTTTGTTGGGCAGCTGCCAGGTGGCTCTGGTCTGTCTCCATAAGCTCCTTCAGCCTTTCCCTAAACCTAAGGACATAATCCACTATGGGAGTTCCCTGGGTGGTGTGCTTGCCTTCCCAGTCCTCCCATATCAAGTCTAGGGTCCCACATACCCTGCGTCCATATAAGAGCTTGAAGGGGGGAAAGCCCTGTCGACTCTTCCGGCACCTCCCTGTATGCAAACAACAGGTGGGGAAGGTACCTCTCCCAGTCCCTCCCATGCTGTTCAGCAAATGCATGGAGCATTGACTTAAGAGTACCATTAAATCTTTCCACAAGCCCATTGGCTTGTGGGTGATAAGGTGTTGTGCATCTCTGCACCACCCCACACTTCTCCCACAAACATTTCATCAGGTCCGACATGAAGAAACCCCCCTCAATCGGTGATAACCTCCTGTAGAAACCCAACATGGGAGAAAATCCTTAGTAAGGCATCTACTACTTTGTCTGTCCTCAGTGAGGATAGGGTGACTGTTTCTGGGTACCGAACGGCATAATCCATCACAGTCAGGGTGAATCTCTTTCTGGAGGAGCTGGGGGTATTTAAAGGCCCCTCAATATCCATTCCCACCCCCTGAAATGGCTCCTTCACTATGGGCAAGAGAATTAGGGCAGCTTGGATTTTCTTACCCACCTTCCCTATTTCTTGGCACTGGTGACAAAATCTGCAATACTCCTTCAGCTGCTGGGTGAAGTTGGGCCAATAAAAATTCTGGGCCAATCGCTGTGTAGTGCACTCGCTTCCCAGATGAACAGACATGGGAATATCATGTGCAATATTGAGCAACTGCTCACGATACCCCTAGGGAATGACAAGCTGCCTGCATATCACCCCCCCTTCTGTCTTAGCATCCTGCATATACATCAGTCCATTGTCCCAAAAACTTTATGTTTCCTATCGCCTCCCTGTGCTCCGTCAGAGTCTGCACAAGCCTTCAGCCTCTCTAGACTAGGGTCACTTTTCTGAGCAACTGCAAACTCCTTACACATTCCCCAGGCATGGGACAGGTCCTCTTCAGTGTTTAAACTAGAGTCCCTAGCTCTAGCATCAGGGCACTCAGGATCACTGCCATCTCTAACCCTCTAACAATGGGTCACTCCTCCTTCCTTGGAGTAACACTCCACAGCTGTTTGGTTAGCTGCTACCTGGGGAATTTCTACCCCCTTTCATTATTCTCCATGTCAGGAGACACAGGCTGGGGAATCAGCCTCTCAGTGGTTTCCACAGGGGCTTCTATGGGGTCCAGGGAACCACAATTTTCCTTTGCCGCTTGGCTGCGGGTAACTGCACACACCATCCACTGTTTGAGATTGTTGCCAATGATTAGATCAAAAGCTAAAGTTTCAGCTATGGCAACCTTTTGTACAGTCCCCCTGTCTCATCCCAGTCTAGGAGGACACTAGCAAGTGTCAAGGTTTTCTCCTACCCAGTGAACCACCGTACAGTCACAAATTGATTGGGCATAAGCTGACCAGGCTCTACCAGATCCCCTTTTACCAAAGTCAGGGATGCCTCCATGTCTCTTAATCAGTGTGTCTGTACACCATTCACAGTGACTGGGTGCATGTGTTCCCTCATGTTTACTGGCATGCTTTCAGGGGCACAGAAACAGACCACTTCTTTTCTAGCACTACTTTGTGCACTGTTTGTCCTTTTGGAACACTGTCTTGCAATATGTCCAGTTTCTTTGCAAACTCAACATTCATTTCTTTTCTCAGGTAAATCTTTTCTTTGTAACCTGGGGCTACCTGGTTTCAGTGGAGGTAGGGAGGGTTTTAGCTGCCCTGAAGATGTGTTTTTCCCTTTCTGTACTGCCACGCCTGCCCCATTCTGTCTTACAGCAGTTCTGCTCCTGGCATAGTGGTCTGAGAGTTCAGCAGCCTCTTATACTGTTTTTGATCTCAGTCCTCCAGCCAGGTTTTCAGCTCTGCTGGGCATGCCCCCAAAAACTGCTCTAGCAATAAAACATTTTCAATTTTTTCTACAGAGTCTGCTTCAATTCTTTCCCACCAACATTTTAAAAACTGACGTTGTTTAGTGGCTAGCTCCTTGTAGCTCATGTCAGGGCTTCTCCTGAGCTTGCAGAATTTAACTCTGTATGTTGCTCTGCTGTTAGCTCATATTTCTTTAAAACTGCAGTTTTCAGTTTTCTGTAATCATTACTGTCCTCATTGTCTATTTGACCCAATGCATCCCAAGCTTTCCCGGTAAGTAGCGGGGATAGCTGGAAGCTCCAAGACCCTCTAGGAATATTTGCCTGAATGCATACTTTTCCGGAGGAATTTAAAAAGGCATTCATATCTTCCCCTTCTTTAAATTCAGCTATAATTTAGAATTTAGTTTGTAACCCAGTCCTGGAGTTCCAGTTAAACCCAGGCCACTTACTTGCTTTGGTGGTGGTGTTTGGAGTCGTAGCTTCTCCAGTTCATGTTGCCTCTGGCGCTTATGCTCTTCTCACTCAGCCTGTCACTCAGCTTCTCACTGCTCTCACTCCACCACTTGCTGAAGCTGTCATTCTCTTTCCTCAGCCTCTTGCTGAAGCTGCTCCCTCTTCTCCTCTCCTCTCTTTCCGTCTGCAACTGGAACTTCTTTTGCTCAAATTCCAGCTCCATTCTCCACAACTCCATCTGCAGCTTGAGCCCTTCTGGCTCCAGAATGTTGGTGACCTTCCCCTGCTGCTGTGGCCCTTGGCTTGCACTGGCCCTGCTGTCCTCCTCACTGGATCTGGACACTACACTGGACCCTGGCCCCTCCATGCCCAAGGTTTGGTCCTTTTCAGTCACAGACTGTGACTTGAGGCTCTGGGCATTGGCTGCCACCAGATCATCCATGAAGTTCTGCTTGTTGGCTTTCCCCTTGTGTTGGACTCCTCTCTCCTGGCATAACTTCCTCGGGTAGTCTGCAGTGTACCCGCTGTAGTTGGAAGCCATCTTCTTCTCTTACTATGGCTATACTAACTTGCACTAGAAAAAAAAATGAACAGGTAGGAACTTGGACTGTAAGCAAAATTATATAGTTCTGTTTACTTTTTAAAAATAAATCACTGCCTTATTTTGCACATGAGTTGTACAGTTTTAATCTGACACACTGAACTGTTAAAGCTTGTGTTACCAAATACTTTTAAATCGTACCACAGCCAACCAAATCTGTCACAAATGCACTCCGCAGGTCAGGCCCTCTGCTCCCACAGTGCCAACCTTTGAGTGCAATAGTGTGAACAGGTGACAAACAGGGTAGCCTTCCTGTCTATTTTGGCTCCGAATCACCTACTAGCCTCGAGTTCTGGAAGGAGTCAAAATGTGAACCTTATGCAAGCATACCCAATTTACTGGCTCATATATGTACCCTCTTCGGGAATGCAGTACAGTCCTTCACCCAGGGGCACCAAGCCAGGTTTCCAAAATGTACCCGTGCAACTGTATATGAGACCTAGGTATATTCTTACCTTTAAGTAAGCTTAGTAACACATTCAAGCCCTTAACAGCTGTCAGTCTTAAACACAGGTTCAGCAAATCACATGTAAAATAATAAGAGAAAAAGCACAGGCAGTATTTTAAAGAAAATGTTGTTTATTAAAAAAATAGTAAAAAAGGTAAAATCAAACACAGAACAATTATATCATTAACTTACAGTCACAATAAAAGAAAAATGGGAAGTTGCAGAACACAAAATCCTACCACAAATACTTAAGTTCTTTCCTATCTAGTTGTTGCCATTAAGTGCTTTCAAGTCCAGAGAATTCAGTCTCTCTTGAGTCCAGAATAATATGCTCTGTTTTCCCCAGATGTATGTTCATTTCAAACTCCATCTCCCCACCCCTTTTGGTGTAGACCCTGGAGCCGCTGTCAGCCATCGGAATCATGGGCCGCAATTCAGGGCAGTTGCAATCAGCTGGAATTGCCCTGAGTTGCAGCCGTAATTGAGTGGAGTTGAATTTTTTTGTAAATGGACGACTCCTGTATAGCTGTGGGATTCCTCACATCTTATTCTCCCCCGGCTGAGCAGTTACTGCTCACCATGAAAGTTCCCCTCATCCCCCCAACCCCCAGCACCACAGACATACAGGAGATATAATTTCTCTTGCTCCAACAAGCAGGCATCTTTTTTTTTTTCAGTGCATAGTCAGCAAGCAGCCTCCAACCAAACTGTGCCCTGGCTTCTCGATGCCAAATTCCAATCCTCAAATAGAGTACGAGGGATGAAGGAGTCAGAGAGTTGTGCACACTGCACATGAGAGGTCAGAGGCCAGATGAGCTGATCTATTGGCGAGTGGCAGAGGGAACAGTTGCAAAGCAGAAGCTGGATGAAATGTGAGTCCAAGACCAAACCCGGGTGGTTGTTTTTGTGCAATGCGTGGGGATGGATTGCCTCTATTAGTCTGACTCCACCACTTTTCGACCACTGTCTTCTTGACCCAGATCCACCAGGACAGGACAACAGACCAAGAAGAGAAGGAAGGAGTGACAGAAAACACTCGGGGTGGCCGTTGGACTACTGTAATAGTGCAGACTGGAGCGCGGGGCCTGAGGTGTGAGAGGAGGAATGAGCAAGCACCTGAAGCTGGAGAGGTCGGAGGATACAACACAACGGCGGGCCAGCCACAGCCTACTGCACAGAGGTGATGATTGTTTTACTGTTTGGGAGTTTGGATGGGTGCAGTGGGTCAGTCAGAAGTTAACAGACTCAAGTACTTGGAACATGCCTCTGCCGGGTGGGCCATCATGGTTGGGACTGGGAAAGGGAGGGAGGGACACAGATGGATTGGGAAGCCAGCACTAGTGTTGGTGCCGATAGTTCAAATGCTGTAAAAGGACTGGGTACCTGCATTTTCAGGGAGTCTTTAAAGCTAATTCTACCTGTAATCATTCTCCTGGTACCCTATCTCAGCTCTCCAAACTTTGCCTGTAAAACTGCATTTCATGTTTCCTTAGCATACACACTGAGAAGCTTAGTAACTATGAGTTCTCTCCCAAGATACTTAAAATACATTTGTGGAATGTCCATAAAAAAAGCTAATGTACCTGAAAGAAAAATGTAATGTCACCTTCCTTCAGGAGACACACACACACTAGGGGATGAAAAACAAAAATTACAGAGAGAGAATGAATAAGAAAGGTAGTTGCTTTTTTATGAAGAAAAGCTCATGAAGTAGAAATTCGGTTTCACAAATGGTTCCCTGTCAGCTAGAAAAATAGCACAGAGCAAAGGGGGCAGATGGGTGATGGTAAAGGCTATGGTGTACTCGATCCCCACTCTCTTGCAAGTCCCAGCCAAGACTCGACAATTTTCTTCAGAAATAGCTCAGAACTTACTCTAGCTTTATGAGAAAGGCAATAAAGTACTGGTGGTGGAGTCTTTGGAAGGTATGGGACTTCTTTATTGACCGTTTCAGGGTTTTATTTAACTCTAAAAATTGATTAGCGTTTTGCTCATAAAAGTTCTAAAACACTGTGAAAATGCATAGCACTTGTCTCACTGTGTTTAACAAACATAACAATTCTAGAAAACCTATATAAATGCTTTCTGTACGGTTAGTATTGTCCCAAGAAAAAAACTGCTAATCAATTATATAAAACCCTGCGTTTAATTCACGTCTACCAAACAAGGCCCTACCAAATTCAAGCAGCATTACGTCAATTTGTGGATGATTGAGGTCTAACCTTTTGGTATAATCTGGGCTTTCACTGGTATGCCCATCATACTCAGTTGATCCTCTCCTTCCCACTGAACTGGATCATCCCCCAAGTCAGGGGGAGTGGGACAATGTGAGGAAGTATTTTTTCACAGAGAGGGTGGTGGATGCATGAAACAGCCTTCCTGAGGAGGTTGTG
The DNA here is from genome assembly GCA_016271365.2 of Neoceratodus forsteri. Lineage (NCBI taxonomy): Eukaryota > Metazoa > Chordata > Ceratodontiformes > Ceratodontidae > Neoceratodus > Neoceratodus forsteri. The sequence continues at coordinate 71,994,660 of JADMNL010000027.1, read as the reverse complement.
GGGTCTAAAACTGTGGGAGAATTCAAGAATGCATGGGACAGACATAAGGCATTTATTGTGGGGGTAGGAAAAAATAGGCTGTTGGTTAACTAGGATCTGCAGCTTATCCATCAGGTAGGGAACTGGGCAGACTAGGTGGGCCAAGCGGTCCTTATCTGCCATCAAAGTCTATGTTTCTATGTTTCTTGGGGAGCGGGGCAAACAATGGTGCCCTAAATGGGCACTGATCCCAAGCAGACTCAATAGACCATAGGGTCTACTCTGCTGGTTTCTTAGTATGTTAACACCATCCATACAGTCCCACCCTACATTCCCACCCTTATCCCATCTAGCTAAATAAAGCTTTAGATCATGTTTGGTCCCCCCAAAAAATCTTAATAAAATACATAGTTTGAAAGGTTAAAATAGACATTTCTGGGGTGCATAGATCATCCTGTGCACTGTTTCTCCTGGACGGATAAAAGGATGAAAGGACACTGTTAAAGAAAAATGTATTTTTGTTGGGGCACAGCATAGTAAAATCAATGCTTTTAATTATAAAAATGCCAGATTTCTATTTCTCAAACCCCTTAGATTTGTGAAGCCCCCATCCAAAGAAATCTTAGATGTGCTCCTGGCTCACTGTACAAAAATTTCCAGAAGTGTATGTCTTCAGTTGACTACAGGGTGGGGGCTGAGTGGCGTGTCTTTCTCTGCTGGGCTCTGCTCATTGCCCTGTAGATGGGGATGAGAGTGTGGTGAGGTGCATGATGGTGTCAGCTGTTGTGTGTGCAGAGGTATGTCTGCGTGACTGAACATTTGCTGTTGTGATGTCTATGGAAGATAGAAGGCCATGGTAAAAACAATGTGGGGTTCACTGTATGTGATGGCATTGCAACCTTTTTTTTTGGCACATGTGGCATGAAGGAATAGGGAACCATGATAAATGTGCAATAATCAGAGTGTTTCTTGGCTTGGATTGTTTCCTGTATAATGATCAAAATTTGCCATTTTAATTGTGAGCTATTGCAGTCATTTGCTGACTACCACAATTTTGAATCACCTTGCCCTGCTGGCTAGTGCAACATAAGATTAAGATTGACCCCTGTGAGTGGTTATGTGTGTACAGAATTGGAATTAAAAAAAAGTATGATTTATTAAGCAATGAGGCATGACTAGTGATTAACTGTCTGTTAATTACCTCCTAGTGGTGTAATGTGGCACGAGATACGAAGTTAAAAATGTGACAAACTACTACATAATAACATTTAAAGATGGTGAAAGTTGTAAAAATTGGTTGAATTTTCCTTATTTAGTTGAAGCCACAAATTTCAAACTAGTTGGAAAAATCAGTCATAATGTGTGGAAAGTCAGTCATACTTATTTTTTCAACTGACTCCGGGGCCTATTTTGGTGAAGTCACTGTTAGATCCTCCCTTAGATTTAATTTCTCACATAATTACCCACAAGGATGTATGTTGTTATTGTGAACAAATCACCACTAGCCATTTCCCAAATATGACAGTCTCTGATCAAAACACCCCCTTTTGTTTCACTGCTGATTTCCTGTTTTGCTGGTGTGATCTCAGGTTTTTATGACTTCTCACGAGTCTGCAACCAGATAAGTCTCTGCCTGCAGGAATCATAAAGTTTTATGAGGTTCTATCTCCTGGCAGATAGTCAGAGGCTTTAATTAAGACAGAACAGGAAACCTTTTAATTAGGGTTTTTTGTCACTGGTCAATTTAACACATCCTGCAGCTTTTTCACACTGAAAACTTTTAAGGTCAAAGGCCACTCACTGAAGCAGCTAGCCTGTTTGTATCTAAGCAGACATTCACATTTGTTTATAATACAAATAGTATACCATAATAATATTAGAAGGTTTTTCACGTTACACTATGAATTGTGTTTTTTTTTTAATTGTATAGATGTGATACTGTCTGTCAAATAAATGTCATCTTTCACATGTTTTTTTATTCGTGCCTTCTCTTCCCTTATGTTTTGCCTTGTCAATAATTTTTTATGAGGTGATCAGCTTCTCGCCTGCCAGCTCTAACTGGTCACTGTGGTATTTTTATGCTCTTGTTGTATCTGAGTACATGTAAAACACAAAAGGTGAATTTAAAAAAAAATGAGTATAGTTTTGATAGCCCTGTTAGGTACATGCTGCCTTGCATGTGGTTTTGCTTATGTACCATCTCATCTTTAACGGTCTGCCCTGTCAAGAAATATTTCTGAGGTGATCAGCATCTTGCCTGCCAACTCTCACTGCTCACTGTGTTGTTTTCCGCTATTATGTTATATTTGAATACTGGTGTTTTTTTTTTCTTTTTTATCATTTAATATTTTATTGAATTTTTCAATTACAGCCAGCCATGTAAAGGCACACATATTCTAAGTACAGCAATAAAACCACAGAGTAACATGGATACAAGTCACTACCAAGGTTTTCTAAGCATAAGAAACTCAGTCTAGGTACAGAAGTACTATATCCTAATCACAGGTGATAAACCTATGCATTGTAAGAGAACAAGATTTGTGTTATATTCAGGCTAACCTTCCTAATCTCCATATAGTCAATTAAAGTTACTGTAATATAACACAACGGGGTAGTACAACACATTCCTGTGAACACTTATATATACTAAACTGCTGTCAGGTGTGCACAGATGTCACATGCCTATCAATCCAGTATAAAAATCTTTCATGTATCAGAAGACAGCAGCAGAAGGATGGAAAGGAAAGCATAGTATGAAACAGGAGGTGGTGGGATCATTCAACGGCCACCGGTTATTGTCATTGAGGCTAACTGCTTTGTAAGTCAGGATAACGGTGGGAGTTTGCAATGGTGGAGGTGCCACTGAGCAAATGTGGGAGTTCAAATATGCTTCCCACTTCCTGTAGTATCTATTAAGCCCTCCCTTAGCCACCACTGTAAGCCTCTCAAAGCAGCCAGTCTGGCCATAGCTGCTCGCCAATGTGACAGTAAGGGGGCTAGGGGCTGCCTCCATCTCAGTAGAATGGCCTTTTTGGCCTCCATTAGGGCCACTAATATCCAGGCCTTACTACAGGATGGAAGTGGGACTAATGCCGAAGTGTCTCCCAGCAGGAGAGAGAGTGATGTTGGAGAGAAAGTGGTTTGCCTACTATCCTGAAGCAGTCATCTAGGATCTGCATCCAGAAAATTTGTAAGTTCAGGCAAGTCCACAGTATATGAAGTAGATGGGCAGGTGAGGATTGACATCTCCAGCATTGATCATGTGGGCTAATTTTGAAGCTGTGCAGAACTGAGGGGGTCCTGTACCACCTAAGTAGGATTTTAAGTTGCATTACCTGACTCTTGGAGTCCTCATAAGCTGTGTGGTCAGCTCTGAGGCACTTTGACCATTGCTGTGGGGATATGGGATGGAGGAGTTCACACTCCCAGGCAGCTCTGCTAGATAGGGTATTGTCAGGTTGTGCATCTCTGAAGGTTTTGTAAAGGGTACCTATGAGGCCCTGGCACTTCCTGTGTTGGTGGAGAGCATTAAGCAGTGCCATGGAGACTGGATTTGTGATTGTTTAAGGAGGGGAGTTAAAGCACTCCTTAACTGCAACAATTTCCAAAAGTCTGATGAGGCAACCCATACTGATCCTGAATCTGTTCAAAGGACATTAGGATTCAGGTATTCGGAAGGAGGAGGTCTCCAACAACTCGAATACCCTTAGAGACCCATGAGGTCCATTTGAGTTTTTTGCAATCTACTGCCACAAGTGGCTTATTCCATATCAGGGCATAGTGGATGGGAGGGAGGTATTCTGAGCCCGGCACCTCAGTGAGTGCCATCACTCTACGCCATGATTTGCATGTTTCCATCATGACAGGTGTACGGTGGTGTTCCACAGGCTGTTTCCTAGATAATAAGGAATAGAGAGGGTTGTCTGTTGACAGAGCAGCTTCTAAACTTACCAATTGGGTTGGGGGATGTAGAGCGGGGAAGAAACCAAGTCGTTGCCTGGGCCATTCTAAAGGCAAGGTGGTATCCCGTAAACCAGGGTAGCCCGAGTCCACCCCTGGTCCAGTGGGACCGTAATTTCATCTGTCCCCATCTCGGGGCTTTACCCTCTCACAGAAAAAGTGAAATTAGTTTGTCTAGGGCTTTGAATGGTTTTTGAGAAAGCGGGATTGAAAGGTTATTTAGTAAATAGGATACTCTGGAGAAAATAAACATTCTAACAGCTTCTATCTTGCCCTTCAGAGTTAAGTGCAGCTTTCTCCATCACTGGATTTTGGCTGCTAGGGAAGTCAGAAGAGGGGAAAAGCTAACTGACTCTAGATCTTTCCAGGGTGTAGCAATATATACACCCAGGTAGGGAAATCCTTGTGGGGCTCAGGTAATATTAGTACCAATGAGACAGTGCCTGTTACATTTCCCATTCAAGAGGGAGAGAGTAGTTTTCTTCTGATTCATTGTTAGCCCTGAGAGGAAGCAAATTCTTGCAGAGTTGTCAGAATTGTGGATATGGAGGACTGGGGAGTGGAGAGTGTGAGGAGCATATCGTCCACATATGCGTTGACTAAATAGGATGAGTCCTTTACAGGGATGCCAGTGATACCAGGGGTGGTTATAAATTTTCTAATCAATGGGTCCAGGGCTATGAGGAAGAGCAGAAGAGAAAGAGGACAACCCTGTCTGGTTCCTCTTTGCAGTAAGACGGGACGAGAAGTGTCCCTGTTGGTGACAATTCTAGCTGTGGGTAGATGGTACAGGGTAAACACCCAAGAGCAGAAGTAGGGCCCGAATTCATACAGTTTAAGGTCTTTATGAAGATACACCCATTCCAGGGAGTCGAACGCCTTTGGCAAAATCAATCACCAGGGTGGCTGTTGGGGTTTTAGACTGGAGCGCTAGCAATTTAAGGTCCAGGACCAGTCGTAGGTTACCTGCACTTGACTTACCTTTTGAAAAACTGTTCTGAGAGGGGTGGATCAGGTTAGGCAGAATTAAGGACAGCCTGTTTGCCAGGACTTTAGCCATTATCTTGGTGTCTACTGGTAACAGTGAGATGGGCTGAAAGTTTGCACAGAGTAGAATACCTGAGGCTTTTTAGGGATTAAGGTGATTAGGTCCTTGCACGTGGTGGGGGGAAGCATAGTGTCTTTCTGAGTGTCCTGTAGAGCTTGTAACAGTGGGGTGGTGATTTCTTCTTGTAATATTTGGTAGAGCTCTACTGACATCCCATCCGGCCCAGGAGTTTTTGTTGTTTTCACCATCTGGGATAGGGCAGTGCGCAGTTCATCAAATGTGATTGGGGCATCCAGATCATGACAGTGTTCTACTGAGAGTTGAGGGAGTGACGTGCCCTGACAAAAAGTCTTCAGCTGCTGGGGAGCTCATCATCTGAGTTTGATAAAGCGCCTGATAGAACCTATGCATCTCCTCGTTAATGGCCTTGGGTATCATTAATATCTTTCCCCGTTTATTTTTAAGGGCCAGAATCCTGGAGGAAGCCTGTTGTTTCCATAGATAATAAGCTAACAATTTCCCTCCTTTATCTCTTCCCTCCCATGACCTACTTTTAGCTCGAATCAGTTGCAATTCTGCCTTTCTGTTCAACAGCACATTGATCTTATATTTTAAACCTGTGATATTAGCCAGAAGAGGAGAGTTAAACAGGTTCTTGGGAGAAGCTTTAAACTGCTTCTCCAGGTCTGTAAACTCGGCCTGTAGGTCTTGTATTTGTTTTACTTGTTCCTTATTTTTGGCTACTGAGAAGGAAATGATTCTCCATCTTATAGCAGCCTTGAAAGCTTTCCAGATGGTGGTCGCTTGGGTCTCCCCTGGGGTGTTAATGGAGAAGTAGGATTGTGCCTCTTCCTTTATATAATCCCGGAAAGCTACATCCTGCAGCAATAAAGGGTTGCACCTCCATCTCATGGAGGGAGGGCTTTGGCCCGGCTGGGAGAATATAATCGTTACTGGGGCATGGTCTGATATAACTATATTGCCAATGGTCATGTCTCCCACTCCTGGCATGGCTACATGGTTAGCCAACCAAAAGTCCAACCTACTGTGGGTACCATGAACATTCAAGGAGAAGGTGTAGTCTCTTCCCTGTGGATGGTTAATCCTGCAGGGATCCCCTAAGGCCCATTCCGAGATCAGGGTATTTAGAGTTGCTAGCACTTTAGGGTGAGATTGTGGCATGGGGATGGATTTGTAAAAAAAATATATCTAAGGCTAAATTATGATCCCCACCTAAAAGGATTGGGACTTCTGCTTCCCCACTGTCAGTTCATAGAAATATAGAAACATAGAATTTGATGGCAGATAAGGACTGCTTGGCCCACCCAGTCTGCCCATTTCCCTACCTAATGGATAAGCTGCAGATACTAGTTAACCAGCAGCCTACTTCTTTCTACCCCACCCCCTAGAACTGCCTTATGACTGTCCCATTCATGCTTGAATTGAGCACTGTTTTTGACTCCACAACCTCATCCAGAAGGCTGTTCCATGCATCGACAACCCTCTCTGTGAAAAAATACTTCCTTACATTACCTCTGAGCCGGCCCTCCTCTATCTTCAAATTGTGCCCCCTTGTTCTTGCACACCACTTTCTTTGAAAGATGCTAACTTCTTGGACTTTGTTGATTTCCTTGAGGTACTTGAAAGTTTCTATCATGTCCCCCCCCTTACCTCAAAGCTATACATATTAAGCTCCTTTAGTCTCTCTTCATATGCCTTCCGGTGCAGACCCTGCACCATTTTAGTTGCCCTCCTCTGGACAGCTTCCATCCTGTCTACGTCCTTGCAGAGACTGGGTCTCCAGAACTGCACGCAGTTCTGTTAAGACTTGGCTCAGTTCAGTGTAATTTTCACCTCCATCAGTATTATGTCCATATACATTGGCCACTATGACTTTTCCACCTGGGTAGGAAAGTTTAACTGCTAGCCATCTCCCTTGGGAGTCTAGGCATTGAGCTTCAACTGCCCAAGGTCCTGTTCTCCGGAGGAGAATGGCTACACCCCTGGATTTTGTGGTGGCACAGCTGGCCAATATGGTCCCCACCCCCAGCTTCTCTAGCCATTGCACCGTACGGTTGGTGAGGTGCGTCTCCTGGAGCAAGGCAATATCGGCCCCCATAGAGTTTAAAAATTGTAGGACCTTAGTGCGTTTTGCTGGAGGATTCAGCCCCTTAACAATCCAGGAGATGCACTTCCATCCCCGCAGTGCAGCAGGAGTGTACTCAACCTACAAGCAGCAGTAGGAAAAGGCAGCAGAGAGAAGAGGAGCAACCTGTTACTGCTTTGTGGTAAGCCGCACGTAACTGGTGATCGCAGAGAAAAAGTACTGAGAAAGGTTTAAGAGTAGTAGGTGTTCGTGCCTTACTTGTTTCCCCTGCTTTTATAACAACCTGGTCAAGATAAGAAAAATGAAGATTATCTATCATATTAGTATATATCCAGTAATATCAATCTAGTCAGACAAGAGGTGTACATGTGAAAAGAGGTGAATATGCTATCTCATATCTCAGATATGTCAGTAATGGTCTTAAAGGGAAATCTCAAAAGTTCATGACAGAGATGGGCTTTTGAGATCAAACTTATTTTACTTCTTAATATGGTAGAAGATGGCATGAACACAAATTTGGGGTTTATGGCACATATAGGACTTAAACATCCACAGACTTTTCTTCAGAGGATAGACATATTATAGGACTTCAGCATCTCCTTGTGTGTGTATATGTGTGTGTGTGTGTAGCGGGGGGCTTATGTGAGTGTGGTGGGTGTGGGGGTTGCTGTTACATTGAGGTGGGCTCATATTCAGGTACATAACATAATGGTGTTACAGTATGTGTCATGACTCTTAGTTCACACACAGAATGAATATTATTTCCTTTTTACTACTTATTAGAGCTGTGCATCATAAACAATTCTGCCCACAGAATGACCTTTCTGATTCCATGGAATTCCATGGAATTTTCATGAAAAGTCTGTGGAATTTTGTAAAATTTTAAATTTCAGTTATGTCAATATAATTTGACAAGTACATGCCCAAATAACACCATATATGGAACATATACAATACACAATAGCATACAAAAATGTACTGGATTTCAGAGTTGTAGCTCAAAAGGGAGTAGAGTTACAGGTGGCTAAACATTTAATCATAATTGAATTTTCAGTTATTTTTAGATCATTTTAAAATTTCGTATCCAAATTTCTCCACAATATTAAGATTTAGAGAAGCATGTAGAATGCATATACATACCATGTTTTAAGTCTCAAGCTTTAATGGGAGCTGAGTTATAGGTAGCCAAATATTTTGCTAAAATTTGGATTTCTGTAATTTTAGAGTAACTTTGATAGTATTCATTGAAATATTATAAACATTGTCAGGTATATAGGTTATCACTACATTTGTATATGCACATAGTTTCAGATTTCTAGCTTTAAATGGGACTGCTTTATAGCCTGCCAAACATATTGCCAAAATGTAACTTTTGATTAGTTCCCTCTAATTTTAAAACTACATATCCAAATTTAACCAAAGTTGAAGCATTTAAACCACTATACCACATGGTCATTTCTGAAAAGTTCTTATTTTCAGCTTTAAATTGGATTGAATTAAAAGTAGTCAAACTTTTACAACATTTAAAAATTTAATTTTGCAAGAATGTAAACTACAAATTTATAAACCCCATGAAACTGTAAAACTAGAGAATGCAATACCATTAAATTTGGCAGGTTCTTAGACCTTACAAGGAGACTGGGTGTGCCAATTTTATTAACTGCTTGCTGTGAGAAATTGCAAAATAACATCTGTACTTAAAGTCAAATCCCATAAGTCTTTGTGAAAATTGCAGAATTTCATAAATATTTTCCATAAAACTGGAATTTTCTCATTTCACTCAGCCTTATCTGGGGGGTTCTAATTAAAGGATAAGAGTATAAGAGGCAGATGGTGCAGGGGGTCACCAGGTTCTTGAGTTAGATGCAGTTTCATCAAGAAATGGACAGCTGAGCTGGGTAGCGCAACAGTGATAGACCCCTAGGTTGGAGCAAGAAAGCACAGAGTGTCAACAATTCCAGCCTGAATGCAGGATATTTAAGGATCGCATCCAGTAAATTTATGATCCAGGGAGCCTGGTGTACATGCAAGTCTAGGACTTAGAGGTACTCAGAAAGATGTAGAGGGGGAAGACATTGTCTTGGGTAGCAGGAAGAAAGACTTCTGGCTATTCCAACAGGGTAGGTTGATAGAAAAAGGAGCAAGTCACTCATATTTTAAGGGAGTTTGTCACTGTAAAGAACAAAGAGGATATCAGTGGTATCGGTAGTTCTACTGAATCAATCTGCCTATGCCAAAAGAGAAGGGGGGGGATAGTCACTCAGTGAGGAACAAAAGGACTGCAAAAAGCTCAGCCCAGCTTATCAAATGAAGTAGTGATATGTGCATTGTTAATGTTAAATTTCACAAAAATAAATTCTGGATGCTTCATCTACAGTATATGCTATCATAAATATGTGACCAAATGTTACTAATCATTTTTTTTCTTCTGCAAAATCAAAACTGCCTAACCAATTTATCCAGTTGTGTTAGACACCAGGATATACAGACTACGGATATGCATGTCAAATGTTTACTCTATGCATGTAAGAGCAGAGAAGTTACAAACATCCACATTTTTGATAGTTTTCACAAAGTTTTGCAAATATTTACATAGTAATGTTCTGAATCCTTGTAACTTAAAAATCTCTTATCTAATTCTCTCCATATTTAGATCCTTCTATGAGCATTACAAAAAGGTTATCCATACTAATTTACACATGTCTAGTTCCAAAGGTGCCTGAGTTATATGCAGATGAACATTTTTCATGGAATTTCCTGAACAAAATAAATTGACAGATTTTGAGCACATATAATTTTGAGATGATGCATCATATTGTGATGAAATCTGGCACATTGTTAGAACACCTGTCATCAAGAAATCATGCCAAATTTAAGATCCCTAACCCAACAGACGGTTAAGGTATATAAAGATAAATAATGTTCATGAAATTTTGCACAAACAATAAAATCACAACATTTGAGTACCTAGGGTGGGATATTCAGAAGAGTTGCACATGGCGCAACACAGTTGCACCATGCGCAACCCACTGATGTGCCCCAGTGTAATATTCAAAGGGGGATTGAGCCTGGCACAAACCCCGATGTACCAGAGCGCATCAGTAATGTATGCGGCGCAGGAGGTGGGGGCGTGCCCATGCATACTCTGCACATCGATATTCAGCCGGGATGTGCTGAGCCTGTCATCATAACCCCTACTGTGCTGCACACAGGTGAGCCAAAAAAAAGGAGCAAGAGCTGGCCACCCACAGGTGAGCTGCCGTATTGCAGGGCGCAACATGGCAGCTGCCACCCGAGCTCCAGCTGCACCTTCATGGTGGTGCTCCCCATGCTCGATCGCGGGCATACGTAGACAAATAATAGTCCCATATCCCTGGTAGTCCAGTGGAACACTCGCAGCCCAATCATGGGCCTATGTAGAAAATTATAATTGTCCTATATCCCTGGTGGTCCAGTGGACTGCTTGCAGCCCGATTACGGGCATATGTAGATAATTATAATTGACCTATATCCCTGGTGGTCCAGTGGATCACTTGCAGCCCAATCACGGGCATATGTAGATAATTATAATTGACCTATATCCCTGGTGGTCCAGTGGGCCGCTTGCAGCCTAATCGCGGGCATATGTAGAATAATATAATAGTCCTATATCCCTGGTGGTCCAGTGAACCGCTTGCAGCTTGATCGGGGGTGTCAGTAATATCCCATGACAAACCAATCCAACCCTAGTGGTCCAGCGGTACCCCCTCCCCACCTGCCCACTGAGTCCCACTGCCCAGCACCCCCCTGGTCAGTAGCGGGTAGCAGCTCCCCACCCGCTTGCTGCCCTGCTGCCCACCGACTGACTCTGTATGATAGGGCTGTACACCCATTGGTCCACAGCATGAGCCAATGGGCATGCAGCCTGTACTGTACTACACAGTCCAGATATGTGGAATGGATCCATTCACATATCTGGATTGTGTAGTACGGTATATTGCACACCCATTGGCCTGCATGCTGTGACCATAGGCATACAGCCCAACCGTATGGAGTCGGGTCGGGGTGGCGGGCAGCAGGCGGGTGGGGAGCTGCCACCCACCGCTGACTGGGGGGGAGTGGGACGGTGGGGCTCAGTGGGATGGTGGGGAGGGGTGTACTGCTGGACCACCAGGGTTGGATTGGTCCATCATGGGATATTACTGATGCCCACAATTGGGCTGCAAGCGGTCCACTGGACCACCAGGGATATAGGACTATTGTATTATTATACATATGCCCACGATCAGACTGCAAGAGTTAACTGTTTTGAATGTACACATGCCTGCGATCGAGCATTGGAGCACTTTGCTGTGATGTGCAGGGGGCGTCGGTCCCCAACGGCTGCAGCCTGGCAGGGTGCCAGGCACAAGTCGCTGCGGATCGGCGCACCTGCATGCAAATGGAGCCATAATGACATGCAAATGGCCCAATTTGCATGTGTACTTTTGAATATTGTGGTGGTTGCACCTATCGCAACAGCACTTGTGCTTGCACATCCCCCTGCTCCACTCTGGCCACTTGTGCTGGCACTGTGCCACTGCACCATGCTCACTATGGGTGGCCAAGGAGCAATATTCCACGATGCTGTGCCATGGCGCAGCTCTGTTGAATATCACCCTATCAACGCCCTGCTTAGCCAAGTTGCGCTGCGCCTAGGCTTGCGCCGCAGCCTGGTGCAGTCTGAATATCCCTCCCCTATGATTTTGACACTATTCCACCAAATTACATGATTGGCATGTTTGTGGCAATTGAGTCAAAGAGTATATATTCCAAATTTCAGAGCTATAGCGTGAATGGTTGTTGAGTTATACCCAAATTACTAAATTTAAAAACATTCTACAAAATTCTGATGAAATTCCACAAAATTTCATGGAATTTTGTGAAATTTCATGAAATTCTGTGAAATTTCATGAAATTCTGTGGACTCAGAATTTTCCCATTTCGCACAGCTCTACTGCTTATCTTTCCTGGGGGTGGGGTGAGATTAATTTCATTGGGTCTTATTCAGATTCCCTAGCCTGTTACTGTACACACAGTAGTTTTATTATACACTGTCACATTTTTGAACTCTGAACATATTGGGATGCAGGATCTCATTTGCATGGGAGTCCTTGACAGATTAAATTACATTGGGCTAATATTGTAGTGATCTGTGGAAATGAATGTATGTTAGGACTCTTGTCTCACATACATAGTGTGCATTCACTCCTAACTATTTACCTTACCCTGGGGAAGGGGGAAGTTTTATTTCATTGTGGTTCTATTCAGAATCCTTGGACTGTTACTGCACATATAGTGGTATGATTATAAAGTGTTGCATTTTTGAACTCTGTACATATTAGGTAGGATGCATTATCTCTTTTACTTGGAGGTTCATGACAATTTTAATTTCTTTGGGTAACTACTGAAGTGACTGATGTGAATGATGGTGCATTAGGACATGTTTGTGTGTGTGTGTGTTACTACTAGTTAGAGTGACAATTTATTGAAATCTGTACATATCAGGTTGCATGGTCTTAGTTTCTTGGTGGTCCTTGACAAGCAGCTTTTTGTGTGGCTCTTATACTTCCAATTTATATTATCATGTATAAACTCCTGTTACAACACTTAAGGCCTTCAGGTTTATGGAGCATAATAACCAGTTTGAGAGTATAGTTGGGTAATGTTTCCAGCTACGTTTTACATTCCATATAGTGTAAACTATTGCTCACTTTAGGTAAACTTTACTTTAAACCCTTTGTATGCCATGTATGTTTACTTTTTGTAGTTTGGCAGAAGACACCAGGAGAAAGGACTGCTGTGTGACTGAACTTCTCTGCTGGGACTAAAGTAGAAGAACTTTTGTATTTGACCTTTAATTTAGGGTAAAAAAACTAACATACAAAAAAACAAGTGTGTGTTTGGGTTAACTGAACTGAATGGGTGTCTGAAGAGTTATCTAGGTGTAAATATCAGGTGACTGAAAGGACTTAACTGCTGTGAGGTTTAAATTACTTGTAGAAAGATCTGGTAAGTAGGGGGAGTGGCTTAGCTAGAAGGAAGCTATATTTGAAGACTGCCTTAGAAAGTTTCTGCTAATAGCTTGGCAGAAGACACCAGGAGAAAGGACTGCTGTGTGATTGAACTTCTCTGCTGGGACTATATTGCCCTCCTTCCCTCCATCCCCCCACCCAAAGCTAGTTCTATTTTTATAGGCACAGAATTTGACTGACAACAGGAACTTCCTGTTTAGGGGCAGGAAGTGAGTGATCACAGAACCACCAAGGACCCACCATCCTAGAAGGGCAAGAGTAGCTCTCCGGCCCCCTCTAGCTGCTGGAGGTCTGCCTCTGAGCAAGTAAGTGGTCTACTGCGAAATATAGGATATTCTTGTCTCAGAACAGGACAATCAGGAGCTTAAAGGGCACACAGGCAGAAAGTAAGGAGAGAGAGAAAAACAACAGAGGAAAGAGTAAGGATTGCAAACAGTTAAGGGGCCAGAAATAAGACATGATTGGAGTGGTGCAGTGCAGTGGCTGTGGAGCAGCAGTCTTCCGGGAGATGTTCTGGAGGATGCGGTGTTGTCCCATCTGCAGGCACCTCTCTGGGCTGAGGAAGGAGGTTGCTCATCTCCAGGCTGAGTTGGCCAGGATTTGTGGGACCTCCTCTTCCATCCAGGGACCACCAGTGCCACTGCCGTTGCCTCAGAGGTTGCCAAGAAAGAGGAGCGGTTGGACACAGTGGGCTCAGGGAGGGTGAGGGTGGTGGAACTATTTAGAGGCACATCCTCCCATTGTACCTCTCCACAATTCCTATGCCATTCTGGCAAAGTGTGGTTCCTCTATGGAGGCACCCACAGTGGAGACCAAGGAGGATGCAGGGAACCTCTACAAGGAGACCCACAGGAGGGTGGCAGGGGACCCCTGCAGGGAAGGAAACAACTCCTGGTGGGGACTCCATTGTTAGGAAGGTAGAACTGGGGAGGAAGGGAGAGGGAGGTAAGGTGCCTGCCTGGTGCCATGGCTTGCAGGGACAGGAAGCAATCCTCAGGATTGCCGGAGCAGCTGCAGAGGGAGGGGCTGGATGTCATTGTCCACCTAGGGGACAAATGACCTGGCTAAGAAAGGGATTAGAGAAGTGCAGGAAGAGTTTGTGGAATTGGGGAGGGCTTTAGTCAAAGTAGCACGCACAGTAACCTTCTCAGAGGTGCTACCCATCTATGGATAGGAGAGGCTAGGGTGTTCCGCACTATGGGATTCAATCAGTGGTTGAAAAACTGGTGTGGAGCTCAGGGATTTGGCTTCATTGGGGACTGGGGGTCCACCTGGAGTGATGCAAGCCTATACTGGCATGATGGGCTGCATCTGTCCGGGAGGGGAACCAGGATCCTAGGTGATAGGTTTAAATGCTTCATTGGCAAGCTTTTAAACTAGCCAAGGGGGGAGGCACTGGAAAGGAGCAGGAAAATCCTAGCCCCCAAATAATCACGGTAGTAAGTGCGGCAAACACCAACATAGAGGTGTCGATAGGGAGAAGGGCAGGGGTAAATGGAGAAAGTGACAAAGGCAAGAAGGACAGGGATGGGGCAAAAGGGAGTAAGGCCATCAGGAAATGGAGGGTAATGAGTACCAATGCTCGTAGTCTGGGCAACAAGCTCCCTGAGCTGATGGCCTTAATGGAAGAGGGATGCCTGGATATCATAGCAGTCACAGAAACATGGTACACAGAGAACCATAACTGGTATGGTAACATACCAGGGTACATAACCTACAGGAGAGACAGGCAGGGGAGAAGAGGGGGAGGAGTAGCTCTCTATGTAAAGGAAGGGATAAGAGCAACTGAACAAAAGAGTAAACAGGGAGGAGAGGAGGCACTGTGGGTCACCTTGGAGACTGGAAAGGGCACCACAATCTGCACAGGGTTGTGTAAGACCCCATGTCACGGGGAAGGAATGGACAAGGATATGATAGAAGGCATTCTTAGAATGGCAGAGAAAGGTGAGATACTGTTGATGGGAGACCTGAATATGCCAGATGTTAACTGGAGCACATTTGCTGCAGCCCATCCAAGAGCAGGAGCCATTCTTGATGCCTACAGGTGGCAGGCATTAGACAGCTAGTTTGGAACCCACTTTCGTGAGGGAGCAATCTTAGACCTCGTGCTCTCAAACGGGGCAGTGAGAGGATCTCAGATCTAGAAGTGGGTTGTCATCTGGGGACAAGTGACCATTAAACAGTGTGGTTCACGTTAAACTCAGCTACAGAGTCAAGCCACAAAAGTGAGGGTACTGGACTTTTGGAGGGCTGACTTTGGCAAGATGGGAGAGTGCCTCAGAAAAGCACTAGCAAACAGGCTAGAAGGAGGTGTGGAGCAACAATGGGGAATTATCAAACTGCCATCACAGAGGCAACAGGCCTTGTGTGAAGCAAATGAACAAATCAAATGAAAGAAAAGCCACTATGGTTCTCAAAAGAGGTGGCTGTGAAAGTCAGGAAGAAAAGATAGCATTCCAGAAGTATAAGGAAACACAGAAGGAGCAGGACAGAGGCTGTACCAGTTAAGGCAGAAGGAAGCAGGAGGGAAGTCAGAATAGCAAAGGCCCAAACTGAGGAAAAGATAGCCAACTCAGTTAAGAAGGGGGATAAAACCTTTTATAGGTACATCAGCGAGCGTAGAAAGACAAAGGGAGGGATAGTGAGGCTGAATAGAATGAACAGTGGGTGGGCAGAGGGGGACAGTGAAAAAGCAGGAATACTGAACGAATATTTCTGCTCAGTATTCACAAAAGAGGAGGGGGAAGTGCCTAATCCAATTAACAGAAGCACTCTTGATAGGGGGGTCGATCCCAGTCCTTTCACAGAAGAAGAGGTTCTGCAAGAACTCCTAAAACTGAAGGTGGACAAAGCAATGGGTCCTGATGGAATTCACCCCAGAATTCTAAAAGAATTAAGGAGAAACTAGTGAAACCACTGGCTACTCTTTTAATAAATCTGGGAGGATGGTGTGGTACCTGAGGACTGGAGGAAGGTGGATGTGATTCCCTTCACAAAAGTGGGTCCAAGACAGAGGCAGGAAACTACAGACCTGTCAGTCTGACCTCTGTGGTAGGGAAAGTGATGGAGTCACTTCTGAAGGAAAGAATAGTCGAGTACCTAGAGGCCAGTGGAGCACAGGACCCAAGGCAGCATGGGTTCACAGCGGGAAGGTCATGTCAGAAGAATCTAATAGATTTCTTTGACTGGGTGACCAAAGTAGTAGACCAGGGAGGGGCTGTGGACATGGCCTACCTAGACTTTAGCAAGGCATTTGACACAGTCCCACACAAAAGATTAATAGTCAAATTAACCAGCCTGGGAGTGGGACCCAGGGTGGTAGCCTGGGTAAAACATTGGCTGGACAATAGGACACAGAAGGTAATTGTAAAACGGATCCATTCTGAAGAAAGGGGGTTACTGGTGGGTACCGCGGGTTCAGTATTGGGTCCAGTCCTTTTAATGTCTTCATCAGTGACATTGCAGAGGGACTGGAAGGAAAAGTATGCCTTTTGCAGATGACACAAAATCTGCAACAGGGTTGATACACAAGGAGGCGTGGAAAGGATGAAAAGGACTTGGCAAGGTTGGAGGAATGGTCAGAAGTATGGCAGCTAGGATTCAATGCAAAGAAGTGCAAAATAATGCACCTGGGAAATAAGAACCAGGGAAGAATACACAATGGGTGGGAGGTAGTAACAACAACAAAAGGAAAGGGACCTGGGGTAATCATATCAGATGACCTAAGGTTAGCAAGTAATGTGGGAAGGCAGTAGGGAGGGTTGGGGGTATACTGGGATGTATAGGGAGAGGCATCAGCAGCAGAAAACAGGAAGTTGTTATCCCTCTGTACAGACAGTTGGTGAGACCCCATCTGGAGTACTGTGTCCAGTTCTGGAGACTCCATCTCCAAGGACGTAGACAGGATAGAGGCAGTCAGAGGAGGGCACTAAAATGGTGCAGGGTCTGCAAGAGAAGCCAGTATGAGGAGAGACTAAAGGAGCTTAATATGTATACCCTTGAGGAAAGAAGGAGGGGGACATGATAGAAACTTTAAGTACCTCAGTGGAATCAACAAAGTCCAAGAGGGTAGCATTTTTCAGAAAAGAGACTTGCAAGAACAAGGGCACAATTTAAAGATAGAAGGAGGGTGGTTCAGGGCAATGTGAGAAAGTATTATTTCACAGAGAGAGTAGTGGATGCATGGAACAGCCTTCCTGTGAAGGTTGTAGAGGTCTAAAACTGTGGGAAAATTCAAGAATGCATGGGACAGACATAAGGCAATTCTTGAGGGGGGTAGGAAGAAATAGGCTGTTGGTTAACTAGGATCTGCGGCCTATCCTGTAGGTAGGGAAATGGGCAGACTAGATGGGCCTAGGGGTCCTTATCTGCAGTCAAAGTCTATGTTTCTATGTTTCTATTTTGTGGGTCTTGTTTTTAACTTACAGTTATGTCATATTTTATCATGTCTTTATCCGAGTGGGTTTTGCTTTTAATGAACTGCAGTCTTAAACACACTGGGACATTCATAATTGGGTTATCCAGCTGTCTGCTCGAGATGTTCTTATCTTACTCTGAAGGTATCTCTACATCATTTTAATTTATATGCAGTGTACTCCCTGCTTGTTGTTATGCTCTAAGCACATGTGACCGTTAGGCCCTTTCAGCTGAAGCTGAGCTGGTACTATCCAGCTTCTATGTTATTTTTTAAATGAGGCAGTATAGCGCAGTGGTCTAAGGCTCTGTGCTGCAAATTTGGTGACATCCAGCAGACCTGACCTGCGTTAGAATCCCACAGCTTCCACTTGCATACTGTGTGACCCTGAGCAAGTCACTTAACCTCCTTGTGCTCCCAGGTTGCTCCTGTAAAAAAGCTTTCAGCTTAGTGTGCTATACCTGGTTGAACAACTAAATAAAAAAAAAATTAGTATTTTAAACCAATGAGATTTTTTTCTGTTTTTATTTTCTGCATGATCTGGGTGTTAAAAGTGTGGGATTTGCTAAATAACTGTCATTAAGCTTCTGAGGAGGGACTGGGTTGGTCCGAAGGCTAAAGTACTTTGTTCTTTTTGTTACATCTACGTTGGTCCAATAAAAGGTATCAAATCATTTGATTCTGGATCTGTTCTTACAAGGACCAATACAGCAAAGACTAAATCTGTATGTCAGGTTATGACTGAACGTTGCAGTATTTCAACACACTCATAACTGCTAATTTTCAATATTTTAACCCAAACTTTCAACATACCATTTTTTCACACCACCTCATAAATGTGACAGGTGACATTTTTTATCCTGGCTGAGACATCTTTTCACACTTGTGGTGCACAATGACATTTCAGCCGATATACTAACAAGCATTTGTCAATGCCGAATGTTTGCTTGCTGGCATTGGCATTGGTAGTGTAGGAGTTACAGAGCTGCATAATAGGAATGGCAGTGAAGTATTGAACTGAAGCCAACCCCACCACCACCCTGCAGAGACTGACAGGCATTGGGGTGTGCTTTGGGTCGTCAGGCATAACAGCCACCATTTCACCACACCCTACCCTGCAGACACTGACAAGTGTCACGGTGTGCCTAGGGTGTCTTTGGCCATTCTATGCGACCTCATTCCATCGAGGAAATATGGTGAGATGGGTGCGTATAGGAGAATGGGGTGAACTTTGGGCCGAAGAGCCCAAGGCACACCTCGATGCCTCTCACTGGCTGCAGGGTGTGGAATGGTATGAGCATTACAGACAAGAATCCCAAGTCACACCCCTGATGCCTGTCATTCTCTACAGGGTGGGGTGTTATGGTTGGAAACCCTAACGCCTCAGGCATTCGTTGGTATTTTCACTCCAAATTCTCAACATGTTTTTTTTGTGACCCCCCACCTTATGAACAGTGGCAATATCAGTTTGTTAGCCGAAAGCTGCTTTTGCACAGCGACTACTGCATTTAGCACCACAGATGCAAAAACACATTCTGAACAGGATGTGAAAAATGACAGCTGTACTGTTCATGGGGAGGTGTTAAAAATGGCAATGTTGAAAATCTGCAGTGAAAATATTTAAAAAACTGGTGAAGTCACAAGTGTGCATAGGAATTGTGCAACACACACCCGTAATGTAATTAGTTTGGGGATTTTTTACAGCAGATTGTCAATACAGGCATTTTGGGACCTCCGATCATGAACAGTGTCACTGTGATTTTCATCTGTCCCGAACAATGATTTCCCACAGCGACCACGCATTTCTGTGCTGAAAGTGTGAAAACACATTTCGGCCATGTTGTGAAAAATGACAGCTGTACTATTCATAAGGAAGTGTGGAAAAATGCCACTGGTGAAAATCTGGACTGAAAATATCACAAATTCATGAACTTACAAGTGCGTGGAAACTGCGCAATGCTCACTCGTAACACAGTCATTTTATGGACTTTTGTCACCAAATTTTCAACACAGCCATTTTAAGACCTCTGCTCATGAACAGTGTCACTGTG
The DNA here is from genome assembly GCA_016271365.2 of Neoceratodus forsteri. Taxonomy (NCBI): domain Eukaryota; kingdom Metazoa; phylum Chordata; order Ceratodontiformes; family Ceratodontidae; genus Neoceratodus; species Neoceratodus forsteri. The sequence continues at coordinate 71,975,048 of JADMNL010000027.1, read as the reverse complement.
ATTTTCTTAATGTGTCCCATACATTGATTTCGCACACCGACTGCGCCATTGTGTGCTACATGCGCGGAAACACATTTTGGGTGAGATGTTAAAAATGACAGCTATACTGCTCATAAGGAGGTGTGGTAAAATGGCGATGTTGAAAATTTGGAGTGCAAATGTTAAAAATTTGCGAACTTCACGAGCATGTGTAGGAACCATAGCACATGCAGCTTATAAAACAGTCATTTTAGAATTTTTCACAAATTTGCAACATAGGCTTTTTGAGAGGCCACCTTATGAACACTGGCACTGTCATTTTGCTAATTGGTCCCAAAAGGTGATTTTGCACAGTGACTGCGAAATCACCCTTTGGGCCCGATTAACGCCATGACAGTGAGAGAATTCATGAGGAGGGGTCCCAAAAACCCCATGTTGAAAATATTGTGCAAAAATTCCAACAAATGCTCGAGATATGCATTAAAGTTGGAAAAACCCTATTTATTGCATTATACAGCTTACCGGCATTTCCTCAGTTCGCGGTCGGCTTTGAAGAGTGCAGATGTGTTCCTGGTTCACCGAAGATCGTCGCACCGAGCTCCTGAGGTAAGTATGGGGTGAGGTGGGGGTGTGGGGAGGTAGGGTTTGCAGAAGGTGGGCGCGGGTGGGCAGGGCGACTGCCGAGGGAATGTTTTTTTTCTTTACAGGTTTTTTTTTATTGGACCACACGGGACGTTTGCCACGCTGGGGTGGGCTCCCAGTGTGGCAGCTGGAAGGCTGTTTGGGGGGGCCTGGAGCCAACGGGGGATTGGGTACCCCCATCGGCCATAACCATTTTTGCCCCGCTGCGTGGGCTCCCAGTGTTGCATCTGGAAAGCTGATGATGCGGGCGTTTGCCACGCTGGGGTGGGCACCAGCGTGGCAGCTGGAAGGCTGTTTTGGGTGCCTGGAGCCAATGGGGGATTGGGCACCCCCATCGGCCATTACCATTTTTGCCCCACTGGGGTGGGCTCCCAGTGTGGCACCTGGAAAGCTGATGATGCGGGACATTTGCCACGCTGGGGTGGGCACCCAGCGTGGCAGCTGGAAGGCTGTTTGGGGGCGCCTGGAGCCAACGGGGGATTGGGCACCCCTATCGCCATACAGTGTGTGCGTGGGTGGGGAAGCGCATGAGCACACGCGGTGTGTGTAGAAGGCAGGGGGAGCTCTGCTCAATGAAGCTGGAGCTCTCCCTTTCAACTGTACGGCACTGCATTTTCAACTGCTATCATAGACAGCTGCAGTGTTGATTGGAGAACTGCGACAGCGCCTGCAAAGACGCTGACTGAACTGGAAGACGGGTGACACATCTCTGAAAACTCGGATGATGGCACTATGTTTCTTGCACATGTGTGCAAGCAAATATAAAAATGCTACATATCATATTTGTAAGAGCAGTCTTAAAATGACTATTTTGAAAATCTGGGGTCAAAATAAAAAAAAAAAAACACCATCATTTTGCAGCTGTATTGGCTCAGACCAGATTTTGTTTGTTTTGTAACCTGTTCCTGTGCTGGTGCATTTTTATGGGCAGTGGTGTGCAGCCCACCACAGCCTTCTCATTAGCACAGATGGGCAGGTCATTTGCAAAGACCAAGAAAGGAATGATTCCAGTACAGAACCTTTCAGTACCTCAGGGTAATAGGTACTGCAGATGATAGCTATGGTCCAGCTTTCAAAGCCTGCAGATGACTAGATAGATATGATCTAAACTCAAGAATGGACATACTCTACTAGTAACCCCCAAAGCCTCAGGTTTACAGATCTAGAGGGAATGATTCACTGAGTTGACAGCACGATGCCAGAGCCTGATTAGAGTCCATATTAGAGGTAATGAAACTGGCAAGTATGAGGAGGGAAGTAGTTGACAAAGAAAGCAGATTGTAAAGGGTAGGAAAGGCTCAGAGGTAATTTAAGGAAGTATTTTTTCACAGAGAGGGTTGTGGATGCATGGAACAGCCTTCCAGAGGAGGTTGTGGAGTCAAAAACAGTGGTGGAATTCAAGCATGCATGGGACAGTCATAATGCAATTCTAGGGGGTGGGGGTAGGAAGAAGTAGGCTGCTGGTTAACTAGGATCTACAGCTTATCCATCAGGTAGGGAAATGGGCAGACTGGGTGGGCCAAGCGGTCCTTATCTGCCGTCAAATTCTATGTTTCTATGTTTCTAAGATCAGAATTGTTATAGTAAGTGGTGAACTGCACACTGATTCATCATTCTAGTATTTTGGTGAGTGCAGGGAAAAGGGAGATTGGGAAATAATTAGCAGCACCACACTTACAAAGGGGAAGGACTTGAGCAAATGTGCTAGAAGCCAATAAACAGTTAAAAATGTATGTCAGCTGCTTTGCAATAGCGGGAATAGGGGTGGCCCCCTTTTGCCCGACACCTCGACGGCAAAACATGGAAAATTACCACTACAGCAGCAGTCGCTGTAATGGTCCGTTTTCCCTGTTTTGCTTTCTCCCAGTGTCCTGCCTCCTCCCCGGACCAATTCCAACCTGGAGTTGAGAATTCTAAAGTCTGGGAGGTGTGAGGGGCAGAGCCCCCTGAATGGGGGTGAGGGCTGGCCACCCCTCAAGCAGTGGGGGCTTGGGCGGCTGGCTACCTGAGTTGGTATTGTGCTGTCGCTGTGTGGGTGGTCAACAGGTTTACTGTCAACCAAACTTGGTGCTTCCCAGAAATACAAAGCAATACAAACTAACTATAGGTGATAATTCATCCAACCTAGTACTTACAGTGGGGTCAGCTGCAGCCCAAACAAAAGTAGTAATTGGGCAGTCTTTAGTGCTTCCTGTTTTTTTTTATCTTGCCTTTTCTGTCCTGGCCGGCTGCACATCCTCACTCATATACCCTATTTGCAGGGTCATATCCTGGTCAGACCAAACCTGCCCATCGTGTAGAGAGTGGTTTGTTTTTCCCCTCTTATATTTTCTTCCCACCCTCTTCCCCTGGCAAGAGTGAGGCCTCTGGTGGCCTTGCACAGCAGCAGCCTGCCCTGTAGCAGGAGTAAACTCCCTGGTCCAGCCACTGGGATCATTGTGGTGGCAGAACCTACTGCAGACCCTTCCTAGCTGAGTCACACTGCCGAGTGCAGCTGTTTCAGCCTTGGCTTGCCTCCCAACGTGACTTCCCCTGCTTGCTTCTGAGCCTGGGTCATCAGCACAGCAGCACAGTGCACTGCCGCTCAGCCACTGGGGTGGATTAGTACTTTCTGCTTTGACTGCCTATGCCATGCAACCCTCCCCCATTGTGGGGGCTTCCCTATTTCCCTCTGTGGTGTCATACCCCACCTGAGAACTTCCAGCGGTGCTCTTCGGTCTCCTGAGGGATGCTGCAGAGGGAGTGGTGCACTCTTCAGTGCCTCATGCACCATGATGGAGTTGTTCCCAATGCACATCAAGGGCAGCTGTCTGACACTGACTGATGAGTGGGACTTATGACAGAGTGGGAATTCTCCACTGAAATCTCTGACCAGACTGGACATTTAGCACAATCATGCACAATATAGGAAGGAGCACAGTTAAACTGCTAAAGAGTAGGAGCCCTATAATATGAAGACCTTTGGCAGCCAGTGCTCTATAAGAAAATAAGGCACCACCATCTTTGTGCACCCTAACCCCATTAGCATGGCAGCTGGGGTCAAGACTTGCACATCAGCAGATCAAGCTGTTGTGCCTATAAGGGGAGCCACAAAGGGCTCCTGGGACACATGGTGACTGCAAGCATCCTGGTGTTCATTTGAGCCAATCAGCTCCTGAGTGCTGGACCTTCACTAATAGCTCAGTGGACCAATGGGGAGCTGCTATTTCCCATTGAACAGCAGGCTCTGTTCAAATACAGAGTCATGTCTGCATGAGATCCTGAAGTGAGAGGTGTCGTCATGCTGTTGAGAACAGTCGGGTCTACATGAGATCCTAAAGTGAGAGGTGTCGTCATGCTGTTGAGAACAGTCGGGTCTACATGAGATCCTGAAGTGAGAGGTGTCGTCATGCTGTTGAGAACAGTCGGGTCTACATGAGATCCTGAAGTGATAGATGCCTGTATGCTGTTGAGACAGCTTACTGCAGTACTTAAGTAAAATAAATCCTCAGCTCCACTCATGCGTGCCAAACTCCACTCATGCGTGCCAACTTGTAGATGTAGGAATGAAAAGAAGAGAGAACACTAGCACCGCAGGTATTATAAAAATAAAAATTATTTTAATCAGTGCACAACATATGCACAGCCACTCAGCAGTACAGGCTTGCGACCTCAACTAGTTTCACACCAATCGTGCGTCATCAGGAGGATGGTCTACCTACAATTCACACCCTTAAAAAAGCTAACAATTAAAGTGACAACACCTCATAACCATGAATATACATACAAAATTATCAAAACATGTACTATTAATATATATCCATCACCATAAAAATTGCATATCAGTAATATCCCTAAATAAACATACAATGCAAAACCATATTTGAATTAGTCATTTTAAGGCAGAATAACTCAGAATCATATCTAATGAGCATTTCACCTAAAGCAATGTATTTAGTAATGCCCTGTGGTGTATGTTTGTCTAACTAAATCAGACCTGGGCCTTTAACCCTTAACCTTACCATTAGCCATTATGACCAGGTCATTTCATAGACTTACTACCCAAAGTCCAAATATGTTGCATATTTTGGTAGCTTTAAAAGTCTCAGGCAAGTGTAAGTATGGACATACACACACTGTATCAGTGCCATCTAGGGGAAAAAAGGGAAAATTAATTGTAATACCAATGTACATTATCACAAAAAACTATGTGAAAATTGATATATAATATATCCAATATCATTTTAAGACAATAATACATCCTAAATAGAATTAATATAAAACAGATTGTTACTTCTCATCTGAACTAAAAATCATTTTTTCTTTCTCATATTGCTTAAAGGAACAACATCAAATGTTTCATTTGGACCCGGTAACTTTAGGCCTCCAAGGGTGTATATCCAGTATGCCTCTCTATTCAATAGCAAATCATTGATATTTCCACCTCTAGGCCCTAATTTAACCCATTCGATTCCGCAGAACTTAAAGTCATGTTTCATACTGTCCACCCTGAGTTTACAAACATGTGCAGTTAGTGCACTTCTGTCATCATTTTTTTACAATACTGAGCATGTGTTCACCAATTCTCACCTTAAGCTGGCGTGTAGTCTTACCAACATAAAATGCACCACATGTACAGATTGCCAAGTACACCAAATTCTCAGTAACACAGCTGAAAAAGGACCCCATTGTGTATATTTTACAAGTATTGACATATGTAAACGTTGTGCCTTTTAAAATGGTGACACAGTATTTACAGTTTCCACATGCATAGGTGTCATTGGGTCTACATGGTAACCAAGTTTTAACATCCTGTGCCATCTTTTGATTAGGTTGGTAACTATTGGTGACAATGTCCCCAATGTTTTTACCACGACGATATACTATACGTGGCAAAGTACTCCCTACCTCAAGTTTAGGTTCCAAACTTAAAAGTGGCCAATGTTTTCTAATAATATCCACAATAACACCTGACTGTTTAAATATGTGGTGACAAAATGGATTAATTTATCAGTTGGGCCTTGTTTAGTCTTAGGTTTCATTACCTCATCACGATTTTTAATAGAAACATCATCCATGGCATCTTCCAATCAATCAATCAATCAATCAAAATCTTTATTTATTCAGGCGAACATCATTGAGCATAGCTCATTTACAAGATGGACCTGAGTGGTCATAACAAAAAAGGTTACAGAGTGTATACAAAAACATGATATTGAAATAGCACAAATAACCAATTGCCTCGAGTATCCTCTCTCTAAAAATCTAACACACATGTCCGTTCCCTGTTTCACAAAATCACTATCCGTGCCCTAAGTAGTTGGGCACTGGGAATATTATTAATCATAAATCTTGGTTGGCAACTGGATGCACTTAACATAGAAACATAGAATTTGACGGCAGATAAGGACCACTTGGCCCACCCAGTCTGCCCATTTCCCTACCTAATGGATAAGGTGCAGATCCTAGTTAAACAGCAACCTACTTTCTACCCCCAACCCCTAGAATTGCCCTTATGACTGTCCCATGCATGCTTGAATTCAACTACTGTGTTTGACTCCACAGCTTCCACCTTAAGGCCCTTCCATGCATCCACAACCCTCTCTGTGAAAAAATGCTTCCTTACATTACCTCTGAGCCGCCCCCCCTTTATCTTCAAATTGTGCCACCTTGTTCTTGCACACCTCTTTTTTTGAAAGATGCTACCCTCTTGGACTTTGTTGATTCCCTTGAGATACTTGAAAGTTTCTATCATGTCCTCCCTCTCCCTCCTTTCCTCAAGGCTATACATATTAAGCTCCTTTAGTCTCTCTCCATATGTCTTCTGGTGCAGACCCTGCTCCATTTTAGTTGTCCTCTCTGGACAGCTTCCATCTTGTCTATGTCCTTGCAGAGATTGGGTCTCCAGAACTGCACACAGTACTCAGATGGGGTCTCACCAGCTGTCTGTACAGAGGGATAACTCTTTTTTCTACTGGTGATGCCTTCCTATGCATCCCAGTATCCCCAGCCTCCCATTGCCCTCTCACATTGCTTGCCCACCTTTAAGTCATCTGAAATGACTACCCCAGGTCCCTTTCCATTTCTGTTGTTGTTAGTATCTCACCCCCACTGTGTACTCTTCCCCTGGGTTTTTGTTTCCCAGGTGCATTACCTTGCACTTCTTAGCATTGAATCTAAGCTGCCATACATTTGACCATTTCTCTAACCTTGCCAAGTCCCTTCTCATCCTTTCCACCCCACTCTGTGCATCAGCTGTGTTGCAGATCTTTGCGTCATCTGCAAAGAGACATATTTTTGCATCCAGTCCCTCTGCAATGTCGCTTATAAAGACATTGAAGAGGACTGGTCCTAATACTGAACCCTGCAGTACCCCACTAGTAACCCCCTTTCTTCAGAGTGGACTCCATTTACTATTACCCTCTGTGTCCTATTCTCCAGCCAATTCTTTACCCAGGCTATCATCCTGGGACCCACTCCCAGGCTGGCTAACTTGTATATTAATCTTTTGTGTGGGACTGTGTCAAATGCCTTGCTAAAGTCTAGGTAGGCCATGTCCACAGCCCCTCCCTGATCTACTACTTTGGTCACCCAGTCAAAGAAATCTATTAGATTCATCTGGCTTGACCTTCCTGCTGTGAATCCATGCTGCCTTGGGTCCTGTGCCCCTCTGGCCTCTAGGTACTTGACAATTCTTTCCTTCAGAAGTGATTCCATCATTTTCCCTATCACTGAGGTTAAACTAACAGATTTGTAGTTTCCTGCTTCTGCCCTGCTCCCACTTTTGTGAAGGGGAATCACATCTGCCCACCTCCAGTCCTCAGGTACCACCCCATCCTCCCATGATTTGTTAAAGAAGGTAGTCAGTGATGTCACTAGTTCTACCCTTAGTTCTTTTAGAATTCTGGGATGAATCCCATCAGGCCCTATTGCTTTGTCCACCTTCAGTTTTAAGAGTTCTTTCAGAACCCTTTCTTCTGTAAATGGGCTGGTATCAACTTCTGTATCCAGAGTGTTTCTATTGTTTGTTTTAGGTACCTCCCCCTCTTCATTTGTAAATACTGAGCAAAAATATTTGTTTAGTATCTCTGCCTTTTCACCGTCACCCTCTGCCCACCCCCCTCCTCTTTATTAAGCCTCACTATCCCTCTCTTAGTCTTCCTTCGCTCATTGATGTACCTAAAAAAGGTTTTATCCCCCTTCTTAACTGAGTTGGCTATCTTTTCCTCGGTTCGGGCCTTGGCTGTTCTGACTGCCTTCCCAGCTTCCTTTTGTATTAACTGATACAATTCTCTGTCTTGCTCCTTCTGTGATTCCTTGTACTTTCTGAATGCTTTCTTTTTCTCTTGAACCTTCACTGCTACCTCCTTTGAGAACCACAGTGGTTTCTTACATTGTTTTGTTTTGTTTATTTGCTTCACACAAAGGCTTGTTACCTCTGTGATGCAGTTTTTATTATTCCCCATTGTTCTTCCACCCTTCCTTCCTGCCCATTTGCTAGTGCATTCCTTAGGCACTCACCCATTTTGGCAAAGTCAGCCCTCCTGAAGTCCAGTACTTTTGCCTTTGTATGGCTTGACTCTATTGCTGTGTTTATTGTGAACCATACTGTTCGATGGTCGCTAGTTCCCAGATGGCTACCCACTTCTACATCTGTGATTTTCTCTCCATCTCCATTTGAGAGAACCAGGTCTAAGATTGCTCCCTCTCGAATGGGTTCCAATACTAGGTTGTCTAGGCATGCCCCTGTGGGGCATCTAGAATAACCCCTCTTCAGAAGTGGCTGCTGCAACTGCACTCCAGTTAACATCTGGCATATTCAGATCACCCATCAGCAGTATCTCCCCTTTATCTGCCATTCTAAGTATACTTTCTATCATTTCCTTGTCCATTTCCTCCCCCTGAGAGGGGGGTCTGTATACAACCCCTGTGCGGATCGTGGTGCCATTGCCTGCCTCCAAATTGACCCACAGTGCTTCTTCTCCTCCCTGTTTACCCTTTTGTTCTGTTGCTTTGATTCCTTCCCTTATGTAGAGAGCTACTCCTCCTCCTCCTCCTCCTCTTTTACCCTCCCTGTCCCTCCTGTAGATAGTGTATCCTGGTATGTTTACGTCCCAGTCATGGTTCTGTGTGTACCATGTTTGTGTGACTGCCACGAACTCCAGATGTTCCTCCTCCATCAAGGCCACTAATTCAGGAAGCTTGTTACCCAGACTACGGGCATTGGTACTCATTGCTCTCCATCCCTCACTGACCTTTCTACCTTGGTCTTTTTTTCATTTAGTACCTGTTTTGTAGGGGGAGGCTGGGATTTTTCTGCTGCTTATCAGTGCCTCCCCCCCTTGACTAGTTTAAAAGCTTGCCAATGAAGCATTTAAACCGATTGCCCAAAAGACTTGTTCCCTTCCTGGACAGATGCAGACCATTCTGCCAGTATAGGCTGGTGTCCCTCCAGGTGGAACCCCAGTCCCCAATGAAGCCAACTCCCTGTGCTCTGCACCCTCTTTTCAACCATTCGTTAAACTGCATGGTGCAAAGTACCCTCGCCTCACCCATGCCACTGACAGGCAGCACCTCTGAGACGGATACTGTGTGTGCTACTTGTCTTAGGCCCCTCCCCAACTCTACAAAGTCCTTCTGCACTGCCCTGATCTCATGATGAACCAAGTCATTTGTCCCTAGGTGGACAATGACGTCCAGCTCAGACTCCCATGTAGCTGTTCTCATGATCCTGAGGATGCGCTTCCTGTCTCTCCAAGCCATGGCACCAGGCAGGCACCTTACTTCAGTTTTCCCTGCTCCCCCCAGTTCTATCCCCCTAATAATTGAGTCCCCCACAAGGAGTTGCTTCCTTTCCCTGTGGTGCCCTCTGCCTCTTTCCTGTGGGCCTCCCTTGTGACAGTTGTCTGCAACCTCTTTAGTCTCCTCTGCGGGTGCATCCATAGGGGAACTATGCCCCTTCAGAATGGTGTATGGATTGTGGAGTGGAATAACTGACTGGGTGTGCCTTTGTTCCACCACCCTTACCCTTTCTAAGCCCACTGTGGTCCAACTGCTGTACTTTCTTCACAACCTCTGAGGTAGTAGTGGTGGTGGCTCTGGTGCTCTCTGGATGGGGGATGTTCCCTTACTGCTGTACAGTGCGGCCTGAAGATGGGCAGCTTCCTCCCTCAGGACAGAGAGTTGTCTACAACAGGGCAGCACCTCAGCCTCCAGAAAGACTCCCGGAAGACTGCTGCCCCACAGCCATTACATTGCACTACTCCCCACATGTCTGTCTACCTTAGGTTTTTTTATTTTGTGTGTGTGTGTGTGTGTGTGTGTGTGTGTGTGTGTGGAGAGACTGGTTTGTTATATAGAAATATATATATTATATAATGTGTATGCTTATGTTGTCAGTGCAGTGTGCTAGAGAGGATATGACAGTTAAATTTAGTTAAATATGACACTTAAAAGGGAATTTCTATCAGTATTTTTCCTAAAAAGAGAAGTCTGTATGCCATCATTGGCATCTCTTTCAATTTGCAAGTCCAAAAATGTGACCATATTTTTATCGCTTGTCACACTAAATTTCAAATTAGAATTGCTGGTTTCCAAATATAGAACACATTCCCTTTGCTCACAAGCAGTGCCCTTCCAGATCAAGAAAATGTCATCAATAGAACTACGCCACAGATCAATCCTGTGGTAAAATGGATTGACCTGTGCATCATAGACCACCAGTTTATCCCAGCGTCCCAAATAAAGGTTAGCATAATTGGGTGCAAATGTAGCACCCATTGCTGTACCTTTAACCTGGAGAAAATACTCCCCCTGAAACAATAACACAGTTTTTTCCAAGTACATTTTCAGCACAATCTAAAATAAACCTCTTTTTCTGTTCATCTAATGTTGGATCCATATTAAGCCAATGGTCCAATGCCTGTAATCCCTGTGAATGGGGTATATTTGAATATAGGGACCCTATATCCATTGAGACAAGGAAGGAGTCAGGATCTAGTTGGACTTCCTGCAATATTCCCAACATGTCAGCTGAATCTCTTACATAGGAATATAATTTAGGCACATACTGCTTAATGTATGTATCAACATATTGCGATAATGGTTCTGTAACTGAACCAATACCTGCCACTATTGGTCTACCAGGGGGATTCTCCAAATCTTTGTGTATTTTGGGTAGTACATAAATTGTTGGTCTTACAGAATGTTCGACCACCATAAAAGAGTATTCTTTCTGATCGATCGCTCCCTCAAGGAGGGCCAAATCAAGCATTCGATCAATTTCTAATTTAAACCTATTAGTGGGATCCCCCCGAAGTTTCTTATAAAAATTACAATCTGTCAGTTGTCTTTTAATTTCAGTGACATATTTCATTGTATCCATAACAACTATGGCACCTCCCTTGTCAGCAGGTCTAATAACCAATAATGGGTTGTCCTGCAAAGATTTAATTGCCACCCTTTCATTGTTAGATAGATTTACAAAGTTAGACCCCTCATTTGTACTAATGGCTTCCAAATCACTTAGTACAGCTCTTTCAAAGATTCTAACTATGTCAGAATAAGGTGGATTAAATGTAGATGGTGGTTTTAAAGGGGAAATAACCCCAAGTGTTACTGATGGTACCCCTGTTATGTCCACAGAGTTGTCATTTGTATTAATAGCAGTATTATAACCCATGTCTGCAGCAAAAAATGTCCTAAGATTCAAAGTTCTGGAAAGTCGCTTAATATCCAAATAAACCTCAAAATGATTAATATTAGTTGTGGGTACATAGGTCAAGCCTTTTTGTAACACCTGAGTCTCGATATCAATTAAGGTTACCTGAGATATATTCACCACAATGTTCTCTGGCACATAAGTTGTTATTAACGCCCCTCCAACTGCCTCTTCGATTTCCTCTTCCTTGCCTGGTAGTGTTTGCCCCCCTCCACATCCGTTTGGGTACCGGAGATAATGTTGATGGTATGGGTGCTTGGAGTTTCCTTGGTTCCCTTGTGTGTTAGCTCCGAAATTCCTGGGCTTCTGGAACTGTACTTGTTTCTCACTCCTCCTAGGCCGGAAATATCTAGATGTCGTGGGAGTAGAGACAGTTGGTCTAGCTGGTAATTCCTCTTGTTCACCTTCCAGAAATGGATCTTCAGTGCTGTCAGAGTCACTTGTGCTGGTGTAATTTGAAGATGATGGGGAGATGCCTCTGTTACACAGAATCGATTTCAGGCCTGTAACTACCCTTGTATAAACACCACCTCTGTCACCAAAAACGTTTTTTGTCTCCTTGGCTTGTTAGGTTTCTTATTCCAGGTAAACACACGGCCCAGAAGACAGTCTTGTTTATCCCGCTAGAATTTCTTCAGTTTTCTTTGTTTAATTTTGTTTCCATCTATATTTATTATTTCCTGAAGTTGCTGTTCATAGACAGGGAATCTAGGATCTTCCTTATAATGCAATACAATCTCCTCTTTAATTTTAATATCCGTTTCAATAGTAGGTTGCTGGTTAACATAATCCTTAATAACAGCTTGCATCAAGGCATCTGTACCCAATTGTAGCCCTCTGTTCCAATCAGAAATAAAAGATGGTCGATCTGTGCTGTAACTCTGTGTATTGAGTGCTCGTAACCCACGAGGAGATCTGCCAACTTTCAGATAGGCCTCTAAAGACACCCGATTCCAATAGCGATGTCTGCCTTTAAGAGTAGCCCTTTCAAATTGGATGAAGGCAGGTCTATACCGATATTTATATTATTAGTCTCTGATCCAGGTTCCTCAATAAAACTTTCCACACTGGCAATGTTTTGCTGTTCCTTAAACAAATCCGCTTCTCCCCTAGTAGCGAATACAGAAGCAGACATAAGTCCTGTAACCTCTCCTAATTGAAACGCTGTATAATTCTCCTGGGACATATCCGATACAAGAGTTAGTGGCTGATATTTCAAATCCAAGTAATATATAATATAGAGATGGAGAGGAAGTGTCCGTTCAAAAAACAAGCATGTATCGCAATATTTAGACCGAAATGTGAATGTCACAATTTCACAGCCAATAAGTTTCAAACACAAGTATCTTTAAATTAGATGTTCACTGTCCCGTTTCAAAACAAAATTAAGTATCTAAGACAAAGTTGGATATGAATTCTATATAGACATTCAGCTGTGATCAGGTCGGCCAAACTGCGTCAGACGCCACATATGCACAGCCACTCAACACGCTGCAATCAGCATATACAGAGATTCTAGTTAATGAGCATTGAGTAGTATAAACATTGTATACACAAAAAGCCTCAGCTCCACTCGCATGTTTCCACTAATAGTGAGCTGCAAAATGAATCTTTTCGGAATAATTACTCACAATTCCATTTCGGATGCTCAAGATACAGTCCTAGAGAGCTCTAAACAGGCACTCTGCTATAATTAGATAGACCACAGGGCGTGAGATGCCTGAATGCTTGAATTTCAATCTGATGGAAACTCTAAACAGACATTTAAATACACAAAAGCCTCAGCTCCGCTCGGGTGTATCCATAAATAGTGAGTTGCAAAATAAATCTTTTCAAAGTAATTACTCATAGTTCCATTTCGGATGCTCAAGACACAGTCCAAGGAAGCTCTAAAACAGGCACTCTGCTGTAATTAGATAGGCCATAGTGCATGGGATGCCCGAATGCTTAAAATGCAATCCGATGAAAGATCTAAATGGACACTCTGCTGTAGTAAAATCGGCCAAAGTGCGTAAAACATCTGAAACGTAACAGAGACACAGTCCGATGGAAATTCTAAACGGGTGCTCCACTGTAGTCAAATCAAACAAAAAAATACGTCAGACGCCACAAGTAATGCACACAAAGTACCAGTTGGTGAGCATTAAGGAAGACAATCGTTAAGTAAAATAAATCCTCAGCTCCACTCATGCGTGCCAACTTGTAGATGTAGGAATGAAAAGAAGAGAGAACAATAGCACCGCAGGTATTATAAAAATGAAAATTATTTTAATCAGTGCACAACATATGCACAGCCGCTCAGCAGTACAGGCTTGCAACCTAAAACATTGGGGACATTGTCACCAATAGTTACCAACCTAATCAAAAGATGGCACAGGATGTTAAAACTTGGTTATCATGTAGGCCCAATGACACCTATGCATGTGGAAACTGTAAATATTGTGACACCATTTTAAAAGACACAACGTTTACATCTGTCAATACTTGTAAAATATACACAATGGGGTCCTTTTTCAGCTGTGTTACTGAGAATTTGGTGTACTTGGCAACCTGTACATGTGGTGCATTTTATGTTGGTAAGACTACATGCCAGCTTAAGGTGAGAATTGGTGAACACATGCGCAGTAGTGTAAAAAATGATGACAGAAGTGCACTAGCTGCACATGTTTGTAAACTCAGGGCGGACAGTATGAAACATGACTTTAAGTTCTACGGAATCGAATGGGTTAAATTAGGGCCTAGAGGTGGAAATATCAATGATTTGCTATTGAATAGAGAGGCATACTGGATATACACCCTTGGAGGCCTAAAGTTACTGGGTCTAAATGAAAAATTTGATGTTGTTCCTTTAAGCAATATGAGAAAGAAAAAATGATTTTTAGTTCAGATGAGAAGTAACAATCTGTTTTATATTAATTCTATTTAGGATGTATTATTATCTTAAAATGATATTGGATATATTATATATCAATTTTCACATAGTTTTTTGTGATAATGTACGTTGGTATTACAATTAATTTCCCTTTTTTTCCCCTAGATGGCACTGATACAGTGTGTGTATGTCCATACTTACACTTGCCTGAGACTTTTAAAGCTACCAAAATATGCAACATATTTGGACTTTGGTTAGTAAGTCTATGAAATGACCTGGTCATAATGGCTAATGGTAAGGTTAAGGGTTAAAGGGCCAGGTTTGATTTAGTTAGACAAACATACACCATAGGGCATTACTAAATACATTGCTTTAGGTGAAATGCTCATTAGATATGATTCTGAGTTATTCTGCCTTAAAATGACTAATTCAAATATGGTTTTGCATTGTATGTTTATTTAGGTATATTACTGATATGTCATTTTTATGGTGATGGATATATATTAATAATACATGTTTTGATATTTTGTATGTATATTCATGGTTATGAGGTGTTGTCACTTTAATTGTTAGCTTTTTTAAGGGTGTGAATTGTAGGTAGACCATCCTCCTGATGACGCATGATTGGTGTGAAACTAGTTGAGGTTGCAAACCTGTACTGCTGAGTGGCTGTGCATATGTAGTGCACTGATTAAAATAATTTTTATTTTTATAATACCTGCGGTGTTATTGTTCTCTCTTCTTTTCATTACTGCAGTACTGCAGAGACAGGCTGTACATCTGTCAGAGACAGAGTGAGAAGCAAAACTCCTTCTGTGCAGAAAAGGAGTTTGTTATATGCTAACCCATCACAAAAGTGAGGCTGAAGGCTGCAGCAATTGAAGTAATCACTTTTGCTGTGCTTCAACCGGATAAGCCAAACAGTGAGTGCAGCCAGTCTGGTAAACTGCCCAGCTAATACTATAGCCCGGTGCTGGTTATCCCCACACACAAGGGACTGGATGCCAAGTCATGACATGTTGAGCCAATAGGATCGAATTTTCACCAGCTGAGCTAAAATGCTGAGATTAGGAGACGCCTGATCAGGACCTGAGAAAGGGCTCTTTGCTAGCCGACACCAGAAGATGTCAGAGAGGATGGTGAGAGACAAGCTGATACCAGTCAGAGAGAAACTTGTTGCAAACTGTGCCATCACCCATCTGCATTAAGGGAGATTCACTGGTCTGGGAAAATCATGACTAAACTAAGGGCTTGTCCTGTAACAACCATCTTTGTACTATAGTTATTGGGGAAGACATTTCTTGCACTTGGCCATCCATCAGGGATTTACAAATACCCATTTTAAGTTTAAGAGTCTTTGGGTTGCAGTTCAACAAAGCCATTATTGTTTATTGTTTATGTGCACCATCACTGGCCAACTACGTGCAACATCATTGGTTCTGCACCATTTCTATAGCCAGGTACACAGACAAGTGCCAGGAGCTCACTAGGGTTACTAAAACTTGCAATGCTTATAATACCTTACAATCCCTGTGACTGGGGTTCAGAAGTAAGACTTGGTCTCTGGAGACCAGCCAGGGAATGGTAGACTGGGTGTCCCAGAGGATGTGCTCTTTCTTGGGGGAAGGGAGGGTAGTTACCGCTGCTACAACAGTGCCAGCTGGGTAACCACAGGAGGCAGTGCAGCAGAGGTGGGGTGCCAGTCATGCTCTACTCTTGCATGCACTACATGCACTACATGCATGGGCTTGGAGCACCAAGCGTGACAACATCCCTAAGGGTGTTGAGAACAAGGAAAATGTGTTGTGCTCAAGTGGAATGCCTTTGGGCATTCTTGAACCCTGCCTTTTGTTACTGACCATTCCCTACACCCTTGGTTCTCCCACCTCCCTAGTTTGGAAGAGGTTGGAGGTTTGAGTCTAGTTCAGCCAGGTCCTGTCACTAGGATTAAGCCTGTGGGGTTGAAGGGCATGGAGGTAAGCATCAGGAGTGCAGGAAGATGGGGCTGGCCCTAAAGTGGGAAACTGGGGCCAACCCAGGTAGCATAAGCAATAGATTATTTTAAAAATCTGATACCAGTAAGGAGAAGGTAGTGCCCAAGCAACCATACTGTACAGTGTGTAGTGTGGGGTGGCACTCTTTATTTGGCTGAGCCTAGAAGGGCATGTAAAGTATAGCCCCTCTATATATTAACTTGTGGCATCTCTGAAAGCACTGAAGAGTAGCCCTGTGCTATTTGTCTGGGTCTGGAAGGACACTGAAGAACCAGGTCTAATGTACTACCTCACATTATCTAACCCCCCTTTTTTCCTTTTTTAGGGCCTATAGTACCCTAAATAAGTCCCTTATTATTTCGTACGTATTCACTATCTGGACATATCTCATCTATTATGTATAAGTGTCATGCTTTGTGGGGAACTGTTACAGCACTACATTGGTTCACAGGTAGAGTGATTCAGTGGAGAGGTGGGGAGGGACTGCTTTTGGGGGGGGGGGTGCAACATACTTGCACCAGGCCCACTTAACCTTTCTCTGGGTGGACGCATTGTGCAATCAGATTAAATCTTGGATATACCCCCCCCCACACACACACACACCAAACATGAGTTTGATGGCCCAGGCCTCTCAACCATGTCTGAGTCCACAAGGCAGGGGTAGGAACCAACAACATCCACAGCGACCCAGTTACATGCTGCTTATGTTTGTGTTCCAAGCAGGATTTGCAAACCAGCAGGGACTAGGGTCAGTTGACGAGATTGGGAAAGGCCTTCCTAAATAGAGAACTAGAACTGATTAGATAGTGTATTAATCAGTACCGGTCATGCTCTACCATATAGGTCAGCTATTCATCAGATATCCTTAATTGAGTTAGATCTGCTTTAGGGCACATCTTCTGGACAGTTTTTACCATATCCAGAAATAATCATCCTTATCGGGGTCATTGTCCATCATGGGATGCTTGAATAATTGCAACTTTAAGCATGGATTGTTTTGGTTACAAAGATGATCCAGAACTAGCAGGGCAGGTCCTTTGAGGAACAGCTGAAGGCCCTAAACATGTATTCGCTGGAGGCCAGGTGGGAGTCGGGGGAAATGAGTGAAACATGTAAGTTTCTCAGGGGTAAGGGGAATGACTTGAGGCTGGTTAAGGTAAATTCAGGAGAAACCTAAGGAAGTTCTAATTCACTGAGAAGGTGGGAGAACCATAGCAGACAGCTGGTGGAAGTAGTGGGGGTAGCTACCCTTAATAGGTTCAAACATGGCTGGGACAGGGCAAGGAGGATCATAGTCCCTACAGGGGGACAGCAAGGATTTTGGGGTTGGGGAAGCAGGAGGAGGAGGGATACAGCCTAAGGCAGCAGGCCAGTGGTGTGAGGTAGTATAATAAGGGCAGACTCAGTGGACCTTTGGTCTCCTTCTGCTGTCAGATTCTATGTTTCTTTGGTCCAGAGAGGATAATTAGGGTTCTATGTGATAATAGTGAAAGCCTAAAGGTGATCACCGTTATTGCGCAGTCAGAGTGCCGAAAACATTTTCAGCACTCTGACACCCCAACGCACAGGACAACTGCACCAGGGACATAAATTTAAATGCTTTCTGTGGGGGGGGTTGTCCCCCCACACCCCACACCCATGTGGGGGGCTTCTACCCCCGGACACCCCTACTAAAGGATTCTCAACTCCAGGGGGGTGCATGTCAGGGAGGGGGGGTGAAAACTTGTAAAATTAAAGGTTTGGGTCGGGAGTAATAAAATCGCACCAGCGCCTGGACCCGAACCCTGTATCTCACCCACCCCAACCACAGGCCAACCCCCGATGCCATGATGCAGCTCGGCAACCCACCACAGCGCCACCACCTACAGCTCCTCCAACCCCTTCCAGCCCATGCTCACTGTGCTCACTCCCCCACCCGCATGCGTACATATATCGACATCCTGTTGCCCATTTCACCCAACCCCCCCATCTGGTCGCCCTACTCTCCCATCGCTGTGAGGGATTTCGCAGGGGATGACTTGCCATTATGGACGGCACCTTTCCCCAATGCACCCACCTCACAGGATACCATAATGGGGCATTCTATACAGTATCCTGATGACTTACCTAGGATTTTAAAATGGTGTCTGGTAATTTCTGACTCCTCGTTGGTCAGGATCCTGTCACATGGTACTGCCTTAACCTAGCATATTTTCCTGCTCAGAAGATGTGAAAGGGGTGCATTAATTGAGAGCACAGCCAGTCGGGGTCAAAAAGAACAATATGCTAATTACATATATGCAGGGTCAAAAGAGTCACAATGCAAATCAAACAACACAGCAATATTAAAAAGAGAGTATGCACATTAAAAAACAACAACACATGACTCCCTCCACCCAGCAACACTGACCAAGAAGCACAACCTGTAAAGGAAATCCATCCAACTTTGAAAAAATATACAGTATTTCCTATTCACAGATCCAAACCCAAAAAGCCTCAGTGCTATGCAGACAAAAGAAAACATCTTAAACACTTAATAAAAATACAAAATATATTGAAAAACTGTGATTCAAAGCCATCCCGATGGTGCTGCAAGTTGAGGCGCTGGACACCACACCTCGCACCATGCTGGTGATTTGAGCTCGGGAGTGAGCTCAGGGTTGTCGGGGGTTGGCCGGGGAGGAGAGGATTGTGCATCCAGAGGACTGAACTTCTCTCTTGGGGAGGATGGGTTGTGGTTCCCTGGCATCAGTGACTCCCAGTCAAGGCTGGGTATGCTACAGCTGGGAATCATGTCAGGAAGGGGTGGAGATGATGATGGATGTCCATGGGCTGGGTGCAGGAATGCGCCCATCTTGCGCTGGACATCATTGCACATCCACACCTCCAGGGTGTAATGTCATGCTCACAGAACAAAGGAAAAGCCCTGTCCTCTGAATAGACGATACGCATGGCCCCCACACCCATTGCTGGATCCCGCCCACCTAGTCCCCGATATCCTCTGACCCTCGCCCTGCCTGCAGAAAATTGGATTTCAAGCACTGGCCCACTAGTGCAGTGGCAAGGAGTCCATCTGCAGTGCCAACATCCTGGGTTTGGGGACGGACCTGGGAGTTGGAGGGCCGGCTGGGGGGAGAGGGATTGAGCATCCTGAGGACTGCTCTCCTTCTCTGGGGGGAAGAGTGTCCAGTGCAATGAGGACCCCTGGTGGAGGCTGGGGGTCCCACGCAACCGGCACTATATGTTTCAGGGAGGCGGGGTGGATGCTGGTGTCATTGCACATCCCTGCCCCAGGGAGAAAAACTAAGGAAAAAATCTTGGCTGCAAATGATGGCCCCACTCTACCGCTGCTCCCCACTCAGACTGTTGTCCTCTGGGGGGTTCCGCTCCCATGATCCCACCCTGGTGGGGCAAGCCAGGGCTTCACAACCCACGTTCCCATGGAGGGGTCACCTGCCCGGTGGCCCCTGTCCATGGGGGGAAGCCTGGAGATGGGAGGAGCGGTAAGTGGGGTTGGGGATTGGATGTATTGGTCCCCCCAAAAGAAAAGAAAATTGGATTTCAGACTTCTGGTGATGTCACCGGCGCAATGGCAGTCTGAATGTGGTGCTCCCCAACCCTCCGGCATAGATTGTCCCCATAACGCTACAATTCAAGTCAGTACTTAGTAAGATGAGCAAATCTGGAAGCAGGGCCACTCAGAGAAACAGATCCTGCTCTAAATCTTCTAAAAAGGGTGCTCAGATAACAGGATTGCCACGGATGAGCCAGCATGACAATGGGAGAGATTCCCCGTCCAGCATGGCAAGTGGGGACGCGGAGACGGAGCTAGAGATGTTACAGCACTCCACGTTCGAGATTCTGCTTACAGAAATTAAATAATTTTGGAGTGAAAACACGGCAGAATTCGATAAGCTACGTACCGACCTCACCAAGCTTGAGAACCGGGTGTCCATAGCTGAAGAAAGAATATCTGGGGCAGAAGACAACAACCTGTGCCTCTCACAGGCCATAGAGGCACTCAGTCAGTAACAAGAAGCACAGCGGCTAAATGTCTAGACCTAGAAGCCTGTGTGAGGAGAGAAAACTTAAGAATATATGGCCTCCCTGAAGACTCAGAGGTAGGGGAGATGACAGACTTTCTATCAAATCTGCTACAGCATGTCCTAGATCTACCACAGTCTTTTACTTTTCAGATTGAGAGGGCACTTAGAGCACTGTCAGCTAAGCCTACATCACCGACTGCTCAACCCAGATCCATAGTGGCAAAATTTTCCAGCTACAGAGATAAAGAGATGGTGCTCAGGACCGCGTGGAGGCAGCAAAAGGTAGAATACAATGGCTTTCGCCTTTATTGTGACCAAGACTACCTCCCTCAGATCCAGCAACACCGGATGACCTATGTTCCCATTCTACACAAGCTTAAATCACTGGGAGTGAAGTTCCAGACACCATACCCTCTTGGCCTCTTGAGATTCGGTGGGAAGGCCAGGAACAGAGCTCTACCATACCAGTAGAGCGATTCAAGCATTAGGAGAAGGGCCATGAAGTCCTAGGAGCAACTACTCTGCCTGTCTCACCTTCCAACCTGCCAATGTCCTGGCAGACAACAACATCGCACAGGAACAGGAGATTGGGACAGGGATCAGCACCCAGTACTATGCAGGACATTAATGAGTTGTTGAGTCAGCTCACTTATTAACATCAGCAGGAAGACAGAGAGACCAGAAGGGGAATGGACACATGAAAAATAAATCTGTGAGTAATGGTTATAAATCTTGCCTTTTTTTTTATATCCCTGACTCCTCCTACCTAGTGGGCCTTCGCAGTTGTCCCGGCTGCCACAACATCTGTCTAGGCTCTGGAACTGACTGGGGGGAGGTAACTGGGGTTTGAATGGACCCATCGGATTCATTGCTGAGTCCTACATACCTGTCTAGTTAAATCCATTGGACTATACATTCATGGGAAACACCGGGACTGTGCCTGCTTATAACTTTACTGAGATAAGTTGGACATTATATATTGCTGACTAGAGAATGTACCTGAAAGAAGCAGTGCTCACCTAAGTGAATGTGTAGGAAGGGCTAATCTAGAAAACTATTTTGATATGGAATTATCTGTGGAGAAAGGGATGCTTTTATTAGAAAACATTTAATGCCGGGGGGCGCAGCTGGAGATCTGACTCCCAGATTACCAATGCGCTGGGAGCTCAGCTTTTGGGCAATACTATTATTGGGCCTCATTGGCGAGCGGAAGGTTTTTACCACTCAAAGGCACACCATTGTATATTAATTTTCCTGCCTGCTCAAGTGGCGCGGGATCCAGTGACGTAGTTAGGCCTTGACATCAGGCCAGGGCCCACATTTGTTAGGGTCCAGAAGGGCCGAACTCCTAAGGGAGCTCCGTGTCCTCTACCCCTGGGTATTTTATCCCAGGACCTCAGGGGCTGGTTTACTTGGTTTCCCCTTCCTTGGCAGTCTAAATGTATATAGTTCTTTCCTAGTGGAGAAGGTGTGGTTTGTTAAGCCTTCCAGCTGGGGCGTAAAGTTGGAGTTACAGAGTTTATTTACTGTTTTGAATATGTGTTGTGTATGTTATGTGGGCACATCAATCTATGTACAGGGTTGAACTTGTGAGACTTAGGGGTGGGAGGTGGTGGGATGTGGTGTGGGGGGAAGGGGGGGAGACAAGTGGAGCTTGAGAGTGCCCCAGACCATGTATATTAGATGAGTAATTCATACCAGCAATTTCTTATGGAATATAAATGGATGGCAGAGGTAGTCTTAAGATACTATCACATAATGTGAACGGTTTAAATAACCCTGTCAAACGTTACAAGGTGCTTTCCTCCCTGAAGCGGCAGTCCCCATCGTTAGATGCTCTTGAGCAAGGCTGAACATAGAAAGCTGGGTAGGTTCGGCTTTTATCATGTAGTCACCTCCACCCATAGTGGGGGAAGGAGGAGGGGAACTGCCGTCTTGGTTTCTAAGGGGTCTCCATTTAAACTTAAGGAGCAGTACACAGACCCGGAAGGCCGGTTAGCCATAATATCAGGAGTCTTAGAAGGATCCCCCATTACCCTAGCATCACTTTATATCCCCCCTAGGGGCCACAGTGACAACTGCAAGAGGCTTACTCCACAAGATCACAGAGTACCACAGAGGGATCTTGGTGGTGGGGGGTGATCTCAATCAGATTTGGGAGCACACAGATACATCCAGATCGAGGCCTTTTCGACCCACCCTTACTAGTAAGTCGATTAGATGTTTTATGGGGGAAGCCAACTTGGTGGGTGCATGGCACTCAGAGCAAGCCAATCAGAGAGATTATACCCACTTTTTACCTCCACATGGTTCTTATGCCCGTATTGACTATTTCTTATTATCAGAGGAGCATCGGTTCCAGACAATAAATTGTGCACATGTTCCCTCGCTCCTTTTGGATCATGCACAGCTCTCACTGAGATTGGAGTGGAAAACAACAAAGGGCCAAACTTTACGGAAATGTAATAATTATTTTTTAAACAAAAAAGAATCCACAGATATGGCCAAGATTAAGCTGGGGCAGATTTTGGGGGAAAATGACTCACCAGAGATTTCGAGAGCCACCCTTTGGGATACTGTGAAGATGGTCCTGATGGGAGAGGTTATTAAATTTGCAGCCTACTTCAAGAAAAAACAAACTGCCCTGATGGATTCCCTCCACAGGCAACTAAGTGAGGCACAGAGACTCCATGCTGAGGGGGAGGGCACAGCTTCGGCCAAGATTTTGAACTTGAAACAACAAATCCAAAATCAGATTGATGTTAAAACAGAACATGCCCTGCAACCCCTTCGTCAGAGATATGGGGAGGTGGGTTCCAGGGCAACGAGATTGTTGACACATCGTCTGCTGCAACAGATGCTACATTCTACGGTTACCCACATTAGAGAGGATGGGATGGGTAAACTGGTGAGTACTCCTGATCAAATTTTATCTAGTTTTAAGACCTTTTACCAAACGCTTTACACCCCAGAATCTCTACCAGGTAGTACACAAGTGGAAGCATACTTGTCCAAGATAGCTCTATCAACACTTAGCCCAGAGGCCAAACTTTAGCTGGATCAACCCATTACCCAGGTGGAGCTGGATCAGGCAATTAAGGGCTTAAAATAATGTAAGGCCCCGGGACCAGATGGGTACACCTCTGAGTTTTTTAAAATACTTTAAGAAAGAAATAGAGGGCCCACTGTTAGCAGCTTGTAGGGAGGCACAGCTGGGAGAACACTTCCCAGACACTTGAAACTATGCAATGATTTTTAGTATCCCGAAACCGTTGAAGGATATTACCCAATGTTCTTCATACGGACTGATTTCAGTACTTAATATAGATGATAAAATATATACCAAAATTTTAGCTCAGAGGCTAGAGTTAATCCTCCCTTCCCTTATTGATTTTGATCAAACGGGCTTTGTCCTGGGCTGTCAAATTTAGGATTATATTAAGAGAATGCTACATATCCTACACCAGGCTGCCCAGTCGGGGTCTCTCCTCCTACTTTCAAGTTTGGAAAAGGAGAAGGCCTTCGACCTGGTAGCATTGAATTTCCTGGATTTAACATTGAAAAGTTTTGGTTTCTCTGAGGCCTTTGTGAAAGTTATTAGTAGTATTTACAATAAGCATAGGGCCTACTTTAAAATCAATGGTAGGATCTCAGAACCTTTTCACCTGTGGAGAGGCACTAGACAGGGATGCCCCCTCTCCCCCCTTCTTTTTGCCTTGTACTTGGAGCCGTTAGCTGGAGCCCTCCGGCAAGCTGGGGAGGAGCGTGGGACTGAGTGGGGGGGGGGAATAAGCTGGCCCTGTACGCAGATGATCTGCTGATCTACCTGAGGGACCCCAAATGGGCTCTGCCTCGATTGTAGGATATCTTGGAGGAATTTGGGAGAATGGTGGGGTATAACGTTAATATCACTAAAACAGCGGTATTGCAGATCAATTATGGACCATCTGAAAAGATTAGGAAAAGATTAGAGGACAGTTCCCATTTTAGTGGCATCTGAAACACCAGAAATACCTGGGGGTACAGATTGGATTGGTTCCCGAGCAACTTTTCATGCTTAACTACTCCTCAGTGGTGGATAAATTTAAAAGGGACTTTGAGAATTGGAAGGGTATCTCCTTTTCCTTACTACAAAAAATCCATAAAATAAAAATGGTGGTCCTCCCTAGATTTTCATACTTGGCACAGACTCTTCCCGTCCAAGTTCCAGACCCCTCGTATAACGCTCTCAACAGAAGAATCTCTCGATTCATATGGGGTCTGCAGAGACCAAGAGTCCGGCTGTTGGTATTTCAGATTCCAAAGTTGTAAGGGTGCTTAGCCTTAGCCAGTTTTAAATTATACTACAGAGCTGCACAGCTCAGAACTTCTTTATACTGGTTCAATAGTGGGTACATAGCTAAATGGAAGTCTCTGGAGCTGGTTGCGGGAGTCTGGGTAATTTGCATATGGCCATGTTAGGGGATGGAGGACAATCTCCCTCTGTCAGGAAATTGAACTCATATACAGAGGTAACACTGAGTGTCTGGCATGGAGTGATAGGAGACAGAAGGCTCAGAAGCTGGAGATGCCTCATGTACTCGGTTCCTCATATTAGGGGATTTGGTCCAGATGGCTGAGATGCTGGGTTCCGGGGGTGGGAGAGGCAAGGCCTCCACCTGATCTGGCACTTCATGGAGGGGATGGAGATCAGATCTTTTCAGCACCTAGTGACCAACTTTGATCTTTCCTGGAAGGACAAATTTAGATCTTTTCAACTTAGGGACTATATTAGAACAGTACGAATTGGGCAGGGAGGGGATGGCTCCCCACCACCCCAGATACTATATCTTCTCAGGCTTGCAGTGGAATAATAAGGCCTCCTTTTCCCATATGATCTCATAACTTTATAAAGCACTCCTCTCCTGGAGGAGAGATAATGCTGAATCCATACGAGAAGCATGGTCTCGGGATGTGGGCACACAGGTACATGCTGACACGTGGGCCTGGGCACAAACACAACTGTATTGGGGGATATCACTTACTGGGTACAGAGAATTCTCCTGGAAAATGCATATTAGATTTTTCAGGACACCGGCAATACATGCCATATGCCAGGGGTTTAGCACCACTACATGCTGGAGGGGATGTGGGTTTGCTCTGGCTGCCCTGCATCATATAATGTGGGAATGTCCGAAGCTGGCTTTATACATTCGGGAGTTGGAGATAGCCCTACAATCTATATTTGATCCTGATATTAAATTGACTGTGTCTCTGTATTTACTATTTGATGTCCTGAGAGGCTATAGAGACCCAAATACTGGGAGACTACTAAAGTATGCCCTCTTGGCTGGGTAGAAAGTGGTAACCAAGCTGTAGCTTACGAACAAAGAACCTACCATAGCACAATGGCACGAGGTAATGATTTCTATATATATTGGGCAGAGGCCCTGACAGCAACTCTTAATAAGAGACAAACCCAGTCTGAGCTAATCTGGAGAAGATGGGTTCTGTACATGGGCTTGGTTAAACCTGAGTTTGTACCTTAGGAATGGTTCAGAGTCAGAGAGTGTATGGGCTTTGATTCTCCCTCCTTCCACTCCATCCTGCCCCTTCCCAGCCTGTACGGACCTCCCCTTTCTCCTCAGGACTATTTGGAATGTATAACACTTGGTGATCTCATCTACATCCCCTCCTGGAACTACCCTTTGGAAATGGAATTAAGCTGGATTAATTTTTTGAAGTGCCATATGTTTAAGTATGTGTCATTATTTGTATTTTTGTATTGCATCCTTGTTTTGATATGGTTTGTCTGTGTATTGAACTTTAAAAAACTTCAATAAACATTGAGAGTTTAAAAAAAAAGAAAACTGGATTTCAAGGAGCACCGAAGTAAGTGGTGGTGGCCCTGCCCTGGGGGATGCAAGCCAGGGGGTTCACTGTAGGTATGGGTGGAGGGTTCACAGCACTGGGGCTGGGGGCACTCAGGTTGGGGGGATATCAGGCTGGACAGGAGAAAGCCAGGCAATGTCTGAGGGAGTCTCAGGGAGCAGTGACTGGAGGGAAACAAAGTTAAAAAACAAACAAAACTATGATTCTACACAAAAGAAACATGCATACATACATCACTAAACCATCAGCAAAACTTCAACAAACATTGCTCTAAAAGGTAATAAAATATCTACATACCTAGAAACAAAAGCCTGCTCAAACATTCTGCTTACATAAGAACATACATACGAACAAGCCAGCAGAAGAAGGCCATTTGGTCTATCAAGTCTGCTCGTATTGCAGGGTCCACAGCTTGAGCTAATGTCCCTGCCCTCCCTCCTCACGCCTCCCATTCTCCCTACCTATGTTTCCCCTAAGGTGTGCGCACGTGCGCCGCACAGCAGTCAGAAATAACCTGCACACGGCTTCAGTAGCAGTGCACAAAGTAGCTGACAGGGATCCTTATGTTCATGAAGTAGTGACTACAGTCATCACTCAGATTTAAGACTCAGACAGCAGGACATGAAAGTGAATGGGAAAGAAACACTGTATGCCCACCCCTGAGGCCACAACCCATTAACTTTAGCAAGCCAGCAGTCTCGCTTTTGCTCCACTTATTGAACAATGGAACCAATCAGCAAAATTCCAACCAATCGGCTTTGCAGTTACAACGATGTTTTCGGCTTGACACCTCTTTTCAGTAAGACAGTACTTGATAATGAACAGTATTCCCCTGCTGGTCACAGAAATGGTATGTTTTATTTGTTTGGTAGATTCCCCCTAACAAAGCAATGCGAGAGATTCTCTGATATAAGGTATATATTATATTATTTCAGTTTTTAAAGTTGCACAACTTCAGTGTAATCTGCCTCCTCCCCAAGCAGTGTCTCACATACAAAATGTGTTTATAATGGATTTAAAGCCTCACCATTGAAAGCGTGTTCATTTTTTTTCATTAGAAGAAAATGGGAAAACTATAGTTTTTGTTTACAATAAAAACATCAAAGCAACCTACTGTCTGTTTGTGTCATTTTTTTATGTATTTGTTGGGGGCCAGGATGGGTATAACCTTCGCAATTAGCAGGCTGAGACACTGAATGTACATGTGTCTAGAGAGATGAGATTGCGCTTCTCTTTAAAACAGGGTCTCACATTATACACACATTTGAGATTCAATGAATTAGTGCTTGTAAAAGGTTGCCCATATTGGCTACATGGGGATAATAATTCTAAAATGGACAACAAGAAATTGCAGTGCAAAAAATGCCCTTTTCATTTAATTTCATAAATTCAGACTGTGCTTAGTATGGATCCGGAATGGAAGAGAAATACAGTCTCCTAAATGCATCTCCTTTCTCATATCACACTGACTTACTCACTACATTGCAAAAATACATTTTAAAACCCCCATTGAACTTGACAATACCCAGCATAGTCATTGTAAACCATACCTAGGGTAAATGACACCACATACAATTATGCATGCATTCATCAAATATCCCATTGCTAAGTACTGCTTTAAGAAGCTGTCCAACCCCGAATATCACATTGCCATAACAGTATTAAATGATGTACTTTTGGGGTTGGCAGAGTTGTCTAAGATGTTTCAGAAAGTGGTCTAACAACAGTTGAAGCTGTACAGAATGCTAGGGCAAAAATAAAAAAGGATCAGAAGCCAGTACCTGGGTGAAACTGTCTACTGGAGCCAACCAGTAAAACTGCTTTTGGCTAATTGCACAGCTGGAGTAAGCACAGCAGCAATTTTGCAATTCATTGTCCTGTTACGTGACAATATGGACAGCTGATTTCCTGCAGGTGAACTTTCTGATTGATCTGCCTTTGATTTTGTAGCAATGCCACATTGCAGCTTTGAGTTTGGCTTATCAAATATTGAGAGACTGTACAGCAAATATAATGACTATTTATTTTCATCAGTGGACCAGGCAGAAATTGTTAGCCAGTACAATGACTTCAGATTTATAGTTGCTGAAAAAATAAAGGGAGGATCATTAAAATCCTTTACTGACATGATCCACTTTGCTTTGACTAATATGCAGTACAGCATGGTGGCTAAACTTATTGATGTATGTGCTACACTCCAAGCTAAACATGAAGCTGTCATGCATAGAGTTTCCTACACAGTCGTATCCTTATCCAGAAGAGATTCTCCATAGGGAGGTGCAGAGTGAGAAGGATACGACGGCACAGAGAAAAATCTTGGGAGTGATAGAGGATCATGTACTGAAGCAGAGAGAAGTATGGCTAAGTAGGACCATAACTATCTTTGGGTAGAAGGTTTCGCTCAAAGATTCTCATAGGAAAGTTAGGGAAGATTTGATGCTGCTCTTGGAAAGAGCATTAGGATTTTATATCTCCAGAAACATGGAGGAGTCCATAGAGTTATGTGGAGATCCTGAGTCCATAACACAAATTGATATTACATTTAAAAATCCTCATAAAGCTAGCAGCTTGCTGTCTTCAGCCAGCAAGCTGGATTGTTTGGGAATACATTTAGTTAACACGTTAGACCTGGGTGAAGTCTTTTCATGGTTTAAACAGACCAAGGATAGTCCAAAATGAATCTTAAAGGCAGATAACCCCCTGATTGATTTTGGAAACCTAATTGACCCTAACACCTACTCACCACTGACAGTTATTGATTAAGCCTGACAAATGCAGCCTGTAGATAATATCAAACAAATGAACTCTGAATGCCAGCTGGATTTGGATAAGGGAGCTGGGAATCGAAATGTGGATGCCCTTTCTATACTTTCATGGAATACTGAAGGCATCAATCTTAAAATAATTGACCATAAAGTAGTGAGATTTCTGGATAATTTTGATATTATTGGACTGCAAGAAACATGGTGTATGGAAAATGTAACTCCCAAATCGGCTGGATATTCTGTCTTTACTCTGCCAGCAACTAAAGATAAAAAGTTTGGAAGGTTTAAAGGGGGTATTTCCTTTTTTATCAAAACTTTGCTAAATTTTCAGGCTGTAATGCTTAGCAAGGGACAAGAGAAGATCATTCTCTGCAATATATACTTTCCCCCTCACAATAAAGCTACTGATCCCGCTGACCTTTTCATACAGGATCTGAAAATGGCACTTGCTGAATTGTTAGATAAGAGTATACCTTGTCTTATAATTATTTTGGGAGACTTTAATGCCAGAATTCCATCTCATTTTTTGAGGATGTATATTGAGATATGATCCATGCAATATCTATAATTAATCCAAATATCTCATATACTAGGACTGCTCACAATCTAAAATCTAACCTCAGAGGTAGGGAATTGTGAATGGGCTTGATCACTAGAAATGTCTGTATTTTAAATGGGAGAACTCAGGGAGATCTAGTTGGATCCTTAATGTATAGAGGACCTACTGGCTCTTCAACCCCTGATCAGGTTTGGACCAATTTGGAAGCAGTAAAGCTGATCCAAAAGTTAGAGATCACAGATAGATTGGAATCAGCACACTATGCTATTGTAATTAACATCAAATGCCCTTTTGGAACTTTAAGGAGTGAGGCACAACAGGAAGAGAGTCTGGAAGTCATAAACAAGAGAAGGATTGGATGGGAGCAGATCCATCAAGCTAGTTTCAAAGAAATTCTTAGTACAGGAATCTTAAGTGATATTTACGAGTTGGTCCTGGACAAAAGTAAGGCCTTTAATATTTTGGAGAATTGGGACACTATTCATTCTTTACTTGGACCTAGATGTAAAACAACATATCATACTAGGTCCCTTTATAAAAAGTCTTAGTTTAATTCGGTATGCCTACAGGCAAAGAAAGAGTTTGGAGGAAAACTAAGACAGCATAAGAAGAAAATAAATAATTCTGCAGCAGATTTTAAATTGCTAAAGAGTGAAAGAGAAAAATATAGGAAAATTCTCGAACAGGAGAGACATAAACATACTCAGGAACTTTGGGAAAAAATGAGGCAGGCTATTTTGGATAGGGGTGGAAGGCGATTTTGGAATATAGTTGCCCAGGGATATAATAGATATGCCAATAGGATTGAAACCTATATTACACCTGAAGTTTGGGCATCTCATTTCTCCAAGCTCTATTATTCTCATGAAGAGCAGAAGACACCTGATGCTTTCAAAATACAGGAGGATGAAATTTTTCCAAGACCTATCTTGATCACAGAGGATGAAATCCAGATGGCACTGATTGGCCTTAAGGCAAATAAAGCACCAGGTCTCCTAGGTGATATCTATAAGGTTTTTACTAACTGATGGATTCCTTTTCTTCTTTTGCTGTTTAATGGCCTGGTTCGGGGTACTCTTACCCTACCAGTTGGGCAGGTAGTGTTATCTTCCCAATTTTTAAAAAAGAGGATCCGAATGACCCAAGGATGTATAGGCCTATTAGTTTGATAGATGTTTCACAGAAGATTTTCGCTAGGATAGATTTGGGCAGATTGCTGTCGTGGGTCAAGGACAACTCAGTATTGAATGAGGCACAGAACGGTTTCTGGAAGGACTGTTCTACAGTACAACATTATTATGTGCTTCAGCATCTGATCTGGAAGTACACTAAAATGAGAAAAAACAGATTATATTGCTGTTTTGTGGACTTCTCCTTGGCCTTCTACAGGACTAGTAGAAAATCCTTTGGGCTACATTAAGGGATCTGAAGTTGGAGGCCTCGCTTCTTGTTGTTATTAATAGACTCTATGAAAATATGTGGGAAAGAGTCCAGTATAATCAATATGGTCATCTAACTGATAGATTTAAGACAAATGTTGGGGGCAGACAGGCGTACTGTATTTTGGCCCCCATTCCATTTAACATCTACATTAATACAGTCTTGGATCAGCTAAGTAACCCAGATTTTCATACTCCAAAAATTAATGATCAAAGGATTGAATGTTTAGCATATGCAAACAATTTAGTCTTGCTCTCTACTTCAGTCCTAGGTCTTAAAAGAAAATTGACTCACTTTGAATCTCTCTGTTCTCAAAGGAAATGAAAAGTTCATCTTGGCAAGACCAACATTGTAGTTTTTGGCTCTCAGACAATGAATACAGTAGGCTTTAGGCTAAATGGTAACCATATAGACACTGTTATGTGTGATGATTATTTAGGTGCCCATTTTGCCTATAGCCTATCTTGGACCAAACATTTGAAGGCTATTCAGTTTAAAATGGGATCTTCTGCAAATGCCCTTAAAATATTTAATGGCAAGATGGGGAAGTCATCGGTGAGCAGGGTATTAAGAGTTGTTAATGCAAAAATTAGAATGAGCATGTTATATGCCTCTGAAATCTGGGATTATACTAAGGTTAGAGAATTAGAAATAATTCTGAATAAACTCTGTAGAGACATCTTAATATTTTTAAATGGAACTCCAAGCTGTTTTCTTGCCTTGGAGGTAGGACAACATTCCTTGACTTCTCTCATCTGTGAACAACAGATTCTCTTTCTGTTGAAACTTTTTCTTTTGCCCCAACAAAGATATCCCAGAATGTGTGTAGTGGAAGCCGTAAAATTGGCCAGCATGGGATATGTACATCTCTTTATTCAACTTATTAAGGAAACAATAATGCTGGCCAGATTGGGCCACTTCTTATATAACATTTACATGAGACCATTTGAGGAGATTAGGCAGGATGTCAAATTGAAGATTATTGATTTAAGACATCAATTCTTTCTAAATTCAACTCTCCAAGCTTAAGCTATATGGATTTTATAAAAAAAAGTAAAGATTTCATGGGGATATGAGCCATATCTATTTTTTTAACCTACCTAAACAAAGAAGAATCTATACAATATTCAGAACTGAAAAATATAATGCTCAATGCATTCATTTCAGATAAAAGAGAGGGGTTACTTACTCCATATTGTAAATGTGGAGTGGGGACTATAAATGATCTCAAACATGTGGTAATCTTTTGTCCTAGGTATGAATCAACTAGGAAAAAACTGCTGGGTAGATTGTTAAGGGGATCTCAGCCTCCCGCTGGAGGATCATTTGGAATAATTGTTTACTATGAAAGAGAAGAACATGGTAGAGATCTTTGCACGATTTGTAATCTCAACTCATTTATAAAGTTTATTAGGGGGACTTGAAGTCCTGTGGAGGTTTTCATGTGAAAAGGTACTCTGTTAAATTGAATTGCACTGTAAAGATATTTAAGTTCCTTGTTGATTTGTCTATTTATATTTACTATGTATTTTGTCCTGATTTTAGTAGCTTTATGCTGAACAATAAATTGTACTACCACTACTACATTCCAAGCTTCTAGTGCTGACTGTGGAAGAGGCTTCAGCCTCATGAATTGCATTAAGAGCAAACAAAGAAACTGCTTGGAAGAAAGCCATTTAGATATGCTGATGCGAACAAAATAGTTTTTAACATCCGGTGGAAAAATGGATCTTAATAAAATATAAGTCCACTGGATGAATGGGAAAGACAGGAGAGAAAAACAGTAAATGTTGATTTCTTAGCAATGCATCATCAGCAGCACCCCTTTTAGATGCATGCAGGACTCTTTAAAATGTAAATAATTTACACATGTTTCCAGTTCATACTGTTATGACACACAATACACATCCAATCTTCGGACTGTGTCAGAATGTATATTTATGCTTTGCTATGAGTATTTTAGTGTTTGGTTATGTTTTCTACTGTTTACTGACAATAAAATATATCACTTGTTTGGGCCACCCAATTTGTGCACATGAATCATTTTTTTTGCACAAAGTGCTACACACACATAGTAGTCGCCCATCCTCAGAGACTAAAAATTAGAGGAAACATTGCTCCCTACCCATGATTCTTATCTTGCCCTATGCCTGTCCCAGCCTCTCTTAAAGCTGCTCACTGTCTTTAAGGAGATGACCTCTTCCGGCAGCGCATTCCAATGATCCACCACCCTTTCTGTGAAGAAGTGCTTTCTGACATCCCTCCTAAACCTCCCACCCTCCAGCTTAAGACTGTGCCCCCTCATGATATGGTTGTCACTCAGCTTAAATAGACTTTCCTTATCAATATTATTTATCCCTTTCAAGTACTTGAATGTTCCAATCATGTCTCCTCTCTCCCTCCCGTCTTCCAGGGAGTACATGTTCAGTGTCCTCAACTGCTCCTCGTACGCCTTGCCCTGCTGACCAGCTATCATCTTTGTAGCCCTCCTCTGTACCTTCTCCAGCAGGTTAATGTCCTTTTTGATGACTCCCAACTGGCCAGCAGTGCACCTGAATGAGGTCACATATCATCTAATCAGTAGCCTAGGCTACCTGGGCTGACCCAGATAACATGGAAAGAACAGAAAGCACAGCTCAACCTTCCAGCTTAGCCTCACTGATCACATGGGAAGTATGGGAAGATAAAGTCAGGAATACTTATTTAAAGCAACAAAATAACCAGTTCCCTTGCAGTGCAATTGCACCCAACTAGTGCAGCATACCAGCTGCAACCTAACCCCTGCCTCATATCTAATTATGCAAATGCCCTAAAGGCAGCCATTTAAAGATACAACACCAAATTAAAGCACTACTACACTGCTAAAAAAACTAGCATTTCTAAACATCTTATAAGTGGAATAAGGCAATTTCATTGGGGGGGAGATATTCTTTGTTACTATACCTTGTGTTGGTTGAAGTGCTTCACCTTTTGGGTTTGGAACTCCAACCCACCATTTGGTACATTAACATTAGGGTTGTCAGAATCCTCTGAAGTTCTGGGTTCTAGTTCTAGTCTAGAACTTTTGAAAAAGTTCTAGGGTTCTAATCTTTTTTAGAACTTTTTAGAACTCGAACCCTATTTTTTTAATTGTGCTGCCAATAATGAAGATAATAGTGAAATATATGTGAAATTGAGGACATGCTGCCAATAATGAAGATGATAGTAAATACACGTGAAATTGAGGCGAAAGAGAAATAAAATTTGTCAGTATAAGGGGAGAGAGAAATGATCTTGTGTGACTGATATATTGGGTACAGTGCAGCAGTCAAAGAGCACACAGCAGGGTGATAGCCAGTACACCACGTAGGAGTCACACACACACACACACACACACTGTGTACAGTGCAGCAGTCAAAGAGCACACAGCAGGGTGATAGCCAGTACACCACACAGGAGTCACACACACACACACACTGCGTACAGTGCAGCAGTCAAAGGGCACACAGCAGGATGATGGTCAGTACGCCACGTAGGAGTCACACACACAAACACACACGCACACTGTGTACAGTGCAGCAGTCAGGGCACACAGCAGGATGATGGCCAGTGCGCCCGTAGCAGGGGACGAAGTCACGCAAAGGCACCAGCACATAGATTTTACTGATGAGAGTTTCTCTCTGCTCCAAAGTCCCCCAAAATATATCTCTGGCATGTATTGCCAGATGCCACAGAAATGGGTGATGGGCTGCTCAGAGCAATACACTGGGTAGGGCACTGTGCAGTCAAAGGGCACACAGCAAGATAATGGGTTGGCCAGTATGCCACATAGGAGATGGAGTCACACAACACAGTGACACACAGATATATAATTTTTTCTTTAAATTGAGTAAGGGATTTTCCCCGGCTCTCCTCCCAACATGGAAATATTTCTCTGGCATGTATTTAAAGATACCACACAACTGGGTGCTGGGTGCACACAGTCACACACATTGGTGGGCAGGGTACAGTGCAATCAAAAGGCACACAGCAGGATGACTGGATGGCCAGTCCGCCACATAGGAGACAGTCACACAACACAGTGAAAGGGATTTTTCTGTCTCTCCTCTCAACAGGGAAATATTTCTGGCACGTATTTAAGGATACCACACACCTGGCTGCTGAACTCCACAGTGCACACAGTCACACACTGGGTAGGATGCACTGCATTTAAAGGGCACACAGCAGGATGATAGGCTGGCCAGGCCCACACGCCAAGTAGAAGGAGTCACAGGTACAGTATAGCGAAGGGCACACAGCAGGATGATAGGATGGCCAGGCCCACATGCCAAGTAGAAGGAATCACAGGTGTAACCCCCAGGGGGCGCTATTCTAAGGGCTACTACCCCTGCCTGCCTCAACTGTGACAGGGTGAGGGGCCCAGATCCATTGACAGGTGCCTCCACCCAGAGGTCGGGGTTAGAACAGTCCAAATCGACTCGGTTGCAGCCCTCTGGGTTGCTGCAACCCCCTTCTTCCCACTAGTAGCTCACACAGTCCAATTACAATGATCTCACCCTGAACACTTACCCCCCAACTCGAACCACTCAGCTTACTCCAGGGAACCCCTAGAAAGTAAGGTACAGTTATTAAATATTCACTGTGCAGTATATCACCAGTAAAATGCAAACCAGCCAGGGTACTTCTGCAAAACAATAAATCTGATTTATTCAAGGGGAGATAACAAGGACCAGGGGAAATCAGGGTGATTGGCTTACCACTACCATATATATATATGTATGTATATATATGTATGTATATATATGTATGTATATATATATATATATATATATATATATATATATATATATATATATATATATCTCTGAATACCTAGGGCTCTGTCCACAGGCCTAACCTATCAATTACTGTCTATGGGTACCCAAGCCCTACTGGCTAGTTCCTCGATGCAGTTGGTTGGGGCCCTGACACAGATGAGCATTTAATTCCTAAACAGATCAGATGGAGCCAAGAGCTCAATTAGTACAGTCTGCAATACAACAAACAACTTGGCCTTGGCTAGTAGGCATTAACAGGGAGCTACCCTGATCCAGTACTCACAACTCCAACACAGAACCACTCTTTCACCACTTGCAGGGCTGAGCCTGAGTTTCAGAGGCCTCCTCACACATTTATATGGAATACAACAGAGGGGTACCATACCAAGCGGCTGCTTCCAGGACCCAGACGAACTCACAGCACTTTCAGGCATTAACTGCAGCTTCAAACATCCTGACAGACCGAGTGCGATTCAGCAGATTCTCCAGTCCTCTTTAGGTGAAGCCTGGTAGGTAGCTGTATTTATACACAGCCTCCTCTGACCGCACACCGACGGATTTAATCCGAAGCTTTCTGACTAGGCAAAAATGGCCCCTCAGGCCTTTCATGCGCTTCCCCCGGGAACACTCAACGGCGCTGAAGCTCAGAGCTCCCTTCTTCTCTATGGTCACAGCGCCTCTGCCCCTAACTGCATGGGGCAATCCTCACAGTTCGTGCACTACCCGACCTCATAGGCTGGCTACACATGCCAATCATTTTCTTTTGTTCTCAGTGGTGCAAAGAAGCGCCATAGCCCATAATGCCACTTCCCAATATTACTATCTGTATCTTCATTGGTCAGTCGACTCCCCTTCGCGTCCTCATGATTGGATTGGTCCACTTCATCAGTTCAGAGCCAACATGGTGGGGTGCAACAGAAACAGTCCAGGCTGCAAGAAAGCAGGTTAGAACAAACTGTACCCTCATTATCACTATTAATAATTCCCAGCAAGTGGTTACATCTTCACAACGTGCTCCCTTTGCACAATCAGCGACAGTAATAACAGAGCACTGGGGCATCAGCTTGAGTGGGATTCGAGCAGGGAAACACACAGACCCCCCCATTCGAACCAGTTATAGCAACCAACAGGCGGACCTTAAAGGGACAGTACACAGAGGCTCTAAAAGCACTCACAGCATTGCCATCTAAAGCGGCTTAAACGCCAAACGCCAACCACCAGGGGGACCACTTAGGCGGCACCTAGAAGGCTTTTAGGAACCCCCATTTATAGGGGGGTTACACAGGTACAGTATAGCGAAGGGCACACAGCAGGATGATGATCTGTCCTGTACAGTCCCCCTACCTGCCTGCTCCTGTACTCCCTTCCCAACAAACCACCTTGCCAACTGTCACTTTTGCTACTGCCTGGCTGCTCCAGTCCATTGATCCCCCCTGTAATTTCTGCCACACAGAAAAGAATGCCTTGCTTCCACACCACTACCAGTGCTTGCCACTGCTCAAAGTGTAATTTTTTTTCCCCAAAAAGGCCCCAACAAATGAAGCAGAGCACAACACGTCTGTTCTGCTACTCACTCAGCTAAGTCTGCCCCGATGATTTCCTGCTGCACAACTGAAAGTCTGAGTCACATGACCCAACTGTACACTTTGCATCACTTGCGAGCATGTACACTAACAGTATAATTAACACACTCATTTAATTAGTCCCTCCCTCCCAGCTGTCAGTCCATCGAGAGGAATAATGTTGGTGTAAAGGTTGGGGGGGGTGACAACCTTACTCTCAACCAACCTCGTATCACAAATGCTGTGCTACCCACCAAAAAGTAAATCATCTGTTATTTTTGATTTTGCACAGCTGTTGAGGACTGTCTGACTCACCCAGTCTGCCCATTTTTCCCTACCTACATTGTCACCGTAGACCTTACTTGATCTACAGCTCTCTCTCCCTCTTCCCTTCCTTTCCACAATGACTCCCTTGTGCCATTCCACCCACCTGCAGGGTAAGGGTGATTTTTTTTTCTCTTTTTTTTAACTACTTTAATTTTGGTAATGAAACTTTGCAGTACGTCACCTTTTACACAGTATTACACACACATTGTACCATAACTCAGGTTATTACCTCCTGGACATGAAACCTGAAGAGAGGGGGCCCTTCCCTATCAGCTACCTTGGGGCTGGATGGGGCAGGGGCACCATACCTAGAGGGTAACATAATTAACGTGGAGTTAGCACTGATGTTCAGTTTGGGCAAGGAACTCTTGGACACATACACTCCTTTATGGACAACATTGAGAGGCAAGTCCACCAGCCTCCCAGGGGAATCATAACTGAGGTGCACCACAGGCTTTACAGCTCGACCAGTCTTTCTAGGGGGGACTATTACAGTCTCTGCACTCTGAGCCTCATTTTCAGCATTGTTCTCACTTGTCAGGGGAGTCTCCAATGGGGTAGAGAGGCTAGAACTTGGGGCACTTTCAGCTCCAGGAGTTACAATCTCTGAGTCCACAACATGTGGCTCACTTGGAGAGCTTTCTGACATGGACAGTGAATTATCAGGGCACTCAACACACTCTTCTTGTTCTGGTATGTCACCAGTCTGTTCCAGTCCATCATTTTCCTCCTCTGAAAGCTCAAACAGTTCAACCATACACAATGATTCCATATCATCTGACTTAATGCTTTGCACTTCACTTTCTGGGAGCATTGGCTCCAGGGACAAAGCTGGGGGCTTAGACAGTCCAGAAGGCCCAGTTTCATCTCCAGAATTGACTAGAGGATTGCCCCGAAACAATTGACTCAGTTCGTAAGAAGGGTAGTATTCAAAGCCACACTCAATTTCCTCTGACATGGACTGACAGTCATGTTCAACCGGGACTTGTGGAGGGGCTTCTGTAGGTGAAAACTTTCTTGATTTTTTCTTAGCAGCAGCTCTAGTCACTGGTCCAGAGGGGGCATTTTCTGGGGGCTCAGACTCAATCAAGATTTGTCCTTTGAATTATTCTCAGGCCTCACTTTGTACACAGGTAGATCATCTAGTTTGCCCACTACAATGTGAGGGAGATGGTGCCATCTGTCAGCAATCTTGTGTTTGCCATGCAGTCCCAGATTTCTTAGCAATACCCGATCTCCCTCCTGGAGTTCCTGTGCTTTCACCTTTTTATCATACCGTTCTTTGTTGGCCAGATTTCTTTTGGCAGCCATGGTTTGAGCCAGTTAGTACGCATGAGTTAGCTGGGCCTTTAACTTTGCACATACTGTAAATAGTTGTCAGCTTGAACCCCATCAGGAGAGACCCCAAACACACATCTACTGGTAGTCGAGCTTCTCTTCCAAACATCAGTGTAGGGGAGAACCCAGTGGCATCACTTTTGCAGTTATAAGCATGTACCAGGGTGCTAATTTGTTGGCTCCATCTAGGCTTGTCCTTTGGGTGGAGGTGCCTAGCATATCTAGCAAGGTGCGGTTGAAGCGTTCAGGCTTTGGGTCCCCCTTGGGGTGGCAAGGGGTGGTTCTGGACTTTCGCACTCCCCACAGAGAAAGCATCTCTTTGATCAGACGACTCTCAAAGTCTCTTCCTTGATCAGAATGGATTCTTTGTGGAGTCTCATAGTGAACAAAAAAGTTTTCTACAAGTACATTTGCCACAGTGGATGCCTTCTGGTCCTTGGTGGGGAAAGCTTGGGCATATCTCGTAAAATGGTCAGTGACCACCAGCACATTGCTAATATTTCTTTGATATGACTCCAAACTCAGAAAATCAATACAGACCAGCTCCATGGGTGCACTGCTGGTGATGTTAGCAAGGGGGGCAGCCCTCTGGGGCAAAGCTTTTCTCAGTAAGCAGTGACTACAAGTTCAAATGTGTTGCTCCACATCAGCCCCCATCTTAGGCCAATAGAATCTGGATCTCACTAAGTCAAGTGTTCTGTCTATACCAAGGTGCCCCATGTGGTTGTGTAAGGACCTCAGCATTGAGTCTCGAAAAGCAGTGGACAGCACTAGTTGTTGTTTGTCTACTTGTCCCCCTCTGTCTACTGTTTCTGTGTATAACAGTCTATTGATCAGTTTCAACTTAGGACCTTCTTTGTATAACAATGCAGTTCTCAAATCAGTGGAACGTAATTTGGATACATCTTTCCCTGCATAGAGGGCTTCTAAGGCTGATTTGATCATGGGATCTCGGGATTGAGCCCGACGAATACTGTCATTGTCCAGCTGAGGCAGTGCACCAATGTCTATTGCAGAAAAGTGGCAATAAGCAGCAGGTATGCAATTCTCAGACGGTCCCAAACAATCCACCATGCAGTCCACTGTGTCCATGGACATTTGTTCCTCCCTGTCAAACTTCTGGCAGAGTGCTCGAATATCAGGTTCTGACAGTCTGACCCAGTCATTCTGGGGAACAGGCCTCCGGGAGAGAGCATCAGCATCTATGTGGTTCAGGCCTGCTCTGTTTTCAACAGCATAGTCGTATGTAGATAATGCAGAAAGCCACCTATGGCCAGTGGCATGCAACTTAGCTGAAGTCTGCACATAGGTCAAAGGATTATTGTCAGTTTTTACCAGTATCTTAGCCCCATTCAAGTACTCGTGGAATTGATCAGCAATGGCCAGGGGCACTGGAAAATTGCGGAAAAATCATGGCCAAATTGCAGGGATTTTTCAGATTTATTGAGGGGAAATTATGGGCCCTTTGACATCGAGTTATGAGTTTCCAGATATATAATATTTAGTACAACACCAAAAAAAATAAGACATAATGCAAAATAACCAAACTTTAATGAAAGCTATATATGGCAATCAATTACATCATTGAAAATAAATCAGAATACCAATTTTCTAACAATGCCCAAACTTCATTTAACAATATATCTAGACTATAAAGGCCAGCAATGTAGATAATTAAAACATTTTAAATATCAATTTCCTACAAATTGCAGATACTGCAATTTTATTCCTTACGTACACTCATACGCACTCTCCTTTCAGTGCCACTCAGAAACCACTCTAAAAATCTCTATATAGTTTTATTGCACTTCAACATTAAAAGCAGTTTTACATTGTCCTTTGTTAAAGTCTGTCGGTTGTCCTTCAGCTGGTCTGAGTACACTGAAAATGTTCGTTCTACATCGGCTGTGCTCACTGGAAGCCAGATGTATTGCTTGGCAATGGCAGCGAGCTCTGGCAGTGCAACATGCTGTGCCTCCCACCATTCTGACAGGTTGAAGTCCGATGGAATTGTCTGGGCTACAGCCATGTATGCATGCCATTCCATGTTTGAGACCTTGAGCAGTCCAGGGATCAGTTCAGTGTAATCAGTTTTATTCTTCTCCACTGTTGGTAGCTGCTGCGGATCGAAGACTCTTGCTGCTTCAAAAATGTTCAAGGAGGGGTGGTGGCTTACAATGTTTGTCATTCTCTCACTGCTCTGCAGCATCAGAATCTGAAAAAGAGTGGTACAGGCCTCATGTTCCTGTACTTGGCATCTGGATAACCATTCCACAGTCTGGGGCCTGTACTCCTGAGCACCAGCTGTTGTGCAAAAGTCTAAAAAAGAAATGAACAGTTTGCAATTTTGAATAAATGTTGTGCCCATGTGGTTTGGAGTTGGACTGTAGCTCTTTAATAAGCCTAACCAACTCTACTGAATGTTCTTTGACAAATGTTGCTTGCGTCATCAACTCTGTTAATTTGTCATTCAGCAGGTCCTTCAGCCTTTTGAGGGTCGCTGCACCAGATGTTTCACATTGTAGAAATTCAGCAATGATGGGCATGTATTCAGCTAAATTGTCCACAGCATTGACCTACGAGCACCATCTTGTAAGGACCGAATATACCGGCATCTTTGGAGTCACATTATCTTTCCACTCCATAAAAGACAGGAACTGGTGGTGGTGCATTGGGCTCTGACAAAACACCTTCTTAACAAGCGCTACCACGTTGTTCAGATCTTGTAAGGTGTCTGCCCATATTTCCAGAATAAGATTGAGAAGATGTGCCACACAGGTCACATGCACAGCATTTGGTAGTACTCCAGAGAGAACTGAACCAAATGCTTTGTGCATGTAACTTGCACTGTCTGAAACAACTGCAAATACTTTGTCGAAGTTCACAGAGTTGGCATTTAAAACTCTTAGCAGAGCCTGTGATATTGTTGAATGGTTAACACGCTGCAGGAATTCTACACCAATCAGAATGGGCTGTTTTCCAACTTTATTCAAAGGCTGAGCCAAAACTGCTAGCATGCGGCGTATCACAGGAGTCTGTGGTTTCATCCAGAAAGATAAAAACGTTGGCATCCTCCACTTTTTTGTTTACGTTAGCTTCATGTTGTGGGCATAGTTCTTGCAGATACGTGCTGCGCAGTTGTGCTGGTCCAGGAAGTGTTCCTCCTTGTTTGGTGTATTTCTGAAGAAACTCTTGAAAAGCTGGAGCCTTTTCCAGAGGAATATCTGCTCATATCAGACATTGAATAAAGTCCAGCACAAACTCCTTTCGTTCCAATGAGGACGCTGTTGCTCTGGCAAGACGTGTTGTGAGAGCCTGTTGTCGCTGATGACTGGCAGCACCTGGAAGACACAAAAAACAATTTAGATAACATTTTTATGCAGTTTGCGCATAGTCACTAGTCTAACATTCCACAACCGGCACGTAAAGAAAGACAAAATACTAAGCAGGTGGAACAGAACAGTTTGAGCCAGCCTGGTGGCACAGAGGGCTGAGGCATCTCGTCTTACCTCAGACCATGCCAGCAGCCCAGGTTCAGGAAGCCCTGATGTCGGGGGGGTAAGCGGGATTGCACATCCTAGCCAGCCCACTGGTGCAGCGGTTGGATTTCTGCTTATGACACCAGCTACCCAGATTCCAGAACAGACCAGGGGTGGAGGGCCGGCCAGAGGGAGAAGGATGGAGTGTCCAGAGGAATGCTGTCCTTCTCTGAGGGGACGGAGGGGAGGGTGTCCGGTGCTTAATGGACCCCGGCAGAGGCTGGTAGTACTGCAGCAACAGATGCCTGAATGTTAAGGGGGGCAGGGCAGCTGCTGGACATCATTGAAAATCCATGCCCCCAGGAAAAGAAAACAATACCAGCCCCCAACATGATGGCTCGACTCGTTCCTCCGCCCCTACCACCAATGCCCCATGGGAGGGTCCCACTCTATGGCCCTGACCTGGGGGTAATCTAGGTCTTGTCTACAATGTCTGTTAGGGAGTGGGAAGCCCCCTCAGCAGCCCAGCCCAGGGGGGTAAGCCTGAGCAGGGGGGTGGAGAATGGACAAGACTCTGGGTAGAGGGACAGCTAGTAGTAGGGGGTGTCTCGCAGTTCATCTCTCCACAAGGATGAGTGAGTGGGCTGGGGAAAACAGGAAAAAGCAATAAACGCAAAATTAATAAAGGAATAGAACAGTGCTTTTACCTTTGTTTCTTTTCTTTATTTCTGCTTTCCGGTCCAGGTGTCTCTGTGACTTCATATGGCTGTCAATGGTATGCTTCCGGAGAAAGTCGATCTGTGGCAGCAAAATCGACAGAACAAGTGGCCTCCATCCTCATAAAGATCTTCTGGATACATCTTTACACGATCCTTGGCCTGGATACAATATGAAACATGGTGTGCTTTGGCTTCTTCCCGTGAGAACCATGGACGCTTTGCTTGTGGTGCGGACATGCTTGCAAGCTCGACTGGAAATGTACAATGATGATTTTTTTTAGGACGAATTTTTAATGTTTGAATATTACTACATTTTTATGTATATATCTATGAAATTGTGTAATTAGTGTATTGCTCTCCCTTTGTATTCAAATTAAATAAAAATATATACACACACACACGAAAGCTTAGTATGTTGTTTTAACACTTCCACAATAGGTACATACCTTCTATCCTACACCAAGAAATCTGTCGTTGATGGTCAGGACTGTCCCCACAGACTGGTATACATGTTAGAAAACAAATTCTTCTGGCCACTGCTGATAGATAGATAGATAGAGGGAGGGAAGGGAGGGAAGTAGAGGCAAGACAAAAGGCACAGAACAGTTTGTTTTCCAACATGTGTACCAGTCTGTGGGGTCCGTCCCGACTATCAATGACGGACCACATGAAACAGCGCACAGTACATGAAGGATCACACAATCACATAACAATTAAATTAATAGTACAATTGTACAGAACAACTTTTTTTTTCTGCATGTGGGCCAGTCCGCCAGGCCTGACCCTCCACCGACCATCAACAACAAGTGACTGGAGCTTGGCACGGACCTGTTGGACAGGTACACATGCATAAAAAAATTGTTCTGTGCCAGCCTGCTCGTCCGCCCCATGCCCACCATCACCCGAGGCCAGAACAATTTTTTTTCTGCATGTGGGACAGTTTTTTTTATTGCACATGTATCAGTTGGCCAGGCCTGACCACAATGAATGAGAATGACTGACCACCAGAAACTGATTAAGCCCTCCAGCCCCTTGTAAAAAAAAAAATACATAATTTCACTACCATACCGTTCCCCAAACTCTTCCTCACTCCACATGCCAAACAAAACAACAATGTTTCTTACCTTACCACTCCAGGCTCAGTCAGGCACTCTGGGCAGTCCTTCAGTTGCAGGAAGGGCAATTTGCAGGCACAAGCAACAAAAACAAAAAGCGATGCACAGCTCTTTCTGGAGATTTTTTTCTTGCTTCTGGCGTCTCCCTCGTTGCTCGCTCTGAGTCCTTGCTCCTGGCTGGCTGTCCGCA
Organism: Neoceratodus forsteri; assembly: GCA_016271365.2. NCBI lineage: Eukaryota > Metazoa > Chordata > Ceratodontiformes > Ceratodontidae > Neoceratodus > Neoceratodus forsteri. The sequence continues at coordinate 71,930,676 of JADMNL010000027.1, read as the reverse complement.
AGTGCCGCTCCCACTAGTCCCACTCCTCATGGCTCACTCTGATGTCCCTCGTCTTCTTAAAGACGCCGCGCTCCTCACTCGCTTGCTCCCCTCACTCCTCGGTGGTGGTCTGGGTCGCTCGCTGGGTCGGTCCCTCTCCTATTCTCTACTGTCCTTAGTACACAAGAAGGTGAAGTACCTGTCCCCCTCTAAACAAGCTGCATTTCAAGGGCTTGCACGAACCTGAGGGGGGACAGGAAAAAAAAAGGCGCGAAGGGTTCAAACTGCATCGAGGTGTTCTGCCCCCCTTTGTGACGTCAATGGGCAGGGCGGAACAACCTCGGGGGTGGAACAAGGCACATAAAGGAGAGAGCCAGTAGCCTCTCAAGTGCCGATGAACCACGCTGCAGCAGGGAACAGGGATAAGAGAGGAGCCTGCCTCCCACTAACAATCTGCCACAATATCGTACTGGGGTCGTGGGGGGCCCTCGAATCACAGAAATAGCGCGAAAATCTCACCCGCGATTTTCCAGTGTCCCTGGCAATGGCCCACTTCAAAGCTAGGAACTCTAACTTACGTACAGGATAGTTCTTTTTGGATGGGGTCAGGCTTCTACTGGCAAAGGCCACTAGTCTCAGGCCATTCTCATGCTCTTTGTACAACACTGCCCCCAACCCTTGCAAGCTAGCATCAGTGTGCAGGATACAAGGTTTTGTTGGATCGGCATAGGCCAACACTGGAGCGTGATTAAGTTGATATATGATCTCATGAAAAGCAGTCTCACAATCAGGAGTCCAGCGGGCCCCAAATACTTCACTTGGACGAAAATACACTCTTTCAGTCTTGAGGGACGCTGACTTTTTGTATCTTTTGTGGGTTGGGGGATACCCTTGAGTAAGGTTAAGTAGAGGGCGGATCACTCTTGAATAGTCCTTGAAGAAAAGCCAATAATAACTACAGAATCCCAGGAATCTTTGCAGTTCTTTTAGATTTTTGGGCTGTGGCCAGGTGGTCAAGGCCTCAGCTTTACTTGGGTCAGTCTCTATTCCCTCAGTGGATACTATGTGTCCCACATACTTTACTGATGTTTGAAAGAATTGACACTTATCAGTGGACAGTTTAAGGCCAAAGTCTTCCAGTCGGTCCAACACCTTGAATAATCTGCTGTCATGTTCCTCCAGTGAGCTGCCAAACACAGTAACATCATCTAGGTATACCAGGCACTCTAGTAAGTTCATGTCCCTCACTGCACGCTCCATCAATCTTTGAAAAGTGGTGGGGGCACCTGAAATCCCTTGAGGCATCCTCATGAATTCATAGAAGCCAAGCAGACAGATAAAGGCTGTCTTCTCATGGTTCTCGGGGGCCATCGGGATCTGGTAATAATCACTGCAGAGATCCAGCACAGAGAAGCACTTGCTCCCGTTTAGACAGTCCAAAGCATCCTGAATGCGGGGCATAGTGTACTGATTAGGGATAGTCTGTCGGTTTAAAGTGCGATAATCCACGCACATTCTTACTGTCCCATTCTTTTTTCTCACTGCCACAATGGGGGAAGCATAGGGGCTTCTGGATTCTTGTATTACACCAGCAGCTAGCATCTCTTGCAGATGCCGTCTCACATCATCTATGTCAGCAGGTGCCAGGTGTTGAGACCTCTCATGAAATGGCCTTTCATCATGCAGCCAGATATGATGCTCAGCTCCTTGCATGCATCCTACGTCCCATTCCTTTAAAGAAAACACCTGGTTCTCTGGGCGAGCTTCTCACTGATCCTCACTTTCCATTCAGCTGGCAACAGGGGGTCACTGAAATCAAACAAGTCAGGCGTTACTCTGTCATTTTTCCCCAAACTCTTGCTACTGGGTAGCACTGCAGTGTCTCCACAATGCACATTAGCCAGGGTGCAACCTCTATTTACTCGAATCTCTCTGTCAGACACATTATGAACTTGAACCATTACCCTTCTGGTATAAGCATGGGCTCTAGCAGGCAAAATACTAGGCTTGACCAGCAATCCCTCCGGCAGTTTTCCATCGCCTGGTGCATCCAACATTAATATTTTATTCTTGACATCCTTTCTGATATGGACCTCTCCCTGTAAGGTACACTGGGCATTTGGTGCCAGGATCAGAGACTCAGGAGCCTTCTTCCAGATAATTCCCACCGGTTCCTCTGGTTCTACTGTTTCAACATCTCTCTGTGCCTCATAGGCCTTCTTAATCAAGGCCAGAATTCTTAAAGCTCTACCAGACCTTGACCCCTGTTTTTCATAACACAACTGTGCCAGCCGTCTAAACATATGTGCATTAGTCCCAATTAGTAGAGGAACCCCATCATACAGTCCAGTGGGGAGACACACTAAGGCCAGGGTCTCTACTTGCTCGACCACTCCAGCCACAGAGGTGGGAAAAAACAGCCAAATTCAGATATATCCAGAGTAGAGGCAGGCCTTCTCACTTAAGCCCCAGACATGCAGCCCCTCCAACGGCTGTAAGGGTACATCAGACGAATGCTTCTGATACCAGTCTTGGAACCTAATTGTCACTTGGGAGCCACTGTCTAATACAGCTCTTGTAGACACTCCATTCACCTTTACAGTGGTCTCGATGGAGGGACCCACTATCCTGGACCAGTCTGGAGAGGCGGTAGCGAGGGCCTGGGCAACTGACCTTGTCACAAAGGGATGTGAGTTAGCATTTTTGGGGCCCTCACTGGGACCATTGCGTGCACCTCTTAACCACTGATTTGTTCTCTGAAGTTCTCCTTGTAACCTATATGCAACTTTGTCTGTGTCTTTTGGGGACTGGCATTCTCTCTTCATGTGCCCATCCTTCCCACAATTATAGCAAAACATACCTTCTGGAGTTTGGGCCAGCCGAGGCAACACACTGGGAGCCAGGGCGGGGGTACAACTAACTGGAAACCTTGGTGCCATCTCTGTCTGTGGCATGATAAGCATTTGGAGACATCTCTTCAATTTCCCCACTTCCATGGTCAAGATATCAAGTTTTGAGCTGTTGTCAGCAGGAGATTAATGGGTGGGTACCCCCACCCCCATAGCAGATGCAGTCGGATGAGGGCCGGGGCCTGTACTTGCAGGAGCGGCCTTCATAAAGAGACTATTTTTTATTTCTTTGAACTCTCTCAACAGTTCACCCCATTGTGGCATATCTTTTTCCTTCTCAGAGCACTCATTAACTGCCAACCTCTGCCCCTGAACTTCGCTTGATGGGTCACCCTCAGTCACTCGGGTCATAGCCGCAGCTATTGGTGCAATTCCCTCCTGAGGTCGCCTTTTCTCAATTCCTTGAATTTCTCTCATTAGCTCATCATAGGAGGGTGGGGATTCCAGTTGATTTGCCAGGCATAACTGAAGCAACAACAGTTCTGAGAAGGGGGCAGACTTAAGGATCCTGTCCAGCCTGGTTCGGCCCAGTTCAGTCGCTGGCAAACTACCCTTTCTGAGGCATTCTTGCAACAATTTTTCCAGCTGAGATACATACACAGACAACAACTCCCCTTGGTACTGTTGTGCATTTCTTACTCTCCACCACAGGTCCTCATCAGAATCTGGGCTCCCATACACATTCTCCAAGGCCTCAAGATAGTCCTGTGCTGTCGCTTCAGGGTTACTGGCCTGTTTAGCAGGGATGGTAGCCAGGGCAGGACCTTGGAGGCTCTCACTAACCCTCTTTCACTTTTCAGCTTCCGAGCATTGCCATTCTAGCACTTGAGGGGCAACATAGTCTATCCAGGTCTCCCAGTCATCCTCCCCTAGGGGGGTTGGGAGGGTGCCAGAGAAGATCCTCAACCTTCGGTAAGAGTCATGACTAATGGCAGGTGCAGAAATAGGAGCCTGCATTGGTTCAGCCGCCATTACGGGTACTGGAGTGGGAGAGGGTGTAAGGGGAGGAACACCCCCAGGTGGTAAGAATAGTTTCTTCAAGTCCTCCACAGTTTTCCCTTCCCCCAGCAACCATTTAGCAAATTTCTCCTCAAAAGTTTCAGATAATGGGGGGGGACCATTCCCCCCGGGTCTTTACTGTCCTTAGTTATCACTCTCCAGGCAGTGAGGGCTCCGTCTGTGGCACTTTGGAGCTATCTATGGCATCCTTAAACTCTAATAGGGCCAGGAAAGTGTGGGTGAGCAGATTAGCATGGCGACCCACCACCACAGGGTTTTGTAAACCTTCCACCTTGGAGAGTACTCCCTGTACAGTGTCCATATTGATACCCAGGGAGATGTCCAGGATAAGCATAGCATTTTGGGGGTCAGTCTCCTTCCCAGTACACCACTCCACCAACTGGTGCATAGCCACTTCTGTCGGGGTACCCATTTATTTATTTTTTTTCTTAACAGTGGTTCGTAAATATGGCTACTAGAGGACACACAATCCCAGCGGTGCCTCCAAGATGTAACCCCTAGGTGGTGCTATCCCAAGGGCTACTACCCCTGCCTGCTTAACTACTAACAGGTTGAGGGGTCTAGGTCCAGTGGCGGGTGCCTCCACCCAGAGGTCAGGGTTTGCAGTAGTTAAACTAACTTGGCATTGTGTGGGCATGTGTGATTTTGTATTAACTTGGACACAGCCCTCTGGGACACTGTAACCCCCCTTTCTTCCCACTAGTGGCCCACACAATGCATTAGGAATATTTTCACAATGTACACTTATCCCCAGGACTGGCTCCGTCGACTGGACCCCAGGGACCCCCTGCAAAACAAGATGATACAGTGCAAAAACCACAGTACAATACTTTAACATAAATGAATACCTCAGCCAGTGTAACATAGAAACATAGAAGTTGACGGCAGATAAGGACCGCAAGGCCCATCCAGTCTGCCCATTTCTTTTTCTACCTTATAAATGTGCCATCGGCCTTTGCTCTGTCAGTGGCCTATCTATTCATAGTCATTTGTATTGCTCCCTTATGCCTATCCCATGCCTGTTTGAAGCCCTGCACTGTATTCATAGCCACCACTTCTTGTGGTAAGCCATTCCATGCATCCACCACCCTTTCTGTGAAAAGAATTTCCCACATTCCCCTTAATCGGCCTCTCTAATCTCATGCTGTGTCATCTTGTCCTGCTATTTTTCTTATATTTAAACATGTTAGACTCTTTCACCTTGTTTATGCCCTTAGGTGTTTGAATGCCTCGATCATATCACCTCTCTCCCTCCTTGCTCAAGGGTATACATATTGAGCTCCGTTAATCTGTCCTCATATGTCTTCTGATGCAGTCCCTGCACCATTTTGGTTGCCCTTTTCTGGACTGCCTCAATTTGGTTAATGTCCTTGTGAAGGTGTGGCCTCCAATACTGCACACAGTACTCCAGATGGGGCCTAACCAGTGTCTTGTACAGAGGGATTATTACCTCCCTCTTACGACTTATGATACCCCTACTAATACACCCTAACACCTCCCTAGCCTTACCTACTGCTTTAGAGGTCTGCTTGGATGATTTTAGGTCATCAGTGATGATGATGCCCAAGTCTCTTTCTTCCTTTGTGACTGCTAGCAACTCCTCCCAGCCTATAGGTGGCTTCAGGGTTTCTCTTCCCTATGTGCATGATTTTGCACTTCTTTGCATTAAATCCAGTTGCCACTCTTCTGACCATTCTGCTAGTTTATCCAGATCTCTTCTCATTCTGCCCACCCCATCTGGATCATCTACTCTGTTGCAGATCTTGTGTCATCTGCAAACAGACAAGCCTTTTACCTCTAGTCCATCTGCAAGGTCACTAATGAAGATGTTGAAGAGGACTGGCCCCAGGACTGATCTCTGAGGTACCCACTTGTGACTTGCATCTCTTCTGACTGTATACCATTTACCACCACTCTCTGTTTTCTTCCCGACAACCAGTTTGCCACCCAGTTGACCAACTTCTGACCCACCCTGAGCCTACCCAGCTTATTTATCAATCTTCTATGTGGAACAGTGTCAAAAGCTTTGCTGAAGTCAAGGTAGGCGACATCAACTGCTCCCCCTTGGTCCACCACTCTGGTTACCCAGTCAAAGAAATCTATGAGATTAGTTTGACAGGACCTTCCTTTTGTAAACCCATGCTGTCTTGGATCATGTGCCCCTATGGATTCCAGGTGTTGCACTATCCTTTCCTTAAGGAGTGCCTCCATAATCTTGCCCACTACTGAGGTAAGACTGACCGGTCTGTAGTTCCCCGCCTCCTCCCTGCTACCACTCTTGTGGAGCGGGATCACATGAGCCCTTCTCCAGTCTTCTGGGACCTCTCCTGCTCAGAGACTCACTAAACAATTCTGCTAATGGCTCTGCTAGTTCCTCCTTTAGCTCCTTAAATACCCTGGGATGTATGCCATCAGGTCCCATTGCCTTATCCACCCTGAGCTTAGCAAGCTCTTGTAGGACTCTTTCTTTTGTGAAGGAGTAGTGCTCACCTCCTCCCCTGTGTCCATGATGTTGAGCTGTGGCCCTGCCCTACCTTCTCTTCAGTAAATACTGAGCAAAAGTATCTATTTAGGATAGATGCCTTTTACAGGGTCCTCTCCTCACGTGCTCCATTTTCTCCATTAAGCTTAGCAATACCCTCTGAACTTTCTCCTCTTCACTAATGTATCTATAGAAAGTCTTGTCACCTTCTTACTGTTCGTGCTAGTGTTTCCTCAGTTTGGGACTTTGCCTGCCTTACTGCCTTACCTGCTCCCCTTAGGGCAGTTTGGTATGCCTCCTATCTTCATCCCGCTGTGTTCCCTTATATTTCCTGAAGGCCAGCCTTTTGGCTCTGACCTTTCTGCTACTGTATTTGAGAACCAAAGTGGTTTCCTTCTTCTTTGCACTTCCTTTTCTGTCTAACACAATGGGATGTTGCTTCAAGTATTGCATCCTTAATGCTTGCCCACTTTGCCTGTACCCCTCACCTGTGTTTCTTTTTGCCAGGGCTAGCTTAACTCTGTTGGCCATCTTATCAAAGTCAGCTCCTCTGAAGTCCCATATTTTTGCCTTGGAATGGGATGATTTAGATGTAGTAGCCAAATTGAACCATACCATGTGATGGTCACTGGCCCCCAGGTGACCTTCTACCTGGAGATCTGTGATCCCTTCTTTGTTAGTCAGTACTAGATCTAGGATAGCCCTGTCTCTTGTGGGTTGCTGTACCAGTTGTTTGAGGCCCTCCCCCTGCAGGGAATCCACTATGAGTCTAGTTCTGGCAGATGTTCCTTTCATGTTCAACTTTGCTGAAACCAACAGATCTGATTTATTTAAGGAGCTGTAACAAGGAAGGGGGAAATCAAGTTAATTAGGTTAAACACATTAATAATCACAGTACTGTGCGCATATTCAGAGTCCCAAATTGTCACTTTCATTGGGTACCCAGGATGGGGGGAACTAGCCAGGATTGGTTGCAGCTGGTTGGGGCCCTGTGAATGAAAAAAAACTGGCACAATACCCAAATTGTAATCCGGAGCCGGTTGGCTCTGTTCGTGAAGACATGAAAAAAAAAAATCAACAATTAGATGACACACTTGCAATTCAATAAACAGATGGCAGAGAGCTACCCTGCTTTGTACTCACAAACTCAATGCTGGGAACTGGATGGAGGGCAGATTGTCCTGGATTGCCAGGAGGAGCAGACCATGTGGACAAGGTCCTTGTGACTAAGGTTGTCAGAACCCTCTGAAGTTCTGGGTTCTAGTTCTAGTCTAGAACTTTTGAAAAAGTTCTAGGGTTCTAATCTTTTTTAGAACTTTTTAGAACTCGAACCCTATTTTTTTATTGTGCTGCCAGTAACGAAGATAGTAATAAAATACATGTAAAGGAAAAACTGTTCAAAATAAGGGAGAGAAATTATCTTGTGTGACATTGATAGGAATACAACTAGGTTTATCTATAGTTTCTTCTGTTTGCTAAAGTCAGCAACTTAATACATAACAGGCCCACCCACCCACCCATATGTTAAAGTTTTCCTGCTGCAGCTGCATCATAGTTCCTTAGTGAAAGAAAGAGGCACATTAGCCATATATGTACTTAGCTATATATACTCATCGTCATGAATTAGGAGAAAAATAACTGATATTACCTAATTTCAGCTATTTGCTGCTTTCTGTTTTAAATGAGTGAATCAAAAGTTGCTATGTTTAAAAGAAAGCTTTTATAACAAAGTCAAGCAAGTACTACAGCAGCAACATGTGGAACTGTTACAAAACATATTATGTCATAACATATTCAGTCAAGACATTGGAATAAAAATATTTGCAGAAACCACAAGAGGCTGCTCCAATCCTAAGTTGTGCCTGTGTGAAAAGCTGAGCACCAAGAACAAAAGACACAGCACCAACACTTCCAAAAATATATCTGTATTGTGCGTTTAACTGATAGCATCACGTGCAGAACGCCATGCAGGACAAAACAGTTTAAACAGACAAAAGGTCCTTTTGTCTGTTTAAAACTATTTTATCCTACATAGCATTCTGTACTGTGATATCAAGTTAAACACCTATATATTTTTGAAGTGTTGGTGCTGTGTCTTTGTTCTTAATAAAAAAATATGCCAGTCATTGTTGCTGGCAAAATGCATCTCAATTTTCTAAGGTAATGCATACATATACCAACATTTTGTTGGCAAATTGAAGTAATACATACAAAAAATTCTAAGATGATGCATTTTTGCAGCTGATACTTCAATAAAATCTGTATTTCAGTCACATAAATAAAAACAGTGGTTTCCTCACCACATACTAAGGAACATTTAATGTAGCTGCAGCAGTTGGCATGTGATATTTAAGGGACAGCATCTGTCAACCCCATTATGTATCAAATTATCACTACTTATAAAGCAAAAACACTATGATACGTCACATTCTGTAAAAACTGCTGATGCAGATTTTCTTTTATTTCTGATTCCTTTATTCTTTTTAAAGGGACAGGACAATTGTGCTAGGTGGCAGTTTGCAATGTATTTAATAAGAATATATATTATGTGTACAGTAGGTTCGGTTTGTCATCATTTTTCCTCACCATCCCCAGCTGATCACGAATCTGTAAATGAAAGAACTAAAACAACACCCACCTTTCACCCCATCACCCATTCCACTTTTCTTCCACCACCCTCATCTGTGCAGTAGCACCATGCCACCCTACACCCATGTTAAAACCAACCCACAACCCTCATCCATGTACTAGCATCCATTTTTCATTTATGGCTAACATTTCTGTAATTGAAAAATAATAAACAGCTACCAATTAGAACTCATTGTTTTGTCCTCTTTAAAATTGAAAATAGACCGTCTCCTGTCCCAGCCATGCTGATGCACCACAAAGTCACAGAAGGTAAATCCAAAATATATGTTTGCACTTTAACTATAAATAATATGATACAGAAAGGATTGACGTGACAGTGTCCCTTTATGCCAAATTTGGGCCTGTTCCCACTGATGTTAAAATTGCCCTGTATATAAAACTTGTTGACTTTAGTTTAGACCCTAGCTACAAAGCAGTTTGCCATGAAATGGTGAAAGTTTTGGGGTATATAGTCCAAGGTAGTAGATCGAGAAAGAGAGAGACGACAACCAAAGTCATCACAGTCTGTAAAGTTTCCTTTTTGGTGCGAGAGACTCCATCCCACACAGTATTTACCAGCCACCACCATCTGAGTTGTCATCACCATCAACATCCACAACATCAATCACTTCAGGATCAGTTTGTATACTCTTGTAGGGATACGAAAATCTTGACTTATTAACTTTAATAAAGTTAACGTGTACATTTTCTGGCAGCAACCTATTTCTGGTGTCTGTCACAATATTGCCAGCTGTACTAAACATGCGTTCTGAAGAGACACTTGTTGCAGGACAACCAAGATATTTACAGGCTTCATCATACAGCTCTGTCCAAATTGACTTTTTGATCTCCAGTATTCAAAGGCGTGCATCAATAGGAATAGGCAGTTCTTGCAGGTAACTGTCTACCATGTTGGACAGAGACCGCTCAGAAGAGGAATCAGCAGAAGCAGCTGGTATGGCAGCAATTTGGGAAAGGTTTTGCCACAGATTTAGCTTGCTACTAAGAGCTGAAGAAGTGGCAGTTGTGGAACAACTACTGTTAATGTTTGGTGACTTTTCCAGTTCTATATCCCTTTGTGAAGATGAACCTGCATGTTGTGGTGATGACAACCTGATGGTACTGTGCGTGTCTGTGTTTGACTCCTGTGAGTGCTGCAGCTCATCTAGCAACATACATTTGTACTGCTCTATATCATCTGTTTTTGGAAGATGTATAGCCTTGAACCTGGGATCTAAGAGAGTTGCAAGGATGTAGTGTCTTGATTTCGTCATTGCAACTAATTTGTCATTGGTTTTGAAGCGCTCGCTCATTCTCTTTATGAGATTCCCATGATATAGGCGACATGTTGTCTGCGCTCAGATCTGTCTTTTCTATTTGTAGATTTAGAACACTAAGATGATGTGAAATGAGCATTATGGTGGGATAACCTGACTCACAGATGCACCTTCAGAAGACATGTCCCTTGTAGCTGTCTCAAAAGGAGCTAGGATACAGCACACTGTCTCCATTAATTTCCACTGCAGCACAGACAGCATAATGCCATCTCCAATAATGTAACTGGAGCAGTACTCATGTACAGCTTGCTTTTGCTCCAAGAGGTGCTGCAGCATATAAAGTGTTGAGTTCCAACGAGTGGAAACATTGTGAATCAGCTTTTGCTGGGGCAGCTTGTGTTTTTTTTGCAGTTCGGACAATGTCCGTATAGCCTTGGTTGAATGTGAAAAGTGAGTCACAATTTTTTTGCAAACAGCAATCATACCATCCACTTGTGTTTCGTTGCTGAGAAATCCCATGACAATTAAGTGTAAGCAATGTGCAAAGCAAGAAGCATGCAGAAATCCTCCATCCTGTACTGCTTTTAGATGTTGGCTCCATTGTCACTTACTATGAAGCCACATTTTAGACCGTGAGAATAAACCCATTTGTCAAGGAGGTCATTTAGTTCCTGCAAGATGTTTGCAGCAGTATGACTTTACCCAAACTTCTTTATATGCAGCAGCCCATCTTTTGGGTGTCTTTGTTTTGAAGAAGCACAAGAAAACGTGACCCAATGAGCTGTAAGGACATGTAATCTATGTTTTGAGTGCTGGTCCACATATCTGTTGTGACATGAATAAGCCCACCCTCTGCAGTTTTAAGTGCAAGCATCACTGTCGCTTTTAAAGCCTGATAAATGTTTGGTATTTCAACATAGGAAAAGTACCTTCGATGAGGAACATTGTAACGAGGCTCTGCTAATGTCATGAGCTCCCTAAAATCCTCATGATCTACCAAAGAGTATGGGAGAAGGGCTCCGGCTAACAGTTCACCAATTCGGTGATTAAGATGAAGGGTCTTTGGATGATTTCTAGTAAAGGTATTCTTCCTTTCAAATGCCTGAGACAGTGTTAGCTGTTTGCAACATGTCCCTGCTGGTTTATTATACACCGTGCTTGATGGGCAGATGGAGCGCAGAGATGGTGGACTAGGACTTATACATTCAGTGCCATCACTGGATGTGCAACTGGTACTAATGGTGCTGGCATTGGTGGTAACAGTGATCCTAGGGCTGGCAGTGGTTCTGCCGCATCAAGTTCAGACAATTCAGTATCCATTTCAGATTCCTGATCCTGACCCTTCTCACGTGCGGTCTGGAAGATGGAGGACATGGGTTTGGTTTTGGATGATCAAGCAAAACCGAATGCTTTTTCAGATGGCGTTTAAGAGCTAGAAAGCAAGGCATGACACAACATTACCACTGCTTACACTCTGTTTACACAGGAACAAATTGCTCTGCATGGATCAGTTTTACTGACTGAGAAATAATTCCACACCTCAGATGTGACAGATTTTGTTCGAGTGCTAGGAAGATAGCTAAAGACTGTTTGTGTCTTTTCACCTGTCCTAACAGAACCTGGGACATGCTCATTGGTGCTAGAAGAGTGGACAGAAGACTCTGATGGATTTTCATTGCTGGCCAACACAGAAGTGGTGGATTCAATGGATATGTCCTTTTCATTGCCAACAGTGCTGGATGTATTTGCAAGTGCACTACCTGATTCATTGTCAGCAGACTTGCTCATTTCACTTTGTTGAGGAAGTAATGATTTGTCACGAGACACAACAGTGTGGGACTGAGACAAAGAGCTACTGTCTGAGTCAGAGGGACTCACTGTCACTTGCATTATTGCTGCTAGTCACAGGGATCTTAACGGCATGAATGGCATACCTTATGGTGCCTCTCCAGTGTGACCCCAGCAGCTGTACAGGTTTTCTTAAAGGTCCCCTTTACCACACTTCACTGTTGCTCTTTTGCTGTTTGTTGAATTTTTATCACGTGAAACATTTTGGTTATTTCTGTTAGCACCAGGATTACCACTACCACCAACACCTGCTCCAACACCAGCACTAAATGCTTCATCTATGTTGGTGTCAGCCATAACAGACAGTAAGTACCAGTACTACCAGTCCAGTATACTGCAGTGAACACACCAACACCCAAACAATTCCTGTGTAACAAAGCAATGTGATCTGTAATCGCTGGCTACAACTCCAAAATTTTATTTTGGTTGTGTGACACTGTGATACGGGACTGAAAGTAATTGAAGAATATGACAGTTTGCAACTAAAGGATCCCAGGTTCAAGGCTTACAGAATGATTGGGCTGCTAGGCATAGGCATACACATAGCAATCAAAAGGTGCACAGCAGCAGGGTGATGGGCTGACCACCACAGGAGACGGAGTCACATACGCAACCCAGGGAATGAGAATTATATTTCTACGTTTCTGTCATGTAAGGTTAATGCCACCACACAACTGGCCACTGGGCTTCTCTCTGTAACACACACTGGGTAGGGTACAGTGCAGTCAAAGGGCACACAGCAGCAGGGTGATGGGCTGACCACAGGAGATGGAGTCACATACGCAACCCAGGGAATGAGAATTATATTTCTACGTTTCTGTCATGTAAGGTTAATGCCACCACACAACTGGCCACTGGGCTTCTCTCTGTAACACACACACACTGGGTAGGGTACAGTGCAGTCAAAGGGCACACAGCAGCAGGGTGATGGGCTGACCACAGGAGACGGAGTCACATACGCAACCCAGGGAATGAGAATTATATTTCTACGTTTCTGTCATGTAAGGTTAATGCCACCACACAACTGGCCACTGGGCTTCTCTGTAACACACACACTGGGTAGGGTACAGTGCAGTCAAAGGCACACAGCAGCAGGGTGATGGGCTGACCACAGGAGACTGAGTCACACTCATAACCAGGGAATGAGAATTATATTTCTACATTTCTGTCATGTAAGGTTAATGCCACCACACAACTGGCCACTGGGCTTCTCTCTTAACACACACACTGGGTAGGGTACAGTGCAGTCAAGGGGCACACAGCAGGGTGATGGGCTGACCACAGGAGACGGAGTCACACGCAACCCAGGGAATGAGAATTATATTTCTACGTTTCTGTCATGTAAGGTTAATGCCACCACACAACTGGCCACTGGGCTTCTCTCTGTCACACACACTGGGTAGGGTACAGTACAGTGCAGTCAAGGGGCACACACTGGGCTTCTCTCTGTGACACACACACTAGGGTTCAGAAAGATTTATTTGCCTTTTTTTGGCCCCCTACGTTTCTGTCATGTAAGGTTAATGCCACCACACAACTGGCCACTGGGCTTCTCTCTGTAACACACACTGGGTAGGGTACAGTACAGTGCAGTCAAGGGGCACACACTGGGCTTATCTCTGTGACACACACATTAGGGTTCAGAAAGATTTATTTGCCTTTTTTTGGCCCCCTTGTATGCTTGTTGCTGGCAGCTGCTGAGTGTGCAGTGTGCTGCAGTTTCAAATAATCACATTTCACAAAGGTTCTTATAATCTTCAGTCTTCTTCTTATTTTTTTTTAGTCTCTCTCCGAGTCCTCCTCCAGTCCTCCTGATATTGGTCTCAAATCAATCCCTTCCTATTCCCCAGTCCCTTCCCCAATCTTGATTAATCCCTCCTTCTGTCCTGAACCGCCCCTAGTCCCACTCCCAGTCTCCCCGATTTTTAGTTTTTTTCCAGCCTTTCTTGTTCTCGGTCTCACAGGAGAAGAAGAAGTGGCTACGACTGGACAAGAGTAGCGGACGCGCTAACCGCTTTTGCTACAGTTTAGTGGGCTGCTGGTGCTGCCTGCTGCTGCTGCCTCTGTCTGCTCTGATGATCCTCACTCAAATGGCGCTTCTCCTCATGGCGCATCTCTTTAAATACCCCCATAGATCCCGCTGCTCGCGTAGCTTACTCGACCCCCACGTCGTCTCGCGTCTCGCGGTGATTCGAACCCTTTTGCGAACCATTTAGTGTTCGAGTTCTAAGTTAGAACTCGAACACCAGGGTTCGAGGAGGGTTCGAATCTTTGCCGAACCTGTTCTGACAACCCTACTTGTGACTGGACCCCACTGCAGTTTAGAGCAAATGGATGTAGTCTGGATTAAACTGGGGTTTACTTCCAGCTTCATGCACTCTATTCACTGTACAGGGATTTGAAACGCGATTCTCCACAAGCACTACACACATTTATATGTAAAAAGGAAGTACTATACCAGGCAGGTGGCTTCTCTATCCCTATCGCAATTACTGCACAATACCCCGGAGAACACACAGCAGATTCAGTTCCTGACAGACTGAGCGTGATTCAGCAGTTTCTCCAGTCTTCTACAGGGTGAGCCTGCTTTCCACTCTTCAGATCTCCTTGATTCTCTTCACAGGTCGGTTTTGGTCCGAACAAGCGCTTGCACAAGCTGCAGACCAAAACTTAGGGCCTTACACGAGATCCCCGCACTAAAACTACACACCGAAGAAGCACACAGCTCCCTGTCTCTTCACAGCCCAAACTGATCTGATCTTTCCAGTAGACAGAGCCTGGCATTTCCTTTGAGTTCCTCCCAGTTCAGTTGCTTGTTTGGCTGTCACTCACAGTAAACTCTCCCTGTTGGTGGAAAAAGGCGCCAAAGTCAAAACTACATTTCCCAGAGTCACTGCCCTTACAATCCTCTTACAGCAGGCTCCGGAGGAAAGTCCAAGTTCTGATTCACCCAGAGCAGGCTCCATTTTAAAGGATCCCCACCATGATTGGTCCAATTCAGCAGTTCAGAATCAACATGAGGGAGCTACTTTGCACTGTCCTTGCTACAAGAAAGCAGGTTAAATCAAACTGCATTTTCATTATTACTCTAACAGTTTACAAGCAAACAATTACATCTTTGAAGAGTGCTCCTTCTGCCCACTTAGCGATGGCAGTAACGGAGCGATTTAGCAGTAGCTTGAGCGGGACTCAAGCAGGAAAACACACAGTCCCCCCATACAAACTAATCATGTCTGCAAACAGACAACTCTCAAAGAGACAGTACCAGAGGCTCTAAAAGCACTCACAGATAAACGGCTTAAACGTCAAACACCCTTCAGGTTTGGAGTATTCAAGCAAGCTCCTGGAAGACTTTTTGGGAACCCCCATTTGCAGGGGGGTTACAGTAACACAGAGGAAAACACTGGAGTTGCATACTAGCTAACCATATACCCCCCAGCCAGCAGCCCCTACCAAAGCAGACATAGTCAGGCTCAGGTGGCACACAGGAGAGACACTAGACAGCACAGCATTTTAAATCAGACACTGACCATAGACAGTACAGTAGACATGATCAACATAGCACAGCAGAGCAGACTGCCAATAAACATAGTTAAACACCACCTACCCTTGCCTTCCTGCAGACTAGAGCTATGTTAGCTCAGGTTGAGCAGTTTTGTGCTGCTTTGCTGATTGCTGTGCTGGTCACGGTCATTGGTAGAGCCACTGACCCACTCCAGACACAGCAGAATGACAGAATGGCCAATAGTGTGAAGCACCTGCCAGCTTAGAACTGCCTTGTGCAAACTGTAAACCCCTCACTCCCACCACCTCCTCTGCTTAATTACTTTGTCTTGCTTTTGTCCATATAGCATAGTGAGCATACAGTCCCCCCGCAGCATGATGATGTTGCTGGCTATCCCCCCAATCACTACTCACCCCCACCCACTGCACTGCAGCACCACCACCAGTCAGTCCTACCTCCCAGTTAGTTGTTGCTTGCAGCAGCAGCCTCCACCTCCAGCAGTGCGTATTCCTCTGTCCTCTCCCTTCCAAACTTCCAGCTGACAGCCTCCAGTTAACTTCCACAGGCTGCTGTCTCAGCCTGACCGATGCCCCGACCAAATAAACCCTTGCAGTCACTCACGGGTGCCCTCAGTTCTATACCGCTCGATCCCAGGCCATAAAGACTCCACAACTGACTCCCAGCACTGGCAAGCAAAGCCTTAGTGGGCGGACACAGCAGCAGCAGCATTCAAATTTAAAAAAGGTAGGACATTCACAGGAGGAGGGGGAAGTGAAGCACCAAACACCTAGACATGAGCACCGCAATTCTCTCCATGCCAACAGTCAGTTTCCTGCCCTCTCGTCCTGACACCTCGCTATTGGCGATGGTGGGTGCTTCCACTACTTCTGGGTGCAGTGCGGTCCATCATTTCTCCCTCTGTGCTACAGTTCACTCCTGCTCCTCTCAGTTCCAGCCAGGCTAGCTTGTATAGCGATGCCCCCCCCACTATGTCTAACTGTCTAGCTGCCATCCGCAGCTCATCACATTCTCTTGTGGCTCTGTGTCCCAGGACCCACTAGTGAAACCCAACACCCCCTGGAATGGCAGGCTCTCCTAGCGCACCAGCAGGCAGCAGCAGCAAAAGTGGCTGAGTGTTGGGCATGACAAATGCGCTCACCTTAATTCTTGGAGGGGACTTTTGCCTCCCTATCCCCCCTATAATTATACCCCTGAGTTGTCCCTCCCAGTGTCCAGAGTCGATGTCACCGCACCAGAAAACAGCAGGCAGTGGCACTGCGGTGCCGTTTAAGTAATAAAAAAGTCAGACCCTTTTGCAAACACTCTAATGTTCAAGTTCTAAATTAGAACCCGAACACCAGGGTTCAAGGGCGGTTCGAATCTTTCTCAAACAAGTTCTGACAACCCTAATTAACATAGCATAACCCCCCCCGTCATGCCTTATTCTTTACATGATTAACATGAATTGTATTTGAACAGCATATTAAAATGTCTTCCTGGTTAATGGAAAATTGCTGTAAGTACGGTTTTCTTAAAATGAAATTTTCACTTTGATAAACATAATATTTAGGCACAATTTAGCTTGTATTTTATAAATTTTCAGTATCTCTAGTCTGTTATTCTTCATTATACCACGTTCATCTACATAGAACCAGGATCATTGTTCCCTACCATTGATCTGCTCAGTTCACAGATGGCATGGATGTTTTTTGTAACAAGAAGTAAGCAGGAAGAAAGCGAAATATTCCCCTAACCCAGTATGGTAATTATAAGAAACAAAAGACTTCAGTTATTAGAATGTGAGGTACCTGATGCCCAGCTTAGAGTCTGAATGTTTGTCTTGAAATAATTAACAATCTTGAGTAATCTTTAATGCCCCGTAGCTTTTTGACCAACCTGTGTGAACCTGCTTCTTATTTAGGAGGTATGTCACTATTTAGCAACCTCCTGCTCAAGCAGGAATACAAGGGAGTGATTTCATTCCCTCAGGACACACAGGTTGGTCAGGGGTTGGGGCACACCTCGAGCAACACACTTAGCACTGTTGAGACTGCAAACAGAAGTTTTGAAACTGTCTGAAATCACCAACAGTAAGGTAGAACTATCTTATTTTAAACGTTTGAAGTATAGGAGTACATAAAGGATTTATGTGAGCATTTTATAGCAACTTAGTGGTGACAGTTTTGCTCTTCTGTGTTTTGCAGGGTTTATGCCCGGTTGTTGGATTTGTCCTTGCACAAACTGAGTGAAGTGAAGCTCACAATGAGTGCTTCTGTGTATGCTGAGGTAATTGGCCAAGCGGTTATGTGGTTGCAGGCTTTATGCAGTTGTTAAAATTAAGCCGATATGGGGCTTTTCATGTAAAAAGAAGATATAGGACATGTTATATAAATTCACAGATGGCATGGACGTTTTTTGTAACAAAAAGTAAGCAGGAGGACAGTGAAATATAGGAGGACAGTAGCTGTGAGCTGGGTAAATTCATTTCAGTGTATAATCACTTCAAGAATTTCACACAGTGTCATAACATAAACAAGCATTTGTCAGTGCCAAATGTTTGTTTGCTGGCATTAGCAGTGGAAGTGCAGGAGTTAGACAGATGCAGTATAGGAATGGCATTGAAGTATTGAACTGATGCCAACTCCACCCCCACCCTGCAGAGATGGACAGGCACTGAGGTATGCCTTTGGGTTGTCACCCATGATGGTTACAACATTTCACCTCACCCTACCCTTCAGACACTGCCAAGTGTCGAGGTGTGCCTTGGGGGTGTTTGGGTTTTACATTCACCTCATTCCATAAGGAAATACGTTGAAATGGGTGCAGTATAGGAGAATGGGGTGAACTCTGGGGGCAAAGGATCCAAGGTGCACTTCGATGCTTGTCACTGGCTGGAGGGTAGTGGTGGGGGGTGCAATGCCATGAGCATTACTGTCGACAATCCCAAGTCACAACCCTGACACCTGTCAGTCCCTACAGGGTAGGGCGTTATGGTAGAAAACCCTAACACCTAGGGCATTTCCTGGTATTTTTACTCTAAGTTTTCCAAATGGGCTTTTTGTGACCCCACCGTATGAACAGTGACACTATCACTTCATTAGGCAAAAGCTGATTTTGCACAGCGACTGCGCCATTTGGTACCACAGGTTCGAAAACACATTTCAAACAGGATGTGAAAAGTGACAGGTGTACTGTTCATGAGGAGGTGTAAAAAATGGCATTGTTGAAAATCTGGAGTGAAAATATAAAAAAACTGGTGAAGTCACAAGCGTGCATAAAAACTGCGCAATGTACACCCGTAATGAAATTAGTTTGAGGATTTTTTATAGCATATTTTCAACATAGGCATTTTGGGACCTTTGCTCATGAACAGTGTCACTGTAATTTTCTTCATCTATCCCGAACACTAATTTCCCACAGTGACCGTGCTATTCTGCCCTGGAAGTGCGAAAACACACTTCGGGCAGGGTGTGAAAAATGACAGCTGTACTGTTCATAAGGAGGTGTGGAAAAATGTAAATGTTGAAAATCTGGACTAAAAATTTTACAAATTAGTGAATTTACGAGGGTGCGGGGAAATTGCGCAATGCACGCACGTAACACAGTTATGTTATGGACTTTTGTCACCAAATTTTCAACATAGCCATTTTAACACCTCTGCTCATGAACAGTGTCACTGTGATTTTCTTAATGTGTCCCAAACATTGATTTTGCAAACTGACTGCGCCAATGTGCGCTACATGTGCAAAACACATTTTGAGTGAGATGTGAAAAATGACAGCTGTACTGCTTATAAGGAGGTGTGGTAAAATGGCAATTTTGAAAATCTGGAGTGAAAATATTACAAATTCTCAAAGTTACCAGCGTGCGCAGGAAATGCGCAAAGCACGCTCGTAAAATGGTCATTTTGGGGAATTTTTTCACCAAATTTTCAACATAGGGTTTTGGGGGCCTACCTCATGAACTGTGACACTATTGTTTCATAAATCGGTCCCAAAAGGTGGTTCTGCGCAGTGACCGCGAAATCACCTTTTGGGACCAAATAACAAAATGAGAGTGACTGAGCTCATGACTTGGGGTCCCAAGAACCCCATGTTGAAAATTTGGTGAAAAAATTCCCCAAAATGGCCAAGATATGCACTAAAGTTGAAAAAACCCTATTTATGCCATTATTCAGCTTATCGGCATTTCTTCAGTTCGCAGTCAGCTTTGAAGAGTGCAGACGTGTTCCCGGTCCACCGAAGATCGTCACACCAGCCTCCAGAGGTAAGTATGGGGTGAAGTGGGGGTGCGGGGAGGTGGGGCACTCAGAGGGTGGGCATGGCTTGGGGGAGGGGGTCAAGACAGTTAGCAAGGGACCGTTTTTTCTTACAAGTAATTTGTTTTGTTTTTTAAAGACGTTGCAAGACTTTTGCCACACTGGGATGAGCACCTAGTGTGTCAGCTGGAAGGTTGTTTTTTGGGGGGCAGTGGAGCAGACAGGGAGTTGGGCACCCCCATTGGCTTTAAGGACTGTTGCCACGCTGGGGTGGGCTGCCAGCGTGGCACCTGTAAGTCTGTTGGGGGCGCGGCTCAACCCAGCGGGATTGGGCACCCCGATGTCGGTCATACAGTGTGTGTGTGGGGGCATGGAGTACTGGGTGGGCTCCCAGCATGCTACTTGTTATGGGGGATGGAGCTGTCTATGACAGCTGTTTCAGTGCAGTGCCAATGTTTAGGCACTTTGCATACTGCCAACGGCAGAATACAAATTGCCTACATGTTACCACCACTGATTGCAGTGGTTTTTCACTTTCAACTGTATGCCACTGCATCTGAATGGCTGTCATAGACAGCTTTGACATTCATTGGCATGGTGTGGCTGTGCCTGCAAAAGGCAGCAGGGCATTGGAAGTGGTGGAGGCACACCTACGAAAACCCGTACGGGGGCACTATGTTTCTTGCACATGCATGCAAGCAAACAAAAATGGAGGCTGTGACAGTTTATGTGGACCCCCCCATCACCACTAGACACTCCTCTCTACCCTGGACCCTATTTCTAAAAAAATCTACTGCAGTAGTACTTGTCTTCTCTATAGGTCTCCCTTGACCTTTTTCACCTTTCTACCACAATGGGGTGGCCTCCTATTGTGGTATTCTTCTCTTTTCTAACCTGCTAATTTTCTACTTTTTGTCTAGGTGGTGGTACTGTAGAGGCTAACCTAGCTGCCTGTTTTGGCTAAATGAATACTGGGAAGTAAGCAAAGTAAGCCACATTCCTTTCAGTTTTTTAAAAGGGAAGCTTGGAAAACAATTCATACTGTTTAAGTAAGATGCAGTGAAGCAAAGCCTGGTTGGAACATTGAAAAGGGGTGGTTGCTTTGCACCACTTAATATATGTTGTTTTCAAGTTAATTTAAACAAGAAATCAAAGAGGTACCTGTATGTTCTTGAGGCCTGCTCAGATGTGCCCTTGATGCCTGCTCAGATGAAAATGAGTTTCCTTAAGGGCTGCAGGCCCCCTAGTGGACTCTATTTATTATACATTTCTGGTGATGTCATGATTAGGGGGCAGATCTCATGATTGATGATGTCACGGTTTTCAGTATATAAAAAGACTGGGACTCAGTATGTGGGCAGATAAGTTGGAGCACAGATGATGGTGGTCATGCTGAGAGGGAGCTAGTACCACTCTGTGACATTTTGTTTTCCAGAGAAGAATATCTGAAGCTATTTCTTTTGGAATGAAGTTTATTTTCTTGTTTTCCTGAAGTTTTCTTTATTTTGTTTGCTTTAATAAAAGTCACTACATCAATTGGTGTAGTTTTAAGAGAAAAACTTGTGTCAAGTGTTGTCACTACCCACACCCGCACACAGAGGCCAATGATTTTTGTTTATGAATTGTTATACTAAAATGTGGTTTATTATTATTCCTTCTAACAGATATACCCCGTGAACAAACTCTTATGCAGAGCAAAATGTAGAGGGCAGTATAAACATAAATAAAAAGGAAAATTACTACAAAGAAATTTTGGACTCTGAAGAAGTTATTTTTGGGTTTCTAAACATTATCGTTTGTGGACATTTGATGGCACCTTGGGAACCGGAGGCACAGCATGCGATCTAATAAGGTAAATTTCCCACCTTACCTTCAGGATTTGTTTCCTCTACATAGAACCAGGATCATTGATCTGCTCCTGCTGTTTGCTCCTTTACTGAAATCCCAATCCTCTGTTTGTGACAACGTAATTATGGCTACAGCAACAAACTTCAGTGTCTCAAGTGAAGGATTATGACTGTGCGACCTATAACTTTCCCCCCCAAAATTTTTGGTTTGATCCACAAGCTTTATTTTGGTCAGTATCAAAATCTGATCACCATTTCTGACTGCATTTTCATTATCTTTCCTTGAAACTTCAGCTCAGTTACAAGGAAAAGGAGTGTGTGTGTGTGTGTGTGTGTGTGTGTGTGTGTGTGTGTGTGTGCGACTCGGCGTGTGTGTGCACTTGTTTGCCAACATCCCTCCACCATTGCCTTAAGTTTCACAGCACAGCTCCAGCAGTGAGATTTTTTTGGCTGAAGCTCATTTTATTCTTATCATCAGGATTTTTCTTGTCAGCAAAGTCAGGCTTGGCTTTGCATTTAGTGAGCAACTATTGCTGGGCTCAGTAACAGTGAGGGCTTAAAGTTTTTGCTGACTTCCCCATCCCACTGTTGTGTTTAGCTTTGTCTTCTACACAGCCTCAGTGTGATTTTTGTTTTGTGAAGCAAATTTATATTTTTTGTGTTGTCATCTGGTTCCAGGCTAAGTTCACTGCATGACTGAGGAGGGTGTCAGCAGACTCCCCACCTCTCGCAGCTCACTGCACATATCTTGACTGCTTGCATTGTATTTTTGTTTTGGGAAGCTGCATCCTGTGTGTGCATGGCGTCTGCACACTTTTTTTGTGTTTTAAAAACTCCTGGCAGTTTTTCTCATGGGGTCAGGCTTAACCCATTACACTATTATTGATTATCGTCTGATTCCAGGTTAGGTTCCCGCCATCAATGAGGAGGGTATCGGCTGATTTCCTCCTCCCGCGGCTCACTGCACACGAGTAGCCTGTGTGTGTGTGTGTTTCTTTTTTGTGAGTTTGCACTCCCTATGTGTGCATGTCTGTGTACACGTAATTTTTTTCTAAACTGCTGCAGTATTTCTGTCTATGTTTGACTCACTGGTGGGTGTGTGTGTGTGTGTGTGTGTGTGTGTGTGTGTGTGTGTGTGTGTGCTGTGTGGCATAACATTCCAAGCTTGGTTTACTGTACAACTGAGAAGGTGTTGGCTGAACCCATCTCTCTCTAGTATCGCACTGTCTTTATTAGCTGCTACTTGAGTGGTGTGGGTATTACCGTGTTTTGCAAGAAGCACCAACATAAACACTAATCACAAATATACACTAAGTTACAGATATACAGACAATGTCTCAGCAATCCCTTAAATGTGCTTGGTCTAGCCCCAGCAAGCCATCTGCGCCACCAGCCCAAAGTGATGGGGGACAGGGTGATAGAAGGTATGGGCATGTTCATCGCTCAAAAATATTTTTCTTCCCTGAGAAGCCTTTGGGTTCTGGTGTCACTGAGGCTGAGAGTAGTACTAGTGTTACTATGATCACAACTGCTAGCATTACTACTAGTACTGCATTTGCAGCACAATCAAAGTATGACTGCTTTACAGTTGACATCACCTGTCACAGAAGAAGCCACCCCCACTAGCAGTTGTAGTGCTATTCTCACAACTGCCACCATAGCAGTTACATTGCCCAACAGTCTACTCCTCTACTCCTCCCCACCACCACCAGTGTCGTGATTTCAGCAGCCACAGCAAATCCTTTGTGTACCAGTGATACCACCATTGCCACAACAGTCTGCACTATAGTTTGAGTTGCCCGCACAGCCACTGTCACCACAAGCCGCCTCCATTGTGAGTTCTACTTGTACTGCTGTCACCAGGACTACTACTGCCACTGTTACCACAAGCTGTTCTGTAATGGATGTTGCTTCCACTGTGAGTCCTGCTTGTAATGCTATCACCAGGACCACTGCTGCCACTGTTGCCCCCTTTACAACTGTGCGTATGAGCATGGGTACAGTGCCTACTGACCCTGAGACTGTGACAATGACCACACCAATTGTGTTGCCAAAACGTACTGCTGCTCAGCCTCATAAGTTGTCTCTTACCACATTTCCTTTTACAGATGTTGAGGAGTCAATGGAGCATTCTTCTGGGTGACTATTTCCCAGAGCCACAAGAGTTGCTTAATACATCATCTGACAGTGATACCCAGCTAAGTGAATTTGGAGATGAGGCAGAATATGCAGCATATCTTGGTGAGAAGTGGGAATGTAAAGCTGCCAAATGTGTTGCTGGTGGTAGGGGAAAGCAAACTCATCACCATCCTCCTCCTCCTCCTCCTCCTGAAAAGACCAAAAAATGCACCTTGTCCTTTCAAAGAGTTCTGCCAGCTTTGCAGAAAAAAACACAAAGTAGTTCTACAAGTACACTTGTTGTAGAGAAAGAAGAGGGCACAGCACCCACTGCACCCAGGTCTGATAAGAGGAAAAGGGAAAAACGTGGCTGTGGTCACCCTATTGGGGAAAGCACATCTACTGTCCATGGGGGGAAACTGCACTGTGGCTGCACTTTACTGTTGTGGAAGATGATGCAACAAAGGCAGTGTGTTCTGTGTGCAACTGTACCATAAGCTATGGGGAAAAAAACAATTGAATATCATAGCCACAGCAATGATGAACCACTTCTGAATGAAACATGCCTATGTGCTGCAGGGACCCACAGTGGTTCCTCCCCTTCCACAACATGTGCCTGTCTGCCCCTCTTCTGGTACTGGTCCAGTAGATGCACAAATTATTGGAAGTGATTGTGCTACAGAGACAGACAGTGTGCCATCTACTCCCTCTACATAGATGCATAGACACTGTCGGCAGATAAGGGCCTATGACCCACCCAGTCTGCCCATTTGAGCTTGTAAGTTCACCTAATGTTTTTCTAGAAGTCTGTTGCCCCATACCTCTGACCTCCAGAATTCCCTTATGTCTATCCCATGCATTCTTAAATCCCGTGATTGTTTCAGCCTCCACCACTTCCTCTGGCAGGGTGTTCCACTTGTCCACCACCCTTTCTGTGAATAAATTCTTCCTCACGTTTCCTCTGAATCGACCTCCTTCTAACTTCGTCCCATGCCCTGCACATCACTTATCGTTCGTCTCCGTACAGGAGCATCACCCAGTGTGCCTTCCTGTGGTGAGTTGATTATTACTTCAGCACTCTCCCCCATGTGTTCAAGACTGAAACCCCCATGATACACCACAGCTTTGATGACACCCATCATGAAAGTCTTCCACACCCACACCAAATACCAAGCATTTCATCCGACAGCTCAGCAGATCACCAGTTTAATTGGTGAAGTGATGGCCTTAGATCTGCAGTCATTCTCTATTGTGGAAAACTCAGGTTTCCATTGGCTGCTGCAGCATTTGCACCCCAGATATAATATATCTTCACAGACCACATTTTCATGGAATGTTGTCCCCAACATTTACTGTGATTTGAGAAAGGCATTTGGCAGACTACTAGCACAGGCTGTGAGTAGGGTGTTCCACTGCACAACTGACATGAATTCAGATCTTGCACATATGTCACTGATAGCGCACTGGTGTGTGGCAGACATACAGTAGTAGTCACTGGTGGTGATGGTGGCATTGAAGCTGATTCTGGCTCTTCCCCCTCTCCCTGCAGGTCTGCTTTGCTAAAGGTGGCTGGTTATGGAAAAGGATCAATGAGCTATAAACATTCTATCATTCCTGCAAGAGATGCTGAGCTCATGGACTGAGGGCAGCAATTTGCAGCAAGGTTTGTGTCACAGACAATGCCACAAATATGCTAAAGGTATTGAGAGATGGACATTTCGAACACTGCTTCACTCATACACTCAGTTTGGTGGTGACAAATGCTTTGGCAAATGCAAATGAGGCAGATCAGACAATCTGAGTCTCCAGAAGCATATGTGGACACTTCCGTCAGTCTGTGAAAGCCACAAATCATCTGCATCACCTGAAAGTGTTTCCAAATGCCTCCGCATCATTTCATTCAAGATGTACAGGCCTGATGGAATTCCACCCACTATATGCTGCACAGGCTTCTGGAGCAGAAGCGGGCCCTTCATGAGCTAAGCATGGAAAGTGACATGGGGGAGTCCTTGGACATCAAGACAGGACTGCAATTGAGGGTTTAGTAAAGGTGTTAGACCCATTTAAAGGGAGCACTCATGATCTTGGCTCTGAGTCTGCACTGCTAAGTCAGGTCACTCCAGCAGTACAGATTCTGAAAAATGATATGAGGAAGTTCACTGAAAATACTGACAAGGATCCAAACCAGACCCAATGCATAGTGCCTGCCCTTGTGGAACACCTCACCACAGAATTGGACATTCATTTTTCAGGTCTGTGTGGCAATAAAAAGACCTGCTGGACCTGCGATTCAAGTGTGAGGTACGATATCTAATAATGCCCTTACACAGGGTTACTGAGTTTCAGAAGCTGCTGTGCTCCAAACTCCGCTTCTGCCTGCTTGGGTTGGTTTGACCAGCAGGTAACCCTATCACTGAGCCAGTGTCAGACTCACAAACTGAAACCAGTCCTGAAACTCTTGAGGAGGTGGGTGATTGCTAGGCTGAACTCGGGTCATCCCTGCAGGCTGAGCAACCGAAGAGAAGAGAACAGAACAGCAGCCATTCTCAACCACTAATCTGCCAAGCTGTTATTTCATTGAGGCACTAGAGACAATGTAAAAAAAACTCCAGTGGAGTACTGGATCAAACGGTAAAAGCATCTGCTCACCTGGCTTAGTTGATCCTTAAATATATCCATTGCTCCCATACCAGTGAGCCATCTGAATGTTCAATACTGTTAGGGATGTGGTGGAACCTCACCAATCCTCACTGGATCCAACACACATGGAACAGCTAGTGTTTATAAAACTAAACCTATGTCACCTTGTGTACAAGTATGATCACTCTTAAAATGCATTAAATAATCTGGTTCTTTTTACTGGAGCCACCACTTGTGTGTTGTAGTGTGTACCCAATCCATGCTGTGTTATCCATCATTGTTCTGGGAAGCACCTTATGCTGTTATTGACTCAAACATGTTAATACCACTGCAGATCTGCAGGCAGCACCCTTGTTCTCTGTTATCTGAAGTGACATTAAGCGTTCCTTTGAAACTGTATAATATATCTGTGATTCCCATTGCACCAGTGATGCCCATCACTGGCACCCAGTGACTGCTATTGTTACTGAACTCCGCACCACCTGACTGGTGTTGCTCCTTCTCCTGTCCCCATGCTTGTAGTGCCCTAATTGCATCCATCATTGTTAAAGCTTTCCAGCTGCTGTTTCTAATAGACTACCCCACCAGTCGAGACTGGTGTTGCTGCTTCTCCTCTCTCCGGGACTGGTGGTGCTCCAATTCCACTCATCATGTAAAAGCTTTATTGCTGCCATTGCTAGTATACTACATCCCCCAACTGAGACTGGTGTTGCTGCTTCTCCTCTCCCCTGGACTGGTGGTGCCCTTATTCCACCCATTATGGTAGAAGCTTTCCTGGTATTGTTTCTAGTAGACTATGCCACCCCCCCAGCTAAGACTGGTGTTACTGCTTCTCCTGCCTCCTTGACTGGTGGAGCTCCAGTTCCACCTCATTGTCTGCTTATTGCATTTGAAACATAAATTAGAACCACACTGTGAACAACAAATATGCTCAACCTGTATACCAATCTCCAAGTATTTCCACCCCTGAAGCATGCCCAGTCACCATGGTGGCACCACAAGTTTCTGAGTATTTCCACTCCTGAAAAAAGAACTAGTGGGTCTGCTACCAGTCTCTGCAAGTGTTTCAAGTACACTCCTGCCATAAGTTGACGATGATGGTGATGATGATGATGATGACTCACTCTTGTCCAGACCCCAGTACCATTACTATTTACCATGTCCAATTAGCGTAGAATTATGAGGAAGAATTCTGAGTATTAGTAATGATCACTCAAACCAGATCCTGACATTTATGGTCTTTGAGTAACACAGTGTGTCCTACCAGCAAAATGAAGTAAAGTATTCAATTTGAAACATTTCTTATTTGTGTTCTGGGGGGGGGGCATAAGTCTCATCAACCATTCTGTCTCTAATAATGTTTACGACTGTGGGCGGAGTCTACAGGAGTATTGCATGTACAAAAGGAGTGATGTCATCTTTTCTGTCTGTGGAACTGACTAAAGGTGTAAACAGTCTCTCTCCCACCTTACCCTCCTCCAAGAAATGTTTTCCACCCTCAAATAAATACACTTTCATGTTAGTCAGTGGTTGCAGGGTACTATTTTCTTTCTTAAATGGGTGGTACAAGAACTGGAACCTGAGTAGTGGGAGGCAGCATTGTTTTTTGGGAGGAAGTAAGGTCCACCCCACCTCCACCCAAGAAGCTCCAAAAGGTCCATCCCACCTTTTTATTCATGTGGGAGGGGCATGAGGTGGATCTATCATCCTGAAAGAAGACTCACATGTTTGGGATGTGGACCAAGGAACAGAACAAGTCTGGAGTCCCTGCATTTTGTTAAGGACTAGAACAGAAGATACTTAAAATGCCTTCAAACTGACTTAAAAACCCTTGGAACAATTGATTATAAGAGTCACTTGGTGTCTCAAAAGGAAAGACTAAGAAGTGTCTAAAAACTAAGGAAAATTGACAGCTTTCAGGTATTTCTTAAACATTTATATACTAAAAACAAAGTTCAGCATTTGGGATTAACTGTTTGTTTACCATAGATATATAGATATCTATAGCTATATTTTATCTATAGATATATAGATATATCTATATATACACATGCACACACATATATGTGTGTGTCTGTGTGTGTATGTATATGTATATATATGTGTGTGTGTGTGTGTGTATTGTATGTATGTATGTGTGTGTGTGTGTGTGTGTGTGTGTGTATATATATATATATGTATGTGTATGTATGTGTGTATGTATGTATATGTGTATATATATATATTTAGTTTGTGTTTTTAGTAGTTTAAAATCTTGAAAGCATTGGTGTTACTAATGCATTTAGAAATGCATTTATTTTATTGTCTTTGCAGATAAATCATGCATGTTCGTGTGAGGGCACATTTTTTGGGAGGTGAGGTTCAAATTATTTTAATTATGGGCACAGTACTTTGACCCAGAATGTGCAAAAAACATATGCTATGTAGAGTGTTTTGATATGTATGTTAAATCCTAGTGTGTCCTTCCCTTTGTCTGCTATTAGGAGTTGTTCCTAAATTAGCTTGCTAGCTGTAGGGTAGTTTCATGACCCCTGGGGATCTCCATAACAAATAGTTTTATTGGCTTTCTTTCTCCTATGATGCCGCCTGTCTCATGTGACAGTGATGTAGCCATGCCCTTAGATTTAGCATGTGTACTGCTTTAAAATTAGTTTAGCAACAGCAGAGGTTTGTAACTGTTCTTATCCAGGGAGCACAAATGTCAAC
This sequence comes from Neoceratodus forsteri, assembly GCA_016271365.2. Classification (NCBI taxonomy): domain Eukaryota; kingdom Metazoa; phylum Chordata; order Ceratodontiformes; family Ceratodontidae; genus Neoceratodus; species Neoceratodus forsteri. Next base: position 71,901,459 of record JADMNL010000027.1, on the reverse strand, counting down.
GGTTAGTTTAGCAGAGACCTGAGAGCAAGCTAACTGGGGTTTCTGTAAGACGACAGCTACTAAATGGCTCTAATTCACTATTTTTTGTTTTCTCTGTGCATCAGGTCTAGCTAGCAGGAGTGTTTTAACATCAAAAAACACAAATAATGAATTAGAGCTATTTAGCAGCTGTTTTCTTACAGAAACCCCAGTTAGATAGCTTTCAGGTATCTGCTAAACTATTTGTTACGGAGATCCCCAGGGGTCGTAAAACTACCATACAGCTAGCAGGCAATTTAGAAAAAACTCCAAATAGCAGACAGAAGGAAGGACACACTAGGACTTAACATACATATCAAAACACTCTACATAACATATGTTTTTTGCACATTCTGGGTGGACTACTCCTTTTTAAGTTTGAGAAGTGGAATTCCCTTTTTCCAAATAATATATCAACTTCATTCTCAGGCAGGCAGTTCTAGGCTACTTTTTATATTCTGCTGAATCTTTTTAAAGGAAAACTGCATGTTAAAATCAGGAATATATGTATTACTACCAGTTTTGAGTTCTCACTTCAATCCAGTGTTTTGTTTCTGCCTAGGTTGTTAGAGGAGTTTTTCAAATTTTCCGTGAGTGTTTTATGACTTCTGGGGCTGTCATTCAGGTTTGTTTTATTGCATCTTCTCCAAGTTGGTCTTCACAGCGTACCCTTTGGTTTGATGTCTAATAGCCCCTACAGCAGGCCAGTGTCTTGCTTAGCCACAGCAGAGAAAAAAATACTACAGGCAGGATTCACAGTGCTAATACAATATACTATAGAAAGTTACATGTTTAAACACACACACACACACACACACACACACACACACACACACCAAGCAGAACACAGCTGGATAAGGTACCAGTATTTAGGAAACTTGTCATACTTACCCAGAGTCTAGCAATGTGAATCTTGGCTGTGACTATAGGTGTTTACAACTGAATGATAATAACCACATTTGCTTCACTTGCAAATAGGTAGGTATTTGTGTCTAATTTCTGTTTGACTTACTGTAGGTTACACATAGAATCTGAAAAATTCATAACATGCTGTATTGTGATTCAGTGAACTGATAAATGGGGATTTTTGTTTCTTTTACAAATTCATTTTTCCTGACCATGGATATACTAAAACAAAAATGTCTCAACAAAATGTTTTTAAATAAAGAGTTTAACTCACAGCAGCAGAAGAAGCATGTCGGCATTAAAAGCTTAGTGTCGTGGATGTAGAGGCACCAGTATTTAAGCAAAACTTTGGTAGAGGATTAATTGTGACTGGGGGGTGAGGGAGGGAATGAGTCTTGATATTTGTAGCATAATGGTTTTCTGAAACTTCAACCTGCAATGAGTTAGACTATGCAGCCATCTGTACAATATATCACTAAGCCATATGCAGTGTGGTATGGGTAAAACCCAGATCACCAGACCAGGACCAGTGCTGTAAAATCTGCATTGTGCGTTGCTGATCCAGTGGATCAAATAAATATGTGCAAATAAATAAATACTCTGCTTCACCTCATGCTTCAACCCACACCAGGAGTGACGTTATTACATGGTAACACACACCCTGTCATGCCTTATTGCTTAAATATGCCCTTTCTCAATGTACTATACTTAGATTCAGTTAGTGTATGCAACAGCCTTCATGTGAACACTCTGGGTTTCTCTTTGACTCCTGATGTCTATTTGCTTTAGCTATTGTATATTGTTTGAACTGCTTTGGTCTTCTTGATGTGGTGCCTGTGTGCCTAAACTATGTACAGTAATCTGTTTATCTACTGCTACCATGTATCTCCAGTGAATGATTGTTGTAACTGTCTGCTCTCCGAGCCATTATTTTTGGACTTATTTATTGTGCTGTCTTTGTATTAGTTTTGATGAGGTGCCTTTCTAAATGAGTCTCTGACTCAGAGATTTGTAAATCTGATATTTTTTAAATAAATAAATGTGTATGTTTAAGCCCATGAAACACCCTTATCTAGTTAATGCATTCACAGTCATAGTGGCTCTGCCAGAGCACGTTTGCTCCTGTTTTTTTCTTGTCTTTTGAGGTATTTTAACACCAGGGTGATTAATTCCTGCACTAAAATAGTGTCTGTGGGAAATGGCTAGATTTCTGTTGACTCACTGGAGGTAAATGGACACTCTGAGAAAATAAATGAAGTCATGAGTCAAAACAAATGTCCTCTCATAAACTGTTGACACTCAACGAATTAATTTCAATGCTTTATTGATGTTTCAAAAACCAAGTCTCAATCACACCTCAATGTTTCATCTATATATGTCAGGATTTTGCAAGGGGATTTTATGTGTATTTTTCTGAAACAAATATAGTAAACATATAAATATCCATTAATTTGATTTTTTTTGGAAAACACAAATATTAAAAATATTAAAATAAAATTATCAAACACTACCTTGAATGTGCTTATATAACATAAGGTGTATATTTTTCAATCAAGTATTTCTTATTCAGTGCTCCTGCACATCAAATAAACAATACTGAAAAATGAACTTCATTCTTAAGTCATTCTCATTATTTTACTCTGCAGCAGACATCTGAGCTTTTCTGTACCATAAATTAAATCATTCCTTTAAGTGTTATCACCCAATAACTATGCTGGGTATATTTCTTATTATGTACACATATATTTTTTAATATTTAAATATTATATTCCTATTTATATGAATTTATGACCTTTCTTTCCCTTTTGGTAAAACCAGAGGAAATTGATTTTGTAAGCTTTTGCATAAGTTTTGAAAATGTTCCGGTTTTTAAGAACTAATAATTTGTATTAATACATTAGATGGCCATTTTAAAAGTCAGTGACTTTCACATATAAGTAAGGCATATAATTTAATTTGTATAGGTGAAAGGAATGTCATAAAGTCATGCAATACTAAGGTTTTGCTTATTCGAAAATATATCCTATTTAAATATTAAAAGATGTGTGTATTTAAAGAAAAAATATAACCAGCTTAGTTATGGGGTAGTAACATTTAAATGAATGATTTAATTTATGGTACTAAAGAGTTCAGATGCCTGCTACAGAGTAACATAATTGAAGGGCACTGCCTGTAGTTATGTGGTGGAAGAGCTCCTCCCCCACATACTACTTAATTCAAGCAGCAGACTTCCGCTCTGCTTAGAGCGAGTCACATTCACCTGGCTCGGAGCTGCTGGTCCGGCGGCTGTGCTCTCCTTTCCTTCCTCTCGCTGCACCTCCTCTTGCCCCCCACCCATCCCACTACTGTGTTTGGGTTTTCTGCCTCCGTTTGTGCTCCCCTTGTCATTTTTGTTCATTTTGTTTTCCCGTCCCTGGTGTTTCATTTGGGGGGTTTCTTCCTCTGCAGCTTCTTCTCCTAACCGTGGTTTGCCATTGCTCCACGGCAGCTTTCTAAAACTGCCCCGCTTTCTGACTTTTCACCTAGCGCTCTACCCCTTTTCCTGTTTCTTTTCCCACTAGCAGCCACCGCTCCATGCCGCATAGTTCATCCTCTGGATGCCTGGCCCTGCAGTCTTTCTCACCAAGATTGCTGGAATTCCCTGCTTACCTGCCTCTCTATGCTCCCTGCTAGGGACGTCCACTCCCCATTGCTGGGCATTTTCATCCAGCTGCAGCTTTCTTGCTCACCTGTCAGGACCCTGCTACTTCCCCTACGCCTTGGTCTGGTAACCTCTATGGACAGTGACTTATCTGCCGGGCTCATAAAACAAAGGGGATGTCTCCATGGCCATTTTGCTCCTATTACACCATGCCATCAAGCGCTGCCACTGATTTCCCCGCTATCACTGAATCAGGCTCCTACATACATTTCCTGCTCCCTTTCAGCTCATGGATCCCCTTTCTACCACACCCCTGAACTTTACTCTGCCGTTGGGTCTCTGCTACTACCACCTTTTACTAATCCTTCCTCAGCCCTCATCACTGCTGCAGGAGCCAGCTATCAGCGGAGGAACCACACAACTGCCCCTAGGACTACCTTACTTCCACCACACTTTGCAGTCCGTTTCGAGCATGCTTGCATCAAGATTACGCCTTTGAGCGTTATCATGACTTACCTTACCTACATTAACAGTACATGCTATTCTACTACATTGTGCATTTGACAATGGATGCAGGTACTGTATACTCCCGCTATGTCATGCTGTATCGTGCCTGTGAAGCCGTATATCTATGATTGCTGATTGCTGTCTCATTTGTTGCAGTTGTGATAGTGCTAGCGCCATGCCAAGAAACTTCATCCTTCTCAGATATTGCTAGGTTCCTTCCTTGTGTTGCCAGATGCTTACATCGGTCTCTCTTATTGGTTGCGCTATGCCTCGTACAACAGCTGCATGTTTTTCCCTATCATGTCAAGCACTCCTGGAACTATTCATTTACTCTAGGACCATATACTGCCACTTTACTTACCAGCAGACATACGACAGTTTGGCTGCACTTCAGCTGCTGGCTTATGACTTTCTTTTGGGGGGGATAATACTTCAGGTACTCATCAGGATGGGTTGTATACGCTTGTTGGTGCTTCTCACGTATATCACTGAGCACCATCTGTAAAGGCAGCCAAATCCCAGCATGACTACACCTATAATCATTGTACACATAGTTCTTGAAACTCAGAAACTCAGGTTGAATTAAGTGGATAATCAGCAGCTAACAGACTACCAATGGCATTTATTCACTGACTGTAATTGCTACACTGCTAGCCATGGATGGCTTGCCATTACATTACTTGTATATGGCACTTCAGTACTGTTTACTTCCGATTGCTCTTATCTGCTGCACGGGTACAGGCCCCCTACTGTGCACTTGCCTCTGCAATACTTATCTCAGCATGACCTGCCTTCGCCCATCAGGCTGGGAGGGTTACCTATTTTTGCTCTACTTCTGACACGCTCAGCTCAGGGCCTGGAGAGTCGTACATTCTACTATACGCCTGCATGCTGCTGTGTCAGCCAGCTGGAAGCTCCTTTACTATAGATTGCATCTGGCCATTTCTTCAATCATCATCTATTCTTGGATGCTTTACCCTGCCACTTCTGCCATATGGAATTACTGCTGTTTCACCCTTTTCAAGGACAGCTACTTGAGCGTCTCCTGCAGACCTTCCTATCCTGATTGTGCTCTACTGCTTCTAGGACCTGTGACAACGCTACTCTGTTTGACTCAGCCTCTTCAGTTATCTCCATCTGGGACTCTTTGGGTCTCATCAGGTTTTCCTGCCTCGAACTTTGCACACCTACAGTTTCAGATGTTATTCCTCTCGTCAAGTTGCCATCTCTCTGTCATGGTCTCCTCATGCAATTCCTGCCATCCTTGATCTACTAGATGCATCAGTTCTCAGCGCCATTCCATTCTCTAGGTCTGCCTTACAACTGCAGGACTATTCTGCTCTATACCGATTCAAGATACGCCTCCCGGAGGCTCATGCCACACTTATTTCTTTAGCTGACCTCCGTAGGTATAGCTGCATTTCCTGTTGCCTGGAGCTAGTTGCCTCTCTACTTACCTCACCAGCTGATGGATTTGCTGTCCATCTCATTGAGGGACTGCCTACCATGCTCTATTTCTACCAGCAGACATCCCTGGGTCTGGCTACGCTTTTCCATACATGGAATCAGCCGCCTCTCTCCTACCTCACCAGCTGTCGGTTAAGCTGCGCTTTCACCAGGTGCTGGTTGCCATGTCTCATTCCTTCTCACCTGCCTACGTTGGTGCATTCCTTGCTACCTACTTCTCTCTTTGGATTCGCAGTCCACCCGCCTTGCTTACTTTTTGGGCTCACCATATTCTACTACTTGGATGCTTCCTAACCTCACACCAATGCCTCAGAATAATCCTTTACAGCCTGCCAGTATTCCAGCTCAGCACTACAGCCGTTGCCTTTATATCAAGTCCTAAGACTATACTCTACTCCTATCGTACTTACCAGAACTGGATTCATCAGTCGGTAGCCTGGCTCCAAGCCTTCTCCCATTCCACGTGCTATACAAGCCCTCTATTAGTAGAAACCTGGAAGTCATACTACTTCTATTCATCATGCCTTGTTTGCGTCAAATCTTGGATACAACTATTTTGTCTGGTCACCTGTATTGAGTTCATCAGTCATCAACTTTATCTCCACCATCGTACAATTCCCTAGATTCTCATGCCTTCTATCAACTGAAGTCTGGAAGACGGTCTTTTCAATATATATACTCTCCATCATTCCGAACTGTACATGGATTCTCAAACTCTGAGTTTACTAGGAGGAGATTGCTTCACTGGACATGTTACAATTCAGTACTTTCCTAAGCTTTGTTTCTCTAAATCAAGTTCTACAATCTGGAATTCAGATTAGCTGATTAATTCAATTTGTTAATTAGGATCTCTCTCCTTTTAGTATGCCCAGAAGGACGGGCAGGTCAGTAGCCATGGGTCCTCAGAGGTTCCCCCAAGGGGTGTTTTCCTCTCCTGCATGCTACTGGTCACACTTTCCGGAGTTGGAGGAGGGGATCGTCTATTCATATCATTATTAGGGGTGTATATCTGCTTGATTCATCAGTCAGTTATAGAACAATAGTTGATATTATATTCTTTTTGGGGTCCCAAATACTAAACCAAGCTTCCTCCCTACAGGTGGGATACAGAAAAAAGCCAAAACCATCATATAATATCAAATGACTCAATTCAAACATCCAAGCACATTGCTCAGAATATCCGATTCATATGTACTATATTCATTGACTCTATTATGCTCATGTGGAAGTACCTAAGCACAAATCATACACTACTAGTATTTAATAAACATTGTCCTCTTACCTGCTGGCCTCTGTATCCAACAACCATCTACATCATCCAGCTACAATATGTTGCATAAGCACTGAGCTATGAACCACACATAATGAATGACTTGAGAATGAAGTTCATTTTTCTGTGTTGTTTATTTGATGTGCAGGAGCACCGAATAAGAAATACTTGATTGAACAATATACACCTTGGGCCAGATATACAGACTGCGCCGGGCAGTAGTGTAAGCCTGAGTGCAGCACAACTGGGCTGCGCCGGGACCAGGACCAGGTGATATTCAACGGTGATGTGCCATGGCTCAGCACCATTGAATATGGCACGGAGGGTGTACACACTGCACATGGGGTAGTGGCAATGCGCCAGTGCAAGACACAGAAAGGGAGCACAGGGATGCACCAGTGCAAGTGCAGTTGCGCTAGGTGCATCACCCGCGATATTCAGCCAGGGGCATGCAAATGAGGCCATAATATATGCAAGGCACAAATGGGTCCATTTGCATGTCATTATGGCCCTATTTGCATGCAATGCAATGGCTCCCTATGAATTGCACCTGGCGCCCTGCCAGGCTGCTCCCGGTGGGCTATTGCAGCCCCTCCACTCCCATACGCTGAATTGCAGGCTGTTGAAAATATAGCGAATTCCCTGGCGGTCTAGCGGTAACCCCCCATTTGCCCAATCGCAGGCTGCTGTGAAAATAAAGAGTTACCTGGTGGTCCAGTGACACCCCCTTCCCCACCCACCGAGCACCCCCCTGTCATCGGTGGGTGGCAGCACCCCACCCACATACCACCCACCGAATGACAGCATACAGTATGATCTGTACACCTATTGGTCCACAGTGTGGACCAATGGGCTTGTAGACCATTCTGTACTACACAGGACCAGATATGTGAATGAAAGCGTTCAACATACAAATCCAAAATAGGATTGTTGGCCTCAGACCTGCTCACATTTAACAATAAGACTGTGCAGCAGATTAGATTTAGAAAAAGAAGATTGATTTGATGATGTAACAAAGACAACATGTTAATGTGGAATGCAACATGCAGTTCAGCAGTGCAGTCAAGGAAGAGTCCAGTTCTGCGAGTACAGTGCTGTGGAATTGTGTGATTGAGATGTAAGCAATAATACCTGACAAGGTAGGCAGTATTGGGCCATACCGGACTGCCCAGGGCTGTAATGAGGCCCGACGCCACAGCTGGAAGGCCTTATAGCTACTGGAAGGTCTGGTATTGCCCATACTGCCCACCCTGTAGGGTATTATTGTGCTTAGAAAATGGAAAGAAACTCTCAGACACTGTTTTTTAAAGTTTTGAAATGTTACATTATTGTATTTACTTTTTAGAACATATTTCTTCAGTTTTGAGATAAAGTAGTCCCTTTTTATGTCGATTGGGTGCATGTGCAAGAAACATGTTGCGTCAGCTTTCTCCACAAGCAGGTTGTGGAGGCGTGGCACTGTTGTGCCCAATGCCCCCACAGCCTGCAAAGGCTTGTCCCCCATCCTTCAACACCATGGCACGCTGCTGCTGACACTAGTTCAGCCAGCATGCCACAATTTTCTAAAAAATCAGCCACTGCAATCAGGGGATGCTTGGTCATTGCAGCGTCAGCCATCCGCTGCACTGAGGGAGCGACCCATCATTGCAGGGTGGGATGTGGGATCCCTGTTATTGTTTGTGAACATGGTGGCAGGTTGCCGCCGTGTTCATAAATAATATACCCCCACCATGTTTACTTGTCGACGGGGGAGCCCACTCCCCGTCGGCATTCTGTAACCCCCCTGTTGTTCCTGCAGACAGGGTACCCAATCCCCATCAGCATAATGATTACCCCCCCATTTTTTTCCTGCTGACGGGGTGCCCAATCCCCGTTGGCATAATGATACCCCCCCTTCCGTTGCTGTAGCCGAGGGGTGCCTAATCCCCCGGCTCCTGCAGCTCCCTCCCCTTGCCTTGATTGCCGTGGTGCCCAACTTCTGTCGGGCTAACCCACTCACACAGGTGGTATGCTGGAGCCCACCCCAGTGTGCCAAATCACCTGTTAAATCGGAAAACGGTCCCCGATGTCTTATTTTGTTTCAACCTGTAAAAAGGAAACAGTCTCTCGTAGTCTCCTGCCCCCCCAGCCCGCACGCTTCCTCCCCACATACCCCATACTTACCTCCAGACTCCAAGCCTTGACGATCTTAAGCTGGACCGAGAACACGTCTGCACTCTTCAAAGCTGACCGCGAACTAAGGAAATGCCGGTAAGGTGTATAATGTAATAAATAGTTTTTTTTCAACTTTAGTGCATATCTCGGACATTTTTGGGAATTTTTCACCAAATTTTTAACATGGGGTTTTTGGGACACCTCCTCATGAATTCTTGAACTGTCATGGCGTTAATCAGTCCCAAAAGGTGGTTTCGTGGTCACTGTGCGGAATCACCCTTTGTGGCCAATTAATGAATTGACAGTGCCAGTGTTCATGAGGTGGGCTCTCAAAAATGCTGCAAATTTGGTGGAAAAAATCCAAAAAATGACTGTTTCACGAGCATGCATTGCGCAGTTGCTACGTACCCTCATAACTTCTCGAATTTACAATAATTTCATGCCAGATTTTCAACATTGGCATTTTGTCATACCTCCTTGTGAGCAGTACAGCTGTCATTGTTCACATCCTGGTCAAAATGTGTTTTCGCAGTTCCGGCGCAGAATGGCACGGTTGCTGTGGGAAATCAGTGTTCAGGACAGATTAAGAAAATGACAGTGACACTGTTCATGAGTAGAGGTCCTAAAATGCCTATATTAAAAATTTGGTAATGATACTCCATAAAATGATTGTGTTACGAAGTGCATTGCGCGAGTTGGCATGCACGCTCAGAATTTCAATGTATTATAATATTTTCACTCCAGATTTTCAATATTGCCATTTTCCCAAACCTACTAATGAACAGTGCAGCTGTCATTTTTCCCATCCTGGCCGAAATGTGTTTTCGCACTTCTGGTGCAGAACAGAGCGGTTGCTGTGGGAAATCACTGTCCGGGACAGAGTAAGAAAATGACAATGACACTGTTCATGAGCAGAGGTCCTAAAATGCCCATGTTGAAAATGTGGTGATGATAGCCCATCAATTGACTGTGTTACAAGTGTGCATTGCGCACTTTCCATGCACTCTTGTAACTTCGCATATTTGTAATGTTGTCACACCAGATTTTCAACAGTGTCATTTTTTTCACACCTCCTTATAAGCAGTATGGCTGTCATTTTTCGCATCCTGACCGAAATGTGTTTTCACAGTTCTGGCACAGAATAACGTGGTCACTGTGGGAAGTCAGTGTTCGGGACAGATTAAGAAAATGACAGTGGCACAGGTCATGAGCAGAGGTCCTAAAATCCCTATGTTGAAAATTTGGTGACGAAACTCCATAACATGACTGTGCTACAAGCGTGCATTGAACTGTTTCCATGCACCCTTGTAACTTCGCAAATTTGTAATATTGTCACGCCACATTTTCAATAGTGGCATTTTTTCACAACTCCTTATGAACACTACAGCTGTCATTTTTCACATCCTGGCTAAAATATGTTTTTGCACTCCTGCCAGACAATAGCACGGTCACTCTGGGAAATCAGTATTTGGGACAGATTAAGATCGACCGAGTGAGAGGGGGGAGTGACCGAGCTCAACTGAGCTCTGTCGGGACTGCTGCGGATTTGTTAGTGGGCAGACAAAGGCCTCAACACAAGAGCCCAGTACAAAAGGGCATCCTGCAGCACTGGGAGAAACAGAATGAGAGAGTGAGAGAGGGAGGGGGAGTGAACGAACTCACCCAAGTGCTGTCAGGACTGCCGCGGATTTCTTTGTGGGCAGAAAAAGGTGTCAATACAGACAGGGGCCCAATACAAAAGGCCAGCCTGCAGCGGTGGGAGAAACGGTACGAGCGAGTGAGACAAGGGGACTTAGTCTGCTCAACGGAGCTCTATCAGGACTGCTGGGATTTCTTTGTGGGCAGAAAAAGGTGCCAATGCAGGCAGGAGCCCCGTACAAGCGTCAGGACAAACAGAATGAGCAATGAGAGAGGGAGACTGCGCGACCTCAATGGAGCTCTGTTGGGACAGCTGCAGATTTCTTTGTGGACAGACAAAGGTGCCAACGCAGCCAGGAGCCCCATACAAAGCACAGTCTGCGGCGCCAAGAGAAACCGAACAAGCGAGAGACAGAGTGGTAGTGAGCGAGCTCAACGGAGCTCTAGTGTGAATGCTGCAGATTTCTTTGTGGGCAGAAAATGCTGCAATGCAGGCAGGAGCCCAGTACAAATGGCCAGCTTGCAGCGCTGGCAGAAACGGAAAGCGAGAGTAACAGAGGGGGAGTGAGCGAGCTCAGTGGAACTGTGTTGGGACTGCTTCATATTTCTTTCTGGCCAGAAAAAGCTGCCAATGCAGGCACGAGCCCAGTACAAAAAGGGCAGCCTGCAGCGCCAGGAGACCCAGAATGAGTGAGTGAGGGAGGGGGAGTCAGTGAGCTCAACAGGGCTTTGTTGGGACTGCTGCAGATTTGTTTGTGGGCAGAAAAAGGCAGCAATGCATGCAGGGGCCCAGTACAAAAGGGCAGCCTGCAGTGGCAGGAAAACCAGAATGAGCGAGTGAGTGAGCTCAACAGAGCTGTATTATAACTGCTGCAAATTTCTTTGTGGGCATAAGAAGGCAGCAACGCAGGCAGGAGCCCAGTAGAAAAGGGCAGCCTGCAGCGCTGGCAGAACAGAATGAGCGAGTGAGAGAAGGAGAGTGAACGAGCTCAACAGAGCTTTGTCGGGACTGCCATAACATGACTGTGTTACAAGCGTGCATTGAACTGTTTTCACGCACCCTTTGTAACTTTGCAAATTTGTAATACTGTCATGCTGCATTTTCAACAGTGGCATTTTTCCACAACCCCTTATGAACACTACAGCTGTCATTTTTCACATCCTGGCTAAACTGTTTTTGCACTCCTGCCAGACAATAGCATGGTCACTCTGGGAAATCAGTGTTTGGGACAGATTAAGATCGACCGAGTGAAAGGGGGGAGTGACCGAGCTCAACTGAGCTCTGTCAGGACTGTTGCGGATTTGCCATAGGATCACACATTTGCTCTCAACCTTTTCTCCAGCCACTCCATCTTACTCCTCTCAATTACTGCTCTACCTGCCCTATTATTAGGGACCTCACCCTAATTTGACTATATACCCTTTCAACTACAAACCAGCTAGCAGTTAAGCAGGCCAGCAACACCAAACAAACTACTATGGGGTGCAACCACCTACTACTACTCCTCACTACCTCCTTTGGCATTGCTGGTACCATACACGTCCTTTTGTTCTGCAAATTATGGACTCCCCGCTGTTCTGTCTGACCCTTTGTGTGAATCCCCTTTATTAATCCTTGCTCTCCTCCTCTCAGTCAGCCGAGGAACTGCCACCCAGGCTCCCAGCTCCTAAGCTGCGGGATTCCCGACTACTGGACGGTCGGCGCCCCTTTAGCCAACACTCGAGACTGCAGACGTGGACCCAAGGCCCTATAAGGTACGGCAACTGTCGCAACCAACCAGATTGCGAGCGCCCTCTCAGACCACGCTCTGATTGGTCCCTGGCGAAAGCTGGCTTCTGCTCTTTGATTTTAAACCCTAAAAATGTTTATGTTGGGACAAATGTTAAAACGCTGAAGTGTTAACCCAGTCTGTAATTGAAAGGACTTGAATTGAGGTTTGGGAAAGAAATCTAGTGTTTACAGCCCTTTCTCTGCATACATGCACTGGCCCTAGACACTTTTGGGTGCCAAAGTAATACACGTCCTTTTGTTCTGCAAATTTTGGACTCCATGCTGTTCTGTCTAACCCTTTATGTGAATCCCCTTTATTAATCCTTAATCTCCTTTTCTCCCTCAGCCGAGGAACTGTCACTCAGGCTCCCAGCTCCTAAGCCGTGGGATTCCTGGCTACCGGGTGGTTGGAGCCCCTCTAGCCAATGCTCGAGACCGCAGACACGGACCCAAGGCCCTACAAGGTAAGGCAACTGCCGCAACTTTTTTGACTGCCCCCCCCACCTCCGCTGATTATTAAATACACTAGCTCCCATCAAAATATTAGTCCATGTCCCCTGGCGCAGTGCCCCACCAATAGAGACTTAGCTTGTGATCCCCCTCTTCTCTGTCCAGCCTACGGGATCCAATTCTCAGGGCCTCGCCTTACTAAAACGCATAGGCTCTCCTTGGCTGTGCCTTCACCACTAAATATTTTTAATGCTATCAAATTCGAGTGACCTGGATCAGAAAGCTACTGATAAGCTGCATTAATCCAGCAACTCCACTGGCCTGTGGGCTAATTGAGTGGCTCCTTTTTTGAGGTATCATCATGTCGGGCCCTATATGGCTCCTTATACTGCCCCTTCTTCTGCTGATACCAGCTGCCCAGCATTGGACACCTGAACTACCATCATGTTTGGTCTACAACGGCACCTTGTACTGTATACCACATGGCAACTTATCCTTTAATTGCCTCCGTGATTCCAAGTACCAGTACCTCGAACCCTGCTCTCGGACCACACATACCAGTAGTACTTATAACACTCCCCCACCACAAGGCCCGCCTCCCACCACACAGACTTCTATCTCCTCCCCGACTATTGCGGTATGGGTACTAGCTCTTGCTACAACAGATCAGCTCTTCTATGGTGGCTACTTTCCAGTCCCTAAAAACATCAGATCTACTAGACGGGAGAAAGGCAGGAATTATAAGCTTATAATCAGCGCTCTTAGAAAAATCCTACTTATCCTCCTGCTATGTTCAGGCAACATAGAACTCAACCCTGGCCCCCCAGAAGCTATTGCTTTGCCAGCAGAACTAGCAAATTTAAAAGGAATAAGCTTCTTGCATATTAATGTATGTAGCCTCCTTAAAAAGACAACCTTAATACAAACCTGGGTAAATCGTACCTCTCCTGACATGCTTGTGATCTCCGAAACTTGGCTTAGACCCAGCACCACTGATAGAGAAGTAAACATCCCCAGCTATGCCTTGTTCAGAGCTGATAGGCATGCCAGAGGAGGAGGGGTAGCTATCTACATTAAAGACAAATTTTCTGCCTTCTGCTTATCCTCGGCATCTGTCGCCAGCGAATTCGAATGCCTAATTCTCAAAGTGGAAATTACACAGACTACTGCACTCTGTGTAGTAGGATGCTACAGACCACCGTCTGCTGGCCTACAGCTTGTGTCATATCCAAGTGACAAGTTGGGACAGGGGCTGCCAGAAACTATTATTTTAGGAGACCTCAACTTTGACTGGCTCTCTAACACAGCTGCCCCCCCCCCCTTGCATCTTTCTGTGATGAACATGGGCTGACACAACTTATTACTGAACCAACACACCCAAACGTGAAGAACCCCAGTAAAAGTACATGTAACCCCCAGGGGACACTACCCTTAGGGCTACTAGCCCTGCCTGCCTCCACTGAGACAGGGTGAGGGGCCTAGATTCGTTGACGGGTGCCTCCACCCAGAGGTCGGGGGTAGTACTGTCAAGATTGCCTTGGTCACAGCCCTCTGGGTTACTGCAAACCCCTTTCGTCCTGCTAGTGGCTCACACGGTGTACCAACAATACTTTTCCCCAGTACACTTGCCCCCCTGGCCAGTATCTCTCAACTCACTCCGGGGACCCCCTGTAAAGTAAGGTACAGTTATATCACAGTCCCTATGCAGCAGTTCACCAGTAATGTACACAGTAGCCAGGGTGTAGTTGCAAAAAGAACAATCTGATTTATTCAAGGGAGACAAACAACAGGGGCAGGGGGAAATTGAGATGATTGGCTTATCACTATACCTATCTACCTAGGGCTCTGTGCACAGGCCTAAACCTAAGACTTGCTGTCCCTGGGTACCCAAGCCCTAATGGCTAGTCCATCATGGCAGCTGGTTGGGGCCCTTATACAGATAACCTTTAAAATCCTGAGCAGGTCAGAAGGGGAAAAAGTTCAGTTAGGCAGTCAGCAATATAACGAGACAACTTGAAACCACTGTGGGTAGAACTTGGCAGGGAGCTACCCTGATTCAGTACTCACGACTCCATCAAATACCATCTCCGTCACCACCAGCAGGCTGAGCCTGAATTCTCACCAGCCTCCTCACACATTTATATGGCAAACAACAGAGGGGTACCATACCAGGCAGCTGCTTTCAGGCCCGACTCGAACTTGCAGCAGAACTCGGGCAACAAACGGCAGCTTCAACATCACGGGTGGACAGAGCGCAATTCATCAGATTCTCCAGTCCTCTCAGGTTGAGCCTGGTAGGTAGCTGGGCTGGCACCAGCCTCCTCCGACCGCCTGCCGGAGGATTTAGTCTGACTCGCTCGAAAGGGCAAAAACGGCCGCCTCAGGCCTTCATGCGCTTCCCGCGTGAACACTCACACAGCGCAGAAGCACAGAGCTCCTTTCTTCTCCTCAGCAACAACGCATCTGCCCCATAGGAGCACGGGGCACTCCTTCCAGTTTGGGCGCTACCCTATCCAATTGGCTGGCGTCACTTGCCAGTCATTCACTCCTGCGCTCAGTGGTGCGAAAAAAGCACCATAGCCCATAATGCCTTTCTCAAAGGGCAAGCAGTTCCCCCATTGGTCAGCCGGCTCAAAGGAGTCCCGAGATACTGATCGGTCCAATTCGTCAGTTCGGGACCAAAATGGAGGGGATAATCAGAACAGTCTCTGGCTGCAAAGGAAACAGGTTAGAACAACTTACATTATCATTACTATTCAAAGGATCACTGGCAAATAATTTCCCCCTTTGTACAGGGCTCCCTCTGGGCCAGTTGGGATGGCAAACTGGAGCGCCTACTCAGCAGCCCAGGCAGGATTCGGGCACACAACCACATAGCCCCCCCCCATTTTTATTAGTTATGACTGCATCAGGCAGCCCTTATAGGGACAGTATACTGAGGCCTTAAAAGCACTCACTGGTTACCCATTTAAAACGGCTTAAACGCCGAACACCAGCCAGGCATGGAGCATTTAAATGAGCTCTGAGGAGGCTTTTAGGAACCCCCATTTGTAGGGGGGTTACATACACTTTTGGATGTGCTAATGGTGAGCAAACCTCTTCTCTTCTCCCATGCTGATGTCTTCTTCTCAGACGCCAGCGACCATTGTTTTATTGAGGGAGTAAGATCCACCAACAACCCAGCACCCATCAGCAATTTCTCTATGAAGAGATCCAGTCGCAATTTCAATGAACATGCCTACCTAAACGAGCTTAAGTACTCCCCTCAGTGGCAAGATTTCTAACTGGCCAAAACGATCACGTCCGCTTACAATATCTTCCACGCCATTCTATCAAGGGCCCTTAATAAGTATACTCCCCTGATTAAAGTTTGAACTAGGACCAAAACCTGTAAATGGTTCACCCCTCAGATCAAGTCCTTGCTTCTAGAAAGAGAGAAGCTCTGGAAAAAAGCACGCAGACTGAACACTGCAGAGGATTGGAACCAGTTCAGGAGACTACAAAATTTATATACCAAAACAATTAGAGAATCGAAGGCCACCTTCTTCAAATCCGAATTCGACTCTGCCACAAAGAGCCCAATCAAGCTCTGGAACACAATCAATGATCGGCTAGGCCACTCCCCAGGAAATTCACTCCCGACCAAGATTACCTCTGGCAACTCGACTATAACTGAAAAGATGGATATACTTGACACATTCAATAACCACTTTGCTACTGCAGGCATGGCATTTGATAACTCCCCTGCAAACTTACTTCGCTCCGAGACTGCCAGCCAACTGCCTGAAACTCTGATAGCTTCGCCACCTTTCTCGCTTCAACCTGCATCGCTGAAAGAGGTAGAGGACCTCTTGCTTCAGTTGGATACTAGAAAAAGTGCTGGGGCTGACACCCTTGACCCTTACTTCCTAAAAATTGCCTACCATGTACTAGCAATACCCATCACCCACCTTTTTAACTTATCCCTGTCTCAGGGCACCTTACCACCTATATGGAAGACAGCACATGTCACACCACTGTTCAAATCAGGTGACCCTGGCGATCTCAATAACTACAGGCCAATTTGTCTCCTTCCGGTCCTGTCCAAACTCCTAGAGAAAATTGTAAATGCACAGCTGAGGATTCACCTTGAGGCTAGGGAACTGCTAAACCCTATGCAGTCCAGATTCAGAGCTAAACATAGCACTATCTCAGCCCTTGCCAAAATCACTAACGACTGGCAGCGTAATCTTGAGAGCAAAAATATTATTTGTGCTGTTTTCCTTGATCTAAGCAAGGCTTTTGACACCGTTGACCATAGTCTGCTCCTCTCCTCCCTTCAAACCATAGGTGTGGACCCCTCCTCTCTATGCTGGTTTACTGACTATCTTACAGGGCACCTTCAACAAGTTAAAGCCGAAGGAGGCCTGTCCCCCTTAAAAACTCTGCAAAGAGGGGTACCTCAAGGTTTTATATTAGGGCCCTTACTTTTTGCAATCTACATTAATAACATTGACTACTGTATAAAAGAAGTCAACATCCATCTGTTTGCAGATGATACAGTTCTCTACGTGAGTCACCCAACACCTGAAGCTGCCTGCAATGACCTACAGTCAGAATTCGACCTTTTGCAATGCCAACTCCTCCAAAAAAAGCTACTCCTTAACGCCAAAAAAACTAAAGCGATGGTCCTCTCCCCTTTCATCCATACAGCTAACCCTGTGTCTAGTGGGACAGTTCCCCAAATTACCACAGTTCTAGGTGAAAAACTAGAATTTGTTACAAAGTTCAAGTATCTGGGAGTTTTGATAGACCAAAGACTCCTTCATTGAACATATCGAGGACTTGCTAAAACGACTTCGGCAAAGGCTTGGTCTGTTTTTTTTAGAATCAACCAATTTCTCACCAGAGATGCCAAAAAACAACTGGTCCAATCCATTTTCCTATAATTGGTTGATTACGCTGATTTCCTCTATAGCCAATGCCCCAACTCTTACATGGCTAAACTGGACACACTCTACCATCGAGCACTGAGGTTTATAACTGAACTTCCCGTCGACACGTATCACTGCACCCTATATGTGGCAGTGAGGTGGACATCACTAAAGTTCAGGCGCCACAGAAATGCCACTCTCTGGTCCTATAGAGCCATCTCTAATAAGCTGCCTTACTATATCTCCTGCTGTCTTCCCCTGAGTATAATTGGGAAATACGCGTTAAGAAGTTACTCAGTTATTACACTTAGAGTACCCAAAGCAAAATCCTGCTTCGGCAGGGCAGCCGTTAGCTTCGTGCTACCTACCTTATGGAACGATCTACAAAAAAACCTCAAATTAAGCACTCTAATCGGTATAAATGCTTTCAAGATTTATTTATTTAGCTTTTGTTAACCAGGTAAGTACACTAGACAAAACTTTGCCTATTTTCAAGTATGACCCGGGAAAGTACAGGAAATTACATACAAAACACATTTTGGACAACATGGTACGTAATAATGGAAAGATTGCAAGTCATAGGACAACAAGGTACAAGTTAGGAACTACTCATATGTTACACGCAAACATCTTAATTTAGAATACACAAGTACAGGTCATAAGGCAACTTTCAGTTAGAGTAAGTACAACAGAGTAAAACGGTGTGTGCCAGATTGGCACAGTACAAGGCAAGGATTAATGGCAGCAACATAAGGGCCAACAGTTGTATGTAAGAGCTCAGTCCAGACAATTTATCACGGGGGGTTTTTGTACCCACAGGCCGATGCGAGTTTGAGATGGTTCCATAAGGAGGAACGTAGGCAGCCCTGGGACGGGGCAACAAGGATCTGGTCGGGGAAGGTGTTCCATAATTTGGGGGCACACGCTGCAAAATCCCTTTCACCCATTTGAGTCCTGGTCACAGGTACCTTGAGTGTAGCTGACCCCTGAGACCTAAGGTGGTAGGAAGATGCTTTATTTCAGTACAATCAGAGAAGTATGTAACTGCTTCACCCACTCAGACCCAGTACCGGTGTCTGTACTGGTATATAGCCACGCCTAGACCCAATTTTAAGTACTGACCTCCCAGCTTGCTCCTCACAAACCTAATTGTTCTCTCTCTTATCTCTCTGTCTTAGCAACACTAGGCCCGTCCATCCCCTTATCCTTCCTTTCACAACCTCGGATAGGAGCTCACTACCCCTGGGTTGTGACATCCTACCATGCCCAGTACTTTATAGCATTCAATCCCGGGGCTCACACATACTCCTTTTCTCCATCCACCTTCTCTACATCCCGTTTTACTAACTCCTCTCTGTGCACCGTGCCCTCCTAGCCTTTCTCCCCCTCCCTCCCTCCCTCCCCTACCTTCGCCTCTGCCTGGTGTATTTTTTTTTTCTTCCGTTACTTCCTCCTGCAACCTTAGATAACCTGCTTTATCTTCCTATAGACACTTCTATGTATGTAAATACCCTGTAGTCTGTACAATATCTATATAATTCTATGTAAATATAACTTCTTTTTCTTCCTCTCTGTAAACAGTATTATCTGTATTGCCTTGTAAATACCTGTGTTGACCTGTCTATACAATTGTTCATGCTCCACCCAGGTCCATCTTGCAAATGAGCGTCTGCTCAACGATGAACACCTGGTTAAATAAAGACTTGATTGATTGATTGTTTGTGGGCAGACAAAGGCCCCAACACAAGAGCCCAGTACAAAAGGGCAGCCTGCAGCACTGGGAGAAACAGAACAAGAGAGCGAGTGAGGGAGGGGGAGTGAGCGAACTCACCGAAGCGCTGTCAGGACTGCTGCGGATTTCTTTGTGGGCAGAAAAAGGTGTCAGTACAGGCAGGGGCCCAGTACAAAAGGCCAGCCTACAGCAGTGGGAGAAACAGTATGAGCGAGTGAGACAAGGGGACTTAGTCAGCTCAATGGAGCTCTATCAGGACTGCTGGGATTTCTTTGTGGGCAGAAAAAGGCACCAATGCAGGCAGGAGCCCCGTACAAAAGGGCAGCTTGCAGCGCCAGGACAAATGGAATGAGCGATGAGAAAGGGAGACTGCGCGACCTCAATGGAGCTCTGTCGGGACAGCTGTGGATTTCTTTGTGGACAGACAAAGGTGCCAATGCAGCCAGGAGCCCCATACAAAAGCGCTGTCTGCGGCACCAAGAGAAACCGAATGAGCGAGTGACAGAGCGGTAGTGAGTGAGCTCAACGGAGCTCTAGTGTGACTGCTGCAGATTTCTTTGTGGGCAAAAAATGGGGTGATGCAGACAGGAGCCCAGTACAAATGGCCAGCTTGCAGCGCCAGCAGAAATGGAATGCAAGAGTGACAGAGGGGGAGCGAGCGAGCTCAGTGGAGCTGTGTCGGGACTGCTTCAGATTTCTTTCTGGCCAGAAAAAGCCACCAATGCAGGCAGGAGCTCAGTACAAAAGGGCAGCCTGCAGCACCAGGAGACACAGAACGAGCGAGTGAGGGAGGTGGAGTCGGTGAGCTCAACGGGGCTTTGTTGGGACTGCTGCAAATTTGTTTGTAGGCAGAAAAAGGCAGCAATGCATGCAGGGGCCCAGTACAAAAGGGCAGCCTGCAGTGGCAGGAAAACTAGAATGAGCGAGTGAGTGAGCTCAACAGAGCTGTATTGTAACTCCTGCAAATTTCTTTGTGGGCTTAAGAAGGCAGCAACGCAGGCAGGAGCCCAGTAGAAAAGCGCAGCCTGCAGCGCCCGCAGAATAGAATGAGTGAGTGAGAGAAGGGGAGTGAGGGAGCGCAACGGAGCTTTGTCAGGACTGCTGCACATTTCTTTGTGGGCATAAAAAGGCGCCAACAGAGGCAGGAGCCCAGTACAAAAGGGCAGCCTGCAGCACCAGGAGAACCAGAATGAGTGAGTGAGACAGGCGGAGTGAGTGACCTCAATGGAGCTCTGTCGGGACAGCTGTGGATTTCTTTGTGGGTAGAAAAAGCCACCAACACAGGCAGGAGCCCAGTACAAAAGGGCAGCCTGCAGCGCCAGGAGAAACAGAATGAGCGCGTGATAGAGGGGGAGTGAGCCACCTCAATGGCGCTCTGTCGGGACAGCTGTGTATTTTTTCTTCAGCAGAACAAGGTGCCAATGCATGCAGCAGCCCACTACAAAAGAGCAGCCTGCAGCACCGGGACAAACAGACTGAGCCAGTGACAGAGGGCCACTAAGCAAGCTCAACAGACCAATGCAATCAACATTCGGCATTGACAAATGCTTCTTTTTAAAGGGGGCTGGGTAAAACAAATAAAGCGCAAAATAAACCACGCAGTTGCACTGTGCTAAATAACTGCTGATAAAACAAAACAACAGAGACCACTTCTTGTTTGCGGAGAAGAAATTAATTGGAGCATTGAAGGTGCAGTTGACTGGGTTGAAGTTAGTGGTCGTGGAGCTGGATGCTGCTGGTTCCCGAACTTGTAGTACACTGCTGGCTCCTGCAGGTGGCGTACCTGCTGCTTACTGCTGCTGTGCCTGCTGGTTGGATCCTCCTAGGATTGCACTCCAGTTTCTTCTGTTGTCTATGGATGCTGACCAGTAGTGCTGCAGCTGGCTTCACATCTGTGGCCAGTAACGCTGGTGATTTCACATGCTGACAGTCCTGCTTGAGTTAGCAGTTGCACAGCTGTTAAATGAATGCTGTGATTGGTATATCTTGTGGATAACTGTACTGTTCTTTACTCAGTCTGGACATCGTATTTCCTAGGAAGTTCTTGCCCATTGGTTCCTTTGTGTACCAGCACTCCTGGGTCTCAAGGTAGGTCTGCTGTAGCTTCCTGGGATGAAGGTAGAATGCAGGGGCGTCCACTGGTAATTTTGACAGATACTTGGTGAAGGACCGTACAGGGCACAAAGGGTTTCCACAGTCCTGAAACATAAAACCACAACTGTTTTTTTCTTTGTTAGCCTCTAGTGGATTCTTGTGTTTTTTTTGTTATTGGATTGTGTGAAAGTGTCACACACTTTTTCCCCATGTTCCTCAGTCTTCACTGCAAATGAATCAGGCCGTAGATCACGTAGTCCTTCTTTTCCTTGGCTGGCCATGTGAAGCTGGGGGTCAAACCACGCCTTCCTGACCAATCCTTCTGCTGTATCTGGTGACATCGCTGGTGAAACTCTTAGCTGGTTAAGGTCCGTTTCTGTGATGGATGAGTGGCGGGCAGTAACATCCTTCTGCTCCTTCCAAAGTTTCTTCAGTATTGAGGTCAGAATGTGGTTGCTGGAGTGGAATGCAGGCTCTGAGATTATACTGGTGTGCCGGCCTACTTCAGAGGAATTGAGGTGCCGGTTGATACCTGCATGAAGAGCACAGTACCCAGACACTGAGTACTGCGCACCAGTCGCAGTTCGAGCTTCAACATAAATTTTATGAAGGTGACAATTTGATGACATTAAGACTGTCATAATGTTTTCCTTCTTGGCCCACCCTGCAAACACTGTCAATGCCCACTGTGTGTTTTTCTTAGTGTTAATTTCTGCCCTCTGGCTCTCAGTGGTATTCAGCTCTGAATGTACTTACTGTGGCAAAATGAGAGGTTGCCTTGGCTTTCTTGTTGATGGTTTGTGGTTCCTGCACAGGTACTGTGCTGTCATCATCAGGGAACAAACGTTTTACTGTTTTTTCTGGTGAGATATTAAAGGATAATACCTGGAAGTCTGACAGTTGATACAGTTTTGCTGATGTAGTGGTCTCTCTGCGCTCTGATTTTACACTGGTGGTTAAACTGAGTTTCAAATAAGGGTATGGAGACAGTGTGTGTGACTTGCCGCCTCATGCTGAGCTCGGGACTGCCAGGTTGGATTTTACCTACGGTTTTAATTAAAATAATCTTTCCTTGCTTTTATATGGTTTATTTCTGCTGCTTTGACTTTGCGCTTTATTTTTATTATAGTTTCCACTTTACAGCCCGCAATGCGTGGTGGTTTCAGTCAGACAGTGCGTTATCCCAAGCGCCAATACTGTAGCATGAGAGGACCGGCATTTTCTTGAGAATTCATACCGCAGATGGATGTCCATCTGTGATATGGAAAATCAAGAAAATACTGCTGCTGTCATGCTCAGTCACGGTACCACTGAAAACGAGCTGACACAGATCTCACTGTCTCCGGTTTTTAGATTGCTAAGTTTCTGTGGATGGACAGTGGTTTTATCTGCCCAAGAAAAGCATATTTTGTTTGATTTTTGGTCGGGGGAGCATGGTGGCCTGCCTGTTACTTTTCAGGCTATCTTTGTGAGTGGTGAAAAATGGTGGGTGAGTTTTCTTGACGTTTGGGGTGCCCAAGGATTTACTCAGAAATGGGGCACCCCGAGTAGGCTTTTTTTTTTAAAGCGGGCTCTATCGGAAAATAAATGAATCTCTCATCAGACATTTCAACCAATGAGATTCATTTATTTTCCGATCCCATTTTCTGAGGGCCACTTATTGCGCTGACGTTCTCTGATCTGTGTGTGATTGTGGGTCAAGTATGCCACAAATAAAGTACCTTGCTTTACTTTGCTGACAGCTGTGTGAAGGTCATTGGTGTGTCATTTATGGGTTTATGGAACACTGTGTTCTTAGAAGATGGTTTAATGGTGCCTTAAGTGCTTTAAATTAATCTGGCACACACTTCCTGGCCAAATAGTAGCTTGCTAACAAATAATAAAGGGGACCTGAATTACTTGCGTTCCATTACTGCCAGCTCTGTGTTGCTTGTTAAGGTGTCTTTGAGGTGTTAGAATGCCATGTTCTTGGTAAATGGTTTAATGGTGTCAGTTAACTGTTTTTTTTTTTTTTTTGTATTATCTGTTTATCCCACCCTGCACCCTGGCAGATCTCTCCTTCAGGCCCCCACAAGTACCTTCTCATCCTGGCAACTCCCAACCCCACCGCTCCACATCGTAGCCAACCCAGGTATCCCTGATGTATCCTGTCATCAGGAGGGTCCCTTATCTTCCTAGAAGATGAGCCTTCCGGCCGTACTTCATGACCCTGGGTGCTGCTGAGGCAGCAGATGGAGGTCCGGGAGCTCAGCAATGAAGATCCAGGAGCTGTTGCTGGATGCTCCATCCTTCTCCCTCCAGCCATCCCTAAAGCAATCCAGGTCCGTTCCCGAACTCAGGCCGCTCGCGTCACAGACGGAAATCCAACCACTGTGCCGACTGGCCAGTTAACATTTTTTTTTTTTTTTTTTCTCTCCTACCTGCCCTCGTCAATCCACTCCTTCGGGTTGCTCATGCCAGTCCTGCCCCCAGTCTTGGAATCTGCCCCTAGAGTGCCCCTCCTCCTTGCACCTGCACAGTGGGGTCTGTCCCTTGAGTGGGTAGCTGGATGGCCCAGAGCGGTCGTCATCTAGGACCGCCGAGGGTTTTTTCCACTTTTCTGTGGACCCTTCCCTGTCCCAGCCCCCTTGAACGCCGGCACGAAGACATACATCAAGACAGGTGATGTTCTGATGCCCATCTCCTCTCAAGTGCCTAACAGAGTCCCCCATCCCTGACTCCACCAAGTGGAGCCACCAAGCCCTCGAGAGCCAGTGCTTCCACCAGCTCTCTCAGGACATTGGGTGCTTATAGCACCCCTGGTATCCCTCACCAGAGGGAGGAGTGCATCCGTTGGGCCACTCAATCCTTCCTCTCCCTGCTGACCCCCACCGACCCGAGTCCATTCCCGAACCTGGGTCACCGGCATGGCATGAGGTGTGGCGTCCAGCGCCTCAACCCTCAGCACCACCGGCCAGTTAACTGTTTTTATGTTTGCTTGCACGCATGTGCAAGAAACATAGTGCCATCATCTGAGTTTTCGGAGGTGTGTCACCCCTCTTCCAATTCAGTCAGTGTGTGGCAGGCGCGCCTCAGTCCTCCACGATGCTGGAGCTGTCTATGACAGCTCCAAAATGCAGTGGCGCATAGTTGAAAGGGGAGCTACGCCCAGTGAGCAGCGATAAGATATCGCCTGCCCGCGCGCAGCTCCCCCACACACACACACACACACACACGCACGCATACCGCGTGCTGCCCCCCCATCAAGACACTGTATACGCCAGGGGTTCTCAACCCCGCTGGCTGTGCTGCACTCCACTCCCCCAAAGCTCTGACATGCCATGCTGGGAGCCCACCCCAGCGCAGCAACTGATGATATAGCAAACGGGGTGCCCAATCCCTGTCGGCTCCATGCCCCCAACCAGTTTTCTTGTCAGCTACGCTGGGAGCCCACCCCAGCATGGCAAATGTCCCACGCCATCATTTTAAAACCAAAACCTGTAAATAAAACTGTCCCTCGGCGGCCTCCTGGCCCCCTCCCACAACCCGCACTCCACCCACTGCGCACTCCTGCCTCCCCAGCCACCCTCAATTCTATACCGCATTCGAGTCCAGCGCAACGATCTTCGTGACCGGGGAACATGTCTGCACTCTTCAAAGTCGCATCACGAATGAGGAAATGCCGGTTAGCTGTATAATGGGATAGATAGGGTTTTTTCAACTTTATTGCATATCTCAGGCATTTTTTGGAATTTTTGCGCCAAATTTTCAACATGGGTTTTTTTGGACCCCTTCTCATGAATGCTGTCACTGTCGTGGCATTACTCTGGCCCAAAGGGTGATTTCGCAGCCACTGCGTGAAATCACCTTTCCGGAATGATTAACGGAATGACACTGTCAGCGTTCATAAGGTGGGCTCTCAAGAAGCCTATTTTGAAAATTTGGTGGAAAAATTCTAAAAAATGACTGTTTAATGAGCGTGCACTGCGCAGTTCCTACACAGGCTCGTAAGTTCGCAAATTTTCAGTATTTTCACTCCAGATTTTCAACATTGTCATTTTACCACACCTCCTTATGAGCAGTACAGCTGTCATTTTTCACATCTTGCCCAAAATGTGTTTCCGACCATGTAGAGCACAATGGCTCAGTCGGTGTACGAAATCAATGCATGGGACACATTAAGAAAATCACAGTGACACTGTTCATGAGCAGAGGTCTTAAAATGGCTATGTTGAAAATTTGGTAAAAAAATTCCTAAAAATGACTGTTTTACGAGCGCATGTTGCCCAGTTCCTACGCACACCTGTAAGTTTGTGAATTTTCAATATTTTACTCCAGATTTTCAACATTGTCATTTTATTACATTTCTATGAACAGTACAGCTGCCATTTTCACATGTCACCCTAAATGTGTTTTCATACGTAGTGCTCAATGGTGCAGTCGTGTGCAAAAGCAATGTTTGGGACAGATTAAGAAAATCATAGTTACACTGTTCATGAGCAGAGGTCTTAAAATGGCTATGTTGAAAATTTGGTGACAAAGTCCATAAAATGACTGTGTTACGAGTGAGCATTGCGCAGTTTCCACGCACCCTTGTAAGTTCATGACTTTGTAATATTTTCAGTCTAGATTTTCACCAGTGGCATTTTTCTACACTTCCTTATGAACAGTACAGCTGTCATTTTTCACAACATGGCCGAAATGTGTTTTCACACTTTCAGCGCAGAGATGCGTGGTCGCTGTGGGAAATCATTGTTCGGAACAGATAAAGAAAATCACAGTGACACTGTTTATGATCGGAGGTCCCAAAATGCCTGTGTTGACAATCTGCTGTAAAAAATCCCTAAACTAATTATATTACAGGTGTGCGTTGCACAGTTTCTATGCACTCGTGACTTCACCAGTTTTTTAAATATTTTTACTGCAGATTTGCAACATTGCCATTTTTAACACCTCCCCATGAACAGTACAGCTGTCATTTTTACATCCTGTTTGAATGTTTTTGCACCTGTGGTGCTAAATGCCGTAGTCACTGTGCATAAGCAGCTTTCGGCTAACAAACTGATATTGCCACTGTTCATGAGGTGGGGTCACAAAAAAACCATGTTGAAAATTTGGAGTGAAAATACCAACAAATGCCTGAGGTGTTAGGGTTTCCAACCATAACGCCCAACCTGTAGAGAATGACAGGCATCAGGGGTGTGACTTGGGATTCTTGCCTGTAATGCTCATACCATTCCACACCCTGCAGCCAGTGAGAGGCATCGAGGTATGCCTTGGACTCTTCGGCCCCAAAGTTCACCCCATTCTCCTATACTGCACCAATCTCACTGTACTTCCTGATGTAATGGGGTGCACATAAGGGCCAAAGACCCCAAGGCACACCGTGACACTTGTCAGTGTTTGCAGAGTGGGGTGTGGTGAAATGGCGTGGCCGATATGCCTGATGGCCCAAAGGCACACCCCAATGCCTGTCACTCTCTGCAGGGTGGTGGTGGGGTTGGCTTCAGTTCAATACTTCACTGCCATTCCTATTACGCAGCTCTGTAACTTCTACACTACCATTGCCAATGCCAGCAAGCAAACATTCGGCATTGACAAATGCTTGTTAAAGTATATTTTACAAAGTCACCTTTTTTTGTACTAATTTCAAACACAAAGTAGCTATGATGAATTGTGGGACATGTTGACTACCTTGTGTTGCATTACTGATATCTTCCAGTTGGTCGTTTAGGTGTCATTTAGGTGTTTATGGAATGCCACATTCAAAGAAGGTTTAATGGTGCCATTTAAAGGCATTTACAACAATTCTTTAACAAGCATTTGTCAATGCTGAATGTTGATTGTGTTGGTCCGTTGAGCTCGTTCACTGCCCCTGTGTCACTCGCTGTTTTGTACTGGGCTCCTGCCTGCGTTGGCATGTTTTTCTGCCCACAAAGATATCTGCAGCTGTCCTGACAGAGCTCCGTTGAGGTGTGTCACTCTCCCTCTCTCATTCTGTTTCTGCTGGTGCTGCAGGCTGCCCTTTTGTGCTGGGCTCCTGCCTCTGTTGGTGGCTTTTTCTGCCCACAAAGAAATCTGCAGCAGTCCTGACACAGGTCTGTCAAGCTTACTCACTCCCCCATCTCACTGGCTCATTGTGTTTCTCCTGGGGCTGCAGGCTGTCATTTTGTACTGGGCTTCCACCTGCGTTGGCAGCTTTTTCTGCCCACAAAGAAATCTGCAGCTGTCCCGAAAGAGCTCCATTGAGGTTGCTCTCTCGGCCTGTCTCACTCGCTCATTCTGTTTCCCTTGATGCTGCAGGCTGCTCTTTTGTACTGGGCTTCTGCCTGCATTGGCACGCTTTGCTGCCCGCAAAGAAATCTGCAGCTGTCCCTACAGAGCTCCGTTGAGCTCACTCACTCCCCCTCCCTCACTCGCTCATTCTGTGTCTCCTGCTGCTGCAGGCTGCCCTTTTGTACTGGGTTCCTGCCTGCATTGCCGACTTTGTCTGCCCACAAAGACATGTGCAGCAGTCCCAACACAGCTCCATTGAGGTCGTTCTCTCCCCCTCTCTCACTTGCTCGTTCTGTTTCTGCCGGTGCTGCAGGCTGGCCTTTTGTACTGGGGTTCTGCCTGCATTGCCGCCTTTTCCTGCCCACAAAGAAATTCGCAGCAGTCACGATAGACCTCTGTTGAGCTCGCTCACTCCCCTTGTCTCACTCGCTTATTCTGTTTCTCCTGGTGCTGCAGGCTGCCCTTTTGTACTGGGCTTCTGCCTCTGTTGACATTTTTTTCTGCCGACAAAGAAATCTGCAGCCGTCCTGACAGAACTCCGTTGGCCTCACTCACTCCCCCTGTCTCACTCGCTCGTTCCGCTTCTGCCGGCGCTGCAGGCTGCCCTTTTGTACTAGGCTCCTGCCTGTGGAGCCGCCCTTTTCTGCCCACAAAGAAATCTGCAGCAGTCACAGTAGAGCTCTGTTGAGCTTGCTCACTCCCCATCTCTCTCACTCGCTCATTCTGTTTCTCCCACAACTGCAGGCTGCCCTTTTGTACTCAGCCCCTGCATGCATTGCTGCCTTTTCTTGCCCACAAAGAAATTCGCAGCAGTCCCAAAAGAGCTCCGTTGAGCTCACTCACTCCAACCATCTCAGTCGCTTGATCCTAATCTGTCCGAAACACTGATTTCTGACAGCGACTGCTGTATTCTGCACCAGAAGCGCGGAAACACATTTCGGCCAGGATGTGAAAAATGACAGCTGTACTGTTCATAAGGAGGTGTGAACAAATACCAGTGTTGAAAATCTATCATGAAACTATTACTAATTTGCAGACTTACAAGGGTGCGTATAAACTGCACAACACATGCTCATAATACAGCCATTTTATGGAGTTTCATCACAAAATTTTCAACATAGGCATTTTAGGACCTCTGCTCATTAACAGTGTCAGTGTGATTTTCTTATGTCCCGAACACTGATTTCCCACAGCAACCGTGCTATTGTGCGCCAGAAGAGTGAGAACACGTTTCGGCCAGGATATGAAAAATTACAGCTGCACTGTTCATATGGAGGTGTGGCAAAATGGCAATGCTGAAAATCTGGAGTGAAAATATTGCAAAGTTGCAAAGGTATGAGTGTGTGTGGAAACTGCACAATGCACATTCGTAACACACTCATTTTATGGATTTTCGTCACCAAATTTTCAACATAGGTATTTTAGGACTTCTGCTAATGAACAGTGTCACTGTCATTTTCATAATGTGTCCCAAACACAGATTTCCCATGGCGACCACGCTATTCTGCGCCGGAACTGCGAAAACACATTTCGGCCAGGATGTGAAAAATGACAGTTGTACTGTTCATAAGGAGGTGCAGGAGAATGACAATGTTGAAATTCTGGAGTGAAACTATTATTAATTCGTGAAGTTACGAGCATGCATGCAAACTGCGCAACGCACGCTCGTAACACAGTCATTTTATGGAGTATCGTCACCAAATTTTCAACATAGGCATTTTAGGACATCTGCTCATGAACAGTGCTACTGTCATTTTCTTAATCTGTCCTGAACACTGATTTCCCCAGCAACTGCGGTATTCCACACCGGAAGTGCGAAAACACATTTCAGCCAGGAAGTGGAAAATGGCAGCTGTACTGTTCACAAGGAGGTCTGAAAAAATGCCAATGTTGAAAATCTGGCATGAAAATATTGCAAATTCGCAAAAGTTACGGCGTCGCGTAACAACTACTGTAGCTAAATAAAACAATAATTTCAGGATTTTCCCACCAAATTTGCAGTATAGGCATTTTTTGAGAGCCCACCTCATGAACACTGGCACTGTCATTTCATTAATCTGTCCTGAATGAGGATTCCACGCAGTGACTGCGAAATTACCTTTCGGGCCTGAATAACGCCATGACAGTGCCAGAATTCATGAGGAGGGGTTCCAAAAACCCCATGTTGAAAATTTGGTGCCAAAATTCCCAAAAATGCCTGAGATATGCATCAAAGTTGAAAGAAACTTATTTATTCCATTATACAGCTTACCGGCATTTCCTCAGTTTGCGGTTGGCTTTGAAGAGTGTAGATGTGTTCCACGTCCACGAAAATCATTGTGCCGGACTCGGAGGTAAGTATGGGGTGAGGGGGTGTGGGAGGCAGGGTGGGTGTGGGTGGTGGAGGGGCGAGGGAGACTGCCAAGGACCGCTTCCTTTTACAGGTTAAAAAAAAAAAGACATCATGGGACCGTCTTTTGATTTTACAGGGGCATGTGGCACACTGGGGTGGGCTCCCAGCGTGCAACTGAGTCTTTTGGGGGGCAGCTGTAACTGACGGGAATTGGGCACCTCGTTGGCACACAACAAAAGGGGTAAGAATTATGCCGACGGGGATTGGGCACCTCTGCCAGCACACAACAAAAGGGGGATGACATTATGCTGATGAGGATTGGGCACTGTCGGTAGACAACAAAAGCGGGGGTTTACATAATGCCGATGGGGAGTGGGCTCGTGTCGGCAACATAAACTTTAGGGCACTGAAGCGATGGGGATTGGGGCCCTCGTTGTCTAAACAAACATGGGGGGCACATGCTGCTGAGGGGATTGGGCACCCCTGGCAGGGGGAGTTAATATTGTTTGTGAACACAGCGGCAAGCTGCCATCATGTTCACAAACAATATCAGTGTTTTAAGGTTCCGCCCTGCAATGACGGGTCACTGCCTCATTGCAGCGAATGGTTGATGCTGCAATGACGAGGCAGACCGTGATTGCAGTGGCTAAAACTTTACAAGTTGGTGGCATGCTGGCTGAACTAGTGTCAGCAGCAGCGTGCCACAGCATTGGGGGAAGCAGGCCAAGCCTTTAAAGGCTGTGAGGGCATTGGCCACAACAGTGCCACGCCTCCCCAACCAGCTTCTGGAGAAAGCTGCCCACAATATGTTTCTTGCGCATGCATGCAGTCAACATAAAATGGAACCTTTGCTGGCCAAATACTGAATAACAAATATCTGAATACCTGGGACCCAAATACTGAATATTCAGGAAAAGTTCATCACACGGTCCATAAATAAATAAATAAATAAATTGTATTTATCAATCTATCTATAGAAGCAAGATAGATAGAAAGCTAGATAGATAGATCGATAGATGCAGGGATAGATACTACTGTTTAGATAGATAGATAGATAGGACAGTCAAACAGACACACGGACAGGTAGATAGCTAGATAGCTAGATGGATAGATATTTACTGTTGATAGACAGACATATATTGTCAATAGACAGACGGACTAATTCTTTTGACCAATGCATTTGCTCATTAAAATGGAAATATGTCTCATGAGCCATTTTAATGAGCAAATGCACTGGTTGAAAGAACAGAAATATATCATCCATCTTATTTCTGCATCTGTTAAAAATATAATTCTTTGAAAGTGGTTAGAGGATAAACCCCCCCTTCTATATAAGAATGGAAAAATGAATGCCTAGAAATCTTAAGGTAGGAAAGAATGGCTCATATCTTTCAGTCGAAGTGGAGTACCATTTACAGATTCTTTGTGCAATACTGAGTGTTATGGCACTCCTAGTATTTGCATATCCCATGCAAATTGTTTCTCTTTTTCTTTTTCCTTTGTCTAGGAGGGCGGGGGGGGGGCGTAGCTCTCTATGTAAGGGAAGGGATAAAAGTAACTGAACAAAAAGGTAAATAAGGAGGAGAGGAGGCACTGTGGGTCACCTTAGAGACTGGAAATGGCACCACAATCCACACAGGGGTTGTATATAGACCCCCACGTCAGGGGGAGTGAATGGACAAGGATATGATAGAAGGCATACTTAGGATGGCAGAGAAAGGGGAGATACTGCTGATGGGGGAACCTTAACTTGCCAGAAGTTAACTGGAGCACCTGTACGGCAGCCACATGCAAAAGCAGGGCCATTCTTGATGCCCTTCAGGTGGCATGCCTCAAACAGCTAGTTTTGGAACCCACTCATGAGGGAGCAATCTTAGACCTCGTACTCTCAAATGGGGACAGTGAGAGGATCTCAGATTTAGAAGTGGGTAGCCATTTGGGAACAAGTGACCACCAAACAGTGTGATTCATGATAAACTCTGCTACAGAGTCAAGCCATACAAAAGTGACGGTTCTGGACTTCAGGAGGGCTGACCTTAGCAAGATGGGAGAGTGCCTTAGAAAAGCACTAGCAAACAGGCTAGAAGGAGGGGTTGAGCAACAATGGGGAAATAT
This sequence comes from Neoceratodus forsteri, assembly GCA_016271365.2. Lineage (NCBI taxonomy): Eukaryota > Metazoa > Chordata > Ceratodontiformes > Ceratodontidae > Neoceratodus > Neoceratodus forsteri. The sequence continues at coordinate 71,869,196 of JADMNL010000027.1, read as the reverse complement.
CAAAACTGCCATCACAGAGGCACCAAGCCTTTGTGTGAAGCAAATAAACAAATCAAAATGAAAGAAAAAGCCACTATGGTTCTCTAAAGAGGTGGCGGTGAAGGTTAGGGAGAAAAAGATAGCATTTAGGAAGTATAAGGAAACTCAGAAGGAGCAGGACAGAGAACTGTAGTAGTTAAGGCAGAAGAAAGCAGGAAGGGTAGTCAGAATAGCAAAGGCACAAACTGCGGAAAAGATAGCTAACTCGGCTAAGAAGGGGGATAAAACCTTTTATAGGTATATCAGAGAGCGTAGAAAGACAATGGGAGGGATAGTTAGGCTGAATAGAATGGATGGTGGGTGGGCAGAGAGTGACAGTGATAAAGCAGGGATACTAAATGAATACTTCTGTTTAGTATTCACAAAAGAGGAAGTGGGGGAGGTGCCTAATCCAATTAACAGAAGCACTCTGGAGAGGGGGGTTGATCCCAGTCCTTTCACAGAAGAAAGGGTTCTGAAAGAACTCCTAAAACTGAAGGTGGATAAAGCAATGGGGCCAGATGGAATTCACCCCAGAATTCTAAAAGAATTAAGCAGAGAACTAGTGACACCACTGACTACGCTTTTTAACAAATCATGGGAGGATGGTGTGGTACCTGAGGACTGGAAGAAGGCGGATGTGATTCTCCTTCACAAAAGTGGGACCAAGACAGAGGCAGGAAACTACAGACCTGTCAGTTTGACCTCTGTGGTAGGGAAAGTGATGGAATCACTTCTGAAGGAAAGAATTGTTGAGTACCTAGAGGCCAGTTGGGCACAGTACCCAAGGCAGCATGGGTTCACAGCGGAAGGTCATGTCAGACGAATCTAATTGATTTCTTGACTGGGTGACCAAAGTAGTAGACCAGGGAGGGGCTGTGGACATGGCCTACCTAGACTTTAGCAAGGTATTTGACACAGTCCCACACAAAAGATTAGTAGTCAAATTAACCAGCCTGGGAGTGGGTCCCAAGGTGGTAGCCTGGGTAAAACATTGGCTGAACAACAGGACACAGAAGATAATTGTAAATGGAGTCCACACTGAAGAAAGAGGGGATACTAGTGGGGTACAGCAGGGTTCAGTACTGGGTCCAGGCCTTTTTAATGTCTTTATAAGTGACATTGCAGAGGGACTGGAAGGAAAAGTATGCCTCTTTGCAGATGACACAAAGATCTGCAACAGGGTTGATACACAAGGAGGCGTGGAAAGGATGAGAAGGGACTTGGCAAGGTTGGAGGAATGGTCAGAAGTATGGCATCTTGGATTCAAAGCAAAGAAGTGCAAAGTAATGCACATGGGAAACAAAAACCCAGGGGAAGATTACACAGTGGGGGGAGGTAGTAACAACAACAAAAATGGAAAGAGACTTAGGGGTAATCATATCAGATGACCTTAAGGTTGGCAAACAATGTGAGAAGGCGGTAGGGAGGGCTGGGGATACTGGGATGTATAGGGAGAGGTATCACCAGCAGAAAACAGGAAGTTGTTATCCCCCTGTACAGACAGTTAGTGAGACCCCATCTGGAGTACTGCATCCAGTTCTGGAGACCCCATCTCCGCAAGGACATAGACAGGATGGAGGCAGTTCAGAGGAGGGCAACTAAAATGGTGCAGGGTCTGCAAGAGAAGCCATACGAGGAGAGACTAAAGGAGCTTAATATGTATACCCTTGAGGAAAGGAGGGAGAGGGGGGACATGATAGAAACGTTTAAGTACCTCAGTGGAATCAACAAAGTCCAAGAGGGTAGCATCTTTCAGAAAAAGAGATGGGCAAGAACAAGGGGACACAATTTGAAGATAGAGGGGACGGCTCTAGGGGCAATGTATGAAGTATTTTTCACTGAAAGGGTGGACACATGGAACAGCCTTCTGGAGAAGGTTGTGGGGTCTCAAAACTGTGGGACAATTCAAGAATGCATGGGACAGACATAAGGCAATTTTTGTGGGGGGTAGGAAGAAATAGGCTGTTGGTTAAATAGGATCTGCAGTTTATCCTCTAGGTAGGGAAATGGGCAGGCTAGGTGGGCCAAGCGGTCCCTATCTGCCATCAAAGTCTATGTTTCTATGTTTCTAACTGACCTCCCTGTTATGCTTTACAATTTACTGATCATTTCTTCTTTTCCTTCTCTTTTTTTTCCTCTTTTACATGAATTAGTTAGTGCCACCTACTGGATGTATAGGGGGATTGCTGTTCACTATTCTAAAAGTGTATAAGAATGTTTGAATATTGCCTTAGGGAAATAATATGTAAGATGTAAAATATTTATGTTGGTTCCCTCATTCCTTTATTACCCTTAAAAAATTATTTTAGAAAATTTAAATCAATTTAAGAAGTGCTAGCTAATTAGCTGTTTGATATTTTTGATAATTCGTGGATGTCTTACTTCTTATTTTTGTTTAATATTGTTATGCATAGTTATTCTCTTCTATGTTATATTTGAAAATCAATTAAATATTATTGACAAAAAAGATGGATAGATATATAGACAGACACTGTTATTAGATAGACAGACGGACAGACAGATAAAATACTGTTGATAGATAGATAGATAGGTATGTAACCCCTACGCAGTGCTATTCTATGGGCTACTACCCCTGCCTGTATGGCAATGCACAGGTGGAGGGGCCTGAATTCTCTAATTGGGTGCCTCCACCCAGAGAAATGGTATTGTGGTTGTCTGTCTGCTCTGGTACAGCCCTCTTGGAAGTTATAACCACCCACCAACCCGCCTAGTGGCCTAAGAAATAACACAATAGTACATTCACAATCACTAGGCAGCAGTAATAATGTGCTCACACCCTTTTCACTTACCACCAGGGCTGAATCTGCTGCAGCTGCCCTGGAGAGCCTCTGGAAAATAAGATCAGCAAATCAACAATACAACATTACCATTGTAACCCAACTAATAAAACGCGCACTAGCCAGTTTAAACGGGGAAAAAAGACAATGTGGTTTATTTAGTGGCACTGAACAAGGGAGGAGCGTGAATCTAGCAGAATGATTAGCAATCTGATTTAAATCAGGATTGTCTGGCATGCACTTTAAGCCCAGTTTGACAGTTCAACAACCCTGGGTACCCAAAATGTCACGCAGGCTAGCCTGAAGTGTTGTCTGGGGTGGCAGGCATTGCAGCTGATGCTGGGGCCCTTAAGGAAAGAAAAACAGTTAAGAATGCACATAACCCAATGATTTGTAATCCAAGCCAGATGGCTCAGTCCATTGCAAGAACCCAGTAAAAGAAACAATTAGACGGTACCACAATGATTTTTGCTTTGTTGCAGGGAGCTACCCTCATTTGTACTCGCGCTACCAGGACCAGGCTGCAGTGCAGGCGAGATGTAGACCTCGTGGTGGTGATCAAGGAGGCCGGGAGAAGCTGGACCAACATGACTCACCTCCGGGTGGTTGCTACCTGATCGATGGTGTTGGGCAGTGGGCTAAATCTCCAAGCCGGTCTTTTGCTGGGATGGTCTTTTATGTGGGAGTAGTGGCCTAGGCCAAGATGGCATGGCCCAGGCAGAATGAATAGTTCTGGAAAAGTTCATGATCTTCTGCTGGTGAAGCCTCCAGCTGGCGTAACAGATTTTACCATAGGGAACCAAATCGCGACCCATGAGACACATTCAGCACATTTAAATCACTCTCTTCTTCAAACAACAGTTCGGATACAGTCCGGTTGCAAATTGACAGCTTTACTGTGCAAACCTTTCTATCTGAGTTTCTCGCCAGCTGGGCCAATTGCTTCTGGAGCAAGTCTTTGGTCCAAATCACACGTTGCAATGACACTTCTTTTCTTCTGCCGCGGAAAGGCTGAAAATCGGATAGATCCAACTTCTGCAAAAGGCAGTTCAATTGCGGGAGAATGTGGCAGGAAGGCCAACTCAGCCTCTTCCCGCCTCTTCCCCTACGCTCCTTTTGGGAGCAGCTGCTCGAAAGCTCGAGCTGTTCACTCTTCCACTTCCAACTCTAACTGATCCACTGCTTCAGGCAGTTCTGGGCACTTCCTGTGTAATCCAAAGGTTCGGTTGGCTGAGGGAACTGTCAGTCACAGTAAGGGCTCCCCCTCCAGGTCCATTTGGGTGCCAGCTCTCAAAACTACAGAATTTCCTTCCCACAAGTCCCTTGAGGATGGGATCCATTTTAGGTCCTCAGTGGTTCGATAGGTCCTGGACTTCCAGTATTTGGACCAAACATGGTGGCTCCCATTCAATTATTCGAGCTGCAAGTCAAACAGGTTAGATAAACTTCTCTATCTTTACTGTAACAGCAAATAAAAAGTTAAAAATCACAGTTCCTATGAGAGTTCCCTCTGCACAAGTAGTGACTGTAGAATGGAGCAGAATAACACACTGTCTGGCCGGTCACAAGCCTTAAATCACTCTGACCCAGCCCAGACTAATTAATTTCTAAACACAGATTAGCTATGCTCTGAAAGAGACAGGCGCGGAGGCGCAATATAGTACTCTCTTGCAGAGACACAGAACTACTTAAGACAGGACACCAGCCTGACAGTGGGCATTAAGGAGCCCAGGAAGGCATTATAGCAAACCCCAATTTGTAGAGGGGTTACAAATAGATATTTTATTTATTTAGTTAAGAGTTTCACCAAGGAGGGCACGTTGAACAACAAGTTGCTCATCTCACAGTGCATCCTGGGGGAAGGGGAGTTGGAATAGAGACACAAATTAACATACAGCAGTAGGATAACTTACAGTATACATAGCATTTCATGTAGGAGAGTAACAATCAGAAACTATCACATAGTATTTCGAACCAACATATAGGAAAGTAACAATTAGAAATAGAGCAACAGCACTACAATTATTAACAAGCATTTGTCAATGCCGAACGTTCGCTTGCAGGTATTTGCAGTGGTATTTGGCACTTGGACATGGCTTAAAAAAATCAGTGACAAAGAAGTACAAGCATTTGTGAATGCCGAATGTTGCTTGCTTCTATGCGCTGTTTAGGCATTTGGAAGTCATTGGAGTGCAAATATTGAAAATTCGCAAACTTACGAGTGTGCGTAGGAACTGCGTAATGCACACTCGTAAAACAGTCATTTTTAGGAATTTTTTCAACAAATTTTCAACATAGCCATTTTAAGACCTCTGCTAATGAACAGTGTCATGGTGATTTTCTTAATGTGTCCCATACATTGATTTCGCACACCGACTGCGCCATTGTGTGCTACATGGGCGGAAACACGTTTTGGGCAGGATGTGAAAATGACAGCTGTACTGCTGATAAGGAGGTGTGGTAAAATGCAATGTTGAAAATCTTGAGTAATGTGAAGATACCAGTTTCACGAGCCTAAGTGATAGCGCCAGCACTCGTAAAACAGTCATTTTGGAATTTTTGCTGAAATTTTCAACATGGGTTTTGGGACCCCTTCTCATGAATGATGTCACTGTCATGGCATTATTCAGGCCTGAAAGGTGATTTCACGCAGTGACTCTGCGAAATCACCTCGCCGGACCGAGATAACGTGACGGTGACATCATTCCGAGAAGGGGTCCCAAAACCCTGGCTTGTAATTTGCAAAATTCAAAAAATGCCTGAATATGCAATAAGTTGAAAACCTCCTATCTTGCCCATTATACAGCTTACCGGCATTTCCTCAGTTCACGGTCGGCTTTGAAAGTGCAGACATGTTCCGGTCCACAGTAGATCGTCGCACCGAGCTCGGAGGTAAGTATGGGGTGAGGGGTGTGGGGAGGCAGGTGCGTAGTGGGTGGAGTGCGGGTTGTGGGTGGGGGGGGGCTGTTAGAAGCACCGTGGGACCGTTTTCAATTTACAGGTTAAAAAAAAAAAAGATGGCGTGGGGCGTTTGCCATGCTGGGGTGGGCTCCCAGTGTGGCAGAAGGATAGCTGGGGGCCGTGGAGCCGCGGAGTTGGGCACCCCGTCGGCAGGCGACAGCGGACGTTTGCCACACTGGGTGGGCTCCCAGCGTGGCAGCAAAGATTTGGAGCGGCATGACGCTGGTGCAAGCACACGCAGTGGTTTTCTTTGAAGAGAAGACCACCGCTGTCATACACAGCACCGCGTCCGATTGGTGCAGGACTGCCACACCTGCTCAATGGAGCAGGGGATTGCAGAGGAGGGGCACACCTCCAAAGTGTCCCATTCTCCCAAGACGTTCCTTGTGCATGCGCGCAAGCGAATGTAAAAATTAGGTTGAGGAATAAGTGGTGGACAGGGGCCGCAAGTGCAATAGATAAGTTAATAGTTGAGTATTGGTGATGCAGCAAGGAGAAGTCAGTTACAGTTGTAGTTTATGAAGAGGAAATTCCACAATGCAGAGGAAATGGATGAGGGGGAGGAGTGGTGAACTTGGGGGAGGGGGAGTGAGCCACAGTTTGGGGAAGCCATGTGATAAGGCAGCCTGGCCAACTGAGGACATACAGCGAAGGATACCTAAGAAAAGGGTTATAGGACCTAAGTGAATGGGTGGGGGGGGAGACAGTTAAAGAGGAGCTGAGATAGGTAGGGAGTGAGCCAAACCAAAATTTGGAGATGAATTTAGCACAGTGAAGGAGAAGCCTATTTTCTAGTGAGGGGAAAGCCAGAGCGTGGTAGAGTTGACAGTGGTGGGTTGGCGCAGCCAAGGTGAAGTGGCAGAAGGAGTTGAAGAGGGTGTCCACTCTGGCTAGGGAGGTCTTGGGAGCAGCACTGTAGACTAAATCACAGTAGTCAAGGATGGGTAGGATCATCTTTTGTAGAAGTTCACGCCTTGCCAGGAGAGGAATGCAATTCCGGTTCCTGTATAGAGTGCCTAGCTTGGGGTGCAGCTTTTTTAGGATGGCGTCCACATGGCCAGAGAAGGTGAGGTGTTGGTTGAGCCAAACCCCCAGATATCTGAATGAGGAGGTGTCCTCAAGGACTGCTCCATCAAGAGAATGGAAGATGGGCAGGGAGGGGGAGCCGAGAGAGAGACTCTGCCAGGTGCCGAAGGTCATGGAGGCTGTCTTCTTGGCATTTAGGAAGAGTTGATGTTTACAAAACCAGCACTGAATGTTATTGAAGTCATGCTGAAGTCTGTTTGCCTCATCATTGTGGGAATGGCCAGAGAAGTAAAGAACGGTGTTGTCTGCATACATATGTTTTGATGTAGATGTACAGACGGACAGTACGTCATTGAGGAAGATGAAGAAGAGTATAGGGCCCAACACAGATCCTTGTGGGACACTGGTGTTGATGGGGAGAGGGGAGGATATGGAGACAGCTATTCAAACTTCCTGGGTCCGACCTATTAGGTAGGCCTAGAACCAGTTAGGGGCAACAGTCAACAGACCTACCATGGAGAGTGAGTGTAAAAGCAAGGGGTGGGAGACCATATCGAAAGCCTTTGTAAGGTCAACAGAGAGCGGATGTGATTTGGCCACTGTCCATCCCAGTGAGGCAGGAGTCAGTGAGCCTAATCAGGGAGGTGGTGGTAGAATGGTTTTTCCAAAAGCCAGATTGGAAAGGAGTGAAAAAGTTGGAGTTAGAGAGGCAGGAGGACAGTTGGGCAAGGACCAGGTGTTCTTGCAGCTAAGCAAGGGTAGGAAGCAGAGATATGGGCTGGGCCACTGGGAGATCGTGGCCACAAAATTATTGTGGGAAGCGTGATTGTCTGAACCCCTACCCCGCCGCAAAAAAATCGCACTCCCTGCAAAATCCCCGATTTATAAGCAAGTACCTCCGTGCATCCTCCGTGCATTGTATAAAGTGCCCGCTGGTTTGTTCTCATCCTCTATGTACTCCCATTGTCCTCGGTGCCACCCGCTGTGCTGAGCCCAGTCTACATCCCCAGTTTGTGTCCTTGGTCCGATCTGTGCCCCCAGATGAAAAACAAACCACTGCGTGTAGTCTTAACTAGTGCATGACACGCTACTGACATCACTACAGCGTGTCACACAGTAGCGCGCCACACTAGCCAAGTCCTCAGTAGTTTTTTTTTTTTTTTTTTAATTGGCACAGTTTCTAAGTGCTCTGCCCCCCCTCAGGTCCGCAAAGGCAGCATATATGTATGTGGACAGGTGAGGGAGGAGACAGAGGGTATTGCAGAGTCATCACCAATGGATGAGAAAAAGAGAGACAGAACAGAAAACAGAGAGAGAGAGAGAGAGAACAGACAGAGAGAGAACACAGAGAGAAGGGGACAGAGAGAGACGGAACAGGGAAGAGAGCACATCCTGTGTGTACAGCGAGGAGACAGGACACCAAACAGAGTACTACCAGGGAAGAGAGCTGCAAGAGAAGACAATGCAGGCATCCTTGAGGCAACCCACTACTGCTGGCTGGTGAACAGAAACCATAAAAGAGCTGAATCACTGCCAGCAATGGGCACCCACCAGCCTTGCAATCTGTGTTTTCTTCAACTTCTCCCAGTTAGCTAGTGCGCTGCCAGCCTGCCGTTCCTAGATACTGCTGCTGCTGCTGTTAAAAGAACCGCAGGTATGTTGTTCTTACTTACTTACTTATGTATTTAAGGGAATGTATTGTTTTAATGCTGCCAAAAAAGGGTTAATAGGCTGGTGGATGGTGTGGGTGGGAGCCCTTGAGGGCTCTGATGAGGGGCAAGTACTTAATTTGTTTATGTTACTCTCAGAGGGAGGGTGGGAGCCTGGGAGAGCCCTGGTGAGAGGGGCAAGTAGTTAAAACAATTTATGTTCCTCTCAGAGGGAGGAGGGTGGGCACCTGGGTGATCCTGGTAAGGGACCAACTAATTTAAAAAAAATGTGTTGCTCTTGGAGGGTTGGTGGGAGCCTGGGAGAGCCCTGATGAGGGGAGCAACTTAAACGGCATTACGCCGAACGCCAGTTGGGCAGGGAGCCTTAGGCAAGCTCCGGGAAGGCTTTTAGGAACCCCCATTTGTAGAGGGGTTACAGTTAAAACAATTTATGTTCTTCTCCGAGGGAGGGTGTGAGCCTGGGAGGGTACTGATGAGGGTGGCAAGTGCCTAAAAAAATGCATGTTGGTCTCGGAGAGAGGGTGTGAACCCTGGAGGGCCCTAGTGGGGGGGGGGTCCAGGTGGAAGAAATGGCACTGTGGTGTTTGTGAAAATTAGTGGTGGGTCTTGGAAGGAGGGAGGGGAAGGAAGAGACATGAAATGTACTATTCTGTGACAAATGTTTTTTGTTGTTGTTGTTTTGTTTTATATGTGCATGTTAAACTGACCTGCTCTGGTTCCTTGGTGATGGAGGGGGGAGGTGTGGGCCTGGCAGACTGGCACACATGCCAAAAAAAATTGTTCTGGCCTCTGGTGAGGGAGCAGGGTGGGGTGGGTAACCAGAATGGCACAGAACAATTTTTTCCGACATGTATGGCAGTCACCTGGGTCTGTCCCTTGCTCTCATGGTGCGTCTTTGCCTCGCTGTTGTGGTTCCTCGGAGGTGGAGAGTGGAGGGGTAGGCCTGGCAGACTGGCACACATGTCAAAAAAAATTGTTCTGATCTCTGGTGAGGGAGTAGGGTGGAGCAGGAGACCAGAATGGCACAGAACATGTTTTTACGGCATGTATGGCAGTCACCTGGGACCGTCCCTCGCTACTGAGGTATATCCGTGCCTCACTGCTGTGGTTCCTCGAAGGTAGAAAGTGGAAGGGTGGGCCTGGCAGAGTGGCACACATGTTGCCTGGGTCTATCCCTCGCTCCTGAGGTGAGAGGCAAACAACAATTTCTGGAGTCTTTGGTTCCATGGATTCTAGCTGAGTCCATGGGCAAGCTCAGCACCATGACAAGGCAACTCCAGGAACTGAGGTTTTAAATCAAAACTGCACAGCATAAAACATTGGTGGCAGCAAGACTCCATTCTTTCAACACCTAATTGTTTTCTCTTGTATTTATTTAGATTGTTATTTTTATTCTTTTTGTTTAGTTTATACACTATACAACAATTTATTTATTTTTTTGTTTTAGTTAATAAACTGTCTACAACATGTCCACACAACCAACACCGAAGCGTGTCTGTCTCCTATTTTGTGCGTGCCAATGATCGGGTCACCTTGTATCCCGACGATCTTTACGAGGATGGAGAACAACTATTTTGCCATGCCTGCACTCACACCATCAATTTTGGGCGTAAGCATACAGTGGACATGCATATGAAGTCACAGAAGCATCTGGAGCATAAAAAGCCTTAGAGAAAAAACAGCAAAGTAAGTACTACTTCACACTGTTATTTGCAGTTTCTTTTATTTATTTTTTTGCCAGGCCCGATTCCCCAGGGAACTCCGCCTCTGCCCTGTGCATTGTCTCCTTTTTTTTTTGTAGATGCATTGATCCCCTGGAGGGGGAATGTGCAATGATGTCAGCTGGGCATGCTGCTGTCTGTCCCACCTCCCGTGTAGCTAGGCTCTGGTTGATGCGGATCCCCTGGCCTGCACCAGGGGTTGCAAGTATGCAGGACACGTACCCCCCACCCCTGGAGAAGGAGAGCCATCCCTCAAACTCTCAAGCCTTCTCCACCCGGCAGGCCCTCCGTCTCCCAGGTCTGTTCTCGAACCTTTCTGCTGTGCTAGTGGGACAGCCTGCAGTTTATTTTTCCTGTAAAATATATATAACCTATCTTGATTGCTTGCTTTTTATTTGCTCCAGATACAGCTCTACGCCAGCAGTCACTGACTTCTTGTTTCACCAGAGCAACAACATCATCTGTGAAGTGGAAGGAATTTGTGCTGGACTTCGTTAGGTGTTTGACACATGCAGACATCCCTCTGGAAAAGGATTCTGGATTTCAAGACTTTTTGATGAAGTACAGCAAGCAAGGCGGTAGTCTTCTAGGACCAGCACAGGACCACCTACCTGCAAGAACTTCAGCCAGAGCATGAAAGGTCCTTGAAAGAAGCAGTTGTGGATCAAGACCGTTTCATTTTCCTGGACGAGACCACTGATGCCTGTGGACGTAGTGTGTTGGCTATTTTGGCCCAACCTTTGACGAATGTTGGGGAACAGCATCTCCTAATTGGTGTCAAGTTTTTGGAGTATGTAAACAACACGACTGTTTCTTAGGCCCTATTGAAAGCACTAAACAACAGGGTTAATCTAAACAAAGTGTTTGCCATTGTCACAGACAGTGCAAGTTATATGCACAAAGCTTTTGGAACAGTTCTGTCACATGTGTTACCAAATGCGGTGCATGTAACCTTCATTGCACACCTCCTCAGTTTGGTCTTGGAGGTCTGGGTTAACACACTGGAGGATTTGAACACTGTGGTTGCCTTGGTAAATAAAATCTTTTGCCACAGTCCAATGCACTGCATCGGTACGTGCCGTTTATGGAATTAAGCCGAGAATTGTACCCAAGTTGCCAGTTTACTCTGTGCAAACTCAGTGGTGCTCCTGGGTTAATGCAGTTAAATATTTGGCTGACTATTTGCTCATTGTTACGGAATTTGTTGGAACAGTGCCGTCAGACGCAGCAAACTTCAAGCGACTGAAGTCCATGTCACTCAGCAAAGGGGCAGAGCTGGTGGCACAAGTTACTTTTGTGTTTGAACATTCAACAGAACTTGTGGACCTTATTGAGGAATTACAATCTAAGAGCAAGCCACAGGGACACAGTATATTTGCAAAGGTGCAAAATGTCCTTATGTTTTTGGATTTCTGTGCTAATGCAGGGGAAACTGAGTACAGACCACAGACTGTCGAAATGTTGTCCAGATGTCTGTCAGGAAAATGCAAGCTGCATCAACCTGTTTCAGAAAGAGATGCTGGATAGCAGTGAGAAGTTGGACCACATTTTAAAAAATCATCCCTCACTGAGCACGTTCAAAGGTGCCCGTGTCTTTGACCCAAACAGCTGCAACACTGGACAAAGAAAAAATCAAAATATACCCAGGAGTTCCCAACTCTTACCAGTGTGTCAAGCTTTGAGTGGTATAGCTACAGAACTCTGGCCCAATCTATAACAATGATTTTAATATTGCTCAGTGGTGGGAAGCACAGGTTGACGCACTGCCAAATCTTTCTGTTGTGGCCAAAGGGAGGCAGCATAGCGCAGTGGTTTAAGGCTCTGAACTGCAAATCTGGAGACCTGGGTTTGAATCCCAAAGCCCCCACTTGCATACTGTATGACCCTGAGCAAGTCACTTAACTTCCCTGTGCTCCCAGGCTGCACCTGTAAACAAGCTTTCAGCTTAGTGTGTCTCACCTGGTTAAACAATTGGGGGGGAATACATCTGGCTCCCTGTGAGTACAGCAGATGTTGAGCAGACTTTTTCAGTGTATTCTGATCTATTAAAACACAATCATCGAAGTATGATGGAAGACAGTGTGATGCTACTTCTTATGTTAAAATATAATAAGAAATTCAATGGCTGTTGAAGATGGTGGTTGCCAGTTGCTCCTCCGTTTGTGTTTCAAAGAAAATATTTTTCTTATGTGGTGGAGGTTCATGGGGGATGGTACTTTTCATACTGTCGAATAATGTTCATTGTAACACTGATTTATTAGACTGTTTTAATTATATTTCTTGATTTACACGATGATGCTACTGTTATATTGTGGATTTTCTGTCAGCCCTTGTGTTTGTGTTTTTCTTTATAGTGCTGCTATTATACTGCTTTTATACTGTGGAATTTTGCTCCATACTTACAGTGGCATTCCCCAGGATGAAACGCACTTTTAAAGCACTCTGCAGTATACTGCAGCAGACCTACTGAATAAAGCTATGTAATTTAAATGGTAATTAGTCCCCTTTGTCATGCAGGAAACTGTGACATTCACTTCATCCTGGCAGTGCCACATTTTCCTGAATGACGAAGGGGACTAATTACCATTGAAATTACATTACTTTATTCAGTAGGTCTGCTGCAGCATTCTGCAGAGTGCTGCAAAATGCTGCTAAATTGCGTTTCATCCTAGGGGATGCCACTGTATGTTTGGTTGCTTTTCTTGTATAATGATGCTGCTATTGTACTGTACATTATTATTATACTGTTGACAATTTGGTCGTTCCGTGTGGTGGTGGTGTTTTTTTTAATAAAAAAACATTATACCTTTACTTGGAGAATGAGTCTCCACCCTTTGTTAGGGGAAAAACAACGGCATGCTTCCATCCAGTGGGAATGGTAGCCATTTTGAAAGAGAGGTTGAGTAGGTCAGCCAGAGGGACATAAATAGCTGTGGCAGAAAGGTAAAGCAGCTTGGGGTCTAGACAATCAGGTGAGCTGCCTTTGGAAGGATTAAAGGCAAGTAAGGCTTCCAAGGTGTCCAAGGGAGTGATTTGAGAGAATGTGAAGCAATTTTGCAGTGTGTGTGTGTGTGTGTGTGTGTGTGTGTGTGTGTGTGTGTGTGTGTGGTCGGTTTGGGGAGGGATCAGGCTGGGCAGGTGGTAAGGAGAATGGGAGAGCAGAAGTGCAAGAGGTGAAGTAAGAGTTAAATTCAGAGGCAACAGTCAGGTGGTCAGCAGTGAGGGTGTTCTTAATATTGAGGAGAGGGTGGGAGGAGAGGAAGGGGGAGAGAAGAGTGCATGAATAACCTTCCCAATTTGTGCAGGGTTTTTAATGTTGACTTGAAAGGTTGAGGTAAAGTAATTGGCTTTAGCCAAACGAGTGGCTTTGGTGCATTGATACGAAGGTAACGATATGTGTCATAGTCTTTTGGTAGCTTGGAGACTTTGTGTTGCTTCCAGGCTTGATCCTGTGCTTTTTGGCATGCTGTAAGCTCGGGTGAGATCCATGGAAGGTGGTTCCCACGAACTGTGATAGAAACATAGAAACATAGATTTTGATGGCAGATAAGGACCACTTGGCCCACCCAGTCTGCCCATTTCCCTACCTAATGGATAAGCTGCAGATCCTAGTTAACCAGCAGCCTACTTCTTCCTACCCCCAACCCCTAGAATTGCCCTATGACTGTCCCATGCATGCTTGAATTCCACCACTGTTTTTGACTCCACAACCTCCTCTGGAAGGCGTTCCTTGCATCCACAACCCTCTCTGTGAAAAAATACTTCCTTAAATTACCTCTGAGCCGCCTTCTATCTTCAAATTGTGCCCTTGTTCTTGCACACCTCTTTTTGAAAGATGCTACCCTCTTGGACTTTGTTGATTCCCTTGAGGTACTTGAAAGTTTCTATCATGTCCCCCCTCTCCCTCCTTTCCTCGAGGCTATACATATTTAGCTCCTTAAGTCTCTCTTCATATGTCTTCCGGTGCTGACCCTGCACCATTTTAGTTGCCCTCCTCTGGACAGCTTTCATCCTGTCTATGTCTTTGCTGAGATAGGGTCTCCAGAACTGCACGCAGTACTCCAAATGGGGTCTCACCAACTGTCTGTACAGAGGGATAATAACTTCCTGTTTTCTACTGGTGATGCCTCTCCATGTGCATCCCAGTATCCCCCCAGCCCTCCTTGCTGCCCTCTCACATTGCTTGCCCACCTTTAGGTCATCTGATATGACTACCCCCAGGTCCCTTTCCATTTTTGTTGTTGTTAGTATCTCACCCCCCATTGTGTACTCTTCCCCTGGGTTTTTGTTTCCCAGGTGCATTACCTTGCACTTCTTAGCATTGAATCTAAGCTGCCATTCATTTGACCATTCCTCTAACCTTGCCAAGTCCCTTCTCATCCTTTCCACCCACCTTGTGCATCAACTCTATTGCAGATCTTTGTGTCATCTGCAAGAGACATATTTCTCTTCCAGTCCCTCTGCAATGTCGCTTATAAAGACATTGAAGAGGACTAGTCCTAACTCTGAACCCTGTGGTACCCCATTAGTAACCCCCTTTCTTCAGAGTGGACTCCATTTACTATTACTCTCTGTGTCCTATTCTCCAGCCAATTCTTTACCCAGGCTGTCATCTTGGGACCCACTCTCAGGCTGGTTACAGAATATTAATCTTTTGTGTGGGACTGTGTCAGATGCCTTGCTAAAGTCTAGGTAGGCCATGTCCACAGCCCCTCCCTGATCTACTACTTTGGTCACTCAGTCAAAGAAATCTATCAGATTTGTCTGGCATGACCTTCCCGCTGTGAACCCATGCTGCCTTGGGTCCTGTGCCCCTCTGACCTCTAGATACTCAATAATTCTTTCCTTCAGAAGTGATTCCATCATTTTCCCTACCACTGAGGTTAAACTAACAGGTGTATAGTTTCCTGCTTCTGCCTTGCTCCCACTTTTGTGAAGGGGAATCACATCTGCCCTCCTCCAGTCCTCGGGTACCACCCCATCCTCCCATGATTTGTTAAAGAGTAGTGAGTGGTGTCACTAGTTTTACCCTTAGTTCTTTTAGAATTCTGGGATGAATTCCATCAGGCCCCATTGCTTTGTCCACCTTCAGTTTTAAGAGTTCTTTCATAACCCTTTCTTCTGTAAATGGGCTGGTATCAACTTCTGTATACATGTGTTTCTACTGTTTGTTTTAGGTACCCCCACTTCCTTTGTAAATACTGAGCAAAAATATTTGTTTAGTATCTCTGCCTTTTCACAGTCACCCTCTGCCCACCCTCCTCCCTTTATTAAGCCTCACTAACCCTCCCTTGGTCTTCCTTGCTCCCTGATGTACCTATAAAAGGTTTTATCCCCTTCTTAACTGAGTTGGCTATCTTTTCCTCGGTTTGGGCCTTTGCTGTTCTGACTGCCTTCCCAGCTTCCTTTTCTTTAACTGATACAGTTCTCTGTCCTGCTCCTTCTGTGATTCCTTGTACTTCCTGAATGCTTTCTTTTCTCTTGAACCTTCACTGCCACTTCCTTTGAGAACCATAGTGGTTTCTTACATCATTTCGTTTTGTTTATTTGCTTCACACAAGGCTTGTTACCTCTGTGATGGCAGTTTTATTATTCCCATTGTTCTTCCACCTTCTTCCTGCCCATTTGCTAGTGCATTCCTTAGGCACTCACCCATTTTAGGAAGTCAGCCCTCCTAAAGTCCAGTACTTTTGCCTTTTGTAAGCTTGACTCTATTGTGTTTATTGTGAACCATACTGTTTGATGGTCGCTAGTTCCCAGATGGCTACCCACTTCTACATCTGTGATCCTCTCTTCATCTCCATTTGAGAGAACCAAGTCTAAGATTGCTCCTTCTCGAGTGGGCTCCAGTACTAGCTGTCTAAGGCATGCCCCCTGTAGGGCATCTAGAATAACCCCACTCTTCGAAGTGGCTGCTGCAACTGCACTCCAGTTAACATCTGGCATATTCAGATCACCCATCAGCAATATCTCCCCTTTTTCTGCCATTCTAAGTATTCTTTCTATCATTTCCTTGTCCATATCCTCCCCCTGAGAAGAGGTCTGTGTACAACCCTGTGCGGATTGTGGTGCCATTGCGGTCTCCAAATTTACCCCAGTGCTTCTTCTCCTCCCTGTTTTTCCTTTTGTTCTGTTGCTTTGATTCCTTCCCTTATGTAAAGAGCTACTCTCCTCCTCTTTTACCCTCCCTGTCCCTCCTGTAGATAGTGTATCCTGGTATGTTTACATCCCAGTCATGCTTTTGTGTGTACCATGTTTCTGTGACTGCCACGATATCCAGATGTTCCTCCTCCATCAAGGCCACTAATTCAGGAAGCTTGTTACTCAGACTACAGGCATTGGGACTCATTGCTCTCCATTTTTTGATGGCTTTACTTTCTTTTGCAGCATCCCCCACTGACCTTTCTACCTCGGTCTTTTTCTCATTTAGTACCCTGTTTTGTAGGGAGAGGCTGGGATTTTCCTGCTGCTTATCAGTGCCCCCCCCCGACTAGTTTAAAAGCTTGCCAATGAAGCATTTAAACCGATTGCTCAAAAGACTTATTCCCTTCCTGGACAGATGCAGACCATCCTGCCAGTATAGGCTGGTGTCCCTCCAGGTGGAAACCCAGTCCCCAGTGATGTGGTGTAGTGGGGCATGGTGGTTCCAAACTTTGAGGAATTGACCTTTGAAGTAGTCTGCAGCTGTGTCAGTTGAGTTGGCTACAGTTATAGGGGCCCAGCTGGTTAGGGATAGGTCATAGAGGAGTGGGGCAAGGTTCATAGACTTATATGAACAAGTCACCATAGTTTTATGGGGGGCCTTAGGTCGGTGGATGTGACGTACGAAGTAGGTCAAGTGGTGGTCACTTAAGACATCAGCTAACACACCAGATTTAATGACCCTATGAGGGTGAGAAGTAAGACTCCAATCTATTAGGGAGTGATTGTTGGTTTTAGGGTTTATCCTGGTGGGTTCAAGGATGAGTTGGGTTAAGTTGTGGGCGGCGATGTTTTTTACTTAAAGCAGAGATGGAAATAACCAATTTAAGTTAAAGTCACCCATAATATTGACTTCTCTTGAGGAGGTATGGGAAATTATAGAAGTGATTACTGACCTAATCACAGAGGGGTTTAGGCCTGGGCAGCAGTAGGCCCCAGCTATGAAAATAGAGATAGAGAACGGGAGTGAACATTGTAATGTAAGTGCCTCATATTCTTTAGGGACAGAGGCTGAGAATATAGTGGTGTATTGGATAGCTGAGGAGACGTATATAGCTACACCACCACCCCTCCCTGTGCGATCTTGATGAGATATGGAATAGCCTGGAATGTCCTGGAATGGCAAGGATGGATGGATGGATGGATAGATGCTGTCAATAGATATATAGAATGATATATACTGTAGCTAGATGGATAGATAGATAGTACTAAAAATGATCATTTATAAAGTACAAAATTTCACATTTACAAAGACATACATAACTGTAGACTCTATGCAAGTGTTTTGCCTTAAAATCTGAGCAATATAAAACTTTCTAGCCTATAAAGTTACAAAGAATTGGAAGAGAAATGTAGACAATATATAAAATATTTTTGTTTTTGTTAACCAGTTAGGTACTCAAGACAAATGCCTACTTTCTTGTACAGCTCTGGAGAGTACAAGCGAAACAACAATATAGTATGATCAGAAATTGCAAATACAGTCAGCAAAAGAGGAGGGAGGCTGTGCAGAGCTAGGAGGTGCCTCTCAGTGTTGACAGACAATACATGGAACAACAAGCCACTATCAACCATCACCTCCAGGAGATGGCACTACACCTTGACAAAGCACCAGATGTAGTACAAAACATTGGCAGTGATGGCTGGTGGTGCATGGGGCTGCTCATTGGAGTAACCAGACTTTTAAAAAGTGTACGCACAAGTCAGTGACTCCACCCAATTGGCTGGGGCTCTGGGGGCCTAGGTGGCCCCCAGAAAAGTTTAGCATTTTTGGTGCTTTATGGTGCATTTTGGGGCCAATTGTGGGAATATACAGTACCCTTCTACATGCCAGTACCATTGTTCTGGCCTCTGGTGGCTGCATAGTTTCATTTTGGCACCCATTGTTGATGCCATCCTTGCAGTGCAGGAATACAGTTAGATACTAAGCACTTATGAAAATGATGAGTGCTTAGTAACTAAGCACTGGAGACTGTTTTAAACTTATAATGTATAATAGCACTGGAAGAAAATGTTAGCATTTTTATTGCATTCTGGTGCATTTTGGGGTCAATTGTGGGAGTTTTACAGTGCCCTGAGGACGTGCAATACAGGCACTATGGTAAAATATTATGCGTCAGAGTGGATCACTGGAGGGGGAAGGGGGGAGCGGAAATTATTTAACCAGGAAAAAAGACACTAAACCAAGCTGGTTTACAGGTGCTACCTGAGAGCACAAGCAAGTCAAGTGACTTGTTCAGGATCACACAGTATGCAAGTGTCTGGGGACTGATGGGATTCAAACCAGGGTGGTAGCCTGGGTAGCAAACTGGCTGCACAACAGGACATAGAAGGTAATAGTGAGTGGAACATATTCCAAAGAAAGGGGGGTCACTAATGGAGTACCTCAGGGCTCAGTACTGGGTCCAGTCCTCTTTAACATCTTTATAGGTGACATTGCAGAGGGTCTGGAGAGAAAGGTATGCCTCTTTGCAGATGACACAAAGCTATGTTATAGAGTTGATACACAAGGGGGGGGTAGAAAGGATGAGAAGGGACTTGGCAAGGCTGGAGGAATGGTCAGACATATGGCAACTTAGATTCAATGCAAAGAAGTGCAAAGTAATGCACCTGGGAAACAAAAACCCAGGAGAAGAATACACAATAGCAGGGGAGGTACTAACAACAACAAAAATGGAATGGGACTTGGGGGTAGTCATATCAGATGATCTAAAGGTTGGTAAGCAATGTAAGAAGTCAGTAAGGAGAGCCAGGGGGATACTGGGATGCATAGGAAGGGGCATCACAAGTAGAAAAAGGGAAGTGGTTATCCCTCTGTACAGACAGTTGGTGAGACCCCATCTCGAGTACTGTGTGCAGTTTTGGAGACCTCATCTACGCAAGGTCATAGACAGGATGGAAGCAGTCCAGAAGAGGGCAACTAAAATGGTGCATCGTCTGCATCAGAAATCATATGAAGAGAGACTGAGAGAGCTTAATATGTATATCCTTGATGAAAGGAGGGATGGGGGACATGATAGAGATGTTCAAGTACCTCAAGGGAATTAACAAAGTCCAGGAGGATAGCATCTTTCAGAAAAAGAGATGCGTGAGAACAAGGGGGCACAATTTAAAGATAGAGGGGGGACGGTTCAGGGGTAACATGAGGAAATTTTTTTTTACAGAGAGAGTGGCGGATGCATGGAATCGCCTTCCTGGGGAGGTTGTAGGGTCTAAAACAGTGGGGGAATTCAAACATGCATGGGACAGACATAAGGCAATTGTAGTGGGGGGGTGGCAGGAAGTAGGCTGTTGGTTAACTAGAATCTGCAGCTTATCCAGGAGGTAGGTAGGGAAATGGGCAGACTGGGTGGGCCAAGTGGTCCTTATCTGCCCTCAAAGTCTATGTTTCTATGTAAACCCAAGTCTCCCGATTTGCAGCTCAGTGAGCTGCAAACCTGGAGACCTGGGTTTGAATCCCATCGGACCCCACTTGCACTCAGTGCTCTTAATCACTACGCTATACTGCTTCCTATAGCCCATTAGTCACTTGAACACTTATTCACTTTTTTTACTTATGGTTGTTTTTTTAATAAAACTTTACAATTAGTACCCTCCTGTCCTCCTACCATGGAAAAGCTTTGCAGCAAACTTTTGATATTCATGGCCTATCTGATATTTACTGGCACTGTGGCATGGCATATCATTATTCCCAACCCCCTGCTAGTTTGCTACTAGTGTTCCAGCTTTGGGAAATTAAAGACCAGGTCCTGCCACAACTGAATGTGCACAATTCCAGTTGTTACAACTTCGAGCCATTTCCCATTCACCAGCCACTATGATGACCCACTTGCTTTTTTTTCCTTCCTTACTACTCCTCACGTAACAGTACGCCGAAGTGGCTGTAGTACCGTCGCCGCCACGTGAAGACATGATATATATGCATCTTTCATTCTGAGTGACAGACCCAAACAGATTATACCTAACCATATACCATCCATGCAGGCTGCCTGCAGCCCATCAAAGTTAACAGCAAAAGGTTTCCAACAAAAACGAAGGACTGCTATATTTCCCCTTACCATTCTCAGACACTTACTGCTGCTGATACCTGCCTGCCGGCCGCCTCAATAGTTCTTGACTTGTAGTAAAAAAATAAATAAATATTATATTGGGCTAGGGCAGTGGGCCCAATCTGTACTAAACAGATAGACCAAGCATCTATTTATTCTATTAAGACAGTCAGTGCTATAATAGCTACCAGGTTGTGCCCATGCCCAAAACATCAGAGGATGAGGCAGGGACTGGGACGCTGAAATTTTTAAACAATCAGTGAAAATGAAGGGCAGTCAATCATCAAGGGAGATAGACTGGCATAATGAGGGAGCGAGAAGGCGGGAGCTCAGCTGAAAACAGAGCAGGAGGAGCGTGGAGGAGACACAATCCAGCGGGCAGGAGGGGAGGGGGTCTGGGGCAAGGAGGTGGCCTAAGTTACCAAACTTTTACCTTAGCCGGCAGCCCCATAGGTTTCTTAAGTTTCTTTGCCTTCTTCACCACCATTCCAGAATTCATACACGCCGTCGCCAGACTAGTGCAGGGCAATACACCATTACGCATTAGTAGCTGTCCTTTTCACCCGTTACACAATAGCAGTTCCCCTATCCCGATTCACACCAGCAGATCCCGCTGCTCACCAGTTGCATACACCAGCACCTCCCGTTCCACCCCTCACCAGCTGCATACACCAGAAGCTCCCACCACTCATCAGCAGCATACGCCAGCAGCTCTTCTTTCTCCTCATGGGATGCACACCTGAAGTTTTCCTGCTCTCTGTACAAACACACACACACACACACACACACACACCCTTACAAATAACAATAGCTTCCCCCTCCACCAGTTACACACACCTGCAGCTCCCCTTCCTGCCATAGCAATTACCAGTAACACACCAGTAGCTCACCCTCCTTTGCCAGTTACACATCCATATTTCCCATCCAGTTATTTTACCACCAGTTATACTTCAGTATTTCTGTCCTCACCACCAGTGATGCACCAACAGCTCTCCCTTCTCACCAGTTACAGAAACAAGCAGCAGGCAGCCCAGTTTACATGTGGTTTGTTTATATGCACCAACATCTATCCTACTAGGAAAATGTAGTTTAACATAAAATAAGACAACAAAAAAGAAAACAAAATGTTTTTCCCCCTCAGGCCTTTCGGACCCAGGCTCCCCTTAGCCCGGTAGAACCAATGCAATTTTAGAAGGGAGCAGAGCACTCAGAGAAACATTAAGGGAACAAGGCTGCAGTTCAAAGAGCCCAGCTTCCAAGTGTAATAAATGACTATAAATCTAGAGACCGCTTCACAAGCTGGCAAACCTCCAGCGCCTTCTGTAGATAAGAGCATACTTTAATAGTAAAATTAGGCCTGTCTGTGAGATCCTCTAAGCATGTCGAGCCTCTATACATATATACATAGCTTGGCTATAGAAAGGAGCATGTCCAGGTCCCCACACACCCCAGTCACCACAATCCCTTACCTCCACACTCCCAGTTCAGAGAAATCTTCCAATCGATGAGCGATGACGAGCCCCAACTCTGTCTCCCACCCAACGACGATCAGAAGACTGAGACTCTTGGGCGGCTGTAAGAAATATGGCAACGTTCACTTTTACCTTAACAGCTGATCCCATTTAAGCAGCGAGTGGGGAAAAAAACTACCGCATGTGGTTGGCGCCTAGTGGAGCAAAGACACATGTGGACAAAACTGTCCAATTGCTCCGCCGGATGCTGGAACTGTGGCTACTGCCCTGAAAGTGCCACTGCCATGCCAGCATGTAAAATTATTTGTGGAGCCCCCCCACCAATGCTGAGGACTGGTGGACCAGACCAGAGTCCGAGGGACCAACATGGAAAAAATAAAATTAAAATTAAAAATGGGGATTTTTCTGGGATTTTTTTCTGTATGCATGGGTGTACAATAAGCATGCATGGTTACGCCATTACCGTTATTTTACTGGGGATCTGGGAAAAGGAGGGGTGCGCACTAGCCAGCAGGGAATGGTTTCACATTAATATACAGGGAATCAGGTGGGGGAGGATACAGTGGACACTGGGGAATGATGTTTACACACATGGATGGGGATCAGGTGGGGGGAGGGACCACTGACCACCAGGGACACCTTTCTGTTATATCAGGCAGGTGATTGGGTGGGGGAGGGACCACTAGTTGCCAGGGGTACCTTTCTTTTATATCGGGTGGGTAATCAGGTGGGGGGAGGGACAACTAGCCACTGGGGACAATTCTTATTTTTCCAGGCCTGTGATCAGCGATTACGGGAGGGTGGGGGGCACCGGCACCAGGGACTATTCTTTTTTTTTTTTTTTTTTTTACACAGGCTGGTGATTGGTGGAGGGCGGAGGTGCCCTAAACTCCGTTGCAGCTGTGCAAATAGCCACATAGCTCCTTGCATGCTCAATGGGCTCATTTACATGGCTGCTTTTGTGAATTACAAATAGTGCACCTGCGCTATTGATTGTGAGGGCCATTCTCCGGGATGCATGTTGGAGCAGCACTAGTGGGGTTAGAGGTAGTGGTAAGGAGGTTAGTGCTGCTTCATCCTGGCCCTGTTCAGTCAGATAGTGCAGGTGCATTATCCAACTGTGAACAGCAGCCTTTGACACCTGGGAAATCGCAAAGCGCAATGCCAGCCTTTGCGCTGTGCTTTGCAATTGTTTGTGAATCTAGCCCCAGGTCTCCTGTGTGGAACTCAAACTTCAAACCTTCTAGCTCAGTGGTAAGAGGGTTACAAACTGAGCCATTTTGACAGTTCATTATATTATATTAGAAAAATGTCAAAATAAATGTTTTTTTTTTTATTTTATTTTATTTGTGCTGCAAGTCGCTTCAGCGTGGTAAAGCTGGGGGAAAGACGACCGTTTGCTTCGTTTTGCTTGCCCTGGTCATCTTGTTTTGTTCTGCTGTTTGCGGTGGTGCTACTGGATGCCACATCTATTGTGTGAAAATACAGGATTGATCTGAGGTTTTTACCGATGCCTCAGTATTGTGTGCAGTCGATTTTGGACTAGGCGAAGTTTTGGCTGTGGGACTGGTTTTTCCCACTTAAGTTTAGAACATTTGGTGGGGATTTTAATATGTGCTGCTGCCCTACTGAAGTGTCTGTCAGAGGAGGAGTTGTTGGAGGAACTGCTGGAGCTGTGAGAGCCGAGTTGGCTGCGTGTGGAGCCCGTTTTAATTTGTGAAAGTGCCAGTTGGCTTTGGGTTCAGGAATCGTGTGTTGGGTCCTGGACTGTGTTTTGGGAGGCCTGAAGCTGGTGTTTTTTTAAACTATCTTGACTCTGCAGGGAATCTTGACCAGAGTCTGCTGCTTCACGGGGCCTTGAAGGATCAGTAGTCAGGGAGCTGGCTGGTGATCCTGGGGAGCCCCTAGACTTCTAGGACTGACTATTGTTTGGCTTTGTTCCAGGTGTTGTGGTGGTGCAATGGAAAATTTCTGGTTGGGGGTCCTCTAGGTTGCGGAGCTCGGTAGGCCTAAAAAGACTACAGTCCATTATTTGTTGGATTTTTCTCTGTTGGGCCCTTCCTGGCCTGAGGTATTGATTGGGTTTACTTACACGTGCTGGATTATTGGATTTTATCGGCTGGGTTTATATCGAACTGGATTTACTCAGTGGTCTAACCTACACTTGAATGACTTCTCTCCTGGACCATTTTCTTTTTTACTTCAACTGTTTTGTGGTCTCCCGGTGGTGAGAGGACTAGGGTGTCCACATTTTATTTAGTTTTATTTATTTTCTTTATCAAACGTTATGTTTGTGCTTATTTTATTTTGTACATGATTGATTTATTTTATTCTGGACAGTAAGGGTGCCTGGAACTCCCCTTTTCCTTGGCTGTGAGACGGCTGGGGGGGGGGTGAAGTTATACCTCTGTTTGTGTTTTTACATCCTGTGAGAGTGTATCGTAATGTTATAGTTTCTGGGATTGAAATCATACAAATAGGGGGAGTAGGGTAGTATTTTATGTATATTTTAGTGGGTGGGGATTGTTGTTTAATTTTATTATTGTTTTCTGGGGGTCTTTTAGTTTGGGTGCTAGAATATCGTTTACATTGGTATTAATTCCTGTTGGGAAATGTGTAGGATCCCCCCCCCCAGTCGAATGCTACTCATCCTCCACTATCCGCGCCCTCTGCCCCTTTTCTTCTCACCCTGTTGTTGTCCACTTATCAGCGCTGTTGTGCGTTGGGTATTGTTCGTAAGAAGGGGGGTGGGGTGAGGGGTGTGGACATTGGAGGACGAGTGAATGCACCTCTCACATCTGTCTAGTCAGGCCTAGAAGACACCCTGGGGCAAAATGGAGTCTGGAACGGGGTGTGCCTTATCTTGTCCCCATACCCAAGGGCACTGCCTCATGTGGCAGGCAAGTAGCCAGGGCAGCCCCTGGAGCCCATCAAACTCAAGCGGTGTTATGCAATGCCAGATCTATTAAAAATAAGACTGCAATTATTTCAGATCTTATTGAAACAACTGATCTGGCTTGCAACACAGAGACCTGGCTGGATGAAAATGCTGGCCCCTGTTTGGATGCTGCAATTCCAGTCGGGTACTCGATGATACACTGCTCGAGATTGGATTGCGGCAGGGGGTAGCGGTCTGTTTTAAAACTGAGTTGGGCCTCACAAATGTACTAGTTGACGAAGCCCAATCATTTGAGTGTACCATGGTGGCTGGTGTAGGCTGCAGGTTAGCTCTCGCCTACCAGCCACCCGAGGACAGGACGCGATTCCTGCAGGAAGTAGCAGACTCCATCGCTGACATGGCATTGGAGTCTTCCAGGCTGATGGTACTCGGAGACTTCAATGCCTGGGTCAACAATGATCTCTCGCAGTTTGGACAACACCTTTCTCCAGCTTATGACATCTCTGAGTCTTTCACAGGTTGTTACCTGTGCCACACATAAACATGGTCACTCCCTTGATCTGGTTCTCCTCCTGGGGATTGAGGCCTCTGACTTGGAGGTGGAACCAGTCAGTTGGTCTGATCACTACATCGTGAGTTTCAACTTCTGTGCCCCCCTTCGGAGTCCTACCCCTGTGGAGATGGTCAGTTACTGCCCTTTACAGGAAGTGAGTCCCGAAGGCCTAGCAGTGATGATTGACCTCTCAAAGTTTCCTGTGGCCAGGTCGAGTCCTGAGACTTTGGTAGTGGCCTATAATAAGGCCATCTCCTCAGCACTGGACTTGATTGCTCCCTTCCGTGTGCGTCCTCTCCCCCTTCACCCTCGGGCCCCTTGGTTTGATGGGCCTTTGAGGGAGCTGCGGCGAGTAGGATGTAGGTTAGAATGGCGCTGGCGGAAGTCCGTCCTGGTTGCCGACCACCTTAGATTGGTTGAACATTATAAGATTTACCAATCAACAATCTCCCATAAGAAGGCAGAATTCCTGTCTGGGGAAATTGCTGCCACTCAGAACTGACCAGCTCAGCTCTTCCGAACTGTCGACATGTTGTGCAACCCAACCTGTCTACAGCTTCGAAGACCTTTTTCGCAAGTGGCATGCGATGAGCTTGCTCAGTTCTTTGCAGCTAAGGTGACTGACATCAGGCCGGAGGTTCATTCAACTCATTCTATGGGGGTTGCTGATGATCGATGCTTGGTCGTTTCACCTCTGGCTTCCTGCAGTACCTTTACCTTGCCCAAGCTTGTGGATGTCATGCGGATTGTCCAGGGTATGCGCCCACATGCTGTAGTTTGGATCCAGGCCCAACTTCCTTGATTATGGGTGTTTGGATACGATTGGCCCGGTCCTAGCTTGGATAGTCTGGTGCTCCTTGGAATATGGTGAGTTTCCAAGCTCCCTGAAGGAGGCGATAGTAACTCCCATCCTGAAGGAAGCTTCTTTGGACCCGTACTCTCCGGCTAACTACAGACTGATCTCAAACCTTCCCTTTATAGGGAAGGTAATTGAGAAAGTAGTGGTTATACAGCTGGACGACCACTTGACCATCCATAACATCTATGAACCTCTCCAGTTCAGTTTTCGTAAGAAGCGTAGTACAGAGATGGCACTGTTCAGGTGCTCAATGATCTCCTGATGGCGAGGGATCAGAGGAACTGTTCTATCTTGGTGCTCCTTGATCTCTCTTCAACCTTTGACACTGTAGACCATGGGGTACTGCTTGGATGTCTGAGGTCAATCTGCAGACTGTCGGGTACAGTCCTGAGGTGGTTTACATTTTTTCTCACTGGCAGAAGTCAGAGAGTGGTGATTTTTTTCTTCAGACCCTTTCTCCCTGCCGTGTGGGGTTCCTCAGGGTTCAGAGCTGTCCCTCACGTTGTTTGCAGTGTATATGCTGCCTCTCGGAGACATCGTAAGATGGTATGGGCTGAGGTTTCACTGCTATGCTGATGATACTCAGCTCTACCTGTCTTTTGCCCCCTAGCAGGATAGAGCTACCATGGTACTTAATTGCTGCCTCGCTGAAATCTGGGACTGGATGAACTCAAGCTGGTTAAAGTTGAACGCTGGAAAGACTGAGGTGATGGTAGTGGACCTGGATCGCTGGATAGAGGGGTTTAGAGCCGATCAGCTGTCCGGACTTTTTCTTGGGGGCTCTCAACTCCTTTCCCCTGAATGGGTGTGAAGCCTGGGGTCAGTGCTTGATGACAGGCTGAAATTATGATCTCAGGTGTCAGCCGTCGTCAAGTCTTCCTTTTATCATCTTAGTAATATCTCCAGGATTAAGCACCTGGTTCCATCTGGTGACTTGCCAACATTAATTCATGCCTTCGTGACTTCACGCCTTAATTATTGCAACTCTCTGTACTTAGGGCTTTCTGGGGTTGAAATCCGCCACCTGAAGCTCGTGCAGAACTTAGCAGCATGATTGTTAACTGGGGCTTCTCGAGCATCCTGTATTACTCCTGTGCTGCGCGATCTGCACTGGCTGCCGATTAGGTGGCGGATCACCTTTAAAGTTAGTTTACTGACTTATAAAGCCCTGCACAGACTGGGCCCCGACTACTTGAAAGAGCTTCTTGTGCCTTACCATCCACTGCAACAGCTGCGTTTGGCTGACGAGGGGCTACTAGAGATTCCGAGGGTGTCTTTGAAATCTTCTGGGTTCCGTGCATTTATGCATGCAGCTCCTACCCTCTGGAATTCTCTACCCCATCAGCTTTGGGAGTGCATGACCGTGGAGGGGTTCAAACAGGCTTTGAAAACCTTTTTATGGATTCTTGCCTATGAAGGCTCCACATAATTTGATCCCCTGTTTACTCTTGTTTGTAAGTTATTTATTATGCTATGGTTTTATATAATTGTAATCTGCTTTTATCTTTTGTAAAGTACCTTGATGGCCCGAAAGGTGCTTATGTGAAATAAAATGTATTATTATTTATTATTATTATATTATTATTATAGAATACATAAAGTTATAAGAGAATTTTATTGATTTTCCAAGAAGAAAAAGAAAACACTTTTTGGACGCAATCTGCAGAAAGGTTGCTTTTTTCTTTGCTGAAACCTTGATAATTCTCCCATGAGTACCCAGTGACTGCATAGACTGTGATTCTGTGCTTTACAATTGTGATATTTTTGGCATGTGAATGCCTTGTATTGTTCTGTGGGAAACAAAAGTGTGCCTCATCTGTTTATGTCTGGGGATGTCTGCTGGTTTGCTCCATTGTGCCTCCATCTGTCTTCAGTCAGATGTGTGCAGGTTTTCTATACATGGAGAGATGCAGTGATGGGCAGAACACACACACACGGGCATATCACTTTACAAACAATAGCCAGTTTATGAAGGGTAGTTTTCAAAGTTGTCATATGCAAAACAGCATCACCATTGTCTAAGAAAAGACTGGGGGAAGTCAACCAGCTCAGTTTTATGTCTGAATATAAATGCTTTAGACACTGATCTGCTGTCTTCCCTGATGTTGTACCTGCTGGATCTAGTTTTTGTAGAGATGGACAAGCCTGGAAGTTTTCACTCACAGCCAAGCCAGAGTCAAGCCAGGGGGCTGGTTTGACTCTATGAGTGAAATCAAGTGCTGAGCCACGGCTGCTGTCAATGTTCCTCATGACCTGCATGAGAGGAGTTGAAAGTTACTGCCACTGCACTAACTGGTCAGGCTGATGCATTGTTTAGAACTGGCTCGGCTCTCACGGCTTATAGAGGTCGAGTCGAGCCACAGCCTGGCACTAGGCTTGAGCCAGGTTGAGCATCTTCTGTTTTGTCCACCTCTAATTGTTTGTTGGATTATCTTCGGTCATGTATTTGCATGTATTACTTTGTTTCACCTTTGATCTAGGTTGTGACTGAAAAACGGGACATGTGTCTTAGTCCTCCTTACTTAGTTACCACTAACTAACTAACTAACTAAATACATGAATAACTGGAGGACAGAAGGGAATGGGGACATAATAGAGACTTTCAAGTTCATAACAGGGTTCAACAGAGTGGCCTCAGGAAATCTGTTTACATTAAGAATCAGTGCGTCCACCCGGGAGAGGGGTACACTCAAGATGGAAATGACAATGAGGAAATACTACTTCACGAAAGGGTGGTAGATGGCTGGAAAACACTTCCTGATAAGGTTGTGGAGACAAGGACAATAGTGGGAGTCAAGAGGAAGTGGTATACATACTGTGTAAAGGAGTTTTCACATGGGAAAGGGAATGGGGTGACTGGGATGGATGATGAATGATGAAGACTAGAGCATCTCCAAGAAGAGAATCATGGGATAGACTGGATGAACTGTTCAGGTCTTTTTCTGTCACTTTTCTACATTTCTTAATAAATACCTCAGATTTCAGCTGGCAGGCAAACACTACTAATTTTGTGTGTTGCCATTTGGCTGATCTTCAGTCCTGCAGGTGTTTACCAAATGCTTTGCAGTGGCACTGAGGAGGGAAGGTCTGTATGTCTTCCCATACCTTGATGACTGGCTCCTGAAAGGACCATCTAGGGTTGCAGTGGCATACACTTTTTCTAGAACCCAGCAACTGTTTCATCATTTAGGGATTACAGTCAATGTCCCCAAGTTAGTCTGGACCCTTTTTCAGTGTCTGCAATACATCAAGGTGGTGTTAGACATCTATTTGGCTTATGCCTTCCTTCCAGAGGACAGAGCATAATGCCTTAATTTCCCAAGCTAGCATGGTGTGCAACTGGGCCCAGGTATCAGCCAGGTCCTGCTCCGCCTGTCAGGGATGATGGCAACTGCCATCATTGCAGTCCCTTTGGCCCATTTCCATATGTGCATTCCATAGTGGATTCTGCACATGCAGTGAAATCAGCTGTCGGACAGCCTGGATCACCCTATCCTGCTAACCCAGTTCCTAAGAAGGGCACTTGACTGCTGGAAGGACTGCCTCAGTCTGCCAAAAGGCAATCCATTCTCAAACCTGTTGCCTCTACAAATCCTGACTACAGACACAATAATCAGGTTGGGGTGCTCATCTGGGTCCCTACAGGATGCAGAGGCTGTGGCCTCCAAAGGATGCCTCTCTCCACATAAATGTCCTGGAGATGAGGGCTGTTCTGCTCAGTCTCCAGGCCATCTTGGATCACCTCAGGGATGATCCATTTCTGATTCAAATGGTCAACATCCGTGTCATGCACTACATCAACCAGCAACAGGACACTCACTCTTACCCCGAGTGCAGGGATGCGATTAATATGTTGCACTGGGCCATTATTCACCAGATACTCCTGTCTGCCATGTATCTCTCTGGCTTCTGAAACATCTTAGCAGACAGGCTCAGTTGATCTCAGGTTCTGACACATGTATGGAAACTACTGGATTTAGTAGTGGACACCCTGTTCCAACAATGAGGTTCTCGAGTTGGACATTTTGTGTCTCCATCAATGCAAAACTGCTGCATTACTGCTTGCTCACTCCAGGGCCTGGAGTTTTCAGATGAGCCAGGTTGTCTCTCTTCTGAAAAAGGAAATTCCTATATGCCTTTCCAATGATTATTTTGGTTCAGAAGGGTGCTATTTAAACTGCAGGACGAGCCGGCCACTCTGATACTAATGGCTGTACACTGGCCTCGACAAAGCTGGTTCCTGATGCTATTACAATTGGCAGCAGAATCCCAGGTACCTATGTCTCTGTGCAGGGAGCTCCTGTCCCAGAACCAGGGTACTCTGGTACATCCAGACCTCAGATCCATGAACCATGCATGCATGGCTCCTGATGCCATTGAAGTTAACCATTTTGATGCTTCCCCCAGTCACAGATGTTCTCCTGGCTGCTTGAAAACCTTCCACTAGACACACCTATTCCTTACAGTGGAAGCAGTTCTCTAAAGGGTGTGGCTTCTGGTCCCTGGATCATTTTATGTGTCAGGTGGCTTCTGTCCTGGAGTATATGTTGTTCCTCTCCAAAGAGGGTCTCTAAAGCTCCTCCATCAAGGTGCATTTGTCAGTTAGTGGGCCTTTCATGCCCCCATCCAGGGTAAAACCGTGGCACAACTAGAAGTGCAAGGTTATGCACTTGGGTACCCAGAATCCTATATATATATATATATATATATATATATATACATATATATTATATATATATAAAATGGGTAAAAGAATTCTCGAATCCTGATTGGCTGGAAGCCCTCTCCAGCCGTGTCCTTATCAGGACATATCCTTACAACGGGCACTACTTGTGCCAAGCACGACACACCACACAAAGAAATCAGTCCGTGCCACCGCTCCCTAATTCAGCTCGTCAGCTAGCAGCCCGTGGAAACACAACTGCTACACTGGTAACGGCAGAGCGCTGGCAATGAGAGAGCGGCGGCAACAAGAAAAAAATAATGAATAAAGAATGACTGTCCAATATCCCAGTCCTGCAGAATAATCTCATCATTTTACTTTTTCTTTTACTCACTCGCAGCTCCAGGTTTCAGCTGTCGCTCCAAATCCAGGCTTCAGGTCGCCACAGTGCCCAATACACAGGGCCGTTCCCAGGACTGTTTCTTGATCTCCTGAATCCATCCCCGCCCAGAAGTCCCGATTACAACATACGTTGAGTACTTTCATCCCCTCAAAACCCCACAGGACATTACTTTTCTGCTTCACTTCAAGCTCCCCAAAACTGTTATGATTTCAAAAATGCGAAGCAGAAAAGCAGTCTGTATGGCGGCCGCTGTGGGACACGCTCGCTCCCGGTCAAGCAAGCTGCTCAAATTATACCTAAACACTGACATTTCAGATAAAAAAAACCAAATACCCATAAAAAAGATGTATATGTCTGTCAGTCTCGGGGAGGGAGGGGGGCACCCTATAATGCCAATGAAACAGTTCTCGTTCTCAAACAAATGGCCGCTACTGCTGTCCCCGTTCCTCACTATCACAGGCATACCTTTATCAGACTGGCTACGTGACAACCAGACATCTAAATTAATTTAATACAGTGTGTAGGGAATGGCATGGGAAACACAACCTCAATAGTGTCTCTGTTTGGGGGGAGCCATTGCTGCCAATCAAACAGTTCAGAAATGTCATCAACAGAGGGACTATTTTTACTCCTTCAGGATATTAAAACCGTACAGTTTAATTTTCTTGACATATTTTTTATTACTTTTTTTTTCATAAATACTAATTTAAGGGGCCCATTTTATAAGCGCAATAAGACACTCCGAGGTGTGGGTTATGGCCTGATAAGAGCACTTCCCAGGTGCGAAAGGCACTCGGCACAAGCGCCTCATGCCTCATAACGCACCTGGGGCATGCTCTTATCAGGCCATAACCCACACCTGAGTATTAATATATATATATATATATATATATATGTTGGATAACAAACCCCTAATATGTACGACTGTGGAAAAAAATCTGGGTGTTTACATCTCTAATGATTTTTCATTCACAGTACAGGTTAATAAAACTATACAAAAAGCAAATGTTGCCTTATGGTCCATACTCAGGAACTTTAAATTTTGTGATGTAAAAGTCTTGTTGCCTTTATATAGAGCCTATGTTCTTCTGCATTTGGATTACACCTCTTAGTTTTGGTGTCCTTTTAGGAAGCAAGATATTCTTCAACTAGAAAAAGTCCAGCGGAAATATACCAAACATATTAAAGGCTATACTAATATGCAGTATGACCAAAGACTTGCTTCTCTTAATTTAATGGCACTTGTTACCAGACGTATGAGGGGTGGCTTATTACTGATGTTCGATGTTGTTCGTGATAACTATCTGATGTATAACATGGGTGTGGATTTAAAAAAAACATATTTTTAATACTAGAGGCCATCCACTCCAATTACAGGGTAAGGGCTTTAAGCATTTGCCTCATAAATATTTTTTTACTGTGAGCTGTATTCATCTTTGGAATGCACTTCCATTAAATATTATTATCAGTGATTCAAAAACCACTTTTAAGGTGAGGTTAGATAAATACATTCTTGCAAATCCTACTATTAAATATTATTTATTATATGAGTATTATAGGCCTATAAGCCTCCTAACTCCTTATCTACCTAGTATGATACCTAGTAAGTGTTATATAGGTTTTTGAGGGTATTTTGCATATCTGACCACCAATCCAGATGCCTGTTCCTCTGTGGGACCTAATTTTGTGTCAGAAAAGTTGTCCAGGGCTCCATCTGCTACCTGTGAAATGCATTTCCTTTCTTGGAAGGCTGTTTTTCAGGTGGCCCTCACTTCTGCACAAAGGATTTCAGAACAGTAGGCTGTAGTGGCAGAGCCTCCATACCTAATCTTTCATTCAGATATGGTCTCCTTGAGGACCAATCCTTGCTTTCTATTCAAGTTGGTCTTAGACTTCACCCTGAATCAGCCTATTCATTTGCTCTTGTATTTTGCTTCCCCTTCCAATCTGGGCGAAGTTTTGTTGCACAGGCTGAATGTACAATAGGACCTTGCAGCTCTATTTGCTGTTAATCTGTTTATGAAAAATGTTTCCAACTTAAAGGACAACAGGTCACTCACATGACATCATAATACATGCAATCTGGAGGGCTGGGATGCAGAAGAGTACCACAGTTATGTGATGTACATTGACAAGGGTAACATATTGAAGCATTTGTCCCTAAAAGTCCCACTGATGAATACTGGATTCACTATCACAAAACCACTTACTGTATATTGGACAAACAAAAGCAAGGCATTTTACATAATCTGAGTCCATAGAGAGTTTTAAAGTATCTGTGGATATTAGCAGTCAGGAAGCTACAGTAGGATGAGCAGATAACCTGATATAGTTTTTTCTTTTTTCTATATATGTAACTTATTTACACACCAATACGCGATTGCAGTTCTATTTGGATTGACAAAGGACCATAGGAAATCCACCCAATTGTTTGTTTCCTTTGCCCCTGGCAGGGAAGGATATCCTGTTTCTAAACATTGCCTTTCCAATTGGTTGGCATCTTATGTTACGTTCTGTTCCTGGAAGTATGATAAGGAGCTTGCGGGTGCTGGCAGGGGGCATTCTACATGGGGTGTTGCTGCCTCTGTGGCTTGCATCTGTTGTGTTTTTGCAACAGAGATTAGCACTGTGGCCATCTGGAGTACTGTCCATATGTTAACTGAACACTACAGTCTGCACATTATTTCTTGCAGATGTGAGGGTTTTGGCTTCACAATGCTTCAAGGCTCACTGTCTTGATCTTCTCTGAAAAATCTCTGGCCTTTCTTCTCTGAGTCATTTGTACTGATTGGAAACTGTTCCAAAGGTGTGGCTCACTGGAGAAGATATCTCTGAAGAAGATAATTTTATTACTTACCAGTAACACTAGATCATTATAAGAATTTTCTCCAGTTAGCCACAACTTACCCACCCTCTGGCCCCTTATCTGTCTCCGTGGAAGGAGTAGTCAAGGTAGTTCCCAGCTCTGTCTTTTCTCTGGGGCTTGCATAGAAACATATAATTTGTTGGCAGAAAAAGACCACTTAGTCCATCCAGTCTGCCCAGATTGTCCCTGCCTAGTCTGTCTCCACAGACCCTAACCGGTCTCTGGCATCCCTCCTTCCCTCCCTCCCAGCCTATTTACTATTATCCCCCTTTGTCTAGCTCACATATGTTTGAAGCATCCTACAGGTTTTGCCTCCACTACTTCCACTGGCAGTCTGCTAGAGGCATCCACCACTCTTTCAGTAAACTAGTACTTCCTCACATCCTTCAAAAACTCCCCCCCCGAGCTTCATCTCATGCCCTCTTGTCATGTGCTCTTTCTCATTTGAAGCATATTCCTCTCCTGCACCCTGTTCACTACTGTGAGGTACTTGTCCCCTCTCACTCTCCTCTCTTCCAGGGTGTGAATGTTGAGATCCCTCAGTCTCTCCTAGCAAAGCTTTTGATCCAACCCTGCACCATTTTAGTTGCCCTCCTCTGGACCGCTTTCACCCCAAGTCCTTTCTGATGTGCGGCTTCCAGAGCTGGATACAGCACTCCAGGTAAGGTCTCACAAGTGAGCAATATAGTGGCAATACCACCTCCCTTTTCCTGCTGGAGATACTTCTCCCTGAGCATCCCAGTGTCCGATTGTCCCTATGCACTACTTTGTTACACTGTTTTGCCACTCTGAGGTCATCAGATATGATAACCCCAAGGTCATTTTCCTGCTTAGTAACTTTCAGTACCCCCCCATCCTATACTCAGCTCATAGGTTGCTTTGCCCTAGGTGAATGGTTTTGCACTTTTTAGGCATTGAACCCCAACTGCCATGCTATTGACCACTCCTTCAGTTTCCCAAGGTCCCTATGCACTCTCTTCACCCATCCTGAGTGTCCATGCCATTTCAGATTTTGATGTCATCTGCAAAAAGGCATATCTTCCCTTCCAGTTTACTAGGTAAGCTGGACATAAGAAGGTAGATAGGGCCATCACGAATGTCCCCCACATTAGTGGGTAAGTTGTGCCATTTTATTTAGAGAGTAGTAATGTTTATCCAACTCTTTTTTAAAGTCGTCCAATGTAGTGAGGTCAACAATATATTGGGGGAGTCTGTTCCATGCCTCTTCTACAATGTCACTTATGAAGACATTAAAGAGAACTGGTCCCAGTAATGACCCCTGCAGCACTCCACTGGCCACTCTCCCTCATTAGAGAGAGTGCCTTTAACCCCCCATTGCCTATCCATTAGCCAGTTCCTTGCCAAATCCACCACTTTGGATTCTGCCCTAGACTGCTCAATTTCTTTATCAGTCTCCTGTATGGCACAGTGTCAAAAGCCTTGCTAAAGGCCAGATATGCCATGTCCACTGCCCTTCCCTGATCTATTTCCTTGCTCAACCGGTCAAAGAAGTAAGTCAGATTTATCTGGTATGACCCCCTTCCCATAACTCCATGCTGCCTTTTGTCTTGTAGCCCCTTAGATTCAGGATACTCTACCAACCTTTCTTTTCACAGGGTTTCCATTACATTCTGAAAACAAAGCAGTTACTAATGGCATGTGCATGTAACCACCCAGTCCCCTGTGGTTACTAGAATCCTATCAGTATTATTGTTAGGAAGGTAGCAGGCAGCTGGTAGGGAGCTCATTAGCAGCTTCTTACATAATGACATCATTGTTTACTCAGCTAGCCTGAGGGAAGAATGATTAGGTCATTTGGAACTCTTGCAGCAGCATAAGCCACACTGTGTGGACAGCTGCTCTGGGGAACTTAGAATGTTCAGTGTGTGTCAGCCAGAGCTTGAGTGAGGAGGTGAGAGTTGCAGAAGGACTGCCAGTTGGGCTCTGAGGTGAGGGCCCAGCATTTCTCACCCTAGTGGAGTGTCATTTCCAACTTCCAGTGAAGTGGTGGAGGCCAGTGCTACAGTAGGATTTCCTGATTTCTACTCCCAGTGAAGTGGAAGGAACTGCTTGTTCTCAGTGGACTCAAGGGGCAATTCCCTTGAAGGGTCTGTGTGTGTTTCAGCTGTCTTGAAAATGATTTTGAGAGACTGTTTGATCTGCTACCCAGAAGAATGCCTTTTTCTTA
This sequence comes from Neoceratodus forsteri, assembly GCA_016271365.2. NCBI lineage: Eukaryota > Metazoa > Chordata > Ceratodontiformes > Ceratodontidae > Neoceratodus > Neoceratodus forsteri. The sequence goes on along the minus strand of JADMNL010000027.1, from coordinate 71,832,846 downwards.
TGTTGTTCCATGCCCAGTGGATGGGACAACCATTTGTGAGAACTGTTCTAGGAGACAAGATCTCCATATACTAAAGGGGAATTGTAGTCTGGGGTGGGTGTGCCCATAGATAAGGCTGGATCGCACCTGTCAGTGCCCCTAGTTCACCCAAGTGAGTGAACGTTCTGTTAAACTGTTCACCCAGGATAGTGCAGTTTGTTCTTTGGTCACCCCAGTGAGTGACAGATTTAAAGTGTGGGACCTCTAACATTTCAGTGGGAAATGGGGGTTTCAATGGTGTAACCCTGAAGAATGGCAGAGACTGTCATTTGGGGCCAAGGGTGGGAGGAACACTATCTAAGTGCTTACAAGCAGGGCTTCCTGGTTCATAAAGGGCACCAGTTATACCTTAGCAAGTGCCAAGCTGCAGGTTTAGGTGTGTAGCTGAATTTCACTTAATTGCGCCTATGTTAGAAGAACAGTTTTGAGTGTGTGGCTTAGACTCACTAAAAGACACTTATGGAAAGAAAATGTTCGGGTGCGTGGCCAGGTGTCTACTAAATGCACCACTGGGAAAATGGGAAGAAGATGTTCTTTTATGTGTTTATGAACTATACTGCATGCAAGGGGAGTTTGTGAAATGTACCTGTCCTGCCTAGACCAACTCTGGGGGTCCACTTCTGCTTTAAATGTCCATCGCTGTTGAATAAAGCCATACCGCACAATCCCAGTTACTGTTCTGGACATTCCAATTATTGCTTCTGGTTGCGTGGATTTACTGGGGTCCCCTCAGCAGGTTAGATCTAAAATATGCCTAGCTGCATCCACCCAGGACCTGGGTTGTAATGTTTACACAAGGTTCATGTTGTTTTGTTCTTGTACCCCACCCCTCTCTTCCTCTAGAAAATGAGCCAGGTATACACCCTAATGCCAAGGATGGTACCAACCTTTTGTAAAGTAATTGGTATGCCAGTATGTGGGTACCAATGTTCCAGGTTGTAATGGGGGGTGTGCTAACTAGTTAAAAAGTGGCTGGGGGGTTACAAAAATGGGGCCTCATCTTGGGATATTTAATTTGGGCAGGAGTTACAAAGAATGTGGCTTGTCCAAAAGAAACATGTTTGGGGTGATAGGCATGCTGAGAGTAAGTCTAGGATCTTCCTGTCTGGTGGCGGTGCACCCAAACAGAATATTGTTTACCAGAAAGCAAAGTTGTGCCAAGGAAAATGCCACCGGAAAGTCTTTTGCTGCCCACATTTCTGTGGAAAAGAAAGAGGAAGAATTTGCTGCTTGTGTGTTTACTTTGAAATCGTGGACTGAGCAATGATTGCCCTTGTCTTGTAGTAAAAGTGCTTAAAATTTTTTTTTAAATTGCAAATTTCCAGAGAAAAGTATTTGTGGACTTAGGCCCAGATATCCAAAGGGTTGAGCATGAGCGCAGCAGTGTTAGCCATGCACAACTACTAATCGCCCTGTTGTGATGATATTCAAAGGGAGAAAAGTGGCTGCACAAATCCCGATCGGGAGTGCATCAGAATGTATGCAGGCATGGGGGCGTGCCCATGCATAACCTGCACAGCCCGATTCAGCCCGGGATGCAGAGTCATGCGCAACCCCTACCTGTGCCTGCACAAAGTTAAGCCAAAAAAGAACAAGTGATGGCCACCCACAGGTAAGCTGCCACATTGCAGGGCGCAACACGGCAGCTGCCACCTGTGGGGGGCCACCCAAGTTCCTGCCACACCTGGCGGCACCCCCCATGCCCATCAAGTCCACCCATGTAGTGAAATCCCCCCTCCTATATCCCTGGTGGTCCAGTGGACAGAACTCTGCCCGATCACTGGCATCGGTATTATAACCCTCCCATCCAATATCCCTGGTGGTCCAGTGGACCGATCGTTGCCCGATCGTGGGCATCTGTAAATCTCAAATACTCCCACTACCCTGGTGGTCTAGTGTACCCCCCTTCCCACCCGCCCACTGAGCCCCACCGCCCGCTCCCCCATCAGCCAGCGGGTGGCAGCACCCCACCTGCTGCCCGCCACCCGCTGACTAACAGCTCATTAGGACTGCACGCCCATTGGTTCACAGTGTGAGCCAATGGGTGTGCAGCCCATACCGTACAACACAGTCCAGATATGTGAATGAATTCATTCACATATCTGGACAAATAGTACAATATGGGCTGCATGCCCATGGCTCACGCTGTGAACCAATAGGCGCCCTACTGAGCTGTCAGTCGGCGGGCAGAGGAGCGGCAGGTGGGTGAGGTGCTGCTGCCCACCGACTGATGGGGGAGCGGACGGTGGAGCTCAGTGGGTGGGTGAGGGGGTACACTAGACCACCAGGGTAGTAGGAGTATTTTATGATTTACAGATGCTCGCGATCGGGCCCACTGGACCACCAGGGATATTGGATGGGGAGCACTACACCGATGCCCACGATCTGGTACATAGAGGTCCACTGACCACCAGGGATATTGATAGGGGTTTCTTAGACGATGCCCGCGACATGCTGCAGGGGTGTCGGTCCCCGATGGCTGCTGCCTGGTAGGGAGCCAGGTGCAAGTCGTCGGGGATCGGCGCACCTGAATGCTAATGGCATGCAAATAGGGCCATAATGAGATGCAAATGGCCCCATGTGCGCCTTGCACAAATTATGGCCCCATTTGCATGTCCCCTTTTGAATATCGCAGGTGCTGTGCATGGCGCAATGGCACTTGCGCTAGTGCATCTCCATGCTCCACTCTGGCCACTTGCGCTGGCGCAGTGCCACTGCACCATGCACAGTGGGGATGGCCAGGGTGCGATATTCAAAGCTGCTGCACCATAGCGCAGCTCCATTGAATATCACCCAGGTCACACCCCACGCAACAAAGTTGAGCTGTGCCCAGGCTTGCGCCACAGCCTGGCGCAGTTTGAATATCCGGGCCTTAGTATTTTCTAAGTGCTCAGAAAATTTCACGTGTGTATAGTAAATATTGGGGGAGTCGCTAAGGAAAATGCACCAAGTACTGAGTGAAAATGGCTTAAAATGCTTGCCCCACTGAAATTTCAAGCCGAGGAAAATAGTGACAGTTTGCAGTTTAAATTTTGCCTTCTCGACTATTGCCATGCAGGAGTGCGGCAGAGAGAGAGAGAGCTCATTTGCATGGTGTTAAGTGATTGGTTCAAGTGCACCTAAGCCCCGCCCTTCCTGAGTCTCAGAGTGTGGAACATTCGTGGAGGAGCAGCCTGCAGTGTGCGAGCAGCGTGTAGTTCATATGGCAGGCAAGAGGAATTGCTTACAGCAGAAGCTCTTCTGTAGCAGCAGTTTTTCTAACTTTTTCACAGTTAAACCAGGCTCAACCCATATTCTGACCAACTGGAGAGTGATCAAGGTGATCGTAGTTACAATTGGCAGGACCACCAGCCTGTTTCACCCCAGAGGCCTTCCTTGAGTCAGCAGCAGGCTGTATTACATTGATGGTGGAAACCATCTACTGCCTAACATGGTGCAGCAACCCCCCTCACTGCCTGCTCCATGCCAGGGCGTGGATAGCCCAACAAGAACAAGAACTAGCTAATTCTGAGAAACTATAAGACTGTTCATCAGCACTCATTGAGATGGCGTTGCTGAACTATCTGGTTAATGTGTGTGTAGGATCCCTAAAGCCAGAAGGAGATGTCTTGCCAATTGTACATTGCACAGACTGTAGATTGCGATTTGGGATTAGCATGTCGGGGTGGCACAAGGGTAGCTAAAGCAAAACGCATCCATTTAGTGGCTACTTGGACACAGACAGGGGACTCTGTAGAATCGGAATGACAGCAACAGGCTAGGTGCAGTGAGAGAGACCCCATAAAGTTTGTAAAGGAGTTCTTGGACATTGTCTGTGTCGATGCTTTGCAAGGCCCAGAGGAAGTTAAGTGTTCCATGCCACAGAGGGTGGAGTTGGACACTGCCAGTGCAGGTTCAGTAGATTCATGGGAGGAAGGCCCAAGTCCAAGCCTCATGGGAGAATCCGAAGTGGAGGAAGCATGTCATTAATAGGCCAGTGCCTCTGAGGACAGTGGAGAATGGATAATTTCAGGGGTTGGTGCAATCACCAGCTCCTGGGCAAAATGTGTGGAAGAAGCAGCAGCAATGGCTTCAGTGGGATCCCAATAGTTGCCCTTGGCTTTGGCTTCCATGGAGCCTTCTGATGTCCATGTGGAGGAAGGCTCAAGAAGTGTGCCCTTGAGCGCAAAGGTGGACTGCTTTTGCTATGCATTGAGTGTTCGTAACTAGCTCAACCAGGACTGACCACCCCCAAGCCATGCTTCTGGACTGGAGTTAGTTAAAAGCAGCAAGGAGTAGAGAATTGTTCGTAGGTGAGCTGTGGCCAAGTATGGACAATGGTATCCTTTCTACCCTCGACAGATATGGGAAGAAACTGAGAAAGACAGGCATGCCTGGTTGTGGGAGGAAGCTTGTGTCAGCCTAAACCCTAGAGTAATTAAGTGGGTCCGAATTAAAGTGTGTAATGAAAGACTACAATTCTGGGAGTGTGGCAGGACCTTGTTGATTAGCTCTGTGAGAATAGTGGACAAAACTGGCCAAGAGACATTCTACAATGTTCCTATGGTTTATCCAGATGGGGTGACAGTTTATGCCCCAGATCATGAGTGGTACTACCCTTGAAACTGGAGCCATTCATCTGAAATTGTGCCCGCTTGCCAAAAGTGAATGCAGCCATGCCAGCCCAGCCATCTGCCACTGAAGAGGCAGCAACCCAGGATGGAGGTGCCTTTCTTCTGGTGATCCAGTTTCATCTGCAGCAGCATCCAGGTTCGGCTCCAGCAGCATCCAGGTTCTGATGTAGTAACATCCAAGTTCATCAGCCCAGCAGTTCAAAGAAGATTTCCAGTCCTGGTCCAGTAGGAAGTCGTGGAAGCATCTGATTCAAAGATTTTGTCTACCCAGCAGCCGAAGATTTTCAGGCTGCAGGTCCAGAGAGGTGATGTTGACATCCTTTTGTTGCCTAGAACTGGTAAGAGACTCTCTTCATTTTTAATTTAATTGTTTACCTGCAATTGAAGATATCCTTGGAACTATAATGTCCAACAGACTATCCATCTAGACTGCAGTGCTTGCAGGCCTTGTGCCTGTTCCAGAACTGTGTTTCAGCAGGCTCCGGCTTAGGAGAGACTCTTTCTATAGTGACTTGGCACTCTGAACTCTTCCCTAGATTCAGACATTGCAGGGACCCACGCCCCAAATGTTTTTTATGTTTTCTATTTTGTACTTTTGTAGAAAATCCTTTTAAAAATGCTTTTTGGGCTTGTGCAGTATCCAGTGTGAGGGCTGTGGTCACTGTTTTTGTCTTTACAGGTTCCAATTGTGTGCAGAAATGTGTTTCTGCAGTGTTTTCTTTTGCAGGTGTTCCAGGAAGAAAAGAAGACCTGAAGAGGATTTTGGACCTCTTTTGTGTAGAGTTGTTAGGCTTGTATAACTGTGTAGTACAATGTCTAACCTTCTTTTATTTTACAGGTGTGTTGGTGTAAAATGTTTTTTGGGGTTGGGCACCTGGTAGGTAGCATAGGTCAGATAGTTTTCCCCTAGAAGGTTAGGGGGATGGCAGGTTGGTGGTCCTGATTCATGATGGGGTCACCAATACTGTCTGATAGGACATGCTTCAGGCAGTTTCTTAGAGCCACTGAGAATCCATAGATAGCACAGTAGTAGGATAGGAACTGGAGTTTCTTCAGTGAGCCGCTGTCCTTTAGTGTTACCTGCCAGTGCCTGGCATATGGTAGGGGAGAACTTGCACAACCTCCCTGTAGGTAACATAGAGGGTAGGATTGCCTGGTGCCGGGTGGAGAGATGACTGCGAACACTCATCTGCCTGACAGGGTTGAGTGTAACCACCCAGTCCCCTGGGGTTACTATAATTCTATCAGTATTATTGTTAGGAAGGTAGCAGGCAGCTGGCAAGGAGCTCATTAGGAGCTTCTTACATAATGACATCATTGTTTACTCAGCTAGCCTGAGGAAAGCATGAATAGGTCATACAGAACTCTCACTGCAGCATAAGCCACACTGTGTGGGCAGCTGCTCTGGGGAACTTAGAATGTTCAGTGTGTGTCAGCCAGAGCTTGCATGAGGAGGTGAAAGTTGCAGAAGGACTGCCAGTTGGGCTCTGAGGTGAGGGTCCAGCATTTCTCACCCTAGTGGAGTGTCATTTCCAGCTTCCAGTGAAGTGGTGGAGGCCAGTGCTACAGCAGGATTTCGTTATTTCTACTCCCAGTGAAGTGGAAGGAACTGCTTGTTCTCAGTGAACTCAAGGGGCAATCTCGTGAAGGTTCTGTGTGTGTTTCAGCTGCCTTGGAAATGATTTTAAGAGACTGTTTGATTTGCTACCCAGGAGAATGCCTTTTTGTTTTGTTGCTCCATGCCCAGTGAATGGGACAACCATTTATGAGTACTGTTCTAGGAGACAAGATCTCCACATACTTTTGGGGAATTGTAGTCTGGGGTATATATGCTCATAGCTAAGAATGGATCTCACCTGTCAGTGCCCCAAGTTCACCCAAGTGAGTGAACGTTCTGTTAAACTGCTCACCCAGGAGAGTGCAATTTGTTCTTTGGTCACCCCAGTGAGTGACATATTTAAAGTGTGGGACCTCTCACATTTCAGTGGGAAATGGGGTTTTCAGTGGTGTAACCCTGAAGAATGGCAGAGACTGTCATTTGGGGCCAAGGGTGGGAGGAACACCATCTAAGTGCATACATAGCAGGGCTTCCTAGTTTGTAAAGGGTACCAGTTATACCTGAGCAAGTGCCAAGCTGCAGGTTTAGGTGTGTGGCTGAGTTTCACTGAATTGCACCTCTGTTCGAAGAAGAGTTCTGAGTGTGTGGCTTAGATTCACTAAATGACACTCATGAGAAGAAAATGTTCAGGTGCGTGGCCAGGTATCCACTAAATGCACCATTGGGAAAATGGGAAGGAGACGTTCTTTTGTGTGTTCATGAACTGTACTGCATGCAAGGAGAGTTCGTGGAATGTACCTGTCCTGTCTAGACTGACCCTGGGAGGGTCCACTTCTGCTTTAAATTTCCATCTGTTGAATAAAGCCATATTGCACAATCCCAGTTGCTGTTCTGGACATTTCGATTATTGCTTCTGGTTGTGTGGATTTACTGGGGCCCCCTCAGCAGGTTAGATGTAGCATATGCCTAGCTGCCTCCACCCAGGACCTGGGTTGTGATTTTTACACAAGGTTCATGTTGTTTTGTTCTTGTACCCCCAACCCTCTCTTCCTCTAGAAAATGAGCCAGGTATACATCCTAACACCAATGGTGGTACCAACCTTTTGTAAAGCAAATGGTCAGAAAAGACTTGCCTGCTTCTGTTTGAGACTGAGAAACTTGCTATACTGCAGAGAACAAACTAGAATGCATTTGAGGAACTGGGAACCTGGTAAGACATAATATTGTTGGGGACTTGTTAGGAAGGTAAGCTATGCTTTCTACAGAAAGTTTCATTTTTTCTTATTGGCATTAAGAAGAGAATTGCAGGATTCCATTAAAGTGTAGTAATTGTATAACCAGGGGGGGTGAATTACAACTGAAGTTGCTTGATTCCTGTGCTTGAGACCTAGGATTTAGAAGGATATTTGTGCAACATTTTAGAAGTGTCCTGCTGGCTGAGGAGGGAGTTTTTATCCCTGGTTTCAGAGAAGGGTTTGTGTATTAGAATCAGACATAGCAAAGTGTCTACACTGAAAGGCCTGCTTACATCACAGGTGTCACTAGTCAATCAATTGATCCTGGGTGGGGCTTTTATCACTGAGCTGTCTTAGACAAACTACACAGTGAGAAGCCAGTCAGAAAATACTTACCTGCTTCTGTTTGAGGCTGAGAAACTTGCTATACTGCAGAGAACAAACTAGAACGCATTAGAGGAACTGGGAACCTGGTAAGACATAATATGGTTGGGGACTTGTTAGGAAGGTAAGCTACGCTTTCTACAGAACGTTTCATTTTTTCTTATTGACATTAAGAAGAGAATTGCAGGATTCCATTAAAGTGTAGTAATTTTATAACCAGAGGGGGTGAATTACAACAAAGTTGCTTGATTCCAGTGCTTGAGACCTAGGATTTGGAAGGAAATTTGTGCGACATTTTAGAAGTGTCCTGTTGGTTGAGGAGTGAGTTCATTTTTATCCCTGGACTCAGTAGAGTGGTTTGTGTAGGAGCAGTGGTCTAGTAAATTATGGTGTTAGTTGAATTACTATGTAACCCATATGTCCATTTTTGTAACATGGATATACATATGGTATCTACAGGTTCGGGGAAGGATGAAGTTACCTGGCACAAGAGACCTAGGTTTGGCTACTCTGCACAGGAGCACCCAAGTAAATCCAACTACAGGAAGCAATAACTGTAATGTCCAGAACCGGAAATGGGATTTTTCAGTGTGGCTTTATTTATTAACTCACTGAACATAAACAAAGCATTGCATGGTCCCCCACAGGGCTACGTAACTGTAATGCAGATTAGAAGTTAAACACAGTGGTCCATTTGAGGAATGAACACAATACAACAGTTGTCTGGCGTTGGACCCACCAGGCACTCAGCCCGGACTTTGCATGCGCATTGGATACACAGCCCGCCTGGCCCGGCCCCCCTGCCGCTCACTCGACTGATGGTCCACTTGGTGAATGAACCCAAACTCTACTTGGAAAGACATCCCATCAAACAAGAAGGCTCCCAAACTGTGGCTCCCCACACCACTTGAAGTCTGTGACTCCTAGAGAGATTTTGTTTTCGTACTTCCAATTCGAAATTCCCATCCAACAAGGAGACTCCCATCCAACAAGGAGTAATTTTCCCATCCTGTGGCTTCCCACACCACTTAGAGTCTGCGACTCCTAGAGAGATTTTCAAGTTGCGACCCACATCTGGGTACCCACCCCATCACTGGCCAAGCGCATGAGGCAAGTAGCAAAAACACAGAAGAAATCTGTAGAGGTGGACCTGGTTACTAAAGATGGGGGTTTTCCACCTCCAGCTCCCACAGCCCATACCCGGCCATTTCTCTGAACACACAGAACTTTAGACTTTAAAATGTAGATTGAACGGTGGATGACCTGAAGCACCCCCTCTAGTGAACTTTAAATCCATTAACACTTTAAACAGATGACTGCTCTATTTGTTTGTCCTAGTTGACATAGTCCTCCCAAATAGCAGTCCCCAATACTTGAAATCCAACTGAAGAAAAGAAGTTGTTTGCCCCTTCCAATGGGGCCAAACACTCACCCATTCATTGCAGGTGCCCCACAGGCAAAAAACTGTAACCTTTGCTGTTATACATGAACAGACTGAACTTAAATTAAAACAGGCAGCTTTCTTCCCAGGGTGGGAGAAGGGGATTGCCCCTGGAACCCACAAAGAACTTTTCCTTCCCCCCCAGAGGGAGGGGAGTAAACAGACAACTACTGGTGTCCTTCTTGTTTGCTTAAGGACAAACTGAAGACTCCAATTGAATTCCCAAGGTTCTAAACTTACTCTGAGCTGAAGATTCCAAATGTGGCTCATGCAGCTGCGACAGTTCTATTATGATGTCATCTCTCAAGTCTCAGCTGTGACTGAGGACAGAGTGAGACAGTGTGAAACCCATTTAACTGGAGTTTCACAAGCTGCCTTCCCTGCCTACCACTAGGTCTTACTGGGATTCTAGTAACCCTGGGGAACAAAGGGGTTACAACTATAAAGGGCAGTATTCACCAGGGTGGTGGAGCAGTGGTGTATTTGATTGTTTCTAACAGTCACCAGCGGTTGTGGCATTTCCTTTATAGCCAAGGTTCTGACATCACTTCCTCAACAGGTCTTGGGGCAGAACTGTCATATTCTTAATAACCCAGCACAGTGCATAAAGGGTAAGTACACACCAAAAAAAAAAAGATATATTTTACATATTACTCATTGTATATTATAAGGGAGAGGGAGATGTGGGGAGTGGTGCAATGCACTGGCTGTGGGGCAGCAGTTTTCCCGGAGACATTCTGGAACCTGCATTGCTGCCCTATTTGCAGGCAACTGTCAGCTCTGAGGAAGGAGGTTGCCCACCTCCAGGCTGAACTGGCAAGGAGGAAGGAGGCCTCCCCCACCCAAAGAGCACCAGTTCCACAACCACTGCCTAGAGGTTGCCAAGTGTGAAGAGCAGTTGGACCACAGTGGGTTCTGGGAGGGTGAGGGTGGTGGAACAGAGGCGTAGCCCCCTAGTTGTACCTCTACACAAATCATATGTCAGTCTGGCAAATCAAAGTTCCTCTATGATGACACCCTCAGTGGAGACCAAGAAGAATGCTGGGGACATCCACAAGGGAGACCCACAAAAGGGTGGCAAGAGACACCACAGGGGAAGGAAACAGCTTCTGATAGGGGACTCAGTTCTTAGGGGTGTAGTCCTGGGGAAGGAAGAGGAGAGGGAAGAAGGTGCCTGCTTGTGCCATGGCTTGGACAGGAAACTCAGGATTGTAGAAGCAGCATCACAGGAGAGGGAACTAGATTCATTGTCCACCTTGGGACAAATGACCTAGCTAGGCATGAGATCAGTGCAGTGCAGGATGAACTTGTGGAGTTGGGGAGGGGCCTCAGACAGGTAGCAAGCATGGTAACCTTCTCAGAGGTGCTGCCAGTCTATGGCAGGAGTGAGGCTAGGGTACTGCACACCATGCAGTTTAATGAATGGTTGCAAAACTGGTGCAGAGCACAGGGCTTTGACTTCATTGGGGTCTGGGGGTCCACCTGGAGAGATGAAGGTCTATACTGGCCTGATGGTCTGCATCTGTCCAGGAAGGGAAACAAGCTCCTAGGTGACAGGTTTAAATGCTTCCTTGGCAAGCTTTTAAACTAGCCAAGGGGGGAGATGCTGATAGGAAGCAGGAAAATTCAAGCCTCCCCCCACAAAACATGGCGGGTAGTAGGGTAAACACTGAGGTACAGAGCTTGACAGAGGGCAGGACAGGGGTAAATGGAAAAATACACAAGGGCAATAAGAGCAGGGATGGGATAAAAAAGGATAAAGCCAACATTAAATGGAGGGCAATGAGTACCAATGCCCGTAGTCTAGGAAACAAGCTTCCTGAGCTAGTAGCCCTGATGGAAGAGGAACACTTGTATATTGTGGCAGTCACAGAAACATGGCACACGGAAAACCATGACTGGGATGTCAACATATCAGGGTACACAAACTACAGAAGGGACAGGGAGGGTAAAAGAAGAGGTGGAGTAGCTCTATACATAAGGGAAGGGATCAAAGCTACAGAACTAAAAAGTAAAGCGGGAGGACAAGAAGCACTCTGGGTCACCTTGGCGACAGGGAATGGCATCACAATCCGCACAGGGGTTGTATTCAGACCCCCGTCTCAAGGGGAGGAAATGGACAAGAAAATGATAGAGGACATTCTCAAAATGGCTGAAAAAGGGGAAATACTGTTGATGGGGGACCTGAATATGCCAGATGTTAACTGGACAACATGGACTGCAGCCACATCCAAAAGCAGGGTCATTCTCGATGCCCTACAGGGGCATGCCTTAGACAGTTAGTGGAGGAGCCCCCTCGGGTGGGAGCAATATTAGACCTGGTACTCTCAAATGGAGAGAGGATCACAAATTTAGAAGTCAGTAGACATCTGGGAACAAGCGACCACTGCACAGTGTGCTTCACAATAAACACAATCATGGAGACAAGCCATACAAAGACAAGGATACTGGACTTTAGAAGGGCTGACTTTGGCATAATGGGTGAATACCATGGAATGCATTAGCAAATGGCCAGAAAGGAGGGGTGGAAGAACAATGGAGAAAAATCAAAACTGTCACCATGGAGGCAACAAGCCTTTGTGTGAAACAAAGAAAACAAAGCAGAATAAAAAAACACTATGGTTCTCAAAGGAGGTGTCAGGGAAGGTTAAGGAGAAAAAGGCTGCATTCAGAAAGTATAAGGAATCACAGAAGGAGCACGACATGGAACTGTATCAAAGCAGAAAGAAGTGGGGAAGGCAGTCAGAAAAGCAAAGGCCCAAACTGAGGAAAAGATGGCCAACTCAGTTAAGAAGGGGGATAAAACATATTATAGGTACATTAGGGAGCATAGAAAGGTTAAGAGAGGGACAGTGAAGATTAATAAAGGAGAGGGGAGGTGGGCAGAGGGAGACAGTGAAAAGGCAGAGATTCTGAATGAATACTTTTGCTCAGTATTCACAAAAGAAGAAGAGGAGGAGTTACCTAAATCAAACAATAGAAACACTCTGGGTAGTGGGGTTGACGCCAGTCCATTTACAGAAGAAAGAGTCCTGAAAGAACTCCTAAAACTCAAGGTGGGCAAAGCAATGGGGCCTGACGGGATTCACCCGTGAATCCTAAAAGAACTAAGGGAGGACCTAGTGACACCACTGAGCACACTTTTTAACAAATCATGGGAGGATGGGGTGGTACCTGAGGACTGGAGGAGGGCAGATGTGATTCCCCTTCATAAAAGTGGGAGCAAGGCAGAAGCAGGAAACCACAGACCTGTTAGTTTGACCTCAGTGGTGGGGAAAATAATGGAATCACTTCTGAAAGAAAGAATTGTTGAGTACCTAGAGACCAGCGGGGCACAGGATTCAAAGCAGCATGGATTCACAGCAGGAAGGTCATGTCAGACGAATCTAATTGATTTCTTTGACTGGGTGACCAAAGTAACAGACCAGGGAGGGGCAATGGATATGGCCTACCTAGACTTTAGCAAGGCATTTGACACAGTCCCGCACAAAAGATTAGTAATCAAGTTAGCCAGCCTGGGAGTGGGTCCCAGGGTGGTAGCCTGGGTAGCAAACTGGCTGCACAACAGGACACAGAAGCAACAGTGAATGGAACACATTCCAAAGAAAGGGGGTTACTAGTGGAGTACCTCAGGGCTCAGTACTGGGTCCAGTCCTCTTTAACGCCTTTATAGGTGACATTGCAGAGGATCTGGAAGGAAAGGTATGCCTCTTTGCAGATGACACAAAGATCTGTAACAGAGTTGATACACAAGGGGGGTAGAAAGGACAAGAAGGGACTTGGCAAGGTTGGAGGAATGGTCAGACATATGGCAACTTAGATTCAGTGCAAAGAAGTGCAAAGTAATGCATCTGGGAAATAAAAATCCAGGAGAAGAGTACACAATAGCAGGGGAGGTACTAACAGCGACAATAATGGAAAAGGACCTGGAAGTAGTCATATCAGATGACCTAAAGGTGGGTAAGCAATGTGGGAAGTCGGTAAGGAGAGCCAGGGGGATACTGGGATGCATAGGGAGGGGCATCACAAGTAGAAAAAGGGAAGTGGTTATCCCTCTGTACAGACAGTTGGTGAGACCCCATCTCGAGTACTGCGTGCAGTTTTGGAGACCTCATCTACGCAAGGACATAGACAGGATGGAAGTAGTCTAGAGGAGGGCAACCAAAATGGTGCAGGGTCTACATCAGAAACCATATGAAGAGAGACTGAGAGAGCTTAATATGTATACCCTTGATGAAAGAAGGGACAGGGGGGACATGATAGAAACTTTTAAGTACCTCAAGGGAATCAACAAAGTCCAGGAGGGTAGCATCTTTCAGAAAAAGAGATGTGTAAGAACAAGGGGGCACAATTTAAAGATAGAGGGGGAACGGCTCAGGGGAAATGTGAGGAATTTTTTTTTCACGGATAGAGTGGTGGACACATGGAACCACCTTCCTGGAGAGGTTGTGGTGTCTTAAACAGTGGGGGAATTCAAACATGCATAAGGCAATTATAGTGGGGGGTTGTAGGAAGTAGGCTGTTGGTTAACTAGAATCTACAGCTTATCCGATAGGTAGGGAAATGGGCAAACTGGGTGGGCCAAGTGGTCCTTATCTGCCGTCAAAGTCTATGTTTCTATGTATGTCAGTATGTGGGTACCAATGTTCCAGATTTTAATGGGGGGGTGCTAACTAGTTAAAAAGTGGCCTGAGGGTTACATGCAAATGGAGGCTGGGATGGTGTGTTTCAAGAGCTGTCCAGTTCAAAAACAATCCAAACAGTTCTAATCATTAAACACACAGCATGGAGTCATAATGTTGTGGTGAAAATCGCACATACATTGAAGAGCGCAGACACAATGGTGTGCACTCTAGCAGTGTCGGGACAAAATCCCGACCCAAACAAATGCGCATGCCATTGGACTGTATTTCTTTTTGCCGGGGGGGGGGGCTTCGACCACCACACTCCCCAGTCTAATTATCATCAACTCTGGGGATCGTGGATTTCGGGGAAAGGGGAAATGTCAGAGCTAGGAAAACTCTTATTTAAAAAATAAATAAATAAATTACAGTGGGACCTGGGGAGAACCGAAACGCAGTCTCAGGACCCCAACACCACCGGAGGCACGTGCTGTAGCCATTTCACCACAGGAGTGGCTTGGTCAAGCACTGCCTCGGCAGCGTCCTTCAGGTTTCATCAGACTAGCCTACAGCAACATGGGTAGCAGTTCTTACTGCACGCTGTAAGAACCCCTGTCACTGTAGCCATTCGCACTTCTTACAGCACTTTAAGGCATACACGGTTTTGTCTGCGCTATAGTGACCCGGTACCAAACACACTCAGGAAATAAGAGGCATGCTGATATACTTACTAAAAGCGGTCACTGGCACAAAATGTAGAGCTAGAAAACATACTTTAATGAATATATGTGTAATGCCCCAAAGTTGGGGCATCCCAGAAATGTAAATTAAGTAAAAAGATTAGGGGTTTACAGGTGCCCAGGGTGCCTGCCTTAGGTACAGACTGCAGGGTATATAGATAAAGGGGCCCCTCAGAAGTTGATTCCCCTCCCTGTATTGTGTGGAAACACTCTAAATGATAGAGAAAAGTACTCTGTGCACTTAAACCGCTGTAAAAAAAAAAAAAAAATTGAATTCATGTAGCTTCAGTAACAATGGCCTGGATGGAATGCCGCGCTGAGCTGCTCATGCATAGCTTTCCTCTCCAGCCACTCTAAAACCCTGGTGGGTTTAAGTTTAAAAATATTTTTAACAGTTGGTCAGTTGTTCCTGGCAGTGGTTGAGGAGACAGGACACAGAAGTCATAGGGACAGTTAGGGGCTTACCTTGGGTTGAAGCTGTCCCTCAGGGCTTGCTGTGGTCCTGCTCTGCCTCCCCTGTCTGAAGATGCATGCTTTGGCTCTATGTTGCGGTCGGTGGTGCCATCGGAGCACCACGAAGAAGTAAATGGCCATTTGCCGTGCATTGGGTTTAAATGCCCCATCGCTTTGTTGTTTTACCCCCCCCCGAGTGTTTTAAAAGTTTATTACGGTCCCCCATCGGTGGCTTGCAAGCACAGCATCGCCGCAAGTTCGGTCGGCCTTCCTAGGCCCCCCAGTCATCCCTCCAGCTGCCTGTAGCAATCCCTCCCACTGCCAGCTTACCGACTGCCTCCTGTGATCACCTTCTGCCTCCATCAGCGATAGGAGCGGTGAGTCGGCGGCAGCACACGCTACGTCCTGACCACCTTAGAGAAAATACTTTTTTTTTTGTTTTAAAAGTGCACCTAAGCCGCGAAGAAAGGTGGCCTAGTGCCGCTGGGGCATCTGGTTGGTAGGACCCTGTATTTTAATTATTCAGTGGGGAGGCGGGTCAGCGATGCCCAAGGGGAAGGGCTAACACAGTGAGGCCAAGCAAGGGCCTCAGAAATATTCAGGAAGGGGCGGGATTCAGGGCAGCGATCTGCCGAAAGAGTGGCAGCAGGCTCAGAGAACCTTTCAAATTTAAAGGGGAACTGTCACTTTTGGCCTACTAAATATTTAGTATACTAAATATTTAAATATTTAAAAGGGTGATCCAGGCCCATTGTATTTAGGGCATCAGGCCCACAGTTAGGAGGGCACCAGGCCCAGAAAGAAGAAGGGCACCAGGCCCATTTCGAAGGGCATCAGGCCCACAGCTAAAAGGGCACCAGGCCCACTGTATGTAGGGTGCCAGGCCCCAAGTAAAGGTAGGGCAGCAGGCCCGAGGTAATTATAAGACATTAGGCCCGAGGTAAAGCAGGGTCCCAGGGCAGCCCCGGCCTAGCGGATTAGAGCAAGCCAGCCTAGTGGTAGTAAGGGCAGCCCTGGCCTAGCGGATTAGGGTGAGCCAGCCTAGTGGTAGTAAGGTCAGCCCCGGCCTAGTGGATTAGGGCAAGCCAGCCTGATGGTAGTAAGGGCAGCCCCATCCTAGTGGATTAGGGCAAGCCAGCCTAGTGGTAGTAAGGGCAGCCCCAGCCTACTGGATTAGGGCAAGCCAGCCTAGTGGCAGTCAGTAGGGCATATAGGCCCCATAGCAAATAAGGCATTTAGGCCTTTAGTGTTCCGGGCAATTAGCATAGGGCAAGTGGTACCCTCAGTATAGTGGTTAGGCCAACCATAGCAAAATGTTCAGGGGTAGCCAGATCCTATTCGAGAAGGCCCTACAGTCGGGGAAAAGGGTCTATCCAAGGGTGCCCAGCTCACAAATACTGCAAAGTAATTGTAACAGCTGTACTGTTCATGCAAATGTTTGTTGCCAAAGTATCTGAAAGACTGTGAACTTGCTAAGAAGCACCAAGACTGTAATGTATATGGATTTTGGTTATTTGCCCCTGGTTGTATGAACTATTGCCCTAAGCATCTGAATGATTGCTCTAAGCATTTGAGCTATTGCCCTAAGCATATGAACTATTGCTCTAAGCATCTGAACTATTGCCCTAAGTGTTTGAACTATTGCCCTAAGCATTTGCACTATTGCTCTAAGCATTTGCACTATTGCCCTAAGCAGCTGAACTATTGCTCTAAGCATCTGAACTATTGCCCTAAGTGTTTGAACTATTGCCCTAAGCATCTGAACTATTGCCCTAAGCATCTGAACAATTGCCCCACCTGTAATAATCATTCTGCAGTTCTCTTGGCATTGCAGAAAGGTGCATCTTTTAGCTACATTTTTACCAGTGTATGGGGACAGTCTCAATCTTCTACCACACTGCAGTCCCATGGTGTGGTCTGTAATACTACGTACTCAGAATCAGTCTCTACCCAGAAGGGGACGTCTGTTCATCATTCTTCACTCAAGTGGGATCGACCATCGGATCATCTCCTCCATCTGTGTCGTCCGCCGAAGTAGAGTCCGTCGCCAGTTGTACAGGTCGTACCCGCCGTTTCTTGTTTTTCACAGCTCGAAGTTACGTCCGCCCGGAGTGCATCACAACAGTGCCAGTGTTGTTTCTAGATGGTTCCTGATCCAGATGTCCCGTAGTTGGTCACCCTCCACAGAAGAGTGTGCACATCCTGAAGAACCTGGTCTGCGCCCCTGGTCGTTCGCCAAAAGTAGAGTCCGTCGAAGCCCAGTTCGGGACGCGTCCGCCATTTCTTTATTTTGTTCTAGGTTCTGGTGACAAGATTGCAGAATCAACCTCTACAGATCCTTCTGGTTCCTGGTCCTATCGGAGATCCTTCAGAGTTTAGCTGGCCCTTGGAGTGTTGCAGCAACATTCAGGTCATGGTAGTCTTCGAGTGGATTCGTCGTCAAGCAGATACTGTTTTCTCCTCGTCCTTGGCGGCCCAGGAAGTGGGTTTTGGCCAAGGAATCCTTTGTCTTCAGTTTGGAATCCGACAGCCTGTAAGTGGGTTATTTCAGGAACCAGTTGTTCTGGTTCTTTCTTTCCGGTAGCCTTGGAGAGAGTGGGCTCTTGCCGAAGAATCATATGGTCTGTTTACCAAACCTCTCACCACCCAATGGCCTTTACAAGGTCCCTGCTGGGAATTGTGTTTAGTATCAACTGTTCTGTTTCCTTCCCCTTTGTAGCTACCATCGTAGAATGATGGTATACACGAAGATGTCAGACCTCTGGACTCCTGTAACATTGGACTTCGGTAGAATAGTATGGTTATAGCTAAACCAAATATTGTTGTGGGTAGTACATATCATCTGATTTTCACCTAAGCTTAGTAATAGGAATAAGAACTGTGGAATAATTATAGAAGTATAGTGGCAGTAGGCCTAAATACCTAGGCTATTCCTGTTGGAAGTAATTTTAGCAGTCATAGATAAAAGTGTTCTGTCCTCTATACTGCCCTGTTGTTTTGGGTGTCTTCTCCTTCTCTTGTGACTGTGTCTCCCTACCCAATGGTACTAAATAAACACCCTGCGGGCACTGAAAATCTAGGACGACTCCTGCCTCTCCTTGTCTGGGTAACAGTCATCTTATCCACAATAATTCGGACCTTGGTGTCTCACTCATCCCTTTCCACCATCTTTAGAGCACAGTACCACAGAGCACCTCTAGACCATCACATATGTAATAAAAAAACAATACTGAACAAAATGGCACTACATATCATTGGACAAAGCTTACAAATATTGCAAATAAAAGGACAGTGTCCTATAGGCAAGGGAAAGGGGAATTTGTTTAACCAGGAAACCACTAAGTTAAATCTTGTTTACAGGTGCAACCTGGGAGCACAAGGATGTTAAGTGACTTGCTCAGGGTCACACAGTATGCAAGCGGGGGCTGTGGGATTGAAAACCAAGTCTGTACTGCCTGTGCTATACTGCCTCCTTAATAGCACTTAGCAGTTCTTGAAAGATAACTGTAAAATGTAAACTGCACAATCAATGGGCTCTGTTTTGCATGACTAGTACAAGAATTAGTGAGGTTCGATCCTGCGATCAGCTGTGCTGAATCAAATCACCCATCTAGAGCGTTATGTGCTGCAAATCTCTTCAGTACTCTTTCCTCTGAACAATCTTCCATGGTTTATATTTATTCCAGTCCACTGCCTCTCTGTCGATCCAGGTGCTGGATCTGTTCTCCCAGTCCCTACTGGTTTGGATATCCTCTAAATATGCCTCCGGCAAGGAACTGAGGAGGCATGGGGCTGACCGCATTATGTAGGTGATGCTAATGTGTGTCAATGTGGGCGGCCCCGGCTAGGCAAAACGTTTTCACATAGTAGTGCTAGTAGTAGTAATACATTGTGTTTATGTAATCATAAACAGGAAAGGTGTTACGGCTCCACTGAGCAAAATGCTCATTTCTAAGGAGGTCCTTTACATTTAAAAGTGTAGTTGCCTATACAAAAGATTATAAATATTTTAATAACTTACACAATACATCACTAAATAACAAATAACACAGTACAAGTGTAACCCTCCTGTTACCTGGGGTTACTAGAATCCCAGTAAGACCTAGTGGAAGGCAGGGAAGGCAGCTTGTGAAACTCCAGTTAAATGGATTTCACACTGTCTCACTCTGTTCTCAGTCTCAGCTGAGACTGAGGGATGACATCATTTTAGAACTGTCGCAGCTGCATAAGCCACACTGGAATGTTGCAGTTGGAGGTTAGAGTAGAACACTGGGGAATTTGAAGCAGTCTGTGTGCAGTCTAAGTGAGAGACTGTAGTGCACGAGAGTGTGTGCAGGCTCTCAGATCTTTAAGCTCTGTTTCAGAGCTACTTTTGTTTAACGTGTGTGTTTCCACCTGAAGAGGAACACAGGAACTGGTAATTGAAGTGGTGGAGACTGCTTTCAATGGTTCAGAGCCCCATCCCTGCAGGGATGGGGGGAAGGTGTCTGCCTGTTTTCCAGGGACAACCCCCCCCCCCGGTCCGGCTAAGGGAAAGAAGCTGCCTGTTCAAGTTGTGCTGAGGCACCAGAAGCTCTGTAAGAGATTCCTTGAGGAGGAAACATCGGTGGGGCACCTGCAACCAAAGAGTGAGTTCGCTCTGAAAAAGACCCAAGTGTTTTCACCTGAAACAGAAGGAAATTAAAGGGACTGTTACTGTGGGGTCAGGAAAAGACAGCCAAGTACAGTTGAAAGATGTGGGTATTGGACTGCTTAACTCAGTGGGGGTCTAGAGTAATGGACAATGCCACTTATAAGTATATTCAAGTCCTGCACAAAGGGAAAGAAAGAAAGTGGGGATTGGACTGCTTAACTTTGTGAGGGGTCTAGAGTAATGGACAAAGCCACAGATAAGTATGCCAAAGTCCAGCACAAATGGGAAGCAATGCAAGTAGATGGAATGTAAAATACATTTGGCAAGAATCTACACAGGAAAGTACTAAAGGATGAGGTGTTTTCTGTCCAGAGAAATGGCCGGGTATGAATTGTGGGAGTGAAAGGTGGGAAACCCCCCATCAGTAGTAACCAAATTCACCTCTACGGATTTGCTCTGAGATACCTTTTGCTTTCCCTCAGCTACTTGGCCAGTGCCTGAGGAAAGTACCCAGATGTGGGGTTAAAGAGGAGGATTCCTTGATGGAGCCGAGGTGCTCTTAGGTGGTTTAGAGAGCCACCAGAAAATGTTTCCGTGAAGTATGGAAGGTGTCCAAGTGGCTGGCAAGGGAGCCGAGCCAGGGGAAAACCCAGAGCAGTGTACAAGTTCGGGCTGTGTAACCCAAAGCAGCATACAAGTCCGGGCTGTGTGCCCAGTGTGTTGTAGAGCCTGAGGGCTAAAGTGATAGGATGTGTTCTGGTCTCCTTTAATCTGCATTACCAGGAGTGTAGCCCCGTTGGGGTCCATCTATGCTTTGTTTATTATGTTTGGATGTGAATAAAAGCCACACTTTAGAATTCCAATTCTGGTATTGGACATTACAGCTATTGCTTCCTGTGTTCGGAGTTACTTGGGTGCCCCTGTGCAGAGTAGCCAAACCTAGCCTTTGTTCCGAGTGGCCTATTCCTCCCCAAACCCAGCCCACCAGGTAGAGCTGTCAGATACAAACGGCATACCAGGTAGGGGTTACACAAGTCACCAGACACATGGAACAAAGTGCATAAAAGACATGTAATTTTCTTAGATTCCACATTTAGGTTATGCCCTCAAGACAACATTGCAATGGTGCCATGGCCCTATCATAAAACTATTATTTTATTGGGCCTAGGCGAATGAATGAATTCACACCTGTTAATCTAATAAGTATGGAGTTCCACAATACTGGCCCTCTATACCATGTAGATGACCTCCCAATTCTTAAATTGCATTTCAGAACCATTCAGAACCGTGTGCAGATCTCAGGGACTCCCTGGTGCCTCTGACTTTAAAAAAATCCAAGATTTACTGGGGCAAATTTTCTTTTTGTAATTTAACACACTAACATACTAAGAAGCCAGCAGAGTAGGCCCTATGGTCTATCGAGTCTGCTCAGGGATCAGTGCCTATTCTGGGCACTGTTGTGGCCTCCCTCACCCTCCCCACGAGATCCTCCACCCCCATCTCCTGACAGGGTTCTGAGATGCACCCACCATTTATACCTATCCCAGCCTGTCTTGAACCCCTCCACATTTGCTACAGCCACCAGTTCCACTGGCAGAACATTCCAGGTTCCACCACCCTCTCAATGCAGTAGCATCTCCTTGTACCCCCCCTCCGAGTCTCCTGCCAACCAGCCTCATAGGGTGCCCCCTCGTGGCCCCCTCCTCCCTCAGCTGGAACACCCTATCCTGGCTTACCCTATTTACCCCCTTAAGATATTTGAAGACCTCGATCATATACCCTTTGTCCCTCCTCTCCTCCAGGGAGTACAGGTTGAGCTCCTCAAGTCTCTCCCCATAGGACTTCTCCGCTAGACCCTGTATCATCCTGGTCGCTATCCTCAGGACCCTCTCCAGGAGAGCAATATCCCTTTTTAAGTCTGGACGCCACAACTGCACACAGTATTCAAGGTGCGGTCTAACCAGGCAATTATACAGTGGAAAGAGCACCTTCCAGCTTCTTGAGGTTATCTCCTGGCTATGCACCCCAGCATTTTATTTGCTTTGGCCACAGGCCTTCTACATTGCTCTGAATTGTTCAATCTGGCATCCACAACCACCCTGTGGTTCTTCTCCCCCCTTGAAGCCTGAAGTGTCTCCACTCCCAAGGTGTACACATGAGCTGGGTTCCTAGCCCCTAGATGGAGAACCCTGCATTTCTCAGTATTAAACCTCAGTTTCCAGGTGCATGACCACCCCTCAAGAGTCTCCAGGTCCCCCTGTAAGACTAACTGACCCTCCTCCCCATCCACCACTGCCCCAAGCTTCGAGTTGTCAGCAAAGAGGCTCATCTTGCTCCTGATTCCATTTCTGATGTCTGAAGTATAAGCATTAAACAAGAGTGGACCCAGCATCAATCACAGTGGTACCCCGCTAATGACCCTCCTGGGAGATGAAACCTCCCCCCCACCGACCACCACCTTCTGAAAGTGCCCTGCTAGCCAGTTCCCTATCCACCTAACCATCCGTACCCCCCCATTTCCTCCTCACCTTCTCCTGCAGCCCGGGATGTGGCACATACCTCTCAACCTTTTGTCCCCCAAATGTGGAACATTGCCTGACAAAATATGGAACAAATGGGCAAAATGAGGAACACTTAATCAAATCTTTACCTAAGGAGCCCAAAACACTGTTAAAATGTTGCATTTATGTTCAGAAAGTCTGTTATCAATTGAATAATTTATTTTTTCCATCATTTACTATGGATTTTTGCTTTAAAATGTTGACTTTGAATGTGGAACAAGTCCTCACAATGTGGAACAGGGAGCTTTTTTGAAGTAAAATGAGGAATGTTCCTCGTAATGTGGTGTAGTTGAGAGGTATGATGTGACACCAAGTCAAATGCCTTGCTAAAGTCTAGAAAGAGGACATCCAGTGGCCTGCCCTGGTCCAGCGCTTTTGTCACCCAATCGTAGAACTCCACCAGGTTGGTCTGACACGATCTGCCCTGAACAAAGCCATGCCGGTGATCATCCAGGCAGTTCCGTGCCTCCAGAAACACCTCCAGCCTCTCTTTTAAGATGACCTCCATCACTTTGCCCACCACCAACGTCAGGCTTACCGGCCTGTAATTTCCTGACTCCTCTTGCGAGCCGCCCTTGTGGTAGAAACCATGTGGGCCATCCTCCAGTCTTGAGGCACCCATCCTGACTGAAGGGAGGTGTTAAGGAGGTCCACCAGAGGTGCGGCCAGGATGTTAGCCAGTTCTCCTGGGATGAAGACCATCTGGGCCCAGTGTCTTCTCTGTTCTTAGGGCCTTGTGGGCTTCCCAAACCCTACCAATGGGGATTTCAACATCCATGGCCCCCCCATCTGCAGGTCCACCCTGCCCCTCCCTGTGCGGCACCACTCCAACATCCTCCCTAGTGAAGACCCAGGCAAAATAATCATTTAGTACTTCCACCTGCTCTCCTGCCTCCTATGCCCACCTACTCCCTGACCTCAGTCTACTAATCTGCTCCTTCCTTTTCCTTCCTTCCCTGATATACTTGAAGAACCATTTTTCACCACTTCTAATCCCCTGAGCCAACTTCCGCTCCATCCTCGCCTTAGCCGACCTCACCACCCTGGTGACCTTCCTAGAGATCGAATCATACTCCCCCTTGTCTATAACCCCATGCAAATGCCTATATCTGCTATAAACAGCCTTTTTTTCCCTTACCATATCCTGGATCTCCTTTGTCCACCAGCTCGACTTCCTGGCTCTACCAAGCTTGCGACACTCCTTCGTGCAGGCCTTGGTAGCTTCCAGGAGCCCCTTCTTAATAATTTCCTGCCAGCTCTTCATGTCCGTACCCGGCCTGATCCTGTCTAGGTAACCCCTAAGGATCCGCTCCATACCCTTGAAGTCTGCACCCCTTAAGTAAACTACTGTCATTTTCATGCAATCTACCTCCCCCCCCAGGTCCAGGAGAACCAGACCATGGCATGATCACTTCCCGCCAATGGGTCCCCTACTACTAGATCCCTGATGAGATCGCAGTCTGACAGGACCACATCCAGGATGCGACCCTCCTTCGTTGGGTCAGTTACCAGCTGAGCAAGAAACGCATCCTGGAAGACTTCCAGCAGATGCTACTCCCTGGCTGAAGAGGATGCCATAATTCCTCAGTCAGTTCCTGGCATATTTAGGTCCCCCAGCATCACTGATCTGCCCTCTCCCCAACCACAGTGGTCCCTAGGATTTTCCACCATGCCTTCCTCCAGGTCTTCTCCTGCATGGGTGGCCTATACCACCCCCAGTTTCACCCTCTTGCCCCAGGAGCCAGCAGGGTGACCCATAAAGCCTCTACATGCCCCCTCTGCTTCCTCAACCCTGCTTATCGCTATGCCATCCTTAATTATAAATGCTACTCCCCCTCCCCTACCCACAGCCCTGTCCTTTCTGAACGTGGTGTATCCTATTAGGTTTTGGTCCCACTCATGCCTAGGAGTGGCCCAAGTTTCAGGGACAGCCACCACATCCACTTCACCCTCCAATAGCAGTGCCTGAAGCTTGGGCATCTTGTTCTCCATGCTCCTGGCATTAATCAGGACCACCCTCCAATGCGTCCCATTACTCCCCCTTCCCCCACCCTGAGAGCTCCTAGGTAGCTGCCTGCAACAGCCCCCTTGTGGACAATTGGGTCCTCCTGGTCCATACTCCCGCCTCCTCGCTTGGGGCAGAAGGCCATGGCCATCCTGCATGGGCATGCTAGGGTCTGCCTGAAGCCCCAACCCGCCCCCTCACAAGTTTAAACCCCACCTAGCTTGGATGAATCCCGCTGATCTTTGTTTCAAATCCTCTTTCCCACTGAGCTGAGGTGGAGCCTGCCCCTTGCATACAGTTCCTTGTCTTCCCAGGTTGCACCCCAGTCCCTCACCAACCCATACCCCCTGGCCTTACACCACTCACCAAGTCATTCATTTACTTCCCTAATTTTTTGTTTAAACTCCACATTGCCTCTAGGTACCGATAGGATCTCCAAGAAGGAGACTGAGCACCCAAGGGCATGACAGGCCCTGGCTAGTTCCCAGAACCTAGCCTGAATCTCCAGCACACTGTTTCCCTCTATCACTCGTGCCGAGGTACACTAATAAATCAGGGGTTCTTCTGCAATCATTCACCATTGCATAGACCAAGTCCCCTTCCCCTGTCCTTCCCACTTAATATCCCTAATCAGAGAGTCACCCAATAGGAGCACTCATACCGCCTCCTTTCCCTTAGGCCTACTCCCTGTCTCAGTTGCCCCCCTTCCCACACCCTACCTCGACAGTTTCCCTGGCCGCCCCCTGCCGTCTGAGTGCCAATTTCTGTCCTGTCCCTCCTGTTCCATCTCTTTCTCCTCACTGAGCTGTCCTCCCCAGCCACCTCCCTTCCTGCAATGGCACTCCGATCTGTCCCAGTATCACCCCCATGAATGAGTGACCCCCCACCCCACAGGGGAATGCATTTGTCCCTCCTCATCATCCTCCTTTATATCACTCTCCCCTTCACTGCATCCCTGTTTGTTCATGTCCCCTCGTACTACACCCTCTTCTTCCACTTGTTCTCCTCCCCCCTTCCCAGGGACTCCCAACTCTGAGCTTCCCCACCAATGCTGACTCTGACTCCTCCCTTACCCCATGCCCTGGCTCCTAACCCCTTCCCTCCCTCTCTTCTGCACTCACACATCCCCTATGACCTGCTCCCCCTACCCCCAATGTGTCCCTATGCGAAGGAATAACCCCACTGCTCCTGACTGCGGGGCTTTCCACCATGCCTAATTTTCCTGCCCCCCCTGGGGCCTCCTCTGCTCCAGAATTTTCACCCTCCTCCTTGTTCAGCTGTACTAGAGGTGCAAATATGTTGTTATGCTCTAAGCATACTGTCTTGACTCCCCCCCCACTGGCTCACTCCCCCCATCAGCTGTTTTGCTCATACCCCAGCCCTTTTCTCCTAACCACCTGCTGGGTCCCCTGGCCCTTATCCCGCTCAGGATCACCCCTACCCATGACCACTGGAGTTCCCCTCTTACCCATATTGCCCACCCCAACGATTTCCATCCTACTTGCGAGGTCCCTTGTGCCCCTGCTATCCTTCTCCTGATGGCTCCTGCCCATTTCGAGTGCTTCTTCTGGACCCACAGCAATGCCAATATTATAACCCCTTCTGCCCTTTCCCCAACTTACACCCACAGCAGAGCCTCCTTCTTCCCCACCTCACCTCACCTCTGCCATACCTAATGACCATCTTAACCACTTGACCGCTTCCATAAGTTGTGCCAACTGTCGGCACAGCATGCATCCCCCCATCCTCCAAGCCAGGGCTAGCACCATGGCCGACCCATACCCTATACACCCCACCACCCTTCCAAAGATACCTGCCCTCATGATCTGGGGACCTTGCCTCATTCCTGTCCCCATCCCATTTTGATTGTCCCTTCAAGTCGGTTGTCCCATCACTATTGTTCTATCTGTACTGGAGCCTGTTTTGGCCCCCCACCACCGAAGTCTGCTGGGCAAGCTACCTGACAAAGAGTACCCCTGCAGAGTATGAAAATATGTCACTAAACAAAAACCAGCAAAGCAAAAACAACATTGCAAAACATTCCCCCCACCCAAAAAAAAAACACAGGCTGTACCAGAACTTGTAACCACACCCCAGAACTCCCTCCCATGAGCACTGACCCTGGCCACTACCCCTTAGCTAGCTCCTCCCTCTAAGACCATTTAATAGAGGTTGAGGTAGAGGCTGGGCCATGGTGGGTGGGCGGGACGAAAAAGTCACTGCAGCTTCTCTGGTGCACTTGCCTTTGTGGCTGGGCTTAGCTATTTATAGCCCTGCCGCCAGTCAAAAAAGCCTGCGTTGGGGCCAGAGTGGTCCTCCTCTTGTAGCACCACCAGTGTGGCTGCCCCCTTTCTCCTCAAGCAGCGCTGCCAATAGTGGCGATCCCAGCTAATTTGCTGTAGCAGTTTGGGTCTGCCTTTTAAAACCTGTGCAGCTTTTAACTAGTGCACCCCTGGCCCAGATTGGTGCACCGGACCCCTCATCGATTGGTGCTTTTGCAGCCTTTCCCTTGTGGCTGGACTGGATGCCTCTGGAGCTGAGCCCTCTGCTGAAGTTAAACATGTATGTCAGAAGATGCCAATCTCTTCTTTCTTCAAGTTTCAACCAGTTTAGGGGTCTATATACAGTAAGTCACAGTGATGTGTCCTTCTGGGAGCATCAAGGATGAAGTGAGCCATCCTATTATACATTACATCCAACTTGGCTAGCTTCGTCCTCGATGCCCCAACATAGACAACATCCCCATAATCCAATACAGGAATCACCATGGCATTAATCATTTGTAGGTGTATTTCAGGAGTCATATAACTTTTTAGTCTATACAGTATTCCCAACATTTTACTCATGTTTTTCAGTAAAGCCTCAAGGTGTGTTTCCCAATTTAATTTAGCATCCAGCAGAACTCCCTGGTACTTGTACTTGTTGTATATGTTCTCCATCCAGAGCCTGGATCACTAGGGCAGCATCACTTTTATCAACATGTATGAACAATATTGACTGTTTTTTTTCATATTTAAGCATAACTTCTGTTTCCTAAGGACATTTTGGAAGTGGGAAAAAGCCTTCTGCAATTTATGTTGAATTTCACCTACTGGTATCTCTTTTTCCTCTACAGATATTATTGTACCATCTGTATAAATATGAATTAATCAAAGAATCATGAAATTGCATGTTATTTATATAGATATTGAACAGAAGCGGGCCTAATATGGACCCCTGAGGGACACCAGTTTTAATGACAGCTGTTGTGGATCTATAAGGACCTATCTCCACCATTTGATCTCGTCCCATTAAGTACGTTTTAACCAGTCAAGTTCCCCATTCTGTATCCCCATTTCATTGAATCTGGACAGGAGAATGTTGTGGTGTAAGGTATCAAAGGATTTAGATAGGTCCACAAATAAGGCACCCATAGACATTCTCCTGTCCAGACTCTGCTGTCTTAGTCCTCCCTTAAAAATCTGTATTATTTTTGCTAATTTCCAACCCTTTGGAAACTCACCAGTAGGAAGGGAACAATAAAAAAATATAGGTTAAACTGTAGGCAATGCATGGAGACGCAGATTTCAATAATTTATACAGAATATTGTCCAATCCACCAGCTTTCTTAGTTTCTATCTTTAACAGCTCGTCCCTTACTTTTTTCATTTGAATATATTTAAATACGCCTGATGTATCCATTTTTTGAACTTCCTCTTTTTCTCGAGTTTCATCCGTTAATCCTGACCCAAGAGGGAAAAATCCTAAAACTTATATTCTGACTGCTGAAAAAAAATCATTACAGGGAAACCAAATGGCTATATATTTAAATTCTTTTCACCTGTACCTTATTTGTTTTACCCATCACGTTGGCCATGGTGCTCCAAAAGGATCTTGGATTTTTATTTCTATTTGTTTCTAATTCTGCCTTATAATAATTTTGCTTGTCTAATCTGGTCTCATAAATATATTTGTTTCTGGCCTGTCTGTAGAGATTCCAATCCCCAGCTGTACCCATGAACTTTGCCTTATGCCATTTTTTATCTCTATCATTTCTAAGTCTGTGCCAGTCTGCATTGTACCAATTTGTGTCAGAGGCTTTTATCCTCCTTCGTTTCATAGGGACATGTTGTTCACAGACCCTCACAAACTCTTGTTCCTTGCAGGTGCAACAAAATAGAACATGGTGTCCCAGAACTGGCCCCTTGTTGACAACTCTGCAAAAGAGTCTATGCTACATGTCAAGGTTAACCCCTTAAATTCCAAATAGCTTTTTGCAATAATTTCAACAGTATAACTATATACAGTTTCCAATTAAGGGACCCCCAGTATCAATTACAGTTTCACACAAAAATGTGCAATTATTTTTATAAATGCAAATACACAAGGGGAAAGAAAAGACAGAAACAGCAAGTGAAGGCAGAGAGATAGCAAGAGGTGGAGAATCGTGAGACTATCCAAGTGATCAGTTCCTAGGTCTCACGAGCACATTTGGTTGGTCAACAAGCCAGACAAGAGACAGAAAAGGAGAGGACAGAACAGATCCTTGCATCTTTTTAACTCTTTTTGTGTAACAAATGGGACAGGGTCTTATTCAACCCTGCTACATGGCTACTGGATGCGGTCCCTCTGGATAGTTTTGGTAAAGTGCTACCCCAAGGCCACTAAAGCTGGTATCTGTATGGAGGGCATAGTGCTTCTCAGGGTCTGCATAAGCCAGAATGGGAGCGTATGTCAGTCTATGGATTATTTCTTTGAATGTCTTATCGCAATCAGGAGACCAGTGAGCTGCAAATGGTTCAGAAGGTTTAAAGTACAGTTTGGTTTCAGTAGTCTTGGCAGAGACTTTCTTGCCTTTATTTATTGGAGGGTACCCTTGGGTTAGGTTCAGGAGAGTCCTCACTACTCAGGTGTAATCTTTGACAATATGTCTGTAGTACCCACAGAAACCATGTAATCTTTGTAGTTCTTTCAGATTTGTGGGTTTTGGCCAGGTGGTCAGAGCCTCCACTTTACTGGGGTCTGTTTGGATGCCTTCAGATGACACAATATGCCCAAAATATTTAACTGAGCATTGAAAACATTGACACTTATTGATGGAGCGTTTGAGTCCAAACTCTTCTAGTCAATCCAGCACTTTAAGCAATCTGGTCTCATGTTCCTCCAGGGTCTTCCCAAACACTATGACATCATTGAGGTTAACTACGCATTCCAGGAGTTTAATGTCCCCCACTGCTCTCTCCATTAGCTGGAAGGTAACTGGAGCACCAGAGATACCTTACGACGTTATGAGAAACTCATAAATACCAAGAGGGCATATAAAGGCAGTCTTTTCTCTGTCTTGTGGGGCCATTGGTATTTGGTAATAGCCACTCCTAAGATCAAGTGCACAAAAAACACTTGTTTCCATTGAGGCAATCCAGGGCATCTTGGATTCTAGGCATTGTGTATTGATCGGGAATGGGTCATTTGTTGAAAGTCCTATAGTCCATGCACACATACACATTTTTTGTTTATACTACCACAGTCAGTGAAGCATATGGTTCCTTGATTCTTGGATAATGCCAGCAGCCAGCAGTTCTTGCAAATGTCTTCTTACGTCATCAATGTCTGCAGGGACCAGTCTGTGGGATCGTTCCCAGAAAGGGCGTTCATTAATGAAGCCTGATGGGATGCCCTTCCCTGGTTACACATCCCACATCCCATTCATTCAGTGAAAACACGTTTGTCCTTTTAGCTAGCTTTCAGTTGACACTGGTCTTCCATTTCTCAGGTATAGGAGAGTCACCAAAATCAAACATTTCTGGATCAGTGCCAGACCGGGAATTATCCTGAGTTGGGGTAGGTTGCACTGCAGTATCTACACAGTACACTCGAGCCAGGGTGTGCTCTTTCTGGATGACAACATCTCTGTCCGTAACATTCTTTACCTGTACTATAACTTGCTTAGCATAAGCATGGGTCCTTACTGGCAACATGCTAGACTTTACCAACAGACCTTCTGGCAGAACATGTTCTTCTGGGGCATTCAGCATCAAAATTTGGTTTTTCTCATCCTTCTTCAGGCATACTACACAACTGAAATTGCAGGAACTAGGGGGGCAGTACAAGCTCCTTAGCATCATGACACCAAACCATATGCACAGGGTCATCTTAAGCTTCATCTGTAGTCTATGTTTGTTGCTGGTATGTCTTTTGTACCAAGGCATACACACGTAACATTCTCCCTTTTTGCCTATCCTCCCTTTCCTGACACATCTGAGCTAGGTGACCAAACATATGAGCATTAGTGCCAATAAGTATGGGTAGTCCATTGTACATGCCAGATTCTGGGCATACTAATGCCAGAGTTTCCACTGGGTCTCACACTCCTGTTACATTGGAAGGGAAAGCAATCCATACCTTGAGGTATCACAGATATGGATAAGACTTGTCACTCAGCCCCGATACATTCAGACCTTCCAAAGGCAGTAGCTTTTGGTGAGACCGATACTGATTATACCAACTTTTGAAAATAATGGTCAGTTGGGAACCACTGTCCAAGACAGCTCGAACAGGCACTCCTTCAATAGAGACAGTTGTTTCAGTGAAAGGCCCCACATGTTTGTCTATATCAAATGGTGCAGTTTTAGGAGTCTTAACTGACAACTTGCCATGGACTGGGTAGTTTTGGGTTTAACTGGAGTCACACTGGAGTTCCCTTGTTGTTGCACCTTACCAAGTTGTTTTGCATTTACTTTGCATAAATCCTAAGGAGACTGGCACTCTCACTTGATATGGTCACCCTCACCACAGTGGTAACAAAATAGGCCTAATCAGTTGGGCCATGGGTGGGGTGGTCCATCAGACTGTTTCCATTCAGGGTTTTTGTCTTTTTGAAAGTTTCCTTTGAATTCTCTGAAAGACACTGATCCCCTCTCACCATTCTCTTCCTTCTTTGGTACAATGGGTTAAGGGCTACATTTTTTAAACTTGTTCACTAAAGCCTTGAGCTCTCGCATCTGGTTTTAAAGTTCACTAGCAGTTATAGAATTAAGTATTTGAACAGCGGCACCCATCACAGCTGTGTTCTGGTCAGGGGTCACACCTGGTTGACCTGAGTGGGCGTCACTGGTTTTACTGGAAATTAACATACTAGCCAAGCTGTCTCTCAGCTCTCTGAGTTCTTTAAGGAGTTCTTGGATTTCACGACTTTCTCTGGCAGGCTCTCTCTCACAAATCAGAGTTGCAGCAGCAGCACCAGCATAGGGGTCCCAAGATTCCTTTTCATCTTTGGCTTCTCTCACCTCCTTTATTAGCATACTGTAGGAGGGGGGGTTAGCTCTCCTATCTTGCAGTTGCAATTTGAGCAATGACAAACTGGAGTACAGTGAACATATGAACATACGAAGAAGCCAGCAGAAGAAGGCCATTTTGGTCTATCAAGTCTTCTCATGTTGCAGGGTCCACAGCTTGAGCTACTGTCCATGCCCCCTCTTTCCACTCTCCCCATCCTCCCTACCCATGACCCTTACACTCCCCCTATACCTGTCCCAGCCTCTCTTAAATCTGCCCACTGTCTTCAATGAGATTACCTCTTCTTGCAGTGCATTCCAAGTGTCCACCAACCTCTCTGTGAAGAAGTGCTTCCTGACCTCCCTCCTAAACCTCCCACCCTCCAGCTTAAGACTGTTCCTCCTCGTGTTATGACTGCCACTCAGCTTAAAGAGACTCTACTTATCAACCTTATTTATCCCTTTCAAGTACTTCATGGTCCCAATCATGTCCCCTCTCTCTCTCTCTGTCCTGTCTTCCAGGGAGTACATGTTCAGTGCCCTCAGCCTCTCCTTGTATGCTTTACCCTGCTGACCAGCTATCATCTTTTAGCCCTCCTCTGGACCTTCTCCAGCAGGTTAATGTCCTTTTTGGGGTGTGGGCACCAGTACTGAACTCCATACTCTTGATTCGGCCTTACCAGTGACCTGTACACGGGCAGCATAACCTCCTCTCTCCTACTAGTGCCCCCCCCCCCCCGATATGCATCCACGCATCTAGTTTGCTTTTGCTGCTGCTTTCTTGCATTGCATGGAGCGGTTCAGGTCACCAGTGATCATCACTCTTGGGTTCTTCTCCTCCTCTGATGCAGATACTCGGACTCCACCCAAGTAGTACTCTGTCCTAGGATTCTTGACTTCAATATGCATAACTTTGCATTTCTTGGCATTGAAACCAAGCTACCAAACACAAAACTCCAGCACCACTCACTACAGTTAGGATAAATCAGACCCAATTACAAAATACACAACAGGCTGAAATGCATGTTGGCAAACATTCTTATTTAATTCAGTACATTCACATATAAAGTGTGACAAGGCAGCAGGTAAAACAAATAGGATGCTGGGATGCATAGACAGGGGCATCACCAGCAGGAAAAGGGAGATCATGATTCCATTATACAAGACACTAGTGAGGCCCCACCTGGAGTACAGTGTACAGTTCTGGAGACCTTACCTTCATATAGACATAGACAGGGTACAGAAGGTTCAGAGGAGGGCAACAAAGATGGTACATGGATTGCATCACAAGTCCTATGAGGACAGGTTGAAGGAACTGAATATGTACTCCCTGGAGGAGAGGAGGGAGAGAGGGGACATGATAGAGGCATACAAGTATCTTACAGGGAGGAACAGGGTGCAAGAATACACTATTTTTAAGTGAAAAAGATGTTCCAGGACTAGAGGGCATGGGATAAAGTTGGAGGGAGGATGATTCAGAGGAAATGTAAGGAAGAATTTCTTCACAGAACGGGTGGTGGATAAGTGGAACACCCTGCATGAGGAAGTGGTGGGGGCTGACACAATCACAGGAATTAAG
Organism: Neoceratodus forsteri; assembly: GCA_016271365.2. NCBI lineage: Eukaryota > Metazoa > Chordata > Ceratodontiformes > Ceratodontidae > Neoceratodus > Neoceratodus forsteri. The sequence goes on along the minus strand of JADMNL010000027.1, from coordinate 71,799,730 downwards.
AATGCATGGGATAGTCATAAAGGAATTCTGGAGGTCAGGGGTAAGGGGCAACATAGTTCTAGGAAAACATAAACTGAAGTTACGAACTCAAATGGGCAGACTAGGTGGGCCATAGGCCCTTATCTGCCGACACTGTCTATATATCTATGTATCTATGTATAAAAAGCAGTCAAAAAACACCTTAGACTTTCTAAAAAGAGGGCTCAAGTGAGACCCACAAACCTCCTACCGGTTTCACTTCAGAGCATCATCAGGGAGTGTTCAAACAGGTGATGCACTCTACTTTTGAAGGTAGAATTTAAAGTGGCAGTGTATATAAAAAACACCTCACTCTAGAGTGACATATACCCATAGTAAAGTGTAGCGAGTGGTGCTGGAGTTTTGTATTTGGTTGGTTGTTGCTCTCACTAGCACACTTGGCCAGGTGGTGCTGCTTTTTTCTATGGTTTTGATGTGTTTATAGTCTGCCCACGGCAACTACAGTTTTGGATAGACCCTATTCAGTACTTATATTCATAGATTTTCAAGTTGTTTCAACACCTTGACCTTATCAACAGCTTACCATCTTTTAGGTGCTGTTGGGAAAGTCTAGAAATGTTTCTGGACTTTCATTTGGGGGGCTCTGGTGGGACCCTAGCAGCTGCACTACTACGTGGAGCAGATGAAGTTTCTAACCCCTCTGGAGATGAAGAATCAACACCTGAACTAAGTGTTTTATGCACACAAGTTATTCCTGAAACTCGGTCATCAGATATAGATAGTTATGACATTTCAACAATTGGAGAAAGCTGCTGTTAAGGTTAAAAGTAATTACTGTCATCTCCGAACTATGGAGGCATATGCAAAACTCAGTTGTGCTCCACGGGGGTTAAGAGTTATTAAGTGGCCTGGCAATGGAAAGGAGAACTGGAAGCAGCAGATGCAGACTGCCTCGATGTTGTTTGTTCATTGACTTATTCGTGATTATACTTCACAGTGTCCTGCTTTGGAGCAAGAATTAAGAGATAGAGAGGGAGCCATTCTTATATTTAAAGAACACCCATATTTTTTGGACTTTGAGAATGAACTCAAACATGTTATTATGGAACATGATCAAAAATTAAAAACCAGGAAAATGACGAAATTTGAGCGGGATTGTCAGGACTATCTTAATGACCGTGTCTTTAACTAGAAATTGCCACAGAATTCTAATAATATTAAAGGAAGGAACAATCGTAGAGGAAGGGGAAATACTAATGGGCAGCAACGAAGTGCAGCTATCCATTTAAGATCAATTCTGAAGACACTGGCTCAAACTCCTGATCATTTTACCTCCAACTCTGAATACAGCACTGATTCAATGATGAAACCAATGAACTGATTGAGTTTAGTAAGGGAGGGGAGTTCCATCACCCCGCCTCCACCCCCACGTGCAGCCTGAGAGTGGTGCATTTCCAAATCGGTGCAAACGCACACGATGTAGGGGCCGTAGGAATAGAGAAAGGTGTGGATTTATAACACAACAGTCAGAGGCAACAGCCATTATGCAGAAGAATCAGCCACAACAACGAGGGGGATTGACTATGCAAACCAGGGGAGCACGATCCTACAGGAACAGATGCAAATGAATGTGGTAAATTTGTCATCTTTTTCATTGTCTGCCTCTCAAATTAAGTTACTGTCTGAGGGTCTTAATTTCTGTCCTACAAGTACTGTCAATGATTTTGAACTGTTTTTGGACATAAAGAAATTTCTGGGAAAGTTAAATTTGCATGCAGATTTTGCTAAATTCCTGAATAAGAAGGAGGGGTCTGTTTTAGCAGAAGCGGTACAGGCTGTGGATTCTGTGGAAATGGAACCTAATTTGGAGGGAATAGAACAGAGACCTAAACATTCATCTACCTGTCTGCCAAGTTACTCCCCTGCAGCTGTTACTTTTGAAAAAGCATTACTTCAGGAACTGGAACATCACAAGGGTGGACTAAACAGTTTAAATTATGTCAGTATTGATAATGAGAAACGAATGGGGTTACAGCAGTTGCAAAACAATCCAGAATGAATGATCAAGTCAGCTGACAAAGGGGGGGGGTCATTGGTTCTGATGAATAGGGACAACTATGTTAAAGAGATTGGGAGGCAGTTAGCAAATGCTGATTTCTATGTAGAACTGAGGTCTGATCCTACAACACATTTTAAGCAAGAAAGTGATAGCTTTTTATCTAAATCTTTAGATGAGGGGCTCATTGATCTGCAAACTTATAAGTATTGGAGTGTTCCACATCCGGTTAGGCAGACTATATATGTTCTGCCTATGATGTTTAAGAGCTTAATTGATTCCCCAGGACATCCTATTGTATCTGGGATAGGATCTTTAATGGAGCCTTTATCCAAGTTTGTAGATCAGCACATGAATTTTTTGGTACCTAAATTGAGGTCCTATGTTAGAGACTCCACTCAAATACTTAATATTTTGGGGGATTTACAAATGGAATCTGACCGGGCATTAGTTACTTTAGATGTAGAGGCCTTGTATTCAGATGTGCCCTATGCGGGCGGCCTCTCAGCATTATGATTTTGGTTAGAGAATAGTTCTACCTATACATCTACATTTGTTGATTTCCTTTGTCAGCTGACAGAATTTGTTCTCACTAAAAAATGTCAATCTTTTCCAGGGACAGTTCTTTTTACAGATAAAAGGGACTGTGTTGGGGGCAACATTTGCCCCCACATATGCCAATTTATATCTTGGCAAATGGGAATTAATGTACATTTGTGATATGATTCATAATCAGTTCTATGAATGTATTGACATGTGGCATTGTTATATTGACGATGTGTTGATGGAATGGCGGGGGGACTATGATACGTCATTGGATTTTGTCCGGTATTTAGAACAATCTGATTCTAATCTCAGATTTACAATACACTATAGCAAAGAGCAGGTTTCCTTTTTGGACATTAAAATCTGTAAAAAAGAGGATGGTACTATAGTAACTGATCTATATAGGAAGCCAACTGATCAAAATAGCCTTTTAATGGCCAGTAGTTGTCACCCTGCCACACCATCAACAACATTTCCAAATCTAAATTTATGAGGGTAAAACGTGTTTGTTCAGAGAAAACAGTACATCCACGAAGGAATCAGGAATTGCAGGAGCGATTAGTAAATTGGGGATATAGCCCCGCCCTTGTGGAGAAAAAAGCAACAGAGGTTAACCATGTTCCCAGGGAAGATCTATTGCAGTATAAACATAGGGGCTAGAGTGATGGAAACCAGGAGATTAGGCTGGTTACAAGGTATTGTGCTGAAAGTAATATTATAAGAGATACTATTAATACATTTTGGCACATTCTTAGTACTGAGCCAACCTTAGATTTCATAGCTAAACAAAGACCAAAAGTTACTTTTAGAAGGTCCAGAAATTTATCGGATTATTTAGTTCATAGTTTTCTTCCAGTCTCACAAAAATGAACCTGATTACCTTCAGCCCCTTTAGGGTGCTACAGCTGTGGCAGATGTTTTTATTGCAACAAAATTCAACAGACTAAAAGTTTTACATCTGCAAATGTTGAAATTGTTTTAGATAGTAGAGGATTTATCAACTGCAGTACTATTTGTGTAGTTTATTTGGCCATATGCAATTATGGTGCCTTCTATGTGGGGAAAACCTCTAGGGCTTTTAAAGTAAGGGTGGGGGAACACCTTAGTGGCATCAGGACCAGAGATTCTGCAAATCCCTTATTTTGTCATGTGAATGCTTATGGGGGAATGTCTTTGTTATATCAATTTTTATATTGTGGGATAGAGATGGTGAGGTTGGGCCCTAGGGGAGGTGATCTTGAGTTGCTTCTTTCCCAAAGAGAGCAGTATTGGATACACAGGCTAAACACACTGTGTTACCCAGGATTAAATGATATTTTTGAGTTGATACCGTTTTAGAAAAAAAAAATCTGTTTAATAGTCTCTAGTTTAAGATACTTGTATAACTGGCCTATATTAGAGTTTAGTGATCCTGTTATTTGGACCACTATTATTTTGCACAAAGTGAATTAACTGAGGGTCTACCACATACATTTATGAACAATAAACTGTTTGTAACTTAATAAAATCATGCATTTATTATGCATCATGGTTTTTCAAAGATGTAATAAAACAGATTATTATATAGGTATCATAGTCCATTTATAAATTAATGTGTTCTGCTTCTTGGAAATTACAGTTAGCAGAAGTGATATCTCCTATCTATGATGATTTAATTTGTATACAGCTTTTGCTATGACTGGATTTTCCAGCTATACTATGATGTGTTTACATTTTTACACTGTTCAGGTGTTTTTAATGTTTAAATTTATAAAGTAATTGTTTGTATAAATTAAGATGTTTCTGTTTTCATATCCATCTGCACTTGTAGTGAGTTTGTTGTTCGTTTGTTTACATATGCATTTTTGTATGTTTTCCAATATGAATACTTTGCTATGGGTGTATGTCGCTCTAGAGTGAAGTGATTTTTATATACTAACATACTAAAATGCCATCAGAATAGACCTAACGGTCTTTCATGTCTGCTCGTTTGGTCACCCCCACCCTGGGAGCTGACCTTGCTGCCCCTCTCGCCTTCTCTGACTTCTCCCTTCCCAGTTCCGGATATTCTCGCTGCACTGGATTTTGCTTCCAGAACCCTTCCCCTGTACCTGTCCCACCCCCTCTTGAACCCCTCCACCATCACTGCCTCCACCAGCCCCCTGGGCAGCGCATTCCATGGCTCCACCACCCTCTCAGTAAAGTAGCACCTCCTCCTTTCTCCCCTGAATTTCCCCCCTTCAGCTTCCACACATGCCCTCTAGTTGCCCCCTCCTCCTTCCTCCAAAGCACCCTGACTGCTCCTCCTATTACCTTCATGTAGCCTGAGACCTCTACCATGTCCCCCAGGTCCCTTCTCTCTTCCAATGTGTACGTATTTAGCTCTTCGAGCCTCTCCCCATAGGTCCTGTCCCCCAAGCCCCAAATCATTTTGGTTGTCCTACTCTGGACCCTCTCCAGGAGTTTAATGTCCCTCTTTAAGTGTGACCTCCAAAACTGCATGCATTACTCGAGATGTGGCCTCACCAAGCAGTTATACAGAGGGAGTATCTCTTCCCTCCTTCTGGAGGTGATCCCCCTAGCGATGCATCCCAGCATCCTGTTGGCCTTGGCTGCTGCCCTCCTGCAAGTCTCCGAGTTGTTCATCTTGACATTCACCACCACCCCCAGGGCCCTCTTAGCCATCGAGACTTGTAGCATTTCCCCCCTCAAGGTGTACACTTGGCCTGGGTTTCTGGCCCCCAGGTGCAGTACCTTGCATTTCCCTGCATTGAACCTCAGCTTCCACTTTCTAGACCATCTTTCCAGTGCCTCCAGGTCCCCCTGTCAGGCCACCCTCCCCTCCTCCCCATCCACCACCACCCCCAGTTTTGAGTCATCTGCAAAGAGACTCATCTCACTCCTGATACCTGTCCTTATATCAGAGACATAGGCGTTGAACAGGAGGGGCCCATGGACTGATCCCTGTGGGACCCCACTAATGATCCTCTTTGGGGATGAGACTATCCCACCAACTACGACCCTCTGGGTCCGGTGCTGGAGCCAATTGTCTATCCATATGATCATCTGGGTCCCCACCCCCATTTCTCCCAGCTTATCCAACACGACCTAGTGAGGAACAGAGTCAAACGCCTTGCTGAAGTCTAGAAAGAGGATGTCCACTGGTCTACCCAGGTCCAAGGCACTCATCACCCAGTTATAGAACTCCACAAGGTTTGTCTGACACAATTTCCCTTGGATGAATCCATGCTGTCTATCGTCCAGGCACCCTGACTTTTGCAGGTCCCCCCCTAGCCTCTCCTTGACAATGCCCTCCATCACCTTGCCCACCACTGATATCAGGCTGACAGGCCTGTAGTTCCCTGCCACCTCCCTTGATCCCTTCCTTATGGATAGGCACTATATGCGCCTCATTCCAGTCCTGGGACACCCGCCCCATCCTCAGAGAGATGGTGAAAAGCTCTGCCAGGGGTTTCGCCAGGACATCCATAAGTTCCTTCAGCACTCTGGGATATAATTTATCCAGCCCTGGTGCTTTCTCCATCTTAAGGGACCTGAGGGCTTCCCTCACTCTCTCTGCTGTGATTTCCACCTCCGCTACCTCTTCTCCCTGCTTAGCCTCCCCCCCACCTCCTGCCAGTGATGCCTCCCCCTCTCTCCCCAGACCCGCCGATCGGTAAGGGTACCCCCCCCAGTATCACTGTCTCCTTCCATGTGCGATGCAGCACTCCCATCTTCCTTAGGAAAATTGAGGTGAAGTACTCATTTAGTACCTCAGCCTGCTCCCCCGGGTCTTGTGCCCATCTCTCCCCTGTTTTAATCCTGCTAATCTTCCCCTTCACCCTTCGTTTTTCCCCAATGTATCTAAAGAACCCCTTGTTCCCTCTCCTAATTTCCCTGGCCAGGTTCTGCTCCTTCCTTGCCTTAGCCGCCCTCACTACCCTAGTGGCCCTTCTAGCCATCAGTTTGTACTCGCCTTGATTCCTTTCACTCCTTGAGCACTTGAATTGCCTATAGGCTGCCTTCTTTTCCCGCACCACCTCCTAGACCTCCCTGGTCCACCAGCAGGATTTTTGGGCCCTACCGCATTTTTGTCTTACTCTGGCGCAGGTGCTGGTAGCATCCTGCACCCATCTCCTGATTATTTCCCACCTACTGTCAGCGTCCATGTCTGACCCAATCACATCCAAATCCTCCTTAAGGATCCTTCCCATTTCCTTAAAATCCACCCCCCTGAAGTCAGTTACCTCCATCTTTGTGCAGCCTTCTACCCCTCCTAGGTCCAGGCAGAACCAGACCATGGCGTGGTCACTCCCCGCCAACGGGTCCCTTACATCCAGGCCCCCAATCTGGTCACTGTCTGCCAGGACCACATCCTGTACCCGTGCCTCCCTGGTCGGTTCCCCCACCTGCTGAGTTAGGAATGCATCTTGAAAGACACCCAATAACTTCTGTTCCCTGGCCATCGAGGATGTCATAGTCTCCAAGTCTGTTCTTGGCATGTTTAAGTCCCCCAACACCACCACCACCCTTCCCCTGCCCAATCTGCAGTGTCTCCCAACATCTGCCACCAGACTCTCCTCCAGCTCCTTCACCAGTGCAGGGGGTCTATACACCACTCCTATTTTTACTCTCTTGCCCGCCCTTGTTATCAAGGTGACTCAAATCGCCTCCACGGTTCCCTCCGCCTCCTCTACTCCCCCTATGCCAATGCTGTTTTTGACTATTATTGCTACCCCTCCTCCCCTTCCCTCCCCCCGTCCTTCCTGAACATAGTGTGGCCCTCCAGGTTCAGGTCCCAGTCGTGTCCTGCAGTGGCCCAGGTCTCAGTGACCACTGCCACATCCACCGCTCCCTCAGTTAGCATCGCCTGGAGCTCAGGCATTTTATTGCCCAAGCTGCTGGCATTTAGCAGGACTACCTTCCACCCTTTCCCTATACTTCCATTTTCCCTGCTCATGTTCCCATGGGGATTCCATTTTCCCCAGGTCTGCACTTTACCAGTCAGCTTTTCCCCACATTCCTCCAGCTCCCCAAGGGGCTGGAGACAGAGTCCCTCCTTTATCGGTCCCCCCTCGACAGCCTTTTCTCCCATCCCTCACCCTTCACAAGTTTACACCCCACTTTTCACCAATGAACCCCTGTATTTTCAACTTAAGGATTCCCCTTCCCTCCAAATTGAGATGGAGCCTATCTCTAGCATACAGCTCCTTATCCTCCCAGATCTCCCCCCAATCCCCCATCAACCCATACCCTCTGGCCTCACACCACTCCCTGAGCCACTGGTTTATCTCCCTAATCTTCCTCTTGTGCTCCCCACTAGCCCTTGGCACCGGCAGGATTTCCGAGAAGGAAATCGTGCACCCTATGTCATGACAGACCCTGGCAAGCTCCCTCAACCTTGCCTGTATCTCTAGCTCGCTATTTCCCTCAGTGTCATTTGTACCCAGGTGGACCAGTATGTCCGGGGAACCCCCACAATCCTTTGCCAGCTGATATACCTTGTGCTTGACCCTGTGTGCCATAAGTTGTTCTAACTGTCCAGGCTTCCCCCTCCCTATCCCATTTGATACCCCAGATCATAGAATCCCCCAACAGGAGCACTCTGACCACTCCTTTTCCTCCATTCCCCCCCTTCCATGTCCCTCATCCTTTCTACCGGCCCCTCCACCAAGCCGTCTCCTTGTTCCTCCCTCATCTGGGTGCCACATGCCCCCTCATTTACTCCTGGCCTCCTCTCTGATCCTATGCCTCTCCTCCTCCAGAGTATCCTTCTGTGCCTCGCTAACTCCCCCCTCACTGCTCGTGACTGGTCCTTCTCCCCCATCTGCTAAACTAGCCTGGTTTGTCCTCCCTCCCTCCCTTCCTTCCTGTCTCCATTCAGTCCCTCCTTGCTTGTCGTGCTCCCCTGTCCTAAACCCTCAGCTCCCTTTACTGTAGCCTCCTTGTACTTCTGGTCCATGTCCTTGCCCTTTCCTCCCAATTGGTCCTTCTCCTTGCGCTTTCCTCCCTCTTCCCCCTGTCCCTCCTGCTCTGATCCACTGCTCCCCCCATTTTCCTGCATTCTAGGTTCCCCCCTGTTCCTCCTGCTATCCAGCCCCTGCCTCCTTCCCCCCACTCCCTTTCCATCTCTAACCACCCCTGTCATGGTTACATCACCCCCTCATCCTCAAGCAGAAGAAGAGAATTGAAGCAGTTACTGAACATAAGGTCCGATCCATCTCCGCACCATGCTTCCTTCTGTTCAGCCCCAGCCCTCTGCCTACTTCCCTGAGAATGTTGACCCTCTGGCCCCCCTTTGTGAGGATCCCCAGTTAATTGCCTGCTTCCTTGGTAGTGTTCTCCTTTTGGGCCCCCTATGCCAGGGTTCCTATGTGACCCCAGAGTATTCTCCTGCACTCCTTTCCCTATGCCCCCACCCCTAGTGCTTGGTGCAACCCGTAGGAGATCCCCTGCCCTCTTCCCCAACCATACCTCCCCCCTTCCCCCAGCTGTCTCCTAATCCCCACAACCTCCTCCCTAAGCTGTGCCAGCTGGTAGCACACTGGCCAACCACCAAACTTCCAAGCTCAGTCCAGTATCATGGCTGTCCCACACCTTGTGCACTACACCACCCTCCCAAAGATGCCGGCCCTAATGATGTGTGGTCCCAATCCCTCTCCAAGTAGGTTTCCTTGGGTGAGCCACCGTTCCCCACTAGTCTAAGATACACCCCTACTGACTAATCAGGTCACCCACTAATCCTAGATACAGTCCCACATTAAACCATTAACCTTGTTACTAGGTGCAGTACAACATAGTAAACATATAAGGGAAGTGAATAACTCCCTAAGCTCCTCTCTCCCAGTCTTTAAATCCAACCCCAGTGGCTAGAACTACATGAGCTGCACCTGCAGCCTTTTCTTCCAATTGCAGGGCAGGTGTTCCCTTATAAATAAGCAGAGCTCTGGGGAGGGGTGGGGAGGTAGGATTAGGGTCTACACCCGACTGTCGAGAGAGTGTATCAGCTCTGTGTCTGCCCCTCCAGGCCCTGAAGCCAAAGAAACAGTCCCAAACAAATCCCATCAAATAGGTTTCAAATCAGAAGAAATATGCCTCCACCAGCACAGCCTGTTACAAAGTGAAACATCCAACAAAATGAGCCCACTTACAACCACCAAATCAGTTTTCAAACTTCCAACAGCCCCAAAAACAATACCCTGCTAGCCCCTTAGAAGTAGTAAGAAAGAAAAGAAATAACTTTCTACCACGTAAAATCCACAAGAAACCCTGTAAAAACAAGAAGCAGCTACTGTACTGAAACACATCTGATCCTGTCCCCTTCTACTTCCTTCTGAGAAGCAAAAGCAACTAACACCACAAACCTGATCCAGCTCTGCCTCCAGTCAATTGGCTGAGTGAGACCTGGCCAGACCATTAACACCCTTCCCCCACTATGCACTAACCTTTGCAGCTAGTGAATTCAGCAAAAATGAATCAAAATTCAACTCAAAGCCCCCCAAATATGTTTGCTACCAAAGGAAACAGGTCTCCAATTCAATCAGCTTCACTAACAACACATCAAAATAGGCTTGAAATTAACAGATATAGGTCTCCAATTCAAATAACCAGCCCCAAGCAAATCCCACCAAATATGTTTTAAATCAGAAGAAATAGGCCTCCACCAGCACAGCCTGTCACACAGTGAAACATCTAACAAATGAGCCCACTTACAACCACCAAACCAGTTTTCAAACTTCCAACAGCCCCCAAAACAATACTCTGTTAGCCCCTTAGAAGTAGTAAGAAAGAAAAGAAATAACCTTCTACCAAGTAAAATCCATAAGAAACCCTGTAAAAAAAAAAAAAAGAAGCAGCTACTGTACTGAAACACATCTGATCCTGTCCCCTTCTAGTTCTGCCACTGCCACTTTAAATTCTACCTTAAAAAGTAGAGTGCATCACCTGTTTGAACACTCCCTGATGCTGCTCTGAAGCAAAACTGGTAGGAGGTTTGTGAGTCTCACTTGAGCTCTCTTTTTAGAAGGTCTAAGGCATTTTTTAATTGCTTTTATACATGAATGTACTGAATTAAACAAGAATGTTTGCCAACATGCATTTCAACCTGTTGTGTATTTTGTAATTGGGTCTTATTTAGCTTAACTGTAGTGAGTGGTGCCGAACTTTTGAATTTGGTTGGTTGTTGCTCACACTAGCACACTCGGCCAGGTGGGGCGGCTTTTTTCTATGGTATTGAAACCAAGCTGCCAGATCCTGGACCACCTCCTTAGCTTTTCCAGATCTTCCTATAGGTCCTGTATCCCTTCAGCTATGTCCACTCTCTCACAGAGCTTGGTGTCATCCAGGAATAGGCACATTTTTCCCTTAATGCCATCTCCAGTGTTATTGATGAAGACATTGAACAACACCAGCCCCAGCTCCAAGCTCTGTGGGACCCTACTGGCTACCTGTCTTGTGCCAGATAACTCTCCCCCACAACCACCCTCTGGGTTCTGTCCTTTAGCCAGTTTTTCACCCATCTGGCCATCTTTTCACCAACCCCGGGATCCACCAACTTCCTGATCAATCTTTTGTGGGGCACAGAGTACCCAAGAGAGTGAAGATCTGAGTACTTGATCTAGCCAGATTCGGTTCAGTTTGGAAAAGGCCACTCCTCTTTTTCTAAAAACTTACTGTAGCACCCTCTCTAGGTGAGTCAAATAGGTTGACAATGGTTCCCTCTTCCATTGTTTGGTTGCATGAGGTCCTCCCCAGTCTCAGTGCTACCAAATACATTTTCTAAGGCAGTCGTGTACTCTTGTGCATTGGCCTCTGGGTCATTGGCCCTCAGAGAATGAATAGCATTTAGAGCTAGCCCTCTGAGACTCTCTCCCAGTTGTTTCCACTTTTTAACTTTGGAACACTGCCAGTCCTGTCATCTTCACCTGGTGGAGTGGGCTGTACCCCAGAGAACATGCGTAATTTTTTGGTAGGAGTCTGGAACAATGGATGGCACATAGTTGAGTCCCCTCATGGAGTTTGAGGTTGGGCACCCCCTGGCACATCAAGCTCTTTTTGAACATCCTCCATTGTTTCCCTTGTTCCTGCAACCACTTGTTAAATTGGGCCTTGAAACCCTGCTGCTTGGTGGAAGCTTTCCTTTTGGGGGTCACACTGCCTTGTGTCACTAGGGTCCATGCAATACTAGAATCCTCTGGGGTTAACACATCAGGTACATGAGTGGCATTAAAACCATTATCTGTCATTGGACGGCAACTGAGCCAAAGCATTTCTTTACAGAAAGGACCTATTTGATTTTCTCCCTGTCAGTCCTGGGGAAAAAAAAAAGCAGCAGTAAGGCTTTTTGAGGGTCCAAATTGTCACCTTCACACCAATCAATTAGGCAGTGGGAAGCCATAATATAGTAATAGTTTAGGGTTTGGGGGCTACAATACTGTCCTCTAAAACAATGGTTTCTATGTGGCTTGTGACTGGCAAACAGCAGATTCCAGTGGTGCTCCAAAGATGCAACCGGGTCACTGTGTAAGTTTCAGTTACTACCCCTGCCTTGTGGGCTCAACAAGGTTGAGGGGCCTGGGTTCTGTTTCTGATGGAAAGGGGGGGTTCTTTCCCAAATATGAAATAAATCACGTGGTGCCTTCACCCAGAGTAAATTACAGTGGGCCAGATTACTCCCAAGTCCCTTTCCTGTTTGGTGACTGTCAGTACTTTCCCTCCATCATGTCCTCCTCCCCCGCATTTCTGTGCCCCACATGTATGATCTTGCACTTCTTTGTATTGAATCTTAGCTGCTACACTCTTGACCACTCCTCAAGCTTGCTTAGGTCTCTTCTCATTTTCTCTACCCCTCCTGGAGAGTCCATCCTGTTGCAGATCTTTGTGTCATCTGCAAAGAGACACACCTTCCCTTCCAGCCTCGCTGCAATGTCACTTATGAAGACAGTAAAGAGGACTGGTCCAAGCACTGATCCCCGTGGGACCCCACTGGTCACCCCCCCTTTCTTTGTATTGAACTCCATCCACCACCACCCTCTGTGTCCTATTGCTCAGCCATTTTTGACCTAGTTTACCACCCTGTGTCCCAGTCCCAGGCTGCCCAGCTTGTTTATTGGTCTCCTATGTGGGATGGTGTCAAAGGCCTTGCTGAAATCCAGGTAGGCCACATCCACTGCCCCTCCCTGATCCACCTCCATAGCCACCCAGTCAAAGAAATCTATCAGATTTGTTTGACAAGATCTTTCCACTGTAAATCCATGCTGCCTTGGATCCTGTGCTCCGTTGGATTCGAGATATATCACAAACCTTTCTTTTAGTAACATAGTAAATTATGGCAGATAAGGACCACTAGACCTACCCAGCCTGCTCGTATTCCCTGCCTACATCAGCAGCCGCTGACCCTACTTGGTCATTGACTTTAGCCTCTCCTTTCTACTTCTAGGGTCCCCTTATGCTACTTTTAGTACTGATTCCATTAGTTTCCCCACCACCGAGGTCAGGCTAACTGGCCTGCAATTGTCAGCCTCCTCCCTGCTCCCACTTTTGTGGAGAGTAGTGTTGCTTGGATAGTATCCTAGCAATTAGGATAACACCAAATACCTGCCATTTGGCAGGATAGTGGATCCAGTTGGATAGCAGCACTATCCAACCATGGATCCGACTCCTGGATCCAGGTCGGATCCCGCATTATCTGACATTAGATCCCTGGATCCAAATTTGGCCAGATCCCAGGTCTGATCCCGCTCAAATAGTGCTGCTATTCGACATACCACAGTCGGATCCACAGAGGCACTATCCGAGCAACACTAGTGGAGAGGGACTACATTCACCCTCCTCCAGTTCTTTGGCACCACACCAGTTTCCAGCTGTTGAAAAGGGCTCTCTGTGGTGCTGCCAGCACCTCCCTGAGTTATTTTAATACTCTGGGATGTATCCCATCTGGTCCCATTGCCTTGTCCACTTTCAGATTAGCGAGTTCCTTTAGGACTCTCTCCTCCTTAAATGGACTGGCGTCCACCTCCCTCCCAGTGCTGCTTCAGTTGCCTAACTTTGGTCCCTCCCCTTCCACTTCCTCAGTGAATATTGAACAAAAATACTTGTTCAGGATTTCTGCTTTTTCTTGATTCCCCTCTGCACACTTCCCTCCTTCCCTTTTTAGCCACAATACCACCCTTAGTTTTTTTTCTTTCACTTGATGGACCAAGCCCCTAATGAGTCAAGATCTTTCTGCAACATTTTAGTGTACTCAGTGTTACTACAGGGGTTACTAATTTTGCAGTCATCTGCACACTTAATTATTTTACAATTTAATTAACGAGATAAATCTGCAGTGAAGACTTGAAATATTACTGGAGCCAAGACAGAGCCTTGGGGTACACAGCTGTTTACTCGTAGCCAGGAGGATTTGTGGCCATCAGTGACAACCCTTTGTGATCTATTATTTAACCAGTTTGCAATCCAGCATGTAATAAATGAATTTGTACCATGTACTGTAGATGTAAGTTTTGTAATAAAGCCCAGTGCGGCACAGAATCGAAGGCTTTTTTAAAATCAAGAAAAATTACATCACAGGGGGTTTTGTTATCCAAATAAAAACATATTGTCATTAAAAATGAATTAAATTAGTGGCACAATAACTTTTTTTTAACAAAACCATGCTGGGTAAATCAAGGTTTTTGAGTTCAGGGGTAATCATGTCTTTAATAATTCTTTCTAGTATTTTACAGAAAATTGAAGTGAGACTGATTGGGTAGTAATTATCTGGATTTCCTTTGTCTCCTTTCTTAAAAAGGGGAGTTACATTTGCCCTTTTCCAATCAGAGGGAACAGCACCAGTGTTAAGGCTAGTTTCATATACAATTTTTAAAGGGAGTGACAGATGATCTTTCATTGGGAGTATAATGTCCCCTGAAATACCATCGGGACCTGGAGATGAGCCTCATTTAACACTGTTTAACTTAGCCTTTATGACTTCAACTAATAAGGATATTTTATTGGTGAGATTTTCAATTACAGGGAGTTCTATATCTGGTGCAGTATTGTGAGCTTTACAAAAATGAGAATTAAGTAGTTGTGCCATTTCTCTTGGGGAAGAGATCACAATATCATTACTTGTGAGAGGACTAACTTTACATACCTGTTTCTTCAATTAGTTTATATAACTAAAAAAATCTTTTGATTACCCTTTTGTGCTTGAGATGCAATATATTTTTCAGTATCATAGTTTGCTTTTCTGATGGCCTTTTTACATTTTCTTTGATTTTTTTTTCCAATTCAAACCACGTTTTTGTGCATTTGTTAACAAGATATTTTGAATATTTTCTTTTTCCTTTTTTTTTTCCCCCTCCCAGCTCCGGGCCGGCCTTTCCTTTGGGCCACCTATGCCATCTGAGCCGTACTGCCTCAGAGCAGCCACCTCTTCACCCCCATATAGCAGCCCCCCCTGGGTGACCCCCGGACATAACCCTTCGCTGGGTGGGTCCTCCTCCTCCTCTGAGGGGGATGGCGCCGGTTGGGGTGACCAGCTGCTGTGGATGATGCTTGCACTGTCCTCGGTCTCGCGGCTGTGGGAGTTGGTGACCATCATCCAGTTGGCTACGGGGCTCTTTTCCTATTTGCTCCCCGGGGGGGGCGTGGTGTGCCACAACGTAAGGCAGATGCCAACGTTCACCACGCCTCCTTAGTGAGTGGGACCCCGCGCATTGCCATGCCCCCAGCCTCCGCTAGGGGTCAGCAAGTCCCGGGTCACTTGCCCACCCTCCCCCCGAGAGAAGGCGAGTTGTTAGCCGATGCTCAAGCCTTCTCTCCTTGGCTGACCCTCCAGCACCCGAGTCCGTTCCCGAACCCAGCTCGCTGGCGTCGCAAGTGGAAATCCAACTGCTGTGCCGGTGGGCTGGCTCTTTTTCCTTTTAATGAGTTTAATCAGATTACTAGTAAACCACCTTGGATTCAAGTAAAGATGTCTTTTTTTATTTTGGGAATGAACTTGTGGGCAGTATCCAGAATAATGTTTTTAAATGAATCCCAAACACAGTCAATATCAGGACCATTCAAAAGTGAGGCCCAATCAATGTTCATGAGAGATTAATTTAAGGCCAATTTATTGGTTTTATTATAGGCAAAGACTTCTGTCAGTTTAATTGATTGTTTCCAGGATGTAAGGAGAGCAAATTTAATTCCATAATGATCACTATTTCCTATTGGTGCGGTAACTTTACAATATTGGACATTTAAAGATTCACTGCCCAATACAATGTCTAGGGTGTTGTTACACAAGGTCCCTGCACCCTTATTGGTACCCTCAGAGGTACACCATAGACAGCTAGTGCTTAAGCATATGTTATACTAACATATAGGGCTAAGGACATCTAGCGTATAAGAGTAGATGTCAGGATATGTACGCATATTGTTGTAATACACTTTGCTTGCTAATACATATATATATTCTTCTATGTATTTTCTGTGTATTTCTTACTTGTAAGATGCCAGGACACCTGTGTCCTTGGAATAATTGTGATATGTAAGTCGGCATTGCCACCTTTTGGTGATTTGTACTACTACACTGAGTTATGTGACTGTATAAGAACTCTTTTGTTTCACAAACTGATGACTACTACAAAATTGTATAATGTTTATCTTGGATCGTGGAGCCTCCTCTAATTTAACCAATAGGGCTCATCTCTGTAACTAGAAATATTTCTCTCTTACAGTAACCATAGTAATTATCATAGGTATATAATGTGATACACAAGTCTTGTACCTCGGAGATCCCAAGAGACACAAAGAAACCTTGAGGTGTAGGGAATGCTTAGCACTGGCTCCCAGTTCGTATTGGTAAGAACTGCTTAGGGCAACTGTGATTTTATCCTTTTTGGTAGTAATAAACAAGTTTATTACTCTTTTGCAACGTGTCTGTGATTACTTGCATTCCCAATATTGCCAAGAACCTGAAAGTGAGGTTTAGACCTCCTGACAGTGTTTTTTCCTCCTGTTGGAACGATTGCATGCTGTGTTAAATTTAATTCTTCACAGAACCTTAAGAAATCTTTTGACAGTGACCTGGATGCTGTTGTTTTAGTCCAGTCACTATCTCAATCATTTAAGGTGCCCACAAATAGGATACTACCAGGTTCCGCTGCAGATTCCATCCCAGCAAAGATTTCATTTGAGACAGAGACTGGGCAGTCCGGGGGCCTGTAGCATAAACCTACAATTAGGTTATTATTATGTCGCTTATTTAGACTGACCCAAAGTGATTCCACAGAGTTAACGGAGGGTTTTATCTTTTTTTTTTCCATTTAAAGTTTATTGAATTTTACAATAATGAGAACAGGTCCAGGAGCATCTTACACAGTAAATGTAACAGTCAGCATAACAAGGATCTGTCCTCCCCACCAACCCCCACAAACCCCCTTCCCACTAAGACCTCCTCCCACCCACATATTATGCAACACAGAAAACGCTCTGGATTCTACTTAGGTGATGGCATGTTATATGTACAGGTAGGGATATTAAAGAGAGTATAAGGTGTGCAAGGGTTCCCATATTTTTGCATATTTCTCGGGCCTGTTATTGAGACTGGCTATTGTCTTCTCGGTCCTGAGGTTTGCAAGGAGTTCATTAAGCCACTCCGTATATGAAATATTGTCATTGTCCTTCCAATGACGTAAAACTAATTTCTTGATGGTCATAGAGATAAAGGTTATATGATACCTTCTAACTAAAACTGGAATAGCTGAATAATCACCTAGTAGACAAATTTCTGTGGTGAATAATTCCTGCAGACCTAATAAAGGGTCAACTTTGTGCTGAATAGTGTTCCAAAGTGGAGCAACCTTGAAGCAGCTCCAGAAAATGTGAAATAGAGACCCCTCTTCCTTCTTACATCTTGTACAAATAGACAACAGGAGTAGGCCAAATTTGAATATTTTTTGAGGGGAGTAATATAAATTGTGCAATATATGAAATTGGGTCAGGCGTAGTCGGTCCTGGGTTATGTACTTATGGCAATTCTGCCATAATTCTGTCCAATCTAATTTTCTAGTGGGAAAGAAGGACTCCCAATACGCCATGGGAGCAAAACAATTCGGATATGCCCAATTATATAACATTTTGTAGCAGTTGGATACTGAGTGCTGAGAGCCAGACTCAGGATTTATTACACTGGTGAAAGATAGTTTGTCAAGTAAGGAGGGGGGGGGTTGAACTGAAAACCTTGGAGATGAGATGTTTTAATTGGAAGACTTTAAAATGATAATTTGTCGGCAAATTGTAAGTGGATAAAATGTCGGCAGAGGGAAGCCATGCATTTCTTCCTAAGATAAATGATAAAAGACGTAGTTCCTGTGTACAAGGTATCCAGCCAGGTAGAAGTGTTTTATTATCTATTTTCAAATTGGGGTTTCCCCATATGGGTTGCGCTGGGTCCTGGGTGTGATTATATTTAAGGTAGCTACATAATTGTGCATGATTTTTCACCTATATAGCTATGGGAGTGGGAAGTAGGTTTGCAGGTAAGGCCTTTGTCTTAACATAAAGGAGTGAAGTCGGATTGAGGCCACAATCGTGTAATAGAGATAATTTGATTTTGAGCCATAGGGGCGAGGAAGGAGAGTCGAACACTGCACCTGCAGGGGATAGCCACCTGAGGTATTTGACAGCATGGCTAGCCCAGTGGTAAAAGGTTAAATGAGGGAGACGTAAACCTCCTCTCTCTTTAGGGGCTGCTAATTTCATGTATGCTAGTCGAGGCTGTTTATTAGCCCAGATAAGCTCTTTGATGAGTCTATGCAAGTCATTAAACCTTGAGAGATGTAACCAAATGTTGAGTAACAGCAAGGAGTAAAAAAGCCTGGGAAATATATTCATCTTGACTATATTAACTTTGCCCCATAGCGAGAGAAGGAGTTTGGACCATCTGTCCAAATCTTGACGGATAGTTCTTACCAGAGGATCCAGATTAAGTTTTTGAAAATGAGCTGGGTTTCTCGGTATAATAATACCTAGGTATTTTAAGGAGTCATGCTTCCATGTCACACCCAGATCAGTAATGGACTTTTAATCACCTTATGATTGAGAGGGAAAACCAGGGTCTTATCTATGTTAAGCTTATAATTACATAAATTACTGTATTTCTTGATGAGTGATATCAAATGGGGAATCGAAGTCTCAGAGTGAGACAAATGTAAAAGTATGTCGTTGGCATATGCCGAAACCTTGACTACTTGAGACGCGATGGGTATACCTTGAATCTGATCATAATTTGTCAATCTACGGATCAGGGGTTCTAAGTATAAATTGAATAATATAGGGGAAAGGGGGCAGCCCTGTCTAGTTCCTGATTTTAAAGGGAAAAGATTGGAAATCACCCCATTTGCGGTTATCCGCGCTGAAGGGGCCTGATATAAAGCTTTTCTCCAATTTTGAAATTCAGTGGGGACTTTGTAGGCTTTGAGAGCCCGGAACAGAAAATTCCAATCCACTCTGTCAAATGCCTTCTCGGCATCCATGGAGACCAAGGCCGCTGAAAAATGGGCATCCCTGGATGCCGAGAGAACATGCAAGAGCGTTCAGAGATGATCTACCGAGGAGCGACCTTGCATGAAGCCAACTTGTTCAGGACTGATGAGGTTCGGTAGAACAGTATTAATACACTCTGCTATTAATTTGGCTAGTATTTTAATATCCTGATTTAGTAAAGATATTGAGCAATAACTTGTAGTCAACTCTGGATTTTGGTCCTGTTTGGGAATAAGGACTATTAAAGCTTCAAACAAGGTACTATCCACAGATACTCCTGATAAAATATGTTGAAACAGGGACAGCAACAAAGGAATTAAGGGTTTCTGGAATTTCTTGTAGAAGTTTGCGGAAAAACCGTCCGGTCCCGGAGTCTTATCTGAGGGAAGGGATTGAATAGTTTTAGCAATTTCCATAGCAGATATAGGGACCATAAGTGCTCTCTGTTTAATCTCTGAGAGACAGGGCAGTTGGGATGCCTCCAGGTAGGAGTCCATTTCTTGCTCTGAAGGTGGGTTTGATGTGGAAGCATAGAGGTTGACATAGTATTCCCAAAATTCAGATACAATATCAGATGCGGATGTCTTCAACGCACCATCTACTAAGGATCGAATAGCAGGGATATATTTAGCAGATTCTAGTTGCTTAATTCTTAGCACTAATAAACGTCCTGGGAGGTTTTTATCTTGTCGGAAACATCAATGGGATTCAAGGATGTATTTACATATTAAGCTATACTGCCACCTTTTCTGTTTTGCCTACTTTGGAAAAATAAATTATAACCAGGAATGGATTTATTCAAAACATTGTCCATAGGCCACCAAGTTTCAGTTACACCTAGATTGTCTGGTTGATCTGTTTTAGTTCTAATGCCAAGTTCTTCAAATGTATTGCCTAGGCTGCATGCATTTATGAGTAAGAAATTAAGGGCCAGATATTTAAAACTTTGCCCCGGGGCTAAATTAGCACTGCCCGGCGGGCAAACTTAGCACAAAGCAAGCCATATTCAAAAGGAATAGCCCAGGGCAAACAGCTTCTGAATATAGCATGGAAATGAGGCCGGGCAAACTGGGCTGGGAGTGCAGGGCAAACTTAGCCCTGGAATAAGACAGCTGTGAATATGGCAACCAGGAAGTGCAAACCACAACAGCAACAAAGTGCACAGCGATGTGATGGTAGGTAGAGGTGAACTATGTGGCCAATGTGTGTGCCAACAAATGCGTGGACTCAGTACAGCTGCAGGCAGCAGTGTATATGAAAGTACAGTGTGCAAAACTGTTAAATATTCCCCAAACTGTTTGAGCAGCGCTAACACATTAGCGTGGGTTTAGTGCAGGGCTAAACCGTTAGCCCAGTGCAAACACTTTTGCCCAGCATTAAACTTTGCCATATTCAAAAGTAACATGTAAATGAGCCTACTTAGGTAATCTCTGAGCAAACATCCAAATTAGCATCTCATTATGCCCTGATTTGCATGTAATTTGCACCGGGCTAACGGTTTAGCCCTGCGCTAAACCTGCGCAAACGTGTTAGCTCTGTGCAAACAGTTTGGGGAATATTATACAGTTTTGAACATTGTACTTTCACATGCGCTGCTGCCTGCAGCTGTACTGGGACAACATGGCATAGGCACAGATGGTGGTGGTGCATGCAACTATCACACTGTAGGTCATGCTACAGTGCACAGCAGACACTACAGTAGCAAGGGGGCCAGTAGTGTGTGGACACAGCAGTACCAATGGTGTGTAGGGCAGTGATGATGACTGCACTATACACAGTGAGAGGCCCAACCTGCAGGTGGTTACTGACAGTGGACATTACTGTTACACTGTTGTGTGACTCACAGATGCTACACCTCTGGCATGGGATGGTCACAGTGACATATACATGTCCGGCTTTGTGTGCTGTGGCAGTTGTACAGCTGTGTGGTATGTGGCTGGGGGGCATATATTATCAGAAAGGCACACTGGTGTTGGGTTATTCCCAATACTGGCCCATGTGCACTGCATGATGTGTCCCAGCCTTGTGGCCACATCTGGTCTGTGGCACAACCTGGCCACCCATACACTCTCCCCTCAACATCCTCCATGCCCACAGTGCTGCATGTGTGTGCAGGCATCTGTTGGTGTCCAAAGAAGAGTGGTCCGCAGGTGTGTGCTGTATGGCCATGCTGCCATGTTGTCCACTGGCGGCAGGGTCACCACTTACTGCCTGGCATGGCTGGGACTGGTGAAAGATGATGGCATTATTTGTATGCTAAGTTCTCTAGCTCCAGATCTAATCAGATGGAGACCATCTTTTGAAAATAGTTTATGATTTTTGTTAAAGACAAACCAATGACTGATGAAGATTAAATTTTCGATGTGACACCAGTTTTGCAATCTAGCATTAATACGGGTGATAGTGAATTTTTTTTCCAGGTCTTACTTGTGGAATTGGAAGAATACCCTGTATTGCTACCTTACAGTTTTTTGACTGAAGATGCTTTCCTAGTTCAATAAGGTCATAACAAATGTCCTTTTCATGAGAATGTCCAACATTATTTGTACCTACATGAAGGATGACATTAGATGGTTGGGTGACTAAAGTATCAACCCTGCTTTTGATATCCTCAATTTTCACCCCTGGGAAACAATTAACTGAGACACTATTATTTGAATAATTGTTCAGTAGGGTATCCATAAATTTTACAACTGAGACACCTACTATGATGGTAGGTAAGGAAGAGTTGCTCAGATAATTATTCAGTGACTTGGAAAATTTTGAGACGTGTCTAAAGGAAAGTATCTGTTTTTACGGAGAAGAAAATTAGTACTGGCTTCGTGGTTGAAAGATATAAGCCCTTCTGCCTTTCTTTACTTTTCTTTTAGGTACAGTACATATTCCCAACCCTCCTCCATGCATTGGTCACTCTCAGGTTCCCTGAGCCTTTTGTTCGGACAGTTTAAGGATGTGGATTGACTGATAGGGTTCTGAATAGGGGTACTTGAATCTGCCACTGGTAAGGCAATGGCATAATAGGCCTTATTTCCTAAGCGTGGTAAGGACATGGTAGCAAGGGAGTCATGGGAGGGGGTAATTACAATGTGGTCTCCTCTTAATGAGGCAGTAGTAGCACTTGCATAGTTATTACTTTGTTTAACCCCTAGTTGGCGCTAAACTGAGAGGGCTACTACCCCTGCCTGTGCAGCTAGTAAACAGGTTGAGGGGCCTGGGTCCTGTGATGCGTTACCTCCATTTTTATAAGTTGAAACTTGGGGAAAAAGGTGTCACTCGGCATGGTGATTAAGTTTGGTTACTCTGCACAGGGGCCCCCAAATTACTCCAGACACAGGAAGCAATAACTGTAATGTCCAATACCAGAAGTTGGGATTCTAAAGTGTGGCTTTTATTCACATCCAACAGAATAACAAAGCATAGATGAACCCCCATGGGGCTACACTTCTGGTAATGTAGATTTATGGAGATCAGAACACATCCTCTTTACAATGAAACCCTCAGGTTTCGAAACACTCTGGGCACTCAGCCTGAACTCAACTCTTTTTAGGTTTCTCTGGCTCGGCTTCCTTGCCAGCCCTTGGACTACCTTCCTTCCATGGCTCGGCTCTCATGCCAGCCCTTGGATACTTTCCATATAGCATGGAACATGTCTCGGTGGCTCCCTAAACCTCCTCTGAGCACTTCTGGCTCCATCAGGGAATCTTCTTCAACAATCCCACGTCTGGGTACTTTCCTCAGGCAAAGGCCAAGCACCTGAGAGAAAGCAACAGGTGTCCCAAAGCAAACCCGTAGAGATGAATTTGGTTACTTCTGATGGGGGTCTCCCACCTCTCGCTCCCATAATTAATACCCGGCCATTTCTCTGGACTTTAGCACCTCATCCTCTGAAAACACTTTACTGTGTAGATTCTCTTTAAATGTATGCCACATTTAATCTACTATTCTTCCATCCCACTTGTGCTGAACTTGAAGCATACTTAAATAGTGGCTGTGTCCATTGCTCTAGACCCCCACAGTGTTAAGCAGTCCAATTCCCACAACGTTAAAAACTGTACTTGGCTGTCTTTTCCTGACTCCTCAGTAACAGTCACTTAACTTCATCTTGTCTCAGGTGAAAACACATTGGCCCTTTATCAGAGCAGACTCACCCCTTGGTTGCAGGTGCCCCACAGGCTTTTTCTTCTTTAAAGAAATCTCATCCAAAACTTCTGATGCCTCAGCACAAACTTAGATTTAAGCAGCTGCTTCCTTCCGTAGCCAGACCAGGGGATTGCCCCTGAAAGTAGGCTGAATCCCTCCCCCCATCCCCAAAGGGATGGGGCCCTGAACCACTGGAGGTGGTCTCTACCACTTCACTTGGCTCTTCTTGTGTTCCTCTTCAGGTGAGAACACACACCTTTAAAAAAAATATAGCTCTTTGTCAGAGCTGAGAGCTATGAGGGCCTGCAGCTGCAGCACAGCTCCTCCCTCTTCTGAGCCCACTACTGAACTACTACAAATTCCCCAACATTCTATCCTAACTTCCCTAGCAGCAACATTCCAGTGTGGCTTATGCAGCTGCGACAGTTCTAAAATGATGTCATCCCTCAGTCTCAGCTGCGACTGAGAACAGAATGAGACAGTGTGAAAACCATTTAATTGGAGTTTCACCAGCTGCCTTCCCTGCCTGCCACTAGGTCTAACTGGGATTCTTGTAATCCCGGGTAACAGGGGGGTTACATTTGCTTCTGTTGATTGGGGATAGAGGGGCTGGTATGCTGGTTAGAAATAGTGGGAAAGTTTCTCACCATATTATCTACAACATTTTCTAGGTCTCTAGCTCTTTAGCTTTTTTAATTTCACATTTTAGGTTGCTAATTTCCTGTTTTAGAGTCGATACCTCTATGCAATATTTGCAAGTGTAATTTAAGGGGACCTGGTTAATGGCAGGTAAATTAAATATAATGTGGTTACGGAAGCAACAAATAATTAATACGTGCCCATTTGCCAGGGATAGAGAGAACACATCAACTCTAGAGTCACCCATTTGTTTGATAGAACTAAAGCAGCTTGTTTGTTAAAAAGGTGTACACAAACAAAGCAGAGAGTTATTGAACAACTGTTTAGATCCAGAGATTTCTGCCTTGGGCATACCTCTCAGCTTCCTATCTCATAAATCAGGGACAAGGCTTAAAAAATCACGGACAAATGACCAAATTCAGAGACACATCTTCAAAATACATGGTATCCACTCAGGAAGCTGACAGAGTAAGGGACTTGGTGTAGAATGCATTTTCTAAGGAAGAACAAGTCTGTAACTTTAATGGTTGACATTATTTTGTGCTTACTACTCTCACTGTTTGGTCATAGAAACACAAGTTTTAGGAGGGACAGAGTAAAATTTTGATGTAGAATCAGTGACATCCCTGAAAATCAGGGACAGTTGAGAGGTATGGCCTTGGGCTCACTAGAGACACACGTTGAGGTGCACATGTCTCTGCATGCAAATCAGCATGCGCTTGCTCCGCTTGCAAGAGCGAGATATTTATGTTCAGGACCTGGAAGTCACTGAGGGGTCACATGTCTGATACCGGGCATCCCGAATGTGTAGACCATATCTCTCAACTTTTCTTCACCAAAATGTGTGACACGATGTGTGACAAATGAGCAAAATGTGTGACACATCGTCTAACATGGCACTGCAAGCTCAGAACACTACAGCTATCAGTGCACTAATGTTCATATTGTATTCTAATAACTGAGCACAATAGATTATTATGAATTTCTGCTTTAAACTCTCAGTGGGGATGTGGAATATCACCTTCCCCATGATGGACAAAGGGTTTCTGAGAGGTAAAATGAGTGACGTACCTCATAATGTGTGACAGTTGAGAGGTATGGTGAGACAAAGTTCATGTTTTTAAAATTAAAACACACACACACACATTGACTGCCCTACGCAAACACTGTCAGCTTAAAATAGCTAGTAGATAGGGGCAAATACTTTTTAAAATACTGAAATGCTTCTTTGCTAGCCAGTAGTTTTAGCAGCATTTCTGGGAAATACACTGCCCAGAATTCTACGTTTTAAAGCTGTATTGGTAACCCTCCCAGTATGTGGCCTGCACTGGAATAATAGCAGAGCACTTGCACAGAGACTAGGGCTGGAGCCTGTCACACTGCTTTCAGCAGTCACACAGGACAGTCCACACTATTTGACAAAGTCAATAGCGCGGCAAGAGCGAGATATTTATGTTTGGGACCCGGAAGTCACTGAGCGGTCACGTGACCGATACTGGACACCCTGTCTCTATGACAGCAACAGGAGTTCTGCTTCTCTGTCTCTAGCAGACAGGCAGTCTGTCTCTGTGATGTAACAGATAAAGCTATCTTATTCAACAGCACACAGGCATCAGTCATTTTAGCAGCTGAATTCAGACTTGCATGGGTCGGAAACAACCCTTGATATTCACTGGGGGAAGTAGCTCTTGATTGGCTTGTTCAAGCTGTCAATCAACTTTAGCAGGCCTGGACTTCTGTCATGAGACAGGCAATTAGTTACTGCAAAGGTGCCTGCATAACTTGTCTTAGATAAATTAGAAGTCCACCAGCCTGGAAGCTTTTTCCACAGGAAATATGACTCTGATAATCACCTAGTCGCCCTCTGACCCTGTCGTCATGCTAGCCTGGGTCAGAGGTGACAAAGATGGTTACCGATGTGTAGTCTAGATGCAATCTTTTTTGCAAATATCCTTCTGTGCACATAGTTCTGCAGTTTACAAGGTAGTTTGGGACTCAAACTAGTCCTATGAAGGTTCACGCTCAGGTCAGGTTTGGTCAGGGCAATGATTACGAAAGCTTCAGTCCTGTTGGGAGCTCTGCTGTATGGTAATGCAAGGGAAATCCCAGCAAGCAAACGTTATACCCTTAAATGCAGGGGGTTCCCTGTGCCATGCCTGCCCCTATGCTGGGGGGGTAGACTAGAGTGTGTTGCACACTGAGCATGCCAAGTTGCTGGCAAGCCACCAGAATTCCTCATGCTACTATATACCGATGCAACCCCCTCCCCCACACACACACAAGAGAAGGAATTGACTTCTGAATGAGGTATTTTTATTTGAAACCGATGATGTTTGATCAAAAAACTTTAGAAATCATCAGAGAATAGGCACTATCATTCCATTAAACTAATTCATTATATTTAGCTGTTTTATTTTTCGGCAGGCAGGGTAATGATATTGTGCTGCACAGGAGCAGAGAGGAGAGGAAAGAATGCAGTGTGAGTCCATTGGCAGCTGCAGGACAGAGTGAATGCATCAGAATGAGAAACGTGCAGGGGAATTTTAAAAGATTTATTTGACAAATATTTTTTACAGATATCTGGTGGTGCAGAGGGTACAGGAATCCATCTTTATTTTTTATTTAATGCTTTTTGTTTTGCACCCTGGAGCAGAAGAAGCAGGACAGAGTGAAGTTTGCAGACTGGAAAATGTGCAGTTCAAGTTCTGAAGAATGTATTTGACAAATTGTTTTTTCACTGATTGCTGGTGAGGCAGGACCCAGAATCCATCTTAATTGTTTTTCCTTTTTTCCTGCGAGTGAAAACAGGGTGAACAAGGCTGTTACAGAGAGACACTGGGTGTCTCACTGAGGGTGAGGAGGAGGGCATGGGACACAGGTTTGGGTGTCTGCCATCGTGTCATGCAAAAAATCATGAGGAAAAGAACTGGTGGAAAAAGAGATGTGGGGGGGAGACAAGAAAGGAGCAGGGAAGTGTTCCACCATGTAGCAGTTCTACAATTTTTAGTGGTGGAGGAGGAGGAGTCAGGACAGGAACTGAAATTACTAGTGGTGGAGCAGGGACTATACCTGATAGGAGGACTAGGGCTGGGTATATAATAGTATGGCTAAAGAAAGCATGGTTTGTTAGGTCCCAGAAGTACACTGGTTCCACTCTCACTGTAAGCAGCTTTCCCAGCTGCTCATGTAGTGCATCTGGTGATGAAACCACTCTGAGCAATTTAGAAGCACAGCAATCTTTCCCTTTTCCACCTATTGTTGCTTCAGGTCCCCTCCCTGGGATAGAAAAGATCCATCCAGATTTGTGAAGGCAAGACTACCCCCTGTCCATCTCGTATGAACAACACACAACAGCTGCTACCATGGCCACCTGTGCACGTGTGTGAGTGGGCAACTGCCAGCCCACCTTAAAGAACTACATGATGTCCTCCCATGCACAAATCAAGCATAAGCAGCAGTACCACACAACACAGGGCTTCTGCTCAGGCATCATATAAGAAAAGTGACAGTGAGTCTGGGTCAGGGCTGGACACTACAGTTATCTTGTCACCAGAGCAAAAAATAAGCTGTTCATGGCAGTATGGGGCAGAGGTGGGACAAGGCATTGTATACCAACCCCACAGTTGTACAAAAGCAAGCCAGTAGCACCGCCACCAAAGCAGCTTATGAAGAGTGACAGTGAGAGGGATATGGAAGTGGAGCTGTCAGAGCAGGGGCATTAGCACAAGGAGGTAGGGGAGGAGGAGAGATTGCGAGGGGAAAGCCCACAATTCATGCATGGAAGAGGAGGGATGGGGGAAGAATAAGTGTAACCTCCCCACAAGTGGCGTTTACCTGGTCCGCCTCCCAGGCATCTCGTCTCACCAGTCCTGGGTCCCTTGGTGTCCATTACATTGATCTTCCCATGTCAGTCTTCACCATTCATTACTGCTTGGGTTAGTGCCGGAGGTGCGCACCCGCTACAGGAGATTTTTTTGGAGTCGGCTCAGGCGCCCGCCCTCGGAGCGACGCTCATGGCCATGAGCGGGTGGCCGTTAGGTGCCGCAGACTCCTCCTTCATCTCAGTTCTGTTTCTCCTGCCATCGAGGCTGCACCTGCTACGCTGTTAGTGACAGTTAGGCCGGATTCAATCCAGACTCCTTCTCGAACTTCTCTCGATCTTCTCTCGACGCCATCAAAACCCGGTAAGACCATTCTTTTTATATTTCTTGGACGGCACCGAGAGCTTTTGCTGTGTTATTATAATTTTTTTGCATCATGTCAGGTTCGGGGGCAAAACGTAAGTCGAAGGCGGGTCGCGCCCCTATGCGTTGGTGCTCCTGTGGCCGGCATTTTTCCGTCACGGATCGGCATGATGTTTGTCTTCATTGTCTGGGACCCAACCACGATATGGATGCATGCGATGCCTGTTTCTCCATGGACCCGTCGGCGTCCTAAGTCTACTGCGTTCAGATGGCAAGGCCCGCCCGACTTTCGGGAGGGTGGTGCCGCTCCAGAGATTCCCAGGTAAGGTCTCTAGGCCCTTCCTCCAGGTCCCCTCTCGGGCCTATAGGGTCTGTAGAAGAGGAGGCTTCCTCATCTTCTTTTGCCGAAGAGGAAGCTTCTTTTGCGGTGTTGGAGGAACGCCGAGGTCCCTCCTGGGGCCGTGGTGGGGACACCGCCTCGGCAGTCACCTCCTCGGAGGTGCAGGCTCCCTCAGTGTCAAGCCCACGCCTGCTGGGCCCGGCATCGGTGGACCCTTGATGCCGCTTTCCGGTGCCATTTCGGATCCTGGTGCCGCTCGCAGCGCTGGTGATCGAGATGGCGCCGATGGTGGCGCCGTGTTGGCCTTCAGTGCCACCAGCGGCGCCGCGGGCCTGGTTCGCTCTTCTGGCAGTGCCGAGTGGGGTCCCGGCACCAATGGTGGTGCTGTGGGTCTGGCCGGCACCGTTAGGGAGCCGGGGTCGGACTTAGGTGTCGTGGGGGGTCCGGGGTTGTCCGGCGCCATCTCTGCACCGCACCATTCACGCGCGCTTGTTTCACCAGGGACCCCTGGGTTGCTAGTATTGTGGTCCAGCTGATCTCTTCCTCCTCAGAGCTGATGATTCAGATGTGGACCCGTCCTGGCAACCTGACTCTTCGGAGTCAGAGTCTCCAGTGGCATGAGGTGCTAGACGGCCCAGCGCCCCTATTCCTCTGTCCCCGCTGCCATCCTTCCCTGAGGCCCCCCAGGCTGGGGGTGGTCTGGGGTCCCTGGGGGGTGATGGAGCCGGGGTGGAGGGAAGGGCTCTCCCTCCTGGGGGGCTCGTGGCAGCTACTGACCCTGGTGCTGCTGCACCCCCTCAGGGTGGGAGGTCACTGGGGTTGAGGAGGAGGAGGGCATTCTCTCAGTCTGAGGGGTCAAAGGGCAGGGTTCAGGCATTTCGGTCTCTGCCTGCCACCCCTCGGGGTGAGTCTCGGAGCCATAGCGTTGGGCCCCGTCTTTCCCTTTTGGACCCCGGGGACCCCTCTGGTGGCATTGCTGTGGGCTGCCCTTCTGGATCCATGCAGTCCCAGGTTCATCATAGGGGAGGATCCCCTTCTGGGCTCTTCCAGGCTATGCATCCCCAGGGTTCCGTTTTGCAACCTGGTCTGTTGTCCGGGATCCCACCAGCTCGGGCTCCATTCCCCGGATTCCAGAGCCCTAGCAGAGGACAGTTGCCTCTCTGTAGGTGCCCTTCTCCCATTCCTCTGCAGCCACCCCCCGCTCTCCCAGGCCATGTCGGTCCCATGGGCCCGTTATCCTGGGAGGCATTCAGAGGTTCTGCGGCGACCTTCCCCTAATATGTTAGGTGCATGAATGAACGGGTTTTTCACCTATCCCCACTACCACAGGAGTCCTCTGGACACTCAAGCTCTCCATCATCCTCATCTCCCTCCTCTGAGGGAGAGGAACCCACTGCTCATCTCTCCTCTGATGCTAATTTCACTGAATATCAGCGATTCCTTTCGAGTATGGTGAGGGATCTTCGAATTTCCTATGTTAGGCAAGACAATACTGAACAGGAGACAAGTGAATTCCTTGGTGAATTCAGTGCCCAGCACTTGGTGGTACTATCCTGGCCTATTCCCTTCCAGGAGGCATCTATCCGTTCCTGGCAGTCGCCAGCCGCCCTTTCTCCAGCCCCGGCAGACTGCCAGCGTAGGTATTGTGCCCCTTCGGAATCCCTAGGTACTCTCCCCAACCCACCCTCAGGTTTGGCATACCTAGAAACTCCTCTGGTGTTGCCAGCATGGCTCACAACTGCCCACGGACTCGGATTCTCTACAGTTCGACTGGTGGGGGCGAAGAGTGTTCTCTTCCTCTCGTGCGATGTCTTGCATTGCATCTCATCAGGCCCATCATGCTGCCTACAGTAGGCATTTGTGGTCGATGCTTTCCCAAATCTTAGCATCAATGCCTGATACGGAGCAAACCAGACAAGCTATTGCCCTCTCTGCTATAGGCCTGAAGCTGGCAAGACACCAAGCAAGGGCATCTTATGACGCCAATGAGGTGGCTTCCAGGCTTGCAGGGACAGTGATCTGTATTAGATGGACGGCATGGCTTCATCTATCAAGGTTTTCACCCCTGGCCCGGTGTAGGGTGATTCGCTCCGCTTTCCAGGGGACCCGTCTCTTTTCCTCCAGAGCTAGGAGACTTCTGCAGGGGCTTCCTCCGTCTCCCCGTCCTCGGGGGACACCTCCTAGCTCTTCTCTCCCATAGGCTTCTCTCTTGATTAGCCCAGGGTCTTCCCCTTCTGTTCCTCACCAACAGGAGGCTAGGGGTCTTGCTCCCTCAGGGTCCCCCCCCATTTTTGGGGGGGGGGAGCTTGGTACTCACCCAAGCAGTAATGAATGGTGAAGATTGACAAGGGAAGATATGAAAATTATGTACCTACCGTAATTCTTGATCTTCTCTTGTATCTTTACCATTCATTACTGATACTCGCCCACCTTCCTCTCAGTGGCCTCCTTCTGTGGCGTCTCCCCCTCCCGTCTCATTCCTCTCCCTCCCTTTGGCCTTTATGCCAAAAAAAAAATTTCTATTTTCCATTCTTATTGAATGGATCTTTTTTCCTCAAGGTAAAGAGGAACGAGCAGGGTCTGTGTTTCAACTATTCTGAGGGAACACTTTCTGACTGCCCCTAGGGTGCGACCTCTGGGCACCTTGATCACGTTACGCAGTTCACAGTTTAAGAGACCATGTCCAGGCTCGGCCTCAAAGAAATTTAGATTCCCCCTGGCAGGTGTTATTATTCAGCTCATTCTGGCTGGTGCATTTTGCACTTCTTAGCCTTGAGCGGTTGCTCTTGCCTTGCCTTAAGGGAGTCTGATTGAGTTCTCACTCTATCCTTTCATACAGAGCTGCCTTCCGTATGGCATAATCCTTCCCCATACACTTCTGTGTTAGCACTTAATAGGGTGCTAAGGGGCATATTCCCCTTCCTAGGTGGGCGCTCTCTTTCCAGAACAGATTTTCTGCCCGGGCAGTCTGTGAGCTCTCAGCTAGGATGTAGGGACTTGGCATGTTGAGAGATTAGAGAATCTGCCCTTTATGTCCGATCTGTGCAGGCGGTTCAGTCAAACCCTCTCTCAGTCCTATCAGCAGGGATTCTTGCTCTCTTGTTTTAGTCTTGAGCTTATAAGCCTCTCAACCAATGCCTCTATGGGCACTGTTCTCCCCTCTCAACGGGCCTTGTTTTCTTCTCCTTATTCTTCTTCTTCTTCTTCTTTTCTCTTTCTCTCCATCTGTTCCTCCCATAGAACCACCCCGGAAAGGAAGCCCTGCGGTCCCTTAGGGTAGGGATTCTCTCTCCTCTATCTGTCCTCTACCGGCTTATTCCTTTTTCAGTTTATATCCTTTCCTTTTTCCGTCCCTCGGCTCTCTTGCCTCGCTCTCCTTTTTTCCTTACCCTTTGTTTTCACCTCTCCGGCTACCAGAACTGAGATGGAGGAGGAGTCTGCCACTAACAGCCACCCTCACACATGACACAGTCGTCCTCAGGGCAAGCTGTTGGAGCCAACTCAAAAAAAAAAAACTCCCGTAGCGGGTGCGCGCCTCCGACACTAACCCAAGCAGTAATGAATGGTGAAGATACAAGAGAAGATCAAGAATTACAGTAGGTACATAATTTTCATTTCCTGCCAGCTCCTGTGTGCCTGCATTGCCTGGGGCTCAGAGGAGTGTGAGTAAATAGTTAAAACCACCAGTTGGTGGCACATCAGAGCTAGCACTGAGCAAGCAGTGAAGAGCCACACAGCTCAGTGTGCGCACAGTTGAGCTGGATCCTTCTTGAATGTGCGAGCTGGCAGGCTACTCGCAGACCTCATTAGCACTACAGTGCTCTAAGTGTTGAAGCCTGCTTTGCATTTCAGTATAAATGTCTCCTGTGTGCTCTGACCTCTGGGATCCTAGAAAGCACAAGGGCCTGGTTCCGAGACACATCTGTGGGGTAAAGGGAAAGGAAACCTTGTGAAAATGATAAATATTTCCGTGTGTACTGTTGCCTTAAGAACAGTCGAAGCTGCACTGGGACTGTGTGTTTCTGCCTGTCTCCTGGGGACTTAGTGTTGTGGCGCTAGTGACAGACAGAGAAAGACTTTTTGAGTGTTCATTCCACAACCAGATAACAGGGCAGAGGGACACCTATCATTGGATGTGGTCATTAACTTTTAAAACTGTGCCTAAGCCACTGAAAAAGGACTTTAAAGTAGGGATTAAGTATAAGCTGTTTACATGGGTGCCATCTGGTAACCCCTGACCCCTTGCCATCCAATCAGTACTCAAGGTGTTCTAAGGACCCTGCTATGGCTCCTGGGAAGGGGGACTGGACAATGTTCTTGGCCCCTTTAGTGTTAGCTAATTGGGTGTCAAGTGAACCTTATCCATATAAATTTTACAGATGGACAGTGGTGTCAGCCAATGGGATGCTGTGATCTGCATCACCAGACACTGGGGGAAAATGCAGCTTGAGGCAGTTCTGCCGGAGGCACTATGAGTGAAGCAGGGGAGTGCAGAGTAAGCCAAGGAAAAGTTTGGAGGTTGACCTAAGGCTTCCACAACCGAATTCCAGGATACTTGCCAAAAGCAACCACTTGGAAAGCCAGAGCAAATGCATCAAGAGTCGTTTGTAGCTAATACTCTACAGAATCTAAGAGAAGCCGTCAGCTTGGGAAGAGCGTCGGACTGCAGTTTTCAGTAGCCTGAAGTGCTGCCTGAGTTTCTGAAACCAGAACTGGAAGGAGCCTGCAGAGCTTCCCATTGTCTGGAGGACCCAGAAAGCTGTTCGTGGTTTGCCATCTGAAATTCGGAAGACCGCCTGAGAGACTGTGTGCCCTGGGGCCAGCCCATCGGTGCAGCAATTGGATTTCTACTTGCGGCGCCGGTGACCTGGGTTCGGGAACAGACCTGAATCATCAGAGGGCCAGCTTGGAGGAGAAGGATCGAGTGTCCCATGGACTGCTCTCCTTCTCCAGGGGGAGGGTGCAGTGTGTGACTGGTGCTAGAGGAACCCCTGGCAGAGGCTTGGGGTACCACAACATCTGGCGCCAGCTTGACTCTGAGGGGTGGGATGGATGCTGGCATCATTGCATGCTCCTGCCCCTCGCTTACAGGGGGAAGAAAATTGAACTGTTGGCCACCATCCATGATGCCAGCCCTCAGCTCCAATTAGCCTCCAGGATGGCCCTCCTTTACCTATCCTGTCGTCTGTGGTGCCAGATGGGGAGAGCGGTGCCACTGCCCCGCCCTGAGGAGTAAGCCAGGGGGTAACAATGAGGGGGATGCATCCGATATGTAGGTGGGAGTGAGGGTCTGTGACCTGGCAGAGTTACCGGGCAGCTGGCGGACGCAAAAAGCATAGTAAATTAAAAAAAGAGACTGTTTGCCCCTCCAGCCTTAGGGTGAGCTAGATCTGTCTACAGAGGTGCTTTTGTCTGCTGTCTACAGGAAGAAAAAGACAGTGTGATTCTTGAGCTCCCTAATAGGAGTCATCACCAGCCAAGGACGGTCTGGGGAATCGGCCAGGTAGTGTCATAGCCTGGCATTACCCATCTCCACCCCTGGGAGATAGATGCCTGGATATGAGGGGTAGGTGTGTGGCCCTGGTCCCCAGTACTGGCCTGATCCAGCCTCCTTCAGGACGAGTCCTAGAAGGTGACAAGCTGCCAGACTCTGCCAACCATCTCAGAAGGTGATAAGCTGCCAGATCGTGCCACAGGCAATAAAGCCTGTTTGTACAGTTTGAGGCCCCCAGCTTGACTGACTGCACCTGCCATCCTTTCCAGACCCTGTGAGACTGTCTACAGAATCGTGAGTAAACACAGGGCCTGCCCTGACCTGGGGAGTTTAAATAAAGTTAATTCAAAGTTTTCTATTTCCAATTTTAAAAGTGCACTAACACTAGCCAGAGGAGTACCAGATTTTGGGATGCCAAAAAGAGGACACTTAGTCCCTCTCTCCCTCAATGAGCCCTTGTGCCAGACCACGAGTAAATAGGTTTAAAGTCTCCACCACCTTCATAGCTCATTTACAAGGAGGTCCTGGGTAGGAGAGAGTAAAAAAATGCTAAAAAATAATAATACTACAAAAGGATAGAGAAGGTACATGAACAATAATTGGCAGCTGGAAAAGAGGACATGCCCTCGTAAAAGAGGACATCTGGTAACCCTAACTGGCCACCCAGCTGCACTGTTCAGGCCTGAAACATCTCTGCCTAGGTACCAAGACTGACTTTAGGGGTTACTGGTTCCAGTAGGGAGGTGGGCCCTTACTATGGGGTGTTGCTGTTGGAGGTGGGCATTGTTAATGCTTGTTTGTGCTTTTATTACCAGTTACATTAAATGTCATTAAAACAGTTATTTATTCCTGAATCCTCTTTCCTTCCCCTTCCTGGTTAATACATCTTTGTTGTTGTTCAGTACTGTCTGTCAGCATATTATTAGCGATAATCGTTATTCACATGCACAGTAAAGTATTGGAAACATAGAAACATAGAATTTGACTGCAGATAAGGACCGCGTGGCCCACCTAGTCTGCCCATTTTCCCTGCCTGTTTCATATACCGCAGATCCTAAATGATGTGCGGCTTACCCTCTCTTTCCCATTGCTAGAGTTGCTTGATGTCTGTTTCATGCGTTTTTGAATTCCCCTACCATTTTCTTCTCCTACAACCTCTACCGGGATGCTGTTCCATGGATCCACCACCCTTTTTTTGTGAAAAATACTTTCTTACGTTACCCTCTACTACTACTACTCTAAGTCCCCCCCCCATTTTCATATCATGGCCCCTTGTTCTTGAACACCTTTTTATGTTGGTTCATGCATGCACAGCCAACATATTGCAGTAGTAGCAGATTTGGAGGCGCGGTCACTGTTGGGCGAATGCAGGGCACGCATCAGTAGGTGCATCCCTTATTCTCCAATCAGCCTGCATGCTGGCACCACACCATGCATACATAATGTGGTGAGCACATCGAAGGAAAGGTCCGCTGCAATGTGAGCAAAGCTAGTCATACGCAGCGGACCTCATGACGTGCTTTCCCTGGTGAGAAAAAAAATTGTAACATGGTGGCACACTGCCTGCCATAATGCTCCAATCCCCCCCTGTCGGCATGCCCTGCCCCACCCCAATGTATATGCCAATGAGGGATCCCACTTCCCGTTGGCATAATGCACCCCCCATTTGTTATGTGCCGAGGGCAGTGCCCAATCAACCTCCGCTCTTGCCCTCCCGCTTTCATTGTGTGCCGATGGGAGTGCCCAATCCCCCATCGGCTATGGCATCCCCCCAAAAAAACACTTAGGTGGCATGCTGGAAGCCCACCCCAACGTGCCAAATCCCCTGAAAAATAAAAACCGTCCCGCGATGTTTTTTTTTTTTGTAACCTGTAAAAAAACAAAATGGTCCCTCACAGTCTTCCTGCTCTCTTCCACAACCTGTGCCCACCCTCTGCGTATCCTGCCTCCCCACACCCCCCTCACCCCATACTTACCTCCGGAGTCTGGCGCGACGATCTTCGGTAGACCGGGAACACGTCTGTACTCTTCAAAGCGGACCGCAAACTGAAGAAATGCCAGTAAGCTGTATAATGGCATAAATAGGGTTTTTTCAACTTTGGTGCATATCTCAGGCATTTTTTTGAATTTCTGCACCAAATTTTCTATATGGGGTTATTGGGACCCCTCCTCATGAATTCAGTCACTGTCATGGCATCATTTGGTCCCGAAAAGGTGATTTCGTGGTCACTGCAGTGAATCACCTTTTGAGACCGAGTAATGGAACGACAGTGCCACTGTTCATGAGGTGGGGGCTCTCAAAAAGCCTATGTTGCAAATTTGGTGAAAAAAAAATTCCAAAAATGGCTGTTTTACAAGCGTATGTTGCGCTGTTTTCTCGCACGCTTGCAACTTCGTGAATTTGTACTATTTTCACTCCAGATTTTCAAAATTGCCATTTTTCCACACCTCCTGATGAACAGTACAGCTGTCATTTTACATATCCTGGCCTAAATGTGTTTTCGCAAGTCTGATGCAGAATAGCGCGGTTGCTGTGCAAAATCAGTTTTTGGGACAGTTTGAGGAAATGACGGTGACACTGTTCATGAGCAGAGGTCCTAAAATGCCTATGTTGAAAACTTGGTGCCGAAAGTCCATAAAATGACTTTGTTACAAGTGTGCGTTGCTCAGTTTCCACGCACCTTGTAACCATAAATTGCAATATTTCCATGCCAGATTTTCAACACTGCCATTTTTCACACCTTCTTATGAACAGTACAGCTGTCATTTTTCACATCCTTCCCAAAATGTGTTTCCGCACATGTGGCGCACAATGGCGTGGTCGCTGTGGGAAATCAACTTTTGGGACAGATTAACAAAATCACAGCGCCACTGTTCATGAGAGGAGGTCCCAAAATGTGTATGTTAAAAATGTGGCTAACAAACTCCCCAAAATAATTGGGTTATGGACGTGTGTTGCGCTGTTTCTATGCACACTCATGACTTCACCAGTTTTTCATATTTTCACTGCAGAAATTTGACGTTGCCATTTTTTTACACCTCCTCATGAACAATACAGTTGTCATTTTCCACATCCTGACCAAAATGTGTTTTCGTTCCTGTGTCACCAAATGGCATAGCCGCTGTGCAAAACCACCTTTCAGCTAACAAACTGATTGTGCCGCTTTTCATGAGGTGGGCTCACAAAAAGCCCATGTTGAAAATTTGGAGTGAAAATACCAACACACACCTATGGTGTTATGGTTTCCAACTGTAGCACCCCATCCTGTAGAGACTGACAGGTGTCAGGGGTGTGACTTTGGATCATCGGCTGTAATGCTCACACCATTCCACCCCCACCCTGCAGCCAGTGACTGGCATTGTGGAGTGCCTTGCACCGTTTGGCCACAAAGTTCACCCCATTCTCCTATACTGCACCCACCTCAGCATATTTCCTTATGGAATGGGGTTAGTATAACGCCCAAAGACCCCACAGCAAACCACAACACTTTTTTTTTTAAGTTGTTTAACCAGGAGTAGCACACTAAGCTGAAAGCTTTTTTACAGGAGTGACCTGAGAGCACAGGGAAGCTAAGTGACTTGCTCAGGGTCACACAGTATGTAAATGGAAGCTGTGGGATTCAAACCCAGGTCTGGTCTGCTGGATGTCACCAGATTTGCAGCTCAGAGCCTTAAACCCCTTCGCTATACTGCCTCCCTTACTTGTCAGTGTCTGCAGGGTAGGGTGAGGTACAATGGCATAAGCGTTATAGCTGATGACCCAAAAGCACACCCCAATGCCTATCAGTCTCTACGGGGGGGGGTTGGCATCACTACAATACTTCACTGCCATTCCTATTATGTGTCTCTAACTCTGGCACTACCAATGCCAATGCCAGTGAGACAACATTCAGCATTGACAAATGCTTGTTTTTTAAAGATGCTACCCTCTTGTACCTTATTTACACCCTTGAGGTATTTGAAAGTCTCTATCATACCCCCCCCCTCGTCCAGGGAAGACATATTGAGATCCTTGACCCTCATATGACTTTTGGTGCAGCCCCTGCACCATTTTTTGTTGCCCTTCTCCAAATTGCTTCTACTCTGCCTATGTCCTTCCGGAGATGCAGCTTCCAGAACTGGACACAGTACTCTAGATGACGTCTCACCAATGTTCTATACAGTGGCATCACCACCTCCTTCCTTCTGCTGGAAATACCTCTCCCTATACACCCCAGCATTCCACTGGCTCTCCTCACAGCCTTCTCACATTGGTAACCTTTAGATCATCAGGCGAGCTCAAACAAGTATGTTTTTGGAGCAGTTTTAAAGTTCTCCACTGTCAGGCACTCTTTTATCTGATGAGGTGGAGTTCCACAGGGTAGGGGCCGCAAACATAAACTCTTCTTTATACTTATCTTGTAGCTCTGTGTCAACCAGGAATATGCCTTGGCATATCCTTTCTCTTTTCTGTTGAAACGGCATCTTGTAATTGATACAAATGTGGGATGCAGGCTGACTGCTTTTTAGGGCTGCAGTGGGCGATGCTCTGCAGACCTCAGTTTCAGTTTCAGTTTATTGACAGGATAAAACTCAGTTGAGCAGGCTCATTTGCAAGGAGGTCCTGGTACAAAACAGTCATAAACACAAAGCGTACAACAGTAGCATCAAGGAAACAAAGTATATACAAACTGTTTACAGCTATACAAGATCGTAGGCCAAAATAACGGAGAATGCAATGAATATGCAATATATACAGGTAATATAGAGTATGTGACAGGGTGGCAAATACAATGGTTGATCGAACTTAAAAGAATAGTGATTAGATGCAGTACAAGCTACCACATACAGTGGATGACTGGCAGTATACAAGAATCTGATCTGCTGAAAAGTGCAGCATGGTAAAGAGGTAGAAGATAATTATGTAGGAAAAAGGGAGAAGGCTGTAGGAGAAGTGGCAGATAGGGGATAAGTGAGAGCAAATGGGGGTGGAGGGGAAATGCAGGGGGAATGGATGTGTAGTCGAGTAAGGCGATGGTGGAAAGGGGGAGGGTTAAGGGGTATGATAGCAGGATTATAATGAAAGATAGATAGAGAAAGAAGGCCAGGAAGGCCAGACGAAGGTGAGGAAGAAAAGGGGGTGGAGGGGGTGGGATGCAAGTAAGGGGTGGAAGTGAGAAGAGAAGATTTTTTAAGTGGTCGTTTCTTAGTGGCAGGTACAGATTTCATTGAGTCTGCTGGTGACCAAGTTCCTGAAATAGTTTAGAGGGGATCAGTGTCTGAAGTTTAAGCCAGGTATGGGCTTTATTATTTAGACCTTTTACAACCATTGAGAAAAAGGAGCATAGAAACCTGGACATTGTCAGCACATAAAGACTGCTAGCCCCTTCCAGTCTGCACCTAAGCCCTACACATGTTTGCGGCCTCTGATCCTATCTGGTCAGCGGATTTTACCCACTCCTTCCCACCTCTAAGGTTCCCTTATGCCTGTCCCAGGCATGCTTAAATACCTCCACTGTGCTCACTCCCACCACCTCTTGTGGCTGACTGTTCCATGTTTATTTATTTATTTATTTATGACTTTGATAATCGGGTGAGAGCA
The DNA here is from genome assembly GCA_016271365.2 of Neoceratodus forsteri. NCBI lineage: Eukaryota > Metazoa > Chordata > Ceratodontiformes > Ceratodontidae > Neoceratodus > Neoceratodus forsteri. The sequence goes on along the minus strand of JADMNL010000027.1, from coordinate 71,760,277 downwards.
CTGATCCCAGGGACCGTTTTCAGGCATGACCCAGGCCATAACACATGGTGCAGGGTGAAAGTGGAGTACAAGATAACAGTAATACGTATGAAACAGATTTGATACAAGCAACAGTAGTAAGCACAATATACAGGTTTGATGCATAGGTCAATTTGAGAACAGTGACCACCACCCTCTCTGTGAAGAAAAACTTCTTCAAATTTCTCCTTAACTGACCACCTTCCAATTTCATATCATGTCCCCTCTTTCTTGTACTCCTATATTGGAAGATGTATCTCCCCTGCGCCTTGTTTATGCCCTTAAGGTACTTGAATGTTTCTATCATGTCCCCCCACACCCTTGTCTCCTCCAGTGAATACATATTGAGGTCCTTTAATCTCCTCATATGTTTTCTGGTGCAATCCCTGTAACATCTTAGTCACCCTTCTCTGGACCGCTTCCACCCTGTCAATGTCCTTATGAAGATGCAGCCTCCGGAAGTGCACACAATACTCTAGGTGAGGCCTCACTAGTGTTTTATACAATGGCATCACTACCTCCTGCCTTCTGCTAGTGATACCGCTGCCTATACACCCCAGCATACAACTGGCCCTCCCTGCAGCCTTTGTACTCTGCTTAGACACCTTTAGGTCATCTGAAATGATAACCCCCAGATGCCTTCCTTTCTTGGTGATTGTCAGAACCCCCCCCCCAACACACACACACACTGCAGTTACCCCTAGGGTTTCTTCATCCCAGGTGCATTATTTTGCACTTCTTTGAATTAAAACTCAGTTGCCACACCTGAGACCATTTTTCAAGCTTCCCCAAGTCCCTCCTCATTTTCTCCATCCCGTTTGGAGTATCCACCCTGTTGCAGATCTTGATGTCATCTGCAAACAGGCAGACCTTTCCCTCCAGCCCTTCCGCAATGTCATTAATGAAGACATTAAACAGGACTCTGCATTCCTTCTGAACGAACAACATGTTGGATTGGGTCACAGTCACCTCTGCGTCTGTGAAGCAGTCCACCCATATTGGCCCTACCAACCACAGCAATGCACTATTTCACAGAGCTGGTGGTCTCTACGGAACACGACACACTATGTCATGTCCAAGATGGCCACGGCCCAGTAGCATGTGGCAGCCATCTTGGTCATGGCAGACTGTGTCATGTTCCACCGTGACCACCGACATTTATTTATATATTTTTATATTATAGAAATTCACCCCACCCAACCCTGCCCCTCAGCACCCACCACCCCACCCTACCCCCAGAAACACAGAAATGACACTGGTGGCCCAATCCTCCTGTGTTACGATCAGGGATCTTCTGTCTTTTTTCTGACACTGGGGGTGCCCAATCCCCCAGTGTCATGATTGGGGATCATCTGTCTTTTTTTTTTGTTTTGTTTATTTTTCACCTGTAAAAAAAAAAAAAAATAAAATAAGGTTCATCAATGTCTTCCTCCACATAACTGTGACACTGGGGGTGCTCAGTCCCCCAGTGTCATGATCGGATGTCTCTCTTCTTTTTACCTGTAAAAAAAAAAAGGTCAATTGATGTATTTTCTGGCATTCCTTACCCCCCACCCGACCCTCCCACCGAGCATCCACCACCCGCATCCCCCCAAGCCCTTACTTATCCATCTGGGGTCCAGCACTGTAATCCTCTCTGGACTGCAGACACGTCTTCACTCTTCAAAGCCAGACTGTGAACTGAAGACACAGGTATGCAGTTCAATGTATTTCAATGGGGTTTTGAACTTAGTGCCATAACTCGGGCATATTTACATATTTTTGGCCCAAATTTTCAACATGCCTTCTTTGGGACCCCACTTCGTAAACAGTGTCACTGTCATTAGGCAGATCTGTCCCAAAAGGTGATTTCTCAGTCTTTGCACAAAATCACTTTTCGGGCAGGAGTTAAAAATCTTCTCTTTCCTTGTTCATTAGGTGGGGTCATAAGAACGCTATGTTGAAAATTTGGTGTAAAAAAAAATATTGAAAAACAACAAAGTTATGAGCCTACGTTGAATTTTGCAGATGCAGGCTCATAACTTTGGTACTTTTCAATATTTTTAACCCAAATTTACAACATGGCCATTTCTTTACAGCACCTCATGACTGTGATAGCTGTCATTTTTCAAATCCTTTCCAAAATGTTTTTTTTATATCCGAAAGTGATTTTGTGGTTCCTGTACAAAATCACCTTTTGGGCACCAGTTGAAAATTTGCTCTGCCCTTGCTCATGAGGTAGGGTCATAAGAAGGCCATGTTGAAAATTTGGTGCAAAAACTTAAAAATACAACAAAGTTATGAGCCCACATAGATTTTTGCAAATGCAGGCTTGTAAGTTTGGTAATTTTCAATATTTTTATCCCAGATTTACAGCAGTCGTATCTTTATAGCACCTCATGAATGTGACATCTGTCATTTTAAAATCCTGGCCAATATGTTTTTTTACATCCCGAATGGTGATTTTGTGGTCCCTACACAAAATCACCTTTTGGCCAGGAGTTGAACATTTCTCTGCCCTTATTAATGAGGTGGGGTCATAAGAAGGCTATGTTGAAAATGTGGTGAAAATATTAAAAACCAACACATTTATGAGCCTATGTTACATTTTGTAAATGTATGCTTGTAACTTTGATAATTTACAATATTTTTACCCCAAATTCCTCAGCTGCAGCCCTGTCAGCTCTGGTCACACTTGCTTAGCTAGCCACTGCAAGTTGTAGGCTAGCAAGAACCCTGTGAGAGTAAATATGAGGCTGCCTGGTATGGTTTCTTTTAAAATGTCTGCATTCTTCCTGCTGGTTGGACATGCCCCCCCCCCGCCCCCGTACCAATTAAAACAAAAGAAGAAACTGAAGGCATCTAGGCTTGTATGTAAATACACACTTTAAACAACTAGTTCATAAAGACAGCTGCCAAAGCTAAGCATTTAAAGGACACCTAAACAACATTTTTCCAAAAAACTATTCAAAAAATCAACTTCATAAGGGGCTAAAAGAAAGGCTGCTGTTTACATTGATGCTAACATTGCATATATGTGAATAACATAGATAGTTTTGTAGCATCTGAAAAAGTAAGCATCAATCTTCCAATTTAAAAAAAAAAATGTTTTGCCTGTTCCCTAAAATAGCTGCCAAGTGTGTGAAGTGATGGCATCATTGGAGCTAGAGGCAGAGAGCTGCATGGCGCTCTCTACCGTGCTAACTGCTTCTGTTTCCCCCTTCGTTTAGAATTGTTTCACCAAAATGATCAAAACCACGGCTTAACGTGTGGATTATTTTGATCAGTACATACGTTAGGCTATGATTTTGTTCATTTTGTTTACTTTAATGTGCCGAAATTGTGTTGTAATCCAATTGACTTTCTCTTTGGAACACCTCAGTACAGTACAACTCTTCACTTCCCTGGTGATCTGGTGGTTCTGTGATGTCCCGATGGTTGTAGTGAAGTTCTGGTCTGGTCCAGTGCCAGTGATCATGCTTTGTTGGTAATCCCGAAATGTGCTTCTCTTATAGTCTGCTTGTAACTTATGAACTCTCCTCCCCGCAGCTAGCTCACCAGCCATCAAACAGTCCACCATTTACACTCTTGTCCTTAGTACTACCTGGGACCACATATGAACTTCCCTGTCCCACAGAGAGAGAATTATCACACTTCAGATCGTAATCTTATGCCTCAGATAGTAGTGCACACCTATACCGATACGCTTCATTGACTGGCATTGTGAAATGATGCCTCCTAAATCACTCTCCTGTTCTCGTACATCAATTTTTCACCTCTGCTCCCACAATAAACATCAGGTGGATCACCACCCTTCTGCACAATGAAGGCAGTACATACAGTCCCCTGTTTTTTTCTGCCTCATTGACCAACCACTATGTCTTCCTGGAAAGCCAAGCAATAAGTACCAGAACACACCAGAAAAAGTGCTGTTCATACCCTCATAAGGGCTGTACTTAATGGGCCCGCTATTCAGAATTGCACCCAGAGGATGTGCAATGGAATGCACAGTGCAACGGAGGCGCGCCATGGACAACACATGCCAAATTCAGTACATGCACCAGAGACATGCGCAAGTGCAAGCAGCATCGAACATAGCACAGATGCACTACCGTGCAACCAGGCATGCGCCACGCAACCAGGACTGCACAGGAGCAGGACAGGAGGCAGCAACAGGCAAGCTGTGCAAGCACAACGGGCAAGGGGGCACAAAGTCAGGGCAGCACAAATGCAGAGTGGCAAGCCAACCCTGTGGTCCCAGGCCACACAGGGGGGTGGTAACACAGTGCAGTACACAGGCACACAGCCAATGGGCCACAGGGACTGGAGATTGCACTACAGAGACACACAGGCCAATAAACACCCCCAGCCACCCACCCAGAGGACAGAGCAGACAGTGGCCCATGGTACAGCACCACCACAACCCTGACAGGCCACACAGCACGGGAGACTGCAACAGGCATGCCATATGTGACCAGGCCCAGTACTGTGAGAATGTGCACAAGAGCTGCATGGGCACAGGGAAACATTGAGAACATGCCACACCACCAAGCAACCACACATGGCCCAGCACCGCAACGCACCCCAGCACTAGCAAGGGCAACAGCGCAGGTGAGAGGCATGGCAGCAATGCCACACAGAGATGTGCAGCACTGGACCACAGACAGGCCAGTAGCGCACCCATGTCCCAATGGCATGAGGCATGGTGGCAGGTGGTACACAGCAACCACAGCAGAAGGGAACACACCACAAAGGGCAGAGCCGTGGACCACAATGGGCACACCCAAGAGCAGCACAGAACAATGGAAGCAAAGTGCAGGTAAAGGAGACATGGACACAGAGGTGTACATATTAAACAGTTTAATGAAATACAGAACAGGGGAGTGCAAACAATGCAGAACAGAATGGGACAGGATGTGAGGAGAAAGGGTGGAACCAGATGGCTGAAATGGGGAATGGGATCAGGAGCAAGGTGGCAGGAACAGGCAAGAGACAGAACAGCAGGAGGGGGCAACAAGTCCATGGCCCAGTGATGGGTGTAAGGAAACTCAGCAGTGCAAATGTCCCAGTGCCTCCTGCAGCATGCGCACCTCAGTCACAAAGTCACAATCGGCAGGGTGGTGACCAGCTGCCTGCAGCCAAGGTGAAGTATGGCGCCCATCCTCTGGAACATCAGCCGCATCAGACCCCGTGGCACGTTGCGCATCATGCCGCGTGCCCTCCGAGTGCATCATCCCTGTGGCTTGGCATGACCGACAGGAAGGGAAACAAGACAAGCAATGAGTTCCAGTGCCCACGTCACCCTGCCCCACCCACAGGTGTGCATCGGACAGCCGCTGCACCCACAGGTGGATGGCACTGGAATATGCACGTACACAGTGGACAGCAACAGCTGACAGCGCTATGCCCCAGGGGTCACCTGCAACAGACCCACCCCAACACCCAGGTAGTGGACCACATAGACCAGATGCAAGGGCCCCCCCGGTCAGTACAGGCCACCCCATGCAGCCGATGCATAGTTGGGGACGTGCGCACAGGCCCACCCCACCCTGGACGGCAGCGTCTCAGCGCCACACACAGACCATGGTCAGGCCCTGCAACAGAGAGATAGAGAATGCACATGAGTACCATGCCATGACTACAGCCACCCACCACCACCACCTCAGTGTACAGCACTGGCAAGGCACGGTCAGCCACACAAACCCATGCCCAGGGCATGGTGCATGGTCCTCTGACCCTGTGCACACCACAGGAATGCAGTGTGGCAATGGAGGACGCGCATCAGCCACCGGTGCAAGCCCCCTCCGCCCCCCACAGCTGCTCATGTGGTGCACAGCACAGGCCTGTACACGCAGATGCATGCATTGGGCAAAGTGGCACCTACCTGGCTGTGGCACTGATCCCCTGTGTGCCCGCTCCTGGAGCCGCCATAGGCATTCTAGGTCCTGCCTCCGCAGGTCAACATACCGGTGCCTGCACTGCTCTGCGGTGCATGGCACCCCTGTCTGCCGCTCAAGGCCAGACGCCACACCCTGCCACACCACTGTGCATGGCTCCTGCAGGTCTGCCATGCTGAAGAGACCATCCTTGATGGGCAGGACAAGGGCCACTAGATTGGCCAGCTCCACATCTGTCCAGTTCAATATTCTGCAACCACCACGCTGCCCCAAGATGAGCATGCTGCCTACGGACAGTGTAGAAAGTGTGAGCCAACTGTGCCAGCACGTGGAGCACTGCACCGCGGATGCGCAATAGGGCCCTGTATTATGGTTGTGCAGCATGGATCTGTGTGATTAGGATGCTCAGCCACAATCGTGCATCTGTGCACATGTGCATTGCACCCAGGTCGGACAGGAGTCAGAGGTCAGGGCCGTGACCCCACAGATGCACAGCAGGACCCCTCACAGCAGCGTGCCCATGCACACACACCCAGTAGCAGCCACTGCGCTGTAGGGTGTATGGTGCAAGCAGCAATGGTGCGTAATAGGCCCACACAGCACAGGGATGCAGCAAGTGTGCCTACGCACAGAGCCGCATGCACAATGGGGGATGCCATGCAATGTGCACCGATGCTCCATAGGCCACACAACGCCGAGCACCACGTATGTGCAGGAAGTGCTCCAGCGGCATTCCCCAGCATATTTGGAATGCGCATGGCACAGCTAACAGATATTCAGTCACGCTATGCAAATTGCCTACTGAACCAATGCATGGCGCAGTCAGGCACATTAGCATGCAAGTACGGTTGCACAGCTGCTCATTTGCATGGGTTGTGCAATAAATGCGCAGCACAGCGGCACTAGGCATGGACAGGTATTGCAGCCATATCGGTATGGGACCACATACATTATGTTGCTATTGGGTGTTCAGGCTGTGCAGTAGTGTACCTGTCTGGCCTGACAGTCCACTAATTTATTTATTTATTTATTTAGTTTTTGTTGACTGGGTAAGTGCACTAGACAAATCCTGCCTATTTTCAGGCACGACCCGGGGGAGGGGGATACAGATGACTGCTGACTGACCTTGAACCAGATTAAGCTGTTGGTGGTATTTTTAGTGAAATGAGGGAAATTTGGCCAGGACACTGGGGAAATTCCCCTACTCTTTTCGATAAGTGCCATGGGATCTTTAACATCCACCTGAACTACCACCAATCCAGGCAGATGGGACCTCGGTTTAACGTCTCATCTGAAAGACGAATGCCATTGTTTCTGTCCACAGGTAGCAGCATGTCGGAGAATGAAGGAGCTGAGAAGCAAGGGTCTGCCTGGAAGCGCAGGCCCAAATTTACCAGGAATGAGCAGCTGGCCCTATTTGAGGCCTACTTGGACACGGGGGAGCTGCTGAGTGGGGCCACGGGCACCCCACAGGAGCATGCCACAGGCTGGGATGAGGTGGCAACATACTTGACCGCCCACGTCCGCCATCAGTGCAGTGCACAGGAGTGCAAGAAGAAGATGGGGACCAACAGGCAGAGCATTAAAGAGAAGGTGGCCACCATCAGGGTGTCCTGACAGAGGACCAGCGGGGGCTCTGGAGCCACACCCATCCTCACGGCGGGGGAGGAGATGGTGACGGTGACCATCAGCCGGGTGGCCATTGAGTGCATCCTGGGCGGTGGATTCCAGATGGGTGGCAGCTCATCACAGCACTGTGAGTCACCGTGTGTTAGGAGGGTTGTGGGGCTGGTCGGGGGCAGGGCTCGGGTTGGGGGTCAGGATGGCCAGGCCTGGGGCTGGGGGCTGGGGGACTGCATTGTGGCATGCTGGCATGTGGGCAGCTGTGCCATGGTCCCCATGCATGTCCTGCATGCCACGGCACAGGATGCACGGGGTGCCACTGTGTATGCATGGGACCGCCTGTGTGCGTTGCGGTACCCGTGTGCACACTGGACATGTCCCTGGCCCCAGGGTGTGCTGCATGCCCCACCAGCTCCTCAGTAGCACATGCCCAATGGCCATGGGGCATGGTGGGTGGGGCTGTCAATGGCAGTGTGCAACCATGGCATGCCATCATGTCTGTGGTGGTGTGCCATGTGCCCTCTCCACCATGCATGTCCGACCCTGCATGGCGTGCCCAGCCTGCTGTGTGGTGCAGCAGGCCCACCCTGACCCATGGCGGGCATGCGTGTGTGCGGTGTTCCCCCAGGGTGTGATGTGGGGTGCACACTCGGGTGCCACTGTTGTGTGTTTCTGCTCCATTACACCTCGGGTGGATTGCAGGGAACACCCGCTGATGCAGGACCCGCTGAGGACAAGCCATCTACTTTTTTTTAAGTCTTTGGTAACCGGGTATGGCCCACTAGGCACAAGTGCCTGTTTTCAGGGGTGACCTGGGAGTACTGGGCGGTTAAGTGACTTGCTCAGAGTCACACAATATGCAAGTGGAGGTTGTGAGAATCAAACTCGGGTCTGCTCTGCTGGATGCATCAAGCTTGTTCACACCTCATTCCTCTAACCTCTAGGCTGTACTGCTACTTCATCAGGCATCAGGGCCATGGAACACCAGCGACATGGCAGGGAGGGTCTGCTAGCCTTCTTGGGCCTGGGTGATGATGACCCCTGTCAGACCTACTACACCTGGAGGAGCTGCCTGTACTGATACTGGACACGCAGGTGACTGGTGGGTCCGACACAGATGATGACCTTGCTCTGAGCCTGGGTGGCACATGGCCAGGGTCACCACCCAGGGTACGGTCCAGCACACTGATGGCCATTGCCTGCGGTGGCAGTATGGCACCCATGCTGGACACCCTGTCCATGGCTCCATGGTGGCAGTTGGTAATGCCACTGAGGATGGCCATGGTGGGGCAGGTACCGATGACACAGAGGCCATGGGGACCATGCAGCAGGACAGCAGCACAGAGCAGTGATGCCCACTGTGCAGCACACTGCAGGGACCACTGATGGGGCATGCCCCCAACCACCTCCCCCTGTGCAGACTCCCAAGTGGCAGCCCCCCGCAGGGGCTGCTGCCAGGCATGCCGCCACACCCCCGACAGGTCAGTGCCGGTCCTAGGATGTACATGCTGCTGACAGGCTAGAGGAGCACACTGCACTGCTGCGGGCATCCGTGCAGCACCAGGCAATGCTTGGGGCACAGTTGCATGCACTGCAGGTGGAGCTACACCACTGGTCCGAGCGTGCAGACATTGGACGAGCCCAGCTGATGAGTGAGGTCTGGCAGCTGTGGGAGGCCATGACCACCTCGCTGGACCGCACTGCTGGTGCCATCACTGCCGGACTTGCATCGCTCATGTCCAGTGGGTGTGGCAGAGTGCGTAGGACTCCCTGCAGTGTGACATACACTCTGAGATCCCAGCATTTGGCGGCCCCAGCATGGCTGACACCAGGATCCGATGTGGCTATCCCTGACACCCCCGGCAGGTCTCTATTTACCAGGCTGAGCACGCCTGTGGGGACCTGGTTGTGTTCTTGGACCTCCATCCCCTTGACTATGTTGAGTACACCTCCTGTGGCCATTGAGCAGCCTGTGGCTGCCACATTTTCAGGGCGTGGCTGCCCATGTGGCTGTGGTGACCATACCTCCACCCGGTAGGCCTATGTGGCATGCCATCCCAAACTGCTGCCTGGCGCAGTGTGCTTGTGCATGGTCCTCTGCACATGCCCATGTGCATGTGGCGGGATGTCTCAGTGGTATGTGGTGTGGCCCCCCTGTGTGCGTGCCATGCTGCAGGGCCCTGTGGCATGGGCGTGATGAGGGCACTGCTGAGCTAGTCTTGCTAATATGCCAGTGCCATCTGTCTGATACATGCCACCGCCTGAAGCCCGCACATGTGCGTGGCCTGTAGCCACTGCTGCTGCCACAGGATGCACCATCTGCAATGCACACTGTGGGGCACTGTGCACGTGTTGTGCCACTGTTGCTCTCTGTGCCCATCCTTGTTCAGATGGCCGTTGTCTAGTCCTATGCCCGCATATGTGTGTGTGGGTGCCCTTGCATGTGTGCAGTGCAGTGTGTGTGTTTGTGTGTCAGTGCTGTCCCAGTGCCAGCTGTTTGGGTGCCGGTGGCCCCGCATGCCTCCCTGTGTGGCCATGCACCTCCATGTGGATGTGGGAGTGGGTGTCTGCTCCATGCCTACATGTCTGTCATAGCTCCTACTCACCTGGAACTCCCAAAGTGCTCTTGAATGATGGTCGCCTTCTGCATCCTGGCCCTTGCGGTGATCCTTGTGTCCCTGCATGGCAGGATTGGCTGCTCCATCCCTGGCCCTTCTTCCCCACTGTCATCACTGCTGTCACCCTCATCCACCTGTATGGCTATCCCATGGTCAATGGCCATGTTGTGCAGCATGCAGCAGGCCAGAAATAGTCCACAGGTTTTCGCAGGGCTATATTTTAGGGCACCACTGGAACTATCTAGGCAATGGAACCTCATCTTGAGCATGCCAGTGACCCGCTCGATTATGTTGTATGTTGCAATGTGGGACCCGTTGTACCTTTCCTCAGCTGGGTTTGCTGTGCGCCAGATGAGGGTTAGCAGTCAGGGATGCAGGGAGTATGCACTGTCTCCCATGTGGGTAAGGTATACAGGTTAGCACGCTGCCATGATGGTGGCCCCCCAATCCCCCTTTGGCATCACTGTTGGCAGCTGCCACATGTGGCCTGGGCCACCAGCTCATGCACAGCTTCCCCAGCCCCCCATCCAGGCCCATACTTACTTGCCAGGTGGCCCATGGGGATCTCCCCACACTCAAATCACTGGCACAGCATGGAGCTGTGCCAAATGAAGGCATCATGTGCACCTCCAGGGTGTGTGGTGCAGACACTGGTGATGCACCCCGTGGCATTGCACACCGCCTGGCAGTAGACCGATGGATAGCCCTTCCAGTTCATGCATGCTGTGCCCTCTGGGCCAAGCAGTGTGTGTATGGCCACGTGGGTGCAGTCTGTCGCTCCTATCATGCCTGGCATGCATGCCACCCTGTGGAAGCCCTGCATGTTTGCTGTACACTCTGCCTGTGTGCTTCAGAATTGGATGAACTTCAAAGCATGTGGCAGAAGAGTGTTGAGGAACTGTGTGAGGAGAAGGGATGTGGCCAACTGAGTGATGCCTATGGTTGCCCTTGTTGGTTTCTGGAAGGTGCCTGTGGTGAGTAGGCACATTGCTGCTGTCACTTTGTTCTCCACTGTCCTAGCGTGGCTCTTCCTGGTGGGTGTCTGCAACTCATCATGGCACAGCTCACAGAGCTGCCTTAGAATTGCCCTGTTCAGCCGGTACCGTCCCATGATCTTGGCATTGCCGAAATCCTCAAAGGTGGTCCAGGCATGGTACCATCTGTGTGTGGCATATCACCAGCGGGCCTTTCCCCGGCCACATTGCTGGTCCTCCTCCTGCCTCCTCATACCCCTTATCACTGCCTCCATCAGAAATGATGTTGCATCCATGTTACTGGTGTGCACTGTCTGTTGCGCATCTGCTGTGTGTGTGTTTGAGCCTGCTTTTATGGGCTCAACTCTGTGGCTCAACTCTGTGCAGTGCATTCTGTGAGCTGCTCCTGACTTGCGCTGTGCTTTATGGCTGAATTTGCCATTGTGCAGTGTATTCATGGGTACGCCCCCTTGTACTTCTGCTGCATACATTCCTGTTGTACATCTGCGCAGTGGCATTTGCACTGCACATTCACGTTGGTTGAATATGGCCCTGGGGCACATTTCTGTGGTTGCACATGCACAACTCAGTCGTGCATTGTGCAACTCCTCTGAATATCTCCCCCAATATGCATAACAACATTATTATGCAAGGGAGATGTACTAACGTCTTGATCAAATCCTTCAGACCTCCAGCATTTTTCTACTCCTTACCTGTGATCAGTGGAATTTGGCAGGACAGTCCCCAGCATTCGTCTTGCAGTCCTTGTCCATGCCCTCCTCCACAATGCTAGTTATCTGATTCACTAGTCTTCTGAATCTTGAATGCTGTATACACAGTCTCATCAATACTGCCTCAACAAATCTTGACACCCCCAAAAATGTAACCTCCCTACATTGAGTCCAGGTACCCATTTAGGCACCACAGTGCTACTCAGAGTATTTGTCATCACTGCCTGCTTTCATCCATGGTCAGGTAGCAATCATGGTGCTGGAAGTCCTACATCTCAGATCTCCCAGTGATCTGCTCACTTTCCCCCCCAGTCTTCCCTCATCCCTGAATATAGCTGTACCCTATAGGAATGGCCTCCTCAGTCCCCCTCTAGTATTCATTCTTCACTCCTGCTCTTCACATCAAAAACAGGTGAGCTCACCACCCATCCACATCATGAATGCCAATAGTACAGTCCCCTGGTTTTTGACAAATCAAAAATAAACATGATCTTTCTGGTGAGCAAGGTTGAGAGCAGCAGGGCACAAGGGGGACAATGGGCTTTCTTACCCTTATAAGATCTATGTTACCTTTGATTAGGCAACATTAAATGGCAGGTGCACGCATCGTTATGCATGCCATTTAATAGTCCTTAATCATAGGTAGCACAGGCCTTAAAATGATAGGAAAGCCCATTTTTTCCTCTTGTGCCCTGCTTCTATCAGCCTAACTTACTGGAAAGATCATGTTTATTACTGAGATGACAAAAAAACAGGAGACTGTACTAACTGTATTTATGATGTGGATAGGTGGCGCACTCACCAGTTTTCAATGCAGGTAGAAGAAGTGATGAACAATTGCCATAGAGGACTGAGAAGACAATTTCTGCAGGGTGCAGCTACATTCAGAGTAGGGGGAAGACAGGAGGAGGGAAAATTGAACAGATCATTGTGAGATCTGAGATGTGGGGCTGCCAGCACTGTGATCACTACCTGACCATGGATGAGAGCAGGCAGCAATGGCAAATACTTGGAGTGGCAAGGCAGCACCTAAATTGTTACCCGGATTCATTGTAGAGAGATTACCCTTGAGGGGTTTGTTGAGGTTTGTTGTGACTGTATCGAGGGGACTGTGTATACAGCATTCAAGATTTGGAAGAGTGGTGAGCCAGCCAACTTGCACTGTGAAGAAAGGCACAGAAAAGGACTGGAGGAAGATTGCTGAGGACTGACCTCTGGGCTTCTGCAGATCACAGGTGCGGCGGTAGACCAATGTTGGAGGTCGGGTGGATTCCCGCAAGACATTAGTATGCCTCCCCTGCCTAATAATGTTGTTATCCATAGCAAGTCTAGCCTTTAGGAGGGTATGAATGGCAGTTTTCCCACTGTGTGCTGGTAGTTCTTTCTTGGCTCCCCAGGAAAACCTGGTTGTTGGTTAATGAGGTGGGAAAATATCAAAACAGGGGGACTGTACACACTGCCTTAATTGTGCAGAAGGATGGTGATCCACCTGGTTTTTATTGTAGGAGCAAAAATGAAACGTTGATGAAAGAGGACCGGAGAGTGATTTAGGAGACATCATTTCACAGTGCCAGTTAATGTAGCTTATCGGTATAGGTGTGTGCTACTCTCTGAGGCACAAGATTATGATCTAAAGTGTGATAATTCTCTTTGTGGGACTGGGAAGCTCATATGCAAGCCCAGGTAGTAATCAGGACATATTGTGAACAGTGGACTGTTGGATGGCTGCTGGGCTAGCTGCGTGTGTGTGTGTGGGGGGGGGGGTCATAAGGAAAAAGAAGACCACAAGAGAAGTATATTTTTTGGATTACCAAGAAAGCATGAACTTTGGCATTGGACCAGACCAGAACTTTGTTACAACCATCAGGACAACACATAACCACTAGACCACCAGGTATCTGAAGAGGTCTGATGATGAGAGATGTGGTTTGCCAAAGAGAAGGTCATTTGGATTACAGCACAATTTCAGCATGTTAAAGTGAACAAAATGAACAAAATCATAGCCTAACGTGTATTGATCAAAGCAATCCGCATGTTAAGTCAGGGTTTTGATCATTTTGGTGAAACAATTCTAAACAAAGGGGAAAACAGAACTAGTTAACACTATAGAGAGCGCCATGTAGCTCTCTGCCTCTAGCTCCAATGATGTCATCACTTCACACAGTTGGCAACCATTTTAGGGAACAGGCAGAGCAGGTTTTTTGAACTGGAAGGCTAATGCTTACTTTTTCAGATGCAGTAAAACTGCATTTATGTTATTCAGATAAAGGCAATGTTAGCATCAATGTAAACAGCTGCCTTTAGGAGGCAATATAGCACAGTGGTTTAAGGCTCTGAGCTGCAAACCTGGAGACCGGGTTTTGAATCCTACAGCCCTCACTTGCATACTGTGTGACCCTAAGCAAGTCACTTAACTTCCTTGTGCTCCCAGGTCACACCTGGAAAACATAATTGGCTTAGTGTGCCTTTCTTGGTTAAAAAAATTCCCCTTTCCCTTTCCTTCACCTTTCTATGAAGCCAGAGTTTTAAATTGTTTCTTTCTAAAAATAGGTTGTTTAGGTGTCCTTTAAGATATTCAACAGAAAACAATACTAAGTGACAAACTGATGAACACAATCTGGTCAGAGACAACATGGCTGTTATGCTGCTTTAAAGGGATGTTGTCCACTTAAAATGACCAAAGTTATGAGTGTGCATTGCAACATTTCAATGCACGCTCAGTGATTGTGTTTTTACTGGTATTTTTAAATAAAAAATATTTGGTCAATGATTTTGCTTTTGGTTTCCAATATCACATGACCATTAAGCACGGAACTCTCCTGCACTGCTTCCCAGCTGCCCACTATCTGGCATGGCTGTTGTGCTGGATTTCTCAATAAAGTTGGACTTACCATCCCTTTTGTTTTGTTTTTTTGTTTTTTTTGCATCTACTGTAAGAAGTTCCACCTCAGGGTGCTGCTGTGTGGAAAGCTTCATGAAGTAAGGAAGATGGAGACTCTCATACTGTTGGCCACTTATTCCACCATGAGTAACCCATTCCTCCCCACCAACATCATGGATGGCCTCTGAGTCCATCCCTCCCCACAGAGATCATGAACGACCTCCCAGCTTGTCCCCCTCTACAGAGATGATGGTCGGTTAGTCCTGGAGCAAGAAAATAGTGTGGTGGGGAGTTGGGGGTGAGGAGGAAGCAACCACACTGTATTGAATAGGGAGGATGCAGAGAGATATTCCACTCTGAAGAGAGGACATAACTGTCCACAGCAATGGTGTGTTCACAGTCAAGTGTTACCAAATCCTCCTTTTCAGTTTGTGCATTCAGAAACATTCCAGACATTCCAGAGCCCCCTTTTCTAATTCTACTATGTAATAGCAATAGATTCGCATAGCTCTGAAGCCTTAATAAAAATTATTGAGCTAGAAGTGGAAGCTAATGCTAAACACAAAACTCTCTCCAAGTCAGTGATGTCCCAGATATGACAAATTCAAGTGAGAGATTTGTGCATGGGGCATCAACCAGTCAGACAGATACTGGAATTGGGGTACAGGTACAATGTTATAAGAGGCAAAATGGCAAAAATAGCAGAACCATAATACCTCAAAACAGGAAAATATATGAGAGCAAAAATAGGAAACGTAGATGGAAACGAGCAGTTTCTCTTCTCATTCTGCAATCTCCCCTAAACTGCATGAAGCTGCATTGCACTAGGGGATCAGCCAGTGTCGGATGGGATTTTTTACAGTTATGTGGCTATCAAGTGGCTATGGTGCAGTAGAAGCATTAGAGCCAAGATACATAAATTTAACAAATGTTAAAACAGAATTACATGTGCAACATTTATATTAAAAAAAAATCATAAAATAGAATATTCTCATTAACTTGTGCAACATTCTGCACTGCCATACAACAGAAAGAAGAAGAATGGGTTGGGGGGGAATAAAAAGGTGACTCATAAAGGTTTGAAAATGAAAGTAACCAAAAGTTCAGAAGCTCCTAACTGTAAAATGTACAAAGCTAGAAGTGGAAGGTAATGCTAAATGCACAAAAATCTCTTCAAGTCAGCGATGTCCCCTGTATAAACAATTCAAATGAGGGATTTGTGCACCGGGGACCAGCTGGTTGGAGAGATATTTGAATTGTACTGTAGTTCAGGTACATGTTTTAAAGAACAACTAACCATCTTTAAATTGTATTTGCCAGTATTATGCCCTTTGCGACTGCTCCTGCGTCAGAGTGCAAAGCATCACTATTCTGCATTCCCTCCTGTCTAAATCAAATATTTTTTATATTTTTTGGTTATCTCCTACTTGTCTGCCACAGCATCGCGTTGT
The DNA here is from genome assembly GCA_016271365.2 of Neoceratodus forsteri. Classification (NCBI taxonomy): domain Eukaryota; kingdom Metazoa; phylum Chordata; order Ceratodontiformes; family Ceratodontidae; genus Neoceratodus; species Neoceratodus forsteri. Next base: position 71,744,105 of record JADMNL010000027.1, on the reverse strand, counting down.
TCAGTCTGCCGGCTCATTCATTGTTGCACCACAGGTGGTTTCTGATGCTGCCTTTCACCTTCATAGCATAAGCAGCCAATGAGCACCTTCCATGCACTGTGCCCGGGAATAATATGGAGCCGAGTGCTGTAGCTGTCTAATTGCTCGATTGATTTAATTTTGTGCATGAATACTTTTAGCAAAGAAACATAAATGGTGAAAGTCGCACATTCATAATAGAAACAGTGCTGTCATATCGGATTCAGTGCGAATGCTGCAATGCCACGTTCTTATCTGCAGTCAGTCATTATGCAGTTCGTTGCTCTGCCCTCAGTTACTATTGCAAGCAGCACACTTGTTGTAAATAACCCATATTTTTAATTGTTATGCACACAGGAGTGTCTTCTATTGTGTTCTGACTTATTATTGATGATACTATCAAGCATGACAGTTCCTTGTGTGTGTGTGTCCCTCATAGTACATACCCCATGTAAGCGTATATAATTAGTGTTACATTCAGCATTGTCCATCGTACCATAGAACTTGCAATGTCTGTAATTCAGTGACGTGTAAGGAAATTTGTTTTTCAGGAATTTGCGTGTTTTGTTTTCTTTTTTTTATGTCATCACATTACTGTCAATGACAGCTGTCACCACGTTTTGAATTTCATTAGTGACACACATGACATCACTGTTTGAGTATTCACGACCTATGATTGAATGAAGTACCACATGTAATGGTAAAATAAATTATTTATTTATTGTTTTGTTATTTTGGAATGCAGAGTGATGTGCATTTTTGTTTTGGTTATCTGTGGTACATACAGAAATGACAGAAATGAATTTATCATATATGTTTACTCACTTGTCATTTATTACTTTCTGGTTCACTCCTGTCATTTTGGAGGGAAACTGTAGTACAGTGTTGTCTTGGAGTGTCACTATTTTTGTGTGCTTAAATATTGATTTCTTTGTATTTTTGCTTGGTTTTTATTCCAAAATTCAAGGATGGTTATTACATGTGTAGTCGCAGGATGCAGCAACACCCACAAAGATGGGGTTAGCATGTTCCACTTTCCAAAATCAAATGACTTGTGTAAGCGTTGAACAGAACAAGTTAAGCATACTCTGAATAAATGGTCTGGACCCACAAAGTACTGCTTTTTATGCAGTGCTCATTTTACAATGGACTGTTTTGAGACACAATGCTTGCTTATGTCAGAGTTCAATATTCCAGCTTGGTAATGCCTTAAAAAAGATGCAGTTCCAACTATCTTCCCTTGACCTTCGGACAACACTTTGAAAAGAAAAAGTCTGTCCACCTTTTCGCTCACCACCAAAAAAAATCAAGATACGGTGCTATAAAAAAAGAGACAGTGCAAGGGTAAGTTAATTTCAAATTATTGTAACAATGCTTGTGTGTTTCTTCATGTGCTGTGCATGATTCCATTTTTAATACCTTACACCCCCTTTTATGCTACTCTCTTGGACTTTGTTGATTCCCTTGAGGTACTTAAAAGTTTCTATCATGTCCCCCTCTCCCTCCTTTTCATCAATGATATACATATTAAGCTTCTTTAGTCTCTCTTCATATGGCTTATGGTGCAGACCCTGCACCATTTTAGTTGTCCTCCTCTGGACAGCCTCCATGCTGTCTATGTCCTTGCAGAGATGTTGTTTCCAGAATTGTACGCAGTACTCCAGATGATGTCTCATAAACTGCCTGTACAGAGGGATAACAACTGCCTGTCTTCTACTGGTTATGACTCTCCCTATACATCCCAGTATCCCCCCAGCCATCCTTACTGCTTTCTCACATTGCCAGCCTACATTTATGTCATCTGATAGGACTACACACATGTCCCTTTCCATTTTTACAGCTGTAGTAGGTGGAGACTGCAGACGTTTTGCATGTACAAAAGGAGCAATGACATGTTTTCTCTCCGTGGAACTGACTGAAGGTGAAAATAGTCTCTTCCACCTTACCCTCCTTCAAGCAATGTTTTCCACCCTCAAATAAATACGCTTTCATGTTATTCAATGGTTGCAGGGTACCATTTTCTTTCTTAAATGGGTGGTACAAGAACTGGAACCTCAGTAGTGGGAGGCAGCATTAGGTTTTTTGGTGGGAGTAACATCCACCCCTACCTCCACCCGAGAAGCTCCTGAAGATCCACCCCAAACTTTTTTCTGATTAATGTGGGAGGGGCATGAGATGGCTCTATCATGCTGTAACAAGACACACTAGTTTGGGACCTGTATCAACTAACAGAACAAGTCTGTGCAGTGGAGAACAGAAGGTGCATAATGCCTTTATTAAGGACTAGAAGAACAGAAGCTATTTAATGCCTTCAAACTGACTTAAAAATCCTTTGGAACAAATGATTATCAGAGCCACCTGGGGCCTCAGAAGGAGACCTAGACACACATTCTAATTTACAGTAAGAGCCACATGTTTTTCTTAAACATTTTATATATGTATGGTTTATATATAATTTGTCTTTAGTAGTTTCAAAACTTTGAAAGCATTGGTGTTAGTAATGCATTTAGAAATACAGTTTTAATTGTCTTTACAGTTAAACATGCAGTTTCATGTCAGGGTACAGTTTTTGGGGAAGGGGTTCAAATTATTTTAATCATGGGCTCAGTACTTGGTGAACACAGACTGATGATAAAGTGTGTTTTTTCTTATAAGTTTGAGATGTATTAGAAAACATTAAACAAGAAAACAATTGATGATTTTAAAAGCTATTCTGATCAGAGCTGACATTAAAAAAATCTTAACTGTAATTTTTATTTTATCATGGACACTAGAAACAGGATGTCAACATTTACTCCATGAAACCTGTTATTCAGGTTTTTTTTATTGCATCTTGTCCCAGGCAATCTTCCCAGAATGCAGTTTGTCAGGGCACATTTTTGGGGGAGGGGGTTGAAATTGTTTTAATCATGAAGCATTGATGTTAGTAATGCATTTAGAAATACAATTTTTAATTGTCTTTACAGTTAAACATGCAGTTTCATGTCAGGGCACCGTTTTGGGGGAGGGGTTCAAATTATTTTAATCATGGGCACAGTACTTCGTAAAGTGTATTTTTTCTTTCAAGTTTGAGAAGTATGTATTATATATAAGTGTAACCATGTTGTAAATGAGACTGGGGAATGAATAATGGTTAAGTAGGCAGGTAGGTTAAGGAGGCAGTATAACACAGTGGTTTAAGGCTCTGAGCTACAAACCTGGAGACCTGGGCTTGAATCCCACAGCCCCCACTTGCATACTGTGTGACCCTGAGCAAATCACTTAACTTCCTTGTGCTCTCAGGTCATACCTGTAAACAAGGTTTCAGCTTAGTGTGTCTCTCCTGGTAAAAAAAAAAAAAGTGCCTAGAATAATTTTTTTTAATATAGTTGACCCAAAGGTTCCATCCTCGGTCCAATCCTCTTTGCCATCTACATCAACAGTATCAACAATAACCTCACCAAAGCCACTGTACACCTTTTTGCTGATGATACGGTGTTGTATGTCAGTGACCCTTCTCCTGAGACAGCCTGCAAAGATCTGCAAGCAGAATTCAACCTACTCCAACACCAACTACTGAAAAAAAAACTTCTGCTTAATGCAAAGAAAACAAAGGCAATGTTTTTCTCTCCCCACACACATGCAGGATATTTTACCCCAAGCACTCTCCCACACATATCCACTGTCCTTGGTGAAAACCTTTAATTTGTCACAAAATTCAAATACCTGGGTGTCTAGCTAGATAGTAAACTCTCCTTCATAGTACATTTGGAAGAACTACTGAAAAAACTTCGACAAAGACTTGAACTTTACTACAGAATAAAACACTTTCTCACAAGCGAGGCTAGAGAAAAGCTGGTCCAGGCCTCTTTTCTTTTGGTAATTGACTATGCTGATTTCTTATATAGTCATTGCCCCATCTCATACCTGGAAAAACTGGGTACACTCTACCATAGGGCCCTGAGGTTCATCCCAGAACTCCCTTTCAACACCCACCATTGCTCCCTCTATGCCGCAGTTGGATGGACCTCGCTCCACTTTAGAAGAGACAGAAACACTACACTGTGGATCTACAGAGCCATATCCAAGAACTTACCAAAATATATTTCAGACTGCTTCACACAAGCCACCTCAAGTAAATATGCTCTAAGAAGCTACAATCTCATCATGGTTAAAGTGCCCAAACTCAATTCTCGCTTTGGAAGATCTGCCATTAGTTTTGTGCTATCCTCCCTATGGAACAATATGCAGAAAATACTGAAAGTGAGCAAACCTGTATCCCTTACATCCTTCAAATCCCGGTACTCCAGGCTTATCAAGGGAAAATGTAACTGTTTCCGACGGTAGTGGAGAATAATCCTCTTCCTCTCCTTCTTCTCCTAGTGTGTCCCTTCCTCCGGGGCTCTCCGCTACTCCCCAGATTCTGCATTCATACTTTCCACTCATTTTTCTTTCTTCTTTTACAAGGCCTCCATATAGTATCGCACTATTCCCCCATCGCGTTCCTCACTCCCCCATCACCAGCCTCCATCTTCCTTCACTGCCTACTTGCACCCCTTCCCTATCTCTTCATCTATCAGTCCTGCCAACAGTCACTGCTAAAGACACCAATACTACCTATCTCCTTTGCCATCCAGCCCTCCTTGTAATAACCCTCCGACTCACCTTTCCCTGTAAAACCACCACCTCCCTGCCCAGACCACACACCATCCATTCCTACACCTCTGACAAATCTCCTTATACCTTATACTTCATACCTCAATCTCCACATATTCTCACTCTACGACGAAATTTATGCGCTGCCTCTTCCTTCTTCATGTAAATATGTAATTTGTGTTAATAGATCCTGCACAATTGTATATATCTATGTATTGGTATACTCGATGCTATTATATCCTGTATAACCTGTCTCCTCATTGTGTTGTGTTCACTGAATTGTACTATATTTCTTATGTAACTGAACCTTGACCTTACCAGGTCCATCTTGCAAATGAGCTTTGCTCAATGATGTTCACCTGGATAAATAAAGATTTGATTAGTTGAGTTTACATGTGGCAAGTAGGTAGGGATGGTGTTTTGAATGTGGCAGTAGGATTTAGCATGTGCACTGCTTTAAAATCATTTCACAACAGCAGAGCTATGTAACTGTTCTTATACAATAGGTGTGAACTCAGAAGCCGTTGAATAAATCCATTTATCTTCACAGCCGTTGAATAAATAATATTTATCCATATAGTAGCTATGTTACAACCACTCTGGAACTCATTTAGAATGTTCGGCATCAGTAGCAGTACTACCCATACTCAAATGTGAATATCTTTAAAATGATGAAAGATAGCATGGTACTGAGCATGAAAGTTGTTCAGCACAAAATTATCTACAAAATGAGTGGTGTTTCATTTATAGATACTTATAGATTTATTATAATTAGCAAAAAAGAGCAGAAAATGCTATTTTGTGTTCATTTTTTTGACAGACATAAAAAAAAAACATAAGCAATCAAAAGCAAATGTTCCTGTTCTGACAGAAAGCATCCCTATTGCATAAATGAAATATACAATGGTGAGCTGTCAGATAAATGATTTATCTACACTTGTGCTGTTTGACCTCGGGCACCTCACTCATGGCATATGCCACTTGTGAGGTTACCAGAGGTCAAACAGCACTTGTGAGATAAATCATTTATCCTACAGCTCTCCATTGTATATCCTATATTTATCCAGTGAGCATAAATGGCAACAGTCACACAGTTATTTCAACTACACATTTGATTCCATATTACAATGGTTCACTGCACTACACATTTAGTGTATCACACTTTTTCAAATAATGAAACAAATGTTCTCCAAATGAAATAACTCACACATACATATTTTATACTTTATTAAAAAGATACTCTACATTTGTAACAAAAAAACAAACAAAAAAATAAATAAATAAATGAAAAGTATGTCACAGAGCAAAATCAGCCCTAACTCCCATTTTCTTCTAGTAGAATGATGGTACCTACATTTACAGTTTATCAAATACTTGAAAGCTGAGTAGGTGTTCTGTAAGAAAACCGCTACCATCTTTTCTATTTACAGCATTGATGATCTGGGACAATTTCTGTGCTTTTTATTGTTGTAAGTAGTTTAATGAAATAACATTTTAAAATGAAAACACTACTGCTAGCTAGACCTGACACACACCGAAAATACAAATAATGAATTAGAGCTATTTAGCAGCTGCTTTCTTATAGAAATCCAGTCTTGATAAATTTGTTTTTTTAGCAGTTCTGTAAGATTTATGTCTCTCTGAAATAAGAGTGCATAGCATAGAAATGAAAGGGTTTCCATGAGTGTTGTTTGCATGAGAAGTGGGCGTGACAGTGGCATGCAAGAGTGAAGTCTAAATTGTTTCTTGGCCATTCTGGGATCTAAAGTTTAACAGTAATGAGTGAAGAGAATAAAGCCATGTGTTTTTTGCATTTGAATAGATTTAGTGCTTTGAAGTTAACAGATATAAATATATATACCTAGTGTCATGGGCACCTGAAAGGAAAGCAGATACTACTAAAATAAATGCTGTTCTGATATTTTATTTATTTATTTGTGAGATTTTAAGTGTAGTTTTGCCAGTCACAGACACATCAACAGTTAAGTTTAGCAGATACCTGAGAGCTAGCTAACTGGAGTTTCTGTAAGACAAAAGCTACTAAATAGCTCTAATTCACTATTTTTGTTTTCTATGTGCATCAGGTCTAGCAAGCAGGAGTGTTTTAATTTTAGAAGTTTTACTTTTTTTAAACTATACACAACCATAAAAGCACAGAAACTGCCCAGATCATCAATGCTATAATTAATAAAAACTCTAGCTGTTTTCTTACAGAAACCCCACTCAGTTAGATTTCAAGTATTTGCTAAGCTATAAATGTAGGTATCAGCATTCTATGAGCAGTTCGTGCTGATTTGCTTTGTAAGAAAATTAGTCTTTTTTTTTTTTTGTGGGGGCTGTGGGATTCAAACCCATATCTCCAGAATTGCAATTGAGAGCCTTAAACCACTGTACTGTACTGCCTCCCTATTTATGGCAGTCATCTGTTTTATGGTTCATGATGTTGATGTAGTAAGCATAACAACATACTACCATACAAAAATGCCAGTAGAATAGGCTTAGTGGGCTTTTGTGTCTGCTCGTTTGGTCAGTCCCTACCCTGGGTGCTGACCTTGCTGCCCTCCACCCTCTCAGGCTTCTCCCTTCCCAGTCCAGGGTATTCCCACTTCATTGGACTTTGCTTCCACAACCCTTCCCCTGTACCTGTCCCATCCCCTCTTGAACCCCTCCACAGTCTCTGCCTCCACCAGTCCCCCGGGCAGCACATTCCATGGTTCTACAATCCTCTCACTGAAGTAGCACCTCCTCCTTTCTCCCCTGGGTATCCCCCTCCAGCTTCCACCCATGCATTCTAGTTGCTCCCCTCCTTTCTTTGGAGCACTGTGACTTCACCACCCCTGTTTACCCCTTCATGTACTTGAAGACCTCTATCATGTCCCCCCTGTCCCTTCTCTCTTCCAACGTGTATATATTCAGCTCTTTGAGCCTCTCCCCTTATGGCCTTTCCCCCAAGCCCCAGACAATTTTGGTTGCCTTTCTCTGGACCCTCTCCAGGAGTTCAATGTCCTCTTAAGTGTGGCTCTTCAAACTGCATGCAGTACTAGAGGTGTGGCCTCACCAAGCAAGTTATACATAGGGAGTATCACTCCTCCTTCTGGAGTGATCCCCTCAGCGATGCATCCCAGCATTGTGGCCTTGGCTGCCCTCCCACAAGTCTCTGAGTTGTTCATCTTGACATCCACCACCCCCCCAGGTCCCTCTCGGCCATACAGCCATAGCAGCAGTACATTGCATAGCAGATATAAAATGTCAATAAGCAGGTCATGCAACAGATGTGCTGAGCAGTTACTGAAGCAAGAAATGTACAGCTGTCATTTTTTACATCCTGTTCAAAATGTGTTTTTGCACCTGTGATGCCAAATGGCATAGTCGCTGTGCAAAATCTCCTTTTGGCTAATGAACTGATAGTGTCACTGTTCATGCAGTGGTTTCACAAAAAAACAATGCTGAAATCTTGGAGTGAAAATACCAAGATACACCCAGGGCACTAGGGTTTCTGACCATAACACCCTGCACTGTAGGGACTGACAGGCATCAGGGTGTGACTTGGGATTGTCAACAGTAATGCTCATGTCTTTCCACCCCCACCCTGCTGCCAGTGACTGGTATCGAGGTGTGCCTTTGACGCTTCAGCTCCAAAGTTCACTCCATTCTTTTATCCTGTACCCATTTCAGCATATGGGTGGTGGAATGGGGTGAGTGTAAAGTTTGAAAACCCCAAGGCACACCTCGACTCTTGTCTATGTCTGCAGGGTAGGGTGAGGTGAAATGACATGAGCGTTATGGCCAATGACCCAAAGGCACACCCCAATGCCTGTCCATGTCTGCGGGGTGGGGGTGGGGTTGGTGTCATTTCAATACTTCACTGCCATTCCTATTCTGCCTGTCTGTCTGTGTCTCTCACTCTCTGTCTATATGTCGATGTAATTATCTATCTTTCTATTAATTGTATGTATCGCTGTTTTTACCTATTTCTAAAACAAACCTGCATATCACATTTGCCTGCACTCTGAGCACATACTTATGAAACTGTGCATATTTGTTCTCCACTTCTGCATAGACCTCATACTTTCCTAATATTCCCATTATCACACGCATAACTACCTTGCCCTTATCAAAAATGCCCCCCTCTGAAAGTTAATATCACATTTTCTCTAACAGTCCATCATCATTATACCTTACTTCCTGACATCAACACATTGCTTAAATATAACTTTTTTTTCCAATTGTTTAACCAGGTGAGACATACTAAGCTGAAAGCTTGTTTACAGGTGCAACCTGGGTGCACAGAGAAGTTAAGTGACTTGCTCAGGGTCACACAGTATGCAAGTAGGGGCTGTGGGATTCAAACCCAGGTCTCCAGATTTGCAGCTCAGAGCATTAAACCACTGCACTATACTGCCTCCCTGAGGTGAACTTACATCACCTCATGGACAAAAACCCTGTTTCTCTTAAAAAAAAAACAAAAAAAAATGTGTAAATAATCCCAGCCATTACTTTTTCATGTACTGCCACCTTCTGTACCATCATGGGGATTTGCATATGTTTCCCTTGATGCTTTGCATTATTGGGATATGTACAATTGTGCTTTCTTTAAAATTTGTCTGTCTGGCCAGTATCATCCAGGATAACACATACATCAGTGGTATTTACTCTGGGGTTCTTTTGTAAGCTTCCTATTCCTTCCATTAAACTGCATACCTCCATATATTTTCCTAATAATGTGTATGCCTTCCTTAGAACAGAAACTAAAACAAATCTTACTACTTACAAATCATTGTGTTGTTTCTCCATACCTCCTTAACAATTTCACACAAATTAACTAGCTTCATTATGCAGCCGTGGTGGATCTGACCAGAATTTATTGTTGTTAGTACCTCAGCCTCCATTGTGTACTCTTCACCGTTGCTTTTGTTTCCCAGGTGCATTACTTTGCACTTCTTTGCATTGAGGTTAAGCTGCCATACTTTCAACCATTCCTCCAACCTTGCCAAGTCCCTACTCATCCTTTCCACCCCCCCTTGTGTATCAACCCTGTTGCAGATCCTTGTGTCATCTGCAAGGATGCATACTTTTCCTTCCAGTCCTTCTGTAATGTCACTTATAAAGACATTAAAGATGACCGGCCACAGTACTGAACCTTTTGGTACTCCGCTATTAACCCCACTTTCTTCGTAGTGTACTCCATTTACTATTATCCTCTGCGTCCTGCTGTCCAGCCTATTTATTACCCAGGTTACCGCCCTGGTACCCACTCCCATTTTTGTGTGTGTAAATTCTAGATCAGTCCTGTCCACAGCACCATTTTGTTCTATTACTTTGGTAAGTCAGTTAAAGAAATCTATTAGATTTGTTTGAGTGTTAGTAATGCAGAGTCATGAAACAACAGACTTGTTAGTCTGACGGAAGTTTTATGGAACATGATGTAATCAGTTATGAAGTAAAGAATTGTTGATTACCTATATGCTAGCTGGACTTCATAGCTTGAATGTCATGCCTGACGAATCTAATACATTTCATTTACTGAACGACCAAAGTAATAGACCAGAAATGTCCTTTGGACACATCCTACCTATAATTTATCAAGGCATCTGACACATTCTTATATAAATGATTAATAAGCCAGTTAGCCAGCCTTGGAGTGTTACCGAAGTGATACCTGATGTACACAATTGGCCTGACAACAGGACACAGAGTTGAATAGTGAACATAGTCCACTATGAAAGAAAGAGTGGTTACCAGCTGGGTACCTTCTCGGTTGCGTACAGTGACTGGTCCTCTTTAATTTATTTATAAGTGACATTGTTCAGATAGTGGAAGGAAAAGTATGACAGCACAAACAACTGCAACCGGGTTGATACCCAAGGGGTAGTGGAAGGTATGACAAGGGACTTGTAAAGCTTGAAGGAATGGCTGAAATTACGTTAGCTTACATTCATAGAAAAGAAGTGCCAAGTGATTCACCTTTGAAAACCCAGGGAAACAGTAGACAAAGTGTTGTGAGGTGCTAGCCCCCAAATAAATTGAAATGTAACAGTGGGTAGTCATATTAGATTACCTAAAGTTAGTCAAGCAATGTGATAATACAGTAAGTAGGGCTGGTGGTATACTTCGATGCATAAGGAGAGGCATTACGAGTGTGAAACAAGAAGTTTTTTATCCTTCTGTATGAGTGACAGCACTGAGGGTTCTAAAACATGGGTCTAATGGGAACCACTGGTGTAAACAAAGATGGTTTAAGGAGTAACCTAGTGGGTCAAAACATGCGGATTGACCAATTGTTAACAGTTCACATTCCACAGCTTTAGATTTTGTTATAGAGTAGGTGCAGCAAATTTGAACCACTGGCAAATGTTGAAATTATGCAACTTTTGCCCTTTCAGTGCATGTTGGTGCTGTCACTGTTCTGTACAGACTGTTGGTGAGACCTTATCTGTCATACTATGTGCAGTTCTTGTGAATCCATCTCTGCAAGGACACAGACAGGATGTAGGGTGCTCAGAGGTGGGATACTTAAATAGTGTAGGTTATGCACCAGAAGCCATAGGAACAGAGAGTAAAGCAGCTTAATAGGTATATCCTCGATGAAAGTAGGGAGAGGTTGTACATGATAGAAAATTTAAAGTAAAGCAAGGCAATCAAGAAGGTCTCAAAAGAGGGTATCATCGTTTAGAAAATAGACTTAGAGTGCACAATGTGAAGACACATTGTGTGACAACTCAGGGGCAATGTAAGTATTTTTTTCACATGGAGGGTGGTGGATGCATGTAAGATCCGTCAAGAGGAGGCTGTGGGATCAAAAACAGTGGCTGCATTCAGTAATGCATGGGACACAGATAAGGAAATCGCGGTGAGTGGACGTAGAAAGTAGACTGTTTCTTAACCACAATCTGTAGCTTACCCAATAGGTGTGGAAAAGTGCACACTGTGTGGGCCAAGGATTCCTTAGCTGCTGTGAAATTGTATGTTTGTATTTGGTTTGTATAGCAGTAAGTGTGTACTGCCATAATCAATGCTGTTGAAATAAGGATCTGGTTTTACTTCACAGGTGATGCGAGCTGGTTTTGAAGAGCACACTGTGACATCTGCCACTGCTGAGAACCTTGCTGTCATCAAAGGCTGCGTTTATATAGCGACTGTCATGTCTGATCACAATTACAGTGCCTCCATGGAACATGTGTGCTGGAACATCTTCAGCGACTGCTGATTACTCGAGTTTGAAGATACCTTTGCATTGGATATAGTGGTAAGTATTATGTAACTTGCATACATATTGAATTCTCTGTTATACAAACTGCTAGAATAGTGTTAATGGTGCGGTACCACCATATCACAAATTTTGTCTAATTATGTGTCCAGCTTCAGCCACTGGATTCGTAGGTCAGGTATAGGCATCATAGCCATCGAGTCATGTGTGTGTGGTGACACCTCCTTTTTTTAGTTAAGGTGTCAGACATTTAATTCAACTGTGCCCAGGGTAGTGTTCTATGCAATTCTGACCTAACCCTTTTTTTTGGGATATTTTTTTGTTGTTTAAACATAACCCGTGTAATAAGTGCAATAAGACACTCCCAGGTGTATGTTTATAGGTATTTAATGCACGCCTGTGGTGCTGTGAGGAAAAATTACCTGCAGCCTCCTGCATCACAATGCACCCCCAGGTGTGCATTAAATGCCTATAAACACACACCCTGGAGTTTGTTATTGCTTACATGAGGTACTTGAAAATTTTTATTATGTCCACCATCTCCCTTGTTTCCTATAAGGTATCCATATTATGGAATTTTAGTCTTTTTCTATGTCTTCCATCGCACAGCCTTCACCATTTCACTTTAGCTCACAGTCACAATCCCTGCATCGCACCACTACCCACATGTCTCTCTCTCCAGTCCCGTTTAAAATTATTATTTTTTGGTACAGTGTGCAACACTGTCTGTGCTGTATTTTACTGCATGTGCTGCTTCATGTCATTAATTACCATCAATCTACAGTACGTCAACTTCTGTCATGCTGTTGTCTGTAATACATACACATATCACTCATCCAAGCATTATGGTATGCTATTTGCATATTTGTATTTATTCCTATTAATAAAAATCTTCCATCATCAAGAACACCTAAGCTACCAAAATCTCCATGTTGGTCGACTGCAACACATGTACCCCGCATGCAGAATAAACAATGAAACTATCTATACTAACTTGTTCACCTCTGACCTACCGCACCAAGCAGCAATGCATGACATCACTATAATATGGTGAAAGAAATCCCTGCGTCTGGATTGCCTGAGACTTGGTTTTAGTTAATGCAGTAAGATAGTTCCACCACTGGGTAAAAGAAGTCCCTGCCAACCAGGGCAACTCACAGAATTCATATTCCCCATATTTCTTACTTTCCATCACAAACCTGGCTGCAGCCATTACTCATATATAAAAAAACTTAAACTATGCCTTAAAAATAAAAGTCCATTACATTCAATAAAATAACTAAATAATTTAATGCTGTTTACTCTCAATAGCCTTACACACATACAGTAATATCAAATAAATCAACTACTATTCAGAGTTTCAATTGCTGATGTTTCTTTGCTGACCATGGGGAATTCCCATCCTATCCTTACCACTTTGACAGGGAACTCACTGCTCCTTACCTGTCAACAGATAACATTAATTTTCTGGCTCCACTTTAGGCCTGTGTATGTACCTTTGTTTGTATGGCAGTTGAGTTGTGAATAATGTTTAATTCATGTATTCCATGTTGCCATTTGGGGTGTGTGTGTGTGTGTGTGTGTGTGTGTGTGTGTGTGTGTGGTGCATAATACTACTTGAATAATGCAGAGCTTGTAATTCATAGAAACATAGAAATTGTTGGCAGATACGGATCGCTATGCCCATCCAGTCTGCCCATAGGCCCTATACATTTTATGTGGCCACTCACTCTATGTGATTAATGGCTTTTCATCACTTCCTCCACTATCAAGCTTCCCTTGTACCTGTCACAGGCATGCTTAAACTCCTCCATTGTGCTTTCCCACACTACCTCCTATGGCAGACTATTCCAAGCATAGACTATCCTTTCTGGGTTGAAAAACCTCATCACATTACCTCTTAATGTACCCCCTTCCAATTTCATATTGTGCCGCCTTGTTCTAGTACTTTTTATGTTGATTGCGTGCAAGGGCAAGAAACATATTGTGGCAGCTTTTGCAAGAAGCAGGTTGTGGAGGCATGTCACTGTTGTAGCCAATGCTCCCACAGCCTTTAAAGGCTTGACCCACTGTCCCCAATACTGTGGCACACTGCTGCTGACACTAGTTCAGCCAGTGTGCCACAACTTCTAAAGTTTTAGCCACTGCAATCAGGGGCCACCTCGTTATTGCAGCATCATCTGCTGCAATGAGGAAGCAACCCCCCATTGCAGGGCTGTTGCTGACGGGGAGCCCAGTTCCCATCAGCTTGTCCCCCCCATTTCTTGTGTGCCGAGGGGGGTACTCAGTCCCCCTCAGCTTATGTCCCTCCTCCTTCTGTGTTTGCCGACGGGGGTGCCCAATCCCCGTCAGCATATCCCCCCATTTCTTGTGTGCTGAGGGGGATACCCAATCCCCCTCGGCTCATGAGACCCCCAAGTATGTGCTGGCGGGGTGCCCAATTCCAGTTGGCTCAAGTGCTTTTCCCAAAACACACAGGTGGCATGCTGGGAGCCCACCCCAGCGTGTCAGGTACTCTGCAAAAAAAAACTGTCTCAAGTAAACGCCTTTTTTTTTACCCTAAAAAGAAGAAGGTCCCTCGCTGCCTGCGCCCTCCCACAATCCGCGCTCTCCCACTGCATACCCCATTTTCCCACACCCCCCTCACCCCGTACTTATCTCTGGAGCCTGGCGTGATGATCTTCGGTGGACCGGGCACACGTCTGCACTCTTCAAAGCCAACCGCGAACTGAGGAAATGCCTGTAAGCTGTATAATGGAATGAATAGGGTTTTTTTTTTTACTTTGATGCATATCTCAGTCATTTTGTGGAATTTTGGTACCAAATTTTCAACATCGGGTTTTTGGGACCACTCCTCATGAGTTCTGCCACTGTCATGGCGTTAATCAGCCCCGAAAGGTAATTTCACGGTCACTGCACGGAATCACCTTTTGGGACTGATTAACAAAATGACAGTGCCAGTGTTCATGAGGTGGGCTCTCAAAAAGCCTATGTTGCAAATTTGGTGGAAAAAATCCAAAATATGACTGTTTTACGAGCATGCATTGCGCAGTTGCTATGCACGCTCGTAACTTCACGAATTTGCAATATTTTCATGCCAGATTTTCAACATTGGCATTTTTCCACACCTTCTTCTGAACAGTACAGCTGTCATTTTTCACATCCTGACCAAAATGTGTTTTCGCACTTGTCACAGGGTGCTCCCTGTGATGAGTATAGGCCCTAATATTCTTCCAAGTACCCCCCCAAAGAAATAACGTGCTTAGGTATAAAGTACCAGATGCTGAATAGTGAAGGCATTTATGTGAAATGTAGAAACGTATAATATATATATACACATGGATATATTAAAGGAGTATTACTTCCATGAAAGTGGAAGTACCTTAAGTGCTCAGTGGGGCAGACACAATATGTTAAGAGTTGTCTGTTTCACAGCTTTGCAGGACCCTTTTAAAATAGCCTGTTAGGTCCTTAGTTTTTCTAAACATTATCTGTTAGATTTGGTTGAGCAGATAGCCTGTTATACTGACATAAAATGAACAAGCAAAATTATTAGCATTCCCTTCCCTTTTCATTTCATTTCCTTTTGCTGCATTTTGGGAGCATTGGTTTAGTTAATAGAAGAAGGAATTACCAATCTGCTCTACTTTATTTTAGTAGAAGGGGGAAACTATTGCTTGGTTCAGGCAGGAGTTCTGCAGTTTTCAATCCCCAGACATAGAAAACCTTAAGAAAAGATTTTCATTTGCAGCTTGGTTCATGCCTCTAATGAGCCAAAAGAAAAGAGTTGTACTTTTCAAATTAATAGTTGCAGAGAAGCGAGAGAACCTGAATAAAATAAAAACTAAAGATGACCTTTGTTGTTAGCAACCCCTCTGAAACAGAGCTCTCTGTATTGAGCATTTAAATAAACTAAAACAGTGTTTTAGTTGCAAAGTGTGGAAGTATGCTAGCTTCTAAATGAATAAAGAAATTGCACTAACAAAACCCATGTAGGAGATGAGACCAGGGAGTCCTTAAATATTGCATGGTGTGCCCTTTGACAAAGAAGTAAATTTAAAGTGAGCAATATATTCGTTTGTCT
Source organism: Neoceratodus forsteri (assembly GCA_016271365.2). Lineage (NCBI taxonomy): Eukaryota > Metazoa > Chordata > Ceratodontiformes > Ceratodontidae > Neoceratodus > Neoceratodus forsteri. Next base: position 71,728,161 of record JADMNL010000027.1, on the reverse strand, counting down.
TACCTGTTGAGCTGCATGGGTGTTCTATAGGGCTGGCAGCCCACAGTCTGTCTGCTTTTATAGAAGTTGAAATGAGTGATGTCACTATCAAGGGAGGGGCTTAGCCTTATTGAGATTAATTAACTCTATGAACATTGTTTTAGGACATCAGAGTAAGGTTATGGGATTATTTAGAACAAATACTGTTATACACTTATATACCTGATGTTTAGGAATGAAAATGTAAAGTAAAAAAGGAACCTGTAGTATGTTATTTTGATTTTTCAAAAAGGAGGAGGATCATCTGATTATGATGTCACTCCTCAGAAATGTATAAAAGATTACCACTAGGGAGTTAAGAAAGAAGATGTCAGTTGGAGCTGACTGCCAGAGGTGACGGACCTCTGAAGTATATATGTTTGCAAGGAGATAGCCTGCTGGCACTGCTGGGCAGAGCAGTGGCTCATCCTGAGTGTAGCTCATCTGTTCATTATTTTGTTGAGACTTTGAAAATGACTGAACTAACTTTATTTTCCTGATTTCTGTGAATCTTGAAGTCAATGTTTCCTGACAAAAATAAAATGATAAGTGCTTTTCCAGCACTTTTGATGCACTAAGTTTGTGTGTCTGCTTGATTTGTTATCCTGACTATCCCAACCCCGCTACAATTGGTGTCTGAAGTGGGATACCCGGCTGAATGTCCATGGTATAGTGGGGGAGTTCAGTCCGGGGTGCCAGACTTGGCATCGCAGGATAATAGCAGACAAGTGCATGGCACCAGAAATCGGAGTGTCTGAGGGAGCTAGTGACCTGGGAGAAGCTCCACCGAAGATGGACGGAGATCAGATGGAAGAGTTGGTGAGGCTGGTACACTGGCTTAGTGGTGAATGGCTGGAGGCAAACCAGCACCGAAAAGAGGCTGACCAGCGCAAGAGTGAGGCAGAGTACCGCTACAGGGTACTAATGGAGGAGGCCAGACTGCGAGATGCTAAGGAAGATGTGGTAAAAGCGATGGAGGACCAGGACTTGAGGGTACTGGAAGAGGTGGACCCTTTGTTGGATTTATCATGGCATGCTGGGGATTTATTGCTTCCAGAGTTACCAATATTTCCGGGCTGTTACTGGGTGGAAGATGATGAAGTCAGTGAGACCCCAGGTAAGACTATATCGACATTGTAAACTGGGGAGAAGTCTACAAGCAAGCCTGAAGAAGCCATTGAGGCTGAAGGGACACTGTCTTGCTCTAATACCCATGAAATGTTTAATAGCATGTATAATACTGACTGGGGTAAATTGCAGGCTGAGGATCCAGAGGTAGCCATGTTAAAGCAAAACGTTATAGAGAAAGAAGGTAGCCATGTTAATGGTAATATGGGATCAAAGTCAGGGTGGTGGTATGAACAGAAGGAGGGTGTCCTTTACCACATGCGGCCCAACCCCGCTACAATTGGTGTCAGAAGTGGGATTCGAACCCACGCCTCCAAGGGAGACTGCGACCCCCGCACAAAAAGTATAGATGCACAGGTTGTGGTGCCTGTGGCCTATAGGCAACATGTAATAGAAGCTGCACACTTCAGTCCCTGTGGGCACCTGAGCCATGGTGGGGTGTTGGCTAGACTCACTCCATTCTATTATTGGCCAGGTATGTATAAGCAAGTAGCAGTTTATCTAAAGAATTGCCATGAGTGCAACCAGACAGAGGTTCTTGCTACTGCTGGGAATAGAAGGTATCAGGTTAGCAGAAATACTAACACAGGTACTGTAAAGAAAAGGTACCAAAGGGGAGGGACCACCATGAAGTGGCACTCTTGGAGGCAAGGGAGACTCCCACGTAGGCCACTCGAAGGGAGGTGGTAGACTGGTACATTACTGATTGAGATTTTAGACCATGTTGAGTAGTACAAAGTAGTACATAAACCCAAAGGTTGTCTGTAAGAGAATAAGCTGGGTATTTCACAGATATACCTGTTGGAGACTGTACTTGCCTGGGAATAGATTTTGGGAATTCCAGGTAATGGTGGAAGACTAAAATACTGCAATATATAGTATGTTTAATGGTTAAGGTAACGGTCACTACTGGGTGTATACCCTGAAGCAAAAATGGCCTAACTCCATCCCCTTCCAGGGAAAGGATGGTGGAGCTATGCTGCCTGATTAGTATGGACCATTTCTTCTATAGATCTTTTAGAAACTTCTGTCGTGACAGTCTTGCTATCCTGTTCTTATCTATTTTCATTTTTCTAGTTTGATAGGCTGGCCACCTACAGACAATTTCTTCTTATCTATTGATCTTTTCTTGTACTGCTGATCTGTTTTTCCTTCTCAATGGTTCAAGAGTAATAAGGTTAACAATATTACAAAGGTTAACCATAGTGATAATAGCGGAATGTGCACACATTGGAATATGTGCTGGGTATCATGTCAGAAAAGGCTGAGTTATTACCCAGACAGTACTGGTTGCCAGTGTTATAGGCATATATATTATTTTATTTTAGGCACATAACTCAGTAATGTGTTACCCCAGGGAAAAGTTATGTATAGCATGTTGTATCGCAACTGCTTGGAATGATAGCTAATGTTATGTTTAACAGGCATATGGGACCCTGGGGTGGAGCTCTAAGGTGAGGGCGGGCCAGAGCTCCACCTTTCCCTATATTGAAAAAGGTATGGATCTTTGGACAACCAGTAAAATGGTTGCCCTCTTAGGTGGGGAGGAATGTCACAGGGTGCTCCCTGTGATGAGTATAGGCCCTAATATTCTTCCAAGTACCCCCAAAGAAATAACGTGCTTAGGTATAAAGTACCAGATGCTGAATAGTGAAGGCATTTATGTGAAATGTAGAAACGTATAATATATATATACATGGATATATTAAAGGAGTATTGCTTCCATAAAAGTGGAAGTACCTTAAGTGCTCAGTGGGGCAGACACAATATGTTAAGAGTTGTCTGTTTCACAGCTTTGCAGGACCCTTTTAAAATAGCCTGTTAGGTCCTTAGTTTTTCTAAACATTATCTGTTAGATTTGGTTGAGCAGATAGCCTGTTATACTGACATAAAATGAACAAGCAAAATTATTAGCATTCCCTTCCCTTTTCATTTCATTTCCTTTTGCTGCATTTTGGGAGCATTGGTTTAGTTAATAGAAGAAGGAATTACCAATCTGCTCTACTTTATTTTAGTAGAAGGGGGAAACTATTGCTTGGTTCAGGCAGGAGTTCTGCAGTTTTCGAACCCCCCCAGACATAGAAAACCTTAAGAAAAGATTTTCATTTGCAGCTTGGTTCATGCCTCTAATGAGCCAAAAGAAAAGAGTTGTACTTTTCAAATTAATAGTTGCAGAGAAGGAGAGAACCTGAATAAAATAAAACTAAAGATGACCTTGTTGTTAGCAACCCCTCTGAAACAGAGCTCTGTATTGAGTATTTAAATAAACTAAAACAGTGTTTTAGTTGCAAAGTGTGAAGTATGCTAGCTTCTAAATGAATAAAGAAGTTGCACTAACAAAACCCATGTAGAGATGAGACCAGGAGTCCCTAAATATTGCATGGTGTGCCTTTGACAAAGAAGTAAATTTAAAGTGAGCAATATATTCGTTTGTCTTACCTGTTGAGCTGCATGGGTGTTCTATAGGGCTGGCAGCCCACAGTCTGTCTGCTTTATAGAAGTTGTAATGAGTGATGTCACTATCAAGGAGGGCTTAGCCTTATTGAGATTAATTAACTCTATGAACATTGTTTTAGGACATCAGAGTAAGGTTATGGGATTATTTAGAACAAATACTGTTATACACTTATATACCTGATGTTTAGGAATGAAAATGTAAAGTAAAAAAGGAACCTGTAGTATGTTATTTTGATTTTTCAAAAAGGAGGAGGAGGATCATCTGATTATGATGTCACTCCTCAGAAATGTATAAAAGATTACCACTAGGGAGTTAAGAAAGAGGATGTCAGTTGGAGCTGACTGCCAGAGGTGACGGACCTCTGAAGTATATATGTTTGCAAGGAGATAGCCTGGTGGCACTGCTGGGCAGAGCAGTGGCTCATCCTGAGTGTAGCACATCTGTTCATTATTTTGTTGAGACTTTGAAAATGACTGAACTAACTTTATTTTCCTGATTTCTGTGAATCCTGAAGTCAATGTTTCCTGACAAAAATAAAATGATAAGTGCTTTTCCAGCACTTTTTATGCACTAAGTTTGTGGGTCTGCTTGATTTGTTATCCTGACTATCCCAACCCCGCTACAGCATTTCCGGCACAGAATAGCGCGGTTGCTATGGGAAATCAGTGCTCGGGACAGATTACAAAAATGACAGTGACACTGTCATGAGAAGAGGTCCTAAAATGCCTATGTTGAAAATTTGGTGCCGATACTCCATAAAATAACTATGTTACGAGCATGCTTTGCACAGTTGGCACGCACGCTCATAAGTTCATGAATTTATAATATATTCACTCCAGATTTTCAACATTGCCATTGTTCTGTACCTCCTTATGAGCAGTACAGCAGTCATTTTTCAGATCCTGGCTGAAATGTGTTTTCGCACTTCCGGCGCAGAATAACGTGGTCGCTGTGGGAAATCCATGTTTGGGGCACATTATGAAAATGACAGTGACACTGTTCATTAGCAGAAGTCCTAAAATAGGTTCATAGGTATATACGAGCTCGAGGGACAAGCCCATAATGAACTCGCCATCCTAACCTGGATGGAAATCATATTTACTATTACCCATAAAGAGATCAAGTTTTGTTTTGAATATTTGTAGAGTACTACTGTTTACCACTTCAACTGGCAATGTATTCCAGACTGGTACCACTCTCTGAGTAAAAATAGATTCCTACTTGTAGTTTTGTTAGTGATTAATTTTAATTTTAATTTATGTGATCTGGTAGAATTTATTTTAGTCTGCCATTCTGAACATATTGTGTCAGACAATGTTTGGTCCCTAGAGGCTTTATATATTAGACATAGATCCCCTCTTAGAGATCGATATTCCAAGGAATATAAATTCAATTTCTTTAGTCTAGTACTATACGATAATTTTTTATAGTTAAGAACATGTCTCGTAAATCTTCGCTGTACCTTTTCAACCAATATTTTATCCTTAGCTAAAGTTGGAGCACTAAATGAAGAGCAATAGTCAATAGTTGCCCTGACTACACTACAGTATGTTGTAACTAATACTTCAGGTTCTCTTGATTTAATATTTTTCAGCATGCAGGTAATGAGTCTTTGACATTTTTGAGTAATTTTGTTTATATGCTCAGAGAATTTCAAATTGGTGGTAATAAGAACACCTATATCCTTTTCCGAATTTGCTTTGTTCAATAAGATGTTATCCAAAAAATAGTTAACCAGTCTATTGTTCTTATCAAAATGCATTACTTTACATTTTGAAGTATTAAAAATTAATTTATGTTCCTTAGCCCAGTTGGATAGGTCATTTAAATTATCTTGTAACATAGAGGCAGAAGTATAATCATTAACTATACACCCCAATTTGGCATCATCTGCGTATTTATTTAACCACACACCATTTTTGGTTTTCATGCTAGAGATGAGAATGTTGAGCAGAGTCAGGCCCAACACTGACCCCTGGGGTACTCCACTAGTCACCTGACTCCAGGTTGAGGTATAGCCTCTGATACTTACTTGTTGCCTTCTGTTTGTCAACCATGCTGTAATCCAAACAACTATATTTTTGTGCAAACCAATGTTGTATATGCATTCAATCAAGATTTTATGTGAGACAGAATCGAATGCCTTCTCATAGTCCAAAAAGACCACATCCACTGGAAAACCTGCATCCAAGGCTGCACTAATGGGTTCGAAAAAGTTGATCAGGTTATTCTGACATGATCTTCCCATAGCAAAACCATACTGTGTTATATCCACTAGTCCGTTAATATTAATGTGTGTGTTTATTTTATTCATTATAATTTTTTCCATGACTTTTCCTATACAGGATGTCAAACTAATGGGTCGGTATTGCTCCACCTTCTGTTTGGTCCCTCCCTTATGAATTGGTATTACCAAAGCTTCTTTCCAGTCATCTGTGACCTCCCCGTAGTTGACTGATCTATTGAACAGTAATGATAGAGCGCCTGCCACATCATGTGAAATTTCTTTTAGGAAATAAAAAGGAAACCCATCATTTCCTGCTGATAGGGTTGATTTAAAAGAATTTATGGCGGAGTAAACTTCAGGAATTGTTATTTATTCTAGGCATTGGTCAGAATTATAATCAGTATCATTTAAAATGCCTATGTTGAAAATTTGGTGATGAAAGTCCATAAAATTAGTGTGCTACGAGCGTGCGTTGCGCAGTTTCCATGCACGCGCGTACCTTCGCAACTTTGCAATATTTTCACTCCAGATTTTCAACATTGCCATTTTTCCACACCTACTTATGAACAGTGCAGCTGTCATTTTTCACATCCTGACTGAAATGTGTTTCGCTCTTCCGACGCACAATAGCGCAGTTGCTGTTGGAAATCAGTGTTTGGGACAGATTAGGATCGAGCGAGTGAGAGAGGGGTGGAGTGATCGATCACAACTAAGCTCTGTTGGGACTGCTGTGGATTTCTTTGTGGGCAGGAAAAGGCACCAATGGAGGCAGGAGCCCAGTACAAAAGGGCAGCCTGCAGTGCCAGGAGACACAGAACAAGCAAATGAGGGAGGGGGAGTAAGTGAGCTCAACGGAGCTCTGTTGGGACTGCTGCAGATTTCTTTGTGGGCAGAAAAAGGCAACAATGCATGCAGGGGCCCAGTACAAAAGGGCAGCCTGCAGCGGCAGAAGAAACAGAACGAGCGACTGAAAGAGGGGGAGTGAGCGAGCTCAACGGAGCTCTATCGTGACTGCTGCGGATTTCTTTGTGGGCAGAAAAGGGTGGCAATGCAGGCAGGAGCCCAGTACAAAAGGCCAGCCTGCAGCGCTGGCAGAAACAGAATGAGTGAGTGACAGGGGGAAGTGAGCGACCTCTACGGAGCTGTGTCGGGACTGCTGCAGGTCTCTTTGTGGGAGGAAAAAGCCACCAATGCAGGCAGGAACCCAGTACAAAAGAGCAGCATGCAGCAGTGGGAGACACAGAATGAGTGAGTGAGGGAGGGGGAGTGGGTGAGCTCACCGGAGCTCTGTTGAGACTGCTGCAGATTTCTTTGTGGGCAGAAAAAGGTAGCAATGCATGCAGGGGCCCAGTACAAAAGGGCAGCCTGCAGTGTCAGGAGAAATAGAATGAATGAGTGAGAGAGGGGGAGTGAGTGAGCGAGCTCAACGGAGCTCTATCATGACTGCTGCAAATTTCTTTGTGGGCAGAAGAAGGCGGCAAGACAGGCAGGAGCCCAGTACAAAAGGGCAGCCTGCAGCGCTGACAGAAATGGAACAAGCGAGTGAGACAGAGGGAGTGAGCAAGCTCAACGGGGCTCTGTTGGGACTGCTGCAGATTTATTTGTGGGCAGAAAAAGGCACCAACAGAGGCAGGAGCCAAGTACAAAATGGCAGCCTGCAACACCAGGAGAAACAGAATGAGCGAGTGAGACAGGCAGAGTGATCCACTTCAACGGAGCTCTGTCAAGACAGCTGCAGATTTCTTTGTGGGCAAAAAAAGGTGCAAATGCATGCAGGGGCCCAGTACAAAAGGGCAGCTTGCAGCAGCGGGAGAAACAGAATGAACGAGTGAGAGGGGGGAGTGAGTGAGCGAGCTCAGTGGAGCTCTATCATGACTGCTGCAGATTTCTTTGTGGGCAGAAGAAGGTGGCAACACAGGCAGGATCCCAGTACAAAAGGCCAGCCAGCAGCGCCAGCAGAACCGAAATGAGCGGTGAGAGAGGGAGTACAGTCAACGAGCTGTGTTGGACTGCTGCAGATTTCTTTGTGGGCAGAAAGCCGCCAATGCAGGCAGGAGCCCAGTACAAAAGGGCAGCCTGCAGCAGCGGGAGACACAGAACGAGCGAGTGAGGGAGGGGGAGTGAGTGAGTGAGCTCAACGGAGCTCTGTTGGGACTGCTACAGATTTCTTTGTGGGCAGAAAAAGGTGGCAATGCAGGCAGGAGCCCAGTACAAAAGGCCAGCCTGCAGTGCCGGCAGAAACGGAACGAGCGAGTGACAGACGGGGAGTGAGCAAGCTCAATGGACTTATGTCAGAACTACTGCAGATTTCTTTGTGGGCAGAAAAAGCCACCAATAGAGGCAGGAGCCCAGTACAAAAGGCTATCTTGCAGCACCAGGAGAAACAGAATGAGCGAGTCAGAGAGGGGCAGTGACCCACCTCAGCGGAGTACTGTTGGGACAGCTGTGGATTTCTTTGTGGACAGAAAAAGGTGCCAATGCAGGCAGGAGCCCAGTACTAAACAGCAGCCTGCAGCACTGGGAGAAACACAACGAGCGACTGACAGAGGGCCACTGAGCGAGCTCAACGGACCAGCACAATCAAAATTCGGCATTGACAAAAGCTTGTTCTACATTGGAAGAGGTCCCCCACCTACACCTTGTTTATGCCCTTGAGGCACTTGAAAGCTTCAATCATGTCCTCCTTGCTGTCTCCTCACCTCCAGTGAGTACGTATTGAGATCCCTTAGTTTCTCCTCATATGTTTTGTGGTGCAAGCCCTGCACCATCTTTGTCACCCTTCTCTGGATAGTCTTCACTTTATCTATGTCCTTGCACAGGTGTGGCCTCCAGAACTGCAAGCAGTACTCCAGGTGAGTCCTTACCAATGTTTTATACTATGGCGTCACCACCTCCCACCTCCTGCTAGTGATACCTCTGCCTATGCACCCCAGCATGCCACTGGCCCTCCCTGTCACCTTGATGCACTGCTTTGATACCTTAAGGTCATCAGAGATGAGAACCCCAGGTCCCTTTCCTCTTTGGTGACAGTCGGCTCCCTTCCCACCAACCTGTTTCTCTCCCCAGGGTTCCCTGTACCCAGGTGCATTATTTTGCACTTCTTTGCATTGAACCTCAGTTGTCACATCTCTGACCATCTTTCAAGCTTCTCCAGGTCTCTCTTCATTTTCTGCACCCCTTCTGGAGTATCCGCCCTGTTGCAGATATTGGTGTCATCTGCAAACAGTCAGACCTTTCCTTCCAGCCCCTCTGCAATGTCACTAATGAAGAGATTGAACAGAACTGGTCCTTATATTGATCCCTTTGTTTACAGACCATGCTAAGCCCTCTTCTATATGTGCCTTCACCCTCCTAACAGCTTTCCCTGCTTCCCTTACACATTTAAGGTACACCTCCCTGTCCTCCTCCCTTTGACTTCCCTTATATTTTCTGAAACTCAGCCTTATAGCCCTGACTTTGTACCCCACCTCTTTGTAGAAACATAGCGCTTTCCTTCTTCTTTTCCCATTTGCCACTATCCTAACACATTGCTTTGTTATATCCACTATGGCTCCTTTCAGTTTCTCCCATTGTTCTTACACCCCCTCTATTACCTCTCCCTTCCCCAGGACTGTTTGTATACATCTACCAATTTCATTGTAATCTGCCCTCCTGAAATCTAATACTCTTGGCCCTGGTGTGGCTTAATTGAGTTCATGTCTCTATGCTGAATCACACTATGTGGTGGTGGTCACTGGACCCCAGCTGCCCTTCCATCTGCATTTCTTCTACTCTGTTCTCATTGGTCCATACCAGGTCCAGAATGCACTTGTCCCTGGTTGGCTCATGCACCAGCTGCTTGAGTCCAACCCCCTGCAGGGATTACAGTATGGCTGTGCTTCTTGCTGAAGCAGCCACCTGGGTGCCCCAATCTACGTACAGCATCTTGAAATCCACCAGTAGCAGGATTTTGCCTTTAGGTGCCATGTCGTGTATGTTCTCCACTAGTTCCCTGTCTGCTTCCTCCCTCTGTGCCAGACTTCTGTAGATCACCCTGGTGTGTATTGCTGTTCCATTCCCTGGCTCCAGGGTGATCCACATTACCGCGGCCTACAGGGCCACTCACCAGCCCTTTTTACCCTTCCTGTCCCTCCTGAACAGTGTATAGCCTGGTACATTGACTTCCCAGGAATGATTAGCAGAGTATCTCGTCTGTTATTGCTGCTATGTCAAGGGCTGCATCTGCCATCAAGGCCTCCAGGTCTGGAAACTTATTTTCTAGGCTACAACCATTGGTTAGCATGACCTTACATGTTTTACAGTCTGCCCTCCCTCTGCTCTTGTTCTCCCTCTCCAGCGTCTTCTGCCTACTCCGGTTTCCTTCCTATGTGCTCTTGCCCCCCTGCTTAAGACGGCTATTTGTAATGTCTTCTATTCCATGGTAAACCATCACATAATGTATTGAGTGTTAAGAAAGACATATGACTGACCTAAGAAAAACATCTGTGAAGGACTATTTTACAATATTTAGCAACATAGTTGTATATTTTTTAGGAGTTTGAAAACTCTAGGATTGTTATTCTTTAAAAATTGCCTATGGCCCCTTTATTTATATGACCAATAAGACATTGCTGGTTGTTGTTACTACTGACATACACACACACCCAGAGGCTGAAGGCACATGACCTGCAGTCTTGTGACTAACTACGCCTCTTGGTGTGCGGGTATCTCAGTACAACCAACACTCAAAAATGTCTTATTGCTTACTTGATGAATATTGTAGCTCTTGTGAAACTTCATTAGAATTTATGTTTTTTTCTATGAAGTTGTGCTGAGATTGGTGTAAATGTTTTTTTCTAGGAAGATACAGTGACTGTAGAGAATGTTGACACCATTGCATCTAAATCAACAGATGTTGGTATTCAGTGCAAACTACAAATGGTGTGCATTACAGTGCAGACTAAGAAACTGCGCTATAAAAAGAAAAACATTCGGAAAAAAAAAAACAAGTACCTGTGAAACAAACTTCAAAGAAAAGCATTGGTAAGCAACTGTCTTGTCACTTTTTCAGTGGATGGGACTGTATTACCAGCAATACATGACACGAGGCCTGTACAGTGGCGTAGTTGTTTTCAGAGCTAGATGACGCATCTTGTGCAATACCCATGACCCTGCTTCTGGAACAACCTCTGGTCGTCATTGATCGGAATGGGCAGTTGAGGATTTAGTGTCCAGAGGACTGCTGCACTCTCCTAGTGCTGTGTTGTGTGTCCAACTGCTCCCTTGGTGAACTGTGGATACTGTGACCAGCAGCTTGCAGTACCATGGTCAGGGTTATATAGGCACAGGAAGACATTCTGCCGGTGACTGCTGGACTATGTGTAGCACGACCTCCATTTTGCTGCATGTCTGCATCAATGGGCACCAAGAAAACTAAAAACACAGTCACCAGGGTAGGCTATGGCATGTCCACTGCACAAACCAACATGCCCAGTCCTTGATTCTCCAAGCAAGCATCCTGTTGTCCCCTGCATCACTATCACACTATAGATTCTACAGAGAGTGATGATCATGAGTTTGCAGGCACACCTCGGGGTGGTCAGAGATGGGTGTATGGTGTTTACACTGTGTACCGGGTGTACAAGGGTAACATCCCGTGATGAAGATGGGAGGCATCATGTGAGCGTTACTGAGTTCAGTACATATGTCCTGCAGGAGACAGTCATGGTATTGCCCACAAAGCACACTGGGGCCCGGATATTCAAACTGCGCCAGGCTGTGGCGCAAGCCTGGGCGCAGCTCAACTTTGTTGCTCAGGAGTGTGGCCTGGGTGATATTCAATGGAGCTGCGCTACAGTGCAGCAGCTTTGAATATCGCACCCTGGCCACTCCCACTGTGCATGGCGCAGTGGCACTGTGCCAGTGCAAGTGGCCAGAGTGGAGCTTGGAGATGCGCTAGCGCAAGTGCCATTGCGCCATGCACAGCACCTGCGATATTCAAAAGGGGACATGCAAATGGTGCCATAATTTGTGCAAGGCGCACAGGGGGCCATTTGCATCTCATTATGGCCCCATTTGCATGCCATTAGCATCCTGGTGCGCCGATCCCCGACGACTTGCACCTGGCACCCTGCCAGGCAGCAGCCATCTGAGACCGATGCCCCCTGCAGCCCGATCGCTGGCATTCCTGTAAAATAAAAAAAGACTCCATCCAATATCCCTGGTGGTCCAGTGGATTTCCTGTGTTCGATCCTGGCACTATATCTTCTTTGTCTCTAGCCTCTGGTATAGTGACCTTGTGTTCGATCACGGTACGTCTTCTGCGTCTTTAGGGTCCAGGATTGTCGCTGCTCGATCCTGGCATCTGTAACATAACAGACCTCACACCCTGGTGGCTTCAGTGTACTTCTTTCCACTGCTCACTGAGTTCACCGGGCCCCACCCTCCGCCAGCTGGCGGGCAGCAGCACTCACCTTGCTCAGCCGCTGCTCACCGGGACTCACAGCTCAGTAGCTTCACCTACTGGTCTGCCAGCGTGAGCCACTGGTTGTAGGCTCTGATACATTATTTCAGTTCCAGATATGTGAATGAATCATTCACATATCTGGACTGAGTAGTATGGTATGAGTTGCATGCCCATTGGCTCATGCTGTGAACCAATGGGCGGCAACTCTACTGAGCTGTCAGTCGGTGGACGGCGGGTGGCAGGCGGGTGGTGCTCACCACTGGCTGATAGGGGTGGGGAGCGGGTGGTGGGGCTCAGTGGGCGGGTGGGAGTGGGTACATTAGACCACCAGGGTGATAGGGGACTGTTATGTGTTACAGATGCCCGTGATCGGCGGCGATCGTCCACTGGACCACCAGGAATATTGGATGGGGGTATTATACTGATGCCCGCGATCGGGACATAGAGGTCCACTGGACCACCAGGGATATTGGACAGGGGGTTTACCCATGGATGCCTGTGATGGGGCATGGGGGCGCCACTAGGTGCGGAACCAGGCCACCACAGGTGGCAGCTGCCGTGTTGCGCCCCGTAACGCGCAGCTCACCTGTGGGTGGCCATCACTGTTCTTTTTTTTTTTGCTTACTTTGTGCAGGCGCAGGTAGGGATTGCACATGCATGACTCTGCACATCCCGGGCTGAATATCGGGTTGTGCAGGTTATGCAGCAATGCCCACCTGTGCCAGCATACATTACTGATGCGCTCCGGCGCATTGGGATTTGTGCAGTGCACTTTTCCCTTTGAATATCACGCGGGGCTGATCAGTGGGTTGCGATGGCTATCACTGTTGCGCCCATGCCAACCCTTTTGAATATCTGGGCCTGTGTGTTCTTTACATTACAATGACTGCACAAACTGTCTGGGGGTATTAAGCTTAAAAAATTGTGTGTGTGTATAAACAATACAAAAATTAAACATATTGAGAATACTGGATGGGCAACTATGCACAACCAGTGTGTTCTGCCACAGAGGAGTTTTAATTCCCTCAGACCATGAGAGCGACGTTCAAGAGGTCCATGGGAATCAGAACACCGAGGTGGCAGAACACACTGGTTATGCATAAAGTTGCACATCCTGTATTTTGTATAGTGTATAGTATTATGTGAAAGTGTGTATATTGTGTTTTTTTTCGCTTTCACAATGAAACTGACTTGTGCAGTCTCTAAAGATTCTAGAACGCTATTCTACTACAGAAGGGTACAATCACATTCCATGACCTTTAAACTGTAGTACGACAGCATTTTGAAAAGGATGGATTTCTAAATAGAACAATGCTCTGCTATACACTATATATAGAATAGTGTATGGGTGACCATACACAACAGGGCTATGTTTCCATCGAGGGGATGTGGTGATGTCATACAGACCTCGAGAGCGAAGCTCGAGAGGTCCGTTTGGCATCATCACATCCCCGAGATGGAAACAAAGCCTTGTTGTGTCTGGTCACACATATACTATTTTATATAGTATATGGTTCCCAGAAATGTCTACAGTTTAATTTAAATACAAGGTTTCATACCTTGTGTTCACACACTCGCCTGCTCCCTGTCATCGCTGCAGTCACGCTCTGCCTCCAGTCCTCGCTACGGTTCCGCTCACCACCCGATATTTCAAAGCCGGTTATTTAAAAAAAAAGGAAATGCCAAACTGATAGTTTGGACACACGGAGCCGACAATGGCAGTTTGTGTCCAAACTATCTTAGTGAAACGCTTGCCCCTCCGTTCGCTAAGTGGTGCCGCCATTTTACCCCGTTTGTTTTTTTGAACACTGAGCTGCTTTAGCCAATCAGGTAACAGCTCAAGGGGGAGAAGTTGTTGTAGTATCGTGTGACGTCAGAACGATACTACAACAACTTTTCTTGACCTTTGAACTGTCCTACAACAGCTTTTGGAAAGGCATCGTTTTTTATCCACAATAAGCCCTAACCATATACTATAGTGGTTTTCTTCTTTGTAAACACCAGAAACACAACATAGTCTTTGTACTCTGTCATTCAGTAGAAATATATATTCACTTATTCATTTTTCCAGGTACACAGACACCAGACTAGGACAAAGAATGTCCAGTTACTAACCCCACACCACATACTGCTGTTGCCTCTGTGCAATGCAACATCAATCATTCTGTATGGAATCTCATTCATTTGACACCGCAGAAGAAATTAGACTCCACTTTTGCAACTGATTGCGTGATGTTCTTTCAAGTAGTTTTGTGGATGACAAATTGAAAGGCACTGCATATCACCCATCTGAGGTTGACTCGAGTAACTGTGACAGGTGTGTGTCATTCTTCTTATTAATAAATGTTTTCTACTCTATAATTTACAAGTACTGAAACACTGTCCAGATACAGTAAGGTGCGCTAAGTGGTGCTCATCTTTGGATGAAGAAAGGCCAGTACCATGATAACAGTCCTCACAAGTAAAGCATTCATTGTTATATAATGTACCATGCCACTTTACTGCCGAAGTTTCATAAACCTTTTCTTATCAGCTAATTCTCTTCTTTTTTTCTGGCTCCGGTGGACCACACATCCATCTGTCAGTATTGACTGCTGAGCCATCGCCTGTACTTCACACCTGAAAACACAACCCGCAAGGATTGCTATTGCTGAGCACCACCTTCCAGGAGCCTTCCAGCCACCTGGATCACTCCCCAGAGGGAGGGACTGCCACACCTAGCTGGCAGCCTTTCTGTAATTAGAGTGTCGTTCCTGGTCTTTGTGCTAGGTAGAGCCAGTGGAGGGATGGTCCAGCATTGGGTATGTGGGCTAGGCTCTTGTAGCCTCCCTCTCATCCCTGGTCCTCCTAGATATTTTTGTTATTGTTTCCCCCCTTGAGCGTGGACATGCAATTAAGTGAAGTCATAGACATGCTGCCGTTGGGTGCCACTCCACACCCTAGTTGCATCACAGCTTCCATGACAAGCCCCGATCTCATTTTGTGTCTGCTAAGTAGCGATGCAGTTCACACAACCCACCTGGAAGTGAGACCCATCCTCTTGCCACTCAATGTGTTCCCTCCCCTGCTGAACCCTGGTGTCCCGAATCAGTTGCAGAAACCGAGTCACTGGCAAAGTGCGAAGTGTGTTGTCCAGCACCTCAACCCTCAGCATCATCTTGCCAGCACCTGATTTCATAAACCAGTTGTATACTTCACTGCTTGATGTCATTGTATCTTCTACATCTGTATTAATAGTAATTTCAAAATTCTTTTCTTTTCCAGTGTTGATGTTGAAAGTGGGGTTTTTCAAGGACCGAAAATACATAGTTTTTCAGTCCAAGCTACTGACTCTTTTCTATCTGTGCCGCAGATGTAATTTAGTCAATGTGAATAACACCTCCCATGAGGTTGGTACCATGATTGTAGTAAAACACAGCTGCATGGGCTACTTGTACTAGCACACCTGGCGAATCCAACCACGATGGGTGATACACCAGCAGGGAACATTCGGCTTTCAGCATCCATACTATTTCTGGAGCTCTCCCGAGGAAGGCACTACGACATTTGCTTCAGCTGAACTGTGCAGGCTTGAGTGAAAATACTTTCTACAAACACCAGCGACTGTACCTTATCCCTGCTGTTCAAAACATTTGAAACTGGCATCAAGACCAGCTTTTTGCTGAAATTAAACTCACCAGCAATGAAATTGTTGTGGGAGGAGATGGACGTGCAGACAGTCCTGGACGCTCAGCCAAGTATGGGAGCTATGCGCTGGTGGATCTGTCATGTAACAGGGTGCTGACTGTTCAGCTAGTGCAGGTGCAACATTTACTGATACTTATATAATTCACCAGTCAAAGAACAATTGCTCATCGACCCTATCACATGACATGTAAGCGTAGTACTGTTACAATGGCACATGTCTCCACAAACAGTGCACTGCATACTGGTCCATTGTCTGTGTGCCAGAAATCATGACTCCATTGTCACTGTGGTTTATGGCTTGCTGGAGACAGCATGCAGCCCCCCCCCACTTCCGATAGGAGAAATTGGCATACATGCTCTGTAGCTCAGAGTGTCAATCACTGTCACTATTATTTCCATCCCTCGTCACGTGAGGGTTATGCCTACGGTGTCATGTGTGTGTTATTCTGTGACAGATGACTCACCAAGAAAACCAAAACAGCATTTGTTTCCCCATGTTCTGTGCTTCTGGCGACAGGCGCATCAATGCTGTTTAGCCGTATCACTGTTATTCAACATTTATTGTCTGGTTAGGCGGAGTCCTCATGACAACCATCATGACCTTGAACATTTTCTGTACTGTTCAGAGTAACTTAGAGATGCAGAAGAGCAGTGCAACCCTTATATTATAGTGCCTGACATGCTCTTGCAATGCGCTGGCTGAGGTACCTCCAGGAGTTCCATTTCTAGACTCACAACACTGAAAAAATACGTGACACTGAGGTGCACTGAATCACAGAGAGACAACAGTTCATCGCTGACCAACATATGGGCCTACTACGCCTTGGGCAGAAATGCAATTTAATTCTGCATGTATTTGAGTAATTTTATTCCACTGTGACATCATGTCATTTGATTATACTGGTATTGGTGAACTCATAAATAGCAACTGCCCTGTGTGTAGTTTATATGATTCAAACAATACTTAATGCAGTTCCATCGGATTTTATTTCAGAGTAATGAGGTTAATGGCTTGTACCATATGGAGCTCGAGGGACTTAAAAGAGCTTTCCATTACCTTGAGGAGAATGGGCTCTATCTGTGAAACATTGTCACCAATCGACATCCATTGATCAACAAGTGGATTCAAGAAAGTCTGCCAAACACAGAACACTAATTTGATATTTGGCATATTGCAAAAGGTATATGCCAGCCATTAGTAATACATGTGGTGTTGCATGTGTGATACATGGTACAGTTGTATAACTGTTTACTTACATAAATAATATTTTGTAGGGCTCAAGAAGGTGACTTCATCAGCTTTCAAAGTCAAGGACTGTGACTCCCTCATGGCATGGCATGGCAAAAATCGATCATCAACCATCTGTACTGGTCATGCATCTCCACCAAGGGCAGCAGCAAAGATTTGGTGGTGCAGAAGTGGACGTCTCTTTGCAATCAAGTGCAAGACATACCTGAGGGCCATGGGGAGTTGTTCCAAAATGTATGCATGGTGAACTGATCACTGCAAGTACTACAAAAGCATGAATAATGCCAGGTAACATATAAACATTTAGTAGCTTCAAAGATTCGTACATATCTGTTGTGTTAAAAGGTCCTACTTGGCCCATCGAGTATGCACCTAACTACTTGCCGATCTACACCATATCCTACCCCATACCTTACGCAACACAACCACTTGTGGTTGTCCCAAGACTGCTTGAGCCCCTCCAGTGTTTAGTCATATATCAGCTCCAGTGCCAGACTGTTCCAGTGCGTCAACAACCTATAAGTGAAGTAATGCAACCTGACACTACACTTTAACTGACTACCCACCACCCTCTGCCAATATTCAGTACTTGTAGTGCCTACCTCCCCTGTGAATAAGCTCCCTCAAACCATATTGATCACAGTAATATAGCTGTCTCCCCCCTTCTATGTACCATGGTGCCTATGCATGAATTGGCCTGAATTATGCGCAGACTATGTATTTTCCCACCTGCGTACAGGTTAGCAATTAGTTAAATATGTAGCTAACTTTAAAAAGAAAAAATCTAATGGTTATTACAGTCTTACAAATATATATATATATATATATATATATATATATATATAGAGAGAGAGAGAGAGAGAGAGAGAGAGCTCTCTCTCTATATATATATATATGTACACATATAAATATGTATATGTATGTGTGTGTGTGTGTGTGTGTGTGTGTATATATATATTTATAAAATGGAGATGATATCATTCTCTAGATCCAAACTTTCGATTGTGTAAAACATATCACATGACTTTGCGTATATCAGAGCGTGACTGCACACCTCCACTTTTAACCCCCTCCAAAACAATTTTGACATTTTATAAGATAGACAAATAACTCTGAGGTGCACAGTCATGCTCTGATATATGCACGCCTTGAGTGGTTGACGACTCGCCTGCAGCCTTGTGCGAGTAATTCATTAATTAAGCGCAAGGAGCATCAGAACACCTCAGAGTGGTTTATCTATTATATATATATATATATATATGTATATACGCACACAAATATTATACACACACACACAAACACACACACACACACGCACACACACACACAGTGAAGCACACCATGGTGAATAGCGCAGCACTGCAGAATTGTGCAGTACAGTTACTGCAGCAAACAATAAAATTTCAATGGGAGTAAATCCCTTTTGTCATGCAGTAAACCTGTGTCACTGTGCTTCATCTTGGTGTGCTTCATTTTATCTATCTATCTATCTATCTATCTATCTATCTATCTATCTATCTATACTTACACATACGTGTGTGTGTGTGTGTGTGTGTGTATATATATATATATATATATATATATATATATATATATATATATATATATATATAAAGAAGCCAGAAGAGGAAGGAAACATATTCAATTCAGTGCTTTACAGTAACTGGTAATTGCTATTTTTCCTTTAAACTTAGATTGTGGGCTTTTAGTGACACTACTTTCTTTGTTGTCTTTACTTAGAATTGTTTTTGGGCTGTTGAAAATTTAAAACGTAGTGGTGGTGTACTTCTTTGCTGTCTTTAATTGCTGCAAATGTTCGCTTCCCTCCCTCCCCTTCCCCCAACTCTTAATTATATGCCCTGTTAAATCTGATTGACAGGAGCTAAACACAGGGTATAGTAAGGGGTGTGAAGTAGGAGGGGCATAAGGGGGAAGAAGCCCACCCTCAGCACGACAAGTGTTTTGACTCATTTATTTATTTATTGGTTTATTTTCTTTTTTAAAAAAGAAAAGTATCTGAGGATCAGTGGCAAGATTTTTAGGACAGTAAATTAATAAAAAGGGAACTAGGAGAGCTTCAGTAGCAGACAAGTAGTGGAATAGCAGTATAATGTGGGGAGTGGTGCAATGCAGTGGCTGTGGGGCAGCCATATTCAGGCAGACTTTCTGGACACTGAGGTGCTGCCCTATCTGCATGCATCTCTCTGGACTGTGGGATGAGGTAGCCAGACTCAGAGCAGAAGTAAACTGGGTCAGGAGTACCACCATCCCTATCCAGAGACCACCCAGTCCAATGCAACTGCCTCAAAGGATGCCCGAGAACGAGGAGCACTTGGATGACAGTGGGCTCAGGAAGGGTTAGAGCAGTCAGGCAGAGGCACATCCCAGATCCTATTCCACTCAAGAACTCATATACCACACTGGCAAATGGGGACAACTTAATAGAGGTACCCAGAGAAGTGGAAGGAAAGGATGTGGAGGTTAGCCAAGGAGGTGACCTCAGTGGGGGAAAGCAGTGGACCCCAGAGGAGGAGGAAGCGAATCCTGGTGGGGGACTCCATCATAAGAGGGATCCAGCTAGGGACACAGGAGGGGGAGGACAGGGACGTGAGGTGCCTACCAGGTGCCACGGCATGGAGGGATGGAAGGAAGATCCTGGGGATTGCTGGGAAGGCAAGACAGGAGAGTGAGCTAGATGTCATTATCCACCTAGGTACTAATGACCTGGCAAATGGGGAGCCAAAGGAAGTTCAGGAAGAGTTTAGGAAATTGGGGAGGGGTCTCAAGCAAGTAGCTACTTCTGTCACTTTCTCAGAAGTACTACCTGTGAGAGGCAAGGGAGAGCATAGGAGTGCATGCACCAGGAACTTTAACTCATGGTTGAAGAACTGGTGCTGTGAGGAAGGGTTTGGATTCATTGGTGACTGGGGACCCACCTGGAGGGATGGAGCTTTGTTCAAGCCTGATGGCCTGCATCCATCCTGGAGGGGAATCCAAGCACTCAATGATAAGTTTAAATGCTACATTGACAAGCATTTCAACTAGCAAAGGGGGAAGGCAGGCCAGCAAGGAGGATACCTACTTTCTCACCCCCCACAGCTAGCAGTGGAACCAGTGAACCAGAGAAGTGGCTATCTCTACAAAGCAGTGCAAAAAAGATGGAGATTAGCACCCAAGAGGTGGATAGGCAGAAAAGGGGCAAAATTCAGCAGAAGGGCAGACAGCAAGGAGAACCAGGGATAAAGGACAACCAAGGAAGGGGCTGGAGTAGAACAGTGAAACAGTCTAGGGAGGTCAAATCATGGAAAGCCATGTGTGCAAATGCCAGGAGCCTTAGCAACAAGATGGAAGATCTGAGGCTGTCATGGTGCAGTCAGACCTGGACATTGTGGCCATCACTGAAACCTGGTGTAATGATAACCACGACTGGGAGATGGCCATACCTGGCTACAACATATTCAGAAGAGAGCAGGCAGCAGGAAGGGAGGAGGAGTGGCACTGTATGTGAAAATGACATAAGGGCCCCAGTGATCCAGGAGGAACAAATGGGGAGAGATACTGTGGGTTAAGCTGGAAAGGAAAATGGGCCAGCCATATCCGACAGGTGTGGTCTATAGACCACCAGCCCAGGAGGAAGAAACAGATAGGAGTTGATGCTAGCCATCCAAAGGATGGCAGACAAGGGAGGTAGTACTGGTTGGAAACTTCAATATTCCAGACGTGGACTGGAGCATCCCAGCAGCAGCATCAACTAGGAGCAGATTTATCCTGGACTCCCTTCAGGGTGCTTTCCTCAAGCAACTGGTCATGGAACCAACTCGGCAGAAGGTAATACTGGATCTTGTGCTCACAAACAGGGACAGTGTGAGGGGGGTAACAGTGGGGGAGCACCTGGGGAACAGTGACCACCAGTCATTGTAGTTTGAAATCACAGAAAGAGCAGAACCAAACCACACAAAAACACGTATCCTGGATTTTAGGGGGGCAGACTTTGGGAAAATGGGGAGATACGAAAGAGGCATTAAGGGATGTGGACAGGAATCAGGGGTTGAAGAAGAGTGGCAGTATTTAAAATGGGGATTACAAGAGCAACAGAATTATGCATTAAGCAAGTTAGCAAGAGGAAAAGGAAGAGGAGACCATTATGGTTTCTCCAAAGAGGTAGCAAAGAAAGTGAAAGCCAAAAGATTGCACCCAGGGCAATACAAAAGACACAGGTAGAAGGGGATAGGGAGAAGTACCAGGAGATGCAAAGGAGGCAGGGAGGTCAGTAAGGGAAGCCAAAGCTCAGACAGAAGAACACATTGCAAAATCAGTGGGTAGAGGAACAAAACCTTTTACAGGTACATAAGTGAAAAAGAAAGGCAAAGGGAGGGATAGTGAGACTGAAGGGGGAGGATGGGGGCCACGTGGAGGATGACAACAGTAAAGCTGACATATTGAACAGGTATTTCTGCTCAGTCTTTACTGAGGAAGAGGAGGGTAATGGGAGTACAAGGGGTGAGAATGGTGCAGAAATGGACTCAAGTCCCTTTACACAAGAAAGGGTCCTGAAAGAACTGGAAATAATAAGAGTTGATAACGCAATGGGGCCAGTGGAGTGCACCCCAGGGTCCTTAAAGAACTAAGAGAGGTGGTGGCTGAACCTCTGGCTATCTTGTTTAGCCAATCACTGGAAACAGGGGAGGTACCCAAAGACTGGAGGACAGCAGATGTAGTCCCCTTATCCAAAAGTGGGAACAAAGAGGAAGCGGGGAACTACAGACCAGCCAGCCTCACCTCGGTAGTGGGGAAGATCATGGAAGCACTACTGAAGGAGAGATTAGTAGAACATCTGGTTGTCAATGGACTACAGGACCCAAGGCATAATGGTTTCACCAGGGGGAGGTCATGTCAGACCAACCTCGTTGAATTTTTTGACTGGGTGACTAGTGAGTTGGATCAGGGGAGGGCAGTGGACATGGCCTATCTCGACTTCAGCAAGGCCTTTGACACTGTTCCACATAGAAGACTATTACACAAACTGGGGAATATGGGTGTGGGCAGGGCAGTAGTGTGGTGGGTAGGTAACTGGCTGGGTGGCAGAACCCAGAGGGTGGTGGTAAATGGCTGTCACTACACAGAGGGAAGAGTGACCAGTGGCAATGAGCGGTTTTGGTGTGCTACCCCAAGTACTAGAAAGGTGGGTTTGCAGTCTGCAAGATCCCCATGGATAGCACCTGCCGTATGCTGACCATCATTGGCCCTTGCATGAAATTCAGCTTTTCCAAATGTGCCGTGCATGCATTAAAGTTAACATCTTCTCTACAGAGTATGTAGCAGAGCTCACGGAAGAGGTCCATAAAATCAAAATGAATGAAGTGTTTGCATTGTCAAGTGCCGTTGATGATGATGATGGGACAGTGCTAGACAGAATTCCACCGCCATTTTGTGCCCAATTTTCAAAAACAGCAAAGGAAGAAGAGCTCGCTGTGCACAGATCACATTTTGCAAAGACTGATTAGTGAAGTATGGCAGCATTATAGATTACTGGAAAATACAACCTGATGAAGACTATGAACATTCAGTGGACTTTCATCGATCGTTATTTTGCTAGCAGCACTATAGCTGCGCATGTACCTTTCTTTCATAATGGATGCCTGAAATTAGACAGCAACATTACAGTCACTGTATGGCTCTATTGGAAGCATCACCTGCTGCTGACAATTTTTTTGAAGTAACAAAAGCGTCACTTGCTTATGGCTTCATTGTCTGGTGTTTCTACGTATAGTACAGTATGTGTAACAATTTGAACTTACTTTTGAATTTTATGTAATGGGAATTTTCAGTCCTGTCATCACTTTTCAGCCTATGTTGAAAGTGGTGATTAATGAGTTCATGTAAACAATACTTGGATGTCTAATGCTGTAATGAAGGAAACATCTGATTTGTCTGACTACTTGCCTTTTAAGTCATCTACATGAATTTATCAATGCAGAACAGCATCGAGTATTCCAGATGAGTCCTCACCAGTGTCAGAAAAATGTAAGTGGTCACTCTCTATAACAAACATGTCTGGAGCTTGCTTAGGCATTCTGTGTAGCTAGGTGTTCAGTACCATAGCAATGTGTTATTTAGCCTAATTAGGGGACAATATTAGCCATCAAAGTTGTTCTTCATAAGAGGGTGTTTGTTATACAGTGGTTCTTTATAGAAAGGGAGCACTGTACTTCACTACACCAACTTGTGATAACACTTCCTATACATCACCCTGTCCCATGCCCTTTGAAAGCTACCCACAGTTCTGAATCAGATCACCCACTGTTGTAGGGTGTTCAGTTTAGACACCACCCTCTCGGTGAAGCAATGTCTCCTTATCTCACTCCTAAATGCTCCTTCCTCCAATCTCAGCCTGTTCCCTCTTGTGTCCTTACCCTTTCTCAGCTGAACTGACACTTCAACGCTTGCTTGTTAATCACCATCAAGTACTTGAATGTATAAATCACATCCACCATCTCTCCTCTTGTCCAGGGTGTTCATATTAAGCTAGTACAATTTGTCCTCGTATGTTTTGCCATACATTAAAATATTACGTCTTAGTAGCTGTACGCTGAACACACTCCAGTGGCCTACTATCCTTTTTACGTACATATGAACATATGAAAGTGACAGCAGATACAGGCCATTTGGTCTGTATATACTGCTAGAGTGTGCGGGTGGCACTCCTGTTAAACTGCAGCTGCCCCACCTCCCTTTGCACACATTTCAAACTTTGTGCCCACCCCACTTCCAACCTCCATCATACCACCCTTTCTACAGTTATGAGTGTCACTTAGGCTCTATCCCACCCTCTCTGGAAGCTTCCCACCTTCTGCAGTGCCACTACTTTCTCTGGCAGCACATTAAAACCAGTCACTACCCTCGCTGTCAAATACTGCCTCTGCCCACCCACTCCCTGACCTAAGACTACTAATCTGCCCCTCCCCTTTTCTTCTTTCTTTAATATACATGAAGAACCCTTCCCTCCCCCTTCTAATCCCCTGTACCAATCTCAGCTCCGCCACCACCTTGGCTGACCTCACCACACTGATGACCCTCCTGGCTGTCATATCATACTTTTCCTTGGATATATCCCCTGATAATATTTGCATCAGCTCTAAGCAGCCTTTTTCTTCTTAAATGCATATTGGACCTCCCTTGTCCACCAGCTTAGCATCTTAGCTCTGCCCCACTTATGTGTCTCCTTCCTGCAGGTCCTGGTAGCCTCCAGAAGCCCCTTTTTTATAACTTCCCATGGAGTCTCAGTGCCCATACCTGGCCTGATCTCATGCAGGTAGCCCCTGAGGATCTCTTCATCGCTCTCAAACCCTGCACCAGACCGTGGTGTGATCACTTCCCACCAGTGAGTCCCCAACAACTAGGTCTCTGATGAGCTTATCATCTGAGAGACCACATCCAGGATGCAACCCTCCCTCTTTTGGTCAGTCATCAGCTGGGAAAGAAACACATCCTGGAAGACATCCAGCGGGCACTGCTCCCTGCCCAATGAGGACACCATAGTACCCCAGTCTGCTCCTGGCATATTCAGATCCCCCAGCACCACAGTTCTGCCCTGTCTCCTACAACAGTGGTCCCTAAGGTTTTCCACCCAGCCTGTCTCCTGTTCTTCCCCCTTGCTGGGGTGGTCTATGTGCTACCCCCATCTTCACCCGCTTGCTCCCCCCCGAGCCTGCAGGGTGACCAATAAAACCTCCACCTGATAGCCTGCTTCCTCCACCTTGCTTATCCCTAAGCCATCCTTAATGATAAATGCTTCCCACCCTCCCCTTCTCTTAGACCTTTCCCTTCTGCACATGGTATATCCTGGTAGGTTTAGGTCACAGTCATGTCTGGAAGTGTCCCAAGTCTCAGTGACAGCTGCCATATCCACCCCACCCGCCAACAACAGCACCTGAAACACTGGCATCTTATTCCCCATGCTCCTGACCTTAGTCAGGACCACCCTCCAATGTGCCCCCTACCTCCCCAGAGGGCTCCTGGTTCTCTGCCTACAAGGACCCCCTCATGCAGTATTGGGTATTCCTTTTTTTATCACATCTATATTTCTCCTGTCCCCATATTGCCCCCATCTGACCGACTCCCCCAGCTCCATCCCCCAGAATTACCGGGGCTTACCTTACACCCGGTCCAGGGGTGGTGCCTGCGGAGAGTCAGTTGCCATCCTGCCACCAGTGTTTTTCCACTTTTTCTCCCCATTTTTTTACCCGAGGACTCCAGGAGAAGTATGCATACATGTGGAGGCATGCATGCACCTTACAGCCCCAGTAACAGCCCTCCTCCACCTACCCCATTGGCCTATCACCAGCACCCTTGCTTGTGCAGCCCCCTTGGCGTCCACCAGGGGGTAGCCATGAGCAAGGGATGCCGCCAATCTACCCAGAGAGGAGAGCTGCCTTGATGGCTGCTCCATCCAGCTTTGTCTGACCCCCCATGCCGACCTCCGACGACCCAGGCTCGCTCCTGAACCCTGGTCGCCAGCGTGCCGTGAGGTGAGATGTCCAGCGTCTCAGCCCTCTGCACCATCGGGCCAGCAGTATCGGGTATTCCTGATCTGTGCTTCCTCCCCCCTGCTTGTGGGAGAAGGCCTGGGCCTTCCTGGCTTGGCCTGCTAGGGAGCCCACACCCTCCTCCACTCAGAAGTTTAAACCCCACCTGTAATGGATGAACCCTGCCAGTCTAAGCTTCATGATCTCTTCCCCTCAGAGCTGAGGTATGGTCTTCCCCTTGCATGCAGTTTATTGTCCTCCCAGGTTGCACCCCAGTCCTCCATGCACCCATACCCCATGGCCTTGCACCATTCCGAGCCTTACATTTACATCCCTTATTTTTTGCTTATTCAACACACTAGCCCTAGGCACAGGTAGGATGTCTGAGAAGGAGACCGAGCACCCCATGTGCTGACAGACCTGGGCCATCTCACCAAACCCAGCCTGAATGTCCAGCACACTGCTCCCATCTATATCGTTTATTCCCAGGTGCACTGCTATGTCATGGGTCCCACCACACTCCCTTGCAAGAGCATAGACAAGATGTTTTGCCTTGTGCACTGTCAAGCCAGGTATGCTTTCAGTCTTAACACCACAGGAGGTCTCACCCCGCACCCCCATCTGATCCTCCTAATCATGGAGTCACCCAAGAGAAGCACTCTTACTGCCTCCTTTTCCATATACCTACTCACTATCCCAGTTGCCCCCCACCCTCCTACCTCATTTCCTTTTAGGTTCCCTTCCCTCCCCATCATGCCAATTTCTATCCCATCCCTTCAGCTACAGCCCTTATTCATCCCTGACCTCTCTGGCCACTTCCCTTCCTGCAATGGCATGTTACCCCAAGAGCAAGGGCCACCCCCTGCCCCCAGATCTTTCTACTCACAGCAAGTCCATCCCCATTTCCCTCCACCTCTTTTCCCTCACTGACTTGTCCTCCTCAACCACTTGCCTTTCCTCTACTGCACCTGGGTCCATCTTCATGTTTCACCCAGGGACAATGCTCCACCACCCCACTGGAACGATCTTTTCTCCCTCCATATTACCCACTCTCCCTCTACCTCCCTGCATATCCCCATCCCCTCACATTACACCCCTGTCCCCTACTAGATCCTACTCCTCTACCCCCCAGGGCCTCCCCATTCTAAGCTCCCCCTTCCTTGCTGTCCTCTACTAGATCCTACTCCTCTACCTTCTTCCAGTCCCTCCACACTCTAAGATCCCCCTTCCTTCACCACAGCATTCTGCCTTTCATCCCTCCCCTCCCTTCTGCTGGTGCTCTCGTATCCTCCTCCCCCTGAGACTCTATGCCGGGGAGTAGCTCCTCCTCCTCCCCATCTGCTGAGCCTTTTGCCATCCTCTCTATACCTGCCTCTGCAGGATCCTTCTCCATTTAAGGTTTCTCCCCCTCCCCCTTCCCCTCATTTGTTTGTGACAGGTGTGTAAATATGTTGTTATGCTGTACCACATTTTTTAGTTCTATCCATCCAGTGTTTCCACTCAGACCATGCCTCATCTTACTGTATACATATTGTCATCAAGAAGTCAAAGCACCATCACAAGTCTGTGTTGAACAAGAATAGTATTTATTACTGTCTTCAAGTCAGCATTGACATACGTGTAGCAGGCACTCACAAAAACTTAAAGGCCCAATTTGTAGTCACTAAAAATGTAGTCTTTTTTTAGTGCCCCATGATTTTTAAAATTTAAAATTTATTTGGTTGATCTTGTCTGCATCTCAGCCAGCATTTGAAGAAATACCATGACAAGCAGTGCTCCAACAACCACCCGTGGCTATACCCATCATGACGTTTCATGTGTGGAGCAGCCATGGGTATGTCCATTACAGTACTGAAAAATGGATCTTGCAATTGTTCTGGTTTGCAACGTGCATGTTTTGGTGTAATGCCAAGACCAGGTATAGACTGGAAGTGTGGCTACCAGTCTATACCTGGTCTCAGCATAACAAAAAAGATGTGCACATTGCAACCAGAGCAATTGGAAGCTTTGGCTATGCAGTACTGTAATAGACATCCCCGCAGCTACTCCATGCATGAAACTTCATTCTAGGGACAGCCGCAGGTAGTTTTGGGAGCACCACTTGTTGCTGGTGTAACCCCCATGTCACCCGGGGTTACTAGAATCCCACTTAGATCTAGTGGCAGGCAAGGAAGGCAGCTTGTGAAATACCAGTTAAATGGATTTCACACTATCTCACTCTGTCCTCAGTCTCAGCTGAGCTGGAGGGATGACATCATATAGAATTTTTGCAGCAGCATAAGCCACATTGGAATGTTGCAGCAGGGAGTTAGTTAGAATGTTCTGAGGTTTTTGAAGCAGTTCTTTAGTCAATCTAGTAGGAGACTCAGTGGAGGGAGGAGGTGCACTGCAGTGTGTAGTCCCTCAGAGCCCTCAGCTCTGATCAGAGCTATCAGTTGTAGTGGGTGTGTGTTCTCGTCCCAGAGAAGGACACAGAAGAACACTTTTGAAGTGGTTGAGACCGTCTCCCAGTTGTTCCAGGGCCCCATCCCTGAGAGGGATGGGGGGAACTAGACCAGCTCTTCAGGGGAAATCCCCTGGCCCTGCTGGAAAAAGAGAAACCACCTCAGAAGATTTGTGCTGAGGCACCGAGAAGTATGTTTGTTTCCTGTGAGAAGCCTGTGGGCACCTGCAAACCAGGGTGAGTCAGGTCTGCCAGAGAGCCTATGTTTCACCCAGACTGTTGTGTTAAGTATCTGCTACTGTGGGTCAGGAAAGGACAGCCAAGTACAGTACTTAAGTTGTGTATGGCTTGAAATGCCTCTAATCAGTGGGGGTCTACAGGGATGGACATAGTCACTTAAAGAACATTACAAGTCAGGAAACTATTTTCCAGAGACTGTAGATTGTTAAGTGTGATATACATTTCTAGATAGCAATCTACAACCAGAGAGGTTCAAATGGAAAGGTGCTGATTCCAAATGAATGGCCTGGTATAGATTTGGGAGCAAGTGGTGGGAGACCCCCCCTTCCCATCTGGATCAACCAGATTTACCTCTATGGGTTCAGTTTTGGCACCTTTAGCTTTCTCCATGGCACTTGGCCAGTGTTCATAGAAAGTACCCAGATGTGGGATTATAGGGAAGATTTTCCCTTTATGGAGCCAGTATGTACTCATGGGTGATGTAGGGAGCCACCAATGAATATCCATGCCATACGGAAAGTAGTCCCAGTGCTGGCCAGATGTGCCACGCCAAGGAAATCCAGAGAAGAGTACAAGTTTGGGCTGGGAGCCCATTGTGTTTCAGAACCTGAGGGTTACAGTGTGTAAGAAGATGTGGGAGGGTGAGCATTCTGCATTTAAACATCCCGCTCATGCATAGCGCTGCAAATTAACCTCCCAGCAAGAACACCAGCCGTTTTCCCAGGGCTCGCTTGCCTGTAAAACATCTACACAGGCCCTGCCAGCAGAAGCCACTGAAAGTACTGTTTACCATAATAGATTACTGCCATCTGAACAGCTCGGTAGTCTATCCATGGCCATCAGTTCCAGCTAGTGACTGTGAGTGCAGCTAACAATTCATTAGAGACTGAGAACTGTTTACTTATTTTCTGCAAATACTGCTGTGCTGAACTGTGGGGATATCTCCAGGTGTGTGCAAGAGGCTGGTTACCTGCTGTAAACTGGGGGCTCAGAGGTGAGCCAATCGTTGAGCAGGATCGCCTCTGTAGGAGGGTGGCACGTGAGCGTGAGACAAAACTTATACAGAGGTATTGTATTAAGTTACCATTCTGAAAGAAGGGATTTTAATAGATTATGAATATAGGGCTTGAAATTGTTAAATTTATCAAGTATGGTGTCTACATTCTATAGATGATACAATTGTACTTTTGTAAGCAGACTTATTACAAATCAATACTGCTATTTGCCTGGAACAGCTTGCTTATACCAGCTACTCCACTGAGCCCTAAACTGTGTTTTACATGTTGAAGTTTAACTTTTCAAATTGGAAAGTACACTTCATTTTTTTGCCGAGTAACTAAGTTATCCTGCTAAGTTAAGATTAAGGTAATATGTTGAAGCTTGAATTTTAAAGCATTTTTATTTAAATTGAGTAGTTAATTTACAAATTGCCCGTTAGGATTAGGATAGAGATAATCTACTTGTGAGGTAGTTATTACATTCCTGTCTCTGGTCCAAAAGACGTAGTGGTATGTATATTAAAAAAAAAAAAAGCAAATTTTAAATAAGCTGATAATTAGAGTAGTGGTGGGTATATCAATTATGGCAATTCTGGCCCAACGTAAAGTTTTGATTAAAAAATAAAGTGATCTTTCGAAGTCCTGTGTATCTATTCAAATAAATCAAACTGAGGGAAAATTGGATACCTTACACAAAAGGAGAAACTCATTTACTAAAATAAAACAAGTACTATTGCACAAAAAAAATCCAGAAATCAAGCTAAAGACCCATATAGTAAAAAAAACAAGTATGGTTAGCTTTAATATTAAGCAGAGATGTGGAACAAAACCTTGGACCCCAGTACACAGATAAGGTGAAACTACTGTATGACAATGCACGAAGCTTGAAAAATAAACTAGACCTCTTTTGGACTTGGACAACAGCAGAATCCCCAGAAATTATAGCCTTATCAGAAACGTGGCTCAATACAGCAATAACAAATGAGGAAATTGAATTGGAAGGATTTAATATACATAGACTGGATAGGAACAACAAAAATGGGGGAGTTCTACTATATGCAAAATGGGATTTGGGTTTAATTAAAGTGATACATAAGGGGACTATAGATAAGATAAACAGTTTACTGATAGAAATCTTAAAATTTGATTGGGTAGTGGAGGTTATTTACTCGCCACCAAAAATAAAAACAGAAGTGTTTGAACAAATAGCCCAACTGTTAATGGACCATACTATGAGGAAAAAGTTAACTTTAATTGGGGACTTTAATGCAGCCTGGGATTGTCCCAGGGGAAGAGCCTTACAAGATAGTTTTCAGCATCTGAGTATGACCCAAATTATCACTAATACAACTAGAAAGACTATTCAAAAGAGTGCTGGCAGTATACTAGATCTAATATTTATATCCCAGGATATCCAAGTGCATAGTGTCCAGGTAAACCAGCCTATTTTGGCAGATCATAACTTCCTTAGTTGCGAAGTAAGTCTGGATGGTTATAGTAGAAAGAATAGGGATAATAATAATGTAAAATGGGTCAGAAGCTTTAACAAATATTCTGTTAAAAGGTTCCAAGACAAATTAAGGCAGGTAAATTGGTCCAGATTATTTCTTATACCATCTATAAATTTGGCAGTACAAGAATTTCAAAACATGTTCTGGGACATTTGCAATGAAACAGCCCCATTTGTGAAAATAAATCAAAAAACAATCATGTACCATGGGTTACGGAAAAAAAAAATAAGGGTGAAAAATAGGCTGTGGAAGAAAGCAAATCAAACTTTGGATCCCCTAGATTGGGAAAACTATGAAGTCAGTAGAAATAGTCTTAAGAAAATATTGCTATTTTTCTTTTAAACTTAGATTGAGGGCTTTTCGTGACACTATAATTTCTTTGTTGTCTTTACTTATAATTGTTTTTGGGCTGTTGAAAATTTAAAACATAGTGGTGGTGTAATTCTGTGCTGTCTTTAATTGCTGCAAATTTTATCTTGGCTTGTCTGACTGCCCTGTAGTTGGGTGAAGGGTATTAATTGTCTGGCCTCTGACCTCAGCTACGTGATAACTGGAGGTGGGGCTTAGTCAGAGTTGAAGTATCAAGTAGTGTTCATTTTCTCAGAAGAAGCCAGAAGGGGAAGGAAGGAAACATTCAATTCAGTGCTTTAGAGTAACTGGTAATTGCTATTTTTCTTTTAAACTTAGATTGAGGGCGTTTAGTGACACTATAATTTCTTTGTTGTCTTTACTTATAATTGTTTTTGGGCTGTTGAAAATTTAAAACATAGTGGTGGTGTAATTCTGTGCTGTCTTTAATTGCTGCAAATTTTCGCCCCCCCCCCTTCCCCCAACTCTTAATTATATGCCCTGTTAAATCTGATTGACAGGAGCTAAACACAGGGTATAGTAAGGGGTGTGAAGTAGGAGGGGCATAAGGAGGAAGAAGCCCACCCTCAGCACGACAAGTGTTTTGATTCATTTATTTATTTATTGTTTTCTTTTTCTTTAAAAAAAAAATTAAAAATGTCTGAGGATCAGTGGCAGGATTTTTAGGACAGTAAATTAATACAAAGAGAACTAGGAGAGCTTCAGTAGCAGACAAGTAGTGGAACTGCAGTATAATGTGGGGAGTGGTGCACTGCAGTGGCTGTGGGGCAGCCATATTCAGGCAGACCTTCTGGACACTGAGGTGCTGCCCTATCTGCATGCATCTCTCTGGACTGCGGGAGGAGGTAGCCAGACTCAGAGCAGAAGTAAACTGGGTCAGGAGTACCATCACCCCTATCCAGAGACCACCCAGTCCAATGCAACTGCCTCAAAGGATGCCGAAACGAGGAGCACTTGGATGACAGTGGGCTCAGGGAGGGTTAGAGTGGTCAGGCAGAGGCACATCCCAGATCCTATTCCACTCAAGAACTCATATGCCACACTGGCGAATGAGGACAACCAAATAGAGGTACCCAGAGAAGTGGAAGGAAAGGATGTGGAGGTTAGCCAAGGAGGTGACCTCAGCGGGAAATCAGTGGACCCCAGAGGAGGAGGAAGCGAATCCTGGTGGGGGACTCCATCTTAAGAGGGATCCAGCTAGGGACACAGGAGGGGAGGACAGGGAGGTGAGGTGCTCAACAGGTGCCACGGCATGGAGGGATGGAAGGAAGATCCTGGGATCACTGGGAAGGCAAGACGGAGGGTGAGCTGATGTCATTATCCACCTAGGTACTAATGACCTGGCAAATGGGGAGCCAAAGGAAGTTCAGGAAGAGTTTAGGAAACTGGGAGGGGTCTCAAGGCAGCTACTTCGTCACTTTCTCAGAAGTACCACCTGTGAGAGGCAAGGGAGAGCAGAGTGCATGCACCAGGAACTTTAACTCATGGTTGAAGAACTGGTGCTGTGAGGAAGGGTTTGATTCATTGGTGACTGGGGACCCATCTGGAGGGATGGAGGTTTGTTCAAGCCTGACGGCCTGCATCCATCCTGGAGGGGAATCCAAGCACTCAATGATAAGTTTAAATGCTACATTGACAAGCATTTAAACTAGCAAAGGGGGGTGGCAGGCCAGCAAGGAGGATACCTACTTGCTCACCCCCCACAGCTAGCAGTGGAACCAATGAACCAGAGGAGTGGCTATCTCTGCAAAGCAGTGTGCAGAAGATGGAGATTAGTGCCCAAGAGGTGGATAAGCAGAAAAGGGGAAAAATTCAGCAGAAGGGCAGACAGCAAGGAGAACCAGGGATAAATGACAACCAATGAAGGGGCTGGAGTAGAACTGTGAAACAGTCTAAGGAGGTCAAATCATGGAAAGCCATGTGTGCAAATGCCAGGAGCCTTAGCAACAAGATGGAAGATCTGGAGGCTGTCATGGTGCAGTCAGACCTGGACATTGTGGCCATCACTGAAACCTGGTGTAATGATAACCATGACTGGGAGATGGCCATACCTGGCTACAACATATTCAGAAGAGACAGAGCAGGCAGGAAGGGAGGAGGAGTGGCACTGTATGTGAAAATGACATAAGGGCCACAGAGATCCAGGAGGAACAAAATGGGGAGAGATACTGTGGGTTAAGCTGGAAAGGAAAATGGGGACAGCCATCCACACAGGTGTGGTCTATAGACCACCAGCCCAGGAGGAAGAAACAGATAGGGAGTTGGTGCTAGCCATCCAAAGGATGGCAGACAAGGGTGAGGTAGTACTGGTTGGAGACTTCAATATTCCAGTATGGACTGGAGCATCCCAGCAGCAGCATCAACTAGGAGCAGATTTATCCTGGACTCTTCAGGGTGCCTTCCTCAAGCAACTGGTCATGGAACCAACTCGGCAGAAGGCAATACTGGACCTTGTGCTCACAAACAGGGACAGTGATGGGGTAACAGGTGGGAAGCACCTGGGAAACAGGACCACCAGTCATTGTGGTTTGAAATCACAGAAAGAGCAGAACCAAACCACACAAAAACACGTATCCTGGATTTTAGGGGGGCAGACTTTGGGAAAATGGGGAGATACTTGAAAGAGGGATTAAGGGAATGGGACAGGAATCAGGGTTGAGGAACAGTGGACAGTATTTAAATGGGGATTACAAGAACAACAGAATTATGCATTAAGCAGGTTAGCAAGAGGAAAAGGAAGAGGAGACCATTATGGTTTTCCAAAGAGGTAGCAAAGAAAGTGAAAGCCAAAAAGATTGCATTCAGGCAATACAAAAGACACAGGCAGAAGGGGATAGGGAGAAGTACCAGGAGAAGCAAAGGGAGGCAGGGAGGTCAGTAAGGGAAGCCAAAGCACAGACAGAAGAGCACATTGCAAAATCAGTGGGTAGAGGGGACAAAACCTTTTACAGGTACATAAGTGAAAAAAGAAAGACAAAGGGAGGGATAGTGAGACTGAAGGGGGAGGATGGGGGCCACGGGAGGATGACAACAGTAAAGCTGACATATTGAACAGGTATTTCTGCTCAGTCTTTACTGAGGAAGAGGAGGGTAATGGGTCTGAAGGGAGTACAAGGGGTGAGAATGGTGCAGAAATGGACACAAGTCCCTTTACACGAGAAAGGATCCTGAAGGAACTGGAAGTAATAAGAGTTGATAAAGCAATGGGGCCAGATGGGGTGCACCCCAGAGTCCTTAAAGAACTAAGAGAGGTGGTGGCTGAACCTCTGGCTATCCTGTTTAGCCAATCACTGGAAACAGGGGAGGTACCCAAAGACTGGAGGACAGCAGATGTAGTCCCCTTATACAAAAGTGGGAACAAAGAGGAAGCAGGGAACTACAGACCAGTCAGCCTCACCTCGGTAGTGGGAAAGATCATGGAAGCACTACTGAAGGAGAGATTGGTAGAACATCTGGTTGTCAATGGACTACAGGACCCAAGGCAGCATGGTTTCACCAAGGGAGGTGTGTCAGACCAACCTCGTTGAATTTTTGACTGGGTGACTCGGGAGGTGGATCAGGGAGGGCGTGTTGACATGGCCTATCTGGACTTCAGCAAGGCCTTTGACACTGTGCCACATAGAAGACTATTACACAAACTGGGGAATATGGTGTGGGCAGGACAGTAGTGTGGTGGGTAGGTAACTGGCTGGGTGGCAGGACACAGAGGGTGGTGGTAATGGCTGTCACTCCACAGAGGGAAGAGTTACCAGTGGGGTACCACAGGGATCAGTGCTGGACTGGTCCTATTCAACATCTTCATCAGTGACATTAGCAGGACCTAGAAGGCAGAATTTCACTGTTCGCTGATGACACAAAGCTCTGTAACAGAGTAGACACACCAGAGGGTGTAGACAGAATGAGAAGTGACCTGCAGAAACTTGAAGAATGGTCAGGGTTTGGCAGTTGAAATTCAATGCAAAGAAGTGCAAGATAATGCATATGGGGTACAAAACCCTGGCACAATATATCAGTTGGGGGTGAGGATATAGCATGCACCAAGCAGGAAAGGGATCTTGGGGTTATCATCCTGATGACCTCAAGGTAGGGAAACAGTGTGACAAGGCAGCAGGTAAAGCAAATAGGATGCTGGGATGTATAGGCAGGGGCATCACCAGCAGGAAAAGGGAGGTCAAATTCCGCTTATACAAGACACTAGTGAGGCCCCACCTGGAATACAGTGTACAGTTCTGAGACCATACCCACGTAAGGACATAGACAGGGTAGAGAAGGTTCAGAGGAGGGCAACAAAGATGGTGCATGGATTGCATCACAAGTCCTATGAAGACAGGTTGAAGGAACTGAACATGTACTCCTGGAGGAGAGGAGGGAGAGAGAGGGATATGATAGAGACATACAAGTATCTTACAGGAGGAACAGGTGCTGGAAAACATTATTTTTAAGCAAAAAGATGTTCCAGGACTAGAGGGCATGGGATGAAGTTGGAAGGAGGACGATTCAGAGGAAACATGAGAAAGAATTCTTCACAGAACGGGTGGTGGACAAGTGGAACACCTGCCAGAGGAAGTGGTGGGGCCTGAAACAATCACGGGATTTAAGAATGCATGGGATAGACATAAACGAATTCTGGAGGTCAGGGGTAAGGGGCAACAGACTTCTAGGAAAACAAACTGAACTTACAAGCTCAAATGGGCAGACTGGGTGGGCCATAGGCCCTTATCTGCCGACACTGTCTATGTATCTATGTAAAAATAAAAAATGCTAAACACCAGTACTATACTCAAAAAAGCGAAGAGACAAGAGGGGCAGGAAAATACTGGTCATTAATAAAAACTCTAGAAAAAACATCTAAAATCAGATACAAATGCAAATGGCAGAAAATGGAGTCATGGTAAATGAGTTAAGATCAGCAAATATTCTAAATAATTACTTTACTAAACTACCAGATGTTGTAGGACTGGAGGAAAATGAAAAAAAAATGTAATTGAAGATCAAGTAATTGAACTAAATGATCAGAATACCCATAAATGCAGATTTAGGAGACTAACTTGTGGGAAAGTTAAAAAGGTAATAAGGAAAATGGACAAAAATAAATCCCCAGCTATTGATCAGCTGGAAACAAGGTTTTTAAAAGATGCAAATGACATAAAGCTCTGATCTTGACAAAACTCTAATTGGAGTCTATGTGAGGGGGTCTTTCCTTCAATATGGAAAATGCTAAAATTGTCCCAATTTTTAAAAAAGGAGACCCATCAAATCCTACGAATTATAGGCCTATGGCATTGTTATTTGTGGTTCCTAAAATACTGGAATGACTGGTACATGGACAGCTTTATGATTACATGGAGAAAAGTGGTCAACTGTCCAGGTACCAGTCTGGGTTCAGAAAAGGACTTTCTACGAGCACTGCACTCACCAACATAATTGACATCTTGGTTTCCTCCCTTTATGGGGGGGGATGTCAGTGGGTGTAGTGTTCCTGGATTTGTCAAAAGCTTTTGATACAGTACATTACCAAATACTGATGAGAAGACTTCAAAACTCTGGAGTGTCGGAAGAAGTGAGGAGATGGTTCTGGTCCTACTTGACAGACTATACTCAACAGACTGTGGTGGGTAAATCATTATCACTAAAAGCAGAGGTCAAACAAGGGGTGCCACAGGGTTTGATCCTGGGCTCTCTTTTGTTTTTGGTTTATTCAAACCCAGTAGTTCAAACAGTAAAAGTTTCAGATATTCGTCTATATGCAGACACCACTATTTTAATAGTTAAGAGTAAAGATGTCTGTCAGATACAACCAGAATTGCAAGCAGATTTTGATAGGATTCAGGAATGGTTTGGGAGGTCCAATCTAGTTCTGAATGCTGAAAAATCAAAGATTGTGTTTTTCATCCAGAAAACCAAGGACATGATGAATCTGAAAATCACAGCAAAGGATTGTAGGAAGTTAGAACAAGTGAGTGAAAACAAATATTTAGGTTTCTGGATAGACTAGAGACTGACTTTCGAATACCATATTAATGAAAAGGTAAACAAATTAAATGGAAGACTTGGAGCTTTGCGTAGAACAGGCCATTGTACAAATGAATCCATGAGGAAGTCTATTGTAAACAATAGTTTGGTACCAGCACTAGAGTATAGAATAAACATCTATATGTTTGTTAAGGTCTCTGTAATAAAAAGGGTTGAAATCATGTATCATAGGTTGGCAAGATTTGCTTTGAGAGCAGACAGGAGGACAGGAGAAGTTACATTGGTTCACTTTAGAAAGTAAACAAAAAATCATTTGGGTTACTATGACAAGGCAACTTTTGAATTCAGGGAGACCATTTTACCTAAGAGAAAAACTACAGAAAGCGGTACATACATATGGAGTAAGATACACAACAAAACTGAGGGAGTTTAAAATAACTACACCAAAAACCAGGATAGGGGAAATGTCTTTTGGTTATGTAGCAACAAAATTCTGGAATGAGTTAAATATTCAAGGAAAAAAACATAGATATAGGTTCACATGAATTTAATACTGCCTTGAAGAATGAACTAGCAGTAAGATGTACTTGTTTTGATTAAGCATTGAAGGTTTTATGCAAATGTATGACTGTAACTATTGTATTTTGGATATGTTTGATATATGTAACTGATTTTTAACATCCAAAACAGCCTTGTAAATAGGATTTTTTATCCTAACGGTGCAAAAATGTGAATATGAAAGTTCATTTTTTGTATCCTGTATAAAAATAAATGCTTTTTTTACTATTACTACTACCACTAGAAGATGTGTTCTGGTCTCCGTTTGTCTGCATTACCAGGGAGTGTAGCCCCGTGGGGGTCCATCTATGCTTTATTATTCTGCTGTTGTTGTGAATAAAAGCCACACTCTAGAATCCCACTCCTGGTTTGGACATTACAGTTATTGCTTCCTGTGTCTGGAGTTACTTGGGTGCCCCTGTGCAGAGGTTTCAAACCTAGCCAAAATGCCGAGCAACAGTTTTCTTCCCAAACCCAGGCAGCCAGGCTGTGGGTTACATAATGGAGGCACTGCACAGCACTAATAAAAAAAAAAAGAATAACTTCAACCCTATGCCAGGCTGGTTACAAATTGGAGGCACCACTGGGATTTGGTTGAAATTGTGGGAGAAAAACGTAAGAAAGGTTGCTCGGATAGTGGCTAGCATTTTGGCTGTCTGGCAGTAGGTAGCCCAAAAATTAGAAGCATTGCCAACTAAATGTGTCGCTGTGTACTGCTGTTTATGTGCCAACTGTTTACCAAGGAGCAGTAAAGCCTGAGTGTGTATGCCCTTGTCCTGCATCAAATTACAACGTTGGCCAGCTTTTTAAAGTGTTGTGTGACAGGAAAAAGTGTGGAAAGCTGTGGAAAACAAAGAAAAATTTGTGCCCTACATGTTGGAAATGCTTGTGGTATGGACTAAGAGAGTTGCTGAGTAAAATGCAATGAATATGACTGAAATGGTTCTCCCACCAAGGAGCTACAGTTGAAAAAAAAAAGTGTGGTTTGCAGTTTAAATTTTGCCTGCTCGACGATCACTGTGGAGAAGCAGAGCACATGAAGAGAGAGGCTCATTTGCATGGCGTCGAGTGAGTGGTGAGACTGCAGTCAGTCCCGCCCCAAGCCAGCTCTAGAGTGACTGCACAATGTTTGAGAGGGGGAGAGAGAGAGGAGTGTGTGAGCAGGTTTGCAAGGAGGAGTGTCACGGTGACTGAAAAACATAAAAATAGTTAAATCGGACTTTTCTGTTTAAAATTGGGCTCAACCCACATTCCGATTCATCTGAGAAGAGAGCGAGGTGTTCAAATCAGAAGGACTGCCAACCCACTTTATTCCAGAGGCCTCCAAGATTGGCTATCGGCCATGTTTAACATCGCAAATACAAGCCACTGATTAAGTGAGTATCATCATAAAAAACAGCTCAAACTGTGTGATTTTACCAAAAAGCCCGCTGAATCTGTGTGTAGCAGTGTGAGTATTTTGCAAAGAAGGACTGTGTCAAATTTAATCAACTAAAATCAAGAATTCTTTGCATTGGATTGTGAGCTCAATTATAGGTTCTGCAACACTATAATTTTCAAAGCCATGTGAGAGACTGTGAGTTGTATCAGAGATGCAACGATACATACAGGCAATCCTGTGTGATGAAATACTGTGGCTTTAGGGGACTTTAAGCTAGAACAGTGATTTAAAAAGCAAATGAAAAGTCCAGTGAAATCATATAAATGTGCTAATAGAGCAAGTAGTGCAATTTAACAGTTTGAGTGAACTTTATCAGTGGAGTGTGTAAATTGGATGCGCAGTGGCTTGACTCATAAACAGAACTTTGATTCGCAGGAGTGCTGCTGCTGCCATTACAGGGTGGGATAGTAATGTAAACACAGCAGAAAGGGAGCCATTTTGTAAAAGTTTTTCCAAAAGAGTGGGACTTAAATTAACAGTGAGCATTTGTTTGTTTTCTCTGCAGTCATGGCTTCGGGACCAGCCCGCTACCCGGTTCACGCCTGGACTACGACAGTAGTAGTTAACAAGTTGAGAGATATTGAGAGATGTTACTATGGGGGACGACTGCCTCCTCATGTGGCAATTCCTGGATATCCAGTATGAGTATGTGTGATGTGCTTAAATGCTGGAAGGGACGTCTTCATGGTACCTCACTGTTCTGGGTGCCTAGAGAAATATGGCTTGACTAGAGCATCCAAGATTCATTTGGCTCCCACATGGACAAAGCTTCAAGAATCTGCGGCTGGCAGCACACAGCACCAGGCGGAGCCTGATAGGGAAGGCCCCTCAGAGTGTGGCATAAAGCAAGAGGGTGCAGATTTACAGACAGAACAATGTACTGATGTATTAGAGTCCGGGTCCCAGAGAGTCATTGCGGAAGGAGCATCAATAGACCCTTGAAGAGAGGGGCCTAGCCCAAGTCTGATAGGTGAAGACGATAGGAGGGAGGCCTTTGAATGGGAGGTATCAACCTTTGCACCCAGCAAAGAGTGGACAGTCTCAGGAGTGAGGACTACTGCTCACTCCTGGGCACAGATTCTTAGCGAGGAAGAAGATGAGGGGGAATCTATGTGGCCTTGTGAAGAAAGTATGGATCCACAGCCTCAAGCTCTTGCCTCGAAGGAACCAATAGCAGAAGAGAGTAGTGACTCTACAGCTCTGCCCCCACAAGGAAGAGTTAAAGATCCTTTCTGTGTTGCATTAAGTATGCGTAGCTGGCTGAACCAGGACTGGCTGCCCCCAAGCTAGGCCAGAGGTCTCAAGTTGACCATGTGCAGTGAAGAGGAAAGACTGGTTCGTAGGAAAGTGAATGAAATCTATGGGATATCCTTTCCTACTTTTCCTCAGAGAGTCAGGGAGGAGATTGAAAAAAGCAGGAAATCCTGGATAATAGAAGAGGCAATGAAAAATGTGCATCCTGGTGCCAACAGATATGTCAAAAATAGAGTGTTACCATTGAAATTCAGCCAGTGGAAAGTGGGCAGGAGGGACATGAAACCTTTCACAGTGTGAATTATGAACGCCCAGATGGGGTAATAATTCTAGCACCTGACCCATTGTGCTACTGGCCACAATGCAAAGACCTCCCTGTGAATGTGCCCATGCCTACCAAGTGGAGAGCAGAGCAGTGGTAGATAGTGCTGCCATCCAGCTGTTGCTGTACCTATGTTGTTCCACCAGTCTGGCGTTCCAGGAACCAGGTGCACCACATTCATCAGTCTTGCAGTGTACTGGCTTTCCAGATTCCATCACCTGGCCACCAGATGACTGCAGATCCAGAGAGGACACCAGCCCAGCTGTATCCTGATTCATTGCCTGGGATTCTGGATGACTTCAGACCAGCTGTTTTCTTTTTTCCTGTTTCAAGGTTCCATCTCCTAAATGACATCAGCTCAGCAGTTTCCAGATGTTCCATCCTGTCATTTTCCGGAAGCTGTCTGCCCAGCTGTATCAGAACAATGCTGCCAGGGAGGGTCTGCGGCTGGAGAACCAGCTGTTGTATCATTTTCATTCTACAAGGGACTGGTAAGTCCAGACTTTTCCATTCTAATGACATTGCAGTACACACCCTACACTAGCAGACTCCGGATGTTTGAACTGTCCTTAAAGACTCTCCCCTTTAGGATTCCAGCCTGCTAGAACTGTGCTTCACTGGGATCTGGCCCAGGAGAGACTCTTTATTTGGACTTGCCTTCAGGCTCTGTTGTCACTACATGGGACTTTTAGGTCCTTCCATCCCCAAAATAATGTGTACTGTAAATAATGTTGTTGTTTTCTACTTTGTTTTACTGTTTATAATGTTTTTCTACTTTTCTAAAAAAAATATATTTTTGTGGGGATTCTCCAGTGTTTTGATGGTAGGGGTTAGATAGACTGTGTTTGCAGGTTAGAAATGTGTTTGTCTTTCTGTTTGTTGCAGGTGTTCCTGAAGAAGACAAGAAAAGAAGGCAAGAAGAGGAGGAGGGACTCAGCGGAGTTCCTCATAGTACGTTAATGTTGTAGTGTTTAAAGTACAGGATGTTGTGGTTTTCTGTGTGTAACTTTTCCTTCCACAGGTATGGTTGTGGGGGAGTGTGGGAGTAATGTATAGAGTATAGCATTAGCTCCTTGTGTGTGGTTTCAGGTGTCCAAGGTTGAGGGGAGGTCCCCCTGTTAGTGTTTTTTTCTGGGTATTTGGTTTAGAGGCA
Organism: Neoceratodus forsteri; assembly: GCA_016271365.2. NCBI lineage: Eukaryota > Metazoa > Chordata > Ceratodontiformes > Ceratodontidae > Neoceratodus > Neoceratodus forsteri. Next base: position 71,686,162 of record JADMNL010000027.1, on the reverse strand, counting down.
GATAGGTTTTCCCTAGAGGGCTAGGGGGGATAGACAGGCTGTGGTCCTGACCTGCAGTAGAGGCCACAGTACTGCTCTATTAGGGCTATGCTCTGGATAATTCTACCAGGGCCGCTAGAAATTCATAGCAGCTGAAGGCCTCAGGGCTCTTAGTGTTGTCTGCCTGTGCTGGCGCATGGTAGGGGAGAAGGTAGCGCTACCTCCCCATAGTCAACACATAGGGTGAGATGGCCTAGGCTGGGTACATAATGACTGCGGACAGTAATTTTCCTGGTCAAGGGTAGGTGTAACCCCCATGTCACCCGGGGTTACTAGAATCCCATTTAGATCTAGTGACAGGCAGGGAAGGCAGCTTGTGAAACACCAGTTAAATGGATTTCACACTGTCTCACTCTGTCCTCAGTCTCAGCTGAGCTGGAGGGATGACATCATATAGAATTTTCGCAGGAGCATAAGCCACATTGGAATGTTGCAGCAGGGAGTTAGTTAGAACGTTCGGAGGTTTCTGAAGCAGTTCTTTAGTCAGTCTAGTAGGAGACTTAGTGGAGGGAGGAGGTGCACTGCAGTGTGCAGTCCCTCAGAGCCCTCAGCTCTGGTCAGAGCTACCAGTTGTAGTGGGTGTGTGTTCTTGCCCCAGAGAAGGACACAGAAGAACACTTTTGAAGTGGTTGAGACCGTCTCCCAGTTGTTCCAGGGCCCCATCCCTGACAGGGATGGGGGGAACTAGACCAGCTCTTCAGGGGAAATCCCCTGGCCCTGCTGGAAAAAGAGAAACCGACTCAGAAGATTTGTGCTGAGGCACCGAGAAGTATGATTGTGTTTCCTGTGAGAAGCCTGTGGGCACCTGCAAACCAGGGTGAGTCAGGTCTGCCAGAGAGCCTATGTTTCACCCAGACTGTTGTGTTAAGTATCTGCTACTGTGGGTCAGGAAAGAACAGCCAAGTACAGTACTTAAGTTGTGTATGGCTTGAAATGCCTCTTATCAGTGGGGGTCTACAGGGATGGACATAGCCACTTAAAGAACATTACAAGTCAAGACACTATTTTCCAGAGACTGTAGATTGTTAAGTGTAATATACATTTCGAGATAACAATCTATAACCAGAGAGGTTCAAATGGAAAGGTGTTGATTCCAAATGAATGGCCGGGTATAGATTTGACAGCAAGAGATGGGAGACCCCCCATCTGGAGTAACCAGATTAACCTCTACGGGTTCAGTTTGGGCACCTATAACTTTCTCCCGGGCACTTGGCCAGTGTTCTCAGAAAGTACCCAGATGTGAGATTATATGGAAGATTTTCCCTTTATGGAATCAGTATGTGCTCATGGGTGGTGCAGGGAGCCACCAATAAATATCCATGCCATATGGAAAGTAGTCCAAGTGCTGGCCGGATGTGCCACGCCAGGGAAATCCAGAGAAGAGTACAAGTTCGGGCTGGGACCCCATTGTGTTTCAGAACCTGAGGGTTACAGTGTGTAAGAAGATGTGTTCTGTTCTCTGTTTGGCTGCATTACCAGGGAGTGTAGCCCCGTGGGGGTCCATCTATGCTTTATTATTCTGCTGTTGTTGTGAATAAAAGCCACACTCTAGAATCCCACTCCTGGTTGGGACATTACAGTTATTGCTTCCTGTGTCCAGAGTTACTTGGATACCCCTGTGCAGAGGTTTCAGACCTAGCCAAAATGCAGAGCAACAGTTTTCTCCCTGAATCCAGGCAGCCAGGTAGTGGGTTACATAATGGAGGCACCACACAGTGCTAATAAAAACCAAAAATAACATTAACCCTATGCCAGGCTGGTTACACTTGAAATGCCTTCAGAGAGTCAGGCATGATCAGCGAGAGCCATTTTCAATTTAAAAAATAGTGGGACACCAAAAAAAAATTATTTTTAGTAACTGCTAATCGGGCCCTGTCTCACACTGAGGTGGGACCCATTTGTAAGTGCACGTTTCCACTTAAAAGAATATGAATGCAATTAACAGTTTTATTGATAACACAGGGGATAGTCAATTTTCACAACCACTTAAAATGTTATCATCACAGAGCAGAAGTACATTTTGAGACTGAAGATATTATGTTGCTACCAGAGGGCATTACTTGTTGTACAATTATACACATGCACGCATGCATGCCAGTGGATGCAAGTGACGGTCATTATTGTCAAACCTCTGATGATGGCACAATGGCCTAGTTCCACAATGGATGGTGCAAACTGACCCTCGTGCAAAGAAAAGTGCCAGAAGCTGGCCCGTCGGCACAGCAGTTGGATCTCTACTCATGACACAGGCTACCTGGGTTCAAGAGCGGACTCGGTCGCTGGTGGGCCGGCTGGGGGAAACGGTTTGAGTGTCCCAGGGACTGCTCACCTTCTCCGGGAGGGGGGAGAGGGGATTAAGGCCTGTAGCTTTCCTGACCCTGGGTGGAGGCCCAAGGTACAGCAAGTCCTGCAGCTTGCAGGGGGGGCGGGGGAACTGTGTGGTGTATGTCGGCACCTTGTGCTTTGACATCAGAACACAACACCATGCAGGAAGAAAAATGGAAAAACACTGCCGGATCAATGGGTAGACAGAAACCCCTGTACAGACCCTGATTGCAGCTTCCTGATTGACCATCAGGGGACCTGACGAAATTCAGAGAGACATCAGGGTGTAAGGGCCCCGCCCTGTACTTGCCTAGGGGGTATAACCATGGCTCCATGGGGTAACCGTATGGAGATTCAGGTAGGCAAGTTGCGGGATGGCAGCAGGTGTCTCCTGAAGAAGCAGAGCTCAGGCGTGGGGAGGAGGGCAAAAATAGAAAGGTAAAAAAAAAAGAAAGAAAAAAAAAAAAAGAAAAAATGCCAGAATAGATGATTAAAAGCAGACGACATTAGGCGCTGCTTGACCACACCAAATGAGCACATAAATGTGATCCCACATGTCAGTATTGGTGATGCGTTAAATGCAGGAGGCAACATTCCTGTCACTGGGATTCAGAGGGAGACATTGGAAGTACTACACTACCAGCCATGGTTGTTCAGCCAGCCCTAGTGATACTTCATGAAGTATGTTTAATGTTAATCATGCCCCCCCCCTCCAATTAGTATTTCTATAACATTTAACTTATTTACCATGCCAGCATCAACAAGCACAATGGTGACAGTGAAATTAGTGGTCAAAATGGGATGTTACCTGTTGCTGAGGTGGCCCACAAACGCCTGACAGAGCTCTCAGTTACACATACCATGGCGCATCCAACATCACAAAGGACACACGTCTGGCATCATAGCCCTACTCACACATTCGTGGCTGTCCACCGAGTGACCGGTCAGATAGCAAACCGTAATGTGCATGTGCGCATTCACCATGACCACATACACAGTACAGTTTACTCCTTCACCAGTCTGTTGATGTGTAAGCACAGTGGAGTCAGGAGCTCTGATCTGCTCACAGAGTCTGGTTTTGGATGGGTGGGGTACCATGGTGGTGTGTACTGCCAGCTATGACGGGTGTTGATGGGCCAATAGAGAGTGGCAAAGTCATTTATTGTTGAGGGTGTGCTTGGCAAATTATGATTAATACCTGTACTGTCACATGGACCGGTGGGTGGTGAGTCATACTTTTTACAAATGCGCTCATTGTCTCTTATCATGGTTTTGTGTGGCTGCCATGGTCTACAGCAACTGCAAGATGTACCACTGAATTTGGCAATGACTGTTGCTGTGCCATACGTTTGTCACCCTTGCTGGCTCAGTGCAAGTAACTTGAAATTTAAACATCAAACAGCCACTGTTGATACTATTGTAACACCTGAAACATTCATAAATGACCTTAAAGTAAATGTGTGATTTAAAAAAAAATCACAGTTTGGGTTTCATGGCCCACTACTGTGGGGCGGCAATAGACCCTCTGTGTGAAAATACAAATGTTTTACTCACTCTATAATGTTTGGGAAGGGATCATAATGTTGTCCGAACTGGGATCCAGCCAATCCCTTCCCACTTCCGAGTCTGCCTGCTCCACCCCCGCGCTCCCCTTTTTTTGACATGGTACCAGTGAGAGCACGGGGTTGTGCCCAATACAGACCTATGGGGCTAACTTTTAAAAGATTTTATTACACTATGAACTAATATTTGATAAAAATGAAAGCCACGGCTCAACTAATAGGGTCCCTAATAGCTCACACAGTCTCTTTAACCATATTGCTTTCCTACGGCACATCATTGGGCACAACCTAAAGAGCAACATAGATTGTGTGTCTCACTATCATGCTACCACCTGCAGGTGAAAACATCATCATATAGTGACATCAGTCTTGTGTGAAAGGGGGCACACAGGCAGTAATGTAATGTATGGCGCTGTGCAGCCATCCATCCTATGGTACTGACACAAATGCTGTAAGAGGCACTAATACAGAGGCACTAATACAGTATCTGACAACTGTGTTATAACATTACAACCTGTCACAAACCATATATCATCAATATCTACAGTTACTAACACCACATTTCACATATTCCTAAAAAAGAGCAGTTGAACACAGTAGAGCCCATGACTGTATTGGGTTACTTTGACAATGATGTCATAAATTACAGAAAATAGATGATTGTCTTAGTAATTATGCATATTTGCCAAATTAACATTGTGGTAAGTAACCAAAATTGTGTCCTTCAAGTGATGTAACATACAATGGCCAATGAGTGTGATGAAAAAAAAAAAAAGAAATGCATTTCAGTCCAAATCAACGTATCTGAAACCAGTGTAACTTGCCGAAGGAAACGTGGCATGAATCTTGGAAACTACACATGCAGGCAGGACCACACGGACCTTCCTGCTCAATCATCCCCAGCACCACTGTGCAAATTGATGGTATGCTATATACCAGTACTTCCTGAAAAATAAAACAAAAAAAAACAGTTGTTACAGGACACAGAAGGTAATTGTAAATAGAGTCCACTCTGAAGAAAGAGGGGTTACTAGTTGGGTACCGCAGGGTTCAGTACTGGGTCCAGTCCTTTTTAATGTCTTTATAAGTGACATTGCAGAGGGACTGGAAGAAAAAGTATGTCTCTTTGCAGATGACACAAAGATCTGCAACAGGGTTGATACATAGGGAGGCGTGGAAAAGATGAGAAGGGACTTGGCAAGGTTGGAGGAATGGTCAGAAGTATGGCAGCTTGGATTCAATGCAAAGAAGTGCAAAATAATGCAACTGGGAAACAAAAACCCAGGGTAAGATTACACAATGGGGAGGTAGTAACAACAACAAAAATGGAAAGGGACCTGGGGGTAATCATATCATATCAGATGACCTTAAGGTTGGCAAGCAATGTGAGAAGGCGGTAGGGAGGGCTGGGGGAATACTGGGATATATAGGGAGAGGCATCACCAGTAGAAAACAGGAAGTTGTTATCCCACTGTACAGACAGTTGCTGAGACCCTATCTGGAGTACTGCGTCCAGTTCTGGAGACCACATCTCCGCAAGAACATAGACAGGATGGAGTCAGTTCAGAGGAGGGTAACTAAAATGATGCAGGGTCTGCAAGAGAAGCCATACGAGGAGAGACTAAAGGAGCTTAATATGTATACCCTTGAGGAAAGGAGGGAGAGGGGGGACATGATCAAAATGTTTAAGTACCTCAGTGGAATCAACAAAGTCCAGGAGGGCAGCATCTTTCAGAAAAAGAGATGTGCAAGAACAAGGGGACGCAATTTGAAGATAGAGGGGGGACGGCTCAGGAGCAATGTGAGGAAGTACTTTTTCACAGAGAGGGTGGTGGACACATGGAACAGCCTTCCTGAGGAGGTAGTGGGGTCTAAAACTGTGGGAGAATTCAAGAAGGTATGAGACAGACAGAAGGCAATTTTTGTGGAGGGTAGGAAGAAATAGGCTGTTGGTTAAATAGGATCTGCAGCTTATCCTCTAGGTAGGGAAATGGGCTGACTAGGTGGGCCAAGTGGTCCTTATCTGTCATTAGAGTCTATGTTTCTATGTTAATACAGCACTATTGCCACACACATAGTAGTGTCTACTTTTCCATTTGCAAATTATACTGTAAAGCCACTAGAGGGCAACAACACAAGTAGGTTGCAATCCTCTACCCACTACTCTCCCCTTATACGCCTAGTTCTAGGTCATTCATACCTAAAGCAAATTATCAACGTCCTAACATTCAGTGGTGTGATCTGAATCTGTAAGCCTGTACAAAGCCTCTACTACTCTACCCAGAGTGGTTTACATCTCCCTCCTATTCACACACTTCCTGGTTCTTACCCTCATCCCAGTCTCCCCCTCTACACCTATTGCCACTTCTCTATCCCCTTCCCTTCCAGATACCTCCTTCATTCTGTCAATCACCCCTACAGCTCCTCTTGTAAGCAGACCCCACTTTCCCTACTACCCTCCAGCATCTCTGTGTTCCCTTTCTAGTCACTTCGCCTTTCTTTGTTTCCTTATCTCCTCTCTCCACCCCTCCCTCCCTCTTCCCTCCCTCACGTATTTCCTACTCCAATTACAAAAGTCCTAAACTTCCCCATTTCATCCTTGCCCTCCTTCTTCTTTCATCAGGGAACATCCACCCAACCCTGGCCCTATTTCTTCTCCTAACCTGGCTCCTTACCCAAATAACATGTCACTAAACCCCACTTCCACTACAACCCTCCCTAACGGGTTGAAGCTCCTCCACCTGAACATCTGCAGCCAGCTACCTAAAATCGACCTCCTACAAACTCTTATGCTTTCAGACACCCCTGACATCCCAATTATTACTGCGACATGGCTCAAAAAAAGCATCCCTGACAGTGCCACTGCTATCCCTGGGTATTCCATCTCCAGACAAGATCGATCGGGTTGGGGAGGGGGAGTGACCATGTATATCCTGTCCTCTCTGGAGTTTACCACCACCCTATCTACATCCATCCCAGCTACCTTTGAAGCCCTTGTCACCTGCATTACCCTTCCTTTCTCAATCCCAATCTTTGTGGCTGGCATTTATTACTGCCCAAGCATTCAATCCTCGGTCATGACTGAACTCTTTGCAAATATCACCTCCCTCTCACAAGCAGGTGAACTTTTCATAATGGGTGACATGAATCTAAATTGGTTGTCTCCCAAGTTAAACAAGCTATGCAATGATGTCACTGCTCTAAACCTCACTTAACTTATATTTGAGCCCACACACCCTAATCCCCAAACCACACCCTGCCTGACTGGGCACTCACAACCCATCTGCACTGCGTCATTAAATCTGATCTCCTCCCCGATGCCCTTAGTGACCACAACACCATTTTCATTGTACGTAAGGTTCATCACCCCAAACCTCCCCTTAAAATCATACAGCTCTGGTCCTTTAAATCCTTAGACCTTACCCCAATCAGCTCTGCACTCGCTTCCACTGACTGGGCCCCCCTCTCCACTGCCATTTCTGTTGACCAAGCACTTGACTACTTTAAGGATAAATTCATTGCCACTTGGAATGTCTTTGCTCCTTTCAGACTGACCAGAGTCCGTGGGCTTCACCTCCCCTGGATCACCCCCAAACTACTGGCCTGCTTCAGGGAGCGTGATCGGGCCTGGAGAAAACACAAATCTACTAAACATCCAAACGACTACGCCAAGTACAGAATGATACGCAATTCATGTACTAAAGCTACTAGACTGGCTAAGTCTGATTATTTCAACTCCTCATTCCTGACTAACACTAACTCTCCATCTAAATTCTGGAGGGTAGTTCATGCCCTGTTCTCTCCCCCCTCTCACTCTCCCCCTTCAGTTCTCAAAATAAATAACTCCTAGTTTCTGACCCTGGCTCTGTGGCCAATGAATTTAATGTCTAGTACACCTCATGCGCCACATCTCTTCTAAATTCCCTGTCCCCATTGCCACCTACTAACTTCATCCCTTCGCCTCAGCCAGTGCCTACCCCACCCCCATTTTCCTTTTCTACTATCTCCCCTGATGAAGTTCTTAATGCTCTCCTATCCCTCAACCCCTCTAAAGGCTCCTGACCAGATGAGCTCGATCCTAAACTTCTCTACCTTTCTGTTCCTGCAATTGCTTATCCTATCTCCCTAATCCTTAACCTGTCCTTTATTTCTGCCAAAGTACCCTCATCCTGGAAACATGCAGTAGTCCTTCCTCTCCCCAAGGGTGGTAACACATTCACTCCTGGCAACTATCGCCCCATTTCCGTCCTTCCTACCCTTGCCCAACTTCAAGAACATTTAGTTCTCTCTCAACTATCACCATTCCTTTCTGATTCCTCTTTCTTCACCCCCTTCCAATCTGGTTTTCGGAAGAACCACTCAACAACCACCTTGCTCCTCAGGCTTGCTGACTCCATCCTTTCAGGGATGGATGATGGCCTGATTACCTCGGCCATCTTTGTTGACCTAGCCAAAGCTTTTGACACTGTTTCCCATCCCCTGCTTCTTGATTCACTCAGCTGGCCTTGCTCCATCAGCCACCAACTGGTTTAAATCCTATCTCATTGGCAGGACCCAGTCAGTGAGAATCCTTGATTCCATCTCCCCTCCACTCCCCATCAACGCTGGTGCCCTCAGGGCTCACTGTTTGGTCCCCTACTCTTCTCCATTTTCCTTAATGATTTTCCCACATCCTGCTCATGCTCTTCTATCCACATGTAAGCTGATGAAACTGTTTTGTACAGTTCCGGCCAAAACCATGCTGCTGTGCACACCAGCTTACAGCATGGCTTCAACTAAGTTCAGCTCTGGTTTGCTTCTCACCAGCTCTTTCTAAATGTCAAGAAGACAGTCTCAATGACCTTTGGCACCAGGTAGAGACTCTCTAGGCTCCCAGCCGTACCCACCTTCCACACCCTTGACGGGACCATCTTGGAGGACACCTCATTTCAATATCTGGGAGTTTGTCTGGACCAGCACCTCAAGTTCTCTGTGCATATCAGTGCTATCCTGAAGAAACTGCGCCCCAAGCTTGGTGCTCTGTATAGGAATCATAGTTGCATCCCGCTGACTGCGAGGCGCAAGATTGTCCAGAAGATGATACTCCCAATCTTTGACTACTGCGACGTAGTCTATGGTGCTGCTCCCAAATCTTCCCTGACCAAGTTGGACACTCTCTTTAACTCCTTCTGCTGCTTTGCTATTGAATCCCCTTCCCGCTCCCACCACAGTGAACTCTATTGCTCTCTAACCTTCCTTCCACTATCTTACAGACGCATCTCTCACTGTGCCAAACTTACCTCCAAATTCTGGTTTGGGGGGCTCCCCTCCTATCTCTCATCCTCTCTGTCCACTCCACCTCCCCTCCACCCACTCTCTCAGATCAAATGATGCCCGCACCTTGACGGTCTCTCGCAGCTCCACCCTCATCGATCAGACTGGTTTTGCCCAACATTTCACTAAAATCTGGAATTCCCTCCCCCTGAAATATGACACTCCTCTTCCAACTAGTCCCTTACCTCTGCCCTACACAGTTACCTTTCCCTCAGCTGTTCCTGCTTTAACCCATCTTAATGCCTGTCCCCAGTTTCTGCCTTCCTGCCATGACCCCCCCCCCCGGCAGGGTTCTCAACATCCTGAAGGGGGAAATCAGGAAATAGCTACCCCTTCTCCTCATATTCGGTTCTTGCCTCTCCACCCCTCTCTTCTCCACCTGCCCTTCTGGGTCACCAGTGTGCACAACCTAAGCCCATTCTTTTTACTCCAACAGCACTTGCATACTACCTCGAACCTGCTCCTAGTACACTCATGCACTATAAATGGTTCTATTGCAGTATTACTGTTTTGTACGTTCATTTGTTCTTTTGTATGATTTTAGACATGTATTGTAATTTACCCAATGTTCCACTACTGTTTATTGTACAATACTTTGTGTTCCAGCTGTTGTACAGTCTTACAATATTGTATTGTTTGTACTACCCACATACTATTGTAACTGGTTCATCCTTCACAACCCTATGTAACCCCTCCCCCAAGGTCGCACCCTGAGATGAGCAACTTGTTGTTCAGTGTGCCCTCCTGGTGAAACATTTCAATAAATAAAATAAATAAGTAACACGAAAGTGACTTTACAGTACTGATCCCATTGCACTGAAATGGAAATTGACACTTAAGAAACATACTTTGAAATGGTGGATGTGGAACAACAATGCCCACACAGTTTTAACATTACCATGCCAAACACATCACAGTAGTACCTCCTCATCTCCATCCCAAACGTTCCACCAGTCAACTTCAAACTGTGCCCACCAGTGACCCTTCCCACCTTTAAGTGGAACAATCCTCCCTCCCTGACTTTCTGTATGCCTTTCAAGTACTTAAACATCTCAAATCATATCTCCTCTTTCACATCTCTCTTCTTGCGAGTACAATGTTGAGCTCCTTTCACCTTTCCTCAAACGGCAACTGACATATTCCCATGATATTTGTGTTTCCCTTGACTGCACAACCCTCCAGTAATCTGATATCCTTTTTTAGGTATGGGCACGAGTACTGTACACAGTACTCCAAGTGTTGACTCACCAGTGATGTATTCAATGGCAGGATGACCTACACCGTTATCGAGGTGACCTCTGTTGCAGTGCACCCCAGCATCCTATTTGACCTTGCCTCTGGCCTCCTACACTGTGCTGATACCTTCAAGTACTCTGTGACTATTACCCCAGCTCCCATTCCTCCCCTGAAGGTATTTCTGGCTCCAAGGTGCATGACCAGGCACTATTAATAAGTCTGGGTACCACACAGTCCCACTCAGTGTTGAATTAACATCAACAGTACTTGTTCAGTATCATTATTGGTGTCCATTTTTAGAGGCCATACCTCTAGAAAGCTATGGATAGGGTGGGGCTAGTTCAGAAGAGGGCGACAAAGCTGGTATGGGGGCTTCACAACTTAACATACGAGTAGAGAGTGCTGGACCTAAGCATCTACTCATTATAGCAGATGAGGGAGACAGGTGACAGGATTGAGACATTCAAATACTTAAGGGGTTTCAAAAGAGTGACAGTGGGGGACAAATTACAATTAAAGGAGTGACCTAGGATTAGGGGACATGAATTCCAAATTGAAGGTGGGAGATTCAGAGGAAACACTGGTAAATAATTCTTCACTGAAAGGGTGGTGCACAACAGAAATGGGCTAGACTGCAGCTGGCACCACCCCTACCATTTTTTCCTTGTCTCGCACCCCCTACCCCATCCCTGTTATAACATGAAAATTTTAAGTGTGCCACCACATGTTTGAGTACAACACTGTGTTGAAAGTTTAAAATGTATATCAAGAACTATGTACAACAGAAGTATTTGTTTGTGTTACTGTTCAATAAGTAAGCAATAAGACACGACAGGGTATGTGTTGAACAGATATTACTGCACGCCCAGGGGCACAGTAAGGCACAAGGCCCTGCCGAGTGCCTTCAGCCCCTGGAAGTGTGGTAGTATCTGTTCAACACACATCCTGGAGTGTTTTATTGTGCTTATAAAATGGGAAACTTTTTTTTTTAATTTTGCCCCTACAAAATAGCACATCTGTAAGCAGCAAAAGGCATTTTTTATCAGAACTTTTGATAAAATAGTCCTTCCGCCAGCAAGAAAATGACATCATGGTTTTGGCAGGCTGCCAGGCTGGACCCCCCCCCCATGTTATCACGGGCGGTCGGTTATTGTGGGCAATTTGTGTTTACCATTTGCCAGTCCCATATAGTCACTGTTTAAACTATATGGTTATCAAGACTATTTGGCAACTTAACAAGTAAGTGACTCCTTGTGTGGTCAGGGAGGGTTGGATAATGCTCTGCTCCAAGAGCAGTCAAGGCAGCCCCCTCCCTCTCCTTTCACTGATGACGGACTTCCACAGCCTCGGCCTACACTCGCAGCTTCACCCGCTGACAGCACTGCCAACTGGACTTCTGTTGCCTCGGTTCACAATTGCAGCTTCACCCGCTGACAGCATTGCCGACCGGACTTCCATTGTCTCGGTTCGCAATCGCAGCTTCACGGCACAGCAGGACACAATGGCAGGGCAGATTCAGACTCTCTATCTCTCTCTGCTGCACTCAGAGTTCTGTGCAGTATTCAGCTCGTGGACCAGACCGGATGCAAACAGGCACGCCACGAAGATAGTTTCAGCTCATGGACGGGACAGAGCAACAAGGGCCCCCTTCCCTGCCACCAACAGGCACCCGCCAGGTGATCCACGGAGATAGTTTCACCCACCCGGCTAGACTTCTATGTAAGAGGTATGGCTCTCACTAAGCATGAAAACAAGATGGATAACTTAAACTTCATGAATGTTCCATTTTTTTTGCCAACATTCTATTTAGGGGCATTGATTTGTTTGCCTGTCCTTTTTTTTTTCTATGTGTAATACATACATGGCACCGATTTTCTAGCCAATCAGTGTTCTGTTTTTGCTATGCCAGTTTTATAAGATACTGTTAAATAATGTAATGACTAGTAAAACTTTCATGAATAGTGTAAAAAAGATGTCATTTTTAACCGTTCAAGTGTTGTAACATTCTTTGTGTACTGGTCTTTGTAACCAATACATTGCTGTTATCATCTCAAGCACTGTCTGTCTTTTTTTTGGTTTTTACTGAAATTGGATTTCACATTGCAGTTACTATATGTTTTTTTTTTTAACATTACACTGTCATGATTTCCTGATGAATAGAATGTTATTAACTGCAGCAGTAATCCAGTACCACGAAAATGCACTTCGAAATATGGGAAGGCAATGGTCAAAACAGATTTGTATTTATTGCCTTATGCATCATATCTAGGATGATGAACCATGAACACACTGAGGATTTCTTTTGCTAAAACGGGCATTAATGAAAGGTCAAATGATGACTTGCCATTGGGCCAAAGGTGTTACCTGACCACTCATTAATGCCCTGGTAGACCAACAGTTGGCATGCCAATTCTAAAAAGCTTTTGATTTTTTGGCTTCTTAAAATCAGCTACCCCGTTTTATAAGTGCGATAACACTTTCCAGCACATGGGTGTATCAGGGCATTAATATACTTCCTTGCTGGTTGAAGTCATTTGGGCAAGCCCAAGTGCTGCACAACACACCAGGTGCATGTATTACTGCCACAGCACATCCATGGGCTGGAGTGGATTATAGCGTACAGGTAATAAGGGTCGAAGGACACTGGTGAGACACGGTCAGTCCACTGAGGGTATACCCAGAATGCAGTTTACATGCTTGAAAACAAATTATAACTATAACATCTTTGACTGAAATATGTAACCTGAGAGAGAAGAATGGAAATGGTGTTCAAGGTAGTGACTTGTGATTACTAAGGCACCTGAATACAGTGTAGGACAACCACCAAACACAGAAAGTATAAAAACAGTAGGGGACTGGAACTGTGTTACACCTCAATTACAGCTAAGCTCTGGCGATGGCCACACATAGCCTCAAAGGGTGGTACAGCAGTATTAAGCAAAATATTTCTTGGTCAGAGGGATGCACGACTGCGCTCCCGGTTCCGGCACTGAAAGCCACATTGCATGCCACACCAGAGACCCATGTTTGGGAACAATCAAGGGCAAAGGAGAGGGCAGCATGGAAGAGAGAGGTTTTATATGGTGATGTTGCAGACATTTATTTTGACATGAAATCAACATCAGTCTCTTACAAGGTGGAATGTAAGGATACACAGCCACATTGACAACTACAGTCCCCAAGATCATGAAAAATAACTGTAAAATCACATCGTCAGACAGCAGTAAAAAGGACAAAGCATCACAGTGCCTCTTTGCAGTGCTCACTGGGTGTTACATTGTACATGGAAAAGATCATTTCTGAACAGTGGAAGGCACAAGCCATGATGCTGAGAATGACTGCTGGAAGGGGGAAATTTCATGATGGGTGCATGTCAACATGGGCAAGAATCGGGTGCAAATGTAGACACACACACACACACACACATACTCACACTCTGAAAGAGGTACACTCACAGACATGCACACACACAAACACACAGTGACAGATATGCAGTCACAGACACGCTTGCACACACTGACAGACATACAGTCACAGAGACATGCACACGCACACAGACACAGACACACACAAATACAGACACACATAAACACACACTGACACAGACAGACACAAGGACAAACCTGACAACTACAGACCGGTAAGCTTGACTTCCATAGTGTGAAATTGATGGACGCCATTCAAAAGTGGAGGTTGATAACTTTTCTTGATAGTAATGGTTTACAGAGTGAGAGACAGCATGGGTTTGTCTCGGGAAGATCATGCAAAACTAACCTAATCCAACTTCTTCAACTGGGTCATTGGGACGGTTGACGAAGGCCACACTGTGGATGTCCTGTATCTGGACTTCAGCAAGGCTTTTGACTCAGTGCCCCATGGGAGGTTAATGAGCAAGCTGAGGGACATGGGGTGGGGGGGAAACTGGTGGGGTGGGTTGAGAGCTGGTTGCAGGGCAGACAACAGAGAGTAGTTGTAAGGGGAAGAAATCGAAGCCAAGGCCAGTAACAAGTGGGGTACCGCAGGGTTCAGTGCTGGGCCAGTTTTGTTCAATATCTTCACTGGAGACATTGTGGGGGGGGGGGCAAGAGCAAGATCAGCCTGTTCGTAGGTGACACTAAGATCTGTGCAAAAGTGAACAATGAGGAAGGGAGGCAGGCAGTCAGGCAGGATCTAGCGAAACTCAAATACTGGTCTAGGGAATGGCAGTTGGTGTTTAACACGAAGAAGTGCAAGGTCATGCACCTCGGAGCAATAAATCACAGAACAAGCTATTGGCTGGGGGGAGTGCAGGTAGCAGCTCCAGAGGAGGAAAGGTACCTCGGGGTAATAGTCACAGGGGACATAAAGGTATCAGCAATGTAGGAGTGCAGCAGCAAGGGCAAATAGGATGCTGGGGTACACTAACAGAGGGATTACCTCTAGAAAGGAGGATGTCAACATGCCTTTGTATAGATCACTGGTGAGACCACACTTGGAGTATTGTGTGCAGTACTGGTGCCCATGCCTCAAAAAGGATGTGAGATTACTGCAGGGGTTGCAGTGCAGAGCTACAAAAATAATCATGTAACTGGGGGAGTTGCTGTTCGAGGAAAGATTGAGGGAGCTCAACATTTATCCATTGGAAGAGAGAAGGGAAAGAGGGGACATGATAGGGAGCTGTACTTGAAAGGCATAAACAAAGTCAGAGAGGGAGAATTGTTACACTTAAATGGAGGAACGGTCACTAGGGCACACAGTCTGAAGTTGGAAGTGGGAAGATTCAGGTGGGAGATAAGGAGGCACTACTTTACAGAGAGAGAGAGACTGGTGGCGAGATGGAACGCACTGCCATAGGAGTTAATCAAAATGAGGACAGTGGATAGCTTTAAGCATGGTCTGGATACAGTCAATGGCAGGATTAGTCTAGACAAGAACACAAATAGGGGAAAGCCCAGGAAAGGGGAGGAAGGGAGGGGTTTGGGTGTGGCTGGGGCAGCTGTAGTAACATGAAACTAAGAGCTGCACAATCAGGCAGACTTGATAGACCTGTGTGCATTTTTCTACCATCAGTTTCGTATGTTTGTATGTAAATACTTCAAAAATTCAAGGTGGCACATAAAGCTATCCACTGGAGCTTCCTCATGGCTACAAATGTACTCTGACTAAAAGAGGAGTCACACAGTGATGTGGGAGTGTTAAAAGACACACTCGCTATTTATTTGAAAAACAAGCAATTCATTATAAACAGCAGCACATAATCCCGACAAGCATGCCAATGTTTCACGTGTTATTCCACGCTTTTTCCAGGTGGAGTTACATGGCTAACACACTTCCTTTTATAAGGTACTCATCTTAAAGGCATATACCTATTTATAAAATCACGCATAAAAACATTTCTAACCAGTAACTAACATACAATAGTCCTAACATATATTAAATTTAAACCAACCCCATCCTATCTCACTATATATAAAGTGCTTCATTACAGTGTATTACACATAGTAATATACTGTTGGAGCTCCATACAGTACAGTACTATGTCATACTTGTATCACTGTCTCAGTGCATACTATTAAAGTGCTCTTTGGACACAACATTACATATATATAAACACATATCTGGCCCCAGATCTCAGTTGCACATTCTGTTACATCTTATCTTTTTGTTTTCAAAAAAGGCACAAGGCTAAACATTTCATTCAGTCCACCATCCCCACTTACTTTCAGAACAAGGTAGACCGTTGCCAAAAAGAACTTTCACATATGGCAGCTGTATGTTTTGTCCACACATAATGAAGAATAAAGATTTTGTGCAGCCCATGACTGGACAAATTTATGACACCAGAGACTTTATAAATTGCAATACTACACATGTAGTCTATGTAGCAAAATGTATAGGTAATAAGATTTATGTTGGAAAGACTAAGAGAATGTTTAAAGCTCGGATAGGAGAGCATATATGAAGTATTACACATGGTGACAGGACAAATGCCTTGGCAACACATAAAATACGTAGTGGTGCTGAACATGTCTTTAAATTTCAAGGTTTACAAAGGGTAAGACTAGGTACTCGGGGGTGACTTAGATAATGCATTACTACAAGCAGAAAGTAGATGGCAGTATATTTTGAAAGCAAGTGGGGATGGTGGACTGAATGAAATGTTTAGCCTTGTGCCTTTTTTGAAAACAAAAAGATAAGATGTAACAGAATGTGCAACTGAGATATGGTGCCAGATATGTGTTTATGTATGTAATCTAGTGTCCAAAGAGCACTTTAATAGTATGCACTGAGACAGTGATACGAGTATGACATAGTACTGCACTGTATGGAGCTCCAGCTGTATATTAGTATGTGTATATATATGTAATGAAGCACTTTATATACAGTGAGATAGGATGGGGTTGGTTTAAATTTAGTGTATGTTACCTTATATATGTTAGGACTATTGTATGTTAGTTAATGGCTAGAAATGTTTTTATGTGTGATTTTATAAATAGATATATGCTTTTAAGATGAGTACCTTATGAAAGGAGGTGTGTTAGCCATGTAACTCAACCCTGAAAAAGCGTGCGGTAACATGTGAAATGTTGGCGTGCTTGTCAGGATTATGTGCTGCTGCTTATAATTAGTTGCTTGTTTTTCAAATAAATTGTGGGTGTATCTTTTAACACTCGTATGTAAATTCACACACACACACACAGTCACGCAAAGACAGAAACGGAAACACACAGCCACACATGCATACACACACACACACACACACACACACACACACGCACACACTCATTCACCGAGGCAAACACAATCAAATGCCCTTGATATGAAGACCAGTTAACAATTGTTATTCACTTGCTCATGTATATCCTCACACTCAGGCTGCCCATGCTCCTTGTGGAATTGGTAATACGCTGTCTGAAGCACGGGAATGAGAAGGCACACATCATGGAAACCAAAGTGATTGATAATACATCCCTCAGCAATGCCATACTCAACAAATTTATTAATAACTTCGTCAATCTCTTTGCAGCAACGACATTCTCGCTCTGTAGGCATGGTCTCACAGTTACATAGAAACATAGAAACATAGAATGTGACGGCAGATAAGGACCGCTTGGCCCACCCAGTCTGCCCATTTCCCTACCTACTGGATAAGCTGCAGATCCTAGTTAACCAGCAGCCTACTTCTTCCTACCCCCACCCCCCAGAATTGCCTTTATGACTATCCCATGCATGCTTGAATTCCACCACTGATTTTGACTCCACAACCTTCCTCCGAAGGCCATTCCATGCATCCACAACCCTCTGTGAAAAATACTTCAAATTACCTCTGAGCCGCCCCATCTTCAAATTGTGCCTCTTGTTCTTGCACACCTCTTTTTGAAAGATGCTACCCTCTTGGACTTTGTTGATTCCCTTGAGGTACTTGAAAGTTTCTATCATGTCCCCCTCTCCCTCCTTTCCTCGAGGCTATACATATTAAGCTCCTAAGTCTCTCTTCATATGTCCTCCGTGCAGACCCTGCACCATTTTAGTTGCCCTCCTCTGACAGCTTCCATCCTGTCTATGTCTTTGCGGAGATTGGGTCTCCAGAACTGCACACAGTACTCAGATGGGATCTCACCAGCTGTCTGTACAGAGGATAATAACTTCCTGTTTTCTACTGGTGATGCCTCTCCTATGCATCCCAGTATCCCCCAGCCCTCCTTGCTGCCTTCTCACATTGCTTGCCCACCTTTAGGTCATCTGATATGACTACCCCCAGGTCCCTTTCCATTTTTGTTGTTGTTAGTATCTCACCTCCCATTGTGTACTCTTCCCTGGGTTTTGTTTCCCAGGTGCATTACCTGCACTTCTTAGCATTGAATCTAGCTGCCATACATTTGACCATTCCTCTAACCTTGCCAAGTCCCTTCTCATCCTTTCCACCCCACCCTGTGCATCAACTCTGTTGCAGATCTTAGTGTCATCTGCAAAGAGACATATTTTCCTTCCAGTCCTTCTGCAATGTCGCTTATAAAGACATTGAAGAGGACTGGTCCTAATACTGAACCTCATGTGTACCCCGCTAGTAACCTCCTTTCTTCTGAGTGGACTCCATTTACTATTACTCCTGTGTCCTATTCTCCAGCCAATTCTTTACCCAGGCTGTCATCTTGGGACCCACTCCCAGGCTGGCTAACTTATATATTAATCTTTTGTGTGGGACTGTGTCAAATGCCTTGCTAAAGTCTAGGTAGGCCATGTCCACAGCCCCTCCCTGATCTACTACTTTGGTCACCCAGTCAAAGAAAGTTACCGCAGGAACACCTATAAAATAAAATGTGGACAGATTAACGTTGCACATGAAACAAAGAAAATCGGTCATGTACAAACACACACACACACACACACACACACACAGCAAGTCACTGATACACACACACACACACACACACACACACACAAATATAAACACACAAAGAATAACTGCATCACGTACACACATGCCAACACAAAGAGAGGCAAAACCACAGAAGGACAGGCAGAGATAGACTGACCCCCCCACACAAACAAACAAACACAGATAGACACACTAGCACCCACCCAACAGTACACAAATGGAGGAAACAAGACACATTAAAAGACACAATCACACACATGAATACAAAACACACACACACACACACTCACAAAGAAAGCCACGCACACACACTGTAATACCAATCCCACCATCTCAAAACTGAGACACAGACACACAGTCAAAGAAACACACACACTCACTTAGAGACACACACACACACACACACACACAGTATTACACACCACACCATCACACTGTCACAAAAATGATACACCCAGACACAGTCAAATAAATAATCACAAATCTGGAGAGATACACACAAAAAAACCCACACAAGCACAAATGCAGGCAAGAAAGAAGGTACAAAAAGTGAGACACAGAAGAAAACAGTCATACACAGAGACATAGAAAATAGAAGCAAACTATAATGTGTTTAGAAAAATAAGACATGAAAGATTGGCTGGATGTATACCCTCTAAGATTTGTAAATGATATGTCACATACATCACTGAGTGCAACAAAGGAAGGTGGTGGAATGGTTGGAGTAAGTGGGGATAAAAACATTAGGCAACAGTTGCAACTAGTATACCAGGTGAAATGTTACTTGTACACTGCCACACCACATAGCAAATCATAACACGTAACAGCATTTGAAAAATGGCCAAAAGAAAATTTGACAGGGGGGAGTCAGTCTATTTGGTATCACAATATGTGATTGTGAATGACCAGTAAACAGCAGTATGTCCAACATTCATAGGACAGCATGCCAAGCATAGATTTTGTCGGGGACCACAGATGTAAACGTACATAAATTAATGTTCATGCTGTCAAGCCTCTATACAGTGGCAACAAGCGACAATCTCTGTCTATATTCTACATACTTTACAGGGCAACAAATACACAAAACTGCAACAATCACAACACCTATTTAGGGAGAGAATGACAGAAGACTTGAAATAGCTAAATCACAGCAGCAGTAGCAGCAAATTAATGTGGAACAACTAACATTATACATAATAGCACGACATGATAAGACCACTTTCAAGTGCCAGCTAGAGATAGGAAAGGGAAGGGGCAGATTTCAATTTATATTATGTCATACATGACATACATGTAATAAAAATATGAATTGCATGAAATGTGTGTGTGTGTTGTGTGTGTGTGGGGTCAAGTTGCTTCAATTTCATAATAACTACTAAAAGCGACATAAGCAAATGTAAATGTAGGATGTGTGCAGGACACATAAGAACAAATCAAGAAAGACAGCGTCGAAGCACAAATATAATGGTGTGCTATAGCAACAATTATGTACCATGACATCTCCAAGTCATCCATGCGGCCAACATTCTCTGATCCAGAAGCGGCTGCAGCCTGGCTAGCATTGCTTTCAGTCACATCAGCCTCAGGCTCAAATTAGTAAGGCAGAGCTCCGAGGATATAATCCTCCTCCCCACCGTTGGTACTTTCGACTGGTGAGTCATTTGGATCATTCAATAACAGAGAGAATTCCTCACCAAAACATTGCCCTCCCTGACAGTGCAGTAGCAAGAAACAGCGTTAGGTATCGTGGGAACACCGTGAGAAGAGCATGGCTTCAAACTTTGACATCACACTACAGCAACGTAACTGCGCATCAGTGTAGAGGCACTGAAGCCTGAAACGGAGCACAAAAACAAGGTAACTAGAAATTAAAAATTTACATTTTGCAAAAATGACTGAACAAAATCAGACTGTTCATATGAGCTTTTGCACAATGCAACATATAGTACTTTATGCATTACATTATGCACAATGTACAGTAATTCGTTGCTCTTTAAGAGGCAAAATGGCAAAAAATGGCAGTCATGATAATTTGAAACATTATCATATATGACAGCAAAAATATGAAAAGAAGACAGGACAAAGCAGTATGTTAGTCCACAGCTAAGGTTTTCTAGCTCTCAGTTGTTTAGGATTCTTTTCACAGTTTTGTTTAAAGTCTTTGAGATGCCTCATAGATTTTATGTGTACAGAAATTATCAGACCTGCAGGGGCTACTAGGCACTCAGCAGCCGACCTTCCCTTTGCAGGTACTGTAATCCATCCAGCTGGAGACCAGAAAGGCTAGCACATCACACATCATAATGCTGCCCGGCCCTTTACATCGCTACAATTAACAGGAAACAGGCAGATTCACTGTACAGAAGAATTACATTTTAAAACCCAGGGGAAAAAAGAAATTTATAATGTATGCAGTTTCCTTTTTAAATAATTCCTCAAACCCCTGGACTAGCACCACTATAGAGAAAATATCAGTTGTAACTGAATTACCCCCCTGTGAGAAACTCATATGGGGACTGTTTAACTTCTAAGTGCTATTCCAGTGTTTAGAATTTGAGTTTTGTCCTGCTAGTACTTGCCTTCATTTTTTGAATCACAATAGTACCTGATAGCCAACAGCCCATTTGCTCTTCTCCCCACACCCACTACCAGCCCGCCCCCAGCAGGTTAATCTTTTGCCTGGGCTGCCTATTTAACCCCCTCTCTCTTCATTCTCCCGCAGAGACCACCCCCTCCCTGAGGAGACCGGAGGTTGTGAGGGCCTGCTCTGAAGCCCTCCCTGCCCAAAGAAGCCTCGAACCCGAGACACACCAGGTAATTTCTACCTTGATCCAGGCTGCTGCCACCATCGTTGGCCATCTGGTGTCTTTTCTGAAATGGCCACAAGCTCCCCTACTCAGCGCATGAATCCCGGCCAGACTAGCACCTCGAGTTGCTGCCCAGGCTCAAACGGAGCTGAACTGTTACTTTTGTGCCTGATTTTGAAACTTCTCCATTAGCTCCTTATATTGTTTTGCCACTAGAGGGAGCCTAATTAAGTTTGAACAATTTGCTCCCAGTACCTCACTCGTCACATTTTACTGCTCTCTAGTAGCTGTTTTCACTTGGTGATCACCCCCTCATCACTCCCTCATCACCCCTCATCACCCCCCTCTCCAATCATAAGCTATCCCGCCATTGTGCACTCCCAGATCAGCCCTCCTCCTCCTGCTCCTGTCAGGCAATGTCCACCCCAATCCTGGGCCTGGCAGCACTGGTCCTCCCCCTGAAATCTCCTGGGCTGCGCATTGCTTCTATGAACATCTGTAGCCTCCTGAAAAAACTGGACTCTCTGCACTGCTGGGTGACTCTTCATAAACCTGATGTTGTTGCCCTTGTTGAAACCTGGCTGTCTCCCTCCACTCCTAACTCTCATGTCTCTCTCCCCAGTTACACTCTCCACCGGTTGGACCGTGTCGGCAGGAGAGGTGGGGGCTGTGTCTTCTATTTGAAGGATTCTCTTGTGGGGCTACCACTCCCCCCGCCTGACCTCGACCATAAGGCCCAGGCACTTACTCTAAAGCTGTCCCTGGACCCAGCTAGAGGCCCATTATTCCTAACCGTAGCCTACATACCCCCAAGAACCAATCCCAGGCCCTGGGCCCACTAATTGACTACCTCACCTCCCTACCCAACTCGTCGGACCAAATCTTGGTGGGCGACTTGAATATAAACTGGCTCTGCCCCTCATCTTCCTCCCACCGTGAGGCTTTCGATTCAATTGACCTAACTCAACTGGTCTCACAGCCTACTAGAAAAAACCTAGGGGGGACAAGCACCCTCCTGGATGTGGTCCTCACCAACAGGCCAATCCACATCCACAACATCCAAATCCTCCCTGACTGCATCAGTGACCACTCCCCTGTGCTTTTCAACTGGGAAACCCCTCGGCTCTCATCCCGTCAAAACCACCTCTCAGGCGGCTTAGGCCTGGGGGACTCATAGGCCTTAAGCGCTTCCTTGCCCACACTGATTGGTCCCCTCTAACGAGGGCAACCAACATTGACTTGGGCCTGGGCTTCTTTGTAAGCACTTTCAACTTTGCCTGTGATATCTTTGCTCCCATAACTGCTAGGAGGTCCAAAGTGAAACATGCCCCTTGGATCACCCCTGCCCTACTGTGGCAACTTAAGCAACGTGACAATCTTTGGCACCTTGCTGTTGCTACTGGCCATTCAGCCGACAGGCAGTCCTATGCTGCCGCCCACAACCAGTGCACCTGGGCCATCCACAAAGCAAAGGCGGAATACTACCAAGCCTCTCTTACCTCCTCCTGGGGGAACCCCAGGTGCTTCTGGGACAACATCAAGCAACTGAATTGTCACTCCCAGTCCCCCTCTCCTTCTCTTCTCAACATCAATGGTACCGTCTCCTCTGACCCTGCCCTCATTGCCTCCCACCTCAATAACTCCTTTACCGACCTTAGCTCAGTACTTCCTGGTAACTTTTTCAGTCCACCTCCTCCATCTGTACCACCACCCATTGCCCGCCTCTCTTTCCACCTGCGTCGTGTCACCATGCAAGAAGCTAGGCCTTACTTGCTAAAAGCCCTAAAAGGTAACACCATCGGTAATGACTCACTTGATCCCTGCCTTTTACGTCAGGTCTTGGATCAGGTCCTCTCACCTATTACATGCATTTTCAACAAATCACTCTGTCTCGGAAAATTCCCCTCTGCCTTGAAGATTGCCACAGTTACCCCTGTCCATAAAGGTGGTGACAGGACTCTTCCGGGTAACTATCGACCCATCTCAATCCTCTCCTCCCTCTCTAAGGCGTTAGAGAAAATTGTGGCTTCCCAAGTCTCTGACTACCTCTGTAAGTACAATGTTCTCTGCCCTGAACAACATGGGTTCAGAGCAGGTCATAGTACCAATACAGCACTCCTGGAATTTTCCAACTTCCTCCATGCCTCCTTGGACTCTGGTGCCCTGGCTGGTGCTATATTCATTGACCTGTCTAAAGCATTCGATACTGTTTCGCATCCTCTTTTGCTCTCCACCTCGACCTAATAGGCTTTGCCTCAGGACCTGTTTCCTGGTGCACCAGCTATCTCTCCATCCCGCTCCCAATGTGTGAAAGTCAGCGGTACTCTCTCTGAAACATGCCCCATTCGCTCTGGGGTGCCGCAGGGCTCAATTCTTGACCCCTACTATTCTCACTCTTTCTTAACTCCTCTACCCAGCAGTTGTACGGGTAAGATGCTTCTCTATGCTGATGATGCTGTTCTCGTTGCCTCCCACAATGACCCCATGCTGCTACAGAACTCCTCCAACTAGTCTTTGACTCTGCAGCTACTCTGGTTCACTGAGCAACGACTTGTTATCAACCTTAAGAAAACAAAACGATGCTCTTCTCCCACCCCTAAAATAAGTACAGCAAGTTTCCTAGCTGTCCACTCCACACCCAATCTCGTCATTGACCAGGTGCAATCCTATAAATATCTTGGTATAACCTTTGACCCTGCACTTTCATTCCATGGACATATATCTGCCCTAAATTCTGTCGCCAACTCACGGCTAGGCATTCTTTACCGGCACAAGAAATGCCTCCCTCCTGATGCCCTCCGCCTGGCTGTCACCTCCTCTGTCATGTCTCTCATTGACTATGGCCTTCCGGTCTATGGCTCAGCAGATCAGACTGCCCTCATCAAGGTTCGTCTCACAGTAAATAAAGCCTGCAGACTTATCACTGGTGCTCCCAGACTCACTCACACATGTGAGCTGTACACCCTGGCTACCCTACTCAACCTGGAAGAGCGACTCATGTATCAGACATGCCAGCTCACCTTTAAAGCCCTGCATGGCCTATCCCCCATAGGCCTATCCAACTCCATTCGCCGTACTGCACCGACCCTGATCACGAGCAGCCTGGGTCAAGAGCTACCCTAGTTATTCTGAGAGCCAGACTCACAAGGTCAGAGGGCATCTCTACCGCGGCGCCCCACTGGTATAACTCCTCCTGCCAGTGTCTCAAACTCTCTAACCTTAGCTTGCTTTTAAGCCCAGGCTCAGAAACTTCCTGCTTAGCTCTCGCAAATGCAACTGCCGCTAGCCTAGTGTAAAAAAATATATATACTTTGTTTGACAATGCTCACTGAGTGGCTCCCCTTACTTTCCCTACTTATTCCTCCTCCCTATCTCCTCCTTTCTACCTCACCAGCTTCCCGACCATAAGTTTTGCACCGCTTGTTATCTTTTGCTCATTGGAGATTGTACTTCATTGTAACAAAATTGTAATTGAACTGTAACTTTTTGTTTGTAAGTACTGTGTCCCCTATACTACTGTTCTGATGTCCTCTTTGTGATGAGGTACCTTTGTAAATGAGCCTCTGGCTCAAAGGTTTCTAAACTGATGTTTAACCAAATAAATAAATAAATATTAGAATGTAAACAATACCCGTGAGCACTCTTTACTATTCTCTAGCAGAGATATTTTTTTCCTTCTGTTTTACTCCCCTGAGGCCCCCACAGGCAGGTACCTCCACTCCCGGCAGCTGCCCTCAGTCTGCCTCCGCTCCCTTCAATACCCGAGCCCCATTTCCCCCATGGTGCGGTGGGAAGGGGGAGGTCTGTCCTCCCTCCACCCAGTATACAATCCAGATTGGAGCAATCACAGCAGTCTGGAGATGGAGCGAGATGCTGGGCAGCTGGCAGAGCTTCACGGAGCCTACAGCAGCCCCTCATTTTTCTGTTTCCTGTCCCATCATCTTGTGGTTGTGAGAGATGGAGCGAGATGCTGGGAAGCTGCCAGAGCTTCACGTAGCCTACAGCAGGCCCTCCTTTTTCTGTTTCCTGTCCCATCATCTTGTGGCTGTGAACGCATGCATGTGAAGGCACACATGCATCCTGTAGCCATGTTCTTGTCTCCCAGTCTCTGATGCTGCCTCCCAACTTCCACCGGGGGGCAGCCAAGGAGAGGGACGACGTCCTCCCCTACTCTGGGAGAGGAGAGCTGTCATCAAATGCTCGATCCTCTCCCTCCCCTGCCAACCCCCGGCAACCCATGGTCACTCCTGACCCCGGGTCACCGGCGTGGTGCCTCAACCCTCAGCGCCACTGGGCCGGCCTCTTTAGCAGAGATTTTAATACTAAAAGAGCAGAGCTACTGGAACTGAAGTGCTTAAGAGTGAACACCTACAAAAGACTAGTTTAAAAAAAATCAGGTAAATGAAGATCAATAAACAATAGCTAATTTTTAATTGGAACTGTTCAACTTCTGTTAAAACTCTTGATACAGGAACTCAGCTATAAACAAAATGGCCAACAAATACATAAACTGATCTCTAAACTAGGTGGCTACTGAGTTCATGGAATTAAAAATCCTGTAATAAAATAACAAAAGATCCTTTTCAAGTTCAATTTTAATTTTATTTTTAAAGATTTCACAGATGTCATATACCACTGCAGCTGCCTCCCCATTATAATTTCCCAGTTGTAATGGAAACAGGTCAGCTCCATCTCTTGGGAATACTTGAGGAAGATATTATTCAGTGCTTGAATTTCAGGAAATGAAACAGCTTTCAGCAGTCATTTTTATGTTATTTCCCTTCATTTATTTTCCAAACTAAAGACTACTTAACTCTGAAGAAGGAATATAGTTCCAAAATGTTAGTCTGAATGTGGCAGTTACATTTCACGATACTGTATATAGTTACTGAATAACTAAATTCACACATATGAATTTCTTTCTGATCTGAAAACTAAGAAATACTGGATGTATATGGCAGCATGTTTAATAAAGATGTATGAAACATAAAGAAACTGTTTATTTTCTGTTCCATAATGTTTCTAGTAACAGTAGATGGACTCAGTGCAAAGTGACTCAATCTGTCAGGAAAGGTGATGTCACCATTGCTATCAATTCAATGGAACTGCTGGGTATCCAGATCCACTATGCACTGCAGCTGAAGGTGGGAGAGGGGTTAAGGTTTAGACAAAACACAGTTGGGCCATCGACAAACTTTTTTTTTTTTTACTGTTGCAGTGATGAAATAAAGACTGCAACAAACCTCCATATCTTTATACCTTTGGTAACTGAACGCTCTTATGGATGCCATGCATGTTACTGAATCAAAAGCAAACCACATCACCCTTACTAAGTAAACTAATTATTTACTAGGCTAGTACATAAAATTTAAACAATTATCCCTTGACTGTAACAAGATGCTAGCACAGCTGATATCACAGTGGTGCTGGTAGCAAAAAGGTTAACCTTCAAAGGAAAAAAAAACATGCTGTAATGTCACCGGCTTTGCCACGCTGAACAGAACTCAGCTGAACAGATCTCCAGTAAACGCAATAGTTGAAAGAAAGACCTGAAATAAAAGAAACTTCATTTCTCATTTAATTGTGCCCTAAAAAAACATAAATAACATTGCCATGATCAGAACAAGCTTAGGGAACACCTGTAAATGATCTAAGTGCTAGATAAACATCCCTGTCCCCTTTAAAACACTGACAGTGACCATGTGTAGGCTCAGGAGTTTAAGTTGGGAGCAAGGAAATAGAGTGGCTGCCACAGTGGTGGGGGGAGGTGTGGGGGAAGGGGAGACAAAGGAACAGTAAGGAACAGAGGTGGAGAGATGCAGCTCAGTTCCACTACAAGCACTCAGTGAAAGGAGACAGCCTAGGTATCCTGTCACATGCTTCCAGAGTCCGTTCTCTCTCTTCTAGCCACAGCAGTACGTCAGCATGGTGACATCACCATGCAGCCGTAAAAATGAGTAGACAAGCCCTCATAGAAACATAGAATTTGATGACAGATAAGGACCGACAGACCCAACTAGTCTGCCTTTTATCCCTACCTACCAAGAATGCCGCAGATCTTACTTTATCTTCAGCTTCACCTTCTTTTTTGAACTGCTATGGTACCCTATGTCTGTCTCATGCAGTTTTGAATTCCCCCACGTCTTTGCCCCTATCACCTCTGCTGGGAGGCTGTTCCACATAGAAAAGATATAAAAACACTTCTGCTTATTTCAGGGGCATCTCCTGTCTACAGGAAGGCTATGAAGGAGTCTTTACCTGTGTGAGAAGAGGTACATTCTTTTTTTAAAACTTTTTTTTATTAGTTTAACTGCATACAAAACATAGTACTTGGATCACATAGGCAGACTTAATGAATTCACATACATTACAATAAATGTTTACAGCATTCTTACAGTAAGGAGTTGATATGCCCTTATATCTTGATATTACATTGGGGGAATGTCTACAAAGTTGAAAAAACATTTGTTCACACAAAAAAGCGATTACTGCCATGAACAGGGAACTCCTAAGCAAATACAAGTAGTAAAGATCATGCACCCTTTGATACGGGTATAGTTACTCTTAAACCATTCTAGAGAATTAACTAGAAAATGAATAACGTAGCAGTCTACTAGCTCCTACGACTGTAATCTGACATTTCACCCCCTGCAGACATGAACTTCGGTAATAAGTAAGAATAGCAACTCTAGGTATATATTTGCAAAACTAGAAACAGTAAACAGAGTTTGCTTTATGTTACAATACAGATAGTCCTTAACTTTTTTTTTATTTTTGAAATCTATTTTTGCTCCATCAGGACTGGGCATCTCTCAGAAGTGCCACCTCAATCTGGACCTCTGCTCTCTGCCGAGACCCTTCTTCTTTGGTCCCTCCCACCAGGACTTCCCAGCCCCCCAGATCATCCCCCAAGGGAGGGTCCACCTCACTTACCTGGTGGCTCTTTCTGTAATTTGAGGGTCCGTGCTGTGTGGGTGGCACCCAGGACCATCAGAGGGATGGTCCGGTAATTGGGATGTGGGGCCAGGTCCCTGGGGCCCACATCGCCTCCCCGGTCCTCCAGGGATTTGTGTTCATTTCCCATACAGGTGCGCGGATGTGCAGTGACATCATGGCACCTGCATGCCAATGTCCACCGATGCTCCTCCCCCTTGTTACGACACCATGTGTCCTTTCTGTGCTCCCAATTTCCATCAGGGGCTGCTAAGGAGCAGTGTGAGACCCCGGATCCCTCCCCAGGGAAGGGAGAGCAGTCCTCCAGATGCTCAATCCCTTCCCTTCCCTGCCAACCCCCGGTGGCCCGAGTCCATTCCTGAACCCAGGTCGCCAGCATGGCATGAGGTGTGGTGTTCAGCACCTCAACCCTCAGTGCCACTGGGCAGGCGATAGTCCCTGACTTAAGAGCACAAAACTGACTCTCCCTTAAAAGTGGAACCTTTCTTTATCACATTGTAAAACAGCCCATTGGGAAAAAAGGAAATATATAATAACAATAAAGGGTTTTCGTTAAAATCTAAATGTTCATCATTTTTTATTGCAGTCGGAATGCTGACTCACTGTCCCAGAACCCAGAGGCACCTCCAATTGAGCCGTGGATCTACAAGTCCCAGGCATGCTTTCTCCAGTTAGCAGTGATGGTGCAAAACTAAACTGCCATGATGAAGAAGACAGAGCCATATTCAGACGACATTAAAATATCAACTCTGACCACCATTTTACTTGTGTCCCCCTGAACCCCCCCCCACATTCTCCATGGCCAAAACCCAGTAAAAAAGGCCCAGCATTGATTTACATGGAGGGTATGATACAAGCCAGGATTCAGGGAAAAACAGGGGAAATCAAGTCACAGCATGGTTTTTAACAAAGTTTAAGTCCTTTTCCCAGCACTGTGTCACTCAATGTCCTCTGATTCCGCTTCTGAACCATCTTCTCTTGAACAAAACTCCTCCATTCAGTCAACCAACTTTGCTGCCTCTCCTGCATCTGGGAACTGATACAACTTATCCCCATATAGAATTTTCAAGTTGGCAGGCATCAACAACATATGATGTATTCTGAGCTGCCTCAGCCTCAGTCTAACTGGATCAAATTTCTCCCAGTGCTGCCGGGTATTGTAACTAAGAACCGGAAAGAAATGAAATGTGTGCCCCCTACCACTCTAAAGGGCCATGTCTCTTTGCTTGGATAAGAACAGCGTCTCTATCCACCACCATTGCCAGTACCATGGAGAGAGTGTGTGGTGAAATTTTTGTTAGTCACAGTTTGGGTTCTCCCACCGCAAGAGCTAATCCAATATGATTTCACCACAAATACTGAACTGGCAACCTGTAGAGCGTCTCTCAACAAGGTGGCAAGAAACTCTTCATTGCCTTTGGGGAGCCCTAACATGTGCACATTCATTGCTCTAGATATATTTTCAAGGTTTTCTAATCTCCTCTGTAGAACTCCATTCTCATTTGTTAAGCCTATGGTCACTGCGAGTGCTGACTCTGCCGTTTTTATGTTGATTGCGCGCATGTGCAAGAAACATGTTGCGGGCAGCTTGCTGCAGAAGCAGGTTGTGGAGGTGCCACACTGTTGTGGCCAATGCCCCCACTGCCTTTTGAGGCTTGGCCCGCTTTCTCCAATGGGGTGGCACGCTGCTGCTGACACTAGTTCAGCCAGCATGCCACAATCTTGAAAAGTTTTAGCCACTGCAATCAGGGGCTGCCTCTTCATTGCAGCGTCAGCCATTCCGCTGCAATAAGGGAGTGACCCGTCATTGCAGGGTGGTCCCTTGCATTCCCCAGACCCTGTTTGCAGATGGGGAGCCAGTCCCCATCAGCATCATGTCCCCTCCTCCTGTTTCTTTGCCAATGGGGTTGCCAAATCCCCATCAGCAGCATGCGCCCCCCGAACAGTGTATGTTTGCCATCGGGGGCCCCAATCCCTGTCGGCTTCAGTTCCCGTCCTAATTCACGTTACCGACGGGGGAGCCCACTCCCCGTCAGCATTATGTCCCCCCTTTCCAGTTTGATTTGCTGATGGGGAGAGCCCACTCCCCATCAGCATAATGTCCCCCCCACAAAGAAAACAGTGGATTTGTGCCGAGGGGGTGCCCAATCCCTCTCGGCTCTTGCACCCCCCCCTTTTGTGCCGACGGGGGTGCCCAATCCTCCATCAGCTACAGCTGCCCCCCAAAAAAAACACTCAGTTGGCATGCTGGGAGCTCACCCCAGCGTGCCAAATGCCCCTGTAAAAAAAAAAAAGTCCCGCAATGTTTTTTTTTTTTTGTTAACCTGTAAAAAAAGAAAATGGTCCCTTGCGGTCTCCCTGCCCCCTCCCACAACCCACACCCACCCTCAGGGCACCCTACCTCCCCACACACACCCTCACCCCATACTTACCTCCGGAGCCCTGTGCGATGATCTTCGGTGGACCGGGAACACGTCTGCACTCTTCAAAGCCAACCACAAACTGAAGAAATGCCAGTAAGCTGTATAATGGCATAAATAGGTTTTTTTCCAACTTTGATGTATATCTCAGGCATTTTTTGGCATTTTGGCACCAAATTTTCAACATGGGCTTTTTGGGACCCCTTCTCATGAATTCAGACACTGTCATGGCATTATTCGGTTCCATAAGGTGATTTCGTGGTCACTGCACGGAATCACCTTTCGGGACTAATTAATGAAATGACAGTGCCAGTGTTCATGAAGTGGGTTCTCAAAAAGCCTATGTTACAAATTTGGTGGAAAAAATCCAACAAATGACTGTTTTACAAGCGTGTGTTGCGCAGGTGCTACGCACGCTCATAACTTTGCGAATCTGAAATATTTTCATGCCAGATTTTCCACACTGGCATTTTTTTCACACCTCCTTATGAATAGTACAGCTATCATTTTTCCCATCCTGGCCGACATGTGTTTTCGTGCTTCCGGTGCAGAATAGCGCAGTTGCTGTGGGAAATCAGTGTTCAGGACAGATTAAGAAAATGACAGTGACACTGTTCATGAGCAGTGGTCCTAAAATGCCTAAGTTGAAAATTTGATGTTGATAGTCCATCAAATGACTGTGTTACAAGTGTGCATTGTGCAGTTTCCAAGCCCTTGTAACTTCGCAGATTTGTAATATTGTCATGCCAGATTTTCAACACTGGCATTTTTTCACACCTTCTGATGAACAGTACAGCTGTCATTTTTCACATCCTGGCTGAAATGTGTTTTTGCGCTTCCGGCACAGAATAGCGCAGTCACTTTGGGAAATCAGTGTTTGGGACAGATTAGGATTGAGTGAGTGAGAGAGGGGGAGTGACCAAGCTCAACTGAGCTCTGTCGGGACTGCTACAGATTTCTTTATGGGCAGAAAATGGTGCCAATGCAGGCAGGAGCCCAGTACAAAAGGGCAGCCTGCAGTGGCAAGAAAAACTGAATGAGCGAGTGACAGAGGGGGAGTGAGCGAGCTCAACGGAACTCTATCAGGACTGCTGTGGATTTCTTTGTGGGCAGAAAAAGGCACCAACGCAGGCAGGAGTCCAGTACAAAAGGGCAGCCTGCAGCGTTGAGAGAAACAGAATGAGCAAGTGAGAGGGGGGAGTGAGCGAGCTCAATGGAGCTGTGCTGGGACTTTACAGTAGACCACCCTCCCGCCCAGGGTCCTCTGTGGTCCTATATTACTGCAGGGTCTCTGGAGTGGAGACAAAGCAATGATTGGATACTTTAGGATTGCTGTAATAATACAGATTTAGTTGTTCTGTTTCTTTCTCTAACTGAGCTAAGTAATACTTGGAGTGCAATAGGATTTCTAACTGTGCTAAGTGAAAGTATATGAGAGCCGAGAACAAAAACTATGGTAGCTGAGGGGTGAAAAATGGACACAGAGGCTTTAGGATTGCTACAGTAATACAATATCTAATGGATGAAATCTGAAACTGAATTACCCCAGTTGGCAAGGGGTTGTAGTGGATTAGTGTGGGGGGGACAGGAATTTGAGTAAATAGGGGCCTAACAGTTGTAGTAGGGTACAGAACCTGGGAGTAAGAGCCCGTAACATAAGATGGGAGCCAACATGGGGCAGTTGCCACATGTCAATAGGGCAGGCATCTTTGTAAAGGTGGAGGGGGTGTACAGGGTATGGGTCTGCCATGATCCTGGACTGGGCTTGGAGGATGAGGGTGTATGATCCATAGATGACTGGCTAGTTTGTGGGAGGAACTGTGAAGGTTAGGGAGGAGTGTAAGTGGCAGGGCAGATGAGTATGGTAGGCATACTGAGGGGGGAATAGGGGATGGCAAAGGGGGATGGAGGAAGAATAACTAGGGACTGAAACTGACCCCAGTGTCAGAGGCACTAGCAGAAAAGAGAGGAGAAGGGAGGGGGTGGCCGAGGTGAGGGCGGGGGCCTCCTGATAGGGAGGAAGAGATCACGAGGAGTACCAGGAGAGAGAGCAGATGGTTGTGGGTAGGGAGGGACCAGGGGTGGCACGGAGGGGAACAAGTAGGAGGGGGAAACCGATAGGTGGAAGAGATGTAGGACAGGTATCGACTATGAATAGATTCAAACCTCTGCTATGGGACAGAGAGGGGGAGCAGGAACATACTGCATGGGGGGAGGACAAGCAGGGCATGAGAGGGATGGCAACAGGTAGGGGAAGAGATAGCAAGGACAAAAGAGTAGAAGGGGGCTAGTAAGGAAGGAGGGATGGTGACTGAAGGAGAGAAGGTTAAAGGAAGGGGGAAGGATGGGAGGGGCATCACTATTGGGGTAGAAGGGAATGGGGGCTTTAAATTGACAACAGCGGGGATAGGAGAGGGGTTGTAAATCAGCTGGGGAGGAGGGGAGGTCGACATAGGAAGCCCAGTAGGAAGTAGTCAGGCTGGAAAGGGGTTCAAGGGGGATGGGAGGAAAAGGTAGAGAAAAGGGGTG
The DNA here is from genome assembly GCA_016271365.2 of Neoceratodus forsteri. Taxonomy (NCBI): domain Eukaryota; kingdom Metazoa; phylum Chordata; order Ceratodontiformes; family Ceratodontidae; genus Neoceratodus; species Neoceratodus forsteri. The sequence continues at coordinate 71,652,618 of JADMNL010000027.1, read as the reverse complement.
AGGCAGAATTAGGGGGTACAGATACAGAAGTCACAGAGGGTGCAGTTGGCGGGGGTAAGGGACAGAGAAGAATGAATACTGGGGTGGTGGAAGGGGCATTAGAAGGAAAGGGGTAAGGGGCAGGGGGGTTCTCGTCCTGGAGGATTCTATACTGAAATGTGTGAGATGGGGCGGAAAGGGGGAAAGGCACAGCCATATTTGGGTTGAAGCTGTACCCAGGTTGACTGCAGGACAGGCAGGGCAGGCACTGCTCAAGCGTGCAGCGAGGAGGAGGAGGAAGAAACCTCATTTACTGTTGCATGTGGGTACAAATGACTTGCCGGGGGACACTGTGGAAGTAGTGAGGGGGAGGTTTGAGTACTTGGGCAGGCAGTGTGAGGGGGTGGGGAAGTCGTTGGCATCCTTGGAGGTACTGCCGGTACCATTTGCAAGCATGGGGAGGAAGGGTAGGCTTGAGGAGTTCGAGTTGCTGAGGGATTGGTGCCACACGAAACATTATGGGTTACTGACTAACTGGGTCAGGCTCTGGGGGGAATACTGACTTGTACATGGGGGACAGGGTACACTGCAGCAGGAAGGGGAAGGGAGTATTAAAGGCAGCATTGCTGCCAAGCCACTGGTGCTGAGGGTTGAGGTGCTGGACGCCACACCTAGCGCCATGCTGGCGACCTGGGTTCAGATGCAAGCTCGGGCTGCCAGGGGTTGGCAAGGGAGGGATAGGATTGAGTGTCCGGGGAACTGCTTTCCTATCCTGGAGCAGGATCCAGGGACCCACCACTCTGTAGCGCCACCTGGTGGTGACTGCGGGCACTACTACAGTGGTGTAGTAAAGGGTGGTGGAGTGTGGCAGATGTTGGCACGCTGTGCCTAAGCGTCATTGCACGCCCGCATTCCACAAAGGGGAGAAAAGTGGAAAATGGGCTACAGACAGGCAACATGAGCTTCCAACCCCCCTGCCCACCCCGAATGGTACCTCCTCAACTGGATCCTGCTCCAGTGGGTCAACCTGGGAAGCTCTTCACCACCCCACCACAGGGGTAATCCGTGGAGGTAAGCAGGTCAGTCTGATGTCAGGGGCAGGGCAAGGGGGGTCGGTCAGGATGACCAAGCCGACCATAGCCCAATGAGAAAATATGTAAAAAAAAAAAAAAAAAGGCAGGATTAGAGGGGTACTACAGCTCTCCCCAGCAGCGCAGGAGGTCGTGAGGGTCCCAAGAAGCCCTCCCCCAAACTGGAGCGCTGCCCCCACACCATCAGCAGCAAGCAGGTACAGCTTTCAGGTGGCCATCGGCAGCACAGCTGAGAGATAAACCCCGCTGACGCATTGCGTCAGCTACCCCACCACCCCCACCACCACCCTTAGCAAACTTTCACTAATATAGGCGTGGTCACATGCTGCAAAAAAAACAGTCAGCCTATTTCCCCATCTGCAGGTTATACCTTTCATCCACTAGTGGCCACCACACTAACAAAGTACAAAAAAAAAAACTAATTACTAAATCTCACACAACTGCCTCTTCCCTATGTTTCCACTGTACCTAACTACTATATTTACCCTCATCCCCTGGGTGTCCCTCCCTCCGTCTACCTACCCTGATTTGGTGGACTGCCAGGCACCTTGCATCACGCTGCCAATATACATTAATACTGCCGCTACCAAAGCTGACACCCACCCTGGATGCCACTTCCACACACAATCACTCAGCCCCGCTGTGCTCCCACCCAGCTTCCAAACTAGCCATCTAGCCCTACTGCCCCATGTTCATAGGACAGCAGCTGATAACACCAAGCCTAATGCCACCACCAGAAAGCTACACTGGTTTGCACATAATACCAAATTCTTGTTCACACTACTGCTACTTCTAGGAGGTGATACTGAGTCAAACCCCGGACCTAATCACTGCGCCCCAAACACCTCCGCATCACTCCAATTCCCCATAGGCTTAAAACTGGTCCTTCTAAATATATGTAGACTTCTACATAAAATAACTTTGTTTCAACCCCTTGCCCTGTCCCTCAGACCAGATATCCTGATGATTTCTGAAACCTGGCTGAAGCCCCATAACCTGGACACCGAATTCTCTATATCCGATTACACTCTCATCCGACATGATCAGTTGGGTAAAAGAGGGGGTTGCATAGCCATGTACATTGCCTCCACCATCCAGTTTTCCCCAGTCACCCTATCCCCACCTTCGGAGACCATTGACGCTATAATGGTAAAACTCTGCCTCCCCCACTCAATTCCGATTTTTATTACTGGTACCTATTGAGCTCCTGACACCAACACACCTGTGATACTGGATCACTTGGGCACACTTAACTCTCTGGCCTCAGGAGGAGAGCTTCATTTACTTGGGGACTTTAACAAAAACTGGCTCGCCAGGGTTAACTCCAAGCTTCAGGATGAGTTGGCTGCCCTTAACCTAGCTCAACTAATCTCAGAACCCACCCAATTAAACCACAAATCCTCAAACCACACTCTTCTAGACTGGTCCCTCACCTCACACCTACATAGGATCCTAGCCTCAGGCCTCCTCCCAGATGCCCTTAGCGACCATCATGGCATCTATTTGGTAAGAAAACTCTTCAGACCAAAAGCTCCCCCACCCAGAATTCTTATGACCAGATCCTTCAAATCACTGGACCTCACCACCTTACTAAATGATTTGGCTAATTCTGACTGGTCACGCATCAGTCAATCCACCTCCATAGATGAGGCCCTGGTGTTCTTTAAGACCAAGTTCATAGCCATCTGGGATCGTTATGCCCCCCTCAGGTGTACTAGGGTCAGGGACTCTCACCTCCTTTGGGTCACAACCAAAATCCTAGCCCTCCTCTGAAGCAGGGACAAGGCCTGCCAATCTTTTAAGTCTTCCAACTCGCCAGTTGACCTCCAGGAATTTATTTATTTATTTAAATTTTGGTGACTGGGTAGGCCCACTGAAACAGAAACAGTCCCTTTTTCAGGGGCGGCCTGGAATTAATCACATACATCTATAAACATAACAAAATACATACATGTCATTTCACAATTAACAGTCAATATAGACTACTGAACCAGTCAAGGATACAATAACAGGTTAATTATAGTCAATATCAATAGGAGTAGTACTGTTATACACAAGACAATCACAATCAGACTGATGTCCCAATAAGGTTAGATCGGCAGCAGGGAGTCTTGTAGACTCAGCGGTAGCAGTTGCAGAGGCCCAGTTCCAACAGGTGGGCTTTAAGACCCTTCTTGAAGCCCCCAAGGGAGGTACATTCCTGGAGACTACTAACATACTAACATACTAAAATGCCAGCAGAATAGGCCTAACGGTCTTTCGCATCTGCTCGTCTGGTCAGCCCCTACCCTGAGAGCTGACCTTGCTGCTCCCCTCGCCTTCTCTGGCTTCTCCTTTCCCAGTTCCAGATATTCTCACTGCACTGGATTTTGCTTCCAGAACCCTTCACCTGTACCTGTCCCACCCCCTCTTGAGCCCCTCCACCGTCTCTGCCTCCACCAGCCCCCTGGGCAGCACATTCCATGACTCCACCACCCTCTCAGTGAAGTAGCACCTCCTCCTTTCTCCCCTGAATCTTCCCCCCTCCAGCTTCCACCCATGCCCTCTAGTTGCCCCCTCCTCCTTTCTTTGAAATGCTCTGACTGCTCCTCCCCTATCTACCCCCTTCATGTACCCGAAGACCTCTATCATGTGCCCCCAGTCCCTTCTCTCTTCTAATGTGTACATATTTAGCTCTTCGAGCCTCTCCCCATAGGTCCTGTCCCCCAAGCCTGAAATCATTTTGGTTGGCCTCCTCTGGACCCTCTCCAGGAGTTTAATGTCCCTCTTTAAGTGTGGCCTCCAAAACTGCATGCAGTACTCGAGGTGTGGCCTCACCAAGCAGTTTTCACAGAGGGAGTATCACTTCCCTCCTTCTGGAGGTGATCCCCAGCGATGCATCCCAGCATCCTGTTGGCCTTGGCTGCTGCCCTCCTACAAGTCTCCGAGTTGTTCATCTTGACATCCACCACCACCCCGAGGTCCCTCTCAGCCATCGAGACTTGCAGCGTTCCCCCCCTGGGGGGGGGGACCGTTCCAGATAGGAGGGATGAAGGCAGCATAGGACCGGAGTCCTAGGGAAGTCCTAACACTAGGGACAGGGAGAAGCTGGAGGCCAGAGGATCTTAGTGTTCTCCCATTCTTTTTGTGAGCTAATGTGTTAATTAGGCTAGGAGGGGTACCATTTTCATAGAAGACTTGGTTTGCTGGCCAAGGCACCTAGCTTCACCTGAGCTCTTTCCTTCTAAGACTGCTTGAAAGGCAGAGTAGAGAAACTTACCAGAGCAAGGGAAAAGGATTAAGACTTAGTTTGGCTAAGCAGATTTACTGTGTGGTGGTGTTTTTATTTTTTACTCACAGGGATTGCTACTGTTTGTTGCTAACATTTCATTGCTTTTATTTTTCTCTGATTCAATATTGTTGCTGGTATACCTTCTTCTGCATTATTACAAGGTGTGCCTACAGGTGTGCTAACAGATTACTGCTGTAATCTTCTGATTCAAATTGTCTTTTGCAAGGTTTATCTTCCGTTACTGCTTTATTTTTCTCTGGAGCAAAGTGTTTCTTACAGTGTATATCTTCTCTGAAATTATTACAGGTGGTGCTTTACAGGTTTTACAGTTTTATCTAACATTAGTATAAGCTTTCAGGGTTACTGCATTTGTTGTTGACTGATTGTTTCTGCTCTTATCTCCTTGTTCTTTCGTCCGTGGTTCTTCTTTTTAGGCAGGGGAAGGGCCCAGCCACCCACCCCATCCCCAATCACCCCACGCTACACTCCTTTTATAGGGTACCTACAGTTGTGACATTTCTGGGCAGAGCAGGAAGAGGGCGGATCAGTGGGGCCTCTCAAGGGGATCTCATTTACAGGGCACTAGTAATTTAACTTGTTATAACAAGTTAAACAAAGCACAATTAAACCATTACTTGCATTTTTTTTCCTTTTTTTCCCTTCTAATTACTCTGACTAGGTTACAAACCCAGCAACTTATTTGGAATGGATTTCATTAACTGCAGGTACTGTGGAACAATTTTCAGAAGGACAGTCTTACAGGATTTAGGACACTGTCCTACATGCTGGGCCTTTGGAGATCTTAGGCTCAGCTCCGGGCAGCATGGGCAGAGATTGCACGCCCAAATTTCATATTGAAGAGGAAATACATTATAAGAACTACCCACCATTTCCCCAGCATCCAACAGAAAAACCTCGACCGCAGAGGGTAGTTGGTCCAGGAGGTTGGCAGGTGGCTAGGAGGAGCAAATCAGGTGCTCCATCACTCTCTGCTCTCCAACACATTACCTCCAAAAACCATATAAACACTACAAACAGGTATCTGCCTCTATCTCTGAAATCAAATAAAGAGGCAGAAGACACTGCAGAGCAGGACACTGCGGCACAGGAGCTAGCACAACAAAACTCACCCAAATCAGGAACCAAAACAAAACAAGCACAAAGGAAATCCAAAAAACTTCTGATTATAGGAGACTCCATGATTCGGGGAGTTGATACCCATCTTCAGCCAGGGGTGATGGTCAGATGTCTCCCAGGTACATCAGCATGGAGAGACACTGACTGCATTGCTAAAATTGTTCACAAAGCAGGAGAAAATATTGATGTCCTAGTACACATAGGGACTAATGATCTCGCCAGCCGGTCAGTTGTGGAGACCAAGGAACACCTGACTAGGCTGGGTGACAAACTATCATCTATTTCGTCCGGCATCTCCTTCTCTGAGATCCTACCAGTCTGGGAGAGGGGCAGGATGGACGGAGGTCAGAGAAGGGGAGATAGGGAGCTAAACACGTGGCTCAGGACTGTGCGTGAAAAGGATACAGATTTGTAGGGAACTGGTGGCAGCCCGTTTCTGGGAAAAGTTCTTAAATTCTGATGGACTGCATCTGACTAAAGAGGGAGTCTGCATTGGGCAGAAGTTTGACGTCTTTGCAGAATATTTAAACTAGCAAATGGGAGAGGTGCAGCACCCCATCCCGTCGAATGGGGAAGAACACCCTCCCCGCAGCTAGTGGTCAAACAGGAATTCAGCATGTTTGGGGCCAGTTTGCATCACCAGGTAAGAAAAAGTTTGTCTCCCATGACGACGCATAGGGTAATGCCAAACTTCACCCAACAACCAACACACCAAAATCTGGCCAATGGAAAATCATGTACACAATGCTCACAGCCTGGGAAATAAGATCCCAGACCTGCAGGCATAATGTCAGAGGCTAAACTGACATAGTAGCAATTAGTGAGGACGTGGTTTACCAGTAACCACACTTGGCAGACTTCAGTACCTGGCTATGTATTGTTCAGAAGAGACCGAGGTGCGAAAGGGGGGGAGGAGGGCCCTGTATAGTTAATGAAAATATCAAAGCTACAGAAATTCAGAATACACATAAGGAGCCAGGAAGAACTGTGGGTCACCCTGGAAACAGGAAATGGGACAGCCATAAGAACTGGGGTTGCCCACAGGCCCCCAGACCAGAGAGGACAGTAGACATATTACTGTTAGAAGATATACAAAACATGACAGCTAAAGGGAGGTTCTGATAATGGGAGACTTCAACAAGCGGATACAGATTGGTCAATACCAGCAGGAACATCTGCCAGAACTAGACTCATAGTGGATTCCTGCAGGGGAGGGCCTCAAACAACTGGTACAGCAAACCCACAAGAGACAGGGCTATCCTAGATCTAGTACTGACTACAAAGAAGGGATCACAGATCTCCAGGTAGAAGGTCACCTGGGGGCCAGTGACCATCACATGGTATGGTTCAATTTGGCTACTACATCTAAATCATCCCATTCCAAGGCAAAAATATGGGACTTCAGAGGAGCTGACTTTGATAAGATGGCCAACAGAGTTAAGCTAGCCCTGGCAAAAAGAAACACAGGTGAGGGGGTATAGGCAAAGTGGGCAAGCATTAAGGATGCAATACTTGAAGCAACATCCCATTGTGTTAGACAGAAAAGGAAGTGCAAAAGAAGAAGGAAACCACTTTGGTTCTCAAATACAGTAGCAGAAAAGGTCAGAGCCAAAAGGCTGACCTTCAGGAAATATAAGGGAACACAGCGGGATGAAGATAGGGAGGCATACCAAACTGCCCTAAGGGAAGCAGGTAAGGCAGTAAGGCAGGCAAAGCCCAAACTGAGGAAACACTAGCACGAACAGTAAAGAAGGTGACAAGACTTTCTATAGATACATTAGTGAAAGGAGAAAGTCCAGAGGGGTATTGCTAAGCTTAATGGAGAAAATGGAGCTTGTGAGGAGGAGGACCTCAAAGGCATCTATCCTAAATAGATACTTTTGCTCAGTATTTACTGAAGAGAAGGTAGGGAGGGCCTACAGCTCAGCATCATGGACACAGGGGAGGGGAGGTGAGCACTACTCCCTCACAAAAGAAAGGGTCCCACAAGAGCTTGCTAAGCTCAGGGTGGATAAGACAATGTGACCTGATGGCATACATCCCAGAGTACTTAAGGAGCTAAAGGAGGAACTAGCAGAGCCATTAGCAGAATTGTTTAGTGAGTCTCTGAGCACAGGAGAGGTCCCAGAAGCCTGGAGAAGGGCTCATGTGATCCCGCTCCACAAGAGTGGTAGCAGGGAGGAGGCGGGAACTACAGACCGGTCAGTCTTACCTCAGTAGTGGGCAAGATTATGGAGGCACCTTAAGGAAAGGATAGTGCAACACCTGGAATCCATAGGGGCACAGGATCCAAGGCAGCATGGGTTTACAAAGGAAGGTCCTGTCAAACTAATCTCATAGATTTCTTTGACTGGGTAACCAGAGTGGTGGACCAAGGGGGAGCAGTTGATGTCAGCCTACCTTGATTTCAGCAAAGCTTTTGACACTGTTCCACATAGAAGATTGATAAATAAGCTGGGTAGGCTCGGGTGGGTCAGAAATTGGTCAACTGGTGGCAAACTGGTTGACGGCAGAAAACAGAGAGTGGTGGTAAATGGTATACAGTCAGAAGAGATGCAAGTCACAAGGTAGGTACCTCAGGATCAGTCCTGGGGCCAGTCTTCTTCAACATCTTCATTAGTGACCTTGCAGATGGACTAGAGGGTAAGGCTTGTCTGTTTGCAGATCACACCAAGATCTGCAACAGAGTAGATGATCCAGATGGGTGGCAGAATGAGAAGAGATCTGGATAAACTAGCAGAATGGCCAGAAGAGTGGCAACTGGGATTTAATGCAAAGAAGTGCAAAATCATGCACATAGGGAAGAGAAACCTGAGCCACCTATAGGCTGGGAGGAGTTGCTAGCAGTCACAAAGGAAGAAAGAGACTTGGGCATCATCATCACTGATGACCTAAAATCATCCAAGCAGACCCTAAAGCAGTAGGTAAGGCTAGGGAGTGTTAGGGTGTATTAGTAGGGGTATCACAAGTTGTAAGAGGGAGGTAATAATCCCTCTGTACAAGACACTGGTTAGGCCCCATCTGGAGTACTGTGTGCAGTATTGGAGGCCACACCTTCACAAGGACATTATCCAAATTAAGGCAGTCCAGAGAAGGGCAACCAAGATGGTGCAGGGACTGCTTCAGAAGACATATGAGGACAGATTAATGGAGCTCAATATGTATACCTGTAACCCCTAGATGGCGCTATCCCAGGGGCTACTACCCCTGCCTGATTTGCCACTAACAGGTTGAGGGGCCTGGATCCAATGGCAGGTGCCTCCACCCAGAGGTCAGGGTTTGCAATAGTTAAACTTACTTGGTCACAGCCCTCTGGGACACTGCAACTCCCCTTTCTTCCCACTAGTGGCCCACACAATATATCAGAATTACCTTCACCGTATACACTTACCCCCAGGACTAGTTCGGCACTGGGACCTCTTGTGAAATAAGATACAGTGCAACAATCACAGTACAGTACTTTAACATAGACAAATACCTCAGGCAGTATAACTTTACTGAAACAAGCAGCTCTGATTTATTTGGGGATATATCAAGGACAGGGGAAATCAGGTTAATTAGCTTATCATTTACTATCTACCTATGGCTCTGTGCACAGCCTATCCTACCAGTTACTGTCCCTGGGTACCAAGCCCCTAGTGGCTAGTCCAAACCATGGCAGCTGGTAGGGCCCTTTCACACAGTGAAAGAAAAATTAGTTTAAACAGTCAGCAGTACAGTGATTCCATTTGGATTTAATGTGGCAATTCAACGGGCGACCCTGAATTAGTACTCACGACCTCCAAACAGATAGGGTCCTTCAACGTCAGCAGGGGCTACTCTTGAGCTCCACGAGACTCTTCACACATTTATATGGTAAAAGAAAGTACTATACCAGGCAGGCTGCTTCTATCCCGATCGCAATTACTGCACAATACCGGGAGAACACACAGCAGATTCAGTTCCTGACAGACCGAGTGCAATTCAACAATTTCTCTAGTCTTCTACAGGGTGAGCCTGGTTTCTACTTCAGAGATCCTTTGATTCTTTTCACAGGACGGATTCAGTCCTAACAAGCAGTTACACAAGCTGCAGACCGGAACTCTGGGCCTACTACACGTTTTTGACTGAAACTGTGCACTGAAGGAGCACAGGGTTTCTTTCCTTCACTGCCAGATCTAAACTGAAACTCCAATGACAAAACGGGCACTTCCTTTGAGTTCCTCCCAGTTCTTGACTGGATTGGCTGTCACTCACAATAGACTGCTGCTGTTGGTCCAAAAAGGCGCGCAAGTCAAACTACATCTCCCAGAGTCACTGCCCATACAGTCCTCTTGTGGCTGGCTCAGATTATGAGTCCAAGTTCTGATTCGGTCCAAGGCACCATTTTAGAGCTAGCTTACACCACACTGATTGGTCCAGTTCAGCAGGTTCAAAACCAGAATGGGGAACTAGGCAGACACAGTTCTGACTGCAAAGAAAGCAGGTTAGACAAACTGTAATTTCATTATTACTGTAAATGATTTCTGGCAAACAGTTACATCTTTCAGATAGGTTCCCTTGCACTCTAGTGACTGCAAAATGGAGTGAATTGGCAGCAGCTGAGTGGTACTCAAACAGAGAAGCACACAGTCCCCCATACAAACTAATTATGTCTGCAAGCAGACAGCTCTTAAAGAGACAGTACCAGAGGCTCTAAAACACTCACTGATAAATGGCTTAAACACCAAACACTATTCAGGCTTGGAGCATTCAAGCAAGCTCCTGGAAGTCTTTTAGGAACCCCCATTTGCAGGGGTTACCCCTTCCTGGCCTGGGAAAGCTTGAGCGTCGCGTCAAGCAAGTACCCAGTAGTTTCAACTGCAACCAATACATTTGCATTAGGCTCGCACATGTAATCATCAGTCAATATATCATTTTACCAAGAACACATTTCTGAAACATTGCAGTACGTCACTTTTACAAGTATTACATACACATTGTACCATAACTCAAGTTATTACCTCTTGTACATGAAACCTGAAGAGAGGGGGCCCTTCCCTATCAGTTACCTTGGGCTGGACGGGGCAAAGGCACCATACTTAGAGGGCAACACAAGTAACTTGAGTTAGCACTGATGCTCAGTTTGGGCAATGAGCTCGGGACACATACACTCCTTTATGGACAACATTGAGAGGCAAGTCCACAGGCCTCCCAAGTGAATCATAACTGAGGTGCACCACAGGCTTTACAGCCGACCAGTCTTTCTAGGGGAAGTGTTACAGTCTCTGCACTCTGAGCCTCATTTTCAGCATTGTCCTCACTTGTCAGGGGTCTCCATGGGGGTAGAGAGGCTAGAACTTGGGGCACTTTCAGCTCCAGGAGTTACAGTTTCTGGGTCCACAACATTTGGCTCACATGGAGAGCTTTGGACACTGGCAGTGGACTGTCAGGGCACTCAAAATACTCTTCTTGTTCGGTGTATCACCAGTCTGCCCCAATCTATCATTTTCTCCCTGAAAGCTCAAACAGTTCAACCATGCACAATGATTCCATTTCATCTGATCTGATGCTTTGCACTTCACTTTCTGGGAGCATTGGCTCCAGGGATGAAGCTGGGGCTTAGACAGTCCAGAAGGCCCAGCTTTGTCTCCAGTATTGACTAGGGATTGCCCCGAAACAATTGACTCAGTTCGTAAGAAGGATAGTATTCAAAGTCACTCTCACTTTCTTCTGATATGGACTGACAGTCATGCTCAACTGGGACTTGTGCAGGGAACACTTTAACTCTGCTTCTGTAGGTGCAGACTTCCTTGATCTTTTCTTAGCAGCAGCTCTAGTCACTGGTCCAGAGGGGCATCTTCTGGGGCTCAGACTCAATCAGGATTTGTCCAATGGGCAGTAAATGATTTCTATGCATTGTTTTACATCTTTTGAATTGTTCTCAGGCCTTACTTTGTACACTGGCAGATCATCTAGTTTGCCCACTACAATGTGAGGGAGATGGTGCCATCTGTCAGCAATCTTGTGTTTGCCATGCAGTCCCAGATTTCTTAGCAATACCCGATCTCCTCCTGGAGTTCCTGTACTTTCACCTTTTATCATACCGTTCTTTGTTGGCCAGATTTCTTTGGCAGCCATGGTTTGAGCCAGTTGGTACGCATGAGTTAGCTGGGCCTTTAACTTTGCACATACTGTAAATAGTTGTCAGCTTGAACCCCATCAGGAGAGACCCCAAAACACACATCTACTGGTAGTCGAGCTTTCTTCCAAACATCAGGCGGTAGGGGAGAACCCAGTGGCATCACTTTTGGTGCAGTTATAAGCATGTACCAGGGTGCTAATTTGTTGGCTCCATCTAGTCTTGTCCTTTGGGTGCAGGGTGCTCATATATTTAGCAAAGTGCGGTTGAAACGTTCAGGCTGTGGGTCCCCTGGGGTGGTAAGGAGTGGTTCTGGACTTTCGCACTCCCCACAGAGAAAGCATCTCTTTGATCAGACGACTCTCAAAGTCTCTCCCTTGATCAGAATGGATTCTTTGTGGAGCCCCATAGTGAACAAAAAAGTTTTCTACAAGTACTTTGGCCACAGTGGATGCTTTCTGGTCTTTGGTGGGGAAAGCTTGGGCATATCTCGTGAAATGGTCGGTGACCACCAGCACATTACTGATATTTCTTTGATCTGACTCAAACTCAGAAAATCAATACAAACCAGCTCCATGGGTGCACTGGTGGTGATGTTAACAAGGGGCAGCCCTCTGGAAAAAGCTTTCCTGTAAGCAGCGACTACAAGTTTGAATGTGTTGCTCCACATCAGCCCCCATCTTAGGCCAATAGAATCTGGATCTCACCAAGTCAAGTGTTCTGTCTATACCAAGGTGCCCCATGTGGTTGTGCAAGGACCTCAGTACTGAGTCTCGAAAGGCAGTGGGCAGCACTAGTTGTTGTCTGTCTACTTGTCCCTCTGTCTACTGTTTCTCTGTATAAAAGTTTTATTGATCTGTTTCAACTTAGGACCTTCTTTGTATAACAGTGCAGTTCTCAAATCAGTGGAGCGTAATTTGGACACATCTTTTCCTGCATAGAGGGCTTCTAAAGCTGCTTGATCATGGGATCGCGGGATTGAGCCCGCTGAATACTGTCATTGTCCAGCTGAGGCAGTGCACCAATGTCTATTGCAGAAAAGTGGCAATAAGCAGCAGGTATGCAATTCTCAGAGGGTCCCAAGCAATCCACCATGCAGTCCACTGCATCCGTGGACATTTGTTCCTCCCTGTCAAACTTCCGGCAGAGTGCCCGAATGTCAGGTTCTGCCAATTGGACCCAATCATTCTGGGGAACAGGCCTCCGGGAGAGAGCATCAGCATCTATGTGGTTCAGACCTGCTCGGTATTCGAGAGCATAGTCATATGTAGATAATGCAGAAAGCTACCTATGGCCAGTGGCATCCAACTTAGCTGAGGTCTGCACATAGGTCAAAGGATTATTGTCGTTTACTAGTATTTTAGCCCCATACAAGTACTCATGGAATTGGTCAACAATAGCCCACTTCAAAGCTAGGAACTCTAACTTATGTACAGGATAGTTCTTTTCGGATGGGTCAGGCTTCTACTGGCAAAGGCCACTGGTCTCAGGGCCATTCTCGTGCTCTTAGTACAACACAGCTCCAACCCTTGCAAGCTAGCATCAGTGTGCAGGGCGTAAGGTTTTCTTGGATCGGCATAGGCCAGCACTGGAGCATGGGTAAGTTGATATATGATCTCATGAAAAGCAGTCTCACAATCAGGAGTCCAGCGCCCCAAATACTTCACTGGATGAAAATACACTCTTTCAGTCTTGAGGGACGCTTGACTTTTGGTATTTTTGTGGGTTGGGGGATACCCTTGAGTAAGGTTAAGAAGGCGGATCACTCTTGAATAGTCCTTGATGAAGCGCCGATAATAACCACAGAATCCCAGGAATCTTTGCAGTTCTTTTAGATTTTTGGGTTGGCCAGGTGGTCAAGGCCTCGACTTTACTTGGGTCGGTCTCTATTCCTCGGTGGATACTATGTGTCCCACATACTTTACTGATGTTTGAAAGAATTGACACTTATCAATGGACAGTTTAAGGCCAAAGTCCTCCAGTCGGTCCAATACCTTAAATAATCTGCTCTCATGTTCCTCCAGTGAGCTGCCAAACACATAACATCATCTAGGTATACAGGCACTCTAGTAAGTTCATGTCCCCACTGCACGCTCCATCAATCGTTGAAAAGTGGCTGGGGCACCTGAAATCCCTTGAGGCATCCTCATGAATTCATAGAAGCCAAGCGGACAGATAAAGGCTGTCTTCTCACGGTCCTCTGGGGCCATCGGGATCTGTAGTACCCTACTCAGGAGATCCAACACAGAGAACCACTTGCTCCCATTTAGCAGTCCAAAGCATCCTGAATGCGGGGCATTGTGTCCTGATCAGAGATAGTCCGCCAGTTTAAGGTGCGATAATCCACACACATCCTTACTGTCCCATTCTTCTTCCTCACTACCACAATTGGGGAAGCATAAGGGCTTCTGGATTCTTGTATTACACCAGCAGCTAACATCTCTTGCAGATGCCGTCTCACATCATCTATGTCAGCAGGTGCCAGGCGTCGAGACCTCTCACGAAATGGTCTTTCGTCATGCAGCCGGATATTGTGCTCAGCTCCTTGCACGCATCCTACATCCCATTCCTTTAAAGAAAACACCTGGTCTCTCTGGGCAAGCTTTTCACTGATCCTCACTTTCCATTCAGCTGGCAACGGGGAGTCACCGAAATCAAACAAGTCAGGCGTTACTCTGTCATTCTTCCTCGAACTCTTGCTGCTGGGTAGCACTGCAGTGTCTGCACAATGCACATTAGCCAGGATGCAACCTCTATTTACTCGAATGTCTCTTTCAGACACATTATGAACTTGGACCATTGCCCTTCTGGCATAAGCATGGGCTCTAGCGGGCAAAATACTAGGCTTGACCAGCAGTCCCTCTGGCAATTTTCCATCGCCTGTTGCATCCAACATTAATATTTTATTCTTAACATCCTTTCTGATACGGACCTCTCCCTGTAAGGTACACTGGGCATTTGGCGCCAGGATCAGAGACTCAGGATCCTTCTTCCATACAATTCACCGGTTCCTCTGGTTCTATTTTTCAGCATTCTCTGTGCCTCATAGGCCTTCTTAATTAAAGCTGGAACTCTTAAAGCTCTACTAGTTTTTGACCCTGTTTTCATAACACAACTGTGCCAGCCTTCCGAACATATGAGCATTTGTTCCAATCAACAAAGGGACACCATCATACAGTCCAGTGGGGGACACACTAAGGCTAGAGTCTCTACTTGTTCGGCCACTCCAGCCACGGAGATGGGGAAAAGACAGCCAAATTCGGATATACCGAATAGGGGTAGGCCTTCTCACTTAACCCCATACATGCAGTCCTTCTAATGGTTGTAAGGGTACGTCTTGACAAATGCTTCTGATACCAATCCTGGAACATAATTGTCACTTGGGAGCCACTGTTCTAATACAGCTCTTGTAGACACTCCATTCACCTTTACAGTGGTCTCCATGGAGGGACCCACTATTCTGGACCAGTCTGGAGAGCGATAGTGGGGGCCTGGGCAACTGACCTTGCCACAAAAGGACGTGAGTTAGCATTTTGGTGCCCTCACTGGGATCATTTCTGCACCTCTTAACCACTGATTTGTTCTCCAAGCACTCCTTGTAGCCTATATGCAACTTTGTCAGTGTCTTTTGGGGACCGGTATCCCTTTCATGTGCCCATCCTTCCCACAATTATAGCAAAACATACTTTCTGAGTTTGAGCTGGCGAGGCGCCACACTGGGAGCCTGGGCGGGGTATTATTAACTGGAAACCTTGGTGCCATCTCTGTCTGCGTGATAAGCATTTGGAGACATCTCGTCAGTTTCTCCACTTCCATGGTCAAGGAATTGAGTTTGGAGCTGTTATCAGTAGGAGATACATGGGTGGGTACTCTCCATAGCAGATGCAGTCGGATATAGGTCAGGGCTCTGCATTTGCAGGCGTGGCCTTCATAAAGGGACTGTTTTGAATTCGGATCTCTCTCAACAGTTCGCCCCATTGTGGCATATCTTTTCCTTGTCAGAGCACTCATTGACTGCCAACCTCTGCCCCTGAACTTCACTTGATGGGCCACCCTCAGTCACTCGGGTCGTAGCCGCAGCTATTGGTGCAGGTCCTCCCGAGGTCGCCTTTTCTCAACTCCTCAATTTCTCTCATTAACTCATCATAGGAGGGTGGGATTCCAGTCGATTTGCCAGGCGTAACTGAAGCAACAGCAGTTCTGAGAAGGGGGCAGACTTAAGGATCCTGTCCAGCCTGGTTCGGTCCAGTTCAATCGCTGGCAAACTACCCTTTCTGAGGCATTCTTGCAACAATTTTTCCAGCCGAGATACATACACAGACAACAACTTCCCTTGGTACTGTTGTGCATTTCTTACTCTCCACCATAGATCCTCATCAGAATCTGGGCTCCCATACACATTCTCCAAGGCCTCAAGATAGGCCTGTGCAGTCACTTCAGGGTTACTGGCCCGTTTAGCACGGATGGTAGCCAGGGCAGGACCTCGGAGGCTCTCACTAACCCTCTTTCGCTTTTCAGCTTCCGAGCATTGCCATTCTAGCACTTGTGGGGCAACATAGTCTATCCAGGTCTCCCAGTCATCCTCCCCTTGGGGGGTGGGGAGGGTGCCAGAGAAGATCCTCAACCTTCGGTAAGAGTCGTGACTAATGGCAGGTGCAGAAATAGGAGTCTGCATTGGTTCAGCCACCATTACGGGTACTGGAGCGGGAGAGGGTGTTGGGGGAGGAACACCCCCAGGTGGCAAGAATAGTTTCTTCAAGTCCTCCACAGTTTTCCCTTCCCCAGCAACCATTTAGCAAATTTCTCCTCAAAGTTTCAGACAGTGGTGGGGGCTCATTCCCCCCCGGGTCTTTACTGTACTTAGTTATCACTCTCCAGGCAGTGAGGGCTCCCTCTGGGGTAATGGTCTGTGGCACTTTGGAGCTATCTATGGGATCCTTAAACTCTACTAGGGCCAGGAAAGTGTGGGTGAGCAGATTAGCATGCCGACCCACCACCACAGGTTTTGTAAACCTTCCACCTTGGAAAGTACTCCTGTACAATGTCCGTATTGATACCCAGGGATGTCCAGGATAAGCATAGCATTTTGGGGTCAATCTCCTCCCAGTACACCACTCCACCAGCCGGTGCACAGCCACTTCTGTCGGGGTACCCATTTTTTTCTTAACAGTGGTTCAGAATATGGCCACTAGAGGACACACAATCCCAGTGGTGAGCCTCCAGATGTAACCCCAGATGGCGCTATCCCAGGGGCTACTACCCTGCCTGATTTGCCACTAACAGGTTGAGGGGCCTGGATCCAATGGCAGGTGCCTCCACCCAGAGGTCAGGGTTTGCAATAGTTAAACTTACTTGGTCACAGCCTCTGGGACACTGCAAACCCCTTTCTTCCACTAGTGGTCCACACAATATATCAGAATTGCCTTCACGTATACACTTACCCCCAGGACTAGTTCCGCACTGGGACCTCCTGTGAAATAAGATACAGTGCAACAATCACAGTACAGTACTTTAACATAGACAAATACCTCAGGCAGTATAACTTTGCTGAAACAAGCAGCTCTGATTTATTTAGGGGATATAACAAGGACAGGGGAAATCAGGTTAATTAGCTTATCACTTTACTATCTACCTATGGCTCTGTGCACAGGCCTATCCCTACCAGTTACTGTCCCTGGGTACCCAAGCCCTAGTGGCTAGTCCAAACCATGGCAGTTGGTAGGGCCTTTTCACACAGTGAAAAGAAAAATTAGTTTAAACAGTCAGCAGTACAGTGATTCCATTTGGATTTAATGTGGCAATTCAACAGGGAGCGACCTGAATTAGTACTCACGACCTCCAAACAAGATAGGGTCCTTCAACGTCAGCAGGGCTACTCTTGAGCTCCACGAGACTCTTCACACATTTATATGGTAAAAAAGAAAGTACTATACCAGGCAGGCTGCTTCTCTATCCCGATCGCAATTACTGCACAATACCCGGGAGAACACACAGCAGATTCAGTTCCTGACAGACCGAGTGCAATTCAACAATTTCTCTAGTCTTCTACAGGGTGAGCCTGGTTTCTACTCTTCAGAGATCCTTTGATTCTTTTCACAGGACGGATTCAGTCCTAACAAGCAGTTACACAAGCTGCAGACCGGAACTCTGGGCCTTACACTTTTTTGACTGAAACTGTGCACTGAAGGAGCACAGGGTTTCTTTCCCTTCACTGCCAGATCTAAACTGAAACTCCAACAGACAAAACCGCACTTCCTTTGAGTTCCTCCCAGTTCTTGACTGGATTGGCTGTCACTCACAATAGACTGCTGCTGTTGGTCCAAAAGGCGCCAAGTCTAAACTACATCTCCCAGAGTCACTGCCCATACAATCCTCTTGTGGCTGGCTCAGATTATGAGTCCAAGTTCTGATTCGTCCAAGGCACCATTTTAG
Source organism: Neoceratodus forsteri (assembly GCA_016271365.2). Classification (NCBI taxonomy): domain Eukaryota; kingdom Metazoa; phylum Chordata; order Ceratodontiformes; family Ceratodontidae; genus Neoceratodus; species Neoceratodus forsteri. Next base: position 71,634,608 of record JADMNL010000027.1, on the reverse strand, counting down.
AGCTAGCTTACCCCACACTGATTGGTCCAGTTCAGCAGTTCAAAACCAGAATGGGAACTAGGCAGACACAGTTCTGACTGCAAAGAAAGCAGGTTAGACAAACTGTAATTTCATTATTACTGTAAATGATTTCTGGCAAACAGTTACATCTTTCAGATAGGTTCCTTTGTACTCTAGTGACTGCAAAAATGGAGTGAATTGGCAGCAGCTCGAGTGGTACTCAAACAGAGAAGCACACAGTCCCCCATACAAACTAATTATGTCTGCAAGCAGACAGCTCTTAAAGAGACAGTACCAGAGGCTCTAAAACACTCACTGATAAATGGCTTAAACACCAAACACCATTCAGGCTTGGAGCATTCAAGCAAGCTCCTGGAAGTCTTTTAGGAACCCCATTTGCAGGGGTTACATACCCTTGAGCAAGGAGGGAGAGGGTGATATGATCGAGGCATTCAAACACCTTAAGGGCATAAACAAGGTGAAAGAGTCTAACATGTTTAAATATAAGAAAATAGCAGGACAAGAGGACACAGCATGAGATTAGAGGAGGCCGATTAAGGAGGAATGTGAGGAAATTCTTTTTCACAGAAAGGGTGGTGGATGCATGGAATGGCTTACTACAAGAAGTGGTGGCTATGAATACAGTGCAGGGCTTCAACAGGCATGGGATAGGCATAAGGGAGCAATACAAATGACTATGAATAGATAGGCCATTGACAGAGCAAAGGCCGATGGCACATTTGTAAGGTAGAAAAAGAAATGGGCAGACTGGATGGGCCTTGCGGTCCTTATCTGCCGTCAGCTTCTATGTTTCTATTTTGCTGGAGCTTAAATGCAAGGCAGAGTGATGGATATGATAATCTGCTGTCTAGAGAAGGCCACCTAAGAGATAATAGTACCTTGCATATTATGAATATTGTGCGTTATGCAATGCCTGCACTAGAAAACTCCGCCAAGCCAAAGCCAGTCATTTCAAAGTCACATTCAATTCCACCACTCATCACCCAGCCAATTTCTGCAAAGTGGTAAAATCACTTCTCAGCCCTCCATCACAGCCACCCACTCCTACCCTCCAGGTAGGTGGTCTTACCATAGCTGACCCCCCAGCAGTGGCCACGATGCTTAACTCTCACTTCACAAACAGCCATGCCACCCTTTTGTCCTCACCTCTCCTACCTCAGCACACCACCTCTTCCACCCTAGCCAGTCCCGCACCGTCAGCTCACTCCTTCGCCTTCCTGCAGTTCACCCCGGATGAGGTATATAAGGCGCTGATTGCCCTTAATCCAAACAGGGGCAAATGTCCCACTGGGCTGGACTCCAGAATGCTCCAACTCTCGGCCCCTGCCATAGCCCTACCCTTGGCCTCCCTTTTCAACCTATCCTTCTCCCTGGCTGAAGTCCTCTCAGAATTGAAACATGCCACTGTTATCCCCCAGCCCACCTCTGCAAGTAGTACCAAAATCCTCTTTTCTCTCCCAGCTGACCCTTTTGGAGGATCCATGCTCAGGTCCACATACTGATCAACACTTCCTGGGCTTGCGGTAAGCTCTAACCAGTGGCCATCCTCCAAGACCTGTCCTATGACCTGTGACCCACCTGTCCCTTTAATGCCAGCGCCCCAGGTCCTGCTCCTCCAAGCAGGCCCCAAATTGGATGAAGGGCCTCCTGGCTCCAACTGCCCTCAGGCCACCCTGCCACACCAGGTACAGAGAAGAGCCACTGCCACTGCCACCAACCTTCCCCTTGTGAGGACCTTGCCACCATCCCCACAGCCCTGGCAACCTGAGCAAACTACTTCATGGGATCTCGAAGGGCTCCTGCCTATCCTGGCCGCCTACTGCCACCTGCACCTCCCTTACCCCGACCTCACAGGACCTGGCTAACCATCCTCCCCACGGAGCTTCCTTCCCGGCTCCTCGATGCTTTGTCACTGCAGAAACTGTCCCTATCTACCACTTTGGAGGGGTCCCCCCACTGGCCCACCCGGAACACCGAGCTGTCTTCTTGCCTGCCTTACTGCTCTTCCAACCGCACCTCCCTCCAGCCCTACGCCTAATGCCTGTGCTGGAAAATGCCCCGAACTTCCTGTCTCCATCCTTATATACCTCCTTCAACCTACTCTCTGCTGCTGCCTTGAGGTGTCCAGCAGGTATTAACCCCCAGAGCACTAATAAATTCCCTAGCTCTATGATTACAGGTCATCCGGCCAGGAATTACAAATATTTTACTGTTGGCAAGTGTTTTCATCTGTTTAACACCCTTTTCCTTCATCAAGGGCCCCAACCAGCTGCAATGCCGGCCTACCCACGTCAACGCATCAGGCCTGCTCCTAGTTCCACTCTGGGTACCCAGCAGCTGTGAAACTGAATAATTCAGGGACCGATCAAATGCTCATTATTTATTTTCTGCTTAATGCTTAATTACAGTATTACCATAATCAACCTTGATTCATGCCCCTTCCTTGTTCAAACCCCCTTAATAAACCAGATTTACTGTTTGATGTTAAGTGGGGCTGTGAGCATATTATTACCCAGTGTCTGGTTAGTGAGTCGGTGCCAAGATACTGCGATAGAGCATTATTGTTATAGGAAACTGTTTTCTTCTTACAGGGGGCACAGGGTGTATGCCAGAAGACCAGACCCTGTTGGTAAGTGTGGTGTCCATGAGCATATTATTGGTGCTCACCACTAATTATATTTTGTTTGCAATCTATAGTAACTGCTGTGTGTATCGTATAAGGTCACCAGTCAGGGGTGTGGGTGGGTATAGCTTCCCAGAGGGCTATACTAGCTTAGCAATTAACCCACTTAATCATTACTCTGGGTGGAGGCACCAAAATCTTAGTTTTACTGGTACGGTAGTAGGCAATTGACTGTGACCCTTAATTCCAAACCCAGGCCCCTTAACCTGCAGTAAAGGAAGCAGACAGGGTTAGTAGCCCTTGGTATAACAGCACCAGGGTTACACTAAAGTAGGAGAGCTGGAGACTAAAACAGTGAATGCTGGGTGATAGGCCACTGTTACTGATGTGTGGATGGATGCTCTGGAGGGGGGTTATGGCCTTTTTTTTTCAGCAACACAACGACTTCAAAGACAAACTGGAAAATATCAAAAGTCAGTCCAGAAGAAAGATTCTAAGAATTGATGGGCTCCCTGAAGGGCAGGAGGGGAAAAAAATTATGACTTTGATAGATGACTTGCTACACACGGTCTTGGGCCTAGATCCTTCCTGTGCCCTGGACATACAGAGAGTGCAGTGAGCACTGAGCCCCAATCCCACAAATCCTGCTGACTGCACAACTCGACTGTGCTATATTTTCAAAAATACACTGTTAAACTGGACATCTTGACCTGAGCTTGGTGCCAAATTAAGTAATTTACTGTGGTACCAAGTTCTTTTTTGATAACGACTACCCACCAGGCATCACAAGTACATTCCCATCCACAAGGTACAGAGAGCCCAGAATCTTAAATTTCAGACCCCATTTTCACCGTGTTTAATCATCCAGCTCCCCGACAGCCAAAAGATGTTTCATAGCACTATGACTGCAGTATAACATCGGAGGGAGTGAAACACTGAAATGACAACAGATTTCATGAAAAACTACTCCACAGATGGCTCTTGCACATTGAACAACACCTGGGAGAGAGTAACCCGAGGCTCTGACAAGGACTGGCAGCCCTGCAGGACATTATCTGGTATCTTCAATCAGATGTAACAGGCTCTGGAGACCCTAAGGAACACCCTGTTTGACCAGTCTGTCTGTCTATCTGCTCTGGACCTACCAGTGTTACCCTTGTTCCCAGGTGTCCATCCTGCCTCACTGATTGCCTCTTTGAATCCCTCTCCCCAGTTGGCTTTCCCAGCCATCAGACTCTGTAGGGGCTTGTATCTTTCTGGCCATATTAAATGTTGCTCCTATTTGAGGCTCCCTTTTCTAACTGCCAGTGAGTGGACGTTTGTTGTTATTTTTAATACTGGAAGCACACAGCTGTAACACACATACTAGAGGACAACTGCCCCCCCCCAACTATTCTTTGGGAGAAGTCATCCTGAGGCCCACATTGAGGGGGAAGGGTAGCTCTTTCAGCTCTGTTGACCCCAGGGGCTGTAAACTTTCAAGGTTTTTCACCACATCACTCTCTTTCATATGGAATTCTTCTTGGGGTTTTGTGATCGTATTTATTTATTCAATTTGTGATGACCAGCTAGGTGCACTAGGCAAACAAATGCCTATTTTCAGGCACGACCTGGCAGACTGCATACAGTGACCACCTTTATCTGCAACTTGTGGCCATGGTAAGGGCAACTGGCCATCTCCCTCATAGTTCTGAATTGCATCGGTGGACCAGTCAGGGATGCCCCTTTTCTCCATTTCTTCTCACCACATACCTGCAGTCACTTGCACAACATAGTAAATGAGGGATAGGCATTTATGGTAACAACCTAGGGGGAAGGAAACATTGCATATTTCTACATGGCGATGATGTGCTGTTCATCATCCAGGCCTTCCCCGCTGTTTACCACTGAGGTGAACTGCTTCTGCTCCCTGTTAGGATATGAGGTTAATTAAATGAAAACAGAGGTTCTGACTTTTAACTGCCCAGTTACCCCAGACTTTCAAGCTTGATTCCCTATTAATTAATCTAGGACAGAGTTCAAGTACCTGAGTATAAAAGTTTCCACCAGGCTCTCTTCTTTGCATATTTTAAATGTTGACCCTTTAACTACATGACTAGTAGCAGACCTGGAGAGATGGCAACACCTCCTTCCCTCTTTAGACACACAAGTTGAATCTATCTGAATAATGGTGCTTCCAAGATTCCTCTTTTCGATCAAGGTTCCTCAGAACAGAAAACACCCTCGTGGCTTTCATTGGGGAGGTATGGTGGTGACTGGAATGACTGTTAAAGCATTCCACCCTAATCACCTAGATGCAGGGTTTGGTAATTTGGCCCATTTGGGCTTATTTTATCCATTCCAATTCTTTTCATCTTCAGATATTCTTTCTTTCCCCAAACTGATGGATCACTTTTCCTCCTCAGTTCCTCCTCAGAACAGATATGTACAAATATTTCCAAGCTAGGTCATGCCTACGTCATCCATAGGTCTCCTCCCTATCCCCCAAAAGCCATGCACCCTGTGCTCAGGTTCTTGTGTCTTGGCCCCTTAACGAAGACTATGGCCGAAGTACCAGGGTGTGTTGCAGCTGTTAGAGCATACTAGCTGTGATAGTGAATTAGTTGTATGTTCTGACCACAATAAAGTTTTTCAGCTGCAGTTGGTCACTTGTAGGATTTATGCTACAGACGTATGGCTATCCTTTTCTTAAGTGTCTGGCATCCTTGTGGTTTCCCAGGTTGTTGTGTGAACGCATAAGGGGCAGTACACTAGCTCATGGAATCTCAGTGGGATATCAGGCTCTCTGGGAACCAAGGGGGACCTCCAGAATTGCTGCGAATAGTAGCTGGGAAACAGAACTAAATATAGTATTCTCTGATAATGACTGGAAAAAACTCCTGTCTGGCAGCATACGAACATAGGAACATATAAAGTAGCCAGCAGAATTAGGCCTTTTGGTCTATCCAGTCTGCTCGATGCACAGAGTTTCCTATCTTTGTCACCCCCCTCCCCACGGCAACAACAACATTTAGTTACCCTTTGTACTGATTTGAATGTAGGAGAATTGTAGCCTTCTTATTGGTGACCGCCCCAATAAACACCTGTGAGTCTGTCATTGGCCACAGCACACTATATAAGTAATGAAGCCAGGAGAGTGGTTTCTTTATTAAAAATAGAGAAAGCAGGGAGACCTCAGCTCTGATATGGCAAGTTAAAATGTGATGCTTTTCACCTGACCAATGGAGGTGGTCTCTTTGCCGAAGTTGTCAGGCTTAATCATGGTTCAGCTGGATAATGAAACCAAGAACCCCTCCAAAATGTATGACAAGTAAGAACATTGGAGTTAATTTAAAAAAAATTGCAGGGTTTGAGGCAGCAAAATGGGGGGGGGGCACTGGTACTTTAATAATATAATAATAATAATGTTACTTATATAGCGCCTTTCAATACATCAAGGCGCTGAACAAATTAGTCATAAATTCAAATTTCAATACAAAACCATCAAACACTAAAAACATAATAAAAACACATCATAAAAACATGATAAATTACAATAAAATTCCAAACATATTACAATTCACTTAACTAGCTAAGAAGGCCATTCTCGATAAATATGTTTTCAGTTCTTTCTTAAATATCTCCACGGAGGTGCAATCCTGTAACCAGCATGGTAGAGAATTCCAAAGAGTGGGTGCAGCATGAGAAAATGCTCTGCTGCCGGAAGATTTTAAACTCACTCTTGGAATCTCTAACAACCCCATGTCGGCCGAGCGGAGTGATCAGCTAGGGTAGTAAGGAACCAGTAGGTCTTTCAGATAGGACGGACCCTGATTGTGAAGGGCTTTAAAAGTCAATAAAATGACTTTAAAGGTGATCCACCACAATACAGGGAGCCAGTGCAGTTCGAGCAGCACCGGGGTAATATGACAGGACCTACTTGCCCCAGTCAAACCGGTTGCAGCGTTCTGCACCAGCTGTAGGCGGCAGATTTCAACCCCAGAAAGCCCAAAGTAAAGGGCGTTGCAGTAGTCTAGGCGTGAGGACACAAAGGCGTGGACCAACGTTGACAAGGAGTCAGACGGAACAAGGTGCTTAACCCGGGCAATATTCCTAAGATGGTAAAAGAAGGTCCTGATGACGGACGACACCTGAGATTGAAAAGTCAGCCTATCATCAAGGATCACCCCAAGGTTGCACACCCGTTCAGAGGCCAGTAGTGACACGCTGCCAAGAAGAATTCCAGAAGGCGCGCTAGTATACGACCTCTCAATCCGACCACCCGGGTCCACCACCAAAACCTCAGTTTTCTCCGAGTTCAACTTTAGCCAACTAGAATCCATCCAGTCTTGGATTTCCCCCAGACAGTTATTCAACACTGAGACAGCTCCATCCTGGTCGGGTGTGAAAGACAGGTATAGCTGGGTATCATCTGCATAGCAGTGAAACCTCAGCCCATACCATCTTATAATGTTTCCGAGGGCCAGCATATACACTGCAAATAACATGGGTGACAGCACAGAACCCTGAGGCATGCCACACAACAAAGAGACTGGGCCGGAGGAAAAAATCCCCGACACGACTCTTTGTGATCTCCCAATAAGGAATGAAGTGAACCATTTAAGAACGGTTCCAGACATTCCATAGATTTGCCTCAGGCGTGCTAGCAACACCATGTGATCCACAGTGTCCAAAAGCTGAAGAGATCAAGGAGAACCAAGATGGAATGTCTCTTTTGATCCCTCGCCCTCAGAAGATCATTTAGCACCCGAACCAGCGCAGTCTCGGTGCTATGTCTTTTACGGAAACCAGACTAGAAGGATTCGTAGATACTATGGATGGTTAAATGGTCATCCAATTGGGCAGCCACAACCTTCTCAATAACCTTCCCAATAAAGGGAAGGTTAGAGATGGGTCTGTAGTTTGAAAAACAGTCTGGGTCCAAGGAAGCTTTCTTCAAGAGAGGTATCACCACCGCCTCTTTCAGGGAGCTAGGAAACTCACCTGACTCCAAGGAGCACCAGACTATTTGCGCCAAAACTGGACCAATGATATCCACACAACCCAAAATTAGGGTAGTCGGTCCAGGATCCAAGTCACAGCTTGTAGGGTGCACACTATGGATGATCCTCATAATATCCACAAACTCAGGTCGACAAAAGGAACTCCAAGAGAATCGAGACCCTGTGTTCTCACACACTCCTACCACATCACCCTTAGAGGTTGTCTGACACAAGTCCGCCCTGATGTCAGCCACTTTAGTTGCAAAGTATCGAGCGAGCTCATCACACTCTATTTGTGAAAAAGCTTTCCGAACTTGCAGACAGGCTGGGTTGCACAGTCTATCTACAGTTCGGAACAGCTGAGCCGGTCAATTCTGAGCAACTGCAATCTCCCCTGGACAGAATTCTGCCTTTCATGGGTGATTGCAGATTGATAGCTAGCATAATGTTCAATCAATCTAGGCAGTTGGCATCGAGGCGGGACTGCACTCCAACTAAGCTGCTATAACCTTCGCCCTTGTCTCCGCATCTCCCTCAGAGTCCCATCAAACCAAGGGGCCCTGGGGTGATGGGAAAGAGGGCGCTCGCGAATAGGAGCAATAGAGTCCAGGGCAACTGTGATGGCCTCATTATAGGCCAACACCAGTGCCTCTGGATTACTGCTCACAATTATGCTTCTGTTTGGTCACACACCAGCTGCCATCCCACTAATTTTACTAAGCTGCATTGTAAATGCAAGGGTTGAGCTTGCCAAACCCTTTATACTGGCAAAAACCCATTTACCAATCAATAATCGAACTGGGTTAAAAACTATTAATATTTGTGATTGTCAGCTGGATCTAGCTAGTCAGAAGCTGGGATTTTTGTGTAAAAGGCCAGGAACTTTGGGCAGTTTAGACTGCCTGGTCTAGGCTCTGATTGAGTCAAGAGGGGCTCAGACTGTGAAAAAAGAGAGGAGGCCTTTTCCAGGGCTTATTGGTCAAACAGCCAATTATCTGAGGATTGGAAAACGGGATTTTTCTGGCTGAAAGAACTGTGGTGTTGCAGCTGAAAATCCAAGGCATTTGACGAAAGCTCCTGCTTGTTTGGAGAGCCAGCATTTGCAGTGACCCTGCATCAGTGTGGTAAACCTTGAGCCTGTAAGAAGGGTTATTTGGAACTGTGGGTGCAAGAGCTAAAGTTGGCACTTGGCCTGAAGCTGAGGACATTTGAGGAAAAAGGTTTGCAGCTATCCAGAGCTCTGGAACGTGTTGGATTTGCTGAAATCCAGCTGTGAGAAGGTGGAGGTCCACTCCACAAACTGTGTGTCACTAGCCAAAAGCCACTGGCCAGGTGGAAGTCAGAGAACTTGTTACTGCACAGCGGAGCTGCTTGCTTCTGTTCAGGAAAAAGGTGAAAACTGCAATCTTCATAACTGTCACTTGGAGCCAGATGGAGAATTTGCAAAACCTTATCGAGTGAGGCAGACTAGGCTGCAGGGGCCATAGGTGTATGAACATGCGAAATTTGCCAGCAGATAAAGGCCTAGAGGTCTATCAAGTCTGCTCGAATGTGCAGCTAGCACCCCTTATTCTGCAGCTGCCCCTTCCTTCCACCCTTCCCCTTCATTAACCCTCCCCCTTGTCCTGTCCCATCCCCTTTTGAAGCAGTCCACTGTTCTACTGGATACCACTTCTGCAGGTAACGCATTCCACCCAGCCACCACCCTCTCTGTAAAAAGGTCTCCTCATCTCCCTCCTGAACCTTCCTCCTCCAGTCTCATATCATGGCCCCTGGTGGCCCTCCCTCCCTTACTTTGAACAGCCCTCTGTACCAGTCTTGTTTATTCCTTTCTATGTATTTGAAGGTTTCAATCATGTCACCCGTCCCTCCTCTCTCCAGTGAGTACATGTTCAACTCCTTCAACCTCCTCTCGTATGATAAGTCCCCAGCCCCTGATCATCTTTGTCGCCCTGCGCTGCACCCTTCAGTAACTTAATGTCCTCTTCAGATACGGGCTAGTACTACTGCAGTACCCAGGTGTGGTCTAACTAATGACCTATACAGTGGCAGAATCACCTCCTCCTCCTCGAGGATATACCCCTTGCAATACAACCCAGCATTTTGTTGGCCTTTGCAGCTGCCTTCCTACATTGTGCCGAGCTGTTCATTGACCCTGTAATGAGCACACCCAGATCCTTCTCCTCCTCTGTCTGGGCTAGCTGCACTCCCCCAGCTGGTAACTCCTCCTTGGGTTCTTCATCCCAAAATGCAGCACCTTGCACTTTTTGGAATTAAACCCCAGTTGCCAGGTGTCTGACCAGGTTTCAAGCTTTGCCAGATCATCCTGCAACCCCTGACATCCCCCTAGGTCATCCACCACCGCGCCTACCTTGGTATCATCAGCAAACAGACTGATCTTGCTCTTGATGTCCCATGATATGTCTGCAATGAATATCCCAAACAACACTGGTCCCAACACCGAGCCCTGTGGAACACTGCTTGTCACTGCCCTTGGGTGTGAGAGCTCCCCACCCACCACCACCCTCTGTTGCCTTTCCTGCAGCCAGTTTCCTACCCATCTCACCAGCTTTGCACCCACCCCTGTGCCTACTAACTTCCTTCCTTCCCAGCCTTCCATGCAGCACAGAGTCAAATGCCTTACTGAAGTCCAGATACAGGACATCCACTGCATGGCCCCTGTCCAGTTGCCTAGTTACCCAGTCATAGAACTTGACCAGGTTGGTTTGGCAGGATCTGCCACGTATGAAGCCATGCTGTCTGCTGTCCTGTAGTCCTTTGGCCTCTAGGAGGGCCATTAGCCTCTCCTTCAGGATAGTCTCCATTAGCTTACCCACAATGGATGTGAGGCTCACTGGTCTGTAGTTTCCTGGTTCATCCTTGGGGCCACTCTTGTGGAGGAGCACCACATGAGCCATCCTCCAGTCCTGAGGTACACACCCAAATGTAGTGAGGCATTAAATAGGTCTGCCAAGGTCCTGCAAGGACTCTGCAAGCTCCTTCAGCACTTGGGGTGGATGCCATCTGGGCCTGGCACCTTGTTCACCCTCAGTGCCTTCAAACCCTCTTGAACTCTGCCCTCCATGATTTCCCATCTGTTACCCTTCCCCTGTTTCTGCCATTTCTCCCACCTTGGGTGTTACCCCCTCTTCTCTTTAGTAAATACTGAGCAGAAGTACTCATTTAGTGCTTCTGCCTTATCGCACCCTGCTTCCACCCAACCCCCCTCCTTCCTAATCCTTACTTTGTGGTCCTTACAGCTCCTTTTCTCCCTGATGTACTTAAAGAAGTCCTTCTCCCCCTTCTTAATGCCTTGTGCCAGCCTGAGGTCCGAAGATGCTTTGGCTCCCCTTACTGCCCTTGTCACCTACTTCGATTCTGTCAAGTACTCCTCCCTGTCCTCCACCCTCCCTGTTTTCTTGTACTTCCTAAAGGCAGCTCTTTTCTTCCTTACCTTTTCCATGACCTCCTTACTCAACCAGCTCGGTTTCTTAGCCCTAGCCTTCTTGCTTTGGGCTTTACAGCAGGTTTTGGTTGCCTCCACTATCCCCAGCTTTATGAGCTCCCACCTCTGGTTAGTGTCCATACTAGACTGAATTCTGGCCAGGTACCGTTTTACCACTTCCCCCATCCTCCCAAAGTCGGCCCTCCTGAAGTCCAGCACTCTTGTGCCAGATTCCACTCCTTCCTTGCCCATATCCAATGTGAGCCACACTGAGTGGTGGTCACTCCCTGACAGCAGTTCCTCCACTGTAAGTTCTCTCAAAGTCCCATTTGCTAGCACAAGGTCAAGGGTATTCCCTAACCTGGTTGGTTCACTGACCATTTGCAGCAGGAAGCTGTCCTGGAAGGCATCCAGCAGTACCTGCTCCCTTCTGTTCCTGGTTGTTGGGGTACTCCAGTCCACTCCTGGCATGTTGAAGTCCCCCACAATCACCACACTACCCTTCTCATAGGTCCTCCTGATCTGTCCCACTAGTTCCCTGTCTAACTCCTCCGCCTGAGGTGGTGGCCTGTACACCACTCCCATTCTAAGAATCCTATTCTTGGAATCCTGGATTTGCATCCAAAGTGACTCCGTACCACCTCCTCCTTCCTCCCACACACTTCAGTCCTTCCTTCACATATAGTGCCACCCCCTCCTTTCCCAATTACCCTGTCCCTCTGAAATAACCTGTACCCTGGTACAGACAGGTCCCAGTCATTGTATTGGGTGGCCATGTTTCTGTGGATGGCTGTGATGTCCACCTCTTCCTCTGCCATGAGAACCTGTAACTCTGCAGTTTTCTCCCAAGGCTCCTAGCATTAAGGGTAACCACCTTCCACCCTTCCCCTCCCATCCTGCCCCCTTTCCTAGCATCACCAATAGTACTTGCCATTTGTCCTTTGTCACTGTTATGGGGTAAGCTCATATGGTTTCCGACCTGTGGTCTCTGAATATCTCTTCCCAATTGCCACTGCCCACTCCTAGTTTAAATTCCCAACTCTCTATGTACTCCTCCATCCTCTGTTTCAACACTTTCTTTCCCTCCTCACTCAAGTGTAGTCTATCCTTGGCATAGAGACTACTGTCCTCCCAGGTCCCTCCCCACCCCCAACAGCCCATACCCTTTAGCACAACACCAGGTTCTTAGCCATCTGTTAAATTCCTCTATTCTCAGCTTTCTTGTTGTGCTTGCCTTTGGCACTGGAAGTATCTCTGAAAAAGTTATTGATCTTCCTGCCCCCTCACATAATTGTGCTAGTTCCTCAAACCTCCTCTTGACTATATCTACTGTCTTGTCAGCCAGGTCATTTGTCCCAAGATGTATAATTAAATGAGACTTGTCCCTACCCCTTCAAGCATATTTCAGAACAGATTGTCCCACCCTTTCCGTTGTCATTCCTGGCATGGCCTCCACCCAAATGCGACTATGCCTCTCCCCCTTGCTACCCCACCAGACTCCTCTTAGTATTGAGTCCCCCAGCACTAAGATTCCACCCCTCTTACTCCCTGCTTGCTTCCATTCATCTCCCTCTCTCATTTCCAGCTCTTCTTCCTCCTCCTGCACATTATTTCCCCCTTTTACCCCTGTTGCAATTCTCTGAGCAGAATTTCCTCCTGCTCCAGTTTGGTCCAGGCATTTATCAATTACTCCTCTAATTTCATCATTTCCCTCCTCCACCTTCTTCCTCTCTAGCAGTGCACAACTATTTTCTGAAGACCTTCGCAAATGCCGCTCCTCTCTCTTCATAGTAACCTGTTCTCTCCTTTCCACTCCATGACTTTTGCCACTTCTTCGCCTCTCCTCACAAGTCCCTATCTCCTCCTTCCATTTGTCTTTTGTCTCCTGACCTGGTTTCCCTGGCAATCATTCTTCCTGGCCTGGGCCCCTTTGTCTCTGCTTCCCTTCTTCTGACTCTCTCCTCACCACTGTTGGCTTAAATCGACCTCCCTCATCTCCCCTTCTTCCTCCCTCCAGTATCGGGCTAAACCCACCCCAATCTGCCTTGCCTGTCTTAGTTCCTCCTGCAGACCCTCAATCTCCTTTCTAAGTTTTTCTATGTGGTTGCACACTAAACATCCTCCCACACTCCAGGCAATTTTAGAAAGATTGGTGCACATGATTGTTGCAGCCTACCACCCTACCATTGCTGTTGTAGCCACCAACAACCCCACCCTTCCAGATGCAGGATACCAAACACTCCCAAGTCTCCCCTTCCCCGCTATCAGTGCAAAACATTCTTTTCTTTATTTCCCTTACCTCCTTTGTTGTACATGTTTAGATATATTGAGCAACTGCTTTTTATATTCCTATCCTTCCTATCCACACTCAAAAAGAGACTTTAAGTAGCCATTGCACAACCTTCTTCAAACTCCTACTCCTGCTTTCCCCAATGCAATATCAATGCAAAGAAGTAATAATGAAAGCTCCTAGATTTGCATTTACTTCCCTTCCACTGAGATAGCAGTCACCTCTTCACTTGCTGCTGTTCCTTTCCTAGATGTCTGCTTCTGCTATGACAGGTGCATAGTCTTTGCCCGTTTGAGGAAGTGATGTCAGAACCCCTGGTATAAAGGAAATCATGGACCAGGGGTGGGTGGGTGAGGGGTTTGGGGGTGGGACCAGCCCAAGTCTTCCAGAAACAATCAGGTAGCTGAGGCCTCTGGTCAGACCATTAGCACCCTTCCCCACTCTGCACTAAAACTTTGCAGCTAGTGAAGCCAGCAACAATGAATCACAGTTCTACTCAAAGCCCCCAAATAGGTTTGCTACCCAAAGAAACAAGACTCCAATTCAAACAGCTTCACCAACAACACATCAAAATAGGCTTGGAATTAGAAGATATAGGTCTCCAATTCAAAGAAACAGATCCAGTTAAATCACACCAATTATATTTTAAAACAGAAGAAATAGGCCTCCACAAATGCAGCCTGCCACACAGTGAATCATCAAACAAATGAGCCCACTTATAGCTACCAAAACAGGTTTCAAAATTCCAACAGCCCCAAACAATACCCTGCTAGCCCCTTAATAGTAAGAAAGGAGAGAAATAACCTTCTACCAAGTAGAATCCACAAGAAACAATGTAAAAACAAGAAGAAGAAGCTACTGTACTGCAGATCTGCTCCTGTCCCCCTTCTAGTTCCTAATGAGAAGCCAAAGCACTGACACCACACCTGATTCAGCTCTGCCTCCCAGGTGTGTGCCTGAATGCTAGGGCACTCTGGACCCATTTGGGAAGCCAAACTGTGGGGTCACTCCTGGGTCTGGGTTCACTTGTGGCCTAGCAGGCCTTGTGTTGTGCTTTGTAATCTGGCCTGCTTGATGGGCTGAAGGGGACAAGCTGCTAGAATCTTCAAGCAAGTCAGAAGGTGACAAGCTGCAAGACTCTTCAGGCAAGTCCAAGGTTGATCAGCTTCTAGCCATTGCTTCAGCTTCCAGACCAGTATTCACTGCCCATTTGTTTGCTGTCCCTCAGAGTGGTTGTTCCTGGTTTGCTCAAACCCACTATGCCAGTATCCAAGTCTCAGAGTCTGAAGAACCGTGAGTAACCCAGGGCTTACCCTGCCACAGGGGAGTGACTTAAAGCAACTAACATTGCTGGTAAAAACTACTCCAAGGGCCTCTATGCTGGCCAACCCATGGCAACTAGTAGGCAAGTGTTAAATGTGAGTACCCAGTCTGGACAGACAGGACAGAAGGGGTTTGCACTGGTACCAGTGGGGGTGAGCAGCATTGATGTTCTGGTCTATGGGCCTTGTTAACCCAAACAACGTTTTTCCATACAGCAGTCCTGTGTCCAGGTACCTCTTCCCTAGCCTTATCCCTAAAATAAAGCTGTGTTTTGTTATTTGCAATGCCTGTGTGGTGGGCATATTATTAGCTGTAGCTATTAAGTATAAGTGTTCCACAGTATTGGTAAACAACGTGGTATTCAGTGTATGGGGATGACTGGAAGGGGAGGTGGGTAAGTACAGCATCCCAGGGGGTTGTTGTATTATTCAAACACCTAGCCCACTGTTATCGCACTCTGGGTGGAGGCACCACACCATTTTATTTCTGTTCTGGGAAAGAACCCCCTCAACACCATTGAAACAGAACCCAGGCACCTTAACCTTTGTGGTAGTCAACAGGCAGCGGTAATAGCCCACTGGCATACGGCGCCTGGGCTACATCAATAAAAAGTTAATTATTAAAAAAAATAAAGGATTAAGTCTTCAGCCAAGAATTAAGCAGCATAAACAGATAATTAGGGGCAAGGATCCTGTTTCCATGCAAATTAGCCTAGTATTCACGAACAAAGGGAAGAGAATGCAGACAATATAAAACATAGAGGATAATATATGGACAGCCATCTACAACAAGCCTGTGTCTGCTTGAGAGGTGGCTGGGACGGATGTTGAGGTCCTCCATGGTGGGAATCTCAAGAGCGGGTAGCAGAGGACTGCAGAAGAGGAGGAAGCAACTCTCGGTAGGGGACTCCATAGTCTGAGGAGTGGAGTTGGGGACAGTTAGTGGAGTGGAAAGGGAGGTAAAGTGCCTGCCGGGAGACACAGCTTGACAGGATGGAGAGTGGATCCAGAGGATCACTAGGGTGGCAGCAAGGAGGGTGGAGCTGAATGTCATTATCCATTTGGGGACAAATGACCTGGCTAGAGATAGGGATAAGTAGAGTGCAAGGAGGAGTTCAGGGAGTTGGGGAGGGGCCATGGTCACGTAGCAAGCTCCGTGACCTTGGAGGTGCTGCCTGTCCATGGCAAGGGAGGGGGCTAGGAATCTCCGCACCAGGAATTTCAACACATGGATGAGGAACTGGTGCAGGGAGGAGTGTTTTGGCTTCATTGGGGACTGGGGGGCCACCTGGAGGGTTGTGGGTCTTTACAAGAGTGACAGCCTGCATCCATCCATCCAGGAAGTGGACTGATTTCCTTAGTTAATGTTTTAAATGCTTCATTGGCAAGCATTTAAACTAGCCAGGGGGGGTTGGTGGTGGAAGGAAGCAGGGAGAATCAATCTGTCCTCCCCCACGGGTTAATGTAGTCAGCAGGGAGGACCCTAAGGTTAGAAAATTGCCAATGGTAGCTAAACTTGGAAAAGGTGAGGATGGGGGGGGGGGACAGGAGGGGAAGTAAAAAAATATGGAAAGCCATGTGTGTGTGTGTGTGAACACTCACAGCCTGGGAAATAAAATCCCGGACCTGGTGGCCTTGATGGCAGAGGCTGACTTGGACATTGTTGCTATAACCGAGACATAGTACAATGGGAACCATGACTGGGATGTAACTATACCAGATTATTCTCTATTCAGGAAAGACAAAAAGGCTAGAAATGGAGAGGGATTGCTCTTTACATCAGGGAGAGCATAAAAGCAACTGAGGTATAGGAGTTGCCGGGGGGGGGTGGTGGTGTGCAAAGGACCTGTGGATCACCCTAGAGATGGGCAGTGGCACCGCTATTTGCATGGGTGTGATCTACAGACCTCCAGCACAAGGGGAAGAGTTGGACGAAGTGCTTGTAAAGAAGTGCTGCTGGAAGGGAAGTTCAAGCTGCCTGATGTTGATTGGAGCATCCAAGCCATAGCCTCAGACAGGAGCAGGGACATACTGACTCCCTGCAAGGGGCATGTCTCAGGCAGGCAGTGCTACAGCCCACTCATGAGGGTGCAATTTTGGACCTGGTACTCACCAACGGGGACTGATTTGTGGATGTCAAGGTTGAAAGCGAGGGTCCTGGACTTCAGGAGGGCAGACTTTGTGAAGTTGCGGGTATGTCTTAGAAAAGCCCTAGAAGGGAGGGAGGGAGAACTGGGGGGGAGCTGAGGAGCAGTGGGTCCATCTAAAAGGGGCCATAATGGAGGCAATAAATCTTTGCGTTAGGCAAATAAACAAAGGTTAGAGAAAGAGAAAACCACTATGATTCTCAAAGAAAGTGGCCAGGAAGGTAAGAGCAAAAAAACTGGCTTTCAGGAAGTACAAGGAAATACAGAAGGAGGAGGATAGGGTAGTGTATCTGGATAAGCAGAGGGAGACAGGAAAGGCAATCAGGAGTGCAAAGGCACAAATGGAATTAAAAATAGCCCAATCAGTAAAGAAAGGGGAGAAGACTTTTTATAGGTATGTCAGTGAAAGGAGAAAGACAAAGGATAGGATTGTAAGACTCAAGGGGGAAGAAGGGGAATGTGCAGAAGGGGACTTGGAAAAAACAAGAATCCTGAAAAAATATTTTTGTTCCATATTCACAGAGGAGGGAGAAGGTGAGAGACCACAATTAAGTGACAGGGGCCAAACAGAGAGGGGAGGTGGACACCAGCTCATTTATGGAGGAGAGAGTTCTAAAGGAACTTGCAAAACTGAAAGTGGATAAGACAATGGGACCAGATGGGATACATTCTAGAATAATAAAGGAGCTCATGGAGGTGCTGGCAGCACCACTGGCAGCCCTGTTCAATGAATCGCTGGAAATGGGAGTGCTTCCAGAGGACTGGAGGAGAGCAGATGCAGTCCCTCAACTCAAAGATGGAGCAGAAAGGAAACTGGAAACTACAGACCCATCAGCCTGACCTCGGTGGTGGGAAAAACAATGGAATCACTGCTAAAAGAAAGGATTGTGGAACATCTTGAATCCAGTGGAGCACAGGACCCGAGGCAGCATGGATTCACAGCAGGAAGGTGATGCCAAACAAATCTGATAGATTTCTTTGACTGGGTGACCAGGGAAGTGGATCAGGGGGAGCTGTGGATGTGGTCTACCTGAATTTCAACAAGGCTTTCGATACCAGTCCACATAAGAGGCTTGTAAACAAGTTAGGCAGCCTTGGAATGAGTCCCAAGGTGGTAAACTGAGTTAGGAATTGTTCTAAATCTTCAAAACAGCTGCACCGCAGTTTCACAAAACACGAGAGCTGAGATAAAATCCATCAACCAATGTTGCATTTATTATCCACCATTGCTGTAAAAGCGCCTAGTGCCTCGGCTTAGTGCCTTCAAGGGGGTGGTAGCTGAAAGATGGGCTTACATTTCTATTTAAATAGTGACATAGTAATGTGACATCATCAAAAAGTGCATCTCAATGTTACACTCATTCAAACCAAATAAACTGCACATATTTCTAATCACAAACAATGCATACTTCTTAAAGATCACTTTCTCATATTGCATAGCTTACAAAGAAGTACAAATCCAAAGGTACCAAATATTAGGGTATTTGCAGCTCTTTGAACCAAGTAACATAAACTCATACACTGATAACATTTCCTTAAAGGGGCACTCCATTGTAATTAATATTTATAACAATTATTACTTTAGACTTATTCTAAGCTCCCTTTTGTTCTGTTGGACTCAGCACCTAAAATGTACATGCTACTGGGATCTCCTTAAAGGGATACTCTATTATAGCTAATACTTCTATCAATATAGTGCTGAATACTTATTCAAAAACTTTCTTTTTTATATAAATTAATTCATGGACTGTAGGAAATCGAGTTAAACAGTGCCCTTATATCGGACTGACCCTTTTAGATGAGACATATTTATAGTAGGAACAATTAAAACAGGTCTGAAACAAATACAATATCTCTCATTAGTCTTTTTATATAAGAAAGTTTTAGGTGCTGAATCCAACAAAACAAAAGGGAGCTTAGAAAAAAGGAAGCCCCTGTACAAATCCTTGGTGAGATCTCATCTGGAGTACTGTGTCCAGTTCTGGAGGCCACATCTCCAGAAGGATATAGGGTGGAGGCAGTTCAGAGAAAGACAACAAAAATGGTGCAGGGTCTGCAAAAAAAGTCATATGAGAAGAGACTAGAGGACCTCACTATGTATAACCTGGAGGAGAGGAAAGAGAAAGGGGGATATGATAGAGGCCTTCATATATCTCAAGGGCATAAATAAGGAACAGGAAGATAGCATCTTTCAGAGAAAGAGATGTTTTAGAACAAGGGGTCATGACATGAGGCTGGAAGAGGGTAGACTAAGGGGTAACATGAGGAAGTATTTATTCACGGAAAGGGTGGTGAATGCATGGAACAGACTCCCAGCAGAGGTGGTTGGGGCAAAGTCGGTAGGGGAATTCAAAAATGCATGAGATAGGCATAAAGGAATCCTAGCAATAGGAAAGGAAAAAAAGTTGGAGATCAAGTAGGGTCTACAGTTTTTGTAGCACGTAAAATGGGCAGACTGGGTGGGTCTAGCAGTCCTTATCTGCTGTCAGTTTCTATAGCTATGTTTCTATGTTGACTGGTGATAAGAGAATTGAGAATCTGAAGGACTGCTCTCCTCTCATCGGGGGTGGAGGGTGCACCTCCTGTAGTGCTCCTCACAGCTAGCAGTGGCTGGGTGTCATGGCAGACAGCAGGCTCAGAATAGTATTAGACACTGACAGACATGCTGCACCATTATACAAGGAAATCCTAGGGGAACAGAAAATGGAGGAAAACTCTTTCCTGTGGCGGGATGCAGGAAGGCCCCCTGCAGATCTGGCAGCATCAACGGCAGAAATTAGAAGTAACTTCAGGATGTCCAGATAATTGTAGATTAAATAGTGGTTCGGAGGAACACTTCTTGGCAGTGCAAGTCCACAATAAAACAAAACATGAAGGTTCAACTTCTATGTAGTGATGTGTATATTTATTATTTTCTTCCACCACAATTATAAAAGTTTCTTTGCAATGCAACTTTTTCAGGACTAGTGTTTTTTTTACAAAAGTTGCATGCATGCGCTGCTGGAAAGAAAACTCTGGATATAGCTTATAAAGTAAGCTAGCATTCCAAACTTCCTGGGCACCTATTCATTAATCATTGCTGCCACTGAATCGCTGCAGTAAAGCTTATTTATTTATTCATTTATTTGAAAATTAGTAACCGGGAGAGGCACACTGAGCCAAGGCTTGTTTCCAGGTGTGACCTGGGGGAGAAGGAACAGGAAGCACAAACATAAAAGTGTACACAGTATTAATGACTGCTACAAAATAAAGTAAAAACAATGAATGAAGAGTACAAAATAAAGTAAAAACAGAGTACACTTTAACATAGTAAAACAATTCAAAAGATCAGATTAAAAACGTATTGTAAAACAGGGAAGGATCAGATCAAAGTGATCCCAGGACTAACCGACTCCCTGCCGTCCCGTCAGAAGCCTCTGACTGTGGTGGCAATGATTAATGAAGAGGTGCCCAGGAGGTTTGGAATGCTGGTTTACCTTATAAGCTATATTCAGAATTTTCTTTCCAGTCACAATTGGAAGCAACCTTTGTGGAAACCACCATTCCTGAAGAAGTAGCATTGCCACAAAATGTTGATTATTGTGGTGGAAGAAACAATAAATATGTTTTGGCACTACATAGGATCTGAATTTCCATGTTTTGTTTTTTTGTGACCACCAACTGGATACCCATCTTTATCCTACTTCAGAGGAACAAGAGCTCTGACCCCACCAGAAGGGGTAAGTTGTGGGGCAACAAGAGTAAGCCAAAAAATTGGTTGGTGACAGTGTTGGGGGGAGCATTCAAATAGGGGCTGGCAAGGATCATGGAGGATAAACATAAAAGAAAAAAGTTGGTATGTTGCCAGTTACTATGTATTGCAAGAATATCCAGATGCTGGTTGTAAATGATGATCCTTTTGAGGCATGCACAACATATCATGGACCTAGTACTGACAACTCCTGCAATCTGTTTCTTTACTTTTTGTTAGAGTGAAAGTAAGGAGGAAAAAAATGAATTGAATACTTAAATACAGCACATCATAATCATTTTCTCTACAGGACTTGCAGCCTTCCAGTGTCCTGACAAAATGTAATGATATTTGCTTTCCTTTATTACAACATCCTGGATGGAGCCGCTGCACAGATGTGAAGTCAGTTTTGTAATTATCATTTATGTATGAGACGGTGGATTGGCATCCCCTAACCCTGCTGGGACTGCTAAATGAGTGAACAGAAATGACAAAGTAATAATTCAGAGAAATTTATCAAGACTGATAGCACTGGCTTGCTGGAAGAATGAAATTAGAATATGACCAGCATTGTCTGAAATACCACACTGCATTAAAAAGTCATATTCTTGGTAGCTAAAAAAAAATCTTTTAAATCTTTCCGTTTCAGAACCACCTGTTGGTCCCATGCCATCGACATGGCTTTGAGAGCTGACTCTGAATGCACAGGGAGGGTGGCCAGGATTGGGAAATAGTGCTGCAAATGGAAATGTTTCCCAGACTGGGGAGGGATAGTGTCACACCCAGAACTACAGTGACCCCTTTTTGTGGGCCAAGGAGTTTGCTCCCCCAGAAATATCATTGTGTCATCCAAGGCCACCACCAGACTGCAGCAATAATACTAGTAAGTCGTAGTAGTAGCAGTAATAGCAGTAGCAGCAGGTGTAATAGTAGCTGTGGTAGTAGTAGTAAGTAGTAGAAGTAGCAGCAGCAGCAGTAGTAGTAAGTAGTAATAGCAGTAGTAGCAATAGTAGTAGTAGTGAGTAGTAAGGTGTAGTAATAGTAGAAACAGTAGCAGAAGTAGCAATAGTAATAGTGGTAGTAGTAGTAAGTAATAGTAACAGCAGCAATAGTAGTAGTAGCAGTGGTAGTGTTGTCTTCAGGCAGAATACCCACTCTGGAAAAGTAAACTGGAAGTGAGGAAAATGTGAACAACAGGATATACAGAAAGTATAGGATGTATTACTGGATTGTACTAACCTGTGAGGAGGACTCTGGCAGGCCAGGCATCCAGTAGGGATAGAGACTGTAGTGCTGGGTCTGCTGTGTGTCCCTGTGCCCATAATATGGCTCTGAGGGACTAGGACTGCTTAAAGGCAGGGTTCTGTTGCCCTTCCACAGCCAACGACATCAGGGAATAGATTTCCCCCAGTAAGGCCTTGAACCCAGTACTGGTTGGAGCATCAGAAGCATAGGGTCTGTGCCAGAACAAGAGCAGGGACCGAACTCAGGAGAGACTTGAGGAGTGGTTCAGCCCCTGAGTCCAGAGAGGATTAGAACTAACCCATCTTTTATCTCCTGCCCACAGTGTGTCCTAAGAGGCCTTGGGGAATTGTGGGATTGTACCTGGCACCGTGAACTAAAGTCAACTCCAATTTAGTATCATTTAACAATAAAGAACAGGAATTGGATCTAGAATGGTGGATGGTACCAGAGCTGCAACACTTATGGTGACTGTCTCTACCCAGAACTGGAGCCATGGTGCTTTCCTCCCACTTCATACCTTTTGAGGATATTGATGCCAATGCTTAGCCAACAGATTCAGAGAACCACATCAGCCTTCCAGCATTCTTTTAGAGGAAGATAGGACAGTGGAACTGGAGTGGGAAAAATTACCTGCTGGGGATGAAAATAATGGATCTAGGTTAGTCTTCCTCTTCACCTTAGACTTTTCACACAATGCCTTGCAATGGGAGCAGTCATTAAGAAGTAAGTGATATGGGCCAAAATAATCCAGACACTTAGTGTAACCTTTGGCCGTTAGCTTCTGGCATTTTTGGCACAACTTGAAACTCTCTGAAGGGTTAGTTATAGGGAGGCCACAGCATGGAGGAAGCTGAAAAGAAGTTGAAAAATTGAAGGAAAAAAGTATGGAGTGGTGCTGGATCTGAACCGTAAGCAAGATATATATAGTATGTATGTGCTTTTTTTGTTAAGCTGTTAAAATTGCTTTTTCTAGATACTTTTGTACACTGTATATTATAAATGATGAAATGTGACCTTGGAAGCATTGCAAGGTCTGTAATTGCATCTGGTGGGTTCTGCCGACCTGTTAAAACTATTTGAGCTTTCACAGTTTACTGATGTCAGCAACCCCCCCATGCAATTACAATCTCATAATGTATCAGAGATCATCCATTATGCCTTACATAGCCAATGCTATTCCTGAAGAAAAGTGAAGGGAGTGCTTGGTTTGCAAGTCATGGGTGAATTTTGTGTTTGGTTCTGCGCACCTTGATTCGATTTTGCAGGAGTAGAGGAGGCTAGTGCCCTTTACCTTAATAACAGCTTATAAATCTTTAACGTCACAATCTTTGAAGAAATTGATCTTCATGCACTAGCAATTGCTCATGGCTGCTGAGGGAAAATTAGGGTTCTATAACTGCTGCATTAAGCAGCTTCAAGGAAATTCTTTCCACACCACACAATGCAAAAACAAAAGGATATATTAGCTTGTTTCAAGATGAGAAGTCCCAGGGATTGGGAAAGGATAAAAGGATACTAAAATGCTCATCCAAAACCCCCACATCTGTGTCACCCCACTGTACCAAGGTTAGAATGGTAAGAAGGTGGATATGCAGGAAAATTGCTTTATCCCATTTCTCTATGACAACTATGCATATCCCACCAATCCCATTAAAACATTTTCAAAATACGCACCCAATTAGAAGCATAGAAACATAGAATTTGACAGCAGATAAGGACTGCTTGGCCCACCTAGTCTGCCCATTTCTCTACCAAACAGATAAGTTGCAGATCCTAGTTAACCATCCTACTTCCTCCTACCCCCCACTAGAATTGCCTTATGTCTGTCCCATGCATTCTTGAATTCCCCCACTGTTTTTGACTCTATGACCTCCTCAGGAAGGCTGTTCCATGTATCCACAACCCTCTCTGTAAAGAAATACTTCCTCACATTACCTCAGAGCCATCCCTCCTCTATCTTCAAATTGTGCCTCCAAGTTTTTGCACATCTCTTTTTCTGAAAGATGCTACCCTCTTTGAATTTGTTGATTCCCTTGAGATACTTGAAAGTTTCTATCATATCCCCCTCTCCCTCCTTTCCTTGAGGCTATACATCTTTAGTTCCTTTAGTCTTTATTCATATGTCTTCTGATGCAGACCCTGCATCATTTTGGTTGCCCTCCTCTGACAGCCTCCACCCTGTCTATGTTTTTTGGAGATGGGCCTCCAGAACTGTACACAGTACTCAAGATGTGGTCTTACCAACTGTCTGTACAGAGGGCCAACAACTTCTTGTTTTCTACTGGTGATGCCTCTCCTATGCATCCCAGTATCCCCAGCCCTCCTTACTGCCTTCTCCACATTGCTGGCCCACCTTTGATCATCTGATTTGACTACCCCAGGTCCCTTTCCATTTTTGTTGTTGTCAGTATCTCACCCCCATTGTGTACTCTTCCCTGGGTTTTGTTTCCCAGGTGCATTACTTTGCACTTTTTGCATTTAATCTAAGCTGCCATACATTTGACCATTCCTCCAACCTTGCAAGTCCCTTTCCATCCTTTCCACCCTACCTTGTGTATCAACCCTGTTGCAGATCTTTGTGTCATCTGCAAAGAGACATACTTTCCCTTCCAGTCCCTCTGCAATGTCACTTATAAAGACATTAAAAAGGACCGGCCCCAGTACTGAACCCTGCGGTACTCAACTAGTAACCCTCCTTTCTTTACTGTGGACTCCATTTACTATTACCTGCTGTGTCCTGTTGTCCAACCAGTGTTTTACCCAGGCTATCACCCTGGGACCCACTCTCAGGCTGACTAATTTGTTTATTAATCTTTTGTGTGGGACTGTGTCAAATGCCTTGCTAAAGTCTAGGTAGACCATGTCCACAGCCCCTCCCTGGTCTACTGCTTTGGTCACCCAGTCAAAGAAATCAATTAGATTTGTCTGACATGACCTTCCTGCTGTGATTCCATGCTGCCTTGGGTCCTGTGCCCCACTGGCCTCTAGGTACTTAACAGTTCTTTCCTTCAGAAGTGATTTCATCATTTTCCCTACCACTGAGGTCAAACTGACAGGTCTGTAGTTTTCTGCCCCAGTCTTGCTCCCACTTTTGTGAAGGGGAATCACATCCTCCCTCCTCCAGTCCTCAGGTACCACCCCATCCTCCCATGATTTATTAAAAAGGCTAGTCAGTGGTGTTACTAGTTCTTCCCTTAGTTCTTTTAGAATTCTGGGGTGAATCCCATCAGGCCCCATTGCTTTATCCACCTTCAGTTTTAAGAGTTCTTTCAGAACCCTTTCTTCTGTGAAAGGACTAATATCAACCCCTCCTATCCAGAGTGCTTCTATTGACTGGATTAGGTATTTCCCCCTGCTTTTCCATTGTGAATACTGAGCAGAAGTATTCGTTCAGTATCCCTGCTTTTTCACTGTCGCTCTCTGCCCAACCACCTTCCTCTTTGTTCAACCTCAGTATCCCTGCCTTAGTCTTTCTTTGCTCCCTAATGTACCTATAAAAGGTTTTATCCCCCTTCTTAACTGAGTTGGCTATTTTTTCCTCAGTTTGGGCCTTTGCTATTCTGACTGCCTTACCCGCTTCCTTCTGCTTAAACTGGTACAGTTTTCTGTCCTGCTCCTTCTGTGTTTCCTTATACTTCCTGAATGCTATCTTTTTCTCCCTTACCTTCCTCGCCACTTCTTTTGAGAATCATAGTGGTTTTTTCTTTCATTTTGATTTGTTTATTTGCTTCACACAAAGGATTGTTGCCTCTGTGATGGCAGTTTTGATGTTTCCCCGTTGTTGCTCCACCCCACCTTCTTGCCTGTTTGCTAGTGCTTTTCTGAGGCACTGTCCCATTTTGAAAAAAATCGGCCCTCCTGAAGTCCAGTACCTTCACTTTTGTGTGGCTTGACTCTACAGCTAAGTTTATTGTGAACCATGCTGTTTGGTGGTCGCTTGTTCCCAGATGGCTACCCAAATAATTTTTACAGAGACACTGTTAACCATGAAAATTGTTTTTGTGTCATATTAATGCAGATTATCAGTTTGCACTATGAGCAACATAATAATACCTGATGATCATTACATTAACTTCTTACTGCATCAAGCCAGTATATACACAGACTGCACAGCTGTTGTCTGTATGGAATGCACTCAAGTAAAAATAGTCAATAAACTAAATAAACTCTATCAAAATGTTTTTCACAGGCCGGCCCAGTGGCACTGAGGGCTGAGGCACTGGATGTCACACCTTGTGCCACACCAGTGACCCGGGTTCAGGAATGGACTCGGGACGCTGAGGGTTGGCATTTGAAGGAGAGGATTGAGTGTCCAGAGGACTGCTCTCCTCTCCTGGGGTGAGTTGGGGATCTTGCCTTGCTCTGTAGCAGCCCCTGGTGGAGACCAGGAGCACTAAGAAGTGGCACTACAGATGGGGCCAAGAAAACCAGGGAAAAATGGTGTCTCGACCAATAGAATGATGGCCACCTGGACCCTCATCGCCATGGAGTCCCCGGACAGTAGGGACTGACCTCAGCAGCACCCAGGGTCAAGAACAGTAAGCCACAAGGCACATTCTCTCTGGAAGGAGAGGACCCACCCTACGAAGGGATACATCGGGTTACCCTGAGGTTGGCTGCAATATGAGGTGGGAGTTGGCAATGGGGGTTCCCGGGGAAGGGGACTGCAGTCCCTGGTGGCCTAAAGAAGAGGCCAGTCAAGGTGTAGGGAGGCGCATAAATAAATAATGCAAAACAAAAAGGTTTTCATATTATTCATTTTACTAGACATCACAGAATAGGTTTCTACAGTATATGTTGTACTGGGCACATTATGCATATGCGATGTGTTGTTTTTGCAGTGTCACAGATAAAGGATACAGCACTGGTTGTTTGACAGGCCTGACTCTGGATCTATGTAGTTTATTCCTCAATAACCAACATATGGCTGGCCCAGTGGCATGCTGCACTGAGGCACCACCTGCCACATCAATGAGATGGGTTTAGGAAAGGACCAGGGTTGCTCAGGGGTCGGCTGGAGGAAGTAGGATTGAATGATCACAGATAGCTCTCCTCCTTTTGGGAGGAGCCAGTGCATGCCACTGTGCGACTGCCACCAAGCAGAGGCTAGGTGGTGCTGCAGTGGCCACGTGTCTGAGGGCTAGGTACAGACACAGAGTATTGGTGGCATCATTATGGTGCATGCCCACATCATTGCATGCATGCCGACCTCGGGAAGGGGGGAATAGAAGAAAAAAGATACTCAGCTAGTAAGGTGAAGATGTTGATCCTGCTGGCTCTGCAACATTGCCCATGACACTCACCCAACCAGGGTGGTCACAAGAGGATAGGTTATGTCCCAGGATGGTGGGGGATGGGACTGGGAGTCTATGTCAGAAGGGGGCTGGTTGGGAGAGGCAGGAAAACAAACAGAAGATGAAACAAAAATAATAAATACATGAAGCTCTTTGTCACCTGAAAGGCTGGTGTTGATGTGCAAGCACTGGAATCCCACATTGGGATGGGGCGGAATGCGTTGTGCGAGTGAAGCAGTCTTCTCCTGGTGGGGAGGGACACAGGCTGTGCAGCATTCCTGTGCCCCATGCATTCTGTGACCAAGAAGCAGCATTGACACTGGCTACCCATCTGCCCTTCCAGTTGGAGGAAGGGTGCCGCTGTAATGGGGTGGAGGAATGGGGAAAAATAATACAAAAAAAAAGTTTTCCAGATGGAGACTCACATTTTAGATTTTCAAGTTATTGTGGTGTGTGTGTGTGGGTGTGTGTGTGTGTGTGGTGTGTGTGGGTGTGTGTGTGTGTGGGTGTGTGGTGTGTGGTGTGTGTGTGTGTGTGTGGGTGTGTGTGTGTGTGTGTGTGTGTGTGTGTGTGTGTGTGTGTGTGTGTGTGTGTGTGTGTGTGTGTGTGTGTGTGTGTGTGTGTGCGTGTGTGTGTGTGTGTGTGTGGGTGTGTGTGTGGGTGTGTGTGTGCATGCGTGTGTGCGTGTGTGTGGGTGTGTGTGTGTGTGTGTGTGCGTGCGTGTGTGGGTGTGTGTGACACTTTTCTCATTTGTCATTTACTCCTTGGCTGCCTATCACACAGACCCTCATCACTCCCTCAGACATTCGGATTCTCCTCACTCCCTGAGATACCCAACTGCAAAAATCCCTCTATCCAGCACCCAGACCAACACCAATATAATTGGTGACATGTTAAAAATAAAAAGTACACAAGGGAATGGGGAGGGGGAGTCCTGACCGCTCTGTCACTCATCCACAAATGAAAAAATAAATAAATATCACTGAGCAACAGACAGGCAGATTAATGTTTTGGCTCTTCATTAATTGATGTTTTGGTTTTTCAGCAATAAGAGGGAACTAGAGCTAGAGCACCAAATGAAATATATATGAACTCTAGTTTATTTTTATAATTGTAGAATTTTTTTCTTTTCCCTTTTGCTAATTAGAATTGTAGCCAGCCTCTCACCATATTCCCATATTTGGATCCAGATACTAAACAGTTAACATGGTTTCTAAAATTAATTTTGAGTCTGAAGGGCTTCAGGCTGCAGCTTATCTATATTACAAATGTTGAGTTACTTGACTAATTGTCAAATGGCTCAGGGCCAGTAGGCATGTCCTATGAGGAGCGCCTCAAGGCACTGAACATGTACTCACTGGAGACCAGAAGGGAGAGGGGAGGTATATAGAAACCTTCAAATTCCTAAAAGGAATTAACAGGATGAACTATGGGGAGCTATTTAACTTGAATACCAGCTTCTGGTCATGTGGTCATGAGTAGAAGCTAACAGGAGGGAGGGGATGAAATACTATTTTATAGAAAGGGTGCTGGAGTCATGCAACAGGCTACCAGCCGGGGTGGTGGGTGCAAAACCATTAGTGGTTTTAAGCACAGCTGGGACAGAATGAGGGGCATAGTGGTTGCTCAGGGTATCAGAATCAAGGAGGAGAATGGGGGAGGGGTGGGGAAGGCTAGGACCCGTGAGAAACAGTACACCCCAGGGCTAATAGGGAACTCAGGCAGACTGGGTGGACCTTTGGTCCTTTTCTCTCAACATTGTCTATGTTTCTGATTCTGTGACAGTCCCTGTGCTACTGGCATCCCCATCAATAAAGGGATGAGACAGAGAGAACTGCAGTTAGTTTCAGAGAAGGCAGGGTCAGTGGACTCCCTACCATTTGTGGCAGGGAAGCATGCTACTTCCTTCAAGATGGAGTAGGCCAGAATAGGAAGCAGAACTGATAGAGAATGAAAGTGGTTCTTAAAGTCCAACACAGCAAGTGAGGAAGAAGAGACCTGAATTTTTGGGGTTCCCCTCAAGGAAGCTGCCGGAGCTCATGCAGATCTGATCTAAGTTCTATGGTGGAGGAGGAGGCATCCTATAGAGCATTCTTATGCTTATGCCAAGTAGAGTGGGGAGTCAAGGAGAAATATTACCGACAAACATCAATGCTGTATGCTGCAGGGAAATGTATGTCACGCTGTGCAGGTCAAATATGTTTCTGTTGCTCAGAGGTGCTTAAGAAAATGTGCCCTACTGTGATCTGGGACTGAGGGTAGGATACATTGGGGAGTCTGGTTTAGAGATCTTATGTAATATCAGCCTCCAGAGAAACGTTTGTGGGGAAGCCTCTGTATAACATGTTGGGTAGCTATAACTCTTTAGTACAAAGTGTGGCAAGCTACCCGACTGCTAGTCCTTATTTGTAGATATATTTCTGTTGTATATATTTTTTTTATGTAATTCTGTGTATATTTACATGCCACTAAATGCCAGTGTTCATTCAAGGGAATGTAGAGAAAAGACTGGATTAAAAAAAAAAGTTTGACCTTCCTTTGACCTGCAGGCCAGTGGCTTTCCAAGAATCTGATAACTGATCAAAGGGGTATGGTGAGGGTCAGTCGACAAATTCGTTGTCAACCGATGTTACAGCAGCACCTTTATGTCGACCACAATTGCAGTTGGCATAAAGCCGGTCACTTGAGACTGTGTTTTCTTTAGGGGGCTTCACCCCCAACCCCCTTATGCAGGGGACTTTGCCCCCCACACCAATCTTCATAACTAAAATAATCAACTCCAAGCCAGAGTTGATTCGAGGAGGGGGTGCAAAACCTCCAGAAAGCAGTGCCGGAGTCCCGCGCTGACACTACAGTGACCTGTTGCTGTTGTCACTGTACCGTCAGTCGCTGTAAAATTGGTTTCATAGCGAGTGACTGCATACCTGGTGAATAAAGTGTTCAGGAGATAGCACTTTTAACTTCAAAAAGCAGAATACTATGTTTCAAGGTATTGCCTTTGATGGGATGAAAGGAAAAAAAACAGGAATTTTCCTCCTAACAGGCCTGTGTGAGATTGTAATGTCAGGTGTCATAAATGTAGGCTGGGTAACATCACCAGATGGCAGAACATTGTGTTGGGGAAGCTCAAGACTGACACCCAGTGGCCTAAAATAGAAGGGCCAGCCTCTATCTACAGATAGGTATATAAATAGCCCCAGCTCACGGCATTTGGACACACTTTTCATCTGGACTTCGCCTGGCACAAAGAAAACAAAACTGTTGAGACCCAGTGTGACTGCCAAGGACTAAAGAAACTGAAAACTTTCATCTACTTTTTCTGGACTTGATTCACTGCAGTTTCAAGGTA
Source organism: Neoceratodus forsteri (assembly GCA_016271365.2). NCBI lineage: Eukaryota > Metazoa > Chordata > Ceratodontiformes > Ceratodontidae > Neoceratodus > Neoceratodus forsteri. Next base: position 71,604,160 of record JADMNL010000027.1, on the reverse strand, counting down.
GATGTTTAGCTAGCAGTGTTGGTGCATTTACATGTATATATTTTCCCATTTTGTTTCTGCATACTGTAACCCAAATTAGTACATTCTCTTTCAGTTGTAACTGTATTTATCTAAGTGTAACCCCTAGGTGGCACTATCCCAAGGGCTACTACCCCTGCCTGCTTGGCTAGTAGCAGGTTAAGGGGCCTGGATACTGAAACAGGTGCCTCCACCCGGAGGTCAGGGTTGTTAGTGGTCAAGCTAACCTGGGCACAGCCCTCTAGAACACTGTAACCCCCCTCTGGGGTACCCTTCTAGTGACTGGAACAATATACAACAATCACTTTCACAATGTCTCTTATTCACCATGCAGTTACCTCCACTGTTTGCACTTACCACCAGGGCTGGTTCCTGTAGCTCGACCCTGGGGCTCCCCTGTAAAACAAGGTTATGCACAGCAAATAGCAACAGTACAGTACTCTTGGCACAAACTGGAACCACAGTCAGGTTAAATGCAAAAAGAGTTAGATCTGATTTATTCAGGGGACTTGAACAAGGGAGGGGCATAATCATTAACTGGCTTAAAGGCTAAATCAATCAGACAGTTATGCATGCACTTCAGAGTCCCTACACAGTCACACACTCTGGGTACCCAGGTAGGAAAAAGGTGGGCTAGCCAGGAATGTTACCCAGGGTAGGTTGGAGTCGCAGCTGGTTGAGGCCCTGTGATTGAAGAAAGCAACATGCACAAAACACACACTATTTGTAATCCGGAGCTGGAGGGCTCAGTTCATGACAGAAAAGACAACAAGACAATTGGATGACAACACTTTAGAGTTATCTGTTGATGCAGGGAGCTACCCTGATGTTTACTTATGATACCCAATGCAGGATACAGGCAGGACGAAATCAAGACTGCAGTTTGTTGAGCTGGAGTGCCAGGAGAAGCAGGGCCCACACGATTCACCAAGACATCATTCCTGTTCAAAGCGTTAAGCCGGGGGCTGATCCCCAGGCAGGCTCTCATTGATGACTTTCTCTGTGTAGCGGGTAGTCTGGCTGGACCAGTGTGGCAAGGCCCAGGCCAAATGCAGATGCAAACGGATTTAGTCCATTGGAGCTGGATGTAGCCTTCAGCAAGCAGAACACAGTTCAGCACACAGTGGGGAACCAAATCACGACCCACTAACAGCACGCAGCATATTTACATGTAATAAATTCTTCTGTACCAGGCAGATTGCTATCCGGTCGCAATTACAGAGTCTCAGCACAAACTGGGAGTTCAGAGGTGACTGGAAATCCTGACCAGCCAATCACATTCAGCAAGTCTTCGGTCTTCTTCAGGTTGAAGCTTAGTCACAATCCAGTGGCTTAAATCATTCTCACAACTCGGATTCAGTACAATTCAACTCTATTTTCCCTCTCAGGGACAGCAGGAAAACAGGCAGGCCAGAACTCAGCCCTTTCACAGTTCTCCTGCGCGAACCCACGCAAGATTGCTGCTCGACTATCTCGAGCTGTTACTCCTTCACTTCCCAACTCAGAACTGACTGAAGCTGTAAGCAGCCTGGGACTTTCCCCAGGATCCAAAAGGTTCAGTTGGCTGTTCTGTCTGTCAGTCACAACAAGGGCTCCCCCTCCAGGTGCATTAGGGCGCCGAAGTTCCAAAATGACAGTTCCTACAGAATTTTGCTCCCACAAGACCCCTGGGTACAGACTCTATTTTAGAATTCCCAAAGGTACTGATTGGCCCATTCTGGCAGTCCAGGACCAAGATGGTGGTGATAACCAAAACTGTCCATGCTGCAAAGATGAAAGGTTAGACAAACCACAACATCTTTACCATTCTAACAGATTGTCAGCAAACAAGTACATCTTTTAACAGAGCTCCCTTTGGACAAGTAGCAGAATGGAGTAATTATCTGGTAGCCCGGGCAGGACTCGAGCATAGAAACACTCAGCCCCCCCTCTCAGATTAATTATAACTGCGAAACAGGCAGCTCTTAAAGAGACAATACACAGAGGCTATGCAGGCACTCTCTGGCAATAACGTTTAAACTGCTAAAATGTAGGACACCAGCCTGGCAGTGAGCATTTAGGCAAGCTCAAGGAAGACTTTTCAGGAACCCCCATTTGTAGGGGGTTACATAACTATTTTACTAAAACATTTGTTTTCCTAAAGAATATCTGCCTGAGTGAGAATTTCTTATATTGTATGTGTGACTGTAGAAGGTTTACTAATAATTTGTGACAACTGTTAATTGCTTAGTGGGGCCACCATAAGCAACCAAATTGAGAAAAAGGTCTGTAAGGGATTTGGAAGGATAAGGAGAATACCAAAGTCTCAGGGATGAGTCTGCAGAGATTTTGAACTAGGCTGTTACATGTCTTGTAGGGAGGAGGCCAAATCAGGCTTACACTGCTACCCTGAAGAGAGTGTGATGCATGGGTTTTCCTCCTTTGTGTAATAGCCAAGGAAAGGGTTCATATTTGGCCTCAAGACTCGAGACTGGTATTGTGCCTTTATCCAATGTTAGAGGGATGCTCTGGGTCCTCGTGGCAGAGGTGCAGTCATGATCTAAGCAAGCATTTTAAAAGCAAGAAGAGGGTATCCCTGCACCCCCCATCACAAACTGCACTTAGGGGTGGGCACTGTGAGCTTAGTGGGCCTGACCCCCAGGAATGGGTTCTTGACAGATCTGGTGCACAGCATTGGGATCTAGAGATTTGGTAGCATAGTGTTGCCATTTGAGAGATATTGGTGGCACAGGCATAACAGTTGGATTCAAGCCCAGTGTATCAGATTGATAAACTGAAAACAGTCCACAAACAATCAAGGCAGAGATTAAAAAAAAATGTATATGTAATTTGGTTACAGTATAAAGTTCCCTATCTTTTTTTTTTTTTTTTTTGGTGTAAGCCAGTGTAATAATAGGGAAGAAGATGTCTTCCAACTATAATGCATATATTGTAGACTACCTGTGTCAGGACAGAGGGGTCCAGTACAAGGGTCTAACCAAAAAGAACCTCATGGAGGCTCTTGTGGCAGCCAATGAGCTAGTGGTTGCCCAGGACCACAAGTCCCTACCAGTGACTAAAAAAGACCGGAGCTTGAGTATTGGGGTGCCAGGGTCCATCACAGAGTCTAGTCCCAGGGAGGAGGGCAGCGAGACCAGAGGGAACCAAGCACCACAGCAGCAGAGGAAGGTCACCACAGGGCTGGAGATGGAAGGGATCAGGCTGCAGCTGGAGTTGAGGAAACTGGAGCTGGCATTCAAGCAGAGGAAGTTCAAGATGGACTTGCAGGAAAAGCAGTGCAGTAAGAGGCTGAGGAAATAGAAAGACAATGACAGAGGGAGTTTGAACTGGAAAAGCTACGATTCCAATGACCAACACCACAGGAGGTAAGTAGCAGGGGTGAACCTGAATCTCCAGGGCTGGGGTATAAATTAAATTCTAAATTAATAGCTGAATTTAAAGAGGGGGAAGATATGGATGCATTTCTGAATTTGTTTGAAAAGGTCTGTATCCAGGTGAAAATACTCAGGGAGTCCTGGAACTTTCAGCTATCCCCGCTATTTACAAGTAAAAGGCGTAAAGCACCAGGCCAAATGGACAGTCAGGACAGTAGTAATTATGAGAAACTTAAAGCTGCGCTGCTTAAAAAGCATAAACTAACTCCTGAAGCATGCAGGGTTAAGTTTTGCAAGTTCTGGAGGAGCCCTGACATGAGCTATGAGAAACTCACCAAACAGCAACGTCACTTTTCGAAACGTTGGTGGGAGGGAGTAGAAGCAAACTCTGTAGAGAAAATTGGGGAAGTTGTAAATCTGGAGCAATTCTTTTGGGCTTGCCCAGCAGAGCTAAAAACCTGGTTAAAGGACTAAGTCCCAAAAATAGTGCAGCAGGCTGCAGAGCTCTCGGACGACTATGCCAGGAGCAGGCCTGCTCTTAAAGGAGTGTGGCAGGCATGGCAGCATAGAAGGGGAAAAGAGCGCCTTCAGGGCAGCTAAAACCCTCACTACCTCCACATAAATGGGGATGCCGCAGGTTACAAACAAGCATTTGTCAATGCCGAATGTTGACTGTTTTGCTCCATTGAGCTCGCTCGCTCCCCCTCTGTCAGTCGCTCATTCTGTTTCTGTTGGCACTGCAAGCTGCGCTTCTGTACTGGGCTCCTGCCTGTGTTGGCAAATTTGTCTGCCCACAAAGAAATCCGCAGCTGTTCTGACAGAGCTATGTTGAGGTCGCTCAGTCTCCCTCTCTCGCGCGCTCAGTCTGTTTCTCCTGGCGCTGCAGGCTGCCCTTTTGTACTGGGCTCCTGCCTGCGTTGCTGCCTTTTTCTGCCCACAAAGAAATCAGAAGCAGTCACGATAGAGCTCAGTTGAGCTCGCTCTCTCCCCCTCTCTAGGTCACTCATTCTGTTTCTCCTGGAGCTGCAGACTGTCCTTTTGTACTGGGCCTCTGCCTGAATTGCTGCCTTTTTCTGCCCACAAAGAAATCCGCAGCAGTCCCAACAGAGCTCTGTTGAGGTCACTCACTCCTCTTCCCTCACCAGCTCATTCTGTTTCTCCTGGCACTGCAGGCTGTCCTTTTGTATTGGGCTCCTATGTTGGAGCCTTTTTCTGCCCACAAAGAAATCTGCAGCAGTCCTGATAGAGGTCAGTTGAGCTCGGTCACCCCCCCCAACTCGCTCGATCTTAATCTGTCCCGAACACTGATTTCCCACAGCGACCACACTATCGTGCACTGGAAGTGCGAAAATGAATTTCAGCCAGGATGTGAAAAATGACAGTTGTACTGTTGATAAGGAGGTGTGGGCGTATCTACTCATTGCTTTGTCTCCACTCCACAGACCCTGCTATAATATAGGACTACAGAGGACCCTGGGCAGGAGGGTGGGCAACTCTAGTGTTCTGGCACAGCTCCATTGAGCTCGTTCACGTCCCCTCTCTCACTCGTTCATTCTATTTCTCCCGACCCTGCAGGCTGCCCTTTGGTACTGGGCTCCTGCTTGCTTTGGTGCCTTTTTCTGCCCACAAAGAAATCCACAGCAGCCCCGTCAGAGCTCACTTGAGCTTGGTTACTCCCCCTGTCACTCACTCAATCTTAATCTGTCCCAAACACTGATTTCCCACAGCTACCATGCTATTCTGCGGCAGGAGTGCAAAAACATATTATGGCCAGGATGTGAAAAATGACAGCTGTACTGTTCATAAGGAGGTGTGAAAAAATGCCAGTGTTGAAAATGTGGCATGAAAATATTACAAATTTGCTAAGTTACAAGGGTGCATGGAAACAGTTCAACGCATGCTTGTAACACAGCCATTTTATGGAGTTTCGTCACCACATGTTCAACATAGGGATTTTACGACCTCTGCTCATGAACAGTGTCACTGTCATTTTCTTAATCTGTCCTGAACACTGATTTCCCACAGCGACCGTGCTATTCTGCGCCGGAACTGTGAAAACACATTTCAGTCATGATGTGCAAAATGACAGCTGTGCTATTCATAAGGAGGTGTGCAAAAATGCAAGTGTTGAAAATCTGGTGTGACAGTATTACAAATCTGCAAAGTTACAATGGTGCATGGAAACTGCGAAACGCACACTTGTAACACAGTCATTTGATGGGCTATCATCACCAAATTTTCAACATAGGGATTTTAGGACCTCTGCTCATGAACAGTATCACTGTCATTTTCTTAATCTGTCCCGAACACTGATTTCCCACAGCGACCATGCTATTCTGCGCCGGAACCGTGAAAACACATTTCAGTCATGATGTGCAAAATGACAGCTGTACTATTCATAAGGAGGTGTGAAAAAATGCAAGTGTTGAAAATCTGGTGTGACAGTATTACAAATCTGCGAAGTTACAATGGTGCATGGAAACTGCGCAACACACACTTGTAACACAGTCATTTGATGGGCTATCATCACCAAATTTTCAACATAGGCTTTTTAGGACCTCTGCTCATGAACAGTATCACTGTCATTTTCTTAATCTGTCCTGAACACTGATTTCCCACAATGACCGGGCTATTCTGCACCAGAAGTGCAAAAAGACATTTCGGCCAGGATGAGAAAAATGACAGCTGTACTGTTCATAAGTAGGTGTGGGAAAATGGCAATGTTGAAAATCTGGAGTGAAAATATTATAAATTCACAAAGTTATGAATGTGCATGCAAACTGCGAAACGCACGCTCATAACATTTTATGGAGTATTGTCACCAAATTTTCAACATGGGCATTTTAGGACCTCTGGTCATGTACAGTGTCACTGTCATTTTCGTAATCTGTCCCAAACACTGATTTCCCACAGCAACTATGCTATTCTGCTCCAGAAGTGTTGAAAACACATTTCGGCCAGGATGTAAAAAATTACAGCTGTACTGTTCATAAGGAGGTGTGAAAAAATGCCAATGTTGAAAATCTGGCATGATAATATTGCAGATTCGCAAAGTTATGAGAATGTGTAGTAACTGTGCAATGCACACTCGTAAAACAGTCATTTTTTTGATTTTTTCCACCAAATTTGCAACATATGCTTTTTAAGAACCCACCTCATGAACACTGGCACTGTCGTTTCGTTAATCAGTCCAGAAAGGTGATTCCATGCAGTGACCGCAAAATCACCTTTTGGGGCTGAATAATGCCAGGACAGTGGCAGAATTCATGAGGAGGAGTCCCAAAAATCCCATGTTGAAAATTTGGTGCCAAAATTCCAAAAAATGCCTGAGATATGCACCAAAGTTGAAAACAAACCTATTTATGCCATTATGCAGCTTACCGGCATTTCCTCAGTTCGCGGTCAGCGTTTAAGAGTGCAGACGTGTTCCTGGTCCACCGAAGATCATTGTGCCAGACTCTGCAGGTAAGTATGCCGTGGGTGTGTGTGTGGGGAGGCAGGGTACACAGAGGGTGGATGCGGGTTGAGGGAGGGGGGCAGGGAGATGGCGAGGGACCGTTTTCTTTTTTGACAGGTACAAAAAAAACTCAAAAAATCCAGGGACTTTTTTTTTTTCCCACAGGGCCATTTGACATGCTGGGATGGGCTTCCAGCATGCCAACAAAGTGCTTGTTTGGGAGGGCAGCTGTAGCCGACGGGGGATTGGACACCCCTGCCAGCACAAAAGGGGGGGGCGCAAGAGCTGAGGTGGATTGGGCACCCCCTCAGCACAACTGTAGTGCGTGTTTGGGGGGGATTATGCTGACGGGGAGTGGGCTCCCCCATTGGCAAATGACACTGGTGGGAGGGACATAATGCCAATGGGAGTAGGCTCCCCCGTCAGCAATATTAGCGTTAGGGCACTGAAGCCGACGTGGATTGAGGTCCCTGTTGGCAAACAAAGACGTTGGGGGGGCACATGCTGCCGAGGGGGATTGGGAACCCCCTTGACAGAGGGACTGCTTCATTATTGTTTGTGAACACGGAGGCAAGCTGCCACCATGTTCACAAACAATATCACACTAACAAGATTCTGCCCAGCAATGATGAGTCGCTTCCTCATTGTAGCAGACTGGCTTACGTTGCAATGACAAGGCGACCCCTGATTGCAGCGGCTGAAACCTTACAAGGTTGTGGCACGCTGGCTGAACTAGTGTTAGCAGCAGCGTGCCATCCCATTGGGAAAAGAGGGCCAAGCCTCAAAAGGCTGTGGAGGTATTGGCCACAACAGTGCCGCATCTCCACAACCTGCTTCTGCAGCAAGCTGCCGCAATATGTTTCTTGCACATGCTCACAAGCAACATAAAAAAAGGATTTAATGGATAAAAGAAATGATGATTGCTGGTTTTGCAAACAGCCAGGGCATCTTGCTATACTGTGTCCTAAAAAGGCACAGAGAGGGCAAAGTGGTACTCGAACAGAGTTGGGTGTGCTGTGTATCCTTGAAAGCATGCCTACAAACATGAGGGAGCACATATACCCAGTTACTGTAATTGGGGTGCAGACCGATGGGTTAAGGGACATGGGGGTGTCGCTTACGTTAGTAAAAGGGGATTTGGCTGAGCCCGAACAACTTATACCTAATCAGTTTGTAACAGTCAGGGGGGATTCACTGAGGAGGAAAATCTCTGCCACTAACTAGTGTTCTTCTAAATTGGGGTGAGACAGGAGAGAGGGTACAAAAAGTGGCTGTGGCAGACAACTTCGTCCTGGATGTGATTATAGGGAATCTCCAGATGGTGGTGGTGTGTGCAGTTACCTGCAGTCAGATGGCAAAGGCCAATTGTAGTTCACTGGACTCCATAGAGATCCCCGTGGAAAACAATGGGAGGCTGGTTCCCTAGCCTGTGCATCCTGAAATGGAGAGTAGTGAAAGGGAGGTAGGACTTCCCCACATAGCAGTTCACAAAACAGCTACAGAAGGTTACTCTGAGGAGGGAGGGGTAACCAGTGATCAGAAGGTTAGGGTTGGCAGTGATCCTGAATGCCCTGATGCTAGAGCTGTGGACCCCAGTTTAGGAACTGAAGGAGAAAACATCCCATGCCTTGGTAAAATAGAAACGTAGACTTTGATGGCAGATAAGGACCGCTTGGCCCATCTAGTCTGCCCATTTCCCTACAGGATAGGCCGCAGATCCTAGTTAACCAACAGCCTATTTCTTCCTACCCCCCACAAGAATTGCCTTATGTCTGTCCCATTCATTCTTGAATTCGCCCACAGTTTTAGACCCCACAACCTCCTCAGGAAGGCTGTTCCATGCATCCACTACCCTGTCTGTGAAATAATACTTCCTCACATTGCCCCTGAACCACCCCCTATCTTTAAATTGTGTCCCCTTGTTCTTGCACATCTCTTTTTCTGAAAGATGCTACCCTCTTGGACTTTGTTGATTCCACTGAGGTACTTAAATGTTTCTATCATGTCCCCTCTCCCTTCTTTCCTCAAGGGTATACATATTAAGCTCCTTTAGTCTCTCCTCATACGGCTTCTCTTGCAGACCCTGCACCATTTTAGTTGCCCTCCTCTGGACTGCCTCTATTCTGTCTATGTCCTTGCGGAGATGGGGTCTCCAGAACTGGGCGCAGTACTCCAGATGTGGTCTCACCAACTGTCTGTACAGAGGGATAACAACTTCCTGTTTTCTGCTGCTGATGCCTCTCCCTATGCATCCCAGTATACCCCCAGCCCTCCCTACTGTCTTCTCACGTTGCTTGCTAACCTTAAGGTCATCTGATATGATTACCCCCAGGTCCCTTTCCTTTTTTGTTGTTGTTACTACCTCCCCCATTGTGTGTTCTTCCCTGGGTTCTTGTTTGCCAGGTGCATTATTTTGCACTTCTTGCATTGAATCCAGCTGCCATACTTCTGACCATTCCTCCAACCTTGCCAAGTCCTTCTCATCCTTTCCACGCCTCCTTGTGTATCAACCCGTTGCAGATCTTTGTGTCATCTGCAAAGAGGCATATTTTTCCTTCCAGTCCCTCTGCAATGTCACTTATGAAGACATTAAAAAGGACTTGACCCAATACTGAACCCTGCGGTACCCCACTAGTAACCCCTCTTTCTTCAGAGTGGACTCCATTTACAATTACCTTCTGTGTCCTGTTGTTCAGCCAATGTTTTACCCAGGCTACCACCCTGGGACCCACTCCCAAGCTGATTAATTTGACTATTAATCTTTTGTGTGGGACTGTGTCAAATGCCTTGCTAAAGTCTAGGTAGGCCATGTCCACAGCCCCTCCCTGGTCTACTACTTTGGTCACCCAGTCAAAGAAATCTATTAGATTCATATGACATGACCTTCCCGCTGAGAACCCATGCTGCCTTGGGTCCTGTGCCCCACTGGCCTGTAGGTACTCAACTATTCTTTCCTTCAGAAGTGATTCCATCACTTTCCCTACCACAGAGGTCAAACTGACAGGTCTGTAGTTTCCTGCCTCTGTCTTGGTCCCACTTTTGTGAAGGGTAATCACATCCGCCTTCCTCCAGTCCTCGGGTACCACCCCATCCTCCCCTGATTTATTAAAAAGAGTAGCCAGTGTTTTCACTAGTTCCCCATTAATTCTTTTAGAATTCTGGGGTGAATTCCATCAGGCCTCATTGCTTTGTCCACCTTCAGTTTTAGGAGTTCTTGCAGAACCCTTTCTTCTGTGAAAGGACTGGGATCAACCCCCCCCATCAAGAGTACTTCTGTTAATTGGATTAGGCACTTCCCCCTCCTCTTTTGTGAATACTGAGCAGAAATATTCATTCAGTATAAAATGTGAAGAATTTGCAGCTGCTCAGAGAACTGATCCTAGTTTGGAGAGGCTGAGGGCTTGTGCAGAATCTGATGGGACACAGGGAGGTGACGTGAGACATAAAGTATTTTGGACAATGGACTGTTGTATATGCAGGATGTAAGGACAGAGGGAGGGGTGATAGGCAGGCAGGTTGTCATTCCCCAGGGGTACCATGAGCAGTTGCTCAAGATTTCTCATGATATTCCCATGTCTGGACATCTGGGATCATGTGCACCACACATCAATAGGCCCAGAATTTCTATTGGCCGAACTTTACCCAGCAGGTGAAGGAATATTGCAGGTCTTGCCCCCTGTGCCAACAAATAGGGAAGGCAGGTAGTAAAACTAAAGTCACCTTAATTCCTTTGCCCATTGTGGAGGAGCCATTTCAGAGTTGGAATAGATATTGTGGGACCTTTGAAAACCCCAAGTTCCTCCAGGAAGAGGTTCATCCTGTTGGTGGTAGATTACACCTCCCAATACCCAGAGGCCATCACCCTCTCCTCACTTAGGACAGACAAAGTGGCAGACGCCTTGCTAGGGATTTTCTCCCATGTTGGGTTCCCACAAGAGGTTATCACTGATCAAGGAGGGTACCTTCATGTCGGATTTGATGAAGTGTTTGCGGGAGAACTCTGGAGTGGTGCAGCGACACATGACACCTTATCACCCACAAGCCTATGTGCTTGTGGAAAGGTGTAATGGTACCCTAAAATCGATGCTCCATGCATTTGCTGAACAGCATGGGAGGAACTGGGAGAAATACCTTCCCCACCTGTTGTTTGCATAAATGGAGGTACCCCAAGAGTCAACAGGGTTTTCCCCCTTCAAACTCTTATATGAACATAGGGTGCGTGTGCCCCTAGACTTGATTCGGGAAGAATGGGAAGGCAAGCACACCACCCAGGGAACTCCTACAGTGGAATATGTCTTAAAGTTTAGGGAAAAGCTGAAAGAGCTTATGGGAGCAGCCCAGAGCAACCTGTCAGCTGCTCAGCAGAAGGCAAAAGGTCTGGTACGACAGCAAAGCCAGAGCTTGTTTGTACAGTGTAGGTCAGGAAGTCATAGTAAAGTAGTAAAAGATTTATTTTTATTCAGGATAAGTTCTTTCTTCACATCTTAGGCCGAAGCCTTTTTTCAAGATGGTCCTGACAATAGGACTTTGAAATTGTTCAAATACAAACACAATATAAACATCACTTTCAATCTCTAAGACCTTACAAACATATAATAAATATACTTGTATTCCAACAAGACTTGTGCAACTCATTTCACAACATAAAATACCAATTAAAAATCCAAGAGATTTCTTATTCATCCATTGCACATACATCTAACTTTCAATTCCTCTGTCAGAAACTTGGTAATCAGAGATGGTTTATAGCCTGATTTACTTTTGATATCATTCAACAGTTGACTGTCTGAGGCATATTCAGCTTTAAATGTCATTTTAGTAAAATGGTTTTTTACACTAGGTTTGTAGGGAGTTGCCCCATTATCTCTTAATTTATATTTATGCTTAACATTTTTCTCCTCTATTTTATCCCAAAGATATTTTGGCTCTCCTGTCATTTGTAATCTATGCGTTTGTAGGGCCCTTATCATTTTTCTCCTATTTTCAAGTGTTAACCAATCCAGTGCCAAATACAAATTACAATGGTGAGTTTTATAATCACACTGTAAAATGAATCTGGCTAAATTATTATAAGTAACTTCAAGCCTTCTAAAAACAAAGCCCGAGGCCTTTCCATATATATGATTGCCATAATCTATTATAGGAATTAATAACTGATTTACTATTGATTTCCACATATTAATATCTGTACAAAACCTATTTCTTTGAAAAGCCCCTAGTTTTCTATTTACTTTACCCACCAATTCTTCTACATGTATATCAAATTTCAGTCCCTGGTCAACCCAAACTCCTAAGTATTTATAAAAAGAAACCTGCTGTAATGTTTCCTGTCTTAGTATTTTTATATTAAAATCCTGTTTATGATTTATTTTATCCTTCTGTATTGAGAAAAGAAGAGTTTTCATTTTTTTACTGTTTAATACTAATTTTGAATTTAATAGCCATTTTTCTAACCCTGCAAAATCTTCCTGAAGTCCCTTTTCTATCTCATTAATATTTGTACCACACGCTAGTAAAACGGTATCATCCGCATATAATTTAATTTTGGTGTTAATAGCTACTTTTACCAAATCATTAACATAAATCAAAAAAAAAAAAGAGTCAGGCCCAAAATGGACCCCTGTGGTACCCCTCTAACAACTTTAAGCTGTTTTGAGGTTACATCATCAAGTTGAACCAGTTGTGTTCTTTCAAATAAGTAGAAAGAAAACCATCCCAGAGTTTCACAGTCTAGGCCCAATCCCTCCAATCTCTGGAGCAAAACCCAGTGGTCCATGGTGTTGAAGGCTTTGTATAGGTCCACAAACACTGCATCCACCTACCCCCCTCAAGCTGAGAGGAGACAAGATCTATTAGGTCGGTGAGCGTGGTGTCCATGGAACGCCCTTTTTGGAAACCTGATTGCGAATCTGAAAGTAAGTGGTATTTCTCCAAATAACCACTTAACTGGTTTTGTACCAGTTTTTCCATTACCTTCGATACCATGGACAACAGGACAATCGGCCTATAGTTTGAAGGGTCAGTTGGATCATCCCCTTTAAAAACTGGGACTGCTTTTGTTTTCTTCCAACTAGAAGGAAACCTCCTTTCTGTCAAACTCATATTAAATAGCTTGTTCAATATAGGGGCCAAATATTCCACAGCATCCTTTAAAAAACTGTTTTCTATATTGTCTAAGCCATATGCTTTGTTAACTTTTTATTTAATTCTTTCTGAACTTCATTACAACTAATCTTCCTAAATCTAAATTTTGGAATTTCCAGAGTAGGATCTAATGGAAAATCTTGTAATAATTGATTTTCTGGAATATCTATACCAGGTAAATCGGTAAAATATGCATTCAGAATGTCTGCAGAATTTACTTTACACTGTAATATACCATTTTGTTGAATTTGTACAGGGGGTTTGCTTGTAACTGGTTTTTCCAAGGATTGTATCGAGGACCAGTATTTCTGGGGATCAATTGTATCAGCAATTTTTGTTTTATAATATTGCATTTTTATATTCTTTACCCTAGTGCTCATTCTGTTACAATATTTTTTTATATTCTTCCCAATCAACTCTACTTAAAGATTTATTAGCCTTCTTCCATAATCAATGTTTTATCCTTATTTCTTTTTTTAACTTTTCTGTCATCCATGAAGGTTGTTTTATCCTTGCTATGGTTGTTTTAAAGGGAGCAACCCTTTTACAAGCCTCTAAAAACATTCTTGTAAACTCTTTCACAGCTAAATCCAGATCAGGAATAAGGAAAATCCTATACAACTCTAGGCTTGCCAATGTATGTAAAAATAATTCTTTATTGTAATTTTTAAAAGACCTCTTTCTTATTTTTCTTGGGACTTCTGATTTTATTCCTTTAGCTTCAATTTTGAATTCATAATTACATACAATTGAACAGTGATCTCCCAAAACAGGTTGATTTACCCATACCTTTTGAACTTATATACGTTCTGTTACAAAACATAAATCTAATACATTTCCTTTACTATTCAAATCTGTCTTTCTGGTGGGCGTCATCACAACCTGAGTCAGGCCAAGGGGACTCAAACTCTGAATCAATGCATTGCCCCTCAGTCCACCCCAGACTGCGCTGAAATCCCCAAACAGAAGCAAATCATAACCCATTGTTCATTTCTGCATACATTGTGCCAAATGCCTAAATTCCTCTACCCTGACTTTTGGGGGTGAGTAGATCACACCTATAACAAGACTGTACTTTAATAATTGAACCAACAATATTTCCATTTGATTTTTTTTGTTCGTGAATAAACTACCCTAAAACTTCGCAAAGTCCAATTTGTATACAACAAAACCCCACCTCTCTTTTCCTTTCTGTCTGCTCTATGCAGAAAAAAACCCTCTATTTCATTTTCATTTGAATGAACCTGTGGGGTTAACCATGATTCCGTTATGGAGTTCATCACAACCCATAATTTTAAAATATCCATTTTAGTTTTTAAACTTCTCACATTATCAAGAATTACGTTGATTTTATCCAATGAGCAGGGACCTGGGTTCTGTTCTACATCCCCACCCAAAAGCAAAATCATTATCAGTCTCAAAGAGGGAGTTTGTAGTCATAAACACAGGGAGAGAGCGAGAGAGAGGCTTTAAATTTGACACTAAACTCATTCCAGTTTTGAGTAAACTCGTTTCTACCATTTCTACTTAAGGGCCTTGATTGATAATAATCCCATTTGTACATAATTCTTAATGATATGGCAGTTTACTCTACTTTACCAAACTTTTCCTGAGGGCTAGACATCTGTAAAACTACTAACAGACTAAACAAACATAACTTTTATCCCCTTTGTCTTTTACTACTTCTGTGCCTTACACAATTCCTAATTATACAATCCCACCAGTAATTTCTAACTACTACTTTTTGCAAAGCGGCTGCTTTATTTACCTTTATTCTTTTTTTCTTTCTACTATCCAAGTTTCGTTATTCCCCAAACCTAGTGAACAACTTTCTGTGACCGAGTGCCACTCGCGCCTTGTAGCGCAATGCTGTTTTAAACCTGCCAGGCGCTCCTCCCCCCACTTCATACAGCTCACAAACCAGGGAATTAATTAAGCAGCAGCAAGTTTTAAAGTGCAACAGTTCAGGTTTTCAGAAGTCTTCAGCAAGCACAAATACCATACAGTCATTCAGTCTCTCAACAGCAGCACAGCACTGTTCTTCTGCTTGCCTTTTCCAGCTCTCACCTGTTGGCAGTTGTTACTCAATGAAAGCAGTCAGTCTTATCCCAGTCTGGAAGGACAAGCTGTGGGCCAAGTGAGCAGGACCATGCAAGGTAGTCCAACAGGTTAATGACGTGAATTATATTGTGGAACTGCCTGACAGGAGACATACCCATAGAATGTGCCATGTCAACATGATGAAGTCATATGCAAATAGGACAGACACGGTATTTGCAGTGTGTAGTCCTGGGAAGGGGGACTGATGAAGAAGACCCCCTGCTGGACTTGCTGGAGGAAAGCAAATGGGAGTCCTCTGTGGCCCAGCTGGCCCCTGAACAGACCCAGGAAATGAGGGAGGTTTTAGCGGAATTTGCCTCTTTGCTTACAGCCAAGCCTGGACTAACCCCATAGCCACACACAATATAGACACAGGTATGCAAGTGCCCATATGGCGGACAGCCTACTGTGTGTCTGAGGTCATCCTAAAGGACATTAGAAGGGAGTTGGAGGAAATGCTGGATTTAGGGGTGATCCAGAAATCCCACAGCCCCCTGAGCCTCACCCGTAGTTCTCGTTCTCAAGCTGGATGGCTCTACTCACTTTTGTTTGGACTATCATGGACTCAACACAGTCACAAAGTCTGACATCTACCCAATGCTGATGGATGAACTACTTGACAGGTTGGGAGGGGTGACATTCTGTATCACAACTGACTTGATAAAAGGATATTGGCAGGTGGAGTTAACTGCCAGAGCTAGGGAGAGGTCAGTCTTCATCACTCCAATAGGATTATTTGTGTTGAGGGTAATGCCTTTTGGAATGAAGAACGCCCCTGACACCTTCCAAAGGTTGGTCAACCAGGTTTTACATGGTATTGAAGAGTACGCAGTGGCATATCTGGATGATATTGCCATCTTCAGTGCCAGTTGGAAGGAATACCTGTCCCACCTGAGGGAAGTGTTGGGCAGGATACAGAGGGCAGGGCTCACTGTCAAGGCTGAAAAGTGCCAAATGGCCATGGTGGAAGTAGCATACCTAGGACATGTAGTAGGGTGGGGGCAGCTCCATCCCAATCAAGCCAAGATTGAGGCAATAGAGGCATGGCCCAGGCCTGAAACCCAGAAGAAGGTTCAGAGTTTCCTAGGGGCCACCAGGTACTATCGAAAGTTTATACAAAATTACATTATCCTGGCAGCTCCCCTCTCTGGCCTGCTAAAGAAAAGAATGCCCAAAATGGTAAAATGGGAGGCAGCCTGGGAATGAGCCTTTGCACAGCTAAAGGAGGCACTGTGCAGTGTCCCTATGTTGGCCAGTCTAGATTGCAGTAAGCCATTTGTAGTCCAGACAGATGCTTCAGATGTGGGGATTGGAACAGTCCTCAATTAGACCTCTAACCAAGGGAAAGATTACCTGAAAGTGTACCTTAGCAAAATGTTGCTTCCTCGGGAGCAGGCATATTCCACAGTTGAAAAGGAATGCCTTGTGCTGGTATGAGCCCTGAAGAAATGAGAGCCATACCTCTACGGGAGGCACTTTGAGGTACATACCGATCATAACCTACTAGTGTGGCCGACACAGATGAGTAAAATGAATAGCTGTCTCTTAAGGCTGAGTATTGCCTTACAGGGCTACAATATGACCATTATCCACAGGGCCAGTGCCAATGCAGATGGGCTATCTCACCAGTTAGAGCAGAGAACTTTGTGAAAATCATACCATGCCTAGGGATGGATTGACACAAATTCAGTCTAGGATGGAGAGGTGTGGTGAGCTACCCGACTGCCAGTCCTTATTTGTAGATATAATTCTATTGTATATATGCTTTTTTATATAATTCTGTGTATACTGTAGTTACATGCCACTAAATGGCAGTGTTTTTTTTCCCTCAACTTATTTTCTGATCCCCAACACCAGACCTCTCTCTGGCCTCTCCTCTCACTGAATCCACTCTACCGCCAGCTGTGGACCCTGCCATCTTCATAGATGTTACTTTCTTCCTGAGCCCTGTCCCCCTTATGGGACTGAGGAGACCGAAGGGACAGTGGCAGGGAACCAGCTTTGGGTGTGTGGTGGAATGGCACTGGGAGGGCCATCACCTATCTGGGCTGGAGGGGATTTTCAGTGGATATCCCTGCTCCCTCCTCCCCCCCAAGCATGATGTCCCCCGGATGCCATGGCACACAGCGTCAGCCACGCTCACCCCAATGTGTGGTCCACATTCTGCAGTGTGCCTGCTCTCCACTGGGAGTCACTGGAATGCCACACAGCCCAGAGCCCTCCCCCCAGGAGAGGAGAGCTGCCCATTGGACACTCAATCTTCTCCCTTCCCTGCCAACCCCTGGCGCCCAAGCTCGCTCCCAAACTTGGGTCACCGGTGTGGCATGAGTTGTGGCATCCAGCACCTCAACCTTCAGTGCCACCAGGCAGGCCCTAAATGCCAGTGTTAATTCAAGGGGACATACAGAAAGACTGGATTAAAAAAAAGAGGTTTTGACCTTCCTTAGACCTGCAGATCAGTGGCTTGCCAGGAATCTAAAGCATTATTGTCAAAGGCTTTGAGAATAACTGATCAAAGGGGTTTTTCCAATAGTTAACTGATCAAGGGAAACAGAGGTGAATAAAGTGTTCAGGAGATAGTCCTTTTAACTTCAAAAAGCAGAATACTGTGTTCCAAGGTATTGCCTTTGATAAGATGAAAGGAAAAAAAAACAGGAAACTTCCTTCTAAAAGAACTGTGTGAGAGTGTAATGTCAGGTGTCATAAATGTAGGCTGGGTAACATCACCAGGTGGCAGAAAATTGTGTTGGGGAAGTGCAAGAGTGCCACCTGGTGGCCTAAAATGGAAGGGCCAGCCTCTGTCCACAGGCAGGTATATAAATAGCCCCAGCTAAGGGCATTTGGACACACTTTTCATCTGGACTTCACCTGACACATAGGAAACAAAACTGCTGAGACCCAGTGTGGCACCAAAGACTAAAGAAACTGAAAACTTTCATCTACTTTTTATGGACTCAATTCACTGCAATTTCAGGGTAGACCTTTAGCTAACAGTGTTGGTGCATTTACATGTATATATTTTCCCATTTTGTTTCTGCATACTGTAACCCAAATTAGTATATTCTTTTAATTGTAACTGTATTTATCTAAGTATTTTAGTAAAACATTTGTTTTCCTAAAGAATATCTGCCTGAGAATTTCTTATATTGTATGAGTGACTGAAGAAGGTTTATTTATAATCTGTGATAACTGTTAATTGCTTAGAGGGGCCACCATAAGCAATTAAATTGAGAAAAGGGTCTGTAAGGGATCTGGAAGGATAGGGAGAATACTGAAGTCTCAGGGATGAGTCTGCAGGGATTTAAACCAGGCTATTGCATGTCCTGTAGGGAGAAGGCCAAATCAGGCTTACACTGCTACCCCGAAGGCAGTGTGACACTTGGGTTTTCCTCCTTTGCATAATAGCCAAGGAGAGGGTTCACATTTGGCCACAAGACTCGAGACTGATATTGTGCCCTTGTCCAGAGTTAGAGGGATGCCCATGGTCCTCGTTGCAGAGGTGCAGTCGTGACCTCGGTGAGCATTCTAAAAGCATGAGGATGGTATCCCTGTTTCCCCCCCATCATGGATTGCACTTAGGGGTGGGCACTGTGAGCTCAGTGGTCCTGACCCCCAGGAATGGGTTCATGACACAATGCCCCTCTCTTCTGTGTTGGTCTGCAATGAGGAACTCACTGTATTTCAGTAAGAAACTGAATATGTATGTCCATCTTTTTAAAAACAGTACCCTCTTTAGTCAATAATAAATTGCCCCTTTTAAATGTTTGCAATGTTATCCATCTGTTGGATGTTGCAGTTAATAAAAGTAGTAATTATATTTTGTTTTCTTCTACCCTTGTAAAATCTGGTTAGGAAGAAATGGCACCTAATAAATCATAACAATATTTGACAGATGATCAGAAATCACATATTTCTATAATATTTATAATAATTTAAACACATTATACTTTCTAATTTGTGCCATAAGAAATCCACTGAACTCCACTTTTCTGTAGTGTTACAGGGGTATGGGTATAGTACAGTATGCAGCATTTAGCGCTTTATTATTATACATAATTTAGTCAGTTGTATGCTTTTATTCATCTTATTGTAGCCTGTGCAGTTATACACTTCGAACGTGTTGATTTTAAATATTACACAGCACAATCATTGCCTATTTTGCTTCTTTAACTGAGATTAGATTTTTAATTTCACTTGTGAAACTGAATCCCCCACTGTGTCATCCTCTTTTCCACCACTGATTATTATTAAGCTTGCCCCATCTCCTTTCCTTTCTTGTAACACTACACCCTGGGTACTTGGGTGGGATTCTGCAGCCAGTATCCCATTATCACAGACTATAAAACAATATTTTTAATGTGTTCATGGTGGATCTTCTGCATGTGTCAGCATACAGGTACAAAATGCATTTATCCATGAGGGAAAGTTGGTGAGGTGTGCTGTAGCTGAGCTGTCCCTCATGTTTCTTTTATGCTGTTACAATTTTGAAGTCTCGCAGTTTACTGTTTTGGAAGTTGTTTAACTTTAGAGGGGAGGAGGAGAGGGAGGTAGGCTTAATGTGGGATTCCCTTAAACGTGGCCTGAAATTACACTTCAATGAGTGAGCAATGCCCCTCAGAGTGATTCAAGGCCAGACTGGACTTTTGTTTTTCTATTTATTTTGGAAATTATTTATTTCAAAGTTATTTTGGAAGTTGATTCACTTAGGCTTACTCCGGGTCCTACAGTATATCTTGGCATGGAGGAGAGGAAAAATGCATTTTGCATAAACCTCCAAGGCCTTGGATATACTACACATTACCTGTTCCCCACAGGTCTACATTGTGTGATGCTTGTGTAACTGTGACCAAGCAGTGTGGAGCACTTTATTTTACTGAATGACATACTATACAATAAACAGCATATACAGCGCTATACACCAGAAAACTGACATTATGAAACATACAATACTATCCATTCTATACTGTGCAACATACAATTTGTGAAATATAGCTGGAGTATACCACAAAGTAATGCTACTCATGAAATAAATGACTTTTTCTGTCCACTGCTACTGGCAACATCTTTTCTAAATGTTAATTATGTCTGCTGAACTGTTCCCATGGCAGTGTTCTCTGAAACTTAGTACAGCTAATCAGTTCCCGTTTGCTCCTTGGCTTCACCTTCCATGTGTCTTCAGCACATACCAAACCATCTCAGTAGATTCATATCTGGGGACCAAATAAGTCAAAGTTGAAAGAAGTGAGAGACAGTCCTCACACAGTTAATCATAGTGCAGATGCGCAATACAATGCACTGAAGTCTGACTCCAGAGATGTCTTCATCCAGTTGATGCCAGTCTTAGCAATAAACCCTGTAGATGAAGTGTGTTTGGGGTTGTTGTCTTGATAGAAGCAATACCTATCGGGAATCAGCTTCTTGACAAACTTCACAACATCTTTCTGAATAATGGTTTTCTGGAAAAAGTTACCATCCATGGTTCCTAGGGTATGAAAGAAAGTGATCATTAGTATTTATAGTATATGGATTCACATGCAGTGTATTGCTTAGGAAGCTGAGGTGCATGTAGCCGGCTCATTGAACAGGTACACCAATGACATTATACTCTTTGATTACTACCGATAAATACAGCACTGGTTTTTGGTGGCATCACCATACCTACAGTAGTTACTGCACAGGGGCTGACTTGATAGACATGCTATCTGTTGACATATTTAACTCCTTGACCTGAAATATGGTGAAGAAGATTAATGAAGAGATGAGCACAGTAATCAAGAGAATGAAGGCGGCAGCCTTTTCTTACCAACTCCCCTCCCTCTGGACCTCTCTTCCAAGCTCCCTTCATTTATCTCCTTCCCTGTACTCTATAAAACATCCTTTCTCAATCTCTCCCTTCCTCTTTTTCCTGCTCTTCCTCATCCCAGAAACCAGGGTGAGTCTCTCTCTCTATACATTCTTAACTTGCTTCCTTCCCTCTGTGCCCCACCTTCCCTAACCCTCCTGACTCCTAATGCCAACAGAAATCATTGCTTCATCCCCCTTTGATCTTTCCCTCCTTCCCCACCTCCTTTAGTTTCTCCTCTTGCAGCTGGCTTCCTATACAAGTTTTGACCAACAAATGTCTGGCAATATCTGCCAATGTTACATTGTTATTTTATCACCTTTTATTTGTAATAATTGTGCTCCTCATTTATATTGTAACTGGACTGTAATCTTGTCTCTACTCCCTTTTCCCTTTCCCCGGATCACACCTGGAAACAAGTTTTGGCTCAGTGTTCTCAATTTTAAATAAATAAATAAAATAAATAAACCCTCAACAATGCATATGATCCAAAACATATTGGAAAATGGTTTGATCTACATGTCAGAAAGTGGTGTTTGCAAACATTTGCAGCATGCAGGCCTTGCTCAACCAACTGTGCAAGCAACTATATGTATATGGTACTGCAGTGCTGTTTTTCTGTGCATTTTGACCTATACACGTGCAGTTCTGATATTAACTGGACATTTTACTGGTTTTCATAGAGACACAGCACAGCTGGTTGCTGACATCATTAGTGACTGCAAGTGAGGTGAATGAGTTTTGTACTACATTCTGTGGTTATACAGTAGCTACGGAATCATTAATAAACCAAATGCGCAGAAGCATGGACTGAACTTATAGGAGAGTACAGTGCAACACATTAGTCCTCAGTCATGTAAATTGAATGTTATATGATTTGCAGTATGAACTAAACTTGTTGTTTACTGTCATTTCTAATGCCCCATGATACACTGTACTACTAAACTGTTACATATAACATGTAACACTGTTCTATTTTACAACTTTATAAATACTTTGTGATTGAGTGGGGGAAACAACTGCAAAAGGTGGGGCTGAGGTCAGCAGAGGGAGATGCTGATATGTGTACCATACCGTAGTTTTCTTTGAAAACTGAATGTGCTGTATACCAGCATAACTATTGTGTGCTTGTATAGGATGCTAGAAATGCAAAACACATAGGCCCAGATATTCAAAATGGTTGCGCCAGCGCAAGTCTGAAAATGTGCCATTTTGCGATATTCAGCGGGAGGCAGTTGTGCCCCCCAATTCACACTGAGCAATAGCGCAATGATAATGAATGCACGTGCAACTGAAGGGGGAGGAACCATGCATAAATGGCGCAGTGCGATATTCAACAACATGCGCCATGCGCAATCGGGGAGCAAGCGGAAGTTGTGCGATAGAGGAAATGAGCCAAAATAAAAAGGAACAAGGGAGAGGTGCAAGAACGCTACAGGGAAGACACATGTTTCTGAACTATACCCAGCCACACAGGAAACACACACACACACACACACACACACACACACACACACACACACACACACAGGGCAGGACAGAGAAAGGTCACCTGGAACTCACAGGCTCAGGGAAGGTGTGGGGAGCCACAGCCACAGTGCAGAAGGGGGAAGTGCCACACAGCACTGAGGCCAGCACAGTTAGGTGTTCCCGGTGCAGGGGAAGTAGCAGCCAGGACAGCGGAGGGAACACAGAAACAGCTGCCGGGGGGGTGAACACAAGCCATGGGCATGGCCAGTGCCACCATCCAGATGGAGGCAGTAATGAGGGGGGTGAGAAGGTGGGCAGCAAGGGGTGCGGCCGTGGAAGGGCCCGTTGGCGGTAAGCCCCCAACAGGCAGTACCGAGCCCACACCAGCTTCAAGCTGTACAGTGATACTGAGATCGTGGGCCGGTACCACCTGAATCGGGCAATTCTGAGGCAGCTCTGTGAGCTGTGCAGTGATGTGATGCAGGCACCCACACGACGGAGCCATGCTCTGTCAGTGGAGACTAAAGTGACAGCTTGCATGTGCTTGCTCACCACGGGTACCTTCCAGAGACCAACAGGGGACACCACAGGCATAACCCAGTTGGCCGCATCATGCCACCTCACCCAGTTCCTCAGCGCACTGCTGCCACATGCTGCAGAGTACATCCATTTCCCCAGCACACGGTGGTGCACAGCAAACATACAGGGTTCCACAGGGTAGCAACGTATGCCTGGTGTACTAAGGGCAATAGACTGCACCCATGTATCTTTACCCTGACTCGAGGGGCCGCATACATTAATTGCAAGGGCTATGCTAGCATCAACTACCAGGTGGTGTGCGCTGCCAGGGGGCACATAATCAATGTCTGTGCCACGCACCCTGGGGGAGCACACGATGCCTTCATCTGGCACCAGTCAGCACTGTGCCACAGATTCGAGAGTAGGGACATCCCCACTGGCTGCTTAGTGGGTGAGTATGCAAACCACATGGACAAACTTAGGGCTTGGGAGGGGCATGGTCAGAGGTGACATGGGTAGTGGCCTACATGGCTCAGGGCAGGGTGATGCTGATCACCAAACTAACTTCCACCTTCTACACACAGGTGACAGTGGATATCCACTCCGTCCCTGGCTGCTCACACCATACCGGCCGTCCGCGACCCCATCGCAGCAACGCTACAATGATGCACATGCCACCACACGTAATGTCATTGAGCAGGTGTTCAGTATGCTGAAGGCACATTTCCGTTGCCTGGACACCTCCAGCGGTGCCCTACAGTACAGACCCTCAAAGGCCTGGGGGCTATTCCTGGCCTGTTGCATCCTGCACAACATGGCCAACGAATGTGGGATAGCCGTACAGGTTGAAGAGGGGGATAGCGATGGGGACGATGAGGACGCCAGTGACAATGGTGATGGGCAGCCCCCCCTTGGGTGACGGGACACCCGACTGCTGTGGCTGGCACAGCTGCACCGGGATACCATCACGGAGGAGCACTTCAGCCAACCCAGGTAAGTCATGGGGCCATGTGCAACCACCAGTGGCAAAGGCACAACCCACAAACACGCATGGACACACCAGGGGTGCATGCCATCAAGGGAAGTGGCCAGGCATGGAACCACACACACCGCCAGGGATGGGTGAGGTCTAACATGGCACGTGGACAGACACACACACACACACACACACACACACACACACACACACACACACACCTCACCAGACATGCACAAAGGGTAGGAGGCACGCTGACCCAGAACGCCACCCCTAGCCACACACATGTCCACAGACCACCACACCCACTGCCTGTCATTGTGCATGTGTCAGACGCTGGGCACCATTGCACATTGGCGTATAGCGCAATGCAGGCATCATCATGCACACACAACTGTGGACAGCAGCCGGGAGGGTGTGTAGATGGACTGTGTGTGTGCGTGCAGGGCCGGGTACCCACCCATGCATTGCCCGCTGAATGACACAATGCACACAGGGTAGCATCAGACAGTAGCTGCACTGGGAGACAGGTCAGTAATTCGCCACAGTGCCCCGGCTGCCACGGATGCGTGGGCAGCCCCGCCGAGACCTGCCAGCAGTGACAGGCTGACCGCTGGCCTCATGGGGTGGCAGCAATGGTTCCCCAGGGGTTCCACTGCGTGAACTCGACCGTGCTCGCGCAGGGGTCTGCAGCACACCGAACATGCCTGCACCAGGCATGCTCGGGATGCCCACAGCTGAACCCGGTGTCGACAAGGATGGTGTCGCATGACACCGGGAATGGGGGGGTGGACATTGCACTGCGCTGTGTCTGCAACACATGGGCAAATAACTTTGTACCCCCTATGGCCATGGCAGCTGTGATTGTCTGTGTCAGCCTGTCAATGGCAGCGGTCACATCCTCTCGCATCCGGTCCATCCCTGCCAGGAGCAAAGCGGTTTCTCTGCTGCGATGCTCCTCTGCTTGGTGCAGAGCTGCACTCAGTGCATCCACCACCATCACAAGCCGCATCTGCTGATTGACTGATGCTTGCAGTATGTGGGTGTGCTCATCCAAGAGGTCATCTGCCTGATCGGCATGCTGTCCCTCAGGGTGTTCACAGCCCTGATGCTCATCACCCCTTGAGGGTGGGTGCTGCACACCAGGGCCAGGCCTGGGCATGTCCCCAGGTGGTGCATTGACGCCGCCCCCTGATACTGTGCCCCCAAGCCCATTGGCCGACTGCTAATACTGCCCCTCTGGCTGCCACTCCCCAGGGCTCAATGGTGCTGCTGCAGTAGCTGCAACAGTCCCACTGTCCTGTACACACACCAGTGCTGTCCCACTGGTGCTGACAGGCACAGGCTGGGACTGTGATGACACGCAGGCCTCCACGGCGGCACCACCCACAGCCATGGCCGCGATGTTACCTGCTGTGTGGTCATCCTGTAGCACACACACGTGTCACTGCCCATGATGTTAGCGACATCATCATCGGTGACGGACCCGGCACCAGCCCGAGTCCCAGCATGCTGGCATCCATGGACGCTGGCAGTCTGGGACATGGGCAGGGCCTCCTCCGCACCTACTCCAACAACATCAGTCTGGACATCCAGGCGGACCCACTGTCGCCCCGAGCCACGTATTCCTGTCAAGGTGGATGGGCCCTCCTCCATCTCCATCTGACCGGCCTCAGTGGAAAAGCCCACCACCACTGACCCATGCAGATGCTCAGGAGCTGTAAGGGAAAACAAAGTCGCATTACTGCATGTGACCTACCCTGTCCTCCCCCCCCAATAGACAGACCATGACCTACCATGCAGTGACGGGCTACCACCCATCTGGAATCCACCACCTGAAACAGCCTCAATGGTGCAACGCTGCATGCTACCAGCAACCCTCTCCTCCTGTGGGGTCAGGCGTACAACCTCCGGCTGTCTCCCACCTATTGCAGACTGTGCTGCCCTGATGGCAGCCACCTTCTCCTTAATCCTCCGCCTGTCTGTGCCCATCTTCTTCTTGCACTCCTGCACGGAGCGCTGGTGGCTGCCATGCAGGTTTACAGCAGGTGCCACCTCCTCCCATGCAGCAGCACGGGCCTGTGGTGTTCCCTGGCGTCCGCTGAGAAGTGGTTCCTGGTCTAGGTAGACCTTGAACAGGGCATCCATCTCGGCCTTCATGAAATTTGGCCTCCTCCTCCTCCCATGACTCTGTTCCTCTTCCTCCACAACTCGCTTGATCATGATTCAGCCTGTGAGAATGACAGGTATTACCTGTGACTGTGCAGTCCCATGCATGTCCCAAAATCCACAGTCCACACTCATAAACAGCATGCAACTCACCAATAGACTGCAGTAACTGACTATGGCCAGTGCAGCCCAATGTCGCACTTTTATAGCGCAACCCATGCAAATGAGGAGAGGCGCATCTTTAAGTGGATGCAAACGCAGTGACTGCGCCATTGAATGGCTGATTAGCTGATTTGCATATGACGGCTGAATATCACGCTGTTGCGCTTTGCACAATTGTGTTGAACGTGCTGAGCCAAGGGTGCAGTTCTGAGACATGCGCAGTACACATCTAACTGCGCATGCCCGGGTTGATGACGCAGGTGCCTGCCACGCTGCTGATGTGCTGTGCATGGGAGGCAATGCAGGGCACGGCCACCATTGTGCCAGTGGTGCTACAGCGCTGTTCACCTATATGGCGCTGTGGCACTGGGGCGTCGTAGGCGCACTCGGGCAACAGCGTGGTAGGCCGCTACAGGAGGTGGCACACAGGCACCCAATTGCACTAGATGCATTGGGTTCCAATCACGCTCTGGCTGTCCGTGCGCCAGAGACCCTTGACCCTGTGCCTGACCTTTCCCCCTAGGCGCCACGCATCAGGCATGGGTGCACCACTATCGCGCTGTTCGGTGACAGCATGATAGGGAATGGCAGCACTGTACCACGCAGCATCTGCATGTGGCAGAACTGCACTGCAGAGCACCATTTTGACTTAACTGAGCAGTAGAGATGGCATGGAGGAGAGCTGTACAGTGGAGCCAGGTGGAGCTGGCAAACCTGGTTGTCATTGTGGAGCCACATGTTGGCCCACTATTTGGTGAGGCACCCCCAGACAGGGCCAGGAGTCAGGTGTGGCAGGAGGTGGCCGACACCCTGGAGGAGGCCACCGGTATGGGACAGACGGCAGAGCAGTGCCGACACAGATATGGGGACCTGAGGCTGAGGGACCCCGGACCTGCTTGCCCACCTGCGGGCACATGCCAGGAGGGGCACTGTGCCATGACCAGGTAGGTGCAACATCCATACACTTTTATCTTCCATACGGGTATCACGGTTGCATGTGTCCGGCACATGGGGGGGGCCATCCGGTGTTGGCCGTGGTGGTATCAGGGTGTGGGGTGGGTGGATCTGGCTGTGTGGGATTGCACACACATGGGGGCGGGGGAACTTTGCTACAGGATTGTGCTGATGTTCCTCTCTTCATGTTTGCACCTTAGGCCCAGATGAACACAGGCTGGCGAGGGAGAGGAGGCGCCGCCAGAAGGACCATCAGGCCGGGAGGGGCGAAGGTCCACAGAGGTGCAGGGACCAGCCTGATGATGGTGAGTGCCTTACATCCATGATTACTATTGCATGCTGTGTACCAGAGCGGGCAGCAGGGCATGGCCACCATCCATTGACACTACTGCCATGCACCAACTTGTTACAGTCAGCACTGACCAGTGGCACTGCATGTCTGGGAGTGCATCAATGGTGGTCCATGTGTGCACTGGGCACATGGCTGTGGCACTGCCTTCACACTGCATAGCCAAGTCACTGTATGGCCATGGTGGTGCTGTGCAGGACATGGGCGGTGGGTGTGTGCAGTGGTCTACATGGCTGTGGCTGCCTGGGTAGGCAGGTCTTGTGGACACGGTCACTGTGGGTGGTCGCACACCATCACAGGGGCGTGGCACATGGCTGTATGCCATGCACAATGGGTTTGCTGCAGGGGACTGGACAGTCACACGTATTGACTCTGCTCCCGTGTCCTAGGTGGACAATGCTGGATGGCCCTGGAATGGGCCATACAAGAAATACTGCAGCTGGCACGTGTGTCCCTGGCAGCACTGGAGAGATTGGAGTGACATGGGGTCCGGAGGAGGAGAACCCGGAGGCACCACAGGAGTGGAGAGCAGGGCAGGGAATAGACCCTCCATGACCCCCTGACACCCATACCCCCCTGGACCCACCCTCACATCCCTTCTTCCCTCTCCCATTTGTACACCCCTGCCCCATGCCCGCCCCCACCTGGTTTGTGGTCCTTTCCCCCCCACCCTTGTATATATTTGTAAATATGTTTCACAGTTCTTATATTTTAATACATACATTTTGTTATAACAACTGTGGTGGTCTCTGATTTGCAGCTGGCTACAGGTGCTCAGCTGCAGTGGTGTGCATGGCATCAGGGGTGGTGCACGCATGGGCATGTGTGTGTGTGTGTGTGTGTGTGTGTGTGTGTGTGTGTGCATGCAGAGGTGAACTGCCTATGGTGTGGGCACAGAGATCAGCCACTGTCTGTGGTTTGTGTGTTGTACTCTGTGCACTGGATGCCTGTGTGTAGTGGTCCATGGGGCCTGCACTGTGTGCATGGCACCCCCTGTCAGACTGTCCATGGCCTGTGCAGCTGACACCCTTGCATGTCTGTGATATGCACGGTCTGCTGGCGTGTCAGTGGTGGCTGCTGTGGCCAGTGCTGGGATGGGATGTGTCCTTGGGAGGGTGTGCAGGGTGCTGTACTGCTGGAGGTGGGGTCTGGGGCATTCCCTGTTGCATGTGGGGTACCTCGTGTGCTGACACATGGTCGGTCTGTCAGCTGTACCTCGGGGGGACGTGCAGGGTGGCACTGCGTATGCATCTGTTGCATCACTGTCTGCTGCCGCCCGCTGCAGGGTGTCCATGGTGGGGCTGCCTGGCATGGCTCCATGGTTCACAGGGTTGCATTGTCACAGTGGGGGTGGTGGCATGCATGGGGTGTCCTGCACTGTTGGGTGCTACTTCTGGGCAGGGTGTATGGGGGATCATGGTGCAGGGTGTGCTCTGCATTTGTGGGATGGTGTGGTACGGGGTGGTTGGCCATCCTTGTGTGCCAGTCACAGCTTGCCAGGGGGTGTGATGGCGCACCATGGCCCGGCTGTGGGTTGGTTGCTGGTCTCCATGTGCCAGTGGTTATTCCAGCCCTTCCCCAGTTGTGCAGTGCATGGGGTGTGGGGGGACAATGTCTGTTCTGCTGTGTGCTCCTCTGCCCATCTGTGGCATGGGTGGTGGGCCCCTGCATCCCTGGTTGTGCTGTTGCATTGCTGCCCTGCTGCTGGGGGCATCCCTGGTTGTGCTATGGTGCATCTGGACTGCTCAGCTGAACATCCCTTGTTGCGCTATGGTGCATCAGATATGCTCAGCTTCACCTCCCTAGTTGCCTATGGTGCAGGTGGTGCGATATTCAGTCGTCGGCCGTAGGCGCATCTTGGCCTGCACAGTTTTTGAATATCGCACTTCTTGCGCATGGGCGCAGTGGACTTGTGCTTGCTCCTGCTGTTGCGCACTTTTTGGGCGCAGTTTGAATATCTGGGCCATACAGTATTCAGAATACTCATGTCTGTGTTCTTTATGTTTTAGTGCGTTTTGAAATAAATTGATAAGAGCTGCTTGGAGGAGGATGAAGAGGAGGAACAGGTGGCACCCATTGAGTGAGCACCTGCTATGGGGATGGTCTTCATCACCACAACCTCAGCTCTAGTCATGGGTGCTACACAGCCTGCAACTTTGCGTGAAAGGAGGTATGTCCAGAGTCAGGTCCTGGTGAGGTTTCTAAGAAAAATAGTAGCATTTTCCATGGGGATGTGGAATGACTATGACAGGACAACACAAAGCTCAAGCAGGAAGTGTGAAAGTCAGATGAAACTACACAATGTGCTATAGATGTTTAATAAATATTGGTGGGAGGCGTGCTTTCAACTTGATCATCAGGCTCATCCAGATCATAGACAGGAATGCTTTTATCAGAAAATGACTTCCAGGTCTTTGAATTGCAAAATGACAACAATATAGACATGCACATAGACAGTATTCCCCAACAATCACCAGAGGCCACACTGATCCCCACTTTTTACTGTGCAGTAATCAGTACTCCCAAGCACCGTGCATTTTAACATTTCAAACCCTCTTTCAGACAGCATTGTTGACCTCCAAACATTGACTTGATTGCATTGATAGAGTCAAAAGAACTCCATGCCGCAGATTTATAGTTACATAGACACATAGAAATGGCTGGCAGAAAAACGCTCTTCAGGCCATCCAGTCTGCCCACCCTAACTACTCTGTACTTGCCCTAGCCCTAGTGGCACTGCTCCCTCCCAGTTACTGACCTCACTGTTTCTAACTAATCCCACATGCCAATCCCATCCCAGCTTGCAGTTGCTGACTGGTTTGACCTGTACCACGTCCTCTGACAGCTTATTCAACTTGTCCACTGCTATTTCTATGAAGGAGTGATTATGGCCATCCTTTTTTAATCTCCCCTCTGCATTTAGTGAATTCCTTCTTGCTCCTGTATTTACATTCAAGGAGAAGAGTTCCTTGCTGTCCGCCATATTTATCCTATGCAGGTACTTTTAAATATCATGCCCCTCTTCTTTCCTTTTTACAAGGGTGTACATGTTTAAGTCCTGCAGTTTCTCCTCGTATGTCTTAATGCCAAGGCCATGGACCATCTTGGTTGCCCTGCACTGTGCTGCCTTCACCTCATGGCAGTCTACTCTTTATTTATTTTATTTATTTTTTATTTATTTCAGTTGCAGATTAATACCTTTGAGCCAGAGTGGCTTTTTTACAGAGGTTCCATGTCATAACATTAAGTTCCGACAGTACAGACAAAAACAAGATGTTAACAGGATGGTAGGTACATTTAACAGAAGGTTTATGTACTTTTCATATGTAGTTACACAAATCTCATCAACAAGCCATGACATTACATGGATCACATAGGCTACATAACATACAGAGGATAAAGTGTTGGCATACATCGTTGCTAAGTGCTAAGTTATGTGCTGAGAGCCACCAGCGAGGGCTTTGTCACTAGTAGAGGGAGGGGGGATAAAGAGATGGAGATGAAGAGGAGAAGGAGGGAGGGGGAAGAGAGAGGTTAGTATATTACAGGAGGTGAAAACAAGGAGATTAGATAGGTGTGGACATAATTTGGGTAGGAAGGGGAGGGGTGAGAGGAGCTGTAAAGGGGTGCCTTAAGTGGCCTACCATTAGGTGAAACAGTCACTATGGTTATCTAGGGCCAGAAAGGAGCATAATTCCTTCTTGAAGGGGTCAATTCTAGCATGTTCCAGGAGGGGTGGGGGGAGGTTATTTAACCATTTAGGCCCTCAAAAGGCAAGAGAGTGCTGAGCAAGGGATGTTCGCTTGAATGGCACATGAAGTACACCCTTAGCCAATCTCCTGGGGACTTTTTGGTTTTGATTATGCTGGAAAAGGGTGGCTGTGGATGGCAGGGTCTGTCAAAGAAGAGCTTTTTTCCCAATCAGACAGGCATGGTATCTGACCCTAAGGTTAAGAGGTAGCCAGCCAGTGGAGTTGTATAGACTACAAGTGTGTGTGAAGTGTTTAGCTCCAAGGACCAGGTGACGTACTTTGTTGAGTAGCAGTTTTAATCGTGATAGCGCAGTTTCAGTGGCAGCACTATAAATCAGGAGGCCACAGTCGATGACTGATAGGATAGAACTACATGTGACTATGTTTAGAGCATCTTGGGTCATGTACTGTCTGTGCCTGTATTGGATCCCTAGTTTAATATTAGCAGTTTAACTATATAATCTATGTGGGAGGTAAATGTAAGGTTATCATCTAGGAAGATTCCTAGGTATTTGAAAGTGGACACCTGTTCCATGATATCACTTTTATTACTTCAATTGGTCAAGGGTTCGACCTTCTTTTTAGTGTGTGGCATAGAGTAGTGCATTGTCTTTGTTTTGTTATAGTTCAGCAGCAGCCGGTTTTGAGAGAACCAGGACTCGAGAGTGACAAAGCTGTGCAGAAGGTCAACAGTTATTTCAGCAGTATTACTACCAGTCACTGTGATTACAGCATCATCCACATAGAGCAGCATATTGGCTGGGCACTTGATAGAGAGGGAATTAATAAAGAGGCTAAACAGTAGTGGACCTAGGATTGAGCCCTGTGGGACACCGAGAGTTACCTTTCTGGGGTCTGAGGTTACCCCCTTTATCCACACACATTGTGTTCTTTTGGTTAGGTAACTGTTTAGCCATGGTATGGTATTGGTGGATAGGCTTGGTGTCTCGATGTGACAAAACAAGATCTGGTGGTTAACAGTATCGAATGCTTTGGTGAGGTCAATAAAAATGGCTCCCCACTGTTTTTCCATTGTTGAGAGCTTCGTATATGTGAGCGGTATATACAATTAGTGCTGAGATAGTGCTGTGTCTTTGCCTAAACCCATGCTGCTGGTGGCAGAGTAGGTCTTAACTGTTTACAATAATCTGTGAACTGATCAGAGACTGCTCACTCAAGGGCTTTAGATGGGGGGGAGTAATGAGATTGGGCGGTAGTTACTGGTACTTGTCCTGCCCCCACTTTTGAAGACAGGGGTGACCAAGGCATGCTTCCACTTGTCTGGGAATATGCCAGTTCAGAGAGATATGTTAAATAACTTAGTAATAGGAAGGGCCATTTCTTCCAGGGTAAGAGCTAATAACTTCATATCTAATATGTCACTTCCGACTCTGGTTTTGCTTAGTAATCTTTTGACATATTTGATTATCTGGGATTTAGTTATTTGTTGGAAGTAGAAAAGCAGTTGTCCTGGTTTGAGAGTTGGGGGAGAGTTAGTGTCAGAGGGAGCTGTAGTATTAGGGGATTTTAGATATTCAGGAGGTAGGATGGAGCTCAGGTCCGGAAGGTGTTGAATGCATTGGCCAGTTCTATGGGTTGTTGCAGAGGACCAGAAGGGGTTACTATGAGGTCTGGCAGTGCTCTGGATTTTTTGCCAGTCAGTGTTTTGATGTTCCAGAACTCCCTACTATTCCCCCAGCTTTTTTCAATCTGCTCTTTGCAGTATGAGGCCTTTGCATTTCTCACTAACCTGGTACACTGATTTCTAGCAGCTTTGAAGGCTTCTAAGTTAGCTTGACTACCTGACGCTCTTGCTTTGTACCAGAGATTGTCACGTTGTTTCATTTTTTCTATGAGAGGGCCAGTAAGCCAGGGGTTAGTGGCTCCTTTGACTTTACTAGTTGAGTAGGAGGCAAATTGGTCACATGCATGATTGAAGATGTACCTGAGGTAGTGAAGGGCTGCATTAGCATTATTACAGTTATCTAAGGGGGTCCAGTCTGCTCTTAATAGGTAGCTTTTCATCTGACCCAGCTGCCCTTTCTTAAGGACTCGATTAATGGTGACCTGGGGTGGGTCTTTTAGGACTTTGTTTGCCCAATAACAGACTATCAGTCAGTGATTGCTTAAGGTGTCAGGCAACATGGTAGTGCTATTGATAAGGTCAGGGGAGAAGGCAAGGATCCAATCGATGAGTATACTGGTCCCTGTGTGGTAGTTCATTTTGGTTGCTTGTGAGACCATTTGCATCAGGTACAGGCTTTGAATTTTGTCTTTTGTCGAGACTGAGCCTTGTGACTGCCAGTTTGTATTAAAATCTCCTAGGATAGTATGTTCCCAGCTATTCTTGATATTGTTACAGTAGTCATAGAAATGATCACGTTCTGGGCCCTGCATATGAGGTGGTATATAGACAGTAGTGAGTAGAAGGATTTTATCTTGTTGGCCTAGTGTGAGTTTGATAGTGAGAATTTAAGCTTCTTTAGTATTCACTGTAGGGAGCATCACCTGACCACTGATGCTGTCTCACAGGTAGACAAGACAACCCCCCCCCATTTGACCAGCCTGTCTAGTTGGAAGATTTTGTATCCCTCAATAGAGACCATAGTATCCAGATTTTTTTTTTGAGAGCCATGTCTCAGTGAGCACGACTATGTCAGGCTTGTGAACCGAAATCCAGGCCTGAAATTGGGGGAGTTTGGGTAAAATGCTACAAATGTTGATAGATGTGATTTTTAGCCCACACTCAGAAGTAGTCCCAGTACCGTGGGGCCCAGGTTTGGGTGGATATTTCCTGATATTAGTAATAGGAGAAGGAGTATTCTAGAGAAGTAATGTTTCCACCAGAATTTTATAGCTCTGGACTGTCTAAATCTCCTAAGGCTATATATTAGCGGAATATGAGCCCATCAGAGTTGCTGTAATCTCTAAGGTGATGGGTAATGGCATATTCCTATTGTCAAGCTGAGGTGGCAACCAGGAGAGGTTCAGACAAGCTGCTAGTGATTCAGCTGTACCTTGGGTGGGTACAGGGCTATCCTAGCTATAGTACTGACTAACAGGGAAAGGATCACAGATCTCTAGGTAGAAGATCACTTGGGTACTAGTGACCATCACATGGTATGGTTCAATTTGGCCACTAGAACAAAATCATCCCATTCCAAGGCAAAAATATGGGACTTCAGAGGAGCGAACTTTGATAAGATGGCCAACAGAGTTAAGCTAGCCCTGGCAAAAAGAAATACAGGTGAGGGGGTACAGGCAAAGTGGGCAAACATTAAGGATGCAATACTTGAAGCAACATCCCATTGTGTTAGTGAGAAAAGGAAGTGCAAAATAAGAAAGAAACCACTTTAGTTCTCAAACACAGTAGCAGAAAAGGTCAGAGCTAAAAGGCTGGCCTTCAGGAAATATAAGGGAACGCAGCAGGATGAAGATAGGGAGGCATACCAAACTTCCCTAAGGGAAGCAGGGAAGGCAGTAAGGCAGGCAAAGGCCCAAACTGAGGAAACACTAGCACAAACAGTAAAAGAAAGTGACAAGACATTCTATAGATACATTAGTGAAAGGAGAAAGTCCAGAGGGGGTATTGCTAATATCAAAGGGGATAAGGGGACGTGTGAGGAAGAGGACCATGTAAAAGCATCTATCCTAAATAGATACTTCTGCTCAGTTTTTCCTGAAGAGAAGGTAGGGCAGGGCCCACAGCTCAGCACCATAGACAAAAGAGGGAGGGAGGTGTGCACTAGTCCCTTCACAAAAGAAAGGGTCCTACAGGAGCTCGGTAAGCTCAGGGTGGACAAGGCAATGGGACCTGATGGCATACATCCCAGGATACTAAAGGAGCTAAGGGTGGAACTAGCAGAGCCATTATCAGAACTGTTTAGTGAGTGTCTGAGCACAGGAGAGGTCCCAGAAGCCTGGAGAAGGGCTCATGTGATCCCGCTCCACAAGAGTGGTAGCAGGAAGGAGGCAGGGAACTACAGACCAGTCACTCTTACCTCAGTAGTGGGCAAGATTATGGAGACACTCCTTAAGGAAACGATAGTGCAACACCTGGAATCCATAGGAGCACAGGATCCAAAACAGCATGGGTTTACAAAAGGAAGGTCCTGTCAAACTAGTCTCATAGAATTCTTTGACTGGGTAACCAGAGTGGTTGACCAAGGGAAAGCAGTTAATGTTGCCTACCTTGACTTCAGCAAAACTTTTGATACTGTTCCACTTAGAAGATTAATTAATAAGCTGGGTAGGCTCAGGGTGGGTCAGACATTGGTCAACTGAGTGGCAAACTGGTTGATGGGCAGAAAACAGAGAGTGGTGGTAAACGGTATACAGTCAGAAGAGATGCAAGTCACAAGTGGGGTACCTCAGGGATCAGCCCTGGGGCCAGTCCTCTTCAATATCTTCATCAGTGACATTGCAGATGGACTGGAGGGTAAGGTTTGTCTGTTTGCAGATGACACCAAGATCTGCAACAGAGTAGATGATCCAGATGGGGTGGGCAGAATGAGAAGAGATCTGGATAAACTAGCAAAATGGTCGGAAGAGTGGCAACTGGGGTTTAACGCTAAGAAATGCGAGATCATGCACATAGGGAAGAGAAACCCTGAAGCCACCTATAGGCTGGGAGGGGAGTTGCTGGCAGTCACAAGGGAAGAAAGATACTTGAGCGTAATCATCACCGATGACCTGAAATCATCCAAGCAGACCACTAAAGCAGTAAATAAGGATAGAGGGATGTTGGGGTGTATTAGCAGGGTAATCACAAGTCGGAAGAGGGAGGTAACAATCCCTCTTTGCAAGACACTGGTTAGGCCCCATCTGGAGTACTGCATGCAGTACTGGAGGCCACACCTTCACAAGGACATTAACCAAATTGAGGCAGTCCAGAGAAGGGCAACCAAAATGGTGCAGGGACTGCATCAGAAAACATATGAGGACAGATTAACTGAGCTCAATATGTATACCCTAGAGCAAAGGAGGGAGAGAGGTGATATGATTGAAACATTCAAACACCTTAGGGGCATTAACAAGGTGAAAGAGTCTAACATGTTTCAATATAAGAAAAACAGCAAGAGGACACAGCATGAGATTAGAGGGAGGCCAATTAAGGAGTAATGTGAGGAAGTTCTTTTTCACAGAAAGGGTGGTAAATGCATGGAATGTCCTACCTCAGGAAGTGGTGGATATGAATACAGTGCAGGGCTTCAAACAGGCATGGGATAGGCATAAAGGAACAATACAGATGAGTAGTAATAGATAGGCCATAGACAGAGCAAAGGCCAATGGCACATTCATAAGGTAGAAAAAGGAATGGACAGCCTTGAGGTCCTTATCTGCCGTCAACTTCTATGTTTCTATGTATGTTCTGAAGAGTTGGCAAGTCCTGAATGTTCCCAGAGGTTGTGATTTCAGTGTTTCCCAGGATGGTTAGTAGAAGAAGAAATGCTTGTAGGTGCAAGTACCAGTGTGATTCGCATATTGTGAATCTATTTTTTGACATGGTTGGGTTGGAACAGGTAGCCCTCTTTATGTAATAGTGACACAATTCCCAGAACTGTATTCAAAGTCAGTTAAATTCTTTGTCTATGGAAGAGTAGGCTGTGGTGTCCTTTAAGTGTTGGTCTAAGTACAATAAGGCAGTACATGCCAGAAGCATTCACCAGTGGAAACGCAGGGGTGTGGTGAAAGGCTCTACCATCTGAATGTTTTTTATCCAATAAAAATACAGGGGTGGGGTATAACACTTAGCCAGAAAGCATTTAATAAGGTGGAGGGTGGGGGCGGGAGAAAATTTAAGCAGAGAAAGCACCAGTCAGCTAGATGCAGGAGTGCTGCAGGAGGCAAAGTAAATGTACTGGATGCAGTGTCCAATCACAGCCCAGCACTAGCCTCGAGGAGCCAATAGCAGTCACGGCTTTCAAGCCACTCTTTAGTGGAAGAAGAGCCATAGCTTGTGGAAGCTTCAGGCAGGTGGGCTAGAGCACTCTGTCGGCCAGCTGCAAGCAGCGCCGGGACTGCTGAAGTGCGAGCCGAGCCTGCTGAGGGCAGAAATCTTGTGAAAGCTTCAGGCGGACAGGCTGGAGCACTCTGTCAGCCGGCTGCAAGCAGTGCCAGAACCACTGGAGTGCAAGCTGAGCCTGCTGAGGGCAGAAATCTTGTGGAAGCTTCAGGCAGGTGGGCTGGAGCTCTCTGTCGGCTGGCAGCAAGCACAGTACAGTACAACCTGATCTTGGGGAGCTAGTGCAGGTTGTGCCTCTTAGCAATCTGGCAGATGTGATCTGTCACAAGATCTTGTTGTTAAACAATTATGCTAAAATGCTGCTGCAGTCTTGCTACAAATCTCATCTGCCATTTTGAATATTTGCTTTGAGGCACAAAATGGACTAAGCCTGATTGGAGCAACACAACTGGCATTCGAAAAGAACTTGTAATTGTTTGTCAAAAATTCCCCATGTACTCTCCATGCCAAGACTAGATATATTATGGTGTGCCCTCAAATTTTCCCTTCGAGGGGAGTTCATACGCCTTTCTGCCAAATGTAAAAAGCAAATAGCAAATTCCTTCTCCTCCATTCTAGAACAGATAAAATATGTCGAAGAGCACACTCCACTTGTTGCCCCCATAAAACAATGGCAAATCTCTAGTCCGTCAGAGCTCAATGCAACACTTTTGTTATAGAGCGAGCAGAACATGTAATGTTGAGGTCCAAAGCCTACTTTTTCAGTCAAGGGGAATGAGCAGGCTAGCTCCTCGCTCTTCGTCTCCGATCCCAGACCTCGGATAGAATTGTAACCTCTATCAGGTATTTTATTCACCTCCCTGTTTGCCATCACTGAGGCCTTTAAGGGTTATTATCAAGACCTCTACTCTTCCCCCTTCAGTTTCATCCATACAACTGGACGCCTTTCTCCACAATATCCCCCTTCCCACATTACAGGACCACCAGATGGCGATCCTTAAAGCACCACTCTCGTTATCGGAGATCCTCGAGGTGATAGATCATCTTCCTCTTGATAAAGCACTGGGCCCGGATGGGTTTACTAATCATTTTTATAAGACTTTTAAAGAACAGGTGGCCACCATTCTCCTGGACACTTTTCAGTATTTCTTTCAAGAAGGTAGCTTTGATTCATCCCTCACCACGGCTATTATAGTGGTCCTTCCCAAACCAGATAAGGATCCCACCCTGGTTTCTAATTATAGACCAATCTCCCTGACTAACATGGATCTTAAAATATTAGCTAAGGTTTTGGCTAACTGACTAGGCCAGGTATGGGATGTGTTTATTAGTAGGAAACAAATCAGCTTTGTTAGGGTCTGTCTTTCTGCAGATCACCTGAGGAAAATCTCCTTTCTTCTCTCTGCATCCAGGGATGCCCACACTCCGGCGGCGCTGGTCTCCCTGGATGCAGAGAAAGCATTTGATAGAGTATCATGGGATTAACTGTTTGCCCTTCTTCCCCATTTTCACATCCCTACAGAATTTATTAGATGGATCCAGATTCTTTATGCCTCACCATCGACTAGGGTTTCCTGGAACGGCGTACTCTCTTCCCCTTTACTTCTAAAACAGAGTACTCATCAACGGTGCCCTCTTTCCCTTTATTTGTTTAATCTTTTCCTGGAACCATTAATTAGGAAACTTGAGCATTCCCACCAGGTGATGGGTATTCCACTCTGTGGTCAAGAATATAAACTCTCGGTTTATGCGGACGACATCCTTATTCATCTGTCTTCTCCGGCAGCCCTACACATTATTGTACAATTCCGTTCGATCTCAAATTATACACTGAATTTGAGTAAAACTGAGGTAATGCCCCTTAACAAGTATACACTCCGAGCGGAAACGGACCACTTGGGGCTACAATGGAAATTTGACAAGTTGAAATACTTAGGAATATTCCTTACACCTTCAATTAGTAAATTTAAGCAGCTCAACCTCGATCCCCTATTGACAGTAATGAAGGCTGACTTACTCAGATGGTCTCAGCTTCCCCTCACCCTATGGGGCCATATGAGCATCCTCAAGATGAACATACTACCCCGTCTGTTGTACCCTCTTTTGATGTTTAATGGTGTTCTTCCCTTATCCTGATTCTCCCAAGTTCAAGGTATTTTTAGCCCCTTCCTTTGGCAGGGGAGGAAGGCCAGAAGAAATTACCTTTGTCTTATGCATCTCAAAACTGATGGAGGGCTGCAAGCCCCCAATGTTCTCCTCTATTATTTGGCCATACACCTCTCACGAATAGTACACTGGTTCAACCCTCCTCCGATGGCTGCGGGCGACCCTTACTTCCCTCTCTGGGTAGAAACAGAACATGGCTTATGATCTCAATATAGTATTGACTACAAATCACTTCCCTTCTTAGGTAAAAAGTGCATCTCTAAAAAGCTACAGGCTACCCCTCTTGGTTCTTCTCTCCAGGTACATTCACAATTTACCTCATTTTTAGCGGTAGACCCCCACAGGGAAATCTCCCAACCCTTCTCGGGAAACCCCCATTTTCTAATATCTGGGAAAACTATCAACCTGTCATTATTCTGGCCTACTGTGGGGGTGGACCGTATAGATCAGTTGGTGCTCAACCAGAAATTAATGCCTTTTCAAGTGGCTAGCACCACTTTCGGATGGTTCTCTTCTCACATATTTAAATATTTACAAATCTCACATATGTTACTTCACCATTTCGGCAATACTTCATGGGACAACCCCTTTTCTAACATGATTCGGCTGTATCTAGACTCCCTGCCCACCCTCACTTAATCTGTCACTCATGTCAGTTCCTTAGTGCCATCTTGGCACATAGGGAAGGGAGTAGTGCTTATGCGTGGGACTATTCTCTTCCATCACTAACATCTATACCGTACCATTAAGTGAGAAACTATAGATATATGCAATTCCAGATTAATCATGATCATTATTACACTCCAGTAAAACTACACAGGATGGGTCATCTCTCCACGGACCTGTGTCCTAAATGCCATCTAGCTCCTGGGTCACTGTTACATACGTTATGGTCATGTGTGAAGATTGCCCCCTTCTGGTCTCAGATTCAATCTCGTCTGGAACCCCTTTTAAACTTACAAGATAAATTTACTCCGGAGATATGTATACCAGGGGAGTATCCTGGTAAAGTTACAGGGATCTCCCGGGCCCACATAGTCTTAATTTCAGCAACTGCCTGAAAAGTTGTCCTAAGACATTGGATAGACGTCCTTACTACCAGTTATACAGAATGGTATAGGGAGGTATTTTTTGCCCTCCAAACTGAACAAATTATTGTGGAAGTGCACCATCACACTGCTAGATATAAGCATGCATGAGATCCACTTTACACCTTACTAATGGGCTGGCAGTATAGCCTAGAGGTTAGAGGAACGAGGTGTGAACGAGCTTGGTACATCCAGCAGACCAGAGCTGTGTTTGAGTCTCACAATCTCCACTTGCATACTGTGTGACTCTGAGCAAGCCTCTTAACCACCCAGTGCTCCCAGGTCACCCCTGAAAACAGGCACTTGTGCCTAGTGGGTCTCACCCAGTTACCAAAGACTAAAATAAAATAAAAAAATAAATAAATAAATGGTCAACCACCCCCAGACTCCTTCCTCCTAGATCACATTGCAGTATAATTATTGTCTTTTACTGTGCCTCATTAATTTTAGTTGTAGCTATAATTTGAGTTATATATAATTTAGGTTGCCCGTATCTTCTACTCTGGTGGCAGTGGGTGGGGGTGGGGGAACGGGGAGGTATGGGGGCTGGGATGGATGTTTATATGTGAAAAATTGTTTGAGCCAGAATCTGTATAAGATGTTTCCTTGTATTTTTTTTAGTTGTTACTCAATAAAATATACTGAATTAAAAAAAAAAAAAATTCCCCACGTTCTCAGAGGCTGAAGTGGCACTTTCTGCCTACCAGCAGTCCATGAGGGTTTCTGAATGATGCACTTATGTTATTTCTTGATCGTTCCAAATATGTATAACTCAATAAGCCTGGGCCCAGAAAAAACTGCATTGTATTTCTGGTTCCTGATTCTTCAGTTATTTTCAATGTCATTCAGGCCAAAAGAAAATGACAAACAGAAAAATGTGCAAAAAGAACTAAGTCCAACTTCATTTTTTTGCACCTTTTAGTGTTTCAGGGCCTAAGCCTGGCGTTACAGTACATTATCAGTGCCAATCGTTAGTCCTTCACCAACGTGGGTCAGGTATCTTAAACCACATTGCCATTTTTCTCATTCTACTGTGCAGTAGGTCCCCATGAACTGATAAAGGTTATGTGTTCTGTGAGCTCCTCTCTAATAATTCCCTTGAGAATATTTCCCAAAACTGAGGTCAGGCTGACGGGCTGGGAATTTGTAGTCGTACTTCTTTCCTTTTTTTCCATATGTTTTTATTCTCCCAGCCATGATGGGGAGGCTCCGTTCTGCTGACCTCAAACCTTAAACTCAGGCAGCAAGC
The DNA here is from genome assembly GCA_016271365.2 of Neoceratodus forsteri. Taxonomy (NCBI): domain Eukaryota; kingdom Metazoa; phylum Chordata; order Ceratodontiformes; family Ceratodontidae; genus Neoceratodus; species Neoceratodus forsteri. The sequence goes on along the minus strand of JADMNL010000027.1, from coordinate 71,562,406 downwards.
ATGACCTACAGTGCTACAAAATGGCTAGAAATCGGTGCACCAGACTTATCAGGCTCACAAAAGCCAATTTCCATAAGACCCAGCTTAACAATGCATGGGGAGATGGAAAGAGGTTTTGGGACAACATCAAGAACATCCTTGGTAAAGATCAAAAGCAGCACCCTAAGATGCTCAACATTAATAACTCATCCTCCTCAGATCCGCTAGCCATTGCTGATGCCTTTAACCAGGCCTTTACAGACCTGTCCTCAGTGCTGCCTCCAGACTACCTTCTGCCTGTGGAGGACCAAGCTTGTGCCAACCTGCTCATAACTAACCATCCAGCCTTCTACTTTAAGAAGGTGATGGTGAAGGAGGCCCTAACGATGGTCAGGAAAGTCCTAGGCAAAACCAGATTGGGGAGTGATGGGCTAGACATGAAGATACTATCTCTCACCCATGATATTCTTATTATGCTCATAACAATGCTATTTAATAAATCCTTGGCCCTAGCTCAATTTCCAGAGCTATGGAAGCAAGCCCTGGTAACTCCAGTGCATAAGAATGGTGACAAGGTGCTGGTGTCAAACTACAGGCCAATATCTATCCTCTCCCCACTATCCAAAGCTTTGGAAAAAATCATGGCAAATCAACTTACAGAATACCTCAATAAGTACAATCTGCTCTGCCCAAACCAACATGGCTTCAGGCAAAAACACAGTACCACCACGGCACTGCTGGAATATGCTGACTACCCGCACAAGGTGCTGGATGAAGGCAAATTGGTGGAGTCCATCTTCATTGACCTCACCAAAGCTTTTGACACCGTCAACCACTCTCTACTAGTTCTCCGGCTCCAAAGATTGGGTGTGGCACCAAATGCCGTGAATTGGTTCAATGACTACCTAACACACAGGAGCCAGCGAGTCAAAATTGGGCAGACATTATCCAGCTCCAGAGATGTACTCCTTGGAGTCCCTCAAGGATCAATTCTAGGGCCCCTGCTTTTTAGCCTCTTTGTTAATGACCTACCCACAGCCTGTGACACCAAACTTATTCTGTATACGGACGATGCTGTGCTGCTGAGCAGCAGCACCTCTCAGGTTGCCCTACAAACAGAACTACAGAACTCTTTCAATAAACTGAGGACTGGTTCCAGTAGACAAAAGCTGCTACTAAATTACAAGAAAACCAAGGCCATGCTACAATCCAGCCCCTACAACAAACAAAGCATGCTCCTCTCGTAATCACCAACAAGGCTGGTGAGCAGATTGAGCAGGTGCACTTGTTCAAGTACCTTGGAGTCACCATTGATGACTCTCTCACTTATGTGCACCACGTAGACTCCCTTGTCAAAGTGGTAAACACAAAGATCAGGGTCCTCTATAGGCATAAGAAACCCCTCACCCCGGGAGCACTCCGAATCTCAGTCTTCAGCTCCATACTCTCCATGATAGACTACGGGCTGGTAGTCTATGGAGCTGCTACTGATACAGTGCTCAAAAGGGTCCAAATTGCACTCAATAAGGCATGCTGCCTCACCTTGTGTGCAGATTACTACACTCATACTTGCACCCTGTATGAGCGTACAAACTGGCTTAACCTAAAAGACAGGATCAAATACCAAACTTACCTCCTGGGAAAGAAGGCACTCCTCAGAAAAACCCCACCCTATATAGGAAACCTGCTTGAGGCTTCTCTCTCAACACACATCACCAGACAGAGAAAGAATGGATCACTGTCCATACCATTCCGTCGAACCTCACTAGGGCAGCGTGCTTTCTCCTATCGGGCCCCCCTCTGGATAAATGAACTCCCGATGAAATTACAAACAAACAGCCTGTCTCAATTCAAAGTAGGCCTCAAACAGCACCTAATGTCTAACTCAAAATGCACCTGCTTCTCAGGCCCCATTTGATAGACAGGCCTACCCCAAGAATCACACAGCAGGGTTACCTAGAGAACCCTGCCTCCATTCCAGCTTAGCCAAGAGCTTAAGTAAGCTATCAGTCCTCTTTAAACGCACTTGGTACTGCCTGTCCCAATCCCCACACACACACCATACTGCATAAATCCTCTGGAGCTGCTCCCCATCACAGCCCCCCCATTTCACTATCCCCCACCTCTCGCTCTCTGGCGGTTGGTTTCAAACCCAACTCTTGTTTACTGTCACCCAGCCTCTTGCCATCTGGGTTAGCCTTAAACCCTATGCAGTTACTCTGCCATAGTCTATCAATGGATTTGGAGGTTTCCAGAGGTGTGCTACCTAGGGCAACCAATTAGAAATAACTTAGTATTCGATTACAACTGCTCATTTTTTTGTCTCCTATTTGTCTAATTGTCATGTAATTGCTCTTTAATGCCTAATGATCAGGCCTCTGTAACCACTGAATATGTGTGTTGTCTTATTGTCCACCCTGACGTGGAACCTTTGTAAAAGAGCTAACGCTCAAAGGTCTTTCCGAAATACTAATTAAACAATTAAACAATTAAGACCTGACTGCTCCCCTTCTACCATCCAATGCCTCCCCATACTGACTTTGCGGCTCAGGTCCCCATGGAACCCCCCTTGGCAGCATAAGCAGGGGGTAGGGCCATGCTCCCCCCTTGATGCCAGAAATCCAGTCTGTCGCTGCAGGTCATACTGGTGGCTAGGAAGGTAAGGGTACAGTGGGGGGGTGTCATACACCCCTGTCGTGCCTGCCATTTTTCTCTTGGGTTTGTTATCTGCCTTCCTTTTTCCCCAGCTGTGGCATCTTTGAGGAGCACATGTGCATGGAGGTGCACATGAGTCCCGAGATGGCAACTCCCTCCCCCTCCCCTGACTAATGTCTGCCTCCTGATGCTCCCACGGGCTTACCACCAGACCTGCACCTGGAGGCAGCCAAGATCTGGCACAGTCAGCCTCCCCAGTACAGGGCAGGACAGCTTCCTGACAGCCACTCAGTCCTCTCCCAGCCCCCACCGGCAACCCCCAGCAGCCCGGGCTTATTCCTGAACATGGGTTGCAGGCATGATAGGAGGTAAGGCACTCAGCGCCTCAGCCCTCCATGATACTGGGGCTCCCATACTTGTTTCCCTTTTTATAAATAGGTATCACCAGTGCATCCCTTCAATTGACTAGTACCTCTCCCTGTTTCAAACTCCTGTTTTAGAGTGCTGTTACTGGCCCCACCAGCTTCCCTGTACAACTCCATAATTACTCTATTATGCAGTTCATCTGGTCCTTCAGATTTGTAATGAATTATAATGACTCACTTGTATTAATGTAGTTCAGCTGGTTTACACTTCAATTGTCCTAGGTCTCAGTACTTATAGGCAGGTATAACTTCATTACTGAGCAAATGACATTCCAGTAATCAAGTTACGTATTGCATGTGTAACCCCTAGGTGGCACTACCCTAAGGGCTACTACCCTTGCCTGTGTGGCTAGCAGCAGGTTGAGGGGCCTATGTTCGGTGGTAGGTGCCTCCACCCAAAGGTCAGGGTTGGTTGTGGCTAGTCTAACCAGGTCACAGCCCTCTGGGACACTGTGACCTCCTCTTGTCTCCCACTAGTGGCCCACACAGTTCGCAACGGTAACCTTCCCAATACCCCAGATATGCAAAACACATGTACATAAACCTGGCACTTATCCCCAGGACTGCTTCCTTTGGCGCGGCTCTAGAGACCCCCTGTAAAATAAGGTTATGCAAGGCACACAGCTAAATGCAATACTTTCAACATATAATGACACCACAATCAGTGTAGATTTCCAAGAAAAAGAAGATCTGATTTATTCAGGGGCTGCAACAAGGAGGGGGAGTAATCAGGTTAATTAGCTTTAACACATTAATGATCACACTACTCCGCATGCACTTAAAGGTCTCACTCAGTCACACTCTCTGGGTACCCAGGATGGAGGGAAAGGCTAGCCAGGACCAATGCCTGGGGTAGGATGGTGATGCAGCTGGTTGGAGCACTGTGATGGGAAAAGAACATGTGCACACACACACAATTTGTAATCTGGAGCCGGAGGGCTCAGTTTGTGGAAAGGAAAACACAAGACAATCAGATGACACACTGTGATTTAACAATAGTTGCAGGGAGCAACCCTGATCATTACTCACGGTACCCAGACTAAACACAGTAGGGCTGATGGATGGACATTACAGATTGCCAGTGGAAGCAGAGCCCACATGAGTTGCTTTGGCTCTGTTCTTGTTCAGGCAAGGTGCAAGGGGCTGGTCCCCTGGCTGGTCCCTTGTCGATGAGTCTTTTCTGTGTAACAGGGTAGTGAGATAAGCCCTTGTGGCAGGGCCTATCTGTGTCAGACAGCATGGATTCAGTCCGATTCAGCTGGGAACAGCTTCCAGCAATCAGCACATAGTTTACCACGGGGGAGGGGCATCCGATTGCGATCCCCTTCCAGCACATAGCACATTCATATGTAAAGAAAGTTTACAGTACCAGGCAGATGACTCCTCAGTCCCGATCGCAAAATCACTGTTAAACCCGGGAGCACTACAGTAGCTAAAGTTCCTGACAGGCCGATCGCGTTCAGCAAAATCTTCGGTCTTCTACAGGGTAAGCCTGGTCCCACAGCAGCAGCTTGCTTTGCTCTCTCAAATTCAGAATTAGTCCGATGAAAATCCTCTCTTCCCTCTCAGGGCAGAAATCAAGCAAGTAGGCCAGAAATCAGGCCTTCCACAGTTCTTCTGTGCGAACTACGCCACAACAGCCGCTCGAACACTCGGAGATGCTGCCCCTTCAGCTTCCAACTCAAATCTGACTTGCCAGCAGACAGTTCAGGAGATTTCCCTTAGATCCAAAAGGTCTGCTTGGCTGGTTCTGCTGTCAGTCACAACACGCTCCCCCTGTTGGTGCAAAAAGGTGCCAGTAGCCCAAAACTACATTTCCCAGAGGCTGGCACCACACAGATCCACTTTGGGTGGCTCCATTTTAGAGTCTTTACACCCGATTGGTCCAATTTGTCAATTTGGGACCAAAATGGTGGAGCAAACACCACTTTGTTTGTATATTTTAAAGTACTACCTGCCCTCTGCCTAACAGCTGCTTCTGTTGTTGTGTTGTGTTTCTAACTATTATTGTACAAAAGCATCGTACACTTCTATGCAATGTACTGCTCTGTATCTATTGACTGTACCTGTTCAACTCTATGTAACTAATTCCGGGTCGCCCCTGAAAAAGGGACCTCCGGGGCCCAGTGGGTTTACCTGGTTAACAAAATGTAATAAATAAATAAATAAACAGAAACAGTCCATGCTGCAAGAAAGGCAGACAAACTACATTTTCACTATTACTCTGCATAATTTCCAGCAATTAGTTACATCTTTTAGAAGAGCTACTTCTGTGCACTTAGCAACGGCAGAAACGGAGTGCTTAGGCAGCAGTCTGGGCGGGACTCGGGCATGGAAACACACAGTCCCCCCCATGCAAACTAATTACCACTGCAGGCAGGCAGCCCTTAAAGAGACAGTGCGTAGAGGCTTTAAAAGCGCTCACTGCAACACCATTTAAAATGTCTTTATCGCCGAACACCAACTAGACTGTGAGCACTAGGCAAGCTCTAGGAAGACTTTTGGGAACCCCCATTTGTAGGGGGGATTACACCCTTCCTGGCCTGGAAAAACTTGCTGTCCGCATCAAGTAGGTACGCTTACAATAACTCCAATGCAGATCATCATATACATCTATAACTCTAGCAATTTAGATCGATAACTTTTAAGCGGTAGTCAGCATATTAAACCTTTGTTACATACACATTTCCTGTATTTCACAGTTTACTACTTTATATACAGCATTATACACATGTTACACTGGTTACTTATACACACTTTACAGTTTGAATTCAGGTCAACACCTCCTGCATGTGAAACAATGATAATGAGGGCCCTTCCCTATCAGCTACCCTGGGGCTAGATGGGACAGGGGCACCATACCTGGAGGGCAGGACAATTAACTGGGAATTTGCACTTATGCTCAGTTTGGGCAGTGGGCTCTGGGACACATACACTCCTTTATGGACCACATTGAGAGGCAAATCCACAGGCCTCCCAGGGGAATCATAGCTGAGGCGCACTACTTGTTTTACAGCTCAACCAGTCTTCCTGGGGGGAACAGTTACAGTCTCTGCACCTTTATCTTCACTTTCAGTCCCTTTTTTACTTGCCAGAGGAGTTCCTATCTGGGCAGAAAAGTCTGGACTTGAGGCATTGTCAGCCTCTGGGTCTGCAAATTCTGGTTCCACATCACTTTGCTCACTTGAAAGGCACTCTGGCACTGGAAGTGAACTATAATGACACTCAAAGTACTCTTCTTGCTCTGGTAAGTCACCAGTCAGTCTTAGCTCATCTGTTTCTTCCTCAGGGAAATCACACAGTTCCACCATACATAGTGATTCAATATCATTAGACTTGACACTCTGCACTTCACTCTCAGGGTGCATTGGCTCCAAGGACAAAGCTGGGGTCTTAGGCAGTCCAGAAGGCCCAGCTTCATCCCCATAATTGACCAGGGGGTTACCTTGAAACAACTGGCTTAGTTCATAAGAAGGATAGTAACACTAGTTGTACTCAGTTTCATCTGAATTAGACTGACAGTCATTGTCAATGGGTGTTTGCTGTGGAGGAAACCTTAAGTCAGTAACTGCAGGTACAGGCTTTCTCTGTCTTTGTCTGGCAGCAGCCCTTGTCGCCGGTCAAGGGGGAGCAATCTCTGAGGGTTCAGATTCAATCATTATTTGTCCAATAGGCAACAAATGGTTATGGTGTATGGTTCTGACATCCTTTGAGTTGTTCTCAGGCCGCATTTTATACACTGGTAAGTCATTTAATTTTCCCACTACTATGTGAGGGAGTTGGTGCCACCTGTCAGCAATCTTGTGTTTGCCATGCAGTCCCAGATTTCTTAACAATACACGATCCCCCACTTGGAGCTCTTGGGCCTTCACCTTTTTATCATATCTCTCTTTATTAGCCAAATTTCTCTTTGCAGCCATGGTCTGAGCTAGTTGGTATGCATGATTTAATTGAGCTTTTAACTTTTGCACGTATTGTACAGTAAGTAATTTTCAGCTCGGACTCCATCAGGAGAAACCCCAAAACAAACATCCGCTGGCAGCTGAGCTTCTCTTCCAAACATAAGGTGGTAGGGAGAGAACCCAGTGGCATCATTTCTGGTGCAGTTGTTAGCATGTACCAAGGTGCTAATTTGCTGGCTCCATCTGGGCTTGTCTTTCGGGTGGAGAGTGCCTAGCAAGTCAAGCAAGGTGCGGTTGAAACGCTCTGGCTGTGGATACCCCTGGAGGTGGTAAGGGGTGGTTCTAGACTTCCACACTCCCCACAGAGAGAGCATCTCCTTGATTAAGCAACTCTCAAAATCTCATCCCTGGTCAGAATGGATTCTCTGGGGGGCTCCATAGTGAACAAAGAAATTCTGTACCAGTACCTTGGCCACTGTAGATGCTTTTTGGTCCTTGGTGGGGAATACTTGGGCATACCTCGTAAAATGGTCAGTGACCACCAGCACATTACTAATATTCTGCTGATCAGGCTCCAAACTCAGAAAGTCAATATAAACCAACTCCATGGGGGCACTCGTGGTGATGTTAACAAGGGGCGCAGCCCTCTGGGAGAAAGCCTTTCTCTGCAGACAGTGACTGCAAGTCCATATATGATGCTCAACATCGGCCCCCATCTTAGGCCAGTAGAATCTGGACCGCACTAAATCAAGGACAGCAGTCCTCAGTGTCCTACAGCAGTGTCAGTGGCTCAGAAGGTAGTACACTCACCTCTGAGGCCAGGAAATCAGAGGGCTGTGGGTTCAGTTCCCACATCTGGCACTTGGGTTAATATCCCAGTAGTGACACTGTAGTGCAGCATGAGAGGGGTGCTGCACTTCTGAGGTGCCGTCTTTCGGATGAGACATTAAACCGAGGTCCCATCTGCCTGGATTGGTGGTAGTTCAGGTGGATATTAAAGATCCCATGGCACTTATCGAAAAGAGCAGGGGAATTTCCCTGGTGTCCTGGCCAAATTTCCCTCATTCACTAAAAGTACCACCAGTAGCTTAATCTGGTTCACGGTCAGTTGGCATTCTTCTGTATCCCCCTCCCCCGGGTCGTGCCTGAAAATAGGCAGGATTTGTCTAGTGCATTTACCTGGTCAACAAAAACTAAATAAATAAATAAAGGGTATGGTCTATACTGAGGTGCCCCATGTGGTTGTGTAGGGACCTCAGCACCAAGTCTCTGTAAGTGGTGGGCAAAACCAATTGTTGCTTATCTACATGTCCCCCTCTGTCTATTGTTTCTCTGTACATCAATCGGTTAATCAGTTTCAGCTTAGGGCCTTCTTTATACAATAATGCAGTTCTCAAATCAGAGGAGCGCAACTTTGACTCATCTTTCCCTGTGTAGAGGGCTTCAAGGGCTGATCTGATCATGGGATCTCGGGATTGAGCCCGCTGGATGCTGTCATTATCAAGCTGAGGCAGTGCACTAATGTCTAATGCAGAAAAGTGGCAGTAAGCAGCAGGTATACAGTTCTCAGAGGGCCCCAAGCAATCTGCTAGACAGTCCACTGTATCCATGGACATTTGTTCCTCCTTGTCAAACTTCTGGCATAGTGCTCGAATATCATTTTCCGACAGTCTGACCCAATCACTTCTAGAAACAGGCCTCCAGGAGAGGGCATCAGCACCTACGAGATTCGGGCCTGCTCTGTATTCAACAGCGTACTCATAGGTAGACAACGCAGAAAGCCACCTATGGCTGGTGGCATCCAATTTGGCTGAAGTCTGCACATAAGTCAAAGGATTATTATCTGTCTTTACCAGTATCTTGACCCCATACAAGTATTCATAGAATTCGTCAACAATGGCCCACTTCAACGCCAGGAACTCCAATTTATGCACAGGATAGTTTTTTTCAGATGGGGTCAGACTTCTGCTGGCAAAGGCCACTGGTCTCAGGCCATTCACATGCTCTTGATATAACATGGCCCCCAAGCCTTGTAGGCTAGCATCAGTATGTAATACATAGGGTTTTGGAGGATCGGCATAGGCAAGGACAGGTGCGTGCGTGAGTGAGTTGGTATACGATTTCATGAAAAGCAGCTTCACAATCAGGTGTCCATTATGACCCAAAAGATTAATTTGAACAGAAATACACTCTCTCAGCATCAGTGGAGGCCACTGTCTTGTATTTTTTGTTAGTGGGAAGGTAACCGTGGGTAAGATTCAGAAGTGGGCGAATCACCCTTGAATAGTCCTTAATGAACCACTGATAATAACCACAGAATCCTAAAAATCTTTGTAATTCTTTTAGGTTGTGGGGCTGGCGACAGGTGGTCAAGGCCTCAACTTTGCTAGGATCAGTCTCTATCCCCTCGGTGGACACTATATGCCCCACATATTTTACTGATGTCTGAAAGAACTGGCATTTGTCGATGGATACCTTGAGGCCAAGTCTTCCAGGTGGTCCAACACTTTAAAAAGTCTGCTTTCATGTTCCTCCAATGAACTTTCAAACACTATAACATCATCTAGATATACTAGGTACTCCAATAAGTTCATGTCCCCCAACTGCATGCTCCATCAACCGTTGAAAAGTGGCAAGGGCACCCGAGATCCCTTGGGGCATCCTCATAAATTCATAGAACCCAAGTGGACATATAAAGGCTGTCTTCTCACGGTCTTCTGGGGCCATGGGGATCTGGTAGTACCCACTGCGAAGATCCAACACTGAGAACCACTTGCTGCCATTCAAACAGTCTAAGGCATCCTGAATACGGGGCACGGTGTATTGATCAGGGATGGTCCGCCTGTTGAGGGTCCGATAATCCACACACATTTGTACTGTTCCATTCTTCTTTCTCACTACTACAGTAGGCGAAGCATAAGGGCTTCTGGATTCTTGTATTACACCAGCTGCAAGCATCTCCTGTAGGTGCCATCTCACATCATCTATATCAGCAGGTGCCAGGCATCGAGACCTCTCACGGAATGGCCACGCATCATGCAGCGGATATGATACTCAGCTCCTTGAACACATCCCACATCCCATTCCCTTTAGTGAAAACACCTGGTCCCTCTGGGCAAGTTTCTCACTGATTCTCATCTTCCATTCAGCTGGCAATGGGGAGTCACCAAAATCAAACAAATTGGGCATCACTCTGTCACTCTCCCTGAGTACTTGTTACTGGGTAACACTGCAGTGTCTGCGCAGTGCACAGTAGCCAGGGTGCAGCCAGTATTCACCCAAATTTCTCTGTCTGACACATTGTGAACCTGGACCATCACTCCGTCGAACATAGGCCAAGCGGGTAAAATACTGGGCTTAACCAGCAATCTTTCTGGCAATTTTCCATCGCCTGGTCCATCCAGCATAAGTATCTTATTCTTAACATCCTTTCTTAATTGAACTTCTCCTTGTAAAGTACACTGAGCATTTGGCACCAGGATCATGGACTCGGGGTCCTTCTTCCATACGACCCCAACTGGTTCATCTGGTTCCACCTCTTTGGCATTCTTCCGAGACTCATAAGCCTTCTTGATCAAGGCAGGAATCCTGAAATCTCTACTAGTCCACTGCCCCTGTCTCTCATAGCATAGTTGCGCCAACCTCCCGAACATATGAGCATCTGTCCCAATTAGTAATGGGACCCCATCGTACAATCCAGTAGGGGACATACTAAGGCCAAAGTCTCCACTTGCTCCGCCACTCCAGCTACCGAGATGGGGAAAGACAACCAAATTTGAATGTATCCACAATAGGGGTACGCCTTTTCACTCAACCCCCAGACACGCAGTCCTTCCAAAGACTGTAAGGGCACATCAGGCAAATGCTTCTTGTTCCAGTCTTGGGACATGATGGTTACTAGGGAGCCACTGTCCAGTACAGCCCTAGTACACACTGTATTTACTTTCACTGTCATTTCTATGGAAGGAACCATCACTTTGGACCACTCCGGTGGCCCTGACCTGGGTGTCAATCTGGCATGGGCTTTGGTGGCATAACTTTTCCGAGCAGCTCCACCTGGTGGCCGACCATTGCTCCGATGGACCTTAGCCAATAGCCGAGCAGTAACTCTCCTCAAATTTTCCGGTGACTGGCAGGAAACTCGGGTATGTCCATCCTCTCCACATTGGTAGCAAAAAATAGGCTTTCTAGAATCTCGGTGGGTATGTGGGCCATCTCTTGGTTTGGGTACCATAGGAGCATTTGGCGGCTCATCTTTGGCTGGGGCTCCTCATCCTTGATCTTCTGGGCCTCCACCAGGGTGAAGATTGGGTGGGTTTTACAGCAAATCCCCCACTATGGCTTTCAACTCCCGCACTTCTTCCAGTAAACTCCCCTCAGTCCGGGGTTCCGGGGAGACAACATGCACTCCCACTCCACTTTTAGTCTCTGGGGCCTGATACAGATCAGGTTCTCTGGCTACCTCAGTCAACTCTTTAATCAATTCTCTCAACTGCTGGGCCTCATCTGAATCACTCCTGTCCTGAGTCTGGCAAGTGTTTACAACACCAGCACAGGGCTCCCAGCCCTCCTCCTCAGTCTCAGTCTTACAAATTTCTTTCATCAGGTGGCAGTATTCGGAGGGTTTGCCCTCCCATCTTGCAACTTGAGCTTCAATATCATTATACTAGAAAATCTAGCAGACTTCAGGATGTGGTCCAGTCTGACCCAGTTCAGCTCCTGTGCAGGCACTCCTTTCCTATAGGCCCTCTGAAGAGCCCTCTCGATCCTGGTAACAAAAGCAGACAACTTTTCATTTTTCCACAGTTTAGCTGACTTGAACTTCCATAAAAAGTTTTCCCCTGATTCAATACTGCCAAACACTCCCTCCAGTCTGAGAGGTATTCAGCTGCAGTAGCCTCTGGACTGGTCGCTCGCAGAAAATGAATGGCCTCCAGAGTGCAGGGCCTCTCAAACTCTCCATTAGTCACTTCCTCTTTCCCCTCTGAACATTGCCATTCCTGCACTAAAGGGGTGGCATAGTCCATCCATGTCTCTAGATCGCCTCCCCACAGGCACTGGGATGGTGCCTGAGAAAAGTCTGAGCTTTCGATAGGAGTCCAGTTGTATCAGGGGAATTATGATGGGGAGGCAGCTACTGGGGAGCTCTTGGAGGACACTGGGGATGTGGCTGGGGAATGCAGGGGTGTGTGGTCCTCTGACAGGTCTAGCACCTTTACAAGCTCTTGAGCAGTTCTCCCTTCAGACGCTAACAATTTGAGCAGTTTTTCTTAAACCCATCTATACTGGGGACTCACCTGGAGTGGCCAGACCACTATGTAAATGAATGACCCTTCACCTTCTGGGTACCTTCAGGTAAAATAACAGGGGTACCTTCTCAGGATCTATTTGGGAGCTACATGAGAGCAGTACTATCATAGTTTGTTCAAATAAATCTGCATCTCGCCCCTACTTCCCACCTTGCCCACACCCTTAACCAGCTCCACAGTTGATACAATATCAGCATTACTGGTCCCTAATGGGACATCCAATAACAGAATAGCCTTTTGGGGGTCTATCCCCTCAGTTTCACTCCACCCCATCATTCAGTGCACCATCAGTTTATGGGGGGCAATTTTCAGCTTAGGTGTAGTAAGCTCCTCCATTTTCTCTCCCAAACTGAACATATCAGGGTCATTTCCTCACATGGTCACTAGAGGATGCTAATTCCAGTGGTGCCTCCAAGATGTAACCCCTAGGTGGTGCTACCTCAAGGGCTACTACCTCTGCCTGCATGGCTAGCAGCAGGAAGAGGAGCCTAGGTTCAGTGATAGGTGCCTCCACCCAAAGGTCAGGGTTGGTTGTGCTGTTTAACCAGGTCACAGCCCTTGGGATACTGTGACCCCTTTCTCTCCCCACTAGTGGCCCACACAGTTTGCAAGGGTAACTCACCCAATACTCCCAGATATGCAAACACATATACATAAACCTGGTACTTACCCCCAGGACTGGTTCCTTTAGTGCGGCTCTAGGGACCCCCTGTAAAATAAGGTTATGCAAGGCACACAGCTAAATGCAATACTTTCAACATATAATGACACCACAATCAGTGTAGCTTTCCAAGAAAAAGAAAATATGATTTATTCAGGGGCTGCAACAAGGAGTGGGAGTAATCAGGTTAATTAGCTTTAACACATTAATGATCACACTACTGTGCATGCACTTAAAGTCCCACTCAGTCACACTCTCTGGGTACCCAGGATGGATAGAAAGGCTAGCCAGAACCGATGCTGTGTAGGGCTGTGTGTAGCTGGTTGGGCCCTGTGATGGAAAAAGAACATACACACACACACACACACACACACACACACACACACAGAATTTGTAATCCAGAGCCGGAGGGCTCAATCTGTGGAAAGGAAATCACAAGACAATCAGATGACACACTGTCACTTAACATTAGTTGCAGGAGCTACCCTGATCATTACTCACGGTACCCAGGCTAAACACAGAAGGGCTGATGGATGGATGTTCTGAATTGCCAGAGGAAGCAGGGCCCACAACGAACTGCTTTGGCTCTGTTCTTGTTCAGGCAAGGTGCAAGGGCTGGTCCCCTGGCTGGTCCCTCGTCGATGGGTCTTTTGTGTAGCAGGGCATTGAGATAAGGCCCTTGTGGCAGGGGCCTATCTGCGCCAGACAGCATGGATTCAGTCCGATACAGCTGGGAACAGCTTTCAGCAATCAGCACACAGTTTACAACGGGGGATCTGATCACAATCCCCTTCCAGCACATAGCACATTCATATGTAAAGAAAGTTTACTATACCAGTCAGACGACCTCAGTCCTGATCGCAAAATCACTGCTAAACCTTGGAGCACTACAGTAGCTAAAGTTCTGACAGGCTGAACGCTGCTCAGCAAAATCTTGGTCTTCTACAGGGTAAGCCTGGTCCCACAGCAGCAGCTTGCTTTGCTCTCTCAAATCTCGAATTAGCCAACACCAACCAGACTGTGAGCACTAGGCAAGCTCTATGAAGACTTTTGGGAACCCCCATTTGTGGGGGTTATATGTAAACAAGGCAAGGGAAGTCACAGTGCTAATGAGGTATGATGGGAAGATAGAACCAGCTATGACAGCCACCAGATAAAGTACTGCAATTACTATCACACCATATAATATAAGAAGGTCAACTTGAATTGACAAAAGAAAAAGAAAACAAAAGGAGGAACAGGATGAGTGGAGAACTTCTGGTCACCACAAGTCAGGAGAGAGACCTGGGGGTTATCATATTTGATTATCTGAAAGTGACCAAACAGTGTGAAAAGGCAGTGGGGAGAGCAAACAGAATGTTGTGGTGCATAGGGAGGGGTATAACAAGCAAGAGGAAAGAGGTGGTGATACCACTGTACAGATCACTTGGGAGGCCTCAACTGGAGTACTGTGTCCAGTTCTGGAAACCACATCTCTGGAAGGACATTGACAAAACAGAGGCAGTCCAGAGAAGGGCAATGAAGATGGTACATGAACTGCACCAGAAGCCCTATGAGGAAAGACTTGAGGACCTTGATATCTCGGGAGGAAAGAAGGGAGAGGGGAGATATGTTAGTGACTTTCAAGTTCCTTAGCAGAATAAACAGGGTACAGGTGGAAAGCAGATTTCAGAGAAAACTCTGCACAAGAACAACGGGGCATGATATAAGGCTGAAGAGTGGAAGGCTCAGGGGTAATGTTAGTAAGCACTTTTTCACTGAAAGGGTGGTGGAGCCATGGAACAGCCTTCCAGCAGAAATGGTGGGGGGCCAAAACAATATGGGGGTTCAACAAGAGTGCATGGGATAGACATAAGGGTACTCTGGAGATGTACTGAGCAGGAGAGCCGCAGATCAAATAGGATCTGGGCTGCAGTAGTGAGTAGGGAATGAGTAGACTTGGTGAGCCACATAGTCCTAATCTGCTGACAGATTCCATGTTTCTATGAAAAAATACTTCTGAAATGAAACGTAACAGCTGCATACTTGAAAACAATAATATTTGCCATCTACTAATGTTGTTGTACTGCAGTAGCTCTTAAACCCACTTTCCCCATCCAGTATGTACAGACAATAGCAGCTGGGTGATGCAACATGGAAATGACCACCATCTGTGCATAAAATGGCACTGCCTCTTAGACATATTTTCAGTATGCTTAGTGCCTTGAGACCATTAATATTAACCAAGGACCACATGTACAGTGTTTTACTGTATCTTATTTTTATCATTAGAGGGATTTCTAGGGTCAGGTGAGGCAGATACTGCTAAAGGCACAGGCTATATAGTATTCCCACAAGGCCTCTGACATCTGGTTGAGAAGGATACCATTGGTCCCTTTTATTTATTTGTTTTTTAATAACAGGTGAGATACATAAGATTTACATATGCTCATTTTCAGGTATGTGCTGAGATAACATAAGACTTGCATCATCAGTATAACCGTGGCAACACATTAGGGGAAAACATCAGCACGGAGTCACAAGTAACTAGCATTATAAGACAAACACAGTAGGGTCGAGTCTTGACCTGGCAGAAAAGACAGTTGCTTCCTTGAGGATGGTATTAGGTGCCTACTGGGCACTTGACCTCCCAGCTGTGGATGATAACTGCTTTTCCTTTTCCAGTAATTAACAGTACTTTAACCGTATCAAACAAAGTACAGCACAGTAATGAACATTGTATTGAGCATCTTTTGACTTCCAAAAGGTCAGACTTCTTTTCCAGGTGGGAGCTCCGCAGCTTTGACAATGGCAAGTACAGTTGTGTATAGCATGGCAACAACTTATGGTTTAATAACTGTACCGTGTAACTGAGCTGTCATCTCTTCACTGGTGGCCCAGTCCTGGAGAAGCCTGTGCAAATGCACCACAGACTTATACTTTATAGGACTCGGTACCTGTAGTGCTGTACTTATGTATTAATGCTTTACAGGACTCGGTACCTGTAGTGCTGTGCTTATGTACTGATACTTTATAGGACTCTGTACCTGTAGTGCTGCACTTGCACTTTACAGGACTCAGCACCTGTTGTACTGCACTTATAATTTACAGGACTTGGTAGCTCTAGTGCTGTACTTATACTTTACAGGAATCAGTACCTGTAGTGCTGCACTTATATTCTTTACAGGAATCAGTACCTGTAGTGCTGAACTTAAACTTTATAGGAATTGGTACCTATAGTGCTGTACTTTATACTTTACAGGACTTGGTACCTGTAGTGCTGTACTTATACTTTATAGGACCCGGTACCTGTAGTGCTGTACTTATGCTATACTGGACTTGTTACATGTAGTGCTGCACTTATACTTTACAGGACTCTGGACTTGTAATGCTACACTCATAATTTACTGGACTTCGGTACCTATAGTGTAGTACTTATGTTATACAGTATCTATACCTGTAGTGGTGTACTTTTACTTTACAGGACTCGGTACCTGTAGTGCTGCTCTTAAACTTTATAGGACACAGTACCTATAATGCTGTACTTATACTTTACAGGACTCGGTACCTATAGGGCTGTAATTATACTTTACAGGATGCAGTACCTGTAGTGCTGCACTTATACTTAACAAGACTCGGTACCTGTAGTGCTGCACTTATACTTTACCGGACTCTGTACCTGTAGAGCTGCACTTATACTTTACAATACTCGGTACCTATAATGCTGTACTTATGTATTTATACTTTTAAAGGACTCAGAATCTTTAGTTCTGTACTTGTGTACTTATACTTTACAGGACTCTGTACCCATAGTGATGCACTTATACTTTTTACAGGACTCGGTACCTGTAGTGCTGTACTTATGTATTTATACTTTACAGGATTCAGAACCTTTAGTGCTGTGCTTATGTACTTATACTTTACAGGACTCTGTACCTATAGTGCTGCACTTATACTTACAGGACTCGGTACCCGTAGTGCTCCACTTAATATTTATACTTTACCAGACTCTGTACTCAGAGTGCTGTACTTATGTACTAAACTTTACAGGTCTTGGTACCTGTAGTGCAGTACATATGTACTTATACTTTACAGGAGTCGGGTACTCTATAGTGCTGCTCTTATGTATTTATACTTTACTGGACTTGGTACCTGTTGTGCTGTTCTTATGTACTTATACTTTACAGCACTCGATACCTGTAGTGCTGTACTTATGCTTTGCAGGACTTGGTACCTGTAGTGCGGTACTTGTACGTTATAGGACTCGGTACTTGAAGTGCTGCATTTATACTATACAGGACCCAGTACCTGTAGTGCTGCACATATACTTTACAAGACACGGTACCTGTAGTGCTGCACTTACACTTTACAGGACTCGGTACCTGTAGTGCTGCACTTACCTTTACAGGACTCGGTACATGTAGTGATGTTCTTATGTACTTATACTTTACAGGACTTGGCACCTGTAGTGCTGCACTTATACTTGACAGGATTCGGTACCTGTAGTGCTGCACTTACACTTTACAGGACTCGGTTCCTGTAGTGATGTACTTATACTTTACAGGACTCAGTACCTGTAGTTATGTAGTTATGAATTTGTACTTTACAGGACTCGGTGCCTGTAGTGCTGTACTTATGTACTGATACTTTACAGGACTCTGTACCTGTAGTGCTGCACTTGCACTTTACAGGACTCGGCACCTGTTGTACTGCACTTATAATTTACTGGACTTGGAACCTGTGGTGCTGCACTTATACTTTACAGGAATCAGTACCTGTAGTGTTGTACTTAAACTTTAAAGGACTCGGTACCTATAGTGCTGTACTTATACTTTACAGGACTCGGTACCAGTAGTGCTGTACTTAGACTTTACAGGACTCGGTACCAATAGTTCTGCACTTATGCTATACAGGACTTGTCACCAGTAGTGTTGCACTTATACTTTACAGGACTCTGTATTTGTAGTGCTACACTCATAATTTACAGGACTCGGTACCTATAGTGTAGTACTTATATTTTACAGTACGCTTTACCTGTAGTGGTGTACTTTCACTTTACAGGACTCGGTACCTGTAGTGCTGCACTTTTACTTTACAGCACTCGGTACCTGTAGTGCTGCACTTAAACCTTATAGGACACGGTACATATAGTGCTGTACTTATACTTTACAGGACTCGATACCTATGGGGCTGTAATTATACTTTACAGGAAGCAGTACCTGTTGTGCTGCACTTATACTTTACTGGACTCGGTACCTGTAGTGCTGCAGTTATACTTTACAGGACTTGGTACCTGTAGTGCTGTACTTATACTTTACCGGACTCGGTACCTGTAGTGCTGCACTTATACTTTACAGGAATTGGTACCTGTAGTGTTGTACTTATGTACTTACACTTTACAGGACTCCTTACCTGTAGTGCTGTACTTATTCTTTGCAGGACTCCTTACCTGTAGTGCTGTACTTATTCTTTGCAGGACTCCTTACCTGTAGTGCTGTACTTATGTATTTATATTTTACAGGACTCGGAACCTGAAGTGCTGTACTTATGTATTTATTCTTTACAGGACTCGGTACCTGTTGTGCTTTTCTTATGTACTTCTACTATACAGGACTCGGTACCTGAAGTGTTGTAATTTATGCTTTGCAGGACTCGTACCTGTAGTGCAGCACTTTATATTTTACAGGACTCCGGTACCTGTAGTGCTGCACTTATACTCTTTACAGGACCTTGGTTCCTGTAATGATGTACTAATACTTTACAGGAGTTGATACCTGTAGTGATGTAGTTATGAATTTGTACTTACAGAACTCTGTACCTGTAGTACTGTACTTATGTATTTATACTTTACAGGACTCTGTACCTGTTTTGCTGCTCTTATGTACTAATACTTTACAGGACTCGGTACCTGTAGTGCTGTACTTATGCTTTGCAGGACTTGGTATCTGTAGTGCTGCACTTATACTTTAAAGGACTCGGTACCTGTAGTGCTGCACATATACTTTACAGGACTCTGTACCTGTAGTGCTGTACTTATACTTTACAGGACTCGGTACCTGTAGTGCTGCACTTACAGTTTACAGGACTAGGTACCAGCAGTGTTGTACTTATACTTTACAGGACACGGTACCTGTAGTGCTGTATTTATATGCTACAGGACTCGGTACTTGTAGTGCTGCACTTATACTTTACAGGATCCAGTACCTGTAGTGCTGCACATATACTTTACAAGACACGGTACCTGTAGTGCTGCACATACACTTTACAGGACTCGGTACATATAGTGATGTTCTTATATACTTATACTTTACAGGACCTGCACCTGTAGTGCTGTACCTATTCTTTACAGGACATTTTACCTATAGTGCTGCACTTATACTTTACAGGACTTGCACCTGTAGTGCTGCACTTACACTTTCAAGACCTCGTTCCTGTAGTGATGTACTTATACGTTACAGGACTCTGTACCTGTAGTGCTGCATTTATACTTTTATAGGACACGGTTCTGTAGTGATGTACTTACACCTTTACAGGACTCAGTATTTGTAGTTATGTAGTTATGAATTTGTACTTTACAGGACTCTGGTGCCTGTAGTGCTGTTCTTATGTATTAATGCTTTTACAGGACTCTGTACCTGTAGTTATGTAGTTATGAATTTGTACTTTACAGGACTTCGTGCCTGTAGTGCTGTACTTATGTACTCATATTTACAGGACTCTGCACCTGTAGTGCTGCTCTTTGCACTTTACAGGACTCGGCACCTGTTGTACTGCACTTATAATTAACAGGACTTGGTACCTGTAGTGCTGCACTTATACTTTACAGGAATCAGTACCTGTAGTGCTGAACTTAAACTTTATAGGACTGCGGTACCGATAATGCTGTACTTATACTTTACAGGACTTGGTATCTGTAGTGCTGTACTTATACATTATAGGATCTGGTACCTGCAGTGCTGCACTTATACTCTTTACAGGACTCTGTACCTGTAGGGCTGTACTTATGTATATATACTTTGCAGGACTCTGTACCTGTAGTGCTGTACTTATATATTTATACTTTATAAGACTCTGTACCTATAGTGCTGCACTTATATTTTACAGGACCTGCACCTGTAGTGTTGTACTTTGTACTTTTACAGTACTCGTACCTATAATGCTGTACTTAGGTATTTATACTTTACAGGACTCGAACCTTTAGTTCTGTACTTATGTACTTATACTTTACAGGGCACTGTACCCATAGTGCTGCACTTATATTTTACAGGACCTCGCGTACCTGTAGTGCTGTACCATTTATTTTTTACTTTACAGGATTCACAACCTTTAGTGCTGTACTTATGTACTTATACTTTACAGGACCTGTACCTGTAGTGCTGTACTTATGTATTTATACTTATATGACCTAGTACCTGTAGTGCTGTACTTATGTACTTCTACTTTTCAGGACTCAGTACCTGTAGTGCTGTACTTATGTATTTATACTTTACAGGACTCTAGAAACTTTAGTGCTGTAATTTATGTACTTACACTTTACAGGACTCTGTACCTATAGTGCTGCACTTATACTTTACAGAACTCCAGTGCCGTAAGTGGTACACTTATGGTTTACATGACTGGCACCTGTACTGCTGTACTTACGCTTTGCAGGACTTGGTACTTGTAGTGCTGCATTTATACATTACAGGATTCCTTTACCTGTAGTGCTCCTCTTATAGATTACATGAGTCGGTACTCTATCGTGGCTGCACTTATACTTTAAGTGACTCGGTACCTGTACTGCTGCACTATTACTTTAAAGGATTTGGTAGCTGTAGGTCTGTACTTATAGTTTACAGGACTAGGTAGCTCTAGTGCTGTACTTATACTTTAACGGACTTGATATCTGTACTGCTGAACTTGTGTACTTATGCTTTACAGGACTTGGTACCTGAAGTGCTGTACTTATACTTTTACTGTACCTCAGCACCTATAGTGCTGTACTTATTCTTACAGGACTCTGTTACCTGTAGTGCTGCTGTTATACTTTATAGGACTCACATACGTATAGTGCTGCACTTATACTTTACAGAAGTCGGTACTGGTAGTGCTGAACTTATACTTTACAGGACTCGGTTCCTGATGTGCTGTGCTTATGTACTGATACTTTAAAGGACTCTGTACCTATAGTGCTGCACTTATACTTTACAGGACTCAGTACCTGTAGTGCTGTACTTATGTTCTGATACTTTACAGGACTCTGTACTAGTAGTGCTGCACTTATACTTTACAGGACTCTGTACCTGTAGTGTTGCACTTGCACTTTTACAGGACTCTCGGCACCTGTTGTACTTGCACTTATAATTTATAGGACTTGGTACCTGTAGTGCTCACTAATACTTTTCAGGAATCAGTACCTGTAGTGCTGTACTTAAACTTTATAGGACTCATACCTATAGTGTTGTACTTATACTTTACAGGACTCGGGTACTCTGTAGTGCTGCACTTATACTTTACAGGAGTCGGGTACCTGTAGTGCTGTACTTATTCTTTACAGGACTTGGTACATATAGTGCTGAACTTATATGTTACAGGACTCAGTACCTGTAGTGATCCACTTATACTTTACAGGACTCGTGTACCTGTAGTGTTGTACTTATACATTACAGGACTCTGTACTTGTAGTGCTACACTTATACTTTTTACAGGACCCAGTACGAAAGTGTTTCACATATACTTTATAAGACACAGTACCTGTAGTGCTGCACTTACACTTTTCAGGACTTGTAGATGTAGTGATGTTCTTATGTACTTATACTTTAAAGGACTTGGTACCTGTAGTGTTGTATTTATAGTTTATAGGACTTTGTACCTGTAGTGTAGTACTTACTTCACAGGACCTGTACCTGTAGTGCTGTACTTATGTATTTAAACTTTACAGGTCTCGGTACCTGTAGTGCTGTACATATGTACTTATACTTTACTGGAGTAAGTACTTGTAGTGCTGTACTAATGTATTTATACTTTACAGGACTCAGAACCTTTAGTGCTGTACTTATGTACTTATAATTTACAGGACTCTGTACCTACAGTGCTGCACTTATATTTTACAGGACTCGGTACCCGAAGTGCTGTACTTATGTATTTATACTTTACAGGACTCAGTACCTGTAGTGCTGTACTTATGTACTTAAACTTTACAGGTCTCGGTACCTGTAGTGCTGTACTTATGCATTTATACTTTACTGGACTTGGCACCTGTAGTGCTGTACTTATGGTTTTATACTTTTACAGGACGGTTCCTGTTGTGCTGTTCTTATGTACTTATACTTTACATTTCGGTACCTGTAGTGCTGTACTTATGCTTTGTAATTTGCTCGGTACCTGTAGTGCTGTACTTGTACTTTACAATACTCGGTACTCTATAATGCTGTACTTAGGGTATTTATACTTTACAGGACTCGGTACCTTTAGTTTTGTACTTATGTACTTATACTTTACAGGACACTGTACCCATAGTGCTGTACTTATACTTATACAGGACTCGGTACCTGTAGTGCTGTACTTTATGTATTTATACTTTATAGGATTCACAACCTTTAGTGCTGTACTTATGTACTTATACTTTTACAGGACTCTGTACCTATAGTGCTGCATTTATACTTACAGGACTCGTACCTGTAGTGTTGTTCTTATACTTTTACAATACTCAGTACCTATAATGCTGTATCCTTATGTATTTTTACTTTACAGGACACGGAACCTTTAGTTGTGTACTTATGTACTTATACTTTTACAGGACTCGTTACCTGTAGTGCTGTACTTATGTATTTATACTTTACTGGACTTGGTACCTGTAGTGCTGTACTTATTTTTATATTCTTTACAGGACCTGGTTCCTGTTGTGCTGTTCTTATGTACTTATACTTTTACAGCACTCGTACTCTGTAGAGCTGTACTTATGCTTTGCAGGACTTGGTACCTGTAGTGCTGTACTTATACATTACAGGACTCGGTACTTGTAGTGCTGCACTTATACTTTACAGGACCCGGTACCTGTAGTGCTGCACATATACTTTACAAGACACAGTACCTGTAGTGCTGCACTTACTCTTTACAGGGCTTGGTACCTGTAGTGCTGCACTTACACTTTTCAGGACTCGGTACATGTAGTGATGTTCTTATGTACTTATACTTTACAGGACTGGGTACCTGAAGTGCTGTACTTATACTTTACAGGACTCGGCACCTGTAGTGCTGTACTTACTTCCTTTACAGGACTTGTTACCTGTTCGTGCTGCACTTATACTTTACAGGACTCAAGTACTGTAGTGCTGCACTTACACTTTACAGGACTCGGTTCCTGTAGAGATGTACTTATACTTTACAGGACTCAGTACCTGTAGTTATGTAGTTATGAATTTGTACTTTACAGGACTCAGTGCCTGTAGTACTGTACTTATGTAGTGATACTTTACAGGACTCGGTACCTGTAGTGCTGTACTTATGTACTTATTCTTTAGAGGACTCTGTACCTATAGTGCTGCACTTATACCTTACAAGACTTGGTACCTGTAGCGCAGCACTTACACTTTACAGGACTTGGTACCTGTAGTGCTGCACTTACACTTTACAGGACTCGGTACCTGTAGTGCTGCACTTATACTTTACAGGAATCAGTACCTGTAGTGCTGAACTTAAACTTTATAGGACTCCATGCCTATAGTGCTGTATTTATACTTTACAGGACTTGGTTCCTGTAGTGTTGTAATTTTATACGTTATAGGATCTGGTACCTGTAGTGCTGCACTTATACTTTTACAGGACTCTGTAATTGTAGTGCTGTATTTATGTATATATATGCTTGTAGGGGACCTGCACTGCAGTGCTGTACTTATGTATTTATACTTTATAAGACTCTGTACCTATAGTGCTGCACTTATACTTTACAGGACTCGGTACCTGTAGTGCTGTACTTATACTTTACAATACTCAGTACCTATAATGCTGTACTTATGTATTTTTACTTTACAGGACACGGAACCTTTAGTTCTGTACTTATGTACTTATACTTTACAGGACTCGGTACCTGTAGTGCTGTACTTATGTATTTATACTTTACAGGATTCAGAACCTTTAGTGCTGTACTTATGTACTTATACTTTACAGGACTCTGTACCTATAGTGCTGCACTTATACTTTACAGGACTCGGTACCCATAGTGCTGTACTTATGTATTTATACTTTACAGGACTCTGTACCTGTAGTGCTGTACATATGTACTTAAACTTTACAGGTCTCGGTACCTGTAGTGCTGTACATATGTTCTGATACTTTACAGGAGTCAGTACCTGTAGTGCTGTACTTATGTATTTGTGCTTTACAGGACTCAGAACTTTTAGTGCTGTACATATGTACTTATACTTTACACGACCCTGTACCTACAGTGCTGCACTTATACTTTACAGGACTCTGTACCCGAAGTGCTGTACTTATGTATTTATACTTTACAGGACTCAGTACCTGTAGTTCTGTACTTAAGTACTTAAACTTTACAGGTCTTGGTACATGTAGTGCTGTACTTATGCATTTATACTTTACTGGACTTGGCACCTGTAGTGCTGTACTTATGGGTTTATACTTTACAGGACTTGGTTCCTGTTGTGCTGTTCTTATGTACTTATACTTTGCAGCACTCGGTACCTGTAGTGCTGTACTTATGCTTTGCAGGACTTGGTACCTGTAGTGCTGTACCTATATGTTACAGGACTCGGTAATTGTAGTGCTGCACTTATACTTTACAGGACCCAGTACATGTAGTGCTGCACTCATACTTTACAAGACATGGTACCTGTAGTGCTGCACTTACACTTTACAGGACTTGGTACCTGTAGTGCTGCACTTACACTTTACAGGACTTGGTACATGTAGTGATGTTCTTATGTACTTATACTTTACAGGACTCGGTACCTGAAGTACTGTACTTATACTTTACAGGACTCAGCACATGTAGTGCTGTACTTATACTTCACAGGACTTGTTACCTGCAGTGCTGCACTTATACTTTCCAGGACTCGTTACCTGTCGTGCTGCACTTACACTTTACAGGACTCGGTACCTGTAGTGCTGCACTTACACTTTACTGGACTCGGTTCCTGTAGTGATGTACTTATACTTTACAGGACTCAGTACCTTTAGTTATGTAGTTTTGAATTTGTACTTTACACGACTCAGTGCCTGTAGTGCTGTACTTATGTACTGATACTTTACAGGACTCTGTACCTGTAGTGCTGCACTTGCACTTTACAGGACTCAGCACCTGTTGTACTGCACTTATAATTTACTGGACTTGGAACCTGTAGTGCTACACTTATACTTTACAGGAATCGGTACCTGTAGTGCTGTACTTAAACTTTAAAGGACTCGGTACCTATAGTGCTGTACTTATACTTTACAGGACTCGGTACCTGTAGTGCTGTACTAAGTCTTTACTGGACTCAGTACCAGTAGTTCTGCACTTATTTTATACAGGACTTGTTACTGGTAGTACTGCACTTATACTTTACAGGACTCTGTACTTGTAGTGCTGCACTCATAATTTGCTGCACTCGGTACCGGTAGTGTAGTACTTATATTTAATTACAGTACGCTGTACCTGTAGTGGTGTACTTTTACTTTACAGGACTAGGTAACTGTACTGCTGCACTTTTACTTAACAGGACTCAGTACCTGTAGTGCTGCTATTAAACTTTACAGGACTCGGTACCTATACGGCTGCAATAATATTTTTACAGGATGCAGAACCTGTAGTGCTGTACTTATACTTTACTGGCCTCGGCACCTGTAGTGCTGAACTTATACTTTACAGGACTCGGTTCGTGTAGTGCTGCTCTTATACTTTACAGGAATTGGTACCTGTAGTGTTGTATTTATGTACTTATACTTTACAGGACTCCTTACCTGTAATGCTGTACTTATACTTTGCAGGACTCCATACCTGTAGTGCTGTACTTCTGTATTTTTATTTTACAGGACTCGGTACCTGTAGTCCTGTAGTTATGTACTTATACTTTACAGGACTTGGTACCTATACTGCTGTACTTACACTTAACAGGACTCGGTACCTATTGGGCAGCAATTATACTTTACAGGATGCAGTATCTGTGCTGCTGCACTTATACTTTACTGGACTCGGTACCTGTAGTGCTGTTCTTATACTTTACAAGACTTGGTACCTGTAGTACTGCACTTATACTTTACCGGACTCGTTACCTGTAGTGCTGCACTTATACTTTACAGGAAGTGGTACCTGTAGTGTTGTATTTATGTACTTATACTTTACAGGACTCCTTACCTATACTGCTGTACTTATACTTTGCAGAACTCCTTACCTGTAGTGCTGTACTTATGTATTTTTATTTTATAGGACTTGGTACCTGTAGTGCTGCACTAATACTTTACAGGACTCGGTGCCTGTAATGCTGTACTTATGTATTTATACTTTACAGCACTCAGAACCTTTAGTGCTGTACTTATGTACATACACTTTACAGGACTCTGTACTTATAGTGCTGCACTTGTACTTTACGGAACTCGGTCCCCGTAGTGGCACACTTATGGTTTACTGGACTCAGTACCTGTAGTGCTGTACTTATGTTCTTCTACTTTTCAGGACTCAGTACCTGTAGTGCTGTACTTATGTATTTATACTTTACAGGACTTAAGAACCTTTAGTGCTGTACTTATGTACTTACACTTTACAGGACTCTGTACCTATAGTGCTGCACTTATTCTTTACAGAACTCGGTACACGTAGTGGTACACTTATGGTTTACATGTCTCGGTACCTGTACTGCTGTACTTATGCTTTGCAGGATTTGGTAGTTGTAGTGCTGCATTTATACATTACAGGATTCCGTACCTGTAGTGCTCCTCTTATAGATTACATGAGTCGGTTCCTATCGTGCTGCACTTATACTTTAAAGGACTCGTTACCTGTACTGCTGCACTAATACTTTAAAGGATTTGGTAGCTGTAGGTCTGTACTTATAGTTTACAGGACTAGGTAGCTCTAGTGCTGTACTTATACTTTAACGGACTTGATATCTGTACTGCTGAATTTATGTACTTATACTTTACAGGACTTGGTACCTGAAGTGCTGTACTTATACTTTACTGTACTCAGTACCTGTAGTGCTGTACTTATTCTTTACAGGACTCGTTACCTGTAGTGCTGCTGTTATACTTTACAGGACTTGCTACGTATAGTGCTGCACTTATACTTTACAGAAGTCGGTACTGGTAGTGCTGAACTTATACTTTACAGGACTCGGTTCCTGATGTGCTGTGCTTATGTACTGATACTTTAAAGGACTCTGTACCTATAGTGCTGCACTTATACTTTACAGGACTCAGTACCTGTAGTGCTGTGCTTATGTTCTGATACTTTACAGGACTCTGTTCTAGTAGTGCTGCACTTATACTTTACAGGACTCTGTACCTGTAGTGTTGCACTTGCACTTTACAGGACTCGGCACCTGTTGTACTGCACTTATAATTTACAGGACTTGGTACCTGTAGTGCTCCACTAATACTTTGCAGGAATCAGTACCTGTAGTGCTGTACTTAAACTTTATAGGACTCCATACCTATAGTGCTGTACTTATACTTTACAGGACTCAGTACCTGTAGTGCTGCACTTATACTTTACAGGAGTCGGTACCTGTAGTGCTGTACTTATTCTTTACAGGACTTGGTACATATTGTGCTGAACTTATATGTTACAGGACTCAGTACCTGTAGTGATCCACTTATACTTTACAGGACTCGGTACCTGTAGTGCTGTACTTATACATTACAGGACTCGGTACTTGTAGTGCTACACTTACACTTTACAGAACCCGGTACGTCGAGTGTTTCACATATACTTTACAAGACACAGTACCTGTAGTGCTACACTTACACTTTTCAGGACTTGGTACATGTAGTGATGTTCTTATGTACTTATACTTTAAAGGACTTGGTACCTGTAGTGCTGTACTTATACTTTGCAGGACTCGGTACCTGTAGTGCTGTACTTATAGTTTACAGGACTCTGTACCTGTAGTGCAGTACTCTAATTTACAGGACTCGGTACCTGTAGTGCTGTACTTATGTACTTAAACTTTACAGGTCTCGGTACCTGTAGTGCTGTACATATGTACTTATACTTTACTGGAGTCAGTACTTGTAGTGCTGTACTTATGTATTCATACTTTACAGGACTCAGAACCTTTAGTGCTGTACTTATGTACTTATACTTTACAGGACTCTGTACCTACAGTGCTGCACTTATATTTTACAGGACTCGGTACCCGAAGTGCTGTACTTATGTATTTATACTTTACAGGACTCAGTACCTGTAGTGCTGTACTTATGTACTTAAACTTTACAGGTCTTGGTACATGTAGTGCTGTACTTATGTATTTATACTTTACTGGACTTGGTACCTGTAGTGCTGTACTTATGTGTTTATACTTTACAGGACTCGGTTCCTGTTGTGCTGTTCTTATGTACTTATACTTTACACTACCCTGTATCTACAGTGCTGCACTTATACTTTACAGGACTCTGTACCCGAAGTGCTGTACTTATTTATTTAAACTTTACAGGACTCAGCACCAGTAGTGCTGTACTTATGTACTTAAACTTTACAGGTCTCGGTACCTGTAGTGCTGTACTTATGCATTTATACTTTACTGGACTTGGCACCTGTAGTGCTGTACTTATGGTTTTATACTTTACAGGACTTGGTTTCTGTTGTGCTGTTCTTATGTACTTATACTTTACAGCACTCGGTACCTGTAGTGCTGTACTTATGCTTTGCAGGACTTGGTACCTGTAGTGCTGTACTTATACGTTACAGGACTCGGTACTTGTAGTGCTGCACTTATACTTTGCAGGACCCAGTACATGTAGTGCTGCACTCGATCTTTACAAGACACGGTACCTGTGTGCTGCACTCTACACTTTACAGGATTTGGTACCTGTGGTGCTGCACTTACACTTTACAGGACTCGGCACATGTAGTGATGTTCTTATGTACTTATACTTTACAGGACCTCGGTACTCAGTGCTGTACTTATACTTTACAGGACTCAGCACCTGTAGTCCTGTACGTATACTTTACAGGACTTGTTACCTGCAGTGCTGCACTTATACTTTACAGGACTCGTTACCTGTAATGCTGCACTTACACTTTACAGGACTCGGTTCCTGTAGTGATGTACTTATACTTTACAGGACTCAGTACACTTAGTTATGTAGTTATGAATTTGTTCTTTACACGACTCAGTGCCTATAGTGCTGTACTTATGTACTGATACTTTACAGAACTCTGAACTTGTAGTGCTGCACTTGCACTTTACAGGACTCTGCACCTGTTGTACTGCACTTATAATTTACTGGTCTTGGAACCTGTAGTGCTACACTTATACTTTACAGGAATCAGTACCTGTAGTGCTGTACTTAAACTTTAAAGGACTCAGTACCTATAGTGCTGTACTAAGTCTTTACAGGACTCGGTACCAGTAGTTCTGCACTTATTTTATACAGGACTTGTTACCTGTTGTGCTGCACATATACTTTACATGACACAGTACCTGTAGTGCTGCACTTACACTTTACAGGGCTTGGTACCTGTAGTGCTGCACTTACACTTTTCAGGACTCGGTACATGTAGTGATGTTCTTATGTACTTATACTTTACAGGACTCGGTACCTGAAGTGCTGTACTTACACTTTACAGGACTCGGCACCTGTAGTGCTGTACTTATACTTAACAGGACTTGTTACCTGCAGTGCTGCACTTATACTTTATAGGACTCGTTACCTGTAGTGCTGCACTTACACTTTACAGGACTCGGTTCCTGTAGTGATGTACTTATACTTTACAGGACTCAGTACCTGTAGTTATGTGTTATGAATTTGTACTTTACAGGACCTCTGTGCCTGTTGTGCTGTACTTAGGTAGTGATACTTTACAGGACTCTGTACCTATAGTGCTGCACTTATACCATAAGACTTGGTACCTGTAGTGCAGCACTTACACTTTGCAGGACTCGGTACCTGTAGTGCTGCACTTACACTTTACAGGACTCGCACCAGTAGTGCTGCACTTATACTTCAGGAATCAGTACCTGTAGTGCTGAACCAAACTTTATAGGACTCTGTACCTATAGTGCTGTATTTATACTTTACAGGACTTGGTACCTGTAGTGCTGTAGGCCTCCACCAGGGTGAAGATTGGGTGGGTTTACAGCAAATCCCCACTATGGCTTTCAACTCCCGCGACTTCTTCCAGTAAACTCCCTCAGTCCGGGGTTCCGGGAGACAACATGCACTCCCACTCCACTTTTAGTCTCTGGGGCCTGATACAGATCAGGTTCTCTGGCTACCTCAGTCAACTCTTTAATCAATTCTCTCAACTGCTGGGCCTCATCTGAATCACTCCTGTCCTGAGTCTGGCAAGTGTTTACAACACCAGCACAGGGCTCCCAGCCCTCCTCCTCAGTCTCAGTCTTACAAATTTCTTTCATCAGGTGGCAGTATTCGGGAGGGTTTGCCCTCCCATCTTGCAACTTGAGCTTCAATATCATTATACTAGAAAATCTAGCAGACTTCAGGATGTGGTCCAGTCTGACCCAGTTCAGCTCCTGTGCAGGCACTCCCCCTTTCCTATAGGCCCTCTGAAGAGCCCTCTCGATCCTGGTAACAAAAGCAGACAACTTTTCATTTTTCCACAGTTTAGCTGACTTGAACTTCCATAAAAAGTTTTCCCCTGATTCAATACTGCCAAACACTCCCTCCAGTCTGAGAGGTATTCAGCTGCAGTAGCCTCTGGACTGGTCGCTCGCAGAAAATGAATGGCCTCCAGAGTGCAGGGCCTCTCAAACTCTCCATTAGTCACTTCCTCTTTTCCCCCTCTGAACATTGCCATTCCTGCACTAAAGGGGTGGCATAGTCCATCCATGTCTCTAGATCGTCCTCCCCCACAGGCACTGGGATGGTGCCTGAGAAAAGTCTGAGCTTTCGATAGGAGTCCAGTTGTATCAGGGGAATTATGATGGGGGAGGCAGCTACTGGGGAGCTCTTGGAGGACACTGGGGATGTGGCTGGGGAATGCAGGGGTGTGTGGTCCTCTGACAGGTCTAGCACCTTTACAAGCTCTTGAGCAGTTCTCCCTTCAGACGCTAACAATTTGAGCAGTTTTTTCTTAAACCCATCTATACTGGGGGACTCACCTGGATTGGCCAGACCACTATGTAAATGAATGACCCTTCACCCTTCTGGGTACCTTCAGGTAAAATAACAGGGGGTACCTTCTCAGGATCTATTTGGGAGCTACATGAGAGCAGTACTATCATAGTTTGTTCAAATAAATCTGCATCTCGCCCCCTTACTTCCACCTTGCCCACACCCTTAACCAGCTCCACAGTTGATACAATATCAGCATTACTGGTCCCTAATGGGACATCCAATAACAGAATAGCCTTTTGGGGGTCTATCCCCTCAGTTTCACTCCACCCCATCATTCAGTGCACCATCAGTTTATGGGGGGCAATTTTCAGCTTAGGTGTAGTAAGCTCCTCCATTTTCTCTCCCAAACTGAACATATCAGGGTCATTTCCTCACATGGTCACTAGAGGATGCTAATTCCAGTGGTGCCTCCAAGATGTAACCCCTAGGTGGTGCTACCTCAAGGGCTACTACCTCTGCCTGCATGGCTAGCAGCAGGAAGAGGAGCCTAGGTTCAGTGATAGGTGCCTCCACCCAAAGGTCAGGGTTGGTTGTGGCTAGTTTAACCAGGTCACAGCCCTTTGGGATACTGTGACCCCCCCTTTTCTCCCACTAGTGGCCCACACAGTTTGCAAGGGTAACCTACCCAATACCCCAGATATGCAAAACACATATACATAAACCTGGTACTTACCCCCAGGACTGGTTCCTTTAGTGCGGCTCTAGGGACCCCCTGTAAAATAAGGTTATGCAAGGCACACAGCTAAATGCAATACTTTCAACATATAATGACACCACAATCAGTGTAGCTTTCCAAGAAAAAGAAAATATGATTTATTCAGGGGCTGCAACAAGGAGTGGGAGTAATCAGGTTAATTAGCTTTAACACATTAATGATCACACTACTGTGCATGCACTTAAAGTCCCACTCAGTCACACTCTCTGGGTACACAGGATGGATAGAAAGGCTAGCCAGAACCGATGCCTGGGGTAGGCCGGCGGTGTAGCTGGTTGGGGCCCTGTGATGGAAAAAGAACATACACACACACACACACACACACACACACACACACACAGAATTTGTAATCCAGAGCCGGAGGGCTCAATTCGTGGAAAGGAAATCACAAGACAATCAGATGACACACTGTCACTTAACATTAGTTGCAGGGAGCTACCCTGATCATTACTCACGGTACCCAGGCTAAACACAGAAGGGCTGATGGATGGATGTTCTGAATTGCCAGAGGAAGCAGGGCCCACACGAACTGCTTTGGCTCTGTTCTTGTTCAGGCAAGGTGCAAGGGGCTGGTCCCCTGGCTGGTCCCTCGTCGATGGGTCTTTTTTGTGTAGCAGGGTACTGAGATAAGGCCCTTGTGGCAGGGCCTATCTGCGTCAGACAGCATGGATTCAGTCCGATACAGCTGGGAACAGCTTTCAGCAATCAGCACACAGTTTACAACGGGGGGGATCTGATCACAATCCCCTTCCAGCACATAGCACATTCATATGTAAAGAAAGTTTACTATACCAGTCAGACGACTCCTCAGTCCTGATCGCAAAATCACTGCTAAACCTTGGAGCACTACAGTAGCTAAAGTTCCTGACAGGCTGAACGCGTTCAGCAAAATCTTTGGTCTTCTACAGGGTAAGCCTGGTCCCACAGCAGCAGCTTGCTTTGCTCTCTCAAATTCGGAATTAGCCGAACACCAACCAGACTGTGAGCACTAGGCAAGCTCTATGAAGACTTTTGGGAACCCCCATTTGTAGGGGGGGTTACATATGTAAACAAGGCAAGGGAAGTCACAGTGCTAATGAGGTATGATGGGAAGATAGAACCAGCTATGACAGCCACCAGATAAAGTACTGCAATTACTATCACACCATATAATATAAGAAGGTCAACTTGAATTGACAAAAGAAAAAGAAAACAAAAGGAGGAACAGGATGAGTGGAGAACTTCTGGTCACCACAAGTCAGGAGAGAGACCTGGGGGTTATCATATTTGATTATCTGAAAGTGACCAAACAGTGTGAAAAGGCAGTGGGGAGAGCAAACAGAATGTTGAGGTGCATAGGGAGGGGTATAACAAGCAAGAGGAAAGAGGTGGTGATACCACTGTACAGATCACTTGGGAGGCCTCAACTGGAGTACTGTGTCCAGTTCTGGAAACCACATCTCTGGAAGGACATTGACAAAACAGAGGCAGTCCAGAGAAGGGCAATGAAGATGGTACATGAACTGCACCAGAAGCCCTATGAGGAAAGACTTGAGGACCTTGATATCTCGGGAGGAAAGAAGGAGAGGGGAATGTTAGTGACTTTCAAGTTCCTTAGCAGAATAAACAGGGTACAGGTGGAAAGCAGATTTCAGAGAAAACTCTGCACAAGAACAACGGGGCATGATATAAGGCTGAAGAGTGGAAGGCTCAGGGTAATGTTAGTGCACTTTTTCACTGAAAGGGTGGTGGAGCCATGGAACAGCCTTCCAGCAGAAATGGTGGGGCAAAACAATATGGGGTTCAACAAGAGTGCATGGGATAGACATAAGGGTACTCTGGAGATGTACTGAGCAGGAGAGCCGCAGATCAAATAGGATCTGGGCTGCAGTAGTGAGTAGGGAATGAGTAGACTTGGTGAGCCACATAGTCCTAATCTGCTGACAGATTCCATGTTTCTATGAAAAAATACTTCTGAAATGAAACGTAACAGCTGCATACTTGAAAACAATAATATTTGCCATCTACTAATGTTGTTGTACTGCAGTAGCTCTTAAACTCCACTTTCCCCATCCAGTATGTACAGACAATAGCAGCTGGGGTGATGCAACATGGAAATGACCACCATCTGTGCATAAAATGGCACTGCCTCTTAGACATATTTTCAGTATGCTTAGTGCCTTGAGACCATTAATATTAACCAAGGACCACATGTACAGTGTTTTACTGTATCTTATTTTTTATCATTAGAGGGATTTCAGGGTCAGGTGAGGCAGATACTGCTAAAGGCACAGGGCGATATAGTATTCCCACAAGGCCTCTGACATCTGGTTGAGAAGGATACCATTGGTCCCTTTTATTTATTTGTTTTTTAATAACAGGTGAGATACATAAGATTTACATATGCTCATTTTCAGGTATGTGCTGAGATAACATAAGACTTGCATCATCAGTATAACCGTGGCAACACATTAGGGGAAAACATCAGCACGGAGTCACAAGTAACTAGCATTATAAGACAAACACAGTAGGGTCGAGTCTTGACCTGGCAGAAAAGACAGTTGCTTCCTTGAGGATGGTATTAGGTGCCTACTGGGCACTTGACCTCCCAGCTGTGGATGATAACTGCTTTTCCTTTTCCAGTAATTAATAGTACTTTAACCGTATCAAACAAAGTACAGCACAGTAATGAACATTGTATTGAGCATCTTTTGACTTCCAAAAGGTCAGACTTCTTTTCCAGGTGGAGCTCTGTAGCTTTTGACAATGGCAAGTACAGTTGTGTATAGCATGGCAACAACTTATGGTTTAATAACTGTACCGTGTAACTGAGCTGTCATCTCTTCACTGGTGGCCCAGTCCTGGAGAAGCCTGTGCAAATGCACCACAGACTTATACTTTATAGGACTCGGTACCTGTAGTGCTGTACTTATGTATTAATGCTTTACAGGACTCGGTACCTGTAGTGCTGTGCTTATGTACTGATACTTTATAGGACTCTGTACCTGTAGTGCTGCACTTGCACTTTACAGGACTCAGCACCTGTTGTACTGCACTTATAATTTACAGGACTTGGTAGCTCTAGTGCTGTACTTATACTTTACAGGAATCAGTACCTGTAGTGCTGCACTTATACTTTACAGGAATCAGTACCTGTAGTGCTGAACTTAAACTTTATAGGAATTGGTACCTATAGTGCTGTACTTATACTTTACAGGACTTGGTACCTGTAGTGCTGTACTTATACTTTATAGGACCCGGTACCTGTAGTGCTGTACTTATGCTATACTGGACTTGTTACATGTAGTGCTGCACTTATACTTTACAGGACTCTGGACTTGTAATGCTACACTCATAATTTACTGGACTCGGTACCTATAGTGTAGTACTTATATTTTACAGTACTCTATACCTGTAGTGGTGTACTTTTACTTTACAGGACTCGGTACCTGTAGTGCTGCTCTTAAACTTTATAGGACACAGTACCTATAATGCTGTACTTATACTTTACAGGACTCGGTACCTATAGGGCTGTAATTATACTTTACAGGATGCAGTACCTGTAGTGCTGCACTTATACTTAACAAGACTCGGTACCTGTAGTGCTGCACTTATACTTTACCGGACTCTGTACCTGTAGAGCTGCACTTATACTTTACAATACTCGGTACCTATAATGCTGTACTTATGTATTTATACTTTAAAGGACTCAGAATCTTTAGTTCTGTACTTGTGTACTTATACTTTACAGGACTCTGTACCCATAGTGATGCACTTATACTTTTACAGGACTCGGTACCTGTAGTGCTGTACTTATGTATTTATACTTTACAGGATTCAGAACCTTTAGTGCTGTGCTTATGTACTTATACTTTACAGGACTCTGTACCT
Organism: Neoceratodus forsteri; assembly: GCA_016271365.2. Lineage (NCBI taxonomy): Eukaryota > Metazoa > Chordata > Ceratodontiformes > Ceratodontidae > Neoceratodus > Neoceratodus forsteri. The sequence goes on along the minus strand of JADMNL010000027.1, from coordinate 71,526,635 downwards.
ATAGTGCTGCACTTATACTTTACAGGACTCGGTACCCGTAGTGCTCCACTTATGTATTTATACTTTACCAGACTCTGTACCCGTAGTGCTGTACTTATGTACTAAACTTTACAGGTCTTGGTACCTGTAGTGCAGTACATATGTACTTATACTTTACAGGAGTCGGTACCTATAGTGCTGCTCTTATGTATTTATACTTTACTGGACTTGGTACCTGTTGTGCTGTTCTTATGTACTTATACTTTACAGCACTCGATACCTGTAGTGCTGTACTTATGCTTTGCAGGACTTGGTACCTGTAGTGCGGTACTTGTACGTTATAGGACTCGGTACTTGAAGTGCTGCATTTATACTATACAGGACCCAGTACCTGTGAAAAGGCACATATACTTTATAAGACACGGTACCTGTAGTGCTGCACTTACACTTTACAGGACTCGTACCTGTAGTGCTGCACTTACCTTTACAGGACTCGGTACATGTAGTGATGTTCTTATGTACTTATACTTTACAGGACTTGGCACCTGTAGTGCTGCACTTATACTTGACAGGATTCGGTACCTGTAGTGCTGCACTTACACTTTACAGGACTCGGTTCCTGTAGTGATGTACTTATACTTTACAGGACTCAGTACCTGTAGTTATGTAGTTATGAATTTGTACTTTACAGGACTCGGTGCCTGTAGTGCTGTACTTATGTACTGATACTTTACAGGACTCTGTACCTGTAGTGCTGCACTTGCACTTTACAGGACTCGGCACCTGTTGTACTGCACTTATAATTTACTGGACTTGGAACCTGTGGTGCTGCACTTATACTTTACAGGAATCAGTACCTGTAGTGTTGTACTTAAACTTTAAAGGACTCGGTACCTATAGTGCTGTACTTATACTTTACAGGACTCGGTACCAGTAGTGCTGTACTTAGACTTTACAGGACTCGGTACCAATAGTTCTGCACTTATGCTATACAGGACTTGTCACCAGTAGTGTTGCACTTATACTTTACAGGACTCTGTATTTGTAGTGCTACACTCATAATTTACAGGACTCGGTACCTATAGTGTAGTACTTATATTTTACAGTACGCTTTACCTGTAGTGGTGTACTTTCACTTTACAGGACTCGGTGCCTGTAGTGCTGCACTTTTAACTTTACAGCACTCGCAATTGCATAGTGCTGCACTTAAACTTATAGGACACGTACATATAGTGCTGTACTTATACTTTACAGGACCTGATACCTATGGGGCTGTAATTATACTTTACAGGAAGTACCTTTGTTGTGCTGCACTTATACTTTTACTGGACTCGGTACCTGTAGTGCTGCAGTTATACTTCTTACAGGACTTGGTACCTGTAGTGCTGTACTTATACTTTACCGGACTCGTACCTGTAGTGCTGCACTTATACTTTACAGGAATTGGTACCTGTAGTGTTGTACTTATGTACTTACACTTTTACAGGACTCCTTACCTGTAGTGCTGTACTTATTCTTTGCAGGACTCCTTACCTGTAGTGCTGTACTTATTCTTTGCAGGACTCCTTACCTGTAGTGCTGTACTTATGTATTTATATTTTACAGGACTCTGAACTCAAGTGCTGTAATTTATGTATTTATTCTTTACAGGACTCGGTACCTGTTGTGCTTTTCTTATGTACTTCTACTATACAGGACTCGGTACCTGAAGTGTTGTACTTATGCTTTGCAGGACTCGGTACCTGTAGTGCAGCACTTATATTTTACAGGACTCGGTACCTGTAGTGCTGCACTTATACTTTACAGGACTTGGTTCCTGTAATGATGTACTAATACTTTACAGGAGTTGATACCTGTAGTGATGTAGTTATGAATTTGTACTTTACAGAACTCGGTACCTGTAGTACTGTACTTATGTATTTATACTTTACAGGACTCTGTACCTGTTTTGCTGCTCTTATGTACTAATACTTTACAGGACTCGGTACCTGTAGTGCTGTACTTATGCTTTGCAGGACTTGGTATCTGTAGTGCTGCACTTATACTTTAAAGGACTCGGTACCTGTAGTGCTGCACATATACTTTACAGGACTCTGTACCTGTAGTGCTGTACTTATACTTTACAGGACTCGGTACCTGTAGTGCTGCACTTACAGTTTACAGGACTAGAAACAAAGCAGTGTTGTACTTATATTTTATATATATACTGCATTCCAGTGTTGTATTTATATGCTACAGGACTCGGTACTTGTAGTGCTGCACTTATACTTTACAGGATCCAGTACCTGTAGTGCTGCACATATACTTTACAAGACACGGTACCTGTAGTGCTGCACATACACTTTACAGGACTCGGTACATATAGTGATGTTCTTATATACTTATACTTTACAGGACTCGGCACCTGTAGTGCTGTACCTATTCTTTACAGGACATTTTACCTATAGTGCTGCACTTATACTTTACAGGACTTGGCACCTGTAGTGCTGCACTTACACTTTTCAAGACTCGGTTCCTGTAGTGATGTACTTATACGTTACAGGACTCTGTACCTGTAGTGCTGAACTTATACTTTACAGGACACGGTTCCTGTAGTGATGTACTTACACTTTACAGGACTCAGTACTTGTAGTTATGTAGTTATGAATTTGTACTTTACAGGACTCGGTGCCTGTAGTGCTGTTCTTATGTATTAATGCTTTACAGGACTCTGTACCTGTAGTTATGTAGTTATGAATTTGTACTTTACAGGACTCGGTGCCTGTAGTGCTGTACTTATGTACTCATACTTTACAGGACTCTGCACCTGTAGTGCTGCTCTTGCACTTTACAGGACTCGGCACCTGTTGTACTGCACTTATAATTAACAGGACTTGGTACCTGTAGTGCTGCACTTATACTTTACAGGAATCAGTACCTGTAGTGCTGAACTTAAACTTTATAGGACTCGGTACCGATAATGCTGTACTTATACTTTACAGGACTTGGTATCTGTAGTGCTGTACTTATACATTATAGGATCTGGTACCTGCAGTGCTGCACTTATACTTTACAGGACTCTGTACCTGTAGGGCTGTACTTATGTATATATACTTTGCAGGACTCAGTACCTGTAGTGCTGTACTTATATATTTATACTTTATAAGACTCTGTACCTATAGTGCTGCACTTATATTTTACAGGACTCGGTACCTGTAGTGCTGTACTTGTACTTTACAGGACTCGGTACCTATAATGCTGTACTTAGGTATTTATACTTTACAGGACTCGGAACCTTTAGTTCTGTACTTATGTACTTATACTTTACAGGGCACTGTACCCATAGTGCTGCACTTATACTTTACAGGACTCGGTACCTGTAGTGCTGTACTTACGTATTTTTACTTTACAGGATTCACAACCTTTAGTGCTGTACTTATGTACTTATACTTTACAGGACTCGGGTACCTGTAGTGCTGTACTTATGTATTTATACTTTACAGGACTCAGTACCTGTAGTGCTGTACTTATGTACTTCTACTTTTCAGGACTCAGTACCTGTAGTGCTGTACTTATGTATTTATACTTTACAGGACTCAGAAACTTTAGTGCTGTACTTATGTACTTACACTTTACAGGACTCTGTACCTATAGTGCTGCACTTATACTTTACAGAACTCGGTACCCGTAGTGGTACACTTATGGTTTACATGACTCGGTACCTGTACTGCTGTACTTACGTTTTGCAGGACTTGGTACTTGTAGTGCTGCATTTATACATTACAGGATTCCGTACCTGTAGTGCTCCTCTTATAGATTACATGAGTCGGTACCTATCGTGCCGCACTTATACTTTAAAGGACTCGGTACCTGTACTGCTGCACTAATACTTTAAAGGATTTGGTAGCTGTAGGTCTGTACTTATAGTTTACAGGACTAGGTAGCTCTAGTGCTGTACTTATACTTTAACGGACTTGATATCTGTACTGCTGAACTTGTGTACTTATGCTTTACAGGACTTGGTACCTGAAGTGCTGTACTTATACTTTACTGTACTCAGCACCTATAGTGCTGTACTTATTCTTTACAGGACCTGTTACCTGTAGTGCTGCTGTTATACTTACAGGACTCACATGTGATAGTGCTGCACTTATACTTTACAGAAGTCGGTACTGGTAGTGCTGAACTTATACTTTACAGGACTCGGTTCCTGATGTGCTGTGCTTATGTACTGATACTTTAAAGGACTCTGTACCTATAGTGCTGCACTTATACTTTACAGGACTCAGTACCTGTAGTGCTGTACTTATGTTCTGATACTTTACAGGACTCTGTACTAGTAGTGCTGCACTTATACTTTACAGGACTCTGTACCTGTAGTGTTGCACTTGCACTTTACAGGACTCGGCACCTGTTGTACTGCACTTATAATTTACAGGACTTGGTACCTGTAGTGCTCCACTAATACTTTTCAGGAATCAGTACCTGTAGTGCTGTACTTAAACTTTATAGGACTCCATACCTATAGTGCTGTACTTATACTTTACAGGACTCGGTACCTGTAGTGCTGCACTTATACTTTACAGGAGTCGGTACCTGTAGTGCTGTACTTATTCTTTACAGGACTTGGTACATATAGTGCTGAACTTATATGTTACAGGACTCAGTACCTGTAGTGATCCTACTTATACTTTACAGGACTCGTGTACCTGTAGTGCTGTACTTATACATTACAGGACTCTGTACTTGTAGTGCTACACTTATACTTTACAGGACCCGGTACGTCGAGTGTTTCACATATACTTTACAAGACACAGTACCTGTAGTGCTGCACTTACACTTTTCAGGACTTGGTAGATGTAGTGATGTTCTTATGTACTTATACTTTAAAGGACTTGGTACCTGTAGTGCTGTACTTATAGTTTACAGGACTTTGTACCTGTAGTGCAGTACTCTACTTCACAGGACTCGGTACCTGTAGTGCTGTACTTATGTATTTAAACTTTACAGGTCTCGGTACCTGTAGTGCTGTACATATGTACTTATACTTTACTGGAGTGTACTTGTAGTGCTGTACTAATGTATTTATACTTTACAGGACTAGAACCTTAGTGCTGTACTTATGTACTTATAATTTACAGGACTCTGTACCTACAGTGCTGCACTTATATTTTACAGGACTCGGTACCAAGTGCTGTACTTATGTATTTATACTTACAGGACTCAGTACCTGTAGTGCTGTACTTATGTACTTAAACTTTACAGGTCTCGGTACCTGTAGTGCTGTACTTATGCATTTATACTTTACTGGACTTGGCACCTGTAGTGCTGTACTTATGGTTTTATACTTTACAGGACTCGGTTCCTGTTGTGCTGTTCTTATGTACTTATACTTTACAGCACTCGGTACCTGTAGTGCTGTACTTATGCTTTGCACGGCTCGGTACCTGTAGTGCTGTACTTGTACTTTACAATACTCGGTACCTATAATGCTGTACTTAGGTATTTATACTTTACAGGACTCGGTACCTTTAGTTTTGTACTTATGTACTTATACTTTACAGGACACTGTACCCATAGTGCTGCACTTATACTTTACAGGACTCGGTACCTGTAGTGCTGTACTTACGTATTTATACTTTACAGGATTCACAACCTTTAGTGCTGTACTTATGTACTTATACTTTACAGGACTCTGTACCTATAGTGCTGCACTTATACTTTACAGGACTCGGTACCTGTAGTGCTGTTCTTATACTTTACAATACTCAGTACCTATAATGCTGTACTTATGTATTTTTACTTTACAGGACACGGAACCTTTAGTTGTGTACTTATGTACTTATACTTTACAGGACTCGGTACCTGTAGTGCTGTACTTATGTATTTATACTTTACTGGACTTGGTACCTGTAGTGCTGTACTTATTTTTTTATACTTTACAGGACTCGGTTCCTGTTGTGCTGTTCTTATGTACTTATACTTTACAGCACTCGGTACCTGTAGAGCTGTACTTATGCTTTGCAGGACTTGGTACCTGTAGTGCTGTACTTATACATTACAGGACTCGGTACTTGTAGTGCTGCACTTATACTTTACAGGACCCGGTACCTGTAGTGCTGCACATATACTTTACAAGACACAGTACCTGTAGTGCTGCACTTACTCTTTACAGGGCTTGGTACCTGTAGTGCTGCACTTACACTTTCAGGACCTCGTACATGTAGTGATTATGTACTTATACTTTACAGGACTGGGTACCTGAAGTGCTGTACTTATACTTTACAGGACTCGGCACCTGTAGTGCTGTACTTATACTTTACAGGACTTGTTACCTTGCTGTGCTGCACTTATACTTTACAGGACTCGTTACCTGTAGTGCTGCACTTACACTTTACAGGACTCGGTTCCTGTAGTGATGTACTTATACTTTACAGGACTCAGTACCTGTAGTTATGTAGTTATGAATTTGTACTTTACAGGACTCAGTGCCTGTAGTACTGTACTTATGTAGTGATACTTTACAGGACTCGGTACCTGTAGTGCTGTACTTATGTACTTATTCTTTGAGGACTCTGTACTCTATAGTGCTGCACTTATCTCTTACAAGACTTGGTACCTGTAGAAAGCAAGACTTACACTTCAGGACTTGGTACCTGTAGTGCTGCAGCACTTACACTTACAGGACCTGGTACCTGTAGTGCTGCACTTATACTTTACAGGAAATCAGTACCTGTAGTGCTGAACTTAAACTTTATGGGACTCTGTACCTATAGTGCTGTATTTATACTTTACATGACTTGGTTCCTGTAGTGTTGTACTTATACGTTATAGGATCTTGGTACCTGTAGTGCTGCACTTATACTTTTACAGGACTCTGTAATTGTAGTGCTGTCATTTATGTATATATATGCTTGCAGGACTCTGGTACCTTGTGTGCTGTACTTATGTATTTATACTTTATAAGACTTCTGTACCTAGTGCTGTACTTTATACTTTACAGGACTCGGTACTCTGTAGTGCTGTACTTATATTTTTACAATACTCAGTACCTATAATGCTGTACTTATGTATTTTTACTCTTACAGGACACGGAACTTTTAGTTCTGTACTTATGTATTTATACTTTACAGGACTCGGTACCTGTAGTGCTGTACTTATGTATTTATACTTTTACAGGATTCAGAACTTTAGTGCTGTACTTATGTACTTATATTTTATAGGACTCTGTACCTATAGTGCTGCACTTATACTTTACAGGACTCGTACCTATAGTGCTGTACTTATGTATTTATACTTTACAGGACTCTGTACTCTGTAGTGCTGTACATATGTATTTCTTAAACTTTACAGGTCTCTGGTACCTGTAGTGCTGTACATATGTTCTGATACTTTACAGGAGTCAGTACCTGTAGTGCTGTACTTATGTATTTGTGCTTTTATAGGACTCAGAACTTTTAGTGCTGTAATATGTACTTATACTTTACACGATCTTGTACCTACAGTGCTGCACTTATACTTCATAGGACTCTGCACCAAGTGCTGTACTTATGTATTTATACTTTACAGGACTCAGTACCTGTAGTTCTGTACTTAAGTATTTAAACTTTTACAGGTCTTGGTACATGTAGTGCTGTACTTATGGGTTTATACTTTACAGGACTTGGTTCCTGTTGTGCTGTTCTTATGTACTTATACTTTGACATCTCGGTACCTGTAGTGCTGTACTTATGCTTTGCAGGACTTGTACCTGTAGTGCTGTACTTATATGTTTACAGGATTCCGTACTTGTAGTGCTGCACTTATATCTTTACAGGACTCAGTACCTGTAGTGCTGCACTCATACTTTACAGGACATGGTACCTGTAGTGCTGCTACTTACACTTTACAGGACTTGGTACCTGTAGTGCTGCACTTACACTTTACAGGACTTGGTACATGTAGTGATGTTCTTATGTACTTATACTTTACAGGACTCGGTACCTGAAGTACTGTACTTATACTTTACAGGACTCAGCACATGTAGTGCTGTACTTATACTTCACAGGACTTGTTACCTGCAGTGCTGCACTTATACTTTCCAGGACTCGTTACCTGTCGTGCTGCACTTACACTTTACAGGACTCGGTACCTGTAGTGCTGCACTTACACTTTACTGGACTCGGTTCCTGTAGTGATGTACTTATACTTTACAGGACTCAGTACCTTTAGTTATGTAGTTTTGAATTTGTACTTTACACGACTCAGTGCCTGTAGTGCTGTACTTATGTACTGATACTTTACAGGACTCTGTACCTGTAGTGCTGCACTTGTACCTTATAGGACTCATGCACCTGTTGTGCTGCACTTATAATTTACTGGACTTGGAACCTGTAGTGCTACACTTATACTTTTACAGGAATCGGTACCTGTAGTGCTGTACTTAAACTTTAAAGGACTCGGTACCTATAGTGCTGTACTTATACTTTACAGGACTCGGTACCTGTAGTGCTGTACTAAGTCTTTACAGGACTCAGTACCAGTAGTTCTGCACTTATTTTATACAGGACTTGTTACTGGTAGTACTGCACTTATACTTTACAGGACTCTGTACTTGTAGTGCTGCACTCATAATTTGCTGCACTCGGTACCGGTAGTGTAGTACTTATATTTAATTACAGTACGCTGTACCTGTAGTGGTGTACTTTTACTTTACAGGACTAGGTAACTGTACTGCTGCACTTTTACTTAACAGGACTCAGTACCTGTAGTGCTGCTATTAAACTTTACAGGACTCGGTACCTATACGGCTGCAATAATACTTTACAGGATGCAGAACCTGTAGTGCTGCACTTATACTTTACTGGCCTCGGCACCTGTAGTGCTGAACTTATACTTTACAGGACTCGGTTCGTGTAGTGCTGCTCTTATACTTTACAGGAATTGGTACCTGTAGTGTTGTATTTATGTACTTATACTTTACAGGACTCCTTACCTGTAATGCTGTACTTATACTTTGCAGGACTCCATACCTGTAGTGCTGTACTTCTGTATTTTTATTTTACAGGACTCGGTACCTGTAGTCCTGTAGTTATGTACTTATACTTTACAGGACTTGGTACCTATACTGCTGTACTTACACTTAACAGGACTCGGTACCTATTGGGCAGCAATTATACTTTACAGGATGCAGTATCTGTGCTGCTGCACTTATACTTTACTGGACTCGGTACCTGTAGTGCTGTTCTTATACTTTACAAGACTTGGTACCTGTAGTACTGCACTTATACTTTACCGGACTCGTTACCTGTAGTGCTACACTTATACTTTACAGGAAGTGGTACCTGTAGTGTTGTATTTATGTACTTCTACTTTACAGTACTCCTTACCTATAGTGCTGTACTTATACTTTGCAGAACTCCTTACCTGTAGTGCTGTACTTATGTATTTTTATTTTATAGGACTTGGTACCTGTAGTGCTGCACTAATACTTTACAGGACTCGGTGCCTGTAATGCTGTACTTATGTATTTATACTTTACAGGACTCAGAACCTTTAGTGCTGTACTTATGTACTTACACTTTACAGGACTCTGTACTTATAGTGCTGCACTTATACTTTACAGAACTCGGTCCCCGTAGTGGTACACTTATGGTTTACAGGACTCAGTACCTGTAGTGCTGTACTTATGTTCTTCTACTTTTCAGGACTCAGTACCTGAGTGCTGTACTTATGTATTTATACTTTACAGGACTTCAGAACCTTTAGTGCTGTACTTATGTACTTACACTTTTACAGGACTCTGTACCTATAGAGCTGCACTTATACTTTACAGAACTCGGTACCCGTAGTGGTACACTTATGGTTTACATGACTCGGTACCTGTACTGCTGTACTTATGCTTTGCAGGACTTGGTACTTGTAGTGCTGCATTTATTCATTACAGGATTCCGTACCTGTAGTGCTCCTCTTATAGATTACATGAGTCGGTTCCTATCGTGCTGCACTTATACTTTAAAGGACTCGGTACCTGTACTGCTGCACTAATACTTTAAAGGACTTGGTAGCTGTAGGTCTGTACTTATAGTTTACAGTACTAGGTAGCTCTAGTGCTGTACTTATACTTTAACGGACTTGATATCTGTACTGCTGAATTTATGTACTTATACTTTACAGGACTTGGTACCTGAAGTGCTGTACTTATACTTTACTGTACTCAGTACCTGTAGTGCTGTACTTATTCTTTACAGGACTCTGTTAACTGTAGTGCTGCTGTTATACTTTACAGGACTTGCTACGTATAGTGCTGCACTTATACTTTACAGAAGTCGGTACTGGTAGTGCTGAACTTATACTTTACAGGACTCGGTTCCTGATGTGCTGTGCTTATGTACTGATACTTTAAAGGACTCTGTACCTATAGTGCTGCACTTATACTTTACAGGACTCAGTACCTGTAGTGCTGTGCTTATGTTCTGATACTTTACAGGACTCTGTTCTAGTAGTGCTGCACTTATACTTTACAGGACTCTGTACCTGTAGTGTTGCACTTGCACTTTACAGGACTCAGCACCTGTTGTACTGCACTTATAATTTACAGGACTTGGTACCTGTAGTGCTCCATTAATACTTTGCAGGAATCAGTACCTGTAGTGCTGTACTTAAACTTTATAGGACTCCATACCTATAGTGCTGTACTTATACTTTACAGGACTCAGTACCTAGTGATAAAGGTACTTATACTTTACAGGAGTTTCTGTGTACTTGTAGTGCTGTACTTATTCTTTACAGGACTTGGTACATATTGTGCTGAACTTATATGTTACAGGACTCCAGTACCTGTAGTGATCCACTTATACTTTACAGGACCTGGTACCTGTAGTGCTGTACTTATACATTACAGGACTCGGTACTTGTAGTGCTCACACTTACACTCTATGAACCCGGTACGCCGAAAGTGTTTCACATATACTTATAAGACACAGTACCTGTAGTGCTACACTTACACTTTTCAGGACTCTTGGTACATGTAGTGATGTTCTTATGTACTTATACTTTGAAAGACTTGGTACCTGTAGTGCTGTACTTATACTTTGCAGGACTCGGTACCTGTGGTGTGTACCTTATAGTTTACAGGACTCTGTACCTGTAGTGCAGTACTCTAATTTACAGGACCTCGGTACTGTAGTGCTGTACTTATGTATTTAAACTTTACAGGTCTCGGTACCTGTAGTGCTGTACATATGTGCTTATACTTTACTGGAGTCAGTACTTAGTGTTGTACTTATGTATTCATACTTTACAGGACTTCAGAACCTTAGTGCTGTACTTATGTACTTATACTTTACAGGACTTGTACCTACAGTGCTGCACTTATATTTTACAGGACTCGCACCAAGTGCTGTACTTATGTATTTATACTTTACAGGACTCAGTACCTGTAGTGCTGTACTTATGTACTTAAACTTTACAGGTCTTGGTACATGTAGTGCTGTACTTATGTATTTATACTTTACTGGACTTGGTACCTGTAGTGCTGTACTTATGTGTTTATACTTTACAGGACTCGGTTCCTGTTGTGCTGTTCTTATGTACTTATACTTTACACTACCCTGTATCTACAGTGCTGCACTTATACTTTACAGGACTCTGTACCCGAAGTGCTGTACTTATTTATTTAAACTTTACAGGACTCAGCACCAGTAGTGCTGTACTTATGTACTTAAACTTTACAGGTCTCGGTACCTGTAGTGCTGTACTTATGCATTTATACTTTACTGGACTTGGCACCTGTAGTGCTGTACTTATGGTTTTATACTTTACAGGACTCGGTTTCTGTTGTGCTGTTCTTATGTACTTATACTTTACAGCACTCGGTACCTGTAGTGCTGTACTTATGCTTTGCAGGACTTGGTACCTGTAGTGCTGTACTTATACGTTACAGGACTCGGTACTTGTAGTGCTGCACTTATACTTTGCAGGACCCAGTACATGTAGTGCTGCACTCATACTTTACAAGACACGGTACCTGTAGTGCTGCACTTACACTTTACAGGATTTGGTACCTGTAGTGCTGCACTTACACTTTACAGGACTCGGTACATGTAGTGATGTTCTTATGTACTTATACTTTACAGGACTCGGGTACCTGAAGTGCTGTACTTATACTTTACAGGACTCAGCACCTGTAGTCCTGTACGTATACTTTACAGGACTTGTTACCTGCAGTGCTGCACTTATACTTTACAGGACTCGTTACCTGTAGTGCTGCACTTACACTTTACAGGACTCGGTTCCTGTAGTGATGTACTTATACTTTACAGGACTCAGTACCTGTAGTTATGTAGTTATGAATTTGTACTTTACAGGACTCTGTGCCTGTTGTGCTGTACTTAGGTAGTGATACTTTACAGGACTCTGTACCTATAGTGCTGCACTTATACCTTACAAGACTTGGTACCTGTAGTGCAGCACTTACACTTTGCAGGACTCGGTACCTGTAGTGCTGCACTTACACTTTACAGGACTCGGTACCAGTAGTGCTGCACTTATACTTTACAGGAATCAGTACCTGTAGTGCTGAACTTAAACTTTATAGGACTCTGTACCTATAGTGCTGTATTTATACTTTACAGGACTTGGTACCTGTAGTGCTGTACTTATATTTTATAGGATCCGGTACCTGTAGTGCTGCACTTATACTTTTCAGGACTCTGTAATTGTAGTGCCGTACTTATGTATATATACGTTGCAGGACTCGGTACCTGTAGTGCTGTACTTATGTATTTATACTTTATAAGAATCTGTACCTATAGTGCTGCACTTATACTTTACAGGACTCGGTACCTGTAGTGCTGTACTTATACTTTACAATACTCAGTACCTATAATGCTGTACTTAAGTATTTTTACTTTACAGGACACGGAACCTTTAGTTCTGTACTTATGTACTTATACTTTACAGGACTCGGTACCTGTAGTGCTGTACTTATGTATTTATACTTTACAGGATTCAGAACCTTTAGTGCTGTACTTATGCACTTATACTTTACAGGACTCTGTACCTATAGTGCTGCACTTATACTTTACAGGACTCGGTACCTGCAGTGCTGTACTTATGTATTTATACTTTACCGGACTCTGTACCTGCAGTGCTGTACTTATGTATTTATACTTTACCGGACTCTGTACCTGTAGTGCTGTACATATGTACTTAAACTTTACAGATCTCGGTACCTGTAGTGCTGTACATATGTACTTATACTTTACAGGAGTCAGTACCTGTAGTGCTGTACTTATGTATTTATACTTTACAGGACTCAGAACCTTTAGTGCTGTACATATGTACTTATACTTTTCACGACCCTGTACCTACAGTGCTGCACTTATACTTTACAGGACTCTGTACCCAAAGTGCTGTACTTATTTATTTATACTTTACAGGACTCAGTACCTGTAGTGCTGTATGCTTAAACTTACAGGTCTCGTGCACCTGTAGTGCTGTACTTACATTTATACTTTACTGACTTGGCACCTGTAGTGCTGTACTTTTGGGTTATACTTTACTGGACTCGGTTCCTGTTGTGCTGTTCTTATGTACTTATACTTTGCAGCACTCGGTACCTGTAGTGCTGTACTTATGCTTTGCAGGACTTGGTACCTGTAGTGCTGTACCTATACGTTACAGGACTCGGTACTTGTAGTGCTGCACTTATACTTTACAGGACCCAGTACATGTAGTGCTGCACACATACTTTACAAGACATGGTACCTGTTGTGCTGCACTTACACTTTACAGGACTTGGTACCTGTAGTGCTGTACCTATACGTTACTGGACTCGGTACTTGTAGTGCTGCACTTATACTTTACTGGACCCAGTACATGTAGTGCTGCACACATACTTTACAAGACATGGTACCTGTAGTGCTGCACTTACACTTTACAGGACTTGGTACCTGTAGTGCTGCACTTACACTTTACAGGACTCGGTACATGTAGTGATGTTCTTATGTACTTATACTTTACAGGACTCGGTACCTGAAGTGCTGTACTTATACTTTACAGGACTCAGCACATGTAGTGCTGTACTTATACTTTACAGGACTTGTTACCTGCAGTGCTGCACTTATACTTTACAGGACTCGTTACCTGTAGTGCTGCACTTACACTTTACAGGACTCGGTACCTGTAGTGCTGCACTTACACTTTACAGGACTCGGTTCCTGTAGTGATGTCCTTATACTTTACAGGACTCAGTACCTTTAGTTATGTAGTTATGAATTTGTGCTTTACACTACTCAGTGCCTGTAGTGCTGTACTTATGTACTGATACTTTACAGGACTCTGTACCTGTAGTGCTGCACTCATAATTTGCTGCACTCGGTACCTGTAGTGTAGTACTTATATTTAATTACAGTACGCTGTACCTGTAGTGGTGTACTTTTACTTTACAGGACTAGGTAACTGTAGTGCTGCACTTTTACTTTACAATACTCAGTACCTATAATGCTGTACTTATGTATTTTTACTTTACATTACGGAACCTTTAGTTCTGTACTTATGTACACACTTTACAGGACTCTGTACCTATAGTGCTGCACTTATACTTTACAGAACTCGCACCTTAGTGGTACACTTATGGTTTTACATGACTCAGTACCTGTACTGCTGTACTTATGCTTTGCAGGACTTGGTACTTGTAGTGCTGCATTTATACATTACAGGATTCCGCACTGTAGTGCTCCTCTTATAGATTACATGTGTCGGTACCTATCGTGCTGCACTTATACTTTAAAGGACTCGGCATCGCATTGCTGCACTAATATTTTAAAGGACTTGGTACCTGTAGGTCTGTACTATAGTTACAGGACTAGGTTGCTGTAGTGCTGTACTTATACTTTAACGTCTTGATATCTGTACTGCTGAACTTATGTACTTATACTTTACAGGACTCTGGTACCTGAAGTGCTGTACTATATACTTTACTGTACTCAGTACCTGTAGTGCTGTACTTATTCTTTACAGGACTCTATTACCTGTAGTGCTGCTGTTATACTTACAGACTCATACGTATAGTGCTGCACTTATACTTACAGAAGTTGGTACCGTAGTGCTGAACTTATACTTTACAGGACTTGGTTCCTGATGTCTGTGCTTATGTACTGATACTTTAAAGGACTCTGTACCTATAGTGCTGCACTTATACTTCACAGGACTCAGTACCTGTAGTGCTGTGCTTATGTTCTGATACTTTACAGGACTCTGTACTTGTAGTGCTGCACTTATACTTTACAGGACTCTGTACCTGTAGTGTTGCACTTGCACTTTACAGACTCGGCACCTGTTGTACTGCTTTTATAATTTACAGGACTTGGAACCTGTAGTGCTATCTTATACTTTGCAGGAATCAGTACCTGTAGTAGTTGTACTTAAACTTTTATAGGACTCCATACCTATAGTGCTTGTACTTATATTCTACAGCTTCAGTACCTGTATTGCTGGACTTATGTATTTATTCTATAGGACTCAGGTACCTGTAGTGGTGTCTCATGTATATAAACTTTACGGACTCGATACCTGTAGTGTGTCCTTGTGTATTTATACTTTACATTACTCGGGACCTGTAAAGTTGCACATATTCTTTACAGGATTCTGTTACCTTAGTGCTGCACTTATACTTTACAGGAGTCGGGTACCTGTAGTGCTGTACTTATTCTTTACAGGACTTGGTACATATAGTGCTGACCTTATATGTTACAGGACTCAGTACCTGTAGTAATCTACTTATACTTTTACAGGACTTGGTACCTGTAGTGCTGTCCTTATACATTACAGGACTGGTACTTGTAGTGCTACACTTATACTTTTTACAGGACCTGCATCGTCAGGTGTTTCACATATACTTTATAAGACATAGTAACCTGTAGTGCTGCACTTACACTTTACAGTACTCTGTACCTGTAGTGCTGCACTTATATTTTCTAGGACCTCGATACATGTAGTGATGTTCTTATGTACTTATACTTTAAAGGACTTGGTACCTGTAGTGCTGTACTTATAGTTTACAGGACTCTGTACCTGTAGTGCAGTACTCTACTTTACAGGACTCGGTACCTGTAGTGCTGTACTTATGTATTTATACTTTACAGAACTCAGTACCTGTAGTGCTGTACTTATGTACTTAAACTTTACAGGTCTCGGTACCTGTAGTGCTGTACTTATGTATTTATACTTTACTGAACTTGGTACCTGTAGTGCTGTACTTATGTGTTTATACTTTACAGGACTCGGTTCCTGTTGTGCTGTTCTTATGTACTTATACTTTAGAGGTCTCAGTGCCTGTAGTGCTGTACATATGTACTTATACTTTTACAGGAGTCAGTACCTGTAGTGCTGTCCATGTATTTATACTTTACAGGACTCAGAACCTTTAGTGCTGTACTTATGTATTTATATCTTTACAGGACTCTGTACCTACAGTGCTGCACTTATACTTTACAGGACTTGGTACTCAAGTGCTGTACTTATGTATTTATACTTTTACAGGACTCAGTACCTGTAGTGCTTGTACTTATGTACTTAAACTTTACATGTGTCTCTGGTACCTGTAGTGCTGTACTTATATTTATACTTTACAGCACTTGGTACCTGTAGTGCTGTACTTTAAGCTTGTGGTACTTGGTACCTAGTAGTGCTATTTATACGTTACAGGACCCAGTACCTGTAGTGCTGCACATATACTTTACAAGACATGGTACCTGTAGTGCTGCACTTACACTTTACAGGAATTGGTACCTGTAGTGCTGCACTTACACTCTTTCAGGACCTCGGTACATGTCGTGGATGTTCTTATGTACTTATACTTTGCAGGACCTCAGTACCTCAAGTGCTGTACTCTATACTTTTCAGGACTTGTTACCTGCAGTGTTGCACTTATACTTTACAGGACTAGTTACCTGTAGTGTTGCATTTTCACTTTACAGGACTCGGTTCCTGCAGTGATGTATTTATACTTTTACAGGACCTAGTACCTGTAGTTATGTAGTTATGAATTTGTACTTTACTTTACTCGTGCCTGTGAGTGCTGTACTTATGTATATATACTTTACAGGACTCTGTGCCTGTGGTGCTGTACTTATGTACTTATTCTTTAGAGGACTCTGTACCTAGTAAGCTGCACTTTATACCATAAGACTTGGTGCCTGTAGTGCTGCTCTTTACACTTTACAGGACTCGGTACCTGTAGTGCTGCACTTACACATTACAGGACTCGGTACCTCTAGTGCTGCACTTATACTTTGCAGGACACAGTTCCTGTAGTGATGTCCTTACACTTTACAGGACTCAGTACTTGTAGTTATGTAGTTATGAATTTGTACTTTACAGGGCTTGGTACCTGAAGTGCTGTACTTATACTTTACAGGACCTGTTACCTGCAGTGCTGCACTTATACTTTACAGGACTCGTTACCTGTAGTGCTGCACTTACATCGTTAAGTAGACCTCGGGTTCCTGTAGTGATGTACTTATACTTTTACAGGACTCAGTACCTGTAGTGTAGTTATGAATTTGTACTTACAGGACCTCGGTTCCTGATGTGCTGTGCTTATGTACTGATATTTTACAGAACTCTGTACCTGTAGTTCTGCACTTGCACTTTACAGGACTCGGCACCTTTTGTAGCTGCACTCAGAATTAACAGGACTTGGTACCTGTAGTACTGCACTTATACTTTACAGGAATCAGTACCTGTACTGCTGAACTTAAACTTTATAGGACTTGTTACCCATAGTGCTGTACTTATACTTTATGGACTTGGTACTTGTAGTGCTGTACTTGTTCTTTATAGGATCCGCACCTGTAGTGCTGCACTTTACTTTACAGGACCCAGTAGTTGTAGTGTGCTGTATGTATGTATATATACTTTGCAGGCCCGTACCTGTAATGGCACTTATGTATTTATACTTTATAAGACTCTGTACCTATAGTGCTGCAGTTATATTTCTTACAAGACTCGGTACCTGTAGTCTGTACTTGTGCTTACAATACTCAGTACCTATAATGCTGTACTTATGTATTTATACTTTACAGGCTTGGGAACCTTTGTGTTCCATACTCATTACTTATAATTTACAGGACTCTGTACCCATAGTGCTGCACTTATACTTTACAGGACTCGGTACCTGTAGTGCTGTACTTATGTATTTGTACTTTACAGGATTCAGAACCTTTAGTGCTGTACTTATGTACTTATACTTTACAGGACTCTGTACCTATAGTGCTGCACTTATACTTTTTAGGACTCGGTACCCGTGGTGCTGTACTTATGTATTATACTTTACAGGACTCTGTACCTGTAGTGCTGTACTTATGTACTTAACTTTACAGGTCTCGTACCTTAGAAAGTTGTACTTATGTATTTATACTTTACTGGACTTGGTACCTGTAGTGCTGTACTTATGGGTTTATACTTTACAGGACTCGGTTCCTGTTGTGCTGTTCTTATGTACTTATACTTTACAGCACTCGGTACCTGTAGTGCTGTACTTATGCTTTGCAGGACTTGGTACCTGTAATGCTGTACTTATACGTTACAGGACTCGGTACTTGTAGTGCTGCACTTATACTTTACAGGACCCAGTACATGTAGTGCTGCACACATACTTTACAAGACACGGTACCTGTAGTGCTGCACTTACACTTACAGGACTTTGGCACTTGTAGTGATGTTCTTATGTTCTTATACTTTACCCACTCAGTGCCTGTAGTGCTGCACTGCTGACTTTTACAGGTGTCCTGCACCTGTTGTGACTGCACTTATAATTTACTGGACTTGGAACCTGTAGTGCTTCTACACTCTTTACTGGAATCAGTACCTGCAGTGCTGTACTTAAACTTTAAAGGACTCAGTACCCATAGTGCTGTACTAAGTCTTTACAGGACTCGGTACCAGTAGTTCTGCACTTATTTTATACAGGACTTGTTACCTGTTGTGCTGCACATATTCTTACATGACACAGTACCTGTAGTGCTGCACCTACACGTTCAGGCTTGGTACCTGTAGTGGTGCTGCACTACACTTTTCAGGACTCGGCACATGTAGTGATGTTTTATGTACTTATATTTTACAGGACTCGCACTGAAGTGTTGTACTTACACTTTACAGGACCCGGCACCTGTAGTGCTGTACTTATACTTAACAGGACTTGTTACCTGCAGTGCTGCACTTATACTTTACAGGACTCGTTACCTGTAGTGCTGCACTTACACTTTACAGGACTCGGTTCCTGTAGTGATGTACTTATACTTTACAGGACTCAGTACCTGTAGTTATGTAGTTATGAATTTGTACTTTACAGGACTCAGTGCCTGTAGTGCTGTACTTAGGTACTGATACTTTACAGGACTCTGTACCTATAGTGCTGCACTTATACTTCATGGCTTGGTACCTGTGGTAGCACTTTACACTTTGCAGGACTCGGTACCTGTAGTGCTGCATTTACACTACAGGACTCGTACCAGTAGTGCTGCACTTATAATTTACAGGAATCTGTACCTGTAGTGCTGAACTTAAACTTTATAGGACTCTGTACCATGTGCTGTATTATACTTTACAGGACTTGGTACCTGTAGTGCTGTACTTATACTTTATAGGATCCGTGCCTGTAGTGCTGCACTTATACTTTTCAGGACTCTGTAATTGTTAAAATGCGACTTATGTATATATATCGCTGCAGGACTCGGTACCTGTAGTGCTGTACTTATGTATTTATACTTTATAAAACTTGGTACCTATAGTGCTTGCACTTATACTTTACAGGACCTCGTACCTGTAGTGTCCAGATTTATACTTTACAATACCTGTACCTATAATGCTGTACTTATGTTTTTTACTTTACAGGACACTGAACCCTTTAGTTCTGTACTTATGTATTTCTATTCTTTACAGGTCCTGGTACCTGTAGTGCTGTACTTATGTATTTATACTTTACAGGATTCAGAACCTTTAGTGCTGTACTTATGCACTTATACTTTACAGGACTCTGTACCTATAGTGCTGCACTTATACTTTACAGGACTCGGTACCTGCAGTGCTGTACTTATGTATTTATACTTTACCGGACTCTGTACCTGCAGTGCTGTACTTATGTATTTATACTTTACCGGACTCTGTACCTGTAGTGCTGTACATATGTACTTAAACTTTACAGATCTCGGTACCTGTAGTGCTGTACATATGTACTTATACTTTACAGGAGTCAGTACCTGTAGTGCTGTACTTATGTATTTATACTTTACAGGACTCAGAACCTTTAGTGCTGTACATATGTACTTATACTTTTACGACCTGTCCTACACAGTGCTGCACTTATACTTTACAGGACTCTGTACCCAAAGTGCTGTACTTATTTATTTATACTTTACAGGATCTTGTACCAGAAAAGCTGTACTTGGTAGTTTAAACTTTACAGGTCTCGGTACCTGTAGTGCTGTACTTATGCATTTATACTTTACTGGACTTGGCACCTGTAGTGCTGTACTTTTGGGTTTATACTTTACTGGACTCGGTTCCTGTTGTGCTGTTCTTATGTACTTATACTTTGCAGCACTCGGTACCTGTAGTGCTGTACTTATGCTTTGCAGGACTTGGTACCTGTAGTGCTGTACCTATACGTTACAGGACTCGGTACTTGTAGTGCTGCACTTATACTTTACAGGACCCAGTACATGTAGTGCTGCACACATACTTTACAAGACATGGTACCTGTTGTGCTGCACTTACACTTTACAGGACTCGGTACATGTAGTGATGTTCTTATGTACTTATACTTTACAGGACTCGGTACCTGAAGTGCTGTACTTATACTTTACAGGACTTGTTACCTGCAGTGCTGCACTTATACTTTACAGGACTCGATACCTGTAGTGCTGCACTTACACTTTACAGGACTCGGTTCCTGTAGTGATGTACTTATACTTTACAGGACTCAGTACCTTTAGTTATGTAGTTATGAATTTGTGCTTTACACTACTCAGTGCCTGTAGTGCTGTACTTATGTACTGATACTTTACAGGACTCTGTACCTGTAGTGCTGCACTCATAATTTGCTGCACTCGGTACCTGTAGTGTAGCACTTATATTTGATCACAGTACGCCTGTACCTGTAGTGGTGTACTTTTACTTTACAGGACTAGGTAACTGTAGTGCTGCACTTTTACTTTTACAACACTCAGTACCTATAATGCTGTATCTTATGTATTTTACTTTACAGGACACTGAACCTTTAGTTCTGTGCTCTCTATGTACTTACACTTTACAGGACTCTGTACCTATAGTGCTGCACTTATACTTTACAGAACTCGCACTGTAGTGGTACACTTATGGTTTACATGACTCAGTACCTGTACTGCTGTACTTATGCTTGCAGGACTTGGTAATTGTAAAAGTTGCATTTATACATTACAGGACTCCGTACCTGTAGTGCTCCTCTTGTAGATTACATGTGTCGGTACCTATCGTGGTTGCACTTATACTTTAAAGGACTCGCACCGCATTGCTGCACTAATATTTTAAAGGACTTGGTACCTGTAGGTCTGTACTTATAGTTTACAGGACTAGGTTGCTGTAGTGTTGTACTTATAGCTAACGGTCTTGGATATCTGTACTGCTGAACTTATGTACTTATACTTTACAGGACTTGGTACCTGAAGTGCTGTACTTATACTTACTGTACTCAGTACCTGTAGTGCTGTACTTATTCTTTACAGGACTCATTACCTGTAGTGCTGCTGTTATACTTTTTACAGGACTCATACGAGATAGTGTTGCACTTATACTTACAGAAGTCGGTATCGGTAGTGCTGAACTTATACTTTACAGGACTTGGTTCCTGATGTGCTGTGCTTATGTACTGATACTTTGGGGACTCTGTACCTATAGTGCTGCACTTATACTTCACAGGACCTCGGTACTTGTAGTGCTGTGTTTTATGTTCTGATACTTTACAGGACTCTGTACTTGTAGTGCTGCACTTATACTTTTACAGGACTCTGTACTCCAGAAAGTTGCACTTGCACTTTTACAGGACTTGGAACCTGTAGTGCTACACTTATACTTTGCAGGAATCAGTACCAGAGTGTTGTACTTAAACTTTATAGGACTCATACCCTATAGTGCTGTACTTATACTTTTGCGGCTCAGTACCTGTATTGCTGGACTTATGTATTTATTCTATACAGACTCAGTACCTGTAGTGGTGTACTTATTTATATAAACTTTACGGGACTCGATACTCTGTAGTGCTGTCTTGGTATTTATACTTTACATTACTCGGACCTGTAGTGCTGCACATATTCTTTACAAGATTCATATTCTGTAGTGCTGCACTTATACTTTACAGGAGTCGGTACCTGTAGTGCTGTACTTATTCTTTACAGGACTTGGTACATATAGTGTTGACCTTATATGGCTACAGGACCTCAGTACCTGTAGTAATCTACTGGTACTTTACAGGACTTGGTACCCGTGAAAAGGTCCTTATACATTACAGGACTCGTACTTGTAGTGCTACACTTATGCTTTTTACAGGACCTGCACGTCAAGTGTTTCTACATATACTTTATAAGACACAGTACTCTGTAGTGCTGCACTTATACCTCTTTACAGTACTCTGTACCTGTAGTGCTGCACTTATACTTTTCAGGACCGATACATGTAGTGATGTTCTTATGTACTTATACTTTAAAGGACTTGGTACCTGTAGTGCTGTACTTATAGTTTACAGGACTCTGTACCTGTAGTGCAGTCACTTTACAGGACTCGGTACCTGTAATGCTGTACTTTATGTATTTATACTTTACAGAACTCAGTAACTGTAGTGCTGTAATTATGTACTTAAACTTTACAGGTCTCGGTACCTGTAGTGCTGCACTTGTATTTATACTTTTTACTGAACTTGGTACCTGTAGTGCTGTACTTATGTGTTTATACTTTTACAGGACTCGGTTCTGTTGTGTTGTTCTTATGTACTTATACTTTAGAGGTCTCGGTGCCTGTAGCTGCTGTATATGTACTTATACTTTACAGGAGTCAGTACTTGTAGTGCTGTACTTTTATGTATTTATACTTCTACAGGACTCAGAACCTTTAGTGCTGTACTTACGTACTTTATACTTTGCAGGACTCTGTACCCACAGTGCTGCACTTATACTTTTCAGGACTTGGTACCCAAAGTGCTGTACTTATATTTATACTTACAGGACTCAGTACCTGTAGTGCTGTACTTATGTACTTTTAAACTTTGCTCAGGTCTGTACCTGTAGTGCTGTACTTATGTATTTATACTTTACAGCACTTGGTACCTGTAGTGCTGATTGCTTTGTGGTACTTGGTACCTGTAGTGCTGTACTTATACGTTACCAGGACCCAGTACCTGTAGTGCTGTCATATACTTTACAAGACATGGTACCTGTAGTGCTGCACTTACACTTTTACAGGAATTGGTACCTGTAGTGCTGCACTTACACTTTTCAGGACCTCGGTACATGCTGTGATGTTCTTATGTACTTATATTTGCAGGACCTCAGTACCCTCAAGTGCTGTACTTATACTTTTCAGGACTTGTTACCTGCAGTGCTGCACTTATACTTTACAGGACTAGTTACCTGTAGTGCTGCACTTTCACTTTACAGGACCTCGGTTCCTGCAGTGATGTACTTATACTTTACAGGACTCAGTACCTGTAGTTATGTAGTTAAGTGAATTTGTACTTTACTTTACTCGGTGCCTGTAGTGCTGTACTTATGTATATATACTTTACAGGACCTCGGTACCTGTAGTGCTGTGTTTATGTACTTATTCTTTAGAGGACTCTGTACCTGTAGTGCTGCACTTATACCTACAAGACTTGGTACCTGTAGTGCTGCCCTTACACTCTTTACAGGACTCTGTACCTGTAGTGCTGCACTTACACATTACAGGACTCGGTACTTAGTGCTGTACTTATACTTTTGCAGGAACAGTTCCTGTAGGTGATGTCTCACACTTTACAGGACTCAGTACTTGTAGTTATGTAGTTATGAATTTGTACTTTACAGGGCTTGGTACCTGAAGTGTGCATTATATTTCTTACAGGACCTGTTACCTGCAGTGCTGCACTTATACTTTCAGGACTGGCGTACTGTGGTGCTGCACTTACATCGCTCACAGGACCTGGTTCCTGTAGTGATGTACTTATACTTTACAGGACTCAGTACCTGTAGTTATGTAGTTATGAATTTGTACTTTTCAGGATCTTGGTTCCTGATGTGCTGTGCTTATATACTGATACTTTACAGAACTCTTGTACCTGTAGTTCTGCACTTGCACTTTTACAGGACTCGCACCTGTTGTCACTGCACTCAGAATTAACAGGACTTGGTACTCTAGTACTGCATTTATACTTTATAGAATCAGTACCTGTAGTGCTGAACTTAAACTTTATAGGACTTGTTACCTATAGTGCTGTACTTATACTTTACAGGACTTGGTACTTGTAGTGCTGTACTTATTCTTTATAGATCTGCACCTGTAGTGCTGCACTTTACTTTACAGGACTCAGTAGTTGTAGTGCTGTACGATGTATATATACTTTGCAGGCCTCGGTACCTGTAATGTTGTACTTATGTATTTATACTTATAAGACTCTGTACCCATAGTGCTGCAGTTATACTTACAAGACCTGCTACGTGTAGTGCTGTACTTGTACTTTACAATACTCAGTACCTATAATGCTGTACTTATGTATTTATACTTTACAGGACTTGAAACCTTTAGTTCCGTACTCACGTACTTATAATTTACAGGACTCTGTACCCATAGTGCTGCACTTATACTTTACAGGACTCGGTACCTGTAGTGCTGTACTTATGTATTTGTACTTTACAGGATTCAGAACCTTTAGTGCTGTACTTATGTACTTATACTTTACAGGACTCTGTACCCATAGTGCTGCACTTATACTTTACAGGATCTGCACCCGTAGTGCTGTACTTATGTGTTTATACTTTACAGGACCTAGTCTGTAGTGCTGCACTTATGTACTTCGACTTTACAGGTCTCGGTACCTGTAGTGCTGTACTTATGTATTTATACTTTACTGGACTTGGTACCTGTAGTGCTGTACTTATGGGTTTATACTTTACAGGACTCGGTTCCTGTTGTGCTGTTCTTATGTACTTATACTTTACAGCACTCGGTACCTGTAGTGCTGTACTTATGCTTTGCAGGACTTGGTACCTGTAATGCTGTACTTATACGTTACAGGACTCGGTACTTGTAGTGCTGCACTTATACTTTACAGGACCCAGTACATGTAGTGCTGCACACATACTTTACAAGACACGGTACCTGTAGTGCTGCACTTACACTTTACAGGACTTGGCACCTGCAGTGATGTTCTTATGTTCTTATACTTTACACGACTCAGTGCCTGTGTGCTGCACTTGCACTTTACAGGACTCGGCACCTGTTGTACTGCACTTATAATTTACTGGACTTGGAACCTGTAGTGCTACACTTATATTCTTTACAGGAATCAGTACCTGTAGTAGCTGTACTTAAACTTTAAAGGACCTTAGTACCTATAGTGCTGTACTAAGTCTTTACAGGACTCGGTACCAGTAGTTCTGCACTTATTTTATACAGGACTTGTTACCTGTTGTGCTGCACATATACTTTACATGACACAGTACCTGTAGTGCTGCACTTACACTTTACAGGGCTTGGTACCTGTAGTGCTGCACTTACACTTTTCAGGACTCGGTACATGTAGTGATGTTCTTATGTACTTATACTTTACAGGACTCGGTACCTGAAGTGCTGTACTTACACTTTACAGGACTCGGCACCTGTAGTGCTGTACTTATACTTAACAGGACTTGTTACCTGCAGTGCTGCACTTATACTTTACAGGACTCGTTACCTGTAGTGCTGCACTTACACTTTACAGGACTCGGTTCCTGTAGTGATGTACTTATACTTTACAGGACTCAGTACCTGTAGTTATGTAGTTATGAATTTGTACTTTACAGGACTCAGTGCCTGTAGTGCTGTACTTAGGTACTGATACTTTACAGGACTCTGTACCTATAGTGCTGCACTTATACCTTACAAGACTTGGTACCTGTAGTGCAGCACTTACACTTTGCAGGACTCGGTACCTGTAGTGCTGCACTTACACTTTACAGGACTCGGTACCAGTAGTGCTGCACTTATAATTTACAGGAATCAGTACCTGTAGTGCTGAACTTAAATTTATAGGACTCTGTACCTATAGTGCTGTATTTATACTTTACAGGACTCTGGTACCTGTAGTGTTGTACTTATACTTTATAGGATCCGTACCTGTAGTGCTGCACTTATACTTTTCAGGACTCTGTAATTAGTAGCTGCAGACTTATGTATATATATCGCTTGCAGGACTCGGTACCCTGTAGTGCTGTACTTATGTATTTATACTTTATAAAACTCTGTACCCATAGTGCTGCACTTATACTTTACAGGACTCGGTACCTGTAAAGCTGTACTTATACTCTTACAATACTAATACCTATAATGCTGTACTTATGTATTTTTTACTTTACAGACACGAACCTTTAGTTCTGTACTTATGTACTTATACTTTATAGGACTCGGTACCTGTAGTGCTGTACTTATGTATTTATACTTTACAGGATTCAGAACCTTTAGTGCTGTACTTATGCACTTATACTTTACAGGACTCTGTACCTATAGTGCTGCACTTATACTTTACAGGACTCGGTACCTGCAGTGCTGTACTTATGTATTTATACTTTACCGGACTCTGTACCTGCAGTGCTGTACTTATGTATTTATACTTTACCGGACTCTGTACCTGTAGTGCTGTACATATGTACTTAAACTTTACAGATCTCGGTACCTGTAGTGCTGTACATGTACTTATACTTTACAGGAGTCAGTACCTGTAGTGCTGCTGTACTTATGTATTTATACTTTACAGACTCTGAACCTTAGTGCTGTACATATGTACTTATACTTTTCACGACCCTGTACCTACAGTGCTGCACTTATTCTTACAGGACTCTGTACCCAAAGTGTTGTACTTATTTATTTATACTTACAGGACCCAGTACCTGTAATGCTGTACTTGCATTTAAACTTTACAGGTCTCGGTACCTGTAGTGCTGTACTTATGCATTTATACTTTATTGACTTGGCACCTGTAGTGCTGTACTTTTGGGTTTATACTTTACTGGACCTGGTTCCTGTTGTGCTGTTCTTATGTATTTATACTTTGCAGCACTCGGTACCTGTAGTGCTGTACTTATGCTTTGCAGGACTTGTACCTGTAGTGCTGTACCCATATGGCACGTTACAGGACTCGGTACTTAGTAGTGCTGCACTTATACTTACAGGACCCAGTACATGTAGTTGCACACATACTTACAAGACATGGTACCTGTTGTGCTGCACTTACACTTTACAGGACCCTGCACATGTAGTGATGTTCTTATGTACTTATACTTCAGGACTCGGTACCTTGAAGTGCTGTACTTGAGTACTTTACAGGACGCGTTCTGCAGTGCTGCACTTATACTTTATGCAGGACTCATACCTGTAGTGTTGCACTTACACTTTACAGGACCTCGGGTTCCTGTAGTGATGTACTTGTACTTTTCAGGACTCAGTACCTTTAGTTATGTAGTTAATTTGTGCTTACACTACTCAGTGCCTGTAGTGCTGTACTTATGTACTGATACTTTACAGGACTCTGTACCTGTAGTGCTGCACTCATAATTTGCTGCACTCGGTACCTGTAGTGTAGTACTTATATTTAATTACAGTACGCTGTACCTGTAGTGGTGTACTTTTACTTTACAGGACTAGGTAACTGTAGTGCTGCACTTTTACTTTACAATACTCAGTACCTATAATGCTGTACTTATGTATTTTTACTTTACAGGACACGGAACCTTTAGTTCTGTACTTATGTACTTACACTTTACAGGACTCTGTACCTATAGTGCTGCACTTATACTTTACAGAACTCGGTACCCGTAGTGGTACACTTATGGTTTACATGACTCAGTACCTGTACTGCTGTACTTATGCTTTGCAGGACTTGGTACTTGTAGTGCTGCATTTACATTACAGGATTCCACCTGTAGTGCTCCTTGTAGATTATATGTTTCGGTACCTATCGTGGCTGCACTTATACTTTAAAGGACTCCGCACTGTACTGTTGCACTATTATTTTAAAGGACTTGGTACCTGTAGGTCTGTACTTATAGTTTACAGGACCAGGTTGCTGTAGTGCTGTACTTATACTTTAACGGTCTTGATATCTGTACTGCTGAACTTATGTACTTATACTTTACAGGACTTGGTACCTGAAGTGCTGTACTTATACTTTTTACTGCCTCAGTACCTGTAGTGCTGTACTTATTTTACAGGACTCTATTACCCTGTAGTGCTGTTGTTATACTTTACAGGACTCGCATACTTATAGTGCTGCACTTATACTTTTACAGAAGCTCGGTACCGGTAGTGCTGAACTTATACTTTACAGGACTTGGTCTTGATGTGCTGTGCTTATGTACTGATACTTTAAAGGACTCTGTACCTATAGTGCTGCACTTATACTTCACAGGACCTCGGTACTTGTAGTGCTGTGCTTATGTTCTGATACTTTACAGGACTCTGTACTTGTAGTGCTGCACTTATACTTTACAGGACTCTGTACCTGTAGTGTTGCACTTGCACTTACAGGACTCTGCACCTGGTTGTACTGCTCTTATAATTTACAGGACTTGAACCTGTAAAGCTACACTTATACTTTGCAGGAATCAGTACCTGTAGTGCTGTACTTAAACTTTATAGGACTCCATACCTATAGTGCTGTACTTATATTTTATCTGCCAGTACCTGTATTGCTGGACTTATGTATTTATTCTATACAGGACCAGTACCTGTAGTGGTGTACTTGCGTGTATAAACTTTACTGACTCGACACCTGTAGTGTGTCCTGTGTATTTATACTTACATTACCGGGACCTGTAGTGCTGCGATATATTCTTTACAAGATTCTGTTATCTGTAGTGCTGCACTTATACTTTACAGGAGTCGGCAACCTGTAGTGTTGTACTTATTCTTTTTACAGGACTTGGTACATATAGTGCTGACCTTATATGTTACAGACCCTGTACCTGTAGTAATCTACTTATACTTTACAGGACTTGGTACCTGTAGTGTGTCCTTATACATTACAGGACTGGTACTTGTAGTGCTACACTTATACTTTACAGGACCCGCACGTCAAGTGTTTCACATATACTTTACAAGATCAGTACCTGTAGTGTTGCACTTACACTTTACAGTACTTGTACCTGTAGTGCTGCACTTATACTTTCAGACCTCGACATGTAGTGATGTTCTTATGTACTTATACTTTAAAGGACCTGTACCTGTAGTGTTGTACTTATAGTTTACAGGACTGGTGCACCTGTAGTGCAGTACTCACTTACAGGACCTCGGTACCTGTAATGCTGTACTTATGTATTTATACTTTACAGAACCAGTAACTGTAGTGCTGTACTTATGTACTAAACCTTTACAGGTCTCGGTACCTGTAGTGCTGTACTTATGTATTTATACTTACTGAACTTGGTACCTGTAAAGGTACTTATGTGTTTATACTTTACAGGACCTCGTCCTGTTGTGTTGTTCTTATGTACTTATACTTAGAGGTCTCGTCAATGTTGTAGTTGTACATATGTACTTACATTTTACAGGAGTCAGTACCTGTAGTGTGCTGTACTTATGTATTTATACTTACAGGACTCAGAACCCTTAGTGTTGCACTTATGTACTTATACTTTACAGGACTCTGTACCTACAGTGCTGCACTTATACTTTACAGGACTTGGTACCAAAGTGCTGTACTTATGTATATTTATACTTACAGGACCCTAGTGCCTGTAGTGCTGTACTTATGTATTCTAAACTTCCCGTGTCTCGCACCTGTAGTGCTGTACTTATGTATTTATACTTTTTACAGCACTTGGTACCTGAAGTGCTGTACTTGCTTTGTGGTACTTGGTACCTGTAGTGCTGCACTTACACGTTACAGGACCCAGTACCTGTGTGCTGCACATATACTTTACAAGACATGGTACCTGTAGTGCTGCACTTACACCCTTTACAGGAATTGGTACCCGTAGTGCTGCACTTACACCTTTTGTGACTCGCACATGTCGATGTTCTTATGTACTTATACTTGCAGTACTCAGTACCTCAAGTGCTGTACTTATACTTTTCAGGACTTGTTACCTGCAGTGCTGCACTTATACTTTACAGGACTAGTTACCTGTAGTGCTGCACTTTCACTTTACAGGACCCGGTTCCGCAGTGATGTACTTATACTTTACAGGACTCAGTACCTTAGTTATGTAGTTATGAATTTGTACTTTACTTTACTCGGTGCCTGTAGTGCTGTGACTTATGTATATATACTTACCTTAGTCCTGCACCTGTAGTGCTGTAATTTATGTAACTTTTATTCTTTAGAGGACTTGTACTCAGAAAAGTTGCACTTGTTATTTACAAGACTTGGTACCTGTAGTGCTGCCCTCACACTTACAGGATCGTGGTACCTGTAGTGCTGCACTTACACATTACAGGACCTCGGTACCTCTAGTGCTGCACTTATACTTTGCAGGACACAGTTCCTGTAGTGATGTCCTTACACCTTACAGGACTCAGTACTTGTAGTTATGTAGTTATGAATTTGTACTTACAGGGCTTGGTACCTGAAGTGCTGTACTTATACTTTACAGGACCTGTTACCTGCAGTGCTGCACTTATACTTTACAGGACCTCAGCACCTGTAGTGCTGCACCACACGCTTACAGGACCCGGTTCCTGTAGTGATGTACTTATACTTACAGGACTCAGTACCTGTAGTTATGTAGTTATGAATTTGTACTTACAGGACTCGGTTCTTGATGTGTGTGCTTATGTACTGATACTTTTCTAGAACTCTGTACCTGTGTTCTGCACTTGCACTTTACAGGACTCTGCACCTGTTGTACTGCACTCAGAATTAACAGGACTTGGTACCTGTAGTACTGCACTTATACTTACAGGAATCAGTACCTGTAGTGTTGAACTTAAACTTTATAGGACTTGTTACCTATAGTGCTGTACTTTATACTTTGCAGGACTTGGTACTTGTAGTGCTGCACTTATTCTTATAGGATTCGGTACCTGTAGTGTCTGTACTTTTACTATAGACCTGTAGTTGTAGTGCTGCACGATGTATATATACTTGCAGGCCTCTGCACTTGTAATGCTGTACTTATGTATTTATACTTATAAGACTCTGTACCTATAGTGCTGCAGTTATACTTTACAAGACCTGCACCTGTAGTGCTGTACTTGTACTTTTACAATACTCAGTACCTATAATGCTGTACTTATGTATTTATACTTTACAGGACTTGAAACCTTTAGTTCCAGTCTTCGCACTTATAATTTTACAGGACTCTGTACCATAGTGTTGCACTTATACTTTACAGGACTCGGTACTGTAGTGCTGTACTTATGTATTTGTACTTTACAGGATTCAGAACCTTTAGTGCTGTACTTATGTACTTATACTTTACAGGACTCTGTACCATAGTGCTGCACTTATACTTTACAGGACTGCAGAAAGTTGGAGTTATGTATTTATACTTTACAGGACTCAGTACCTGTAGTGTTGTACTTATGTACTTAAACTTTCCGGTCTCGGTACCTGTAGTGCTGTACTTATGTATTTATACTTTACTGGACTTGGTACCTGTAGTGCTGTACTTATGGTTTATACTTTACAGGACTCGGTTCCTGTTGTGCTGTTCATGTACTTATACTCTTACTGCACTGCACCTGTAGTGCTGTACTTATGCTTTGCAGGACTTGGTACCTGTAATGCTGTACTTATACTGCTACAGGACCCGGTACTTGTAGTGCTGCACTTATATTTCTTACAGGACCTAGTACATGTAGTGCTGCACACTCTACTTTACAAGACACGGTACCTGTAGTGTTGCACTACACTTTACAGGATCTTGGCACCTGTAGTGATGTTCTTATGTTCTTATACTTCTACACGACTCAGTGCCTGTAGTGCTGCACTTGCACTTTACAGGACTCGGCACCTTTGTACTGCACTTATAATTTACTGACTTGGAACCTGTGAAAGGCTACATTTATACTTACATGAATCAGTACCTGTAGTATGTACTTAAACTTTAAAGGACTCAGTACCTATAGTGCTGTACTAAGTCTTTACAGGACTCGGTACCAGTAGTTCTTGCACTTATTTTTATACAGGACTTGTTACCTGTTGTGCTGTACATATACTTCTTCATGACACAGTACCTGTAGTGCTGCACTTACACTTACAGGGCTTGGTACCTGTAGTGCTGCACTTACACTTTTCAGGACTCGCACATGTAGTGATGTTCTTATGTACTTATACTTTACAGGACCTCGGTACCTGGAAGTGCTGTACTTACACTTTACAGGACTCGCACCTGTAGTGCTGTACTTATACTTAACAGGACTTGTTACTGCAGTGCTGCTGCTTATGCCTTTACAGGACTCACCTGTAGTGCTGCACTTACACTTGAGTGACCTCGGTTTCCTGTGTATGTACTTATACTTTTACAGGACTCAGTACCTGTAGTTATGTAGTTATGAATTTGTACTTTACAGGACTCAGTGCCTGTAGTGTTGTACTTAGGTACTGATACTTTACAGGACTCTGTTCCATAGTGCTGCACTTATACTCATAAGACTTGGTACTGTAGTGCAGCACTTACACTTTGCAGGACTCGCACCTGTAGTGCTGCACTTACACTTTACAGGACTCGCACCAGTAGTGCTGCACTTATAATTTACAGGAATCAGTACTCTGTAGTGTTGAACTTAAACTTTATAGGACTCTGTACCTATAGTGCTGTATTTATATTTTCATAGGACTTGGTACCTGTAGTGCTGTACTTATTCTTTATAGGATCCGGTACCTGTAGTGCTGCACTTACTTTTCAGGACTCTGTAATTGTAGTGCGCACTTATGTATATATACGCTGCAGGACCTCGGTACCTGTAGTGCTGTACTTATGTATTTATACTTTATAAACTCTGTACCTATAGTGCTGCACTTATACTTTACAGGACTCGTACCTGTAGTGTCTGCATTTATACTTTACAATACCTGCACCTATAATGCTGTACTTTATGTATTTTTACTTTACAGGACATCGGAACCTTAGTTCTGTACTTATGTACTTATACTTACAGGACCGGTACCCGTAGTGCTGTACTTATGTATTTATACTTACAGGATTCAGAACCTTATGTTGTACTTATGCACTTATACTTTACAGGACTCTGTACCTATAGTGCTGCACTTATACTTTACAGGACTCGTACTGCAGTGCTGTACTTTATGTATTTATACTTTCACCGGACTCTGTACCTGCAGTTGTACTTATGTATTTATACTTACAGGACTCAGAACCTTTAGTGCTGTACATATGTACTTATACTCTTTCTTACCTGATTCTTGTACTCATAGTGTTGCACTTATACTTACAGGACTCTGTACCCAAAGTGCTGTACTTATTTATTTATACTTTACAGGACTCAGTATCTGTAGTGCTGTACATATGTACTTAAACTTTACAGATCTCGGTACCTGTAGTGCTGTACATATGTACTTATACTTTACAGGAGTCAGTACCTAGTAGTGTGTACTTATGTATTTATACTTACAGGACTCAGAACCTTTAGTGCTGTACATATGTACTTATACTTTCATCGACCCTGTACCTACAGTGCTGCACTTATACTTTACAGGACTCTGTACCAAAGTGCTGTACTTATTTATTTATACTCTTTACAGGACTCAGTACCTGTAGTGCTGTACTTAAGTACTTAAACTTTGGCAGGTCTCGGTACCTGTAGTGCTGTACTTATGCATTTATACTTTACTGGACTTGCACCTAGTAGTGCTGTACTTTGATTATACTTACTGACCTCTTGTTGTGTTGTTCTTATGTATTTATACTTTGCAGCACTCGTACCTGTGGAAATTTATTGCCAGGACTTGTACCTGTAGTGCTGTACCTATACTACAGGATCTGTAGTGTTGCACTTATACTTTATAGGACCTAGTACATGTAGTTGCACACATACTTTACAAGACATGGTACCTGTTGTGCTGCACTTGCACTTTACAGGACTCGGTACATGTAGTGATGTTCTTATGTACTTATACTACAGGACTCGTACCTGAAGTGCTGTACTTTTCCTTTACAGGACTTGTTACTGCAGTGCTGCACTTATACTACAGGACTCTTACCTGTAGTGCTGCACTTACACTTACAGACTCGGTTCCGTAGTGATGTACTTATATTTTATATGACCCAGTACCTTAGTTATGTAGTTATGAATTTGTGCTTACCTCAGTCCTGCTGTAGTGCTGTACTTTGTACTGATACTTTACAGACTCTGTACCTAGTGCCACCATAATTTGCTGCACTGGTACTGTGTGTAGTACTTATATTTAATTACAGTACGCTGTACCTGGTGTACTTTACTACAGACTAGGTAACTGTAGTGCTGTACTTCTTTACTTTCAACACTCAGTACCATAATGCTGTATTTATGTATTTTTACTTTGCAGGATACTTAACCTTTAGTTCTGTGCTTATGTACTTACACTTACAGGACCTGTACCTATTGCTGCACTTATACTTTACAGAACTCGCACTGTAGTGGTACACTTATGGTTTACATGACCAGTACCGTACTGCTGTACTTATGTTTGCAGGACTTGGTACTTAGTGCTGCATTTATACATTACAGGATTCCGCATCTGTAGTTCTCTTATAGATTACGTGTCGGCACCACGTGCTGCACTTATACTTTAAAGGACTCGCACTGTATCGCTGCACTAATATTTTAAAGGACTTGTACCTGTAGGTCTGTACTATAGTTTACAGGACTAGGTTGTTGTGGTGTTGTACTTATACTTTAACGGTCTTGATATCTGTACTGGTTGAACTTATGTACTTATACTTTACAGGACTTTGTACCAAGTGCTGTACTTTCATTTTACTGTACTCAGTACCTGTAGTGCTGTACTTATTCTTTACAGTATTCCTTACCTGTAGTGCTGCTGTTATACTTACAGGACCATACGATAGTGCTGTACTTATAGTTTACAGAAGTCGGCACCGGAAAAGGAACTTATACTTACAGGACTTGGTCCTGATGCTGTGCTTATGTACTGATACTTTAAAGGACCTTGTACCATAGTGCTGCACTTATCACAGGACCTCGTACTTGTAGTGCTGTGCTTATGTTCTGATACTACAGGACTCTGTACTTGTAGTTGCACTATACTTACAGGACCTGTACCTGTGTGTTGCACTTGCACTTTTGTAGACTCGCACCTGTTGTACTGTTTTATAATTTTCGGACTTAATCTGTGGTGCTACACTTATACTTTGCAGAATCTGTACCAGAAAAGGTGGTTAAACTTTATAGACTCCACCTAGTGTTACTTATACTATAGCGCCAGTACCTGTATTGCTGGACTTCTGTTTATTCTACAGGACTCAGTACCTGTAGTGGTGTACTTATGTATATAAACTTTACGGGACTCGATACCTGTAGTGCTGTCCTTGTGGTATTATACTTTACTTGACCCAGAAGTTGTAGTAATACATATTCTTTACAGGATTTGCTACCTGTAGTGCTGCACTTATACTTTACAGGAGTCGGTACTTAGTGTTGTACTTATTCTTACAGGACTTGGTACATATAGTGCTGACCTTATATGTTACAGGACTCAGTACCTGTAGTAATCTACTTATACTTTACAGGACTTGGTACCTGTAGTGCTGTCCTTATACATTACAGGACTCGGTACTTGTAGTGCTACACTTATACTTTACAGGACCCGGTACGTCAAGTGTTTCACATATACTTTACAAGACACAGTACCTGTAGTGCTGCACTTACACTTTACAGTACTCTGTACCTGTAGTGCTGCACTTATACTTTTCAGGACTCGATACATGTAGTGATGTTCTTATGTACTTATACTTTAAAGGACTTGGTACCTGTAGTGCTGTACTTATAGTTTACAGGACTCTGTACCTGTAGTGCAGTACTCTACTTTACAGGACTCGGTACCTGTAATGCTGTACTTATGTATTTATACTTTACAGAACTCAGTAACTGTAGTGCTGTACTTATGTACTTAAACTTTACAGGTCTCGGTACCTGTAGTGCTGTACTTATGTATTTATACTTTACTGAACTTGGTACCTGTAGTGCTGTACTTATGTGTTTATACTTTACTTCCGGTTCCTGTTGTGCTTGTTCTTATGTACTTATACTTTAGAGGTCTCGGTGTGCTGTAGTGCTGTACATATGTACTTATACTTTACAGGAGTCAGTACCTGTAGTGCTGTACTTATGTATTTATACTTTACAGGACTCAGAACCTTTAGTGCTGTACTTACGTACTTATACTTTACAGGACTCTGTACCTACAGTGCTGCACTTATACTTTACAGGACTTGGTACCCAAAGTGCTGTACTTATGTATTTATACTTTACAGGACTCAGTACCTGTAGTGCTGTACTTATGTACTTAAACTTTACAGGTCTCGGTACCTGTAGTGCTGTAATTTATGTATTTATACTTTGCAGCACTTGGTACCTGTAGTGCTGTACTTAAGCTTTAGTGGTACTTGGTACCTGTAGTGCTGTACTTATACGTTACAGGACCCAGTACCTGTGGTGCTGCATATATCTTTACAATAATGGTACCTGTAGTGCTGCACTTACACTTTACAGGAATTGGTACCTGTAGTGCTGCACTTACACTTTTCAGGACCTCGGTACATGTCGTGATGTTCTTATGTACTTATACTTTGCAGGACCTGCGTACCTCAAGTGCTGTACTTATACTTTTCAGGGACTTGTTACCTCCGCAGTGCTGCACTTATACTTTACAGGACTCAGTTACCTGTAGTGCTGCACTTTCACTTTACAGGACCCGGTTCCTGCAGTGATGTACTTTATACTTTACAGGACTCAGTACCCGTAGTTATGTAGTTATGAATTTGTACTTTACTTTACTCGTGCCTGTAGAAAAGGTACTTATGTATATATACTTTACAGGACTCGGTACCTGTAGTGCTGTACTTATGTACTTATTCTTTTAGAGGACTCTGTACCTGTGTGCTGCACTTATACCTTACAAGACTTGGTACCTGTAGTGCTGCCTTACACTTTTACAGGACTTGGTACCTGTAGTGCTGCACTTACACATTACAGGACCTCGGAATTCCTAGTGCTGCACTTATACTTTGCAGGACACAGTTCCTGTAGTGATGTCCTTACACTTTACAGGACTCAGTACTTGTAGTTATGTAGTTAGTGAATTTGTACTTTACAGGGCTTGGTACCCAAGTGCTGTACTTATACTTTACAGGACCTGTTACCTGCAGTGCTGCACTTATACTTTACAGGACTCGTTACCTGTAGTGCTGCACTTACACGTTACAGGACTCGGTTCCTGTAGTGATGTACTTATACTTTACAGGACTCAGTACCTGTAGTTATGTAGTTATGAATTTGTACTTTACAGGACTCGGTTCCTGATGTGCTGTGCTTATGTACTGATACTTTACAGAACTCTGTACCTGTAGTTCTGCACTTGCACTTTACAGGACTCGGCACCTGTTGTACTGCACTCAGAATTAACAGGACTTGGTACCTGTAGTACTGCACTTATACTTTACAGGAATCAGTACCTGTAGTGCTGAACTTAAACTTTATAGGACTTGTTACCTATAGTGCTGTACTTATACTTTACAGGACTTGGTACTTGTAGTGCTGTACTTATTCTTTATAGGATTCGCAATCCTGTAGTGCTGCACTTTACTTTACAGGACTCAGTAGTTGTAGTGCTGTACGGATGTATATATACTTTGCAGGCCTCGTACCTGTAATGCTGTACTTATGTATTTATACTTTATAAGACTCTGTACCTATAGTGCTGCAGTTATACTTTTACAAGACTCGGTACCTGTAGTGCTGTACTTGTACTTTACAATACTCAGTACCTATAATGCTGTACTTATGTATTTATACTTTACAGGACTTGAAACCTTTAGTTCCATACTCACGTACTTATAATTTACAGGACTCTGTACCCATAGTGCTGCACTTATACTTTACAGGACTCGGTACCTGTAGTGCTGTACTTATGTATTTGTACTTTACAGGATTCAGAACCTTTAGTGCTGTACTTATGTACTTATACTTTACAGGACTCTGTACCTATAGTGCTGCACTTATACTTTACAGGACTCGGTACCCGTAGTGCTGTACTTATGTATTTATACTTTACAGGACTCAGTACCTGTAGTGCTGTACTTATGTACTTAAACTTTACAGGTCTCGGTACCTGTAGTGCTGTACTTATGTATTTATACTTTACTGGACTTGGTACCTGTAGTGCTGTACTTATGGGTTTATACTTTACAGGACTCGGTTCCTGTTGTGCTGTTCTTATGTACTTATACTTTACTGCACTCGGTACCTGTAGTGCTGTACTTATGCTTTGCAGGACTTGGTACCTGTAATGCTGTACTTATACGTTACAGGACTCGGTACTTGTAGTGCTGCACTTATACTTTTACAGGACCCAGTACATGTAGTGCTGCACATACTTTACAA
This sequence comes from Neoceratodus forsteri, assembly GCA_016271365.2. Lineage (NCBI taxonomy): Eukaryota > Metazoa > Chordata > Ceratodontiformes > Ceratodontidae > Neoceratodus > Neoceratodus forsteri. Next base: position 71,487,872 of record JADMNL010000027.1, on the reverse strand, counting down.
GACACGGTACCTGTAGTGCTGCACTTACACTCTTACAGGACTTGGCACCTGTAGTGATGTTCTTATGTTCTTATACTTTACACTACTCAGTGCCTGTAGTGCTGCACTTGCACTTTACAGGACTCGGCACCTGTTGTACTGCACTTATAATTTACTGGACTTGGAACCTGTAGTGCTACACTTATACTTTACAGGAATCAGTACCTGTAGTGCTGTACTTAAACTTTAAAGGACTCAGTACCTATAGTGCTGTACTAAGTCTTTACAGGACTCGGTACCAGTAGTTCTGCACTTATTTTATACAGGACTTGTTACCTGTTGTGCTGCACATATACTTTACATGACACAGTACCTGTAGTGCTGCACTTACACTTACAGGGGCTTGGTACCTGTAGTGCTGCACTCTACACTTTCTGGACCTCGTACATGTAGTGATGTTCTTATGTACTTATACTTTACAGGACTCGGTACCTGAAATGCTGTACTTACACTTTACAGGACTCGGCACCTGTAGTGCTGTACTTATACTTAACAGGACTTGTTACCTGCAGTGCTGCACTTATACTTTACAGGACTCGTTACCTGTAGTGCTGCACTTACACTTTACAGGACTCGGTTCCTGTAGTGATGTACTTATACTTTACAGGACTCAGTACCTGTAGTTATGTAGTTATGAATTTGTACTTTACAGGACTCAGTGCCTGTAGTGCTGTACTTAGGTACTGATACTTTACAGGACTCTGTACCTATAGTGCTGCACTTATACCTTACAAGACTTGGTACCTGTAGTGCAGCACTTACACTTTGCAGGACTCGGTACCTGTAGTGCTGCACTTACACTTTACAGGACTCGGTACCAGTAGTGCTGCACTTATAATTTACAGGAATCAGTACCTGTAGTGCTGAACTTAAACTTTATAGGACTCTGTACCTATAGTGCTGTATTTATACTTTACAGGACTTGGTACCTGTAGTGCTGTACTTATACTTTATAGGATCCGGTACCTGTAGTGCTGCACTTATACTTTTCAGGACTCTGTAATTGTAGTGCCGTACTTATGTATATATACGTTGCAGGACTCGGTACCTGTAGTGCTGTACTTATGTATTTATACTTTATAAAACTCTGTACCTATAGTGCTGCACTTATACTTTACAGGACTCGGTACCTGTAGTGCCGTACTTATACTTTACAATACTCAGTACCTATAATGCTGTACTTATGTATTTTTACTTTACAGGACACGGAACCTTTAGTTCTGTACTTATGTACTTATACTTTACAGGACTCGGTACCTGTAGTGCTGTACTTATGTATTTATACTTTACAGGATTCAGAACCTTTAGTGCTGTACTTATGCACTTATACTTTACAGGACTCTGTACCTATAGTGCTGCACTTATACTTTACAGGACTCGGTACCTGCAGTGCTGTACTTATGTATTTATACTTTACCGGACTCTGTACCTGCAGTGCTGTACTTATGTATTTATACTTTACCGGACTCTGTACCTGTAGTGCTGTACATATGTACTTAAACTTTACAGATCTCGGTACCTGTAGTGCTGTACATATGTACTTATACTTTACAGGAGTCAGTACCTGTAGTGCTGTACTTATGTATTTATACTTTACAGGACTCAGAACCTTTAGTGCTGTACATATGTACTTATACTTTTCACGACCCTGTACCTACAGTGCTGCACTTATACTTTACAGGACTCTGTACCCAAAGTGCTGTACTTATTTATTTATACTTTACAGGACTCAGTACCTGTAGTGCTGTACTTAAGTACTTAAACTTTACAGGTCTCGGTACCTGTAGTGCTGTACTTATGCATTTATACTTTACTGGACTTGGCACCTGTAGTGCTGTACTTTTGGGTTTATACTTTACTGGACTCGGTTCCTGTTGTGCTGTTCTTATGTACTTATACTTTGCAGCACTCGGTACCTGTAGTGCTGTACTTATGCTTTGCAGGACTTGGTACCTGTAGTGCTGTACCTATACTTTACAGGACTCGGTACTTGTAGTGCTGCACTTATACTTTACAGGACCCAGTACATGTAGTGCTGCACACATACTTTACAAGACATGGTACCTGTTGTGCTGCACTTACACTTTACAGGACTTGGTACCTGTAGTGCTGTACCTATACGTTACAGGACTCGGTTCTTGTAGTGCTGCACTTATACTTTACTGGACCCAGTACATGTAGTGCTGCACACATACTTTACAAGACATGGTACCTGTAGTGCTGCACTTACACTTTACAGGACATGGTACCTGTAGTGCTGCACTTACACTTTACAGGACTCGGTACATGTAGTGATGTTCTTATGTACTTATACTTTACAGGACTCGGTACCTGAAGTGCTGTACTTATACTTTACAGGACTCAGCACATGTAGTGCTGTGCTTATACTTTACAGGACTTGTTACCTGCAGTGCTGCACTTATACTTTTACAGGACTGATACCTGTAGTGCTGCACTTACACTTTACAGGACTCGGTTCCTGTAGTGATGTACTTATACTTTACAGGACTCAGTACCTTTAGTTATGTAGTTATGAATTTGTGCTTTACACTACTCAGTGCCTGTAGTGCTGTACTTATGTACTGATATTTTACAGGACTCTGTACCTGTAGTGCTGCACTCACAATTTGCTGCACTCGCACTGTAGTGTAGCACTTATATTTAATTACAGTACGCATGTACCTGTAGTGGTGTACTTTTACTTTACAGGACTAGGTAACTGTAGTGCTGCACTTTTACTTTACAATACTCAGTACCTATAATGCTGTACTTATGTATTTTTACTTTACAGGACACGGAACCTTTAGTTCTGTACTTATGTACTTACACTTTACAGGACTCTGTACCTATAGTGCTGCACTTATACTTTACAGAACTCGGTACCCGTAGTGGTACACTTATGGTTTACATGACTCAGTACCTGTACTGCTGTACTTATGCTTTGCAGGACTTGGTACTTGTAGTGCTGCATTTATACATTACAGGATTCCGTACCTGTAGTGCTCCTCTTATAGATTACATGTGTCGGTACCTATCGTGCTGCACTTATACTTTAAAGGACTCGGTACCCGTACTGCTGCACTAATATTTTAAAGGACTTGGTACCTGTAGGTCTGTACTTATAGTTTACAGGACTAGGTTGCTGTAGTGCTGTACTTATACTTTAACGGTCTTGATATCTGTACTGCTGAACTTATGTACTTATACTTTACAGGACTTGGTACCTGAAGTGCTGTACTTATACTTTACTGTACTCAGTACCTGTAGTGCTGTACTTATTCTTTACAGGACTCATTACCTGTAGTGCTGCTGTTATACTTTACAGGACTCGTTACGTATAGTGCTGCACTTATACTTTACAGAAGTCGGTACCGGTAGTGCTGAACTTATACTTTACAGGACTTGGTTCCTGATGTGCTGTGCTTATGTACTGATACTTTAAAGGACTCTGTACCTATAGTGCTGCACTTATACTTCACAGGACTCGGTACTTGTAGTGCTGTGCTTATGTTCTGATACTTTACAGGACTCTGTACTTGTAGTGCTGCACTTATACTTTACAGGACTCTGTACCTGTAGTGTTGCACTTGCACTTTACAGGACTCGGCACCTGTTGTACTGCTCTTATAATTTACAGGACTTGGAACCTGTAGTGCTACACTTATACTTTGCAGGAATCAGTACCTGTAGTGCTGTACTTAAACTTTATAGGACTCCATACCTATAGTGCTGTACTTATACTTTACAGCGCTCAGTACCTGTATTGCTGGACTTATGTATTTATTCTATACAGGACTCAGTACCTGTAGTGGTGTACTTATGTATATAAACTTTACGGGACTCGATACCTGTAGTGCTGTCCTTGTGTATTTATACTTTACATTACTCGGGACCTGTAGTGCTGCACATATTCTTTACAAGATTCGTTACCTGTAGTGCTGCACTTATACTTTACAGGAGTCGGTACCTGTAGTGCTGTACTTATTCTTTACAGGACTTGGTACATATAGTGCTGACCTTATATGTTACAGGACTCAGTACCTGTAGTAATCTACTTATACTTTACAGGACTTGGTACCTGTAGTGCTGTCCTTATACATTACAGGACTCGGTACTTGTAGTGCTACACTTATACTTTACAGGACCCGGTACGTCAAGTGTTTCACATATACTTTACAAGACACAGAACCTGTAGTGCTGCACTTACACTTTACAGTACTCTGTACCTGTAGTGCTGCACTTATACTTTTCAGGACTCGATACATGTAGTGATGTTCTTATGTACTTATACTTTAAAGGACTTGGTACCTGTAGTGCTGTACTTATAGTTTACAGGACTCTGTACCTGTAGTGCAGTACTCTACTTTACAGGACTCGGTACCTGTAATGCTGTACTTATGTATTTATACTTTACAGAACTCAGTAACTGTAGTGCTGTACTTATGTACTTAAACTTTACAGGTCTCGGTACCTGTAGTGCTGTACTTATGTATTTATACTTTACTGAACTTGGTACCTGTAGTGCTGTACTTATGTGTTTATACTTTACAGGACTCGGTTCCTGTTGTGCTGTTCTTATGTACTTATACTTTAGAGGTCTCGGTGCCTGTAGTGCTGTACATATGTACTTATACTTTACAGGAGTCAGTACCTGTAGTGCTGTACTTATGTATTTATACTTTACAGGACTCAGAACCTTTAGTGCTGTACTTATGTACTTATACTTTACAGGACTCTGTACCTACAGTGCTGCACTTATACTTTACAGGACTTGGTACCCAAAGTGCTGTACTTATGTATTTATACTTTACAGGACTCAGTACCTGTAGTGCTGTACTTATGTACTTAAACTTTACAGGTCTCGGTACCTGTAGTGCTGTACTTATGTATTTATACTTTACAGCACTTGGTACCTGTAGTGCTGTACTTATGCTTTGTGGGACTTGGTACCTGTAGTGCTGTACTTATACGTTACAGGACCCAGTACCTGTAGTGCTGCACATATACTTTACAAGACATGGTACCTGTAGTGCTGCACTTACACTTTACAGGAATTGGTACCTGTAGTGCTGCACTTACACTTTTCAGGACTCGGTACATGTCGTGATGTTCTTATGTACTTATACTTTGCAGGACTCAGTACCTCAAGTGCTGTACTTATACTTTTCAGGACTTGTTACCTGCAGTGCTGCACTTATACTTTACAGGACTAGTTACCTGTAGTGCTGCACTTTCACTTTACAGGACTCGGTTCCTGCAGTGATGTACTTATACTTTACAGGACTCAGTACCTGTAGTTATGTAGTTATGAATTTGTACTTTACTTTACTCGGTGCCTGTAGTGCTGTACTTATGTATATATACTTTACAGGACTCGGTACCTGTAGTGCTGTACTTATGTACTTATTCTTTAGAGGACTCTGTACCTGTAGTGCTGCACTTATACCTTACAAGACTTGGTACCTGTAGTGCTGCCCTTACACTTTACAGGACTCGGTACCTGTAGTGCTGCACTTACACATTACAGGACTCGGTACCTCTAGTGCTGCACTTATACTTTGCCGGACACGGTTCCTGTAGTGATGTCCTTACACTTTACAGGACTCAGTACTTGTAGTTATGTAGTTATGAATTTGTACTTTACAGGGCTTGGTACCTGAAGTGCTGTACTTATACTTTACAGGACCTGTTACCTGCAGTGCTGCACTTATACTTTACAGGACTCGTTACCTGTAGTGCTGCACTTACACGTTACAGGACTCGGTTCCTGTAGTGATGTACTTATACTTTACAGGACTCAGTACCTGTAGTTATGTAGTTATGAATTTGTACTTTACAGGACTCGGTTCCTGATGTGCTGTGCTTATGTACTGATACTTTACAGAACTCTGTACCTGTAGTTCTGCACTTGCACTTTACAGGACTCGGCACCTGTTGTACTGCACTCAGAATTAACAGGACTTGGTACCTGTAGTACTGCACTTATACTTTACAGGAATCAGTACCTGTAGTGCTGAACTTAAACTTTATAGGACTTGTTACCTATAGTGCTGTACTTATACTTTACAGGACTTGGTACTTGTAGTGCTGTACTTATTCTTTATAGGATTCGGTACCTGTAGTGCTGCACTTTTACTTTACAGGACTCAGTAGTTGTAGTGCTGTACGTTATGTATATATACTTTGCAGGCCTCGGTACCTGTAATGCTGTACTTATGTATTTATACTTTATAAGACTCTGTACCTATAGTGCTGCAGTTATACTTTACAAGACTCGGTACCTGTAGTGCTGTACTTGTACTTTACAATACTCAGTACCTATAATGCTGTACTTATGTATTTATACTTTACAGGACTTGAAACCTTTAGTTCCGTACTTATGTACTTATAATTTACAGGACTCTGTACCCATAGTGCTGCACTTATACTTTACAGGACTCGGTACCGTAGTGCTGTACTTATGTATTTATACTTTACAGGACTCAGTACCTGTAGTGCTGTACTTATGTACTTAAACTTTACAGGTCTCGGTACCTGTAGTGCTGTACTTATGTATTTGTACTTTACAGGATTCAGAACCTTTAGTGCTGTACTTATGTACTTATACTTTACAGGACTCTGTACCTATAGTGCTGCACTTATACTTTACAGGACTCGGTACCCGTAGTGCTGTACTTATGTATTTATACTTTACAGGACTCAGTACCTGTAGTGCTGTACTTATGTACTTAAACTTTACAGGTCTCGGTACCTGTAGTGCTGTACTTATGTATTTATACTTTACTGGACTTGGTACCTGTAGTGCTGTACTTATGGGTTTACTTCACAGGACCTCGGTCCTGTTGGTGCTGTTCTTATGTACTTATACTTTACAGCACTCGGTACCTGTAGTGCTGTACTTATGCTTTGCAGGACTTGGTACCTGTAATGCTGTACTTATACGTTACAGGACTCGGTACTTGTAGTGCTGCACTTATACTTTACAGGACCCAGTACATGTAGTGCTGCACACATACTTTACAAGACACGGTACCTGTAGTGCTGCACTTACACTTTACAGGACTTGGCACCTGTAGTGATGTTCTTATGTTCTTATACTTTACACGACTCAGTGCCTGTAGTGCTGCACTTGCACTTTACAGGACTCGGCACCTGTTGTACTGCACTTATAATTTACTGGACTTGGAACCTGTAGTGCTACACTTATACTTTACAGGAATCAGTACCTGTAGTGCTGTACTTAAACTTTAAAGGACTCGGTACCTATAGTGCTGTACTAAGTCTTTACAGGACTCGGTACCAGTAGTTCTGCACTTATTTTATACAGGGCTTGTTACCGGTAGTACTGCACTTATACTTTACAGGACTCTGTACTTGTAGTGCTGCACTCATAATTTGCTGCACTCAGTACCTGTAGTGTAGTACTTATATTTAATTACAGTACCCTGTACCTGTAGTGGTGTACTTTTACTTTACAGGACTAGGTACCTGTTGTGCTGCACTTTTACTTTACAGGACTCAGTACCTGTAGTGCTGCTATTAAACTTTACAGGACTCGGTACCTATACGGCTGCAATAATACTTTACAGGATGCAGAACCTGTAGTGCTGCACTTACACTTTACTGGACTCGGTACCTGTAGTGTTGCACTTATACTTTACAGGACTCGGTACGTGTAGTGCTGCTCTTATACTTTACAGGAATTGGTACCTGTAGTGTTGTATTTATGTACTTATACTTTACAGGACTCCTTTCCTGTAATGCTGTACTTATACTTTGCACTACTCCATACCTGTAGTGCTGTACTTCTGTATTTTTATTTTACATGACTCGGTACCTGTAGTCCTGTCCTTACATATTTATAGTTTGCTGGACTCGGTACCTGTAGTGCTGTAGTTATGTACTTATACTTTACAGGACTTGGTACCTATACTGCTGCACTTACACTTTACAGGACTCGGTACCTATTTGGCAGCAATTATACTTTACAGGATGCAGTATCTGTGCTGCTGCACTTATACTTTACTGGACTCGGTACCTGTAGTGCTGCTCTTATACTTTACAAGACTTGGTACCTGTAGTACTGCACTTATACTTTACCGGACTCGTTACCTGTAGTGCTGCACTTATACTTTACAGGAAGTGGTACCTGTAGTGTTGTATTTATGTACTTATACTTTACAGGACTCCTTACCTATACTGCTGTACTTATACTTTGCAGAACTCCTTACCTGTAGTGCTGTACTTATGTATTTTTATTTTATAGGACTTGGTACCTGTAGTGCTGCACTAATAAGTTTCTTTACAGGACTCGGTGCCTGTAATGCTGTACTTATGTATTTATACTTTACAGGACTCAGAACCTTTAGTGCTGTACTTATGTACTTACACTTTACAGGACTCTGTACTTATAGTGCTGCACTTATACTTTACAGAACTCGGTACCCGTAGTGGTACACTTATGGTTTACAGGACTCAGTACCTGTAGTGCTGTACTTATGTACTTCTACTTTTCAGGACTCAGTACCTGTAGTGCTGTACTTATGTATTTATACTTTACAGGATTCAGAACCTTTAGTGCTGTACTTATGTACTTACACTTTACAGGACTCTGTACCTATAGTGCTGCACTTATTCTTTACAGAACTCGGTACACGTAGTGGTACAATTTATGGTTTACATGTCTCGGTACCTGTACTGTTACTTATGCTTTGCAGGATTTGTAGTTGTAGTGCTGCATTTATACATTACAGGATTCCGTACCTGTAGTGCTCCTCTTATAGATTACATGAGTCGGCGCCTATCGTGCTGCACTTATACTTTAAAGGACTCGGTACCTGTACTGCTGCACTAATACTTTAAAGGACTTGGTACCTGTAGGTCTGTACTTATAGTTTACAGTACTAGGTAGCTCTAGTGCTGTACTTATACTTTAACGGACTTGATATCTGTACTGCTGAACTTATGTACTTATACTTTACAGGACTTGGTACCTGAAGTGCTGTACTTATACTTTACTGTACTCAGTACCTGTAGTGCTGTACTTATTCTTTACAGGACTCGTTAACTGTAGTGCTGCTGTTATACTTTACAGGACTCGTTACATATAGTGCTGCACTTATACTTTACAGAAGTCGGTACTGGTAGTGCTGAACTTATACTTTACAGGACTCGGTTCCTGATGTGCTGTGCTTATGTACTGATACTTTAAAGGACTATGTACCTATAGTGCTGCACTTATTCTTTACAGGACTCAGTATTTGTAGTGCTGTGCTTATGTTCTGATACTTTACAGGACTCTGTACCTGTTGTGCTGCACTTATACTTTACAGGACTCTGTACCTGTAGTGCTGCACTTGCACTTTACAGGACTCAGCACCTGTTGTACTGCACTTATAATTTGCAGGACTTGGTACCTGTAGTGCTCCACTTATACTTTGCAGGAATCAGTACCTGTAGTGCTGTACTTGAACTTTATAGGACTCCATACTTATAGTGCTGTACTTATACTTTACAGGACTTGGTAACTGTAGTGCTGTACTTATACTTTACAGCGCTTAGTACCTGTATTGCTGGACTTATGTATTTATTCTTTACAGGACTCAGTACCTGTAGTGGTGTACTTATGTATATATACTTTACGGCACTCGATACCTGTAGTGCTGTCCTTGTATATTTATACTTTACATTACTTGGGACCTGTAGTGCTGCACATATTCTTTACAGGACTCGTTACCTGTAGTGCTGCACTTATACTTTACAGGAGTCGGTACCTATAGTGCTGTACTTATTCTTTACAGGACTTGGTACATATAGTGCTGAACTTATATGTTACAGGACTCAGTACCTGTAGTGATCCACTTATACTTTACAGGACTCGGTACCTGTAGTGCTGTACTTATACATTACAGGACGTGGTACTTGTAGTCCTACACTTATACTTTACAGGACCCGGTACGTCGAGTGTTTCACATGTACTTTGCAAGACACAGTACCTGTAGTGCTGCACTTACACTTTACAGTACTCTGTACCTGTAGTGCTGCACTCACACTTTTCAGGACTCGGTACATGTAGTGATGTTCTTATGTACTTATACTTGAAAGGACTTGCTACCTGTAGTGCTCTACTTATACTTTGCAGGACTCGGTACCTGTAGTGCTGTTTTTATGGTTTACAGGACTTGGTACCTGTAGTGCAGTACTCTACTTTACAAGACTCGGTACCTCTAGTGCTGTACTTATGTACTTATACTTTTAAGGACTTGGTACCTATAGTGCTGTACTTATACTTTGCAGGACTCGAAACCTGTAGTGCTGTACTTATACTTTACAGGACTCGGTAGCTGTAGTGGTGTACTTATGTACTTATACTTCACTGGACTCGGTGCCTGTTGTGCTGTACTTATACTTTACAGGACTCGGTACCTGTAGTGCTGTACTTATACTTTACAGGGCTCGGTACCTGTTTTGCTGTACTTATGTATTTATACTTTACAGGACTCGATACCTGTAGTGCTGTACTTATGTATTTATACTTTACATTACTTGGGACCTGTAGTGCTGCGCATATTCTTTACAGGACTCGTTACCTGTAGTGCTGCACTAATACTTTACAGGAGTCGGTACCTTTAGTGTTGTACTTATTCTTTAGAGGACTTGGTACATATAGTGCTGAACTTATATGTTACAGGACTCGGTACCTGTAGTGCTGCACTTACACTTTACAGAACTCGGTACCTGTAGTGCTGTACTTATGTACTTATTCTTCAGAGGACTCGGTCGCTGTTGTGCTGTACTTATGCTTTACAGGACTTGCTACCTGTTGTGCTGCACTTATACTTTACAGGACTCAGTAGCTGTAGTGCTGTACTTATACTTTACAGGACACAGTACCTGTAGTTCTGTACTTAAGCTTTACAGGACTCGGTACCTGTTGGGCTGTACTTATTTATTTATTTAAGAGATTTACCAGGAAGGCATACTGAGCAGAGTACCTCTCGATTCCATATACACCCTGGGGTAAGGGGTTACAGGAGTGCAGTACAAAAATACAAAAATCAGTACATACAAAATCAGCAGGTAACAGCAGTGGCACATAATTCAGCACATGAGTAATTAGTAGATAACAACAAATGGTCCAGAAGGGTGGATGCAGAAGCTGAGATGCATATGGTAGGTACAACGAAAAAGGATGAGGAGTATGACAGGCAGTGTTGTACTAGCACAGAAAATTTCTCAATTACATCGTGTGGCTAGAAATACAATACTATTTGGGTAGGCAAGCGTATCTACAGCAGCAATAGAGAGGAGTCAGTGGCAAAAAGGTGCTGAGTAGAGAATGGGCCAAAAGCTGATAAGAGATATGCAGGGAATTTAGCGATGGGGAAAGCATGTGCAGTTGGTAGCAAAATGCTCTTTGAGGAGGGCATTACGTTGGGGAGTACTTGTAGTGAGTCTGATGTCAGCTGCCAGTGAGTTCCATAATTTGGGCAGTCTGAAACTAAAAGCTACCTGACCTGATCGGGTGGATCTGTGGGGAATGTGAAGGAGCCTGACGTCAGTGTTCCTGAGATCATAGGTAGGTGGGGGGCGGCGGTTAGAGATGTTGATAAATAGGAGGGCAGCGTGTGAGACCAGAATTTAGCAGCAATTCTAACACCGTGCAGCAAACGCCGAATTTGGAGTGATGGGAGGTCGAGGGACTGGTAGAGGTTGCAGTGATGGGTATTGGGAGGGAGGTCCAAGGTGAACCGGCAGAAGGAGTTGAAAATGGGGTTTAACCTGGCTAAGGATGTAGGGGGCGGCGTCAGTAAATGACGTCGCCGTAGTCAAAAATTGGGAGGATCATTTTTTGCACCATTGCTTGCCTGGTTGGTAGGGGGATGCAAAGTTTGTTGCGGTAGAGAGCTCCCAGCATGGGATGTAGTTTTTTTTGCAGTGCGTCTACATGTGCTGAGAAGTCCAGGTGCTGATCTAGCCAGACACTGAGGTAGCGATATGTGGAGCATGCCTCAAGTGGAGACCTATCCAAGGTATAGAATGTGGGCACGTCAGTAAGCCGGGATAGTTTGGCTTGGGAGCTGATGGTGAGGGAGACAGTTTTTTTTGAGTTGAGGAATAGTTGATTCTCTAGAAACCAGCATTGTATGGAGTCGAAATCCTTCTGGAGGTAAGCTGATATGGTGGCACCAGATGGGCCAGAGGCGAAGAGCACCGTAACGTCCGCGTACATAGGGATGCCAGATTTTGTGCAGACAGTAGGCAGATCATTTAGGAAAACTGAGAAGAGCAGTGGGCCAAGTACAGACCCTTGAGGTACACCACTGATGACAGGGACGGTGGGGGATAGAGCCATACCGATGCGGACTGCTTGGGATCGGCCTGTTAGGTATGAGTGGAACCAACTAAGTGCAGATGTTGACAGGCCAGTTTGGGCAAGTTTGGATAATAGTAGGGGGTGTGAGACCGTGTAGAAAGCTTTTGCCAGGTCAATAAAAATAGCTGCGGTTATGTCTCCTTTGTCAATGCCTGTGAGGATGGAGTTGGTGAGGCGAAGGAGGGATGTGGTGGTGGAGTGATTTTTTCTGAACAAGGCCTGAAAAGGGGTGAAAAAGGAGATTGTATCTAGATAGGTGTTCAACTGGGATAGGACAAGGCGCTCTTGAATTTTGGCTAGGATTGGGAGCAGAGATATAGGCCGGTAGTTCATTGGGGAGGAGAGGTCCCCTCCCTTGGGGAGGGGAAAGATAGTGGCCTGTTTCCAATTTGTGGGGACGGTGTGTAACTTAAAAGACAGGTTATAGAGCATAGCTAGGGGGCAGGCTATGGCCGGGGTGGAGAGCTGTAGCATTTTATAATCTAGCCCTGATGGACATTTTCCTTTGGATGCGTTTAGTGAGTGAAGAATTTTCAACACCTGGTCAGGGGTGACAGGGCGGAGTGAGAAGGAGGCCGGGGAGCATTGGGGAGGTCAGGGGAACCTTGGGGAGAGTGAGGGGTGGAGGGTGGGGGGTGGGGGTGGGAGGAGAGTAGGGAGGCAGTAACAGCGGAGAAAAGGGCATTAAATTCGGTGGCAACCAGAGAAGGGTCATTTATGATTTTGCCTGCGAAGTTGAGGGTAGGGGTGGGAGGTTTGGTTGGAGGGGTGAAGAGGGATTTTATGGATTTCCAGAATTGCGAAGGGTGGGTGTGGTTTTTATTAAAAGCCGTTTTGAAGTAGTTTGATTTGGACTGCCGGATGAGTCTTGTGCAGGCATTTTGAAGAGCCCGGTAATGCTCTTTGGCTGGTTGAGAACCGGTGGCCTTGAAAGATTTCCATGCTCGGTCCCTGGCATGGAGTTGTTCCATGAGTTCAGAGGTTACCCAGGGCAAGTGTGAGCCTCTTACTCTGGATCTCCTTAACGGGGCATATAGGTCCCAGATAGCAAGGAAGTTTGAAGAGAAGTAGCTCAGGGCCTCGTCCATGGTAGTGGCATTAGGGATGGGAGACCAGTCAGTGGTGGTGAGGGCGAAAAGGAGCGCAGGGAGATCAAGGGATTTGTATGCCCTGCAGTTCAGCAAACGGGGGGGGAGCCAGGGGATGGAAGATTTTATGCACTATATAGATCATATGGTGGTCGCTAAGAGAGTCCGGTAGGAGGCCTGCATTGAGTATCCTATGCAGGTGTGTAGTGAGTGCCCAGTCCAGTAGTGTGTGATTGTTTGATTTGTGGTTTAGGCGGGTGGGTTCCCCTATTTGCTGGTGCAAGTTTAGCGCGTTTACTTGACTGCGTGTTTTTGATGCTGCACTTCCCAGCCAGTTCAGACTGAAATCACCAAGGATGTGGAGTTCACTGCCCTCTGTGAGGGCCCTCAGGTTGCCAAGGTGTTCGAGGATGCTGGTTAGCGGTGTGTTTGGTGGGCAATATGTCCCAGATATGTAAACAGGGATAGAGTGGGGTAGGGGGATTTTGATCAGGAGGGAGTCAATGTTTGTTAAGGGTATTAGTGAGGTAATTACAGAATACTGGAGGTTTGAGGCAACATATATAGCAGTGCTGCCACCCTTCTTCCTCCCCTGTCTGTCTTGGCGGATTACTGAGAAGCCAGGTATTGAGAATTTCTCGTCCCGGTGAAGGGGCTTCAGCCAAGACTCTGTGATGATTACAATGTCTGGGCGAAGGGCGAGGACAGATGTTTGGAGGGCGGCTATTTTATTTAGGATGCTACAGATATTAATATGCACGATTTTGCGACCTTTAGGGAGGTGTGTGGGAGTTGGTTGGGCAGCTGTGGGTGCCTGTGGGCCAGGGTTCTGTTCAACGTCCCCTGCTATGAGCAGTAGGAAAACCAGGGCATGTCTTAATAGGCGCATGAACTTAATTGGTGCGCCCCTTCTGGTGGAGCGATATGCTGGAGTGGAGTTTGCCTTAGGGGCTGAGTAGAGTTGGAGAAATAGGGCGGGTGTTGTGGCATGGAAAGAGGGGGGAGGATAGAGGCCCCCAGGGGCCAGTTGCGTCCCTGGTGGAGGAGGTGATTTACTGGAGCTGAGGAGGAATGGGGTGTGGGCTTGGGAGTTGGGGTGTGAGGTGACAGGGGGTCAGGTAGGGTAGTACTTGTACTGGACAGAACTCGCTACCTGTAGTGCTGTATTTATGTACTTATACCTAATGGGACTTGGCACCTGTAGTGCTGCACTTACACTTTGCAGGACTCTGTACCTGTAGTGCTGTACTAGTGTACTTATAATTTACAGGACTCGATACCTGAAGTGCTGTACTTTTTCTTTACAGGACTTGGTACCTGTAGTTCTGCACTTATACATTACAGGACTTTGTTCCTGTAGTGCTGCACTTATACTTTACTGGACTCTCTCCCTGTAGTGTTGCTCTCATAATTTACAGGACTCAGTACCTGTAGTGTAGTTCTCACACTTTGCAGTACTCTGTAACTGTAGTGGTATACTTATACTTTACAGGACTCGGTACCTGAAGTGTTGTACTTATACTTTACAGGACCTGGTATCTGTAATGCTGCACTTATACTTTACAAGACTCGATACCTGAAGTGCTGTACTTATACTTTAGAGGACTCGGTACCTGTTGTGCTGCACTTATACTTTACAGGACTCGGTACCTGTAGTGCTGCACTTATACTTTACTGGACTTGGTACCTGTAGTGCTGTACTTATACTTTACAGGACTTGGTACCTAAAGTGTTGCACTTATACTTTACGATACTCGGTACCTGTAGTGCTGTGCTTATACTACACAGGACTCGGTAGCTATAGTGCTGTACTTACTGTTTACAGGACTGCACCTATAGTGCTGTACTTATGTACTTATACTTTACAGGACTCGGTTCATGTGGTTCTGTACTTATGCTTTACAGGACTCGTTTCCTGTAGTGATGTACTTATACTTTACAGGACTTGGTACTTCTAGTGGTATACTTAAACTTTACAGGACTCAGTACCTATGGTGCTCAACTTATACTTTACAGGATTGGGTACCTGTAGTGCTGCACTTATTCTTTACAGAACTCGGTACCTGTAGTGCTGCACTTACACTTTACAGGACTCGGTACCTGTAGTGCTGCACTTATACTTTACAGGACTCAGTTCCTGTAGTGCTGCACTTACACTTTACAGGACTCGGTACCTGTAGTGCTGCACTTATACTTTACAGGACTCAGTACCTTTGGTGCTGCACTTATAGTTTATAGGAATTGATACCTGTAGTACTGTACTTACTGCTTACAGGACCCGGTACCTATAGTGCTGCACTTATACTTTACCGGACACGGAACCTGTAGTGCTGCACTTACACTATACAGGACTCAGAACCTGTAGTGCTGTAGTTATACTTTCCAGGACTCGGTTCCTGTAGTGATGTACTTATACTTTACAGGACTCAATCCCTGTAGTGCTGCACTTATATTCTACAGGCCTGTACCTGTAGTGCTAGTAATGCTTACAGGACTCGGTACCTGTAGTGCTGCACTTATAGTTTACAGGACTCGGTACCTGTAGTGCTGCACTTATACTTTACAGGACTCGGTACCTGTAGTGCTGCACTTTTACTTTACAGGAGTCGGTACCTATAGTACTGCACTTATACTTTACAGACTCCGTTCCTGTAGTGCTGTACTTACACTTTACAGGACACGGTACATGTAGTGATGTTTTTTTGTGCTTATTCTTTGCAGGACTTGGTACCTGTAGTGCTGCAATTATACTTTACAGGACTCAGGACCTGTAGTGCTGTACTTATGTACTTATACTTTGCAGGACTCGGTACATGTAATGCTGTACTTATGCACTTATACTTTACAGGACTCAGTGACTGTAGTGCTGCACTTATACTTTACAGGACTCTGTACCTATAGTGCTGTACTTATACTTTATAAGAGTTGGTATCTGAAGTGCTGTACATATTCTTTACTGGACTTGGTACCTGTAGTTCTGCAGTTAAACTTTACAGGACTTTGTACCTGTAGTGCTGCAATTATACTTTACTGGACTCTCTCCCTGTAGTGCTGCTCTCATAATTTACAGGACTCGGTACCTATAGTGTAGTACTTGCACTTTGAGTACTCTGAACCTGTAGTGGTATTCTTATACTTTGCAGGACTCGATACCTGAAGTGCTGTACTTATACTTTACATGACCCAGTACATGTAGTGCTACACTTATACTTTATAAGACTCGGTACCTGAAGTGCTGTACTTTTACTTTAGAGGTCTCGGTACACGTAGTGCCGCACTTATACTTTACAGGACTCAGTACCTGTAGTGCTGCACTTATATTTTACTGGACTCTTTACCTGTAGTGCTGCACTAATAATTTACAGGAGTCAGTAAGTAAAGTGATGCACTTATACTTTACAATACTCGCTACCTGTAGTGCTCCACTTATACTTTACAGGACTCGGTACCTATAGTGTAGTACTTATACTTTACAGGAGTCAGTACCTGTAGTGCTGTGCTTATACTTTACAGGGCTCATTATCAGTAGTGATGTAGTTTTGTACTTATACTTTACAAGACTCAGTACCTGTAGTGCTGTACTTATGTACTTATACTTTACAGGACTCTGTACCTGTAGTGCTGTAGTTATGAATTTGTACTTTACAGGACTTGGTGCCTGTAGTGCTTTACTTATGTATTTATACTTTACAGGACTCGGTACCTGTTGTGCTGTACATATACTTTACTGGACTTGGTACCTGCAGTGCTGTACTGATAGTTTACAGGACTCGGTACCTGTAGTGCTGTAATTCTTTATAGGACTCGATACATATAGTGCTCTACTTATACGTTACAGGACTCGGTACCTGTAGTGCTGCACTTACACTTTGCAGGTCTCGGTTCCTGTAGTACTGCACTTACACTTTACAGGACTCAGTACCTGTCGTTCTGTACTAATACCTTAAAGGTCTCGGTTCCTGTAGCGATGTACTTATACATTACAGGACTCGGTACTTGTAGTGCTGTACTTATACTTTACAGGGCTCAGTACTTGTGGTGCTGTACTTATACTTTGTAGGACTCGGTACCTTTAGTGCAGTACTTACTGTTTACAGGACCCAGTACCTGAAGTGCTGCACTTACACTTTACAGGACTATGTGCCTGTAGTGCTGCACTTATACTTTACAGGACTCAGTGCCTGTAGTGCTGCACTTATATTTTACAGGACTCGGTACCTGTAGTGCTGTATTTATGCATTACAGGAGTCTGTACCTATATTGCTGCACTTATACTTTACAGGACTCAGTTCCTGTAGTGCTGCACTTATACTTTACAGGACTCAGTACCTGTAGTGCTGTACTTATACTTTGCAGGACTCGGTACCTTTAGTGCTGTACTTATGTACTTATACTTTACAGGACTCGGTACTTGTAGTGCTGTACTAATGTATTTATATTTTACAGGACACAGTACCTGCAGTGCTGCACTTACACTTTACAGGACTGTGTCCCTATAGTGCTGCAGTTATACTTTACAGGACTCGGTTCCTGTAGTGATGTACTTATACTTTACAGCACTCAGTACCTGTAGTGCTGCACTTATATTTTACAGGACTCGGTACCTGTAGTGCTGTACGTATACTATACAGGACTTGGTACCGGTAGTGCTGTACTTATAGTTTTCAGGACTCAGTATCTGTAGTGCTGTAACTCTTTGCAGGACTCGATACATATAGTGCTGTACTTATATGTTACAGGACTTCAGTACCTGTGGTGGCTGCACTTACACTTTACAGGACATGACACCTGTAGTGCTGCACTTATACTTTACAGGTGTCGGTACCCATAATGCTGCTCCTATACTTTACAGGACTCGGTTCCTGTAGTGCTGCACTTACATTTTATAGGACACGGTACCTGTAGTGCTGCATTTTCACTTTACAGGACTTGGTACCTGTAGTGCTGCACTTATACTTTACAGGACTCAGTACCTATAGTGCTGCACTTAATCTTTACAGGAGTCGGTACCTGTAGTGCTGTACATATACTTTACAGGACTTGATACCTGCAGTGCTGT
This sequence comes from Neoceratodus forsteri, assembly GCA_016271365.2. Classification (NCBI taxonomy): domain Eukaryota; kingdom Metazoa; phylum Chordata; order Ceratodontiformes; family Ceratodontidae; genus Neoceratodus; species Neoceratodus forsteri. Next base: position 71,469,310 of record JADMNL010000027.1, on the reverse strand, counting down.
ACTGATAGTTTACAGGACTCGGTACCTGTAGTGCTCTAATTCTTTACAGGACTTGATACATATAGTGCTCTACTTATACGTTACAGGACTTGGTACCTGTAGTGCTGCACTTACACTTTACAGGTCTCGGTAGCTGTAGTACTGCACTTACACTTTACAGGACTCGGTACCTGTCGTTCTGTACTAGTACCTTAAAGGTCTCGGTTCCGGTAGCAATGTACTTATACATTACAGGACTCGGTACTTGTAGTGCTGTACTTATACTTTACAGTGCTCAGTACTTGTGGTGCTGTACTTATACTTTGTAGGACTCGGTACCTTTAGTGCAGTACTTACTGTTTACAGGACCCAGTACCTGAAGTGCTGCACTTACACTTTACAGGACTCTGTACCTGTAGTGCTGCACTTATACTTTACAGGACTCAGTGCCTGTAGTGCTGCACTTTTATTTTACAGGACTCGGTACCTGTAGTGCTGTATTTATGCATTACAGGAGTCTGTACCTATAGTGCTGCACTTATACTTTACAGGACTTGGTTCCTGTAGTGCTGCACTTACACTTTACAGGGCACGATACCTCTAGTGCTTCACTTACACTTTACAGGACTCAGTACCTGTAGTGCTGCACTTACACTTTACAGGTCTCAGTACCTGTAGTGCTGTACTAGTGTCCTTATACTTTACAGGACTCTGTAGCTGTTGTGCTGTACTTATCCTTAAGAGGACACGGCACCTGTAATGCTGCACTTATAATTTACAGGACTTGGTACCTGTAGTGCTGCACTTATACTTTACAGGATTTTGTACCTATAGTTTTGTACTTATACTTTATAGGACTCGGTACTTGAAGTGCTTTACTTATTCTTTACAGGACTTAATAACTGTAGTTCTGCACTTACACTTTAGACGTCTTAGTACCTGTAGTGCTGCACTTATACCTTACTGGGCTCTCTTCCTGTAGTGCTGCTCTCACAATTTACAGGACTCGGTGCCTATAGTGTAGTACTTACACTTTACACTACTCTGTACCTGTTGTGGTATACTTATACTTTAAAGGACTTGGAAGCTGAAGTGCTGTTCTTATACTTTACAGGACTCGGTACCTGTAGTGCTGCATTTATACTTTACAGGACTCAGAACCTGTAGTGCTGTATTTATGCTTTACAGAACTCGGTACCTGTAATGCTGCACTCATACTTCACAGGGCTCAGTGCCTGTAGTGCTGCACTTACACTTTACTGCACTCGGTGCCTTTAGTGCTGCACTTATACTTTACAGGACTCGGTACCTGTAGTGCTGTACTTATCCTTTACAGTACTCAGTACCTATAGTGATGCACTTATACTTTAGTATACTCAGTACTTGTAGTGCTGCACTTATACTTCACAGGACTCGGTAGCTCTAGTGTTGTACTTATACTTTACATGACTCAGTTACTGTAGTGCTGTACTTATACTTTACAGGACTCAGTACCTGAAGTGCTGTACTTATGTACTTATACTTTACAGGACTCGGTTCCTGTAGTATTGTACTTATTCTTTACAGGACTCAGTACCTGTAGTGCTGTACTTATGTACTTATACTTTACAGGACTCAGAACCCGTAGTCCTGTACTTATACTTTACAGGACTCTGTTCCTGTAGAGATGTACTGTACTTATACTTTCAGGACTCGGTACCTGTAGTGCTGTTTTTTGTGCTTTACAGGACTCAGTACCTACATTGCTGCACTTATACTTTACTGGCCTCCTTACCTGTAGTGCTGCACTTATACTTTACACGACTCGGTACCTGTAGTGCTGCACTTATAATTTACAGAACTCGGTTCCTGTAGTGCTGCACTTATACTTTATAAGACTCGGTACCTGAAGTGCTGTTCTTATACTTTACAGGACTCAGTACCTGTAGTCCTGTACTTATACTTTACAGGACTCGGTACCTGTAGTCAGAACTTATACGTTACAGGACTCGGTACTTGTAGTGCTGCACTTACACTTTATAGGACCCGGTACCTGTAGTGCCGCACTTACACTTTTCAGGACATGGTACCTGTAGTGCTGCACTTACACCTTACAGGATTCTGTACCTGTAGTGCTTCAGTAATGCCTTAAAGGACTTGGTTCCTGTAGTGATGTCCTTATACTTTACAGGACTCAGTATCTGTAGTGCTGCTGTTATATTTTACAGGACTCAGTACCTCTAGTGCTGTATTTATGCTTTACAGTACTCAGTACCTGTTGTGCTGCACTTATACTTTACAGGACTCGGTACCTGTAGTGCTGCACTTATACTTTACTGGACTTGGTACCTGTAGTGCTGTACTTATACTTTACAGGACTCGTACCTAAAGTGATGCACTTATACTTTACTTATACTGGTACCTGTAGTGCTACGCTTTATACTACACAGGACCCGTAGCTATAGTGCTGTACTTACTGTTTACTGGACTCGGTACCTATAGTGTTGTACTTATGTACTTATACTTTACAGGACTCGGTTCATGTGGTTCTGTACTTATGCTTTACAGGACTCGTTTCCTGTAGTGATGTACTTATACTTTACAGGACTTGGTACTTCTAGTGGTATACTTAAACTTTACAGGACTCAGTACCTGTGGTGCTCAACTTATACTTTACAGGATTGGGTACCTGTAGTGCTGCACTTATTCTTTACAGAACTCGGTACCTGTAGTGCTGCACTTACACTTTACAGGACTGCACTGTAGTGCTGCCCTAACTTTACAGGACTCGTTCCTGTAGTGCTGCACTTACACTTTACAGGACTCGGGTACCTGTAGTGCTGCACTTATACTTTACAGGACTCAGTACCTTTGGTGCTGCACTTATAGTTTATAGGACTTGATACCTGTAGTACTGTACTTACTGCTTACAGGACCCGGTACCTATAGTGCTGCACTTATACATTACCGGACACGGAACCTGTAGTGCTGCACTTACACTATACAGGACTCAGAACCTGTAGTGCTGTAGTTATACTTTCCAGGATTCGGTTCCTGTAGTGATGTACTTATACTTTACAGGACTCAGTCCCTGTAGTGCTGCACTTATATTCTACAGGGCTCGGTACCTGTAGTGCTATATTTGTGCTTTACAGGACTCGGTACCTGTAGTGCTGCACTTATAGTTTACAGGACTCGGTACCTGTAGTGCTGCACTTATACTTTACAGGACTCGGTACCTGTAGTGCTGCACTTTTACTTTACAGGAGTCGGTACCTATAGTGCTGCACTTATACTTTACAGACTCCGTTCCTGTAGTGCTGTACTTACACTTTACAGGACACGGTACATGTAGTGATGTTTTTTTGTGCTTATTCTTTGCAGGACTTGGTACCTGTAGTGCTGCAATTATACTTTACAGGACTCAGGACCTGTAGTGCTGTACTTATGTACTTATACTTTGCAGGACTCGGTACATGTAATGCTGTACTTATGCACTTATACTTTACAGGACTCAGTGACTGTAGTGCTGCACTTATACTTTACAGGACTCTGTACCTATAGTGCTGTACTTATACTTTATAAGAGTTGGTATCTGAAGTGCTGTACATATTCTTTACTGGACTTGGTACCTGTAGTTCTGCAGTTAAACTTTACAGGACTTTGTACCTGTAGTGCTGCAATTATACTTTACTGGACTCTCTCCCTGTAGTGCTGCTCTCATAATTTACAGGACTCGGTACCTATAGTGTAGTACTTACACTTTAGAGTACTCTGAACCTGTAGTGGTATTCTTATACTTTGCAGGACTCGTTACCTGAAGTGCTGTACTTATACTTTACATGACCCAGTACATGTAGTGCTACACTTATACTTTATAAGACTCGGTACCTGAAGTGCTGTACTTTTACTTTAGAGGTCTCGGTACACGTAGTGCCGCACTTATACTTTACAGGACTAAGTACCTGTAGTGCTGCACTTATATTTTACTGGACTCTTTACCTGTAGTGCTGCACTAATAATTTACAGGAGACAGTAAGTAAAGTGATGCACTTATACTTTACAATACTCGCTACCTGTAGTGCTCCACTTATACTTTACAGGACTCGGTACCTATAGTGTAGTACTTTTACTTTACAGGAGTCAGTACCTGTAGTGCTGTGCTTATACTTTACAGGGCTCATTATCAGTAGTGATGTAGTTTTGTACTTATACTTTACAAGACTCAGTACCTGTAGTGCTGTACTTATGTACTTATACTTTACAGGACTCTGTACCTGTAGTGCTGTAGTTATGAATTTGTACTTTACAGGACTTGGTGCCTGTAGTGGTTTACTTATGTATTTATACTTTACAGGACTCGGTACCTGTTGTGCTGTACATATACTTTACTGGACTTGGTGCCTGCAGTGCTGTGCTGATAGTTTACAGGACTCGGTACCTGTAGTGCTGTAATTCTTTACAGGACTCGATACATATAGTGCTCTACTTATACATTACAGGACTCGGTACCTGTAGTGCTGCACTTACACTTTGCAGGTCTCGGTTCCTGTAGTACTGCACTTACACTTTACAGGACTCGGTACCTGTCGTTCTGTACTAATACCTTAAAGGTCTCGGTTCCTGTAGCGATGTACTTATACATTACAGGACTCGGTACTTGTAGTGCTGTACTTATACTTTACAGGGCTCAGTACTTGTGGTGCTGTACTTATACTTTGTAGGACTCGGTACCTTTAGTGCAGTACTTTTCTGTTTACAGGACCCAGTACCTGAAGTGCTGCACTTACACTTTACAGGACTATGTACCTGTAGTGCTGCACTTATACTTTACAGGACTCAGTGCCTGTAGTGCTGCACTTATATTTTACAGGACTCGGTACCTGTAGTGCTGTATTTATGCATTACAGGAGTCTGTACCTATAGTGCTGCACTTATACTTTACAGGACTTGGTTCCTGTAGTGCTGCACTTACACTTTACAGGGCACGATACCTCTAGTGCTTCACTTACACTTTACAGGACTCAGTACCTGTAGTGCTGCACTTACACTTTACAGGGCTCAGTACCTGTAGTGCTGTACTAGTGTCCTTATACTTTACAGGACTCTGTAGCTGTTGTGCTGTACTTATCCTTAAGAGGACACGGCACCTGTAATGCTGCACTTATAATTTACAGGACTTGGTACCTGTAGTGCTGCACTTATACTTTACAGGATTCTGTACCTATAGTTTTGTACTTATACTTTATAGGACTCGGTACTTGAAGTGCTTTACTTATTCTTTACAGGACTTAATAACTGTAGTTCTGCACTTACACTTTAGACGCCTTAGTACCTGTAGTGCTGCACTTATACCTTACTGGGCTCTTCCTGTAGTGCTGTTTCACAATTTACAGGACTCGTGCCTATAGTGTAGTACTTACACTTTACACTACTCTGTACTGTTGTGGTATACTTATACTTTAAAGGACTTGGAAGCTGAAGTGCTGTTCTTATACTTTACAGGACTCGGTACCTGTAGTGCTGCATTTATACTTTACAGGACTCAGAACCTGTAGTGCTGTATTTATGCTTTACAGAACTCGGTACCTGTAATGCTGCACTCATACTTCACAGGGCTCAGTGCCTGTAGTGCTGCACTTACACTTTACTGCACTCGGTGCCTTTAGTGCTGCACTTATACTTTACAGGACTCGGTACCTGTAGTGCTGTACTTATCCTTTACAGTACTCAGTACCTATAGTGATGCACTTATACTTTAGTATACTCAGTACTTGTAGTGCTGCACTTATACTTCACAGGACTCGGTAGCTCTAGTGTTGTACTTATACTTTACATGACTCAGTTACTGTAGTGCTGTACTTATACTTTACAGGACTCAGTACCTGAAGTGCTGTACTTATGTACTTATACTTTACAGGACTCAGTTCCTGTAGTATTGTACTTATTCTTTACAGGACTCAGTACCTGTAGTGCTGTACTTATGTACTTATACTTTACAGGACTCAGAACCCGTAGTCCTGTACTTATACTTTACAGGACTCTGTTCCTGTAGAGATGTACTGTACTTATACTTTCAGGACTCGGTACCTGAAGTGCTGTGTTTGTGCTTTACAGGACTCAGTACCTACATTGCTGCACTTATACTTTACTGGCCTCCTCACCTGTAGTGCTGCACTTATACTTTACACACTCGGTACCTGTAGTGCTGCACTTATAATTTACAGAACCTCGGTTCCTGTAGTGCTGCACTTATACTTTTATAAGACTCGGTACCTGAAGTGCTGTTCTTATTTCTTACAGGACTCAGTACCTGTAGTCCTGTACTTATACTTTACAGGACCTCGGTACCTGTAGTCAGAACTTATACGTTACAGGACCTGGTACTTGTAGTGCTGCACTTACACTTTATAGGACCCGTACCTGTAGTGTCGCACTTACACTTTTCAGGACATGGTACCTGTAGTGCTGCACTTACACCTTACAGGATTCTGTACCTGTAGTGCTTAAGTAATGCCTTAAAGGACTTGGTTCCTGTAGTGATGTCCTTATACTTTACAGGACTCAGTATCTGTAGTGCTGCTGTTATATTTTACAGAACTCAGTACCTCTAGTGCTGTATTTATGCTTTACAGTACTCAGTACCTGTTGTGCTGCACTTATACTTTACAGGACTCGGTACCTGTAGTGCTGCACTTATACTTTACTGGACTTGGTACCTGTAGTGCTGTACTTATACTTTACAGGACTCGGTACCTAAAGTGATGCACTTATACTTTACGATACTCGGTACCTGTAGTGCTGCGCTTATACTACACAGGACTCGGTAGCTATAGTGCTGTACTTACTGTTTACCGGACTCGGTACCTATAGTGTTGTACTTATGTACTTATACTTTACAGGACTCGGTTCATGTGGTTCTGTACTTATGCTTTACAGGACTCGTTTCCTGTAGTGATGTACTTATACTTTACAGGACTTGGTACTTCTAGTGGTATACTTAAACTTTACAGGACTCAGTACCTATGGTGCTCAACTTATACTTTATAGGATTTGGTACCTGTAGTGCTGCACTTATTCTTTACAGGACTCGGTACCTGTAGTGCTGCACTTATACTTTACAGGACTCAGTACCTTTGGTGCTGTACTTATAGTTTATAGGACTTGATACCTGTAGTACTGTACTTACTGCTTACAGGACCCGGTACCTATAATGCTGCACTTATACTTTACCGGACACGGAACCTGTAGTGCTGCACTTACACTATACAGGACTCAGAACCTGTAGTGCTGTAGTTATACTTTCCAGGACTCGGTTCCTGTAGTGATGTACTTATACTTTACAGGACTCAGTCCCTGTAGTGCTGCACTTATATTCTACAGGGCTCGGTACCTGTAGTGCTATATTTATGCTTTACAGGACTTGGTACCTGTAGTGCTGCACTTATAGTTTACAGGACTCGGTACCTGTAGTGCTGCACTTATACTTTACAGGACTCGGTACCTGTAGTGCTGCACTTTTACTTTACAGGAGTCGGTACCTATAGTGCTGCACTTATACTTTACAGGACTCCGTTCCTGTAGTGCTGTACTTACACTTTACAGGACACGGTACATGTAGTGATGTTTTTTTGTGCTTATTCTTTGCCGGACTCAGTACCTGTAGTGCTGCAATTATACTTTACAGGACTCAGGACCTGTAGTGCTGTACTTATGTACTTATACTTTGCAGGACTCGGTACATGTAATGCTGTACTTATGCACTCATACTTTACAGGACTCAGTGACTGTAGTGCTGCACTTATACTTTACAGGACTCTGTACTTATAGTGCTGTACTTATACGTTATAAGAGTTGGTATCTGAAGTGCTGTAGATATTCTTTACTGGACTTTGTACCTGTAGTTCTGCACTTAAACTTTACAGGACTTTGTACCTGTAGTGCTGCACTTATACTTTACTGGACTCTCTCCCTGTAGTGCTGCTCTCATAATTTACAGGACTCGGTACCTATAGTTTAGTACTTACACTTTAGAGTACTTTGAACCTGTAGTGGTATTCTTATACTTTACAGGACTCATTACCTGAAGTGCTGTACTTATACTTTACAGGACTCAGTACCTGTGGTGCTGCGCCCCTACTTTATAGACTACCGGTGCCTGAGGTGCTGTTACTTTTACTTTGGGGTCTCGGTACCACGTAGTGCCGCGCTATACTTTACAGGACTCAGTACCTGTAGTGCTGCACTAATATTTTACTGGACTCTTTACCTGTAGTGCTGCACTAATAATTTACAGGAGTCAGTAAGTAAAGTGATGCACTTATACTTTACATTACTCGCTACCTGTAGAGCTCCACTTATACTTTACAGGACTCGGTACTTATAGTGTAGTACTTATACTTTACAGAGTCAGTACCTGTAGTGCTGTGCTTAAACTTTACAGGGCTCATTATCAGTAGTGATGTAGTTTTGTACTTATACTTTACAAGACGCAGTACCTGTACTGCTGTACTTATGTACTTATACTTTACAGGACTCTGTACCTGTAGTGCTGTAGTTATGAATTTGTACTTTACAGGACTTGGTGCCTGTAGTGCTTTACTTATGTATTTATACTTTACAGGACTCGGTATCTGTAGTGCTGCACTTACGCATTACATGTCTCGGTAACTGTAGGCCTGCACGTACACTTTACAGGACTCGGTTCCTGTAGTGCTGCACTTCTACTTTACAGTTCTAAGTACCTGTAGTGCAGTACTTTTACTTTGCTGGACTCGGTACCTTTAGTGCTCTACTTATGTACTTATTCTTAACAGGACTCGGTTCCTGTAGTGTTGAACTTATTCTTTACAAGGCTCAGTATCTGTAGTGCTGTACTTATGTACTTATACTTTACAGGACTCAGTACATGTAGTCTTGTACTTATACTTTACAGGGCTCGTTTCCTGTAGTGCTGAACTTATACATTACAGGACTCGTTTCTTCTAGTGCTGCACTTATACTTTACAGGACTCGGTACCTGTAGTGCTGCACTTACAGTTTACAGGACACGGTATCTGTAGTGCTGCTCTTACTCTTTACAGGGCTCAGTACCTTTAGTGCTGCAGTTATATTTTACTGGACTCAGTGCCTGTAGTGCTGTATTTATGCTTTACGGGACTTGGTACCTGTTGTGCTGCACTTACACTTTAGAGGACTCGGTGCCGATAGTGCTGCTCTTGTACTTTACTGGACTCGGTACCTGTAGTGCTGTACTTATACTTTACAGGACTCGGTACCTGAAGTGATGCACATATACTTTGCGATACTCATAGAAACATAGAAACATAGACTTTGACGGCAGATAAGGACCGCTAGGCCCATCTAGTCTGCCCATTTCCCTACCTACAGGATAGGCCGCAGATCCTAGTTGACCAACAGCCTATTTCTTCCTACCCCCCGCAAGAATTGCCTTATGTCTGTCCCATGCATTCTTGAATTCTCCCACAGTTTTAGACCCCACAACCTCCTCAGCAAGGCTGTTCCATGCATCCACTACCCTCTCTGTGAAATAATACTCCTCATTGCCCCTGAACTGCCCTCCTTCTATCTTTAAATTGTGTCCCCTTGTTCTTGCAAGTCTCTTTTCTGAAAAATGCTGCCCTCTTGGACTTTGTTGATTCCACTGAGGTACTTAAAGTTTCTGTCATGTCCCCCTCTCCCTTCTTTCCTCAAGGGTATACATATTAAGTTCTTTAGTCTCTCCTCACGGCTTCTGTTGCAGACCCTGCACCATTTTAGCTGCCTCTCTGGACTGCCTCTATCCTGTCTATGTCCTTGCGGAGATGGGGTCTCCAGAACTGGACTCAGTACTCCAGATGGGGTCTCACCAACTGTCTGTATGGAGGGATAACAACTTCCTGTTTTCTGCTGCTGATGCCTCTCCCTATACATCCCAGTATACCCCCAGCCCTCCCTACTGCCTTCTCACATTGCTTGCTAACCTTAAGCTCATCTGATATGATTACCTCCAGGTCTCTTTCCTTTTTTGTTGTTGTTACTACCTCCCCACCCATTGTGTATTCTTCTCCTGGGTTCTTGTTTCCCAGGTGCATTATTTTGCACTTCTTTGCATTGAATCCTAGCTGCCATACTTCTGACCATTCCTCCAACCTTGCCAAGTCCCTTTTCATCCTTTCCACGCCTCCTTGTGTATCAGCCCTGTTACAGATCTTTGTGTCATCTGCAAAAAGGCATACTTTTCCTTCCAGTCCTTCCGCAATGTCACTGATGAAGACATTAAAAAGGACTGGACCCAATACTGAACCCTGCGGTACCCCACTAGTAACCCCCCTTTCTCCAGAATGGACTCCATTTACAATTACCTTCTGTGTCCTGTTGTCCAGCCAATGTTTTACCCAGGCTACCACCCTGGGTCCCACTCCCAGGCTGGTTAATTTGACTATTAATCTTTTGTGTGGGACCGTGTCAAATGCCTTGCTAAAGTCTAGGTAGGCCATGTCCATAGCCCCTCCCTGGTCTACTACTTTGGTCACCCAGTCAAAGAAATCCATTAGATTCGTCTGACATGACCTTCCCGCTGTGAACCCATACTGCCTTGGGTCCTGTGCTCCACTGGCCTCTAGGTGCTGACTATTCTTTTCCTTCACAAGTGACTCCATCACTTTCCCTACCACAGAGGTCAGACTGACAGGTTTGTAGTTTCCTGCCTCTGTCTTGGACCCACTTTTGTGAAGGGAATCACATCCGCCTCCTCCAGTCCTCGGTACCACACCATCCTCCCATGATTTATTAAAAGAGTAGCCAGTGGTTTCACAAGTTCCTCCCTTAATTCTTTTAGAATTCTGGGTGAATTCCATCAGGACCCATTGCTTTGTCCACCTTCAGTTTTAGGAGTTCTTGCAGAACCCTTTCTTCTGTGAAAGGACTGGGATCGACCCCCCTATCAAGAGTGCTTCTGTTAATTCAATTAGGTACTTCCCCCTCCTCTTTTGTGAATACTGAGCAGAAATATTCATTCAGTATTCCTGCTTTTTCACTGTCCCCCTCTGCCCACCCACTGTTCATTCTATTCAGCCTCACTATCCCTCCCTTTGTCTTTCTACGCTCGCTGATGTACCTATAAAAGGTTTTATCCCCCTTTTTAACTGAGTTGGCTATCTTTTCCTCAGTTTGGCCTTTGCTATCCTGACTTTCCTCCCTGCTTCCTTCTGCCTTAACTGGTACAGCTGTCTCTCCTGCTCCTTCTGTGTTTCCTTATACTTCCGGAATGCTATCTTTTTCTTCCTGACTTTCACAGCCACCTCTTTTGAGAACCAAAGTGGCTTTTTCTTTCGTTTTGATTTGTTCATTTGCTTCACACAAAGGCTTGTTGCCTCTGTGATGGCAGTTTTGATAATTTCCCATTGTTGCTTCACACCTCCTTCTAGCCTGTTTGCTAGTGCTTTTCTGAGGCACTCTTCCATCTTGCCAAAGTCAGCCCTCCTAAAGTCCAGTACCCTCACTTTTGTATGGCTTGACTCTGTAGCTGAGTTTACCGTGAACCACACTGTTTGATGGTCACTTGTCCCCAGATGGCAACCCACTTCTAGATCTGAGATCCTCTCACTGCCCCCGTTTGAGAGTACGAGGTCTAAGATTGCTCCCTCACGAGTGGGTTCTGAAACTAGCTGTCAATGCCTGCCACCTGTAGGGCATCAAGAATGGCCCTGCTCTTGGATGTGGCTGCAGCAAATGTGCTCCAGTTAACATCTGGCATATTCAGGTCTCCCATCAACAGTATCTCCCCTTTCTCTGCCATTCTAAGAATGCCTTCTATCATATCCTTGTCCATTCCTTCCCCCTGACATGGGGGTCTGTACACAACCCCTGTGCGGATTGTGGTGCCCTTTCCAGTCTCCAAGGTGACCCACAGTGCCTCCTCTACTCCCTGTTTACTCTTTTATTCAGTTGCTTTTATCCGTTCCTTTACATAGAGAGCTACTCCCCTCCCTCTTCTCCCCTGCCTGTCTTTCCTGTAGGTTATGCACCCTGGTATGTTAACATCCCAGTCATGGTTCTCTGAGTACCATGTTTCTGTGACTGCTACGATATCCAGGCATCCTTCTTCCATTAAGGCCATCAGCTCAGGGAGCTTGTTGCCCAGATTACGGGCATTGGTACTCATTACCCTCCATTTCCTGATGGCCTTACTCCCTTTTACCCCATCCCTGTCCTTCTTGCCTTTGTCACTTTCTCCATTTACCCCTGCCCTTCTCCCTATCAACACCACTATGTTGTTTTTTGCTGCACTTACTATCGTGATTATTTGGGGGGGCTAGGATTTTCCTGCTCCTTTCCAGTGCCTCCCCCCTTGGCTAGTTTAAAAGCTCGACAATGAAGCATTTAATCCTATCACCTAGGATCCTGGTTCCCCTCCCGGACAGATGCAGCCCATCATTCCAGTATAGGCTTGCATCACTGCAGGTGGACCCCCAGTCCCCAATGAAGCCAAATCCCTGAGCTCCACACCAGTTTTTCAACCACTGATTGAATCCCATGGTGCGGAACACTCTAGCCTCTCCTATGCCATAGATGGGTAGCACCTCCGAGAAGGTTACCGTGCATGCTACTTGTCTAAGGCCCCTCCCCAATTCCGCAAACTCTTCCTGAACTTCTCCAATCCCTTTCTTAGCCAGGTCATTTGTCCCTAGGTGGACAATGACATCCAGCTCCCCCCCCTGTGCAGCTGCTCCAGCAATCCTGAGGATTCGCTTCCTGTCCCTGCAAGCCATGGCGCCAGGCAGGCACCTTACCTCCCTCTTCTTTTCCTTCCCCAGTTCTACCTTCCTAACAATGGAGTCCCCCACCAGGAGTTGTTTCCTTCCCCTGCCACCCTCCTGTGGGTCTCCTTTGTGGAGGTTCCCAGCATCCTCCTTGGTCTCCACTGTGGGTGCCTCCATTGAGGAACCACACTTTGCCAGAATGGCATAGGAATTGTGGAGAGGTACAGTAGGAGGGATGCGCCTCTGTTCCACCACCCTCACCCTCCCTCAGCCCACTGTGGTCCAACCTCGGTACCTGTAATGCAGCACTTATAGTTTACAGGACTCGGTACCTCTAGTGCTGTATTTATACTTTACCGGACTCGGTACCTGTAGTGAGGTACTTATGTACTTATACTTTGCAGCACTCGGTACCTGTAGTTCTGTACTTATACTTTACAGGACTCGGTTCCTGTACTGATTTACTTATACTTTACAGGACTCAGTACTTGTAGTGCTGTACTTATGTACTAATGCTTTACAGGACTCAATACCTGTAGTGCCGTACTTATTCCTTATAGGACTCGATACCTATAGTGCTGTACTTACTGTTCACAGGACCCGGTACCTGTAGTGCTGCACTTGTACTTTACAGGACATGGTATCTGTAGTGCTGCACTTACACTTTACAGGACTCGGTTCCTGTAGTGATGTACAGTACTTATACTTTACAGGACTCAGTACCTGTAGTGCTGCACTTATATTTTACAGGACTCGGTACCTGTAGAGCTGTGTTTGTGCATTACAGGACTCAGTACCTATATTGCTGCTCTTATACTTTACTGGCCTCGGTACCTGTAGTGCTGCACTTATACTTTACATGACTCGGTACCTGAAGTGCTGCACTTATACTTTACAGGATTCGGTACATGTAGTGATGTTCTTATGTATTAATATTTTGCATTACTCAGTACCAGTAGTGCAGCACTTATACTTTACAGGACTCGGTACTTGTAGTGCTGTACTTATACTTTACAGGACCTGGTACCTGCAGTGCTGTACTGATAGTTTATAGGGCTCAGTACCTGTAGTGCTGTAATTCTTTAAAGGACTCGATACATATAGTGCTGTACTTATACGTTACAGAAATCGATACCTGTAGTGCTGCACTTATACTTTACAGGACTCGGTACCTGTAGTGCTGCACTTACACATTACAGGTCTCGGTACCTGTAGTACTGCACTTACACTTTACTGGACTTGGTTCTTGTAGTGCAGCACTTATACTTTACAGGACTTGGTACCTGTTGTGCTGTACTTATACATTGCTGGACTCAGTATCTTTAGTGCTGTACTTATGTACGTATAGTTTACAGGACTCGGTACTTGTAGTGTTGTACTTATGTATTTATATTTTACAGGACTTGGTACTTATGTATTTATACTTTACAGGACTCGGTACTTTTAGTGCTGTACTTATATTTTACAGGACTCGATACCCGAAGTGGAGTACTTACACTTTATGGGACTCGGTACCTATAGTGCTGCATTTATACTTTACAGGAGTCAGAACCTGCAGTGCTGCACTTTATATTTTTCAGGACTCGGTATCTGCAGTGCTGTATTTATGCTTTACAGAACTCGGTACCTGTAATGCTGCACTTATGCTTTACAGGAGTTGGTACCTGTAGTGCTGCACTTAACCTTTACAGGACTCGGTACCTATAGCGATACACTTATACTTTACAATACTCGGTACCTGTAGTAATGCACTTATTCTTTACAGGACTCGGTAGCTCTAGTGCTGTACTTATGCTTTGCAAGACTCAATACCTGAAGTGTTGTACTTCTGTACTTATTCGTTACAGAACACGGTACCTATAGTGCTTCACTTATATTTTACAGAATTTGGTACCTGTAGTGCTGAACTTATACTTTACCGGAGTCATTACCTGTGGTGCTGTACTTATAGATTACACTACTCGGTACCTGTAGTGCTGTACCTATGTACTTATTCTTTACAGGACTAGGTACCTGTTGTGCTGTACTAATGTACTTATTCTTTACAGGAGTCGGTAACTGTAGTGCTGCACTTAAACTTTACAGGACTCGGTAACTGTAGTGCTGTACTTATCCTTTACAGGACTTGGAACCTGTAGTGATGCACTTATATTTTACAATACTCGGTACCTGTAGTAATGCACTTATACTTTGCAGGACTCAGTAGCTTTAGTGCTGTACTTATACTTTACTGGACTCAGTACCTGTAGTGCTGTACTTATACTTTGCAAGACTCAGTACCTGTAGTGTTCTACTTATGTACTTATACTCTACAGGACTCGGTACCTGTAGTGCTGTACTTATGCACTTATTCTTTACAGGACTCGGTACCTGTAGTGGTGTACTTATGTACTTATACTTTACATGACTCAGTACCT
The DNA here is from genome assembly GCA_016271365.2 of Neoceratodus forsteri. Lineage (NCBI taxonomy): Eukaryota > Metazoa > Chordata > Ceratodontiformes > Ceratodontidae > Neoceratodus > Neoceratodus forsteri. Next base: position 71,454,171 of record JADMNL010000027.1, on the reverse strand, counting down.
GTAGTGCTGTACTTATGTACTTATACTTTACATGACTCAGTACCTGTAGTGCTGTACTTATGTACTTATACTTTACAGGACTCTGTACCTGTAGTGCTGCACTTAAACTTTACAGGACTCAGTACCTGTAGTGCTGTGCTTATACTTTGCAATATTCGGTACCTGTAGTGCTGTACTTATAGTTTTCACTACTCGGTACCTGTAGTGATGTAATTGTACTTTACAGGACTCGGTACCTGTAGTGCTGCCCTTAAACTTTACAGGTACCTGTAGTGCTGCACTTAAACTTTACAGGACTCAGTACCTGTAGTGCTGTGCTTATACTTTCAGGATTCTGGTACCTGTAGTGCTGCACTTTTGTATTTATACTTTACAGGACTCTGCACCTGTAGTGTTGTACTTATGTACTTATTCTTTACACTACCTGCTACCTGTAGTGCTGTACTTATAGTTTACACTACCTCGTACCTGTAGTGCTGTACTTATACTTTACAGGACTCATAGCTCTTGTGCTGTACTTATACTTTAACGGACTCAGTACCTGTAGTGCTGTAGCTATGTACTTATACTTTACAGGACTCAGTGCCTGTGGTGCTGTACTTATGTACTTATTCTTTAAAGGACTCGGTACCTGTAGTGCTGCACTTAAACTTTACAAGACTCGGTACGTGTAGTGTTGTACTTATACTTTGCAGTACTCGGTATCTGTAGTGCTGTACTTATGTACATATACATTACAGGACTTAGTACCTGTAGTGCTGTACTTATACTTTACCGGACTCCGTAGTTGTTGTGCTGTACTAAAGTACTTAAATTTTACAGAACTCGGTTCCTGTAGTGCTTTACTTATGTACTTATACTTTACAGGACTTGGTACCTGAAGTGCTGTACTTACACTTTACAGGACTAAGTACCTGTATTGCTGCACTTATACTTTACAGGACTCTGTTCCTGTAGTGATGTAATTCTTTAGAGGACTCAATACATAAAGCGCTGTACTTATACGTTTCAGTACTCAGTACCTGTAGTGCTACTCTTACACTTTACAGGTTTTGGTACCTGTAGTACTGCAGTTACACTTTACAGGTCTTGGTACCTGTAGTGCTGTACTTATACTTTCCTGGACTTGGTACCTGTAGTGCTGCACTTCTGTACTTTTACTTTACAGGACTCTCAACCCGGAGAGCTGTACTTATACTTTACAGGACTCTGTACATGTAGTGCTGCACTTATACTTTACAGGACTCGGTACCTGTAGTGCTGCACTTACACATTACAGGTCTCGGTACCTGTAGTACTGCACTTACACTTTACTGGACTCAGTTCTTGTAGCACAGCACTTATACTTTACAAGACTTGGTACCTGTAGTGCTGTACTTATACATTGCTGGACTCACTATCTTTAATGCTGTACTTATGTACTTATAGTTTACAGGACTCGGTACTTGTAGTGCTGTACTTATGTATTTATATTTTACAGGACTCGGTACTTTTAGTGCTGTACTTATGTACTTATACTTTACAGGACTCGATACCCGAAGTGGTGTACTTACACTTTATGGGACTCGGTACCTGTAGTGCTGTATTTATACTTTACAGGAGTCAGAACCTGCAGTGCTGCACTTATATTTTACAGGACTCGGTACCTGCAGTGCTGTATTTATGCTTTACAGAACTCGGTACCTGTAATGCTGCACTTATGCTTTACAGGAGTTGGTACCTGTAGTGCTGTACTTAACCTTTACAGGACTCGGTACCTATAGTGATGCACTTATACTTTACAATACTCGGTACCTGTAGTGCTGTACTTATGCTTTGCCAGACTCAATACCTGAAGTGTTGTACTTCTGTACTTATTCATTACAGAACACGGTACCTATAGTGCTTCACTTATACTTTACAGAATTTGGTACCTGTAGTGCTGAACTTATACTTTACCGGAGTCATTACTTGTGGTGCTGTACTTATAGATTACACTACTCGGTACCTGTAGTGCTGTACCTACGTACTTATTCTTTACAGGACTAGGTACCTGTTGTGCTGTACTTATGTACTTATTCTTTACAGGACTCGGTAACTGTAGTGCTGCACTTAAACTTTACAGGACTCGGTACCTGTAGTGCTGTACTTATCCTTTACAGGACTCGGAACCTGTAGTGATGCACTTATATTTTACAATACTCGGTACCTGTAGTAATGCACTTATACTTTGCAGGACTCAGTAGCTTTAGTGCTGTACTTATACTTTGCAAGACTCAGTACCTGTAGTGTTCTACTTATGTTATTATACTCTACAGGACTTGGTACCTGTAGTGCTGTACTTATGCACGTAGTCTTTACAGGACTCGGTACCTGTAGTGGTGTACTTATGTACTTATACTTTACAGGACTCGGTACCTGTAGTGCTGTACTTATACTTTGCAGGACTCGGTACCTGTAGTGCTGCACTTATTCTTTCCTGGACTCGGTACCTGTAGTGCTGCACTTATACTTTGCAGGAGTCGTTGCCGTAGTGCTGTACTTTTGTACTTTTACCTTTCAGGACTCGGTACCTGTAGTGCTTTACTTATGTACTTATACTTTACAGGAATTGGTACCTGAAGTGCTTTTCTTATTCTTTACAGCACTCAGTGCCTGTAGTGCTGCACTTAAACTTTACAGGACTCGGTATCTATAGTGCTGCACTTAATCTTTACAGGAGTCAGTACCTGTAGTGCTGTAGATATACTTTACAGGACATGGTACCTGCAGTGCTGTTCTTATAGTTTACAGGACTCGGTTCCTGTAGTGATGTAATTCTTTACTGGACACAATACATATTGCGCTATACTTATACGTTACAGGACTCGGTACCTGTAGTGCTACACTTACACTTTACTGGTCTCGGTACCTGTAGTACTGCACTTACACTTTACAGGACTCGGTACATGTAGTGCTGCACTTATACTTTTCAGGACTCGGTACCAGTAGTGCTGTACTTATACTATACAGGACTTGGCAGCTGTAGTGCTGTACTTATTCTTTACAGGACTTGTTACCTGTAGTGCTGCTCTTATACTTTACAGGACTCTGTACCTATAGTGCTGCACTTATACTTTACAGGAGTTGGTACCTGTAGTGCTGTACTTATAGTTTTCACTACTCGGTACCTGTAGTGATGTAATTGTACTTTACAGGACTCGGTACCTGTAGTGCTGTACCTATGTACTTATTCTTTACAGGACTAGGTACATGTTTTGCTGTACTTATGTACTTATTCTTTACAGGACTCGGTAACTGTAGTGCTGCACTTATAGTTTACACTACTTGGAACCTGTAGTGCTGTACTTATAGTTTACACTACTCGGTACCTGAAGTGTTATACTTATACTTTGCAGGACTCGATAGCTCTTGTGCTGTACTTATACTTTAACGGACTCAGTACCTGTAGTGCTGTAGCTATGTACTTATACTTTACAGAACTCAGTGTCTGTATTGCTGTACTTATGTACTTATTCTTTACAGGACTCGGTACCTGTAGTGCTGCACTTAAACTTTACAAGACTCGGTACGTGTAGTGTTGTACTTATACTTTGCAGTACTCGGTATCTGTAGTGCTGTACTTATGTATTTATACATTACAGGACTTAGTACCTGTAGTGCTGTACTTATACTTTACCGGACTCCATAGCTGTTCTGCTGTACTAAAGTACTTAAACTTTACAGAACTCGGTTCCTGTAGTGCTTTACTTATGTACTTATACTTTACAGGACTTGGTACCTGAAGTGCTGTACTTATACTTTACAGGACTAAGTACTTGTATTGCTGCACTTATACTTTACAGGACTCGGTTCCTGTAGTGATGTAATTCTTTAGAGGACTCAATACATAAAGCGCTGTACTTATACGTTTCAGTACTCAGTACCTGTAGTGCTACACTTACACTTTACAGGTTTTGGTACCTGTAGTACTGCAGTTACACTTTTCAGGACTCGGTACCCGTAGTGCTGTACTTACGTACTTTTACTTTACAGGACTCTCAACCTGGAGTGCTGTACTTATACTTTACAGGACTCGGTACATGTAGTGCTGCACTTATACTTTACAGGACTCGGTACCTGTAGTGCTGCACTTACACATTACAGGTCTCGGTACCTGTAGTACTGCACTTACACTTTACTGGACTCGGTTCTTGTAGTGCAGCACTTATACTTTACAGGACTTGGTACCTGTTGTGCTGTACTTATACATTGCTGGACTCAGTATCTTTAGTGCTGTACTTATGTACTTATAGTTTACAGGACTCGGTACTTGTAGTGCTGTACTTATGTATTTATATTTTACAGGACTCGGTACTTATGTATTTATACTTTACAGGACTCGGTACTTTTAGTGCTGTACTTATGTACTTATACTTTACAGGACTCGATACCCGAAGTGGTGTACTTACACTTTACGGGACTCGGTACCTGTAGTGCTGCATTTATACTTTACAGGAGTCAGAACCTGCAGTGCTGCACTTATATTTTACAGGACTCGGTACCTGCAGTGCTGTACTTAACCTTTACAGGACTCGGTACCTATAGCGATCCACTTATACTTTACAATACTCGGTACCTGTAGTAATGCACTTATACTTTACAGGACTCGGTAGCTCTAGTGCTGTACTTATACTTTACAGGACTCAGTACCTGTAGTGCTGTACTTATGCTTTGCAAGACTCAATACCTGAAGTGTTGTACTTCTGTACTTATTCGTTACAGAACACGGTACCTATAGTGCTTCACTTGTACTTTGCAGAATTTGGTACCTGTAGTGCTGAACTTATACTTTACCGGAGTCATTACCTGTGGTGCTGTACTTATAGATTACACTACTCGGTACCTGTAGTGCTGTACCTATGTACTTATTCTTTACCAGACTAGGTACCTGTTGTGCTGTACTTATGTACTTATTCTTTACAGGACTGTAACTGTAGTGCTGCACTGAAACTTTACAGACTCGGTACCTGTAGTGCTGTACTTATCCTTTACAGGACTCGAACCTGTAGTGATGCACTTATATTTTACAATACTGGTACCTGTAGTAATGCACTTATACTTTACAGGACTCAGTAGCTTTAGTGCTGTACTTATACTTTACTGGACCTCAGTACCTGTAGTGCTGTACTTATACTTGCAAGACTCAGTACCTGTAGTGTTCTACTTATGTACTTATACTCTACAGGACTCGTACCTGTAGTGCTATACTTATGCACTTATTCTTTACAGGACTCGGTACCTGTAGTGGTGTACTTATGTACTTATACAGGACTTGGTACCTGTAGTGCTGGACTTATACTTTGCAGGACCTCGGTACCTGTAGTGCTGCACTTATTCTTTACTGGACTGGTACCTGTAGTGCTGCACTTATACTTTGCAGGAGTCGGTACATGTGGTGCTGTACTTTTGTACTTTTACCTTTCAGGACTCGATACCTGTAGTGCTTTACTTATGTACTTATACTTTACAGGAATTGGTACCTGAAGTGCTTTACTTATTCTTTACAACACTCAGTGCCTGTAGTGCTGCACTTATACTTTACAGGACTCGGTACCTATAGTGCTGCACTTAATCTTTACAGGAGTCAGTACCTGTAGTGCTGTAGATACACTTTACAGGACATGGTACCTGCAGTGCTGTACTTATAGTTTACAGGACTCGGTTCCTGTAGTGATGTAATTCTTTACTGGACTCAATACATATAGCGCTGTACTTATACGTTACAGGACTCGGTACCTGTAGTGCTACACTTACACTTTACAGGTCTCGGTACCTGTAGTACTGCACTTACACTTTACAGGACTCGGTACCTGTAGTGCTGCACTTATACTTTACAGGACTCAGTACCAGTAGTGCAGTACTTATGTACTTATACTTTGCAGGACTCGGTACCTGTTGTGCTGTACTTGCAGTTATACTTTACAGGACTCGGTACCTTTAGTGGTGTACTTATGTTCTTATACTTTACATGACTCAGTACCTGTAGTGCTGTAGTTATGTACTTATACTTTACAGGACTCGGTAACTGTGGTGCCGTATTTATGCTTTACAGAACTCGGTACCTGTAATGCTGCACTTATGCTTTATAGGAGTCGGTACCTGTAGTGCTGTACTTATCCTTTACAGGACTCGGTACCTATAGTGATGCACTTATACTTTACAACATTCGGTACCTGTATTAATGCACTTATACTTTACAGGACTTGGTAGCTCTAGTGCTGTAGTTATACTTTACAGGACTCAGTACCTGTAGTGCTGTACTTATACTTTGCAAGACTCAGTACCTGAAGTGTTGTACTTCTCTTTATTCGTTACAGAACACGGTACCTATAGTGCTGCACTTATACTTTACAGAATTTGGTACCTGTAGTGCTGAACTTATACTTTACCAGAGTCGCTACCTGTGGTGCTGTTCTTATAGTTTACACTACTCGGTACCTGTAGTGCTGTACCTATGTACTTATTCTTTACAGGACTTGGTACGTAGTGCTGTACTTACTGACTTATTCTTTACAGACTCCGTAACTGTAGTGCTGCACTTAAACTTTACAGGACTCGGTACATGTAGTGTTGTACTTTTTCTTTACCGGACTCGGTACCTATATTAATGCACTTATACTTTACAGGAGTCGTTCTCTAGTGCTGTACTT